>JAMJFZ010001264.1:3505000-4902500 GCA_026225945.1 Cricetomys ansorgei
ACCTGGAGATAAGGCTTCAGAGTCTTAGTGCTGCTATTTCCCAGGAATGTTTTTAGCATTTACCTCTCTTAGGATGCTTTTCAGTATGACTCATAGTCAGAAAGAGGTTTCTTATCATGAAGGATTTGTTTTACTTAGATTTTGCTGGAAGAATATTGTACAACAAGTACTCCTAAAATCTCACTGACTTATCAGAACTTCTTTTTGCACTTGTTAGTCTGAGGTTTAATGGCTCTGATCTTGTGCATGGTTGGATTTATCTGGGATTGGTGGATCTTGGTTCCAGGCTGTAGGCTTGATTTAAATCTGATATAAAAGCACCTTTACTCTGGAACCAGTGGTTCCACAAAGCATACTTTTCTCACAGTGCACACAGAAGTGGAAATGGGATGGTGAAACTTGCCAGGCTCCTCAAAGCCTCACTGCGAGATGGGATTGTGTTAGTTCTGCACTATTTTACTGGAAATCAGATGAACAATCCCAGTGTCGGGGAAACCATGACAGGGTAGAAAGACAAAATTTTAAATAAGTCTTATAAAAGGTTGTAGCATGTTCTCCCATATTTTTCCAGTTAGCTATAGAGAGTAAGCAGATGAATGCTCTGGCTAGAAAGAGAGTAGAAAAGACCACACAGTCAAGATTGCTAATAGAGGTGGAAGGAGGAAAATTTTACTCAGAAATCCAGTAATGTGAATTTTGGTATGTGAATACACTAAGATACTGTGTCTCCCTAGCAATATCTGTTCCATTATCTTCCAAATTCAGCATTTTCACCTGAGGGTGACTCATCAATCATTCACAGCAAAAGTTTTATTATGTTTTTGAGATCTTTGGATTTTGATACTACAGCTAGCTTTGTATCCTATAATTTTTAAGACCCAAAGCCTGATCCTCAAATGTGCAATGCAAGAGAAGCATGCTAGCTAGTATATGTGTTCATGGATATGGAACATTTTATTCTTTCATATGTCCCAAATTAAAATGTGCCCGCTACAAATAAAATTTTTTAAATAAATAAAGCAATTAAGCAATGCATACAGACACACAAGTGAACATTTGAGCACAGATGAAACAAAGACAATTTCTAAACAATACTGGGGTTACTGAAATGTTGTCAGAATTAAAAACCAAATACAACACATGGTTGCAAGATAAAGAGTTTAATGGCTGTTGAGCCACTCTTCTCAGGAGATAATGTGCCCATGAAAGTGCTTATTTCTCTTTTATACAAACTTTGTTGATGGGCAAGCAAAGAAAGTAAAAACTAATTGGAACATAGTTAACAAAGCCATATCATATTTTAAAAATTAACAGTTTAGCAGGGACAGGAATCTAGATGGAATTCAGTTAAATGAGCAGTAAATCTGGATGGGTGCTTTCTCTTTACTGTTGTCTTCCGAGATCCGATACTTGGACCTTGGAGCAGCAATTTAGTGTTTGAAAGAATACAGATTTCAAACTGTATCATTTGTTGATTTATTTAATATCTATTTCTCTCGTGTTGATGCTATGCCCCTGACATAATAGATTTGTCGGTAAAATAAAATCTCCTAATATTATCTTTGCCAGTAGATTCATCCTGTTAAGTTTTTGTTTCTTGGGTATACCATCTCCTCTATTCTCTGCTTCAGAATGAGGTAGAAAGCTAGAGATGTTTTCAGTCTAACAATGTTCTGAATCAAAAGACACCTAATAAATCGAATCTCAGGCTACAGGCAGATAGAATCCTCTTTACCAAAGCTGAATTCCCTTCTAGTCCTGTTATAAGATGGGAGACCCGAGGCCTGGATTCAACCTCTTCTTGGAGAGCATTGCTGAAAGTGGCAAGAAGCAACCAACCACTGTGAGGATCTTATTGTACTCAAATGTTTATGTTAGATTACGGGAAAAAGCATTTTAAAGGTTTTAGGGAGATCTGTAGGGCAAAAAAAAAAAAAAGCAAACAATTGAGTGTAACAGTCATGTCTCCTGTGAAGAATAAGGAGGATTGTCTTATTTCATTTGATAATATGCTTTTCTGTTCAGTAGCAACAACCAAGGCCTTATTTTCCTTTCTTGTAAATAGTTTTTTGGAAAGCAGGCTTTGTCAGTGTCTCCGACTGCCTTGTGGGTTGTTATGTTAAGGAGCCTCTCCATCCGGTTTTAGTATTTTTTTCTTTTTTTTTGCCTGTTGGTGTTCCAATGCTTATTTCAACATGTGAATACATTTGTAGTAACTGCTTAAAAGGATTTTGGCCTTTTAAAAGCATTTTTTGTACAGTTTGCATAGTTGTAAATACAATTTTATTTATTCTGAGGAGATAATTTTTGGATAAACAGTAATTCAGTCACTAAAAGCTACCTTTGTCCTGTTTTCACTTTTTTTCCTAAGCACGCAAAGTGAAGCATAAACGTTATATAGACTTGAGAAAAGAAGTAATGAATATTATGTAAATATAATACATGAATTTCTGAGAAATAGATTGTTCCTTTTACTTACTTATATGAAAATACAAATCCATTTGCACACAGGGGCAGAGAATTAGCCTTAGGGCAGATAGGATTGTGTTACACTTGTTCTCTGCCTCCTTGGCTAAGGGGTTTGTTTAAGTTCTTGATTCTTCATGTTTAAAAATTGGACATTATGATAACTTTTAGATGTTTTCCAGGAGTAAATAAGACCTGGCATAGAGTACATAGCCTGAATCATTTTTAATACTATGGGTTTGATGTGCATCTTCTAAGCAGCCTTAATAGATAAGGCAATTTACATACATTTCATTCATGGATCCTTCTTTGGATCTCCAAGGATTTTTTTAATGTGGTGTATAAATAGATTTCATTATGATCATTTTTAACAGTGCAAAATATTTTCAAACCAATGTGTTCCTAGTCTAATCAATTCATTAAACTTTAGAGAAGATGTAGGAGCTCCTGAACTCAGAGGTCATTTATTTCAAGCTTCCACTTTAACATGGAAACTAAGCTCTGATGCTGAAAATGTGCCCAAGGCTCCAGAGTTGTTTTGATTCACCTTTAGGATCTTTAGATGGAGATCACCTCCAATGTCCACTGCTTCTTAGCATGGCACTGGAGGCCCTGCATGATGAGCCTATGCTTACCTTCCTCTTCATCATCACCTATCTCACAAAGTTATACAATAAGCACAATGTTGACACTTTTCCTTTAATTACAGCTCACCTGGAACCTTATCCAAAGGGCACTCACCATTCTCCCAGATTTGTTTTTAAATTTAGTCCCAGATGATTTGTTTCATAATGACATTTTCAATTACATTATGTATTTTGATCCATGTTTACCACATTTTCCCCTCCTTCCCACACTCACTATTCCCATTCTTATTTTCAAATAGTGTTCTTTTTAAGTGTGTGTGTGTGTGTGTGTGTGTGTAAATAGTGGTTGGGTACAGGTGTATGATATAGGTTGTACATATGAGAGAAAATGTGTTTGCTGTTCTGGTCTGGCTTCTTTTGCTTAGCATGCTGATTCCAATTTCATCCATTTTTCTGAAATGAAAATTTCATGCTTTTCATGGTTGAGTTAAACTCCATTGTGTAGATATAGCACATTTTCTTTACCTAGTCATGTGTTGATAGACATTTGCTGATTCTATAACTTTAGTGCTGTAATAAACATGGGATGAATGGGTGTGTATTTGTGGTATGCTAACTTGGACTCCTTTACATATATTGCCAGGGGTAGAATAGTTTTTCATAAGGTAGTTGTATTTTAAGTTGTTTCTTTTAAATTCCCATACTTCCAAAATGGACACATTCCTTTTCATTCCGACCAGCAGTATACAGGTAAAAGATAAAAATATAATTCATTATTTTATATACAGATATCAATTTCACCAGCACATCTACTGAAAGGGCTTTTTCCCCAGTGTATGTTGTTGACATCTTTGTCACAAATCAAGTGTCTGTTGGTGTTTGGGTTTACTTCTGGGGTCTTTATTCTATAACATTGATGTACTGTTACAATGTTATTGTTAACACTACCTTAATATGCTAGTTTTACTATGGCTCTGTAGTAGAACTTAAAACCTCTAATACTTTTATTTTGACTGTGATTGCTTTTGTTTTCAGTCTTTTATTCTTCCATATAGAAAATTATGATTATTTTCCTATTCTATGAAGAATGTCATTAGACGAGTCTCACACACCCAAGATCTTTGTGTCTTCTGTGTAGATTATACTTTTGATTTTCTCTGGTGGAAAAGTTATGTATTTTAAAACAATTCTTGCTCCATCCAGTCAGCTACAACCCTGAACCTCAAACAATTTTCAATACAAACAAATTTTCAGATATTCAGGTCATGATACTGCATCGAAATGAATATTCAGTTTTCCTATATCCCTACATTTTATGGACCCACTAAGAAATTAAACCCCTGTGGGCTCTGGCTGGGGTAGATTTTCAGTATGAAGATTTGGGAGATAGTTCAGCATTGTGGAACCAGGCAGATATGGTTGCTTTCTTCCATGATCTTCTCATTAACCTCTACCTACTACCTGCCATGGTGTGTCGGTCGGTTGGATGGACTCTCTCTCACTTCCTCTGTGGCAGGTCTCCTTTCGCTCCCATCTGAAGTAACCCTGTCACCTGCTTGTGACTGTAAAGCAGAAATGGGATGGTGAGGGGGGAAGGGGGATGAGTAGGACAGGTGCTGGGAACTACAGGGGAGTGTGAAAGGACAAGAACAAAGCAGCCAAACTTTAGTCAGGCTTCTGGGAGCACCAGAACTGTGTAGGCCCAAGTCAGGGGCAAGGTGACTCAGAACAGTTACCAGAACCAAAGTAAGAAAAACAATTTCTAAGACAAACAAGATATGGACCGCTAACTAATGGCCTTAGGCTAAGAATCTCCCCACACCCACATTGACTAAGACCCTAAGTTTACATTTTCTAGTGCCCACGACCTTGCTATATGCCAGCACCAATCAGTTTAAAGGTTAATACTCACATCACTATGTAACCAATAGACTCACACCTAATAATCTGTTGCTAAGCTCCGCCTTTGAAAAGCATAGATAAAACATACTTAGAATGTGCTAATTGTCACTCTCACCTGCCTCGCTTGAGGAACCTGTGAGAGTGGACCCCAATGCTTTGGAAATAAACCTCTTGCTTTTGCACCCATCTCTAGTCCTGGTGATTTCTTGGGGGTCTCCTTCCGTCTGCCCCTAACAAGGGCAGTGGTGAAAGAGTTCAACAACAATAATGTTTGTGAAGATCCCCCTATGGGACCCATTACAGTGTATGCTAATGAAATTATACTGAATGTTTTGGAGAAGTTAGACATTAGAGTTTAGATATTTTCATGCCTCCTCTATTCCTTCTCTTACTTCTATATAAAAAGCAATTAGATGAGAACATTTTCCTGGTTTGTTCCCCTATTTCTCATCTTTGTGCTTTAGTTTCCTAGGACTGCTATAAGTGCATACTTTAAACTGTAAAAAAAAAATGTGTTATGGCCCTTGATGCCAGAAACATGAGATTAGGGCACAGCTAGCTACTTCCTTCTGTAGGCTATAAAGGAGTCTCTGCTTTAGGCATAACTCCTACTTTCTGAAACCTCTCAATAGCCATCTTTGTCATTCTTTGACCTGTAGATGCATCACCCTGATGTGCATATTTCCCTACTGTCCAAATCCCTTTTTTTTTTTTTTTAATAAGAATACAAACCGCTGAACTGGTACTCTACCATTCAGTAACCTCATCATAGTCTGATTACATTTATGAACATCTTATTAAAAAATAAAATTATCATTGTGAATTATTAGAATTACAACTCCGTTTCACAAAACTCACTCAAATGCTATTTTTTTAAAAATTTTTGTTTTGTTTTACTTCGTTTTGATGCATTTATTTGTTATATTGACCTTTTGTCTCTGTTTTGATTTTCATTTATGGGTTTTTTTGTTTGTTTGTTAGAGATTTAGAGAGGGTTGGTTAGGGAGAGGAGGTAGTCAGAATCTGAGAGAAATTTCAGAGGGAGAAAACATGATCAAAATATGTTGTTTGAAAAATTCTTCTTAATTAAAATAAATTATAATTTTTTGAGGGAACATAATTATTTTTATCTAACTGTAACATTAAGTATGCATTCTTTTATAACACTCATTATATTCCAAGGAAATTCTAGTTGTACTCAAGGGGTGGAGAGCTGTAGGCAGAAAGAGAAATGCTGAATATTATGCATTTACTGAAAAGAGAAGGAATTATTTTACCCAGTGTGGAACTGTTCTAGAGCTAAGAGTGAGTCAAAGCTGGCTTGGAGCCCTGTGTCAACTCTAGAGATGAGAATTGCAGGTGTTTGCCTGCTCCTTGCCTTAGCCTAGCCAGCTTCACAGGAGCAAAGAAACGTTGCTTGGTTGATGCTTTGTCTGCCCTGTAGCTGGAAGCACAGATTTGCCACATGCAAATGAGGCACTGACTGCACCCCTGTCTCAACCAATGAGTCCTATTCTTGTGGTCAGACCACTCCCCGTGACTGTACCCCATAAAAGGCACACCAAAACCTGCATTAAATGAGACGGCCCTATTATGCATTTCTCCCAAGTTTGTGTACTTGTCGACTTACCGGGGTCCACCAAAGGCAGGATGGGAATGCAGTAAGGATCACACCATGCATGCTGTGTTCCTGTGTGGCTTTCCAGCCTGAGGACAGGCCAGTCTTAGGCTGCTTTGGCCACTCAGTGGAGCTAGGGAAAGCTGTGGACAGAAATGAGTGCGTGGGTGGGATTTTGTCTACAATTACCCACTGTTCACTTCAAAAGATATGAACAGTTTTACCTCAGTGGATACCTACCATAGTTGCAATACTTTGTTTTAGCTGAAGACTTTGTAATGTCCCTGGGAAATCTGAGCATTGTAGTAAGATTATATAACAAAAGGACACCTATAATAGATTAATGATAATCAGTTGTAGTGTGACACTGAACTCTGTGGTCCCGCATTTAACTATGGTATAACTCCAAATTTATTCTTTAATTTCTTGTAGAAGTAGATGCTGCAAATTAAAATATGCCTGATCATTTACTGATCACTCTACCTATTTGCTAGTTAGTATGATAGGATAAAAAGTTGGCTATTGGTTGGATTTGACACAGAAGAGCAAGATAGTATTAGTAGCTATCATTCCTGTAACTGTCTGAACCTTTTAGAATGTATTAGCTGAGCAGACTACTAACTTCCACCAACCAAGGTCTACGACTATCAAGCATCAACTAAGACAGAGAACAGGCATTTCCCTGCTTTGTTTTAATCTGCCTGTACGATGTACCCACCAATACCTTTAACAAATGTGTCAATTTATGATTTCCATTTGTTTTGTAGCCATAAATTTTTCATGAAATCCTTTCCATATTGGAACACATCACTTGGGGCAATTGAATCCATGTTTCCAGGCCATGGTCACTCATTTGGATAAAAAACCAAATTGTTTCTTACTTGTTTTGAGGGGTACCTTGGCTATAACACTAACTGCTGCCATAAGTTGTGCTACTTTTATTCCCCTTAGACAATGAAACTACAAAAATCAGAAATTAAATTTTATTCAATTTCATACGTGCGTATTTCCTGGAGAACCTCCTGTTGAATAAGATGCGCTGGTAAATTTGGAAGAAAACAAAAAGGAAACGTAAAGCGTTAAGTATGTTTCTTCCACATTTAAACTGCTCTAAAGCTCTAGGTACTTTTCATTTTCTGTTTTATAATGAAATGTCACTTTTTTGTTTGGTAGATTCAGAAGTAGAGCCAAAGATAATTAGATGCCCAGCACCATTTATGGATGTTAGAATGGTGAAATATCTGTCATTTCTTCTTCCTTCATGTAAGGAAACTGAACAAAAGCAATGAAAAGATTTGCTTTGCACCAGAGGTGTATAGAGTGGGAATTAAAAAAAATAGTCACTGTGAAGTTTGTATCAGGAGGCCCCATACTTCTTCCCTATACTACACAGGTAGATTTGTGTGCTCAGGAATTCTGTAGTATTTGATGAATGTAGTATGTTAGCTGTTAGAATACAGTTATGAAGAATGAAATGTTTCTTTATGCTTCTGTTATTTTTTTTCTGTCAAACAAGTTTCAGAAACAAAAGAAATCTGTCTTGATTACACAGAAGTGCTTCCATGCCTTCTCATTAAAAATGAATATATCTACCCAGAATATTTAAATGTGACTGAAAGATGAAATACCAAAAACCTGAAAATGGCCAAAGAGGTATATTTCTTTAAATTAGGGGAAAAATAGCAATGCTACCTTTTTACAAAAGGCTTTTAACCATGGTACTAATTATAATTAATTTTGCTAATGTCTTTTCTAATGGCAATTAAAATATTCCAATAGTAAGGAAGACATAGATATGAAAGAATAATTTGAAAATTCATACTTCGTATCTTTGAAGGCCATGGTCAATATAGCGTCTCTCGTGGTTCAATGTAGCAGAGTAGAACTGGTAAATGTTTAATTTAAAATAATTAAATCACTCAAGTGCAATTCAGATATGAATGAGGGTTTGCTGATGCAGTAGTGTACATTCCACTACTTCAAAGATCCCAATGATTTGACTCTCAAAACCTGATAGGCTTCAATGTAACTCAAGATTTCTCTAAGCCTACAATGTCTGTAGAGTTTTTGGATTCTTTGTAAAAGCAAAAATCAGTGAATACTACAACTACGACTACTACTACTACTACTACTATTACTACTAAATAAATTAATAAATAAATCTCAATTTTTAAAGTGCTCATCTGCTTGAGTTCTGATGCCCATGACCTGTGGCGCTGACAACTCTTCTTTTCATTTTTTTCAGCACTATGAGTAAATACAGAATAAAACCTTTTTCTTTCTGTGTTCATTAAAATAATACTTCCATTTGATGTGATCTTTACATGGAAGTCACTTGTTTAATTTAGAATTGTAAGTAATAAGACTATCTTTTCACTTAAATTATTTAATCTTGAGGATTTTTATAGTTTGTCCCTTACTCTTTCTCTTGAATTTTCATTTTCAAAAGTAAGTGGAATAGGTCTCCACATTGGGAAGATGCAGGTTTGTATTTTAGCAGGGAATTTTCTCCGGAATTTTTTTTTATTCAAAATAACTTAGATGATTCAAGAGTGCACATAAAGGCAAAATATTCATAAAATAAAAATAAACCTTTAAAATACATATGTATATACAGGTATTTATATATAAATGTAGCCTTCTGAGTCCATTTCTTGCTGTTTGTTTGTATATATATTTAAGATTGACCACTTGAAATTGATTCACCTTTCAGAGAGATCGTCCTGGAAGAGACTGATTCTCTCATTCTAAGTAAGCATAAATTGCCTGTAACTTTTCACCTAGGGGTGGGGCCTTATGTTTTTTTCTCCATCCAAACTGTGATATCAACTGGTGGTGTCATTAAGTAGGTTTGGTTTAAGTGACCATATTGTTAAGAATTCATGAGTGTATTTTTCTGTAAAATATAGCAGACACTATAGATATATTTTATAATTAGTAGATTGTGGCGTATGTTCTTGTCCTCTGGCTGTTACAAATTTCTCATCCTTTCTTTCATGATGCTGTTTGATTCTTAGATGCATGGGTTGTATTGTTGATATATAAATTAGGGATGGACATTGAGTTGTTTGTATGTGGGTTTCTGCAATTGTCTCTGTCTCTTTTGTAAAAACAAAACACAAAACAAAAAATAACCCCAAAAACAAAACAAAACAAAAGACAAAAAAACAAAACAAAACAAAACAAAAACAAAAGGAAAGAAAGAAAAGCTTCAAAGCTTTTTCGATGAGGGGTGAGAGGTACACTTATCTGTGGATGCAATGTTAAGTCTTTAGAAATTATACTTGTCTAGGTATATGGCAGTTGTACATTCTGCTCTAGTCTAGGATGTTTGACCATACAAATATCTGTTCAGGTAATTGACTAGGTTTATAGTACCAGGAATGAGTTGATTTCTGTTGAGGGGACATTTGTCCAATTAGACAGCTGCTTTTACTCCCAAGATATAAGTGTCACTTGCTGTACTGGCCATTGTAGTTTATAGGCATTACAGCTGAGTAGAATTATCGCTTGTTTCCCCCTTGGCAGCTTGCAGAGCTCCTTCCAGTATTATGAGAACTTGTCCTCAGGGAGGAGGCTTTTGGGTCAGTTTAAGCATTATTCCTCTAAATATTCTGACTGAAGTATGTATATGGTGTCTTTAGCAATAGGTATTACCATCAGGTTTTAAGATGCAGCAAAGGGCAATGTCAATATTATTTTGAAAGTCTTTTGGACTTTCTGATCAACAACTTCAAGGAAGTTTTCCCATGCCTAGTACCAAGGTTTTACATTTTATCTATCATCTGCCTATCTATCTATCTATCTATCTATCTATCTATCTATCTATCTATCTATCTATCTATCTATGTGTCTATCTATCATCTACCTGTCCCGACCCACAGGATCTTCAACCAGGACCCTAGGACAGGACGTGGGAATGGGGTATGGGCAGGGACGCAAGAATGATGGGAGGCAAGGCAGTTTTCCTGATCAAAACTCAAATTTATTGTACACACAGTACCAGTATTTATGCAATTTTCGAAGTGGGTAGAAGAGCGGGGAATGCATAAGCAGGTTGCTATGGTAACCTTATCTGTCAGGCAGACTGGTCTATCGGTGGGTTAAGAAATCGTAGTGTCAAGGGCCCCAGAGCAATAAGGAAGTACTGTGAGATTTCTCTAGGGCTTCCTGTGTAATCTATAAGGGTGGAAACGTGGAATGAGGAAGCAATAAGGATGGGTTAGTTAGACAGGCAGTTTCCCAGAACTGGGCGGCTTTAGGCTACCTGACCTCGTCCGAACTCTGTCCATTAAGACTAGAGAGAAATGGATCCTTTAAACAAAAATGGGGTGCCTTATGTTTCAAGCTAGCATATCCAGAGGGACCACTTACCACATCTACCTATCTATTTATAGTGTGCTTGTGTGTGTGTGTGTGCGTGTACATATATGTATATGTATTTGTGTGAGTACACATATCTCATGATGCATAATGGAGGTTAGGGTACAATTTATAATTCTATCATTTCACCATGTGGGTCCTAAGATCTAACTTCAGTCTTCAGGCTTGGCAGTAAGTGCCTTTCCTCTCTGAGCCATTTCATTCACAGTATATTCTTAATAATATTTGTTAGCTATGCTGTTTTCCTTACTTTCAGTGATTTGGAGAACAAAATGTCCAGCTCTCATTTCAACAAACACATTGTATGACTACAGAATTCTATCTACCCTCTAATGATAATGGTCATTACATTTTTATTACCTGAGGAGGACTCTCCTTCCCTTATGACAACATTAGAGCTATAAAAACAACAGAAAAAGGACTGAGATCCAAATAAGCTTCACTAAATCCAGTTCTGAAGAGGAGATGGGCCTCCATCCTAAACTTGGCTGAACTATGCTGATCTATTTCAGGATTAGATAAATGAGCTCTAGTGCTCAGTTGCTTCAACCTCTCAAAGTTTGTGTTGTTGCTTCTGGCTACCCTTATTGTTTAGTCAAAACTACAGATAAAAGTCACATTTTTAGTAAACTTGGGTAAGGCTTTAAAAGTTGAGACAACTATTATAAGAAAGGGGTCAGAGAGATAAACCAATCTGCTATTTTATAGCCTGAAGCTAGGTAGATTCTTACAGTATGACATAGGACACATTGTCTTACTTTTAATTTCCTTAGAGTTGTATAAATTTAAACATGTTGAATTTATTCTGAAAATGATATTTTTAATATAAGACATATAGAAAAAAATATGAAAAATAGCAACCAGGCTCAGGATATCTCAACAAAAATAAGCCCTTTCTTATAGAGCAATGAAAATCAAGCAGATAATTTCCAAATATCAAAGGGAGAACGTTCTAAGAGACAGAGAGAAATGCATCATATTCCCAGATAAAAAGAAAGCTAATGAACGATTGTCTTTGGTATAAACAGTCTTTGGGATTAAAATATTTAAATGAAATTTCAAAATAAATGCTCACGATGTACTTTGTGTATCTTGAGTTTAGAGATATTGAAAGACTGGAAATGAAGACCATGATTGTTGCAATGAATTCAAATAGAATGCTGCTGGATGCCCCTGTGTACTACACAATCAGTAGTAAATTCCATTATTCACTTTGTGCTATCATAGCACACTCAAATGTAGAATATTAAAACAGATGTGGAAAAGGAAAGCATAGCATAGGCAAAGAAGGAAGTGGTGGTCCTATGGCAAGATCATGTTTTCCTTCTCTATTTTCCTATCCTTTCTGAAAAGCAGAAATAAAAGCAGTGTGTGGAAGACTGCTTCAGAGGGAGTTTTCACAACTATCGTGTCTATAATCAACATTATGTTAAAAGTAAATTGAGAGATCTTACCCACTTTTGTCTTTTTCATATTCCCAGGAGGCCTACCTCAGGTCCCACAGCCTGTGTATCACGTCAGTGTTGCCAGATAAGTGTAGCTCTCATCCCTCATCAAAGAACTTCTTTTTGACGGACTTTCTATCTGACATAACTGATCAAAATGCATAATGGAAATGATCTTATGGAATTACAGCCTCATTTGTTACATCTGAAATGGAACCCCTTCCCCTAACACTCAGGGAATATCACAGAAGAGGAGGTGGAACCAGAGGTCTAGGACATCTGCTGTGAGGTAGCATCTTTTATACATGATAGGAAAGCTGCACATATGAAATCACAACATTTTGATTTCCTTAATGAGATCTGCATCATGACAATCTCAAATGACAACATAGATGGGGGAAATATCACATAGCCTCACCCTAGATGAAGAGCTAAAGGCAATCAATGACTGTTGAGAGAGGGAGCATCAGCCTCTTCCAGGATGAGCCCTTTGACAGGTTGTTTAATCCCAAGTGGTCAGCGTTAAACTCATGAATATATAAGCAACACTCAATATTAAAGGGACTCAGAAGTGTGTGTGAGTGTGTGCGTGCATGCACGCATATGGTTACATATATGTAATATGAATAAATATAAAAGTGGTTTATTTTTTATTTATACAAGCTGCCTTTTTATAACTCTTGCTTATGTTTACAACTGTCAGTCTTTTTATGATTCAGAGTTCTTAGTATACAGTTCGGAGAAGTACTTAACTTATCCCAAATTTAAGAAGTGGTTTCTTTTAATCTTAATAATATCAGTTGTATATTTTTCTGTAATTTAAAATTTTGAGTTAGAAGTCTAGGTGTATGTATTTGTTTTTTAAATGTGATTCTTACATAAGGCTGAGTAGTTTATCTCATTTACATCTATCTCTTACTTAAAACAAATAGATAAATACAAAATAAAACTATTTATGAAGTAAAATTGGTTTTTGGTTGTTGGGAGTCCTTTGCCAGAAATCCATGCATCCAGCCATGGAAAATAGACCATATACTAGCTAATTAACAGTACATCTGAAAGTTCTAGAACAAAAAGAAGCAAGCACACCCAAGAGAATCAGATGGCAGAAATAATCAATCTGAGCACTGGTTTTAACACGATAGACAAACCCCCAATCAAAACTAATTAAAGGACAGAGCGAGTATATCCAAATTAACAAAATCAGAAACAAAAATGGGGACATGACTACAGACACTGAGGAAATCCAAAGAATCATTAGGTCATACTTTTAAAACCTGTACTCCAAAAATTGGAAAATTTAAATGATATGGACAGTTTTCTTGACAAATACCACCTACCAATGCTAAGTCAAGATCAGATAAACTGACTTATAAACCACAAGGAAATTGAAGCAGTCATTAAAGATCTCCTAACCAAGAAAAAAAACCTTAGGGTAAGATGGTTTTAGTGTAGAATTCTACCACATATTCAGATAAGAGTTAATACCAATATTCTTTTCTTATTCCACAAAATAGAAGCAGAGGGAACACAATCAAACTCATTCTATGAGGACACAGTCACCTGATACCAAAACCATGCAATGATTCAATAAAGAGAGAGAATTACAAACCAATTTTCCTCATGACCATAGATGCAAAAAAATTCAATAAAATACTTGCAAACTGAATCCAAGAACACATCAAATGATCATCCACCATGATCAAGGAGGCTTCATCCAAGAGATACAGGAATGGTTCAACATAAAAAAAATTAGTCAATGTAATCCACCATATAAGCAAATTGAAAGGAAAAAATAGATAAGCATCTCACTAGACACTGAAAAAGCCTTTGACAAAATCCAACACCCCTTCATGATAAAAGTCTTGGGGAGTTTATGGATACAAGGTGTCAGTTAGGGGGTGGGGGCTGCTAAGAGCTGGTGGAGGCAGGCAGGAATGAGGGTGTGGGGTGCATGGCTTCGGGGCACAGAGAACCATAACAGTGTGAAGAGTATCCTGGGATCCTGAAATGAAGCATTGTCCATCCAAGTTTAGGTCGTCCAAAGTCAAAGTCACTTTATTCGGGCTAGGTGAAGGAATATATCGGATGTGTGGGGCAGGATGAGCAGGTAGCCAACTTGCCAAACCAGCACTCAGATTGCTGACCATGGGGGAAGAGCAGGGGGAGATGGCCTGCCATGACACAGGCAGGGGGAAGGGCCTCAGCCTTTCCCACTGTAGGACCAGGGCTCTGTAGCACCCTCAACTTCCGCCAACTCCAAGTTGTTGCCTGTATCCATGGTGCAGCAACAAGGGACATATCTAATCATAATAAAGGCAATTTACAGCAAGCCCACAGCCAACATAAAATTAAATGGAGAGAAGTGCAAAGCAAAACCTCTTATTTCTCTAAGCCACCTAGAGGGGAGATACATTTCCCAGAGCCTTTTCCCTTTGCCCCCAAAGAATAAAATACTTTCGGTGGTATCCCATCAAATTTATAACTTTCAGTTATTGTAGTAATGCAAATAGGAAGGCAAGACTTAACTAGGTTTCTATCTGAACCTCAGATTTAAGAAGAATTTACTTAGGTGTTCATAGAAAACTCAACAGTGAAAAGAAATTTTAGAAATGAGTCAAAAATCAAAAGAATTATGATTTCTAGCCTGTTTCTCACTATATTTGTTTAATGTGTAACACCAGAGTATTCCATGGATTAATATTCCATATATTCACCAAATGTCTTCACTTGTTAAAATTTAAGACATGATCCTCAAAGTTACGTTTTAATTTTGATGATGGTTGGACAATGAGAGATGATTGAAAAACACTAAGAAAAAAAGCTGCACAATAAACTAATGATCTATTTATGAAACATGCTAAAATATGGATGGATTCTGAGCAGGTGTGGAGATCTATTTGTATCTAATTTTGGTACATTTGGTAACATATGATTATACTTCTTTACTACAAGATTTTGAATAAAATATTAACATTTCTATAACATTGCAAAAATATGTTTATTTTATTTTAGACTGTTGGAATTAATCTACAGAGCAAAGAATATGGCTTAATTATAATCTGGTTCCATCCACTTGCCTGCAAAGTTCATAATGGCTTTTTCTTTTAAATAGCAGAGTAATAGTCCATAAATAGCATGCATTGTTCATAGAATGGTACATCAGAGAGGCCCCCTCCAGCAGCTGAGAGGAGCATATGGAAAGGCCCAGGGCCAAACATCTTGTAGAGATGAGAGAACCCCATGTAAAAGGGATAGGACAGATGACAGAGAGCAGAGTAGTTTGAGGACACCAGGAGAACAAGACCCAGAGTGTCAACTGACTAGCACTCACAGGGGCCCATGGAGACCAAAGTCACAGTCACAGACATAGAACCTGAAATTTGGATTCGTATTCTTAAAAAAACTCCTACAGGCTGGAGTGGGGGGTGACTCTGACACTTTTACCTGAACTTGAGATCCTTTTGCTCTGGCAGGGCTGCCCAGCCCACTCTCAATATAGAGATAGGAGCCTGGCCTATTTAAATCCTACTATTCCATGCCCTGATTGTGCTATAACGCTGGGGAGACAGATCTTTTCTAGGAAGAAGCAAACAGGGGGATGTTTTTGGGTGGAGATGAGGGTGTAGACTTGGGAAAAAGGGGAGTAGGTGGGGGGAGCTGGGCAGTGGAGGCAGGAGGCAAGGATGTATTTTGTAAGTTCTATGAAAGAAGAAAAAATTTTTAAAGAGTTAAAAAAGAATCAAGGGGTTTATTACTTTTTGAAAAAGAAAGTAAGTAGCAAAATCCCCAGATCATAGGAAGAGAAGCAGAAAATACAGAATTTAAAAGTTAAAAAAGCCTAACAAATCAACAAAAGGGCAGCAAAAATGGGAAAGGTACTCAAGGAAGAAACGATGAAAGGACAAAAGCTCCGGGCATAAGCCAAGCTAAGTACTAGGAAGGACTGACAGGAGTGGGAACACACATACTACATTTCATTCAATGTTCATATAGTTCAACCCTTCCCTACAGCATCGTGTTTGGAAACATGCTCAAGTCTACCATCAGCACCCACAACAGAGCTCCAAGATATCTAGAAAGCTTAGAAACCAAATTGTATCTGTGAATCAAACAATAGTATCAGAAACCCCATTGCCAAGGAAAAACCATTGCAGACACTGTAGTATTTTTTAGCGAGCAATTTAGTTTGAAGCTGAACTATTCAGACAAGCCCAAGGAAATATCCTGTAGAAAAATTCTGTCTTGCTAATGTTGGTTACATTTTCTCTTTTTAAAAGACAAGGTGTTTTGTAGCCCAGGCTAGTCTCAAACTCACTGTGTAACTGTGGATGACCTTGAACTTTTGATCCTCTGTCTTTACTTCACAAGTGGATATGAATACTGTAGTGTACTATGAAACCCAGTTTATTATGTATTAGGGATGAAAGTCAATGCAGAATATATGCTAAGCAAAGTAATCTATCAATTGAGCCACATATCCAGCCTTCTTTTGTTAAACTGTACCTTCAATACTTATTCTAATTCTAATGCTAATTCTTATGCTAATTCTCTCAGTAGTATGAATAAAGACATATTCAGTTTTTTGTTTGGTTGGTAATTTTGTTTGATTATTTCTTTTTTTAAAGAGTGTTGACATTTTCTGTGCTGGAGAAAATCATTGAATTGAGCTGTTCCCTACTCAGACACAGTTGCAATTGAGTTGGAAACTAAATTGATAAGTTTAGATTTTTGATATTTGAGATTCATTGTCAACATAATGTTTTCAATTTATTATGGTTTAACCAAGTATAACCATTAAACTCCACGATTTTACTATGTAAATGAGAATACTATATATTTCCAAGTGTCTAGGCTACATCTGCCTAAGACTAAAGTTTGTACTAAGACATTCTCAGCTTTTCCTATGGTATAAATGATCTGTAGATCAAGGAATGGTGGCTCTCTGGACTACTTTTTACAAATGATTGTTTATGTTTTATTTATGTGTATGTATCTGTGGCAGCATAATGAGTTCTTTCCATTTCATGCTTGCAGGTCGTTATGGAAACCAGAGGACGCTGGATTTCCTAGAATTCAAGATTCAGGGTTTATGAAACTGATAGAGCTTCTGAGAACTGCCTCTCCTTTACAAGTGAGGAAAGTGCTCTTAACTGTGAAGTCATCTCTGTAACCCATCAAGGCTACATAATATGGCAAAGTCTTGTATTACATTGTGAAAAAGTAGTCTAATCCAGGTCAGTAAGCATTGTTTTAGCATCTAGACTTTTAGATGAGAAGAGTAAGGACAAATCAGTCTCCAAATATACTTTCTATGATTTGGAAGAAAAAATAATTCATCTTAATGACAGTGTCAAACAGAATTAAGATTAGGAACAAACAATGTCAAACAAGCCTGTGACATTCCTGTGATTGTCATCTATTGTTGAAATCTTTTATTGTTAGTTAAGTTTTTATATGTCTACCCGTAAAAAAATCATATAGTAAGTAAAGGATCTCTTCCCCCCCGTTAAGAAATCTGACAATTACATTGTAGACATAAATTCAAGGCAAAAGGCAGTTTATTCTTTGGCTAATTCAATACCCAGTCATGGAGTGTTTCGGCTTTCGTACAATCTAATCTTAAAGATACTAGCTGGGACCTAAAAGGCTTCGGCCTCTGTGCTATCTAATCTTTAAACCTAGAACATTTCAACCTATGAGACTTACTGCTGATTGACTCACTCTGACTAGCTTCCTCTGAACTGAGAGCTGTACTCAACTGACTTCTCATTGCCTGATTCAACTATTCTGGCTCAAATTCTTCTCCAAGCTGACTGGTTCAAACTGAACTTCTGAGCTGGTTGAATGTTTCTGACTTAACTTTTCTGATTCTGGCTGACTTTGGCTGATTCCTGTAACTTCTCTGACTGAACTGCTCTTTTAGGCTTCAAACTGCCTCTCACTGTTAGCTCACTTTTTCCCTCAAACTCACTCTCCTTCTCCTGAACTGCTTCTTTGTCTCTGCCTTAGAAGGCCTCTCTGAGCTGAGAGCCTGCTTTTATATCATGAGAGCTGGGCATGGCCTTACTCTTACTCACTCTGCTAACTCTTCCTCTGATTTGTCACTTTGCCTTCTCTTTACTATGACTCATCTCAGATCTCATTTCCTATCTGACACTAACTCCCTCTGATCTCTGCTTCCTGTCTTTGCTTCCTCCTCTGCTTCTACTTGTTTCTGTCCTGAAGATTAAAGGCATGTGTTACCACTGCTTTCTGAACACTGGGATTAAAGGCGTGCACTAATATTTTTTCTACCCTAGAGTAGCCATGCTGCTGTATTAAAATATTAAATATTCCTCTACCTTACATCTTAGAATAAAGTATTCCACTACAAAGGAAAAGAGTATCTGCCTGTGGGGTTTACATAAATATGTCACATCTTTGTTGTTTCTAGATTAAAATCCTCCCCAAGGTACATATTTAAATCTAATTTTAGGTATCTCCCATTTTTGTAGAAAATAGGTAAGTAACTATCCTCTTGGTACTGAACTGAAGTTTGTCATTGTAATGAAGGTATTTTGCTTTCTTAAAAGCCACAGGTGTGAACGCATTTTCAAACTGCATATCACTATATGAAAGCATAGTGATGATACTGAAATTTACTTAGCTTTTTAGTTCTATAGACTATGACTTTTTTCAATTAAATTTTCTTCAATGCTTAGAATCTCAGTCTCTCTGAAATAGGCTCTTTATTATTTCTAGATAATACTATGAGGATGTATTCTAAAATGGTAACACTGTGAAAGTTTTGCCTACCCAGTCACTTACAAGTCTTTTCAAAGTAAAGTTCATATCTATATATTTATGATTTTGATTATGGTTTACACATTTATGGTTATTGTCATTAACAACTATTTGTCACCTGATAATTCTCAAGGTTGTGCTGAATAATTCTATAATAGGAAAATAACAAAATTATTTCTATACAAGACCCAAAGGTTCTCAAAGGGATTTAGTTATAATAATTATTAACATTTTTTGCATGTAAATGGTTATCTCTTACAATACTTTCTGGGATTCATTTTTCTGAAGTAGCATGATAGTTCAAAGGTCATGAATGTTTTTGTGGATTTTGTAGATTTTTCTGGATCTCACTGCTTAAATAAATTTTAAACCCAAACTTATTAATAGTCAAGTGAAAAAAAATATATTTGACCTGTCAGAAGAGTGATCAAATTAGTACAAAATTATAGGAAACCACAGGTTAGTGCATAGATTGACCCAAGGCCAGTTCCTTCCCTCTTTTTTTCTGCAATGGTAAGCTGAGTTCCATGATAGAAACTGAATATGATTTCTTAACTTCTTCAGCATAAGATACAGCTTTTAATCCTGATGGGAATTATGCTGACATTCTTCAGGAAAGAAGATATGCTGTATGAGGTAATCATTGAGTGGTGCATACTCACTGTGGCCCATGAGACTGTCTGTGCATATTTTGAATTATACTGAGATACAGTGGCTCTTGTCTCCCTTCTTTAATAGGGACTTGTTGGAAGCAACTTGATTTCCCTTCTAGATTTTGGATGTGGTTATGAGACTGATTTCAGGGATGGTGGCATCAATCATGTGGTCATGATGATACACATTTATAGATGACATCAGCAAAGAGAGAACCCACAGATCCTTGATTATGTTATTTTGTCAGTAATTTAATCAACCGTCTTCAGATTCTTGTTATTAATATTACAAATCACCTTATCCTTAAGATACACGTGCATTTAGCAGTCTACATTGGCACAGTAGATGATTTCTTTGCCTTTGGGCTTTCTTCGTCAGCTAAGCTAATCTTTCTCCTATTTATAATTGTATTAGTGTTATTTGTACTTGCCACCAACATACTTCAAAACTTATTTCTTATGTAATTGACTTTATGCATTGAAGTGAGAAGGTGGTAGTGCTAGTAGAACTTGGAAAATATAGCAGCATGAATTGTGAAATACAAGATTTATTTTGTTACCATCACACGTAACAGGTTTTGTCGAAAATCTTTCTTGCAGCTTATACTTTTCTTCTCTGAGGTGCATAACATGCCAAAACAGATGAAAAAAGATATATTACTATATTACTAAATTACTATATTACTAATATTACTATATTACTAAAAAGATAGGTTACTATCTCTGTGAGGCCACGTTTTCTTTCCGCTGATTCTTCTAATTGTGAAACATTTTTATTTGTCAGAAAAGTTTAGATTGTGTGAGATGGAAGATCCAAACCAAACTGATTTCTTATTTTTCTTCCTCCCACATTATATTTCAAACAAATTTTGATCTAATTATTTGTAAGCAGTTTATTATGTTTTAATTTAGTTTTTAACTTTCTAGACAGAAATAAACAAATACTCACAGACTTTAAGGCTGACTACAACTGTACTTCACACTCAGTACAATCTGTCGTTACATACCAATGCTATAAAAGGCTTGCTTATGTTTATGTAACAATGACAAATATATTATTGTTTTATCTTTGCTTTTTTTCTATCTGTAACTAAAACTACCTTCAAATACATATTTAGTTATTCTATTATTTTTGTGTCTTTTTATTACATTTATTTATCACGTGTATTTATGTGTGTATATGTGTGTGGGTACAGACATGCCACAGTGTGTGTGTGGAGGTCAGAAGACAACTTGTGGAAATCAGTTCTTGTTTTCCACCTTGTTTGTCACAAACTCAGCTTGTTAGACTTGGTGGCAATTAAGTTTACCTGCTAGTCTAATTTCATTCGGATACTGTTAAAAACACCATGGCCAAGAGCAATTGAAGAGTATGCCTTACTTACTTTTCTATTGCTGTGATAAAACACAATGATCAAGGCAAATTATAAAAGAAAGTGTTTAATTTGTTTTATGGTTTCAAAGGCTTTGCTCATGGTGGTAGAACAAAGAAACAGCTGTGAGCTCACATATTGATCTACAAGTAAGAAATTGAGGCAGAAACCATGGAGAACCACTGCTTGCTTTTTTTTTTTTTTTTTTTTTTTGGTTGTTCATGTTTAGCTAGCTTTCTCATACAGTCTGGAACCACTGCTTATGGAGTGGTGTTGCCACACTGGGCTGGTTCCTTCTTCATCAATTACTAATCAAGACAAAGCCCCAAGATAGACCCATAGGGCAATCTGGTCTAGGCAATTTCTAAATTAAGGTGCCATTCTCAGGTGAATCAAGGTTATGTCAAGTTAAAAGTTAATGCTGACCAGAACCCACTGAACTATCTTACAGTCTATCATTATTACTTTTAAATAATTATCCATTCGTGTTTTATATTGCAATATAGAAAGCAGAATAAGTGGGGACCAGTAGGCCTTAACAACTATTCTTTATTAAAACATGATCTGAAGCCATAATCCCAGTACTTAGGAGTAGTCTCCTTATTTAGGTTCAATTGATTACTTAATAGACGAAGAAAGATTATTTGATAGCTTATAACATCATTTTCTGATTAAAAAAATCTTCATAAATCTAGAAAAAGCTGAAATTTTCTTGACTTGATAATAGACACCAGGTAAAACTCACAGTTATATCAAATCTAATGATGGAAACTTAAATGATTTTCCCCTAATATCAAGAACAAGATGATGATATTATTTGTTTTTGTTATGTCTCTCCCACATGTTACTATAGATTCTATCCAGGAAAATTTTGCCAAAAGGAAATAAAACCTATTGATTTAGAAAATAAATTGGAAAATTACTTATTGATAAATGCCTTGGTCCTATATAAAAAGATTCTGAGAGAAAGTACTGAAAATTGTTTGAATGATTAAAACAGGTTCATTGAAGTTGCAATACATAGGAGCAACATTCTAAAACCAACTTTATTTATAACACTATGAAAAATTAAAAATTAAACATCTAATTCCACTTACAATCAAATTGAGAAGAATAAAATATTTAGAAAACAATGAACAACATAATAATTGTATGCTGAAAATTACAAAATATTGTTGGAATGTGTTTAGAAAGCATCAAATGAATGGAGAGCTATAATTGTTCAATGATTAGTAAACTCAATATTTTTCTTATGACAATATTTTCCAACAGATTTATACATCCAATGATGCATAATAATAATAACAATAATAGCAATAACAATATAATGATATAATAATAATAATAATGATAATAATAATCCCAATTCATGTAGTGACTGTCTCTTTCGAAGATGTTGCCAATTGATACTAAAAGTAGTATGGTATGCAAGCTGCTCAGAAAGACTCTCAAACTCACAGATACTGAGTTTCAGAACTCTTCTTAATAGTATAGATATCAAGATTGTACTACCAGACGTAGGATAGCACATACCTCAATGTCAAATAACTACAATTCCAGAAACAAACTTTACTGTTACAGTGAAATAGAAAAGTATTTCAAAGCATAAGTGAATAAATAATAATCTATCCAAGAAATGATCCTCTATAACCTAATGCCAATATAGATTTTGGATTCTCACTCTGTAGTCCAAAAATCACTGGTGCGTCTCACAGTATTATTCACTATGTCTCTATGTTCAATAAAAATGTAAGAATAGGATCTTGGATTACTAGTGGCTTCCAAGATTATACCAAATATGAGTAACAAAGGAAAAAAGTTTAAATTGTTTATCTCTAATTAAAATCTTTTGTGTTATAAGTTATAACTTTATAAAATCAAAAAGAGAGACTGAAGCTTGAGGCAAAAGTACTTTCAAATCAAAAACTGACAAGAGGCGTGTATGTAGAATTTACAAAGAATTATAACTGAATAATGAAAAGCAAACTCAGTTAAAAACTAGGAAGCAATGAATCGATAGGCGATAAATATTAATAGAACTTAGGGAAATGAAAGCTCAAACCACCATGAAATACCACTTTATATTACTATATTAAACACTTAACAAATATCAGCAACTATAGGGAGAAATTAGAATAATCTTCATTTTGGTTGGAGACATAAAATTTAAAACAGCGTGAGTCCATGAAGCTATGACCTCAGTACATTCTCTCAGGAGAATGGAAAGTATATTACAAATAAATCTGTACAAAAAGTTCATGTAATTATTCAAATGCTTAAAAAGTGATGTTAATCCAATTGTTCATAATCTGACATATGGATCAAATATGGTATATCCAAAGAAGTGAAAAGTATTTAGGCATAATAAGGAATGACACACTGATACTGTAAGGTAGGTAAATTGTGAAATGCTGTGTTAAGTGAGAGACGCCCATCATAAAAGTTCCCATTGCATGACTTTTCCATATGAAATGACAAGAGAAGGCAGATTGTTAATGCCATAAAGGAAATTAATGGTTGTTTAGGCCTACGTAGGAAATACATAAATAAGTGCTAATGATTGTAGGTAATGGTTTGAAGTGATAAAAGTTTCTAAATTTAGAGTGTGGACATTCTTGCAGAACTCTGTGTATATCACAAAAAAAGTCACATTAATCATACACTGTAAGTGGGTAATGTTTTAGTTTGTGAATTATATCTCAGTAAAACTGCTAATATTAACACATAACTGTGTCTATGTTTTGCTATGGTGTTGTTCAATCACTGCTAGGTGAACAAAAGACAGTATTCTGTCTTCACTTAGAGATTCTGGGGAATCTAAAGTTTAACTTTAACCTATATTTTCACTTAATGACATAGCATGAAAAATATTCAATACCAATTTACTTCTAGCTTCACATTTTGTATTTCCTATTATTATTAAATACAAATGATAACTGGACCATGGTGATGCATGCCTTTAATTCCAGAACTTGGGAGGTAGAGGCAGGTAGATCTCTGTGAGTTCAAGGCCAGCCTTGTCTACAGAGTGAGTTTCAGGACCGCCAAAGTTATGACAGCAAAACTCTGTCTTGAAATAGATAAATAAATAAATAAATAAATAAATAAATAAATAAATAAATAAATAAATAAAGCAAGCAAGCATATTTCTGGATATTTGATTATTTTATTTTCCTATTCTAATAAAAATGCAACAATAAACATGGTCTTAACTGTAGTTTTATGTTGACCTTAGACATATTTCCTTTCAGATAATTTTCAGGAAATGACTGTTAGCTTTACAGATCATATACATTAACATTCCCCTTTAAAGAAAACTAACATATAGTTCAGACCTCAAGTAATTATAGAACTCTGATTCTCTCAGTTTCATTGAATAGAAGTAATAACAACAAATTTATGTGTTTCATTTGGCATTTATATCTCACCTTCATCTGTATTAGTTAATGCTGTATGCTTATATTCCTATTTCTTAATTAATTTCTTAATTAGTCTATTAATTCAATCTATATGGGCTCATCATTATGGTAAAAATAAACTCTTCATTCCTGTAAGGAAAGCAGGTAGGCCAACTGAAGTTCTTCACTTCTCCCTCCAACCCTCCAAATCCAATACCCTAGTCTCATTGAGACCTAGAACATCTGCAGAAGCACACACACCTCCTCTCTGGTGAATCCCACAAATCTTTCCCTCCTGACCTCCCTCCTCCCACTCATTGCTTTGTCTTACTCCACAACTCCAGCAACTACTCCTTGTTAACCCACAGGCCACTCTGGCTAGGGAAGCAGGTAGGCTAATTACAGATCTTCACCTCTCCTCTGTGCTTCCTGAAGTCACATCCCAAGTTCTGAAGCAGAACACCTGACTAAACCTCCTTTCCACTCCTGCACTCATATCCTGAGAATTCCACAGATATTTCCTTCAAATTCCCTTCCCCAAACTCATTGTTTAGTTCCAGCCAACAGCTCCAGCAAGCACTCCATGTGAACCCACAAAGCACTCCAATCAGAGAAGTAAGTAGGCTAAATGCACATCTTTTGCTCCCTTTCTATTCCTCTAAGTTCAATTCCCCAGTCTTATCTCCATCTCCATAGAACAACTTCTGTTGTAGCCTCTCCTCACTCTCTGCCCTACTCCCAACAGAAGACACTGTTGGAACACCCTGCATTCTGTCTCTTGTGAAGATACCCTACCACTCCAGCCCATCCATATTCCTAATTCTCAGGTCCCAATACCCAGAAAAGCATTTTACTTAAAACTCTAGTGTGGAGGGTTCCAGGCTTTTCCACAAATGGGTTCACGGAAACTCTTCACAGGAGGCAGTATGAGCACAGGAAAAATGAGGAAATGACAAACGAACAGGGTAGTTCGTTCTTTTATGGGACCCAAGGAAATGACACACACTATCGCGCTTTAAAATGACACGTGGAACACGCTTTAGAAGTAAAACGCAGGAGCGTTTTTAATAGGGCAATTAACAGTATACATTTTAAGAAAAGAGAGGGGCAAGAGAGAGACTGACAATGTACCTTGTCAGTGGAAAAACATCAAGAAGAGAAGGAGGGAGATGTTACCAGGGAAAAAGGGGCCCACACCAGAAAGAGAGAAAATTGCTCTGGCCAGAGGTTTAAAAAGCCGACTACAGTTTTTTGGTATGTAGGTGTTGCTCAGGCCTTCAGAGGAACTGAGTCACGCCCAGGGTGGGAGTTGCGTGTCCTTCCTCCTGCGACTTATCTTGTTTGCTAAGAAAGAATATTTGACTTAATACTGTTAGCTGAATAATATCTCCGTCTGCCTCAAACAGAGCAGAGTGCTATGTAGACAAAGAAGGTTTTTATTTTATAGGTTTTAGCTGTTTGGTGCGTATTTATTTTTTCTCTGTCTAGGCTCCTTTTGCTTCTATCTGTTACTATCAATATGAATGGGTAGCTTTACACATGCCAGGACTTAGAAGCCCGCAAGATATTTTACAAAGACAATTACTTTTGAGTAAAAAATGGTCGCTTCTCCTTCTCAGCTAACACCGGCCAGCTAAGGTATCACTAGGCCATGCAGACATAATGAAAGACTTTTGTCACCATTACAGCAAAGGGGAGGAAGGGGCAGAATGGCTGGTAAGCCGAAGTTCCCAGCTGGGGAGTCTGGAACCTTGTGGACAGACTTCAACCACGTTGCCAGGGTATTGGGGCTCCAGCACTGTAGAGCACACACCTATCAGGATGCCAGAAGATTTTTCTATAGGAAACACACCAGAGTCTCCTGAGAACAAGAGATGAAACAGAAACCAAGGAGTAAAACACCAACAAATAAGACCAGCTAACAACACCTAGAATTACAGTCTTCCCAATTCTGGGTGGCTAGATGGCAGGATAAAAACACAGTGAATAACAGCCAATAAAATACATCTCCATTAGAGCCCAGCAACCCTACCCTAGCATCCAACCTAGGCGAAATACAAATAAAAGTTCTTAAAATAGCTGATGAAAAGACACAGAGTCAAACATTACAGAGAAACTTGGAGCACTCATCCTTAAATGAGAGGTCTACATCAAATCCTTCCCTTCAGAACTCAGGGAACAGTGCTGAATAGGAGACCAAAAGAGTCTCAGAGCCAAAGGGAAAGAGGACAACAAGAAAGCACACTCCTCTAAATCAATTAATGGGTCTCGATCTGTGGGTTGAGACCACCAGGCAACACATATATCCAATGGTCTTTGGAACTGAGGCACAACTTAGTAGCAAAATTACAGCTATGAAGTAGCAACAAAAATAACTATGGTTAGGGCTTACCATAACATGAGGAACAATATTAAGGGATTGCAGCATTAGAAAGGTTGAGAATCACTGTTCTAAATCAATATAAACAAAGCTCATATGACTCACAGAAACTGAAGCAGTATGCACAGTGCCTGCTCAGGCCTTCACTAGGTCCTCAACATGTATATTATGGGTTCCAAGTCTGTTTTTGTGGGATTTCTTTGAATCCAAATATATGGGTCTTTGATTATTGTGCTTTCCCCTTGGGCTATTTTTCTTCTGTTAGTTTGTCTTCTCCAACTTAGATGTGATATATTTTGTTTTATCTTATTATATTTTATTTTTTGTAGTTTACAAAAATAGATGAATGAATGAATGAATGAATGAATGAAAACCCAGCCACTAGGGGAAAAGTAACAACTGAACTGTCACTTATAACTTCTGGGAGAGGGAGAATCATTTTTCTCCAGCAGAATGACTCTGGGTGTATCAACTGGCCTCATGTTCAGGAATAGTTGACTCATACATAATGGACTCCATAGTTTTTAATCTGTGTACTTTTACTTGGGTACAGTTTGGCATTTGTTTTCCTTTTAATTGTTACTTTATTGATAGGAGGGATTTTGTTGTTGTTTTGGTTTGTTTTTTTTTTTTTTCCTTTGAAGAAAAACTTAAATTTGGGTATGTAGGGAGCAGGAGAGGAACTGGACCGACCTGGAAGAGGGGAAGAATATGAATGAAATATATTTAAATTAAAGAAAAAATATTTAAAAAAATAAAAAAATATAATTAGAACCAAGCCAAAACAAAAATGCATAGTTCAGTTTTGCCTGACTCCTAATTCTTTAACAAACATCCAAAGCTTAAAAAATTAAAAGTTAAATAAAAAATAAACTATATGGAAGAATTTTAAATTGTGATTGATATGATCAGATATTTGAGGAAACTGATTATAAATTAGTTTGGATGTACTCCTTCTGGAGCTTTGTGTGGGCTCCATATGTACCATCATCATGACTAATCATCGCTCTGGATGATTTTCTCCCTGTATTCTTGAGTTGGATCCCCTGAGTTTTAGATTCTTACATTGCACTTTTTGTGGTTATATTCTGTTTCTGAGTGTAACTTGTTCTCAAGTAATGATTAAGAGAAGACACAGTTAAAAAGCTTTTTCTGGAATGATTTGATAAAATTTTAAACAGAGGAAAAGACAAGAAAAGAATCCAAGTTAAAAAAACTTCTCCCAAATAAAAATCATTGTATTATAATATTATTTAATAGGTACATTGCATTTACATATGAAGTATGGCTCTTAAAAAAGCATTGATAGTGAAAATATTCTTAGTTTGTGCTCATCTTTGATAAATTGGCATAATTTGGTATTGAATCTATGATTTTTCATCAAAATTTGTTTGTGATGTCATGCTATTCCTGATAATGTTCTTTTTAAATTTTGTTGGAGTATCATACTCTGTTAAAACTGCAAATTCAAGACTTTGAACCTTTTTTGAATAACTTGTTTTCTTAGTATTACTTCATACTTCCCCCACCTTTGTTCTTTCTACATGTCTTGTTTATTCAAAGTTTGGAGCCGCCTTCAGATCCTCTTCTAATCTTGTCTTTTCTGTACTTGCTTGTGGTGCTTTATTAGAAACTCTCTTAGTATTATAATTGAGCTTACTCATTTTGTTTTTGTTTTATCTTGCATATTTAAAAAATTTTCAGTTTTCAACGTGCTTCTGAATCTTGTCTTATACATTCTTTTCTCATTTAATAACATTTAATTCATCTTTCTGCTTATGGTATAACTTAGAAAAATTCTTCTCAGTCACGTGGTGATGCTACATGCCTTTAATCCTAGCTCTCAGGAGGCAGAGACCGGTGGATCTCTGTGAGTTCCAGGCCAGCCTTGTCTACAGAGTGAGTTCCAGGACAGCCAGAGTTCCTTTATTTTTGATTATTCTTTTTGGGTTTGCATGTTCTGGTTTTTTCTTTCTTTCTTTCTCTCTTTCTTTCTTTCTTTCTTTCTTTCTTTCTTTTCTTTCTTTCTTTCTTTCTTTCTTTCTTTCTTTCTTTCTTTCTTTCTTTCTTTCTTTCTTTCTAATGACCTTTTCTCTATACTTATGAATGGGAAGACATCCCAGTCAGTAAAATGCTTTCCCTGAAAACATGAGGATTGAATTGATAGCAAAAGGCACATCAAAAGTCAGGTGTGGTGGTGTACATTTGTAGTCTCGTCCTTGGGAAGCAGAGACAAGAGGATCCCTGGGGCTTTCTAGTCAGCTAGTGTAATTAAATTGCTAAGCTCCTGCACAATGAGTGACTTTGTCTTAGAAGAGGATATGATCCTGAGGAAGACATCCAAGGTTGTCATTTGGACCCCCCGCACATGCATGCATACCTGCCTATATAATGCATCCATGTACATGAAACACACACACACACACACACACACACACACACACACACACGTTAAGATGTAATGCAGCAGAGCTGGGTGACAGTTGTTTCTCATAGGATATGAAAGGGTAATCGGGCTGTTTTGGCATTTTATCTCCAATTTCAAATCTCTCCTTTTTTCATTTGATTTTTTTCTAGGGCTGGTTTAAATCACGAAATGTTTCCTTGAACCCAAAGGGACTAGGATTTGAAGAATGCACTGTACCAAATGCATATCTGTGATTACTTATTCAGACACTTTGGCTTAGTCTCTCCGCAACACAACCCTGAAATTTTCATATTACTACTTTTCAAACAAGAGGTCAAATTAGGCTGTAAAGACTCCAAAGAACTGATACATCCACAAACTTTCATGAAAATATTGAGATCAACAACACCATCACTTTTGAATCTGGGTATACATAATATTGTATATTACATAAATATAACATATTTAAGGATCATTTACATGTGAAGTGAGAACCATAGCAAAAAAATTTCACATTATTTTCTGTTCTGCTTAAACCAGGAGTGGGGTCAGGTGTGGTGGTATGTGTCTCCAATCCCAAAAAAGAAAGCAGGCACCTCTCTAAACTTGAAGCCAGCCTGGTCTACAGAGTAAGCTCCAAAACAGCTAAGGTTATACAGAGAAACTTCTCTCAAAAATCTAAAAACAAAGAAACGATGAACCTGGAAACACTGTGCTAGCAACATATTAACTGTTTTCTGGGCCATTGTCAAGAGCATCATTTGGCTAAGTGGGTTAGTGGGCAGTTGATGAAAAAAACAGCTGTGTTTCCAGTTATTTCAACTACAAGCAGATATTGAAGTCTGTGTCTGATGAATCTCATAATTATTTCAAATTGTTATTTGATTTACTTTTGTATGTTAGGATTAAGATTAACAATAAATTGTGACGAACCTCAGTTTGGATCTATGAATGACTCTGTATTAGCAATTGCTTTTTCAAATGAGAGTTGTATTTCTGGTGACTACAAAGAATGCTTTAAGAAAGCCCACTATGGAACACTTTGGGGAGCCTGTTCAAGAGGATAACAAGATATTAATAAGGTTGTATAATGTGTTGAATGATAGGATATGCAGAATATCAATATTCTTACTAATCAAATTTAAACAAACTAATCAAGTTTTGTTGTGGGCCAATTGTGCTTGGAAATACAAGGTATTTACATTCAGAACTTTTCTTTATTTTATAAAGAATGATATAATAAATAAGCAACAGTAGAAAAACAGATACAAATATCATCAAGTACAGTACACCTTTATCAAGCAAGATTAACTTAGCCCTGGTGGATTCATCCTGGTACAGAGTAAGCTCAGTGGAAACCACTGGAAGTTTTTCACATTTCTGTTGCCCATTTCTCTCTCAAATTGTAAACATTATCTGAATCCTAAGGGATCAGTGTAGTATAGAAAGATATCAATCATTTACAAATGTGAATTACACAGTGAATCTTATTTAAGTTCTGACTTTCCAGAAAGAGATAAGATTCCTATTTAAGCAAGTGGCAGAGAAGTTCTTTAATGTGTTTTGTTGTCAATGTTGTTATATTCACTTCATGGTGAAAACAAAAGAGCCTGCTCACTGGGTGAGAGGATGGTAGGGAGCTTTCTTTGTAGGGGCATGTGAATGCCCAAATTTTTCAAATCTGGCAGTTTATGGCAGTGTGAATTATGGAGAACATCTTGATGAAATAGGAGCAAATGAGTATTTTCACATGTGCTCTTTGATTTGGGATCAGTATCTGGCTTTGCTTTGGATACTTTGGTGGGTATGATTCTCTACAAAAGTAGAGCTGGTCTATGAATAGTGAGACAAAGCAATATTTGAAATGCATCAATTACCAAGTAAATATAACAGAAAGCCCTTGGACAGGGAAATGTAAGTGGCCTGTTAGGCCTACCATGATTATTTTAGTAGAACAATTCTGTTCACCAATTTGCATAAATTTACCAGGCCACTGAGTTTTTGCAAACTAAATCTTCATAGTGACACCATGACTTATTAGACAGTGTTGTACAAAAATATAAAAAAAAATTATGATTTTTTATAAACTGTTAAAATTTTAACTATAAAATACTTACAACCCAATAAAAACTGGCAAGAAAATTGGACACCTCTTAACAAAGAATGACAAAAAAAATGAGCAATGACCAGGGATCCCATCCAAAAATGTTTTACATCACTGATAAGTCAGGCCATTCAGTTGGAAATCACTACACACAGGCAGTGGAATGACTAGCAGAAAATAGAAAATACTAATTGTTGATGAGTACAAATTGCAGATATGAAATAAAAATAAAAAAAATCAAATAATATTTTAGAAATTAGTTGTGGGATATATCATAAAGTTAAGAGAACCCATTATTTGCTACAGCAATCTATTTTGCATTATATATGCAAAAAGAAACAAAAGCATATTCTCACTAAAAACTGACCCCAAATTTATCTAGTATCCAAACTGTAAATGAAAAAAGTAAAACTATTTCTAGTTATAGGTAACATGTTATTTAATATAGAATATACTGAAAGTTCTCTATAAATGATTAAAACTTCAAGTGAGTGCATCAAGGGTGCAGAGCAATCAATTCATATGCAAACAAGCATTGCATATTTTTTACTAGCAATGAGCAACCTGAAAATGAAATGAAATGAATCCCCATCCCATTAATAAAATGTTTAAGAATAAATTTTATAAAAGAAGTACAAGATTTATACTTTAAAAAATATTAAACATTATTGAAATAAATGAAAGAACATCTCAACAAATGGGAAGATATCCATAGTTAGAAATAGGAAGACCTAAAATTGCCAATATAGTAATATTCCTCCACAGGTTCCACAGTATAGTTAACAAAACCCTAGTTTCTACTTTAGGTACAGGAATAAAATGACAACTTGGTTCCTAAAAGTACATGGTAACTCAAAGTTCCAGAATAGCCAAAACACTTTTTAAAGAAGCATTTTTTAATCCTTGGAGGCTCCATATGGATATTGATTATATCCATTTACTACTACCTCCCTCCAACTTCTACGAGCGCCGCCTTCTCCATCTAACTCCAAGCTTCAACTTTCTTTTTATCATTTTATTGTTATGAATAAGCCCTCTGAGTCCATTTAGTGACATGGGCATGAGCAATCTAACAGTAGCCACATCCCTAAAGGAAAGCGACTCCCCGTGCCTCAGTGCCTCAGCAGCCATCAACTGCCAATGTCTCCTCTATAATGGGTGGGCCGTGGTGGCCCATTCTCCATGTAAACTTAAATTTATATCTTATCTGATCTTCTTCAGGTATCTACAGCTACTGAGAGTTGATGTGTGCTACAGCTGTGTCATGTCCAGAAGTCAGCAGCCACCCGCTTTACATTTTTATCTGCCTCTCTGCAAAGAAGATCACCAGAACTGGTTGGTTAGAAGTTGATATAGACAATGCATTCACCGCTAAGCATTCTGGATTTTTCGTAATCTAGTTAAAGCAATTTTGAAAAATAAAAATCTTGGAGGGCTCATATTTCCCAGTTTTAAATTTCACTATGTAGATGTAGTGGTTGGGATAATATGGTATGGAATAAGTACAGACAGGTTAAAGTGGTAGAATTGAGAGTCCAAAAATAAATCCTAATCTCATGGTAAATGAATTTACACAATGGTGCCAAGACTATTCAATGAAGAAAGAATTATCTTATTTACAAATGACTCAAGAATGACAGTTTCATTAAGCAAAATGAGATAGGTCTTTGCCTCTTTCATCCACACAGAAAAGCTAACTCAAAACGAACCACCTTTTTAAAGTAAGAGTGTTGTTGTCTTAGTCAGGGTTTCTATTGCTGTGATAAAACATTATAATCAAAAAGCAAGTGGGAAGAAAGTGTTTGTTTGGCTTGGACTTTCATATTACCCTTCATCATCAGAAGATGTCAAACAGGACAGAAACCTGGAGGCTGGACCTGATGCAGGGCTGTGCAGGGGTGCCGGACACTGACTTGCTCCTGATGGCTTTCTCAGTCTGCTTTTTTATAGAACCCAGGACCTCTAGCCCAGAGATGGCGTCATCTACAATGGACTAGCCCCTCCCCTCTCAATAATTTATTAAGAGACTGACTTACAGCTGGATCCTATGGAGGCATTTTCCCAATTGAGGTTCCTTCCTTTCAGAAAACTCAAGCTTGTGTCAGGTTCACTGTGTCTGGTTTACATAAGATGACTAGCCAGTACAACTGACCCCTTGTCAACCTGAAACACAAATGTATCACTAATAAGCCACAACCTTTCCTTTCTTATTCATCTCCATGATGTGACATTAAAAACATAATTAACTTTAAAAGTGCCATGATACTTACAAATTTACATTAAAATTGCAGTCCCTTCAAAACAGTCTATCTCTTAAAATTCAAAGTCTTTCAACATTCATAGTCTCAAATGTGGACTTCAGTAAAATAATAAATAAATAAATAAGATATTTTCTTACTTCAAGAGGGAAGAACCAGGGCATAAGTCACAAATTAAATCATATCAAAACAAAATTCCAGTAGTGTAAATAACTCAGTGCCCAATAACTATATTCACCCACAATATCTCTGGCCTCATCAAAGAAGCTTGAGCCATTTCTCTGGTTTTATCTTCTTTATCAAACATATCTTTTCTTCTAAGCTTGGGCATGTTCCAAGCCTCTGCTGCTGCTGTTTTTGATGGTCATCCCATGGTACTGGCTCTTCAAAATGCTAGGGTCTTCTGATATAACAGGTTAGTACTTTTACTAATACCTTCTCATAGTCTCTCTTCATGATGCCAAGCCTCAAATCTCCACATGATCCCTTCAATCCTTGGTTCAACTGCCACTGAGGCTGAATTTTCACCAATGACATCTCTGGCCCTCTCACAATGTCAAGACTCAACTGCTTTTTAAGACCCCTTCATTAACTCCTACACTACTGAGTTCATCTGCCAACATGTGGTACAATATTCGCTTCATCTGGAGCACAGCTTTTGTGTGCTTTTGGAAACACTTTCCAGAAGATTTTACCTCAATGATGTGGATCTCAATCTCTGATAATTTCTGACTAATGTCTCAGCTGACTAGTACTGAGTGTCCCAGCAAAGCAAAGTTTTTATTTTAGTAATTCTGGTATCTTGTTAATCACAGCTGATCCTTCAGCCCCAGCTAACCAGAACCACATAATCTTAATTTAAAATAGCAAACGACCCTGATAGAGTCTTTAACCTTTCCTCTGATGCTCTATAATCAGGGACTTCAGATTCTGCGTTGCTATAAACATACTTATCTTCCAAGTACCTACATATCATTAAGCATTGTATCCTTAATGGATTTTCTTGGACAAAGTTCCAAAGTCCTTCCACAGTCTTCCCCAAAACAACATGGTCAGGTCTGTCAATACCCTAGTCCTAGAACCAACTTATCGTAGTCAGTGTTTCTATTGCTGCAATGAAACACCATAAGAAATAGCCTTACAACTAGATCTTATGAAAGCATTTTCTCATTTGAGGTTTCATCCTTTCAGATACTTTAGCTTGTTTTCAGTTGACATAAGACCTAGCCAGGACAATTGTATAGCAATTTTATCTGAATCGAAACATTCCTTTGTGTAGGCAGGAGATATACTCATGAAGAGGTAAAGAAACCTCACCAGTAGGAATTCTGAAAGTTAAAAGATTCACAAGTCTCTTCCCCAAAATTACAGAAGCACCAACTGCTAGGGGAGGAGAGTGACTAGCTGAGTGGCATAGAAGAGACTCTCTCACCTGTAGAGCTGTCCACAAGATGTGCAGAGAGCTCCAAGGACGTGGACTTTTTGGGTAGTTGCCTAGGCTGAAGTGGGCTCTTTAGTGATGCAGCTGCTTTTGAGTCTCTTGTACTCTGGTAAATAATCCCCAAACTAAATTCCTGTAACTAACCCCAATAAATTTATTGATTTTCCATGTTGGACTATTGTGGATGATTACTTTGGTTTTTTTGTTGGGTTCTTATGTGGGATAAATAAACAGTTTTTAATATCTCCTCTGGGGAAATTTCACACACACACAAAAATGACCAAAAATACATAAGACCTGTAGGAGAAAAGATAGAAGTAGATATATTTTAAAAAACTTAAATTTAAAAAATTAGATTTCAATTAGGATATGGTTTACTCTGAGATATAAGACCCAAAGCATAAGCAAAAAAGAAAAAAAGTAGATAAATTGCAATAATAAAAATGAAAATAACTTTCTCAAGCATCCTATGAGAGAAAATATTTACAATTATATGTCAGATAAAAGACTTTTAAACAGACTGTACAAATAGCTGATGTAGCATAATAATAAGCTAAAAACCCAACAAACACTGGTAATGGATTTGAGTAGACATACTGTCAAAGATCACTCAAGGACGTGAAAAGATTATCAGTCCCTTTAGTTGTTAGGGAAAGTGCAAATAAAAATCACAGTGGGATATAATTCAAAATCCTCTAAGCTGGCTACAGTAAAAAGGCAGACAATAACAAGACTGTGGATAGATGGCAGCCATGACACATTGTTGGTAGGAAGGAAAAATATACTGCTACTTTGAAAAAATTTTAACTATTCATAAATAATAAACTTCAAGGCACCATAAAACCAATAATTCTCCTTTTGGGTAATGTCTTAAGAAAAATACAGATGAGAATTCCACACATGTGGGACCTGGGGACTGGAGAGCAATGGAAGTTAAGGCCAGTGCCCCTGCTCCCTGGAAAGGTGACATAGGACGAGACGCTTGGCAAACTCCTGCTCTCCTAGCCGGGAAGGTCCCTAGGCAGAATATTAGTTATAACTTGCTTGCTTCACAAGAAGCTAAAGGAACATGTTTATCTGCATTAGGGCGGGTCCTTTGCTTAGGAGCGCCCCGCCCCTCCACTGCCACGCTAATTAAGGCTTTCCTGCCCTTCCCCAGGGAAAGAGGTTATTTATTGGGGAGAGCTTCTTGAATAAACGAGTTTGGAGTTTCATGTCCATCATTCCAGACTCCCGGGCCTTCTTCTCGGCTCCTCACACATTTCTCAGACCCGCGGGTGGGCAGCTCTGAGAAAGGTCACCGAACCACGGATCCCGGGGCCCCCACGCCGTCCGCCACTTGGGTCTGGGTCCCTTTGCCTGGCCAGCAGGATGGATCCCAGACCACCGCAAGCGGGACATCAGCCGCCAGGTGGGACCCCGGGAACGAACACACCAGTGCGCCCAGAAAACGACACACCAAAAGTTATAAACAAATGTTCATGGGAGCGTCATTCACAGTGGCCAAAAATTTAATCTGTATATCACTAAGTTAGAGAACACTGGGTCCATAATGAGATAATATCTCATATCTGTTGATTTTTTCTTTTATTCCTTTTATGATTCTATTTTTAAAAAAGTTTGTAGGTAACCAAATGGCATTGTAAGACAATAACTTTGGGGGCAAAATATAAAACAATAATAATAGGAAGATATAATTTAGCAAAGACATTGGGCTTTTTCATCAAATGTTTGAGACCTTAAATATGAATATCACACTTGGAAGATTTACTGAATTTTAGGAGGAATGGCAGATGGTATTCAGTCTTTGGTTTCATTTCAGTTTTTAAAAACTTCATATTCTATTGAAATATTTGGTGTAGTGCTTTAAGATGTATTTAACAATGTATTATCATCTACTACTAGTGGAAGAAAATCAAGTAGAAAATATTATAATTGTCTTAGATTGACCACTTACATCACAATCATTTCTTTTAAAAAAAAGCTCAATATCTATATTTTTCAAATTATTATATTTTAGAGTATTTGAGTCTATGGAACAGAATATTCTTACTGCTGATATATGCTACTACACTATCAGGTCACAAAAAATAACAGAATAATTCTTTAATGTTGTTGTCAGTGGTATACATTTAAAAATACATTCTTATTAATATTCTTTCTTACTATATATTCCATAGCTTATACTTACTGATTTTGATCCCTAAAAATCTTTCTTCTGTGTAGCAAAAGGGCATTTGGAGTATCTTTCATATATTAATTACATCTATGTCAACATATATACTCTGAATATTAGTACTTTGTTTCAACTCTAAGTTCAAATGTCTGTTGTTACAATCTTGTACATGTTACATACCAAATTATGATAAAGACTATGAAGAAAATAAGATTGTTCAAGTGACTTTTAGAAAGCAGTTTTCTATTCTAAATGGATAATAAAGGACTCTCTTCTAAGTGATCTTTGAACAGAGACTGAAAACGAAGGACCAAGGAATTTATATAGCTAAAAGAAGAGTGTTGCAAACGAATGAAATAATAAAACCAAATGCTCTCAATGAATATGTGATTTATTTTATTATGGAGCAAAATGGGCTACAATATGTAGAAAGATAAGTAGGAAGTAATGTCAGAGAGGCGAGACAGCCAAAATATAGGTGACTTATGAGCCATATGAAAGGCTTTGCCTTTTATCAACGGGATAAGGGAAGGTTTTGAAGAGTAGGGAAGGAGTTACAGAAAATGACTACAAACCAGTATTTCAGTTGAGAGGAAGGTGGCGAATAGGAGGCTGGGGTTAAAGAGAAGTAATGCCCCAGTGACTTGGGGCCATCTAGATTAAAGTTGATACTGGCTTGTTCTAGGGGAACAAGTTCTAGTAGTTCTCAAGCTTCAGCTTCAGAATCACCTGGAAGACTTGCTAAAATACACATTGCTGATTTTTGTCTTTATTTCTTTCAGCTAGGCATTCTGTCACTGAGCTATATCCCAAGCCCCAAAATTAATGTTTGATTTATTTACTTGTATTAGTTCTTTGAAACTTCATGTTTCTCATCCTATTCACCTCCTTCTCCAACTGTCCCAAAATCCACTTCCCCTTCCCTGCCTATCGAATTTTGTGTCACTTTTATTCATTTTTTAATTTTAGTTTTTCTTCTCTCATACAACATGTAGGATACATCTTGGCCTCCCTCCTCCCACCCTCAACCTCTCACATCTCATCACCACCCACTAACATTCCCCTTTTCTCCCCAGAAAAGTACTATCCCCCAGGGTTACAGCACAGTCGGGGCAGGGCATAGCAGGATGGAAGGAGGCCAGGCACCAGTCCCTACATCAAGTGTGGCCAGAAAGCACGACAGGAGAAAAAGTGTTGAAGGTCCATACAATATTCAGAGATACCCACACTTCAGCCTGTAGGAGTTTTTCAAAGACACCAATCTAGACACCCGTGTGATGTATTTAGGAGATTCTGCAGGTTCTGTATCTATGGCTTCAGTCTCTGTGGGCCCCGAGGAGTGCTTGTTGGTTGACATTGTAGGGTTTGTTCTCCTGGTTCTAGCCCTTCTTGATTCTTCCATCACTCCTCTCCCACTTCTGTGGGGTTCCTTGATCTCTGCTTGATGTTTGGCCCTGAGCCATTACAGATGCTCTTCTTAGCTGTTGAGGGGCGCCTCTCTGGTGAAGACTGAGCTAGGTACCAATTTATGAGCAGAGTGTGACATCATTAGAAATTGTTTCCAGGTTAACTAATTTCTAGTTCCTGGCCTGTCCTATAGTTTCAGACAGGCACGGAGTTTTTTCTTTCCATTGTCAATAAGGATCTTGCAGGGTGGATAGGGCATAAGTCAGAGGTTTTGTGGCTGGGAAGGTGTCCCAGTTTTGACACTGGAATCCATGCCTGGTCACAGGAGATTGATTGCCTACTCAGATTCCCTTATCCCTGAATACTAGGAGTCCTTGCTGGAGTCTCCCTCGGATTCCTGTGAGTTACCACTGCATTAGGCCCTCCCGATGGCCCTCTAATTGACTCCCAATTGTTATTGTCTCTCCATGTTTTCACCCTCCATTCCTGTCTTCCTCCTGATCTCCTCCACTCCTGTCCCCATTCTTCCCCACCCCACCTACACCTTCTGTTCAATTTCCATCCTACCAGGGAGAGCCCTGGGTTTCAACTGGGATCTTTCTTGTTGCATGGTTTTTCTATGTCTGTGGATGCTGGTACCTTTCTCCATTGCTTAGCAGTTAGTATCAATGTATAAGTGAGTATACATCATGTTTGTCATTCTATAACTGGGTTACCTCATTCAGGATGATTTTTTTCTAGTTCCATCAATTTTCCTGCAAAGTTCATGTAGTCATTTTTTAATAGCTGAGTAATACTCTGTTGTGTAAGTGTACAATAATTTACTCATCAGTTACATAGTTGAGGGGCTTCTAGGTTGTTTTCAATTTCTGGCTATTAAGAATAAAGTTTCTATGAACAAAGTTGAGCAAGTGTCCTTCCTGTAGGATTGAACGTCTTTTGAGTATATGCCTAGGTGTGTTATAGCTGGGTCTTGAGGTAGGTCAATTTCCATTTTCCTAAGAAATTGCCATATTGATTTCCATTGTTTGTACAAGTTTGCACTCCCACCAGCAATGGAGTGTTCCTTTTGCTTCACATCCTCGACAGCATGAGCTGTCATTTGTGTTATTGATCTTAGTCATTCTGACTCAAAGTGGTTTTGATTTTAATTTCCCTAATGGCTAAGGGTGTCAAGCATTTCTTTCAGTCTTCTCAGCCATTTGAGATTCGTCTTTTGAGAATTTTTTGTTTAAATCTATATCCCATTTTTTGATTATTTGTTTTAGATTGTTTTGTTTGGATTTATTTGGATTATTTGTTTTGTTGTGTCTAATTTCTTGAGTTCCTTATATATTTTGGATCTTAGCCCTCTATCGGGAAGTTCAGTTATTGAAAACCTTTTCCCATTCTGTAGGTTAATTTTGTCCTATTGACAGTGTCCTTGCCTTACAGAAACTTTTCAGTTTCATGAGTTCCCATTTATTAATCACTAATCTTATTGCATGAGCCATTGATGTTCTGTTCAGGAAGTTGTCTCCTGTGCCAAAGTGCTAAAGGCTATTCCCAACCACATCTTCTATCAGTTTCAGTGTATCTGGTTTTATACTGAGATCTTTCATCCATTTGGAGTTGAGTTTTGTGCAAGGTGATTGATATGGGTCTATTTGCATTCTTCTGCATGTGGATATCCAATTAGAGCTACACAATTTGTTAAAGATGGTTTCTTTTTACCATTGCATGTTCCTGGCTTCTTTATCAAAGATCCAGTGTTCATAAGTGTGTGGATTTCTGTCTGGATACTTGATTCAATTCCATTGATCCTCATGTCTGTTTTTGTGCCAATACCATGAAGTTTTTATTACTATGGCTCTGTAGTACAGTTTAAGATTAGGGATGTTGATACCTCCAAAAGTTCTTTTACTTTCAGGATTGTTTTAGCTATCCTGGGTTTTTTGTTTTTCCACATATAGTTGAGTATTGCTGTTTCAAGATCTGTAAAGAATTGTGTTGAGGTTTTGATAGGATTTGCATTGAATCTATAGATTGCTTTTAGAAAATGACCATTTTTACTGTGTTAATCCTGCCAACCCAGGAGCATGGGATATCTTTCCATCTTCAGAGATCTTTTTCAATTTCCCTCTTCAGGGACTTGAAGTTTTTTTCATACAAGTCTTTCACTTGCTTGGTTAAAGTCACCCCAAGATACCTTATATTATTTGTGGCTACTGTGAATGGTGTTGATTTCCTGATTTCTTTATCTGTTTATTTGTCTTTCGTATAAAAGAGGGGTACAGATTTTTTGAGTTGATCACTGAAGATTTTTTTCAGCTGTAGCGTCATATACATCATATATGTCTACAAATAAAGATACTTTGAGTTCTTCCTTTCCAATTTGTATTCCCTGGATCAACTTCTGTTTTCTTATTGCTCTACCTAGAATTTCAAATATTATATTAATAGGCATGGTGAGAAGGGAAAACCTTGTTTTGTTCCTGGTTTTAGTGGAATTGCTTTGAGTTTCTCTCTGCTTAATTTGATACTGGCTGTGGACTTACTGTAAATTGCCTCTATCATGCTTAGGTATGGCCCTTGTATCTTCAATCTTTCCAATACTTTTATCATGAATGGGTGTTGGATTTTGTCAAAAGCTTTCTCAGCATCTAGTGAGATGATTTTTTTTTTTTTTTTTAGTTTGCTTATGTGTTGGATAACATTTATTGATTTTCGTATGTTGAACCATCCATGCCACTCTGGGATAAAGTCCACTTGATCATGGTGGAGGAACATTTTAATGTATTCTTAGATGAGGTTTGTGAGTATTTTATTGTATGTTTTTATATCTATTTCCATGGGGAAAATTGACCTGTAAGTCTCTTTCTTTTTTGAATCTCTGTGTGGCTTGGGTATCAGCATGACTGTGACCTCATAGAGTGAGTTTGGCAGTGTTCCTTCTGTTTCCATTTTTGTGGAATGACTTGTGGAGTATTGGAATTAACTCTTTTTTGATTGTCTGATAGAATTTTGAACTAAAACCATTAGGTCCTGGGGTTTTTTTGGTTAGGAGGTTTTCTTGGGGGTTATATGTCTGGTTAAGTTGCTTATCTGATCTTGATTTAATTTTGGTAGGTGGTATCTATCAAGAAAATTATCTATTTCTTTCAGATTTTCCAATTTTGGAGTACAGGTTTTTTTAAGTATGACCTAATGATTCTTTGGATTTCCTTAGTGTCTGTACTTATATTTCCCTTTTCATTTCTGATTTTGATGATTTAGATATTCTCTCTCTGTCTTTTAATTAGTTTAGGTAGGGATTTGTCTTTATTGGTTCTCAAAGAACCAGGTCTTTTTTTTCACCGACTGTTCTTATTGTTCTCTTTGTTTCTATTTTATTGATTTCATCCCTCCATTTGATTATTCCTTGCCATCTATTTCTCTTGGGTGTGCTTGCTTCAATTTGTTCTAGGGCTTCTAGATGTGCTCTTAATTTGCTGGTATGTGATCTCGCCACTCTTTTTTGATAGGCACTTTGTGGTATTAATTTTCCTCATAGCACTGCTATCATTGTGTCCCTTAGGTTTGTGTATGTTGTGGAGTCATTTTCACTGAATTCCAGAAAATCTTTAATTTCTTCCTTTACTGACCTGTCTTGACCTGGTTGTCATTTAGTAGTGAGTTGTTCAGTTTACATGAATTATAGACCTTTTGCTGTTGCTGTTGTTTTTGAAGTCCAGCTTTAATACATGGTGGCCTGATAGGATGCATGTGGTTATTTCAATTTTCTTGTATTTATTGTTTGTTTGTGGCCAAGAATGCGGTCAATTTTGGGGAAGGTTCTGTGAGATGGTGAGAAAAAGGTATATTCTTTGTTGTGTGGGTGAAGTGTTCCATAAATATCTTTTAAGTCCATTTGGTTTATAACATTTTGTTAGTGCCAGTATTTCTCTGTTTAGTTTTTGTCTGGATGACCTGTCAGTTGGTGAGAATGGGGTATTGAAATTTCCCACTATTAGTGTGTGTGGGCCAATTTGTGTTTTTAGCTTTAGTATGTTTCTTTTACAAATGTGGGAGCCCTTGAATTAGGGACATAGATGTTAAGAATTGAAATGCCATTTTGTTGGATTTTTTTCCTTTAATGAGTATGAAGTGACTTCCCACTTCTTTTGATTAATTTAGGTTTGAAGTCTATTTTGCTGGATATTAGAATGGCTATGCTGGCTTGTTTTTCAGGTCCATTTGTATGGTAGATCTTTTCCCAACCCTTTACTCTGAGGTAATTTTTCTTTGTGCTTGAGGTGTTTATTTATTTATTTATTTTTGTATTCAGCAGAAGGCTGGATCCTGTTTCTTAATCCATTCTGTTAGTATGTTTCTTTTTTTTGGTGGGGGGAATTGAGCCCTTTAATTTTGAGGGATTTCAATTACCAATGATTGTTCTTTCCTGTTATTTTGTAATTGTTGTTATTTGTAGTGTGTGTGTGTGTGTGTGTGTGTGTGTGTGTGTGTTTGTTTCCCCTCTATTGGTTATGATTGTGTGAGATTATTTATTTTCTATGTTTTCCTGATTGAAGTTGACCTCCTTGGGTTGGAGTTTTCCTTCTATTACCTTCTCTAGAGAAGGATTTGTAGATAAGTATTATTTGAATTTGGATTACTTTGTGTCTTTTTAATTAAAAGAACAATAATAATAAAGGACAATTAGTGGTGCCCAAATATTTTTGTATTGCAGACTTCCAGTGAAGGGTGATTGACTTACCAGCAGCTACACTCTTAGAGAAAGATGACTCTTATTCCCCTATAGCTAATAGTCCTAATATTTCCTTGACTAAGTGGTAAGACTTAATGCTCAACACCCTTTTCCATTTGGTCTGTTCATATTGCCAGCTGCCCCAATGCATCCTGTTTCCTTGTAATCAAATGCCCCTCCTCTTCCATATTCCCTCTTGCCTTCCCTCTCTGCACACACACACACACACACACACACACACACACACACACACACACACTAAAGATCCCTGAAACCATCAAAATGCATGTGTTTCAATGATTTTTTATCTGTTAACAAAGTAGTATAAGTTTCTAACAACATAATTTATGGTTACTACAGAATTTCAAATAATTCAAAGAAGTGAAATCACCCCCAACAAGTCACATTCTTGTAATAATTGCAGTTCTTCATTTGATGATTGTGCTTTTGGAATCCTTTACTCTTTTCATGACCTAGCTTTATACTTATTATATATATATATATATATATATATATATATATATATACACACACACACACACACACACACACACACACACACGTGTATGACTTCCTTCTATAGTAATAAATGTATTTCATTTAAAAGGAAGTATAGCATTTTATTGAAATTAAGTTCTACCATCTTGGTTAGTGTATGTGTGTTGTGCAGTAATGAATTCCTATATCCTAAATTTACTATTGGCAACTACTTATGCTAGAATCTCTTAAGTGGGATTTCTAGATAACGATATTCTTAAAATTAGAAAACTCAGGATTAGAAATGCTTTTCAGCAATAAAAAAAGAGTAAGTGTGATTAGAATTCACAGCCAAGTCTCTACATATTTTGGAGTGTCTGGAAAACAGAGAGAGTAATTTCTTTCTAATACCTCTGTCAGATAACGAGCTTCATTCACAGTAGTAACCTCATATAGTCTATGGGGATGCAGCGTTGGCAGAGCTTCAGATTTCTTTGTTGCAATCATCTACTACACGCCAGAAATAAACCTGTTGATAGACTAAGCTGCTTAATCTTTTATATCTGTATTTCACATAATATGGAAGTCCAGAAGTATTTTTTATGAGCTTCTTGTAGATTAGCTGAAGGTAGAACTAGCAGCTATGTGACTTTCTTTTTTTTTTTTTTGAGATTATAATATAATTAGGTCATTTGCCCCTTCCCTTCCTTGTAAGGCCAGCTTACCAGTTCGGTTGGTGCTGGATCAGGCAGTAGACTGAAAACCGGAACAAACACGCACAAACTGTATCTTGAGTTCACAGGGGCCAAACTGGCCAAATGGTTTATTCTCGGTTTCTTATACCCTTTCTCACCAAAGGCATATGTGCAGTTTCCAAGGCAATGATCACAAGGGGCAAATCAGGTGTGCATACAAAAGCACAAGGTAAATGATCTTGAGGTAGAAGGCATAGGTACAGTCACATGGTTACAATCAATAAAGGTTAATTAACCACAAAACAGTCATCCTGCTTTGTGAGACTAAGAAGGAAGGTCTCTTTAAGTAATCTTTGACTTCCCTGAAACAAGCTGCCTCTGGGCTTGTCTTTTTTATGACTTAGCCTTGTTCACTAGCTGTCTCAAATGAGAGACAGGTATTTAGTTGAAGGTGCACAGCAGGATTTGAGCTCAAGGTCAGTGGGGCTCCCCACACTTTCCTTCCTCCAAAACTCTTCTATATACCTCTCCTTGCCATCTTCAAATTCATGGTCTACTTTTTCTACCATATTGTAGTTATATTCATATTCCTAAATATGCCATATTTCCTTACTTCTTTGTAAATCTCAGAAATTAATAATTTAAGCTAATAGGAATATTGGAACCTTGATGTGTCAGGATGCTATCTACGCATCTATTGTTGAAAACAACAATTTGTTTCCTTAAGCAAGATCCTGCATAGTGATTATAATCATTCTTTTTTATTTGTTTGTTTGTTTCAAGACAGGGTATCTCTTTTGTACCTCTGGCTGTCCTGGTACTCACTCTGTAGATCAGGCTGACGTCAAAGTCACAGAGATTCACCTGCCTCTGCCTCCCAAGTTCTGGGATTAAAGGAATGTGCTACCACCATCTGATTTATAGCCATTCTTGCATGAAAGTCATTGACTGATTTTATGTCTTAGTTGCCAAGAGAAATTAAAACACATTAATATAAATCGATGACCCCTGAGAATTGAATTACACATATTTATTTAAAGTAAATTAATACATTTGAGAGCTAAGTCATAAGCAAGACATTAATTAGGTTATTTATTATTATTTCAACATTTAGTTATTTGTGGGTATATATTATAGTTATGAGTAACATATTTTGGGTACATGTCAATAACTATGAAATAACTACATATGTTGAAATTGAAATTGAATGGTGTTTGACTATTTACTTCTCAGTGTTGGGCTAAGATGCTACAGATGAGCAGTGGAGGAGGTTTGAATGAAATGTGATGATTCAGATAGAGACATTTGAAAAAACTCATATTTTGTTTGGTATGGATGCACATACAATGTGTCTTTAGGTGTGTGCATGCATAATTTATTATGAACACATATATGTTCTTGCTGTCAGTTAAAGTGTCCTATAAATAATGATGCCTTTTAATAATGATCAAATTTGATTCTAAAAATCTTGATTTCTAGTTATTTCTCAATCATAGGCACCAGAAAAATTAATGTCTAAAGCAGGAAAAGAAACACACAGGATGAATGCGAAATAATTTGTAGCAGAATGCAAGGAATGCTGAAATGGTAAACAAAGTCTAGACTAAAACAACAGACAAAAACAGAAAATCAGCTTGATGAAAGCAAATGAAAAGGCCAGGGAAACCTACTGAAAGGGTATCCAGTGGGCAGACTGAAACAATTGAGCCATGAAACCAAGAAATACTAGATTTATTTTTACAGTATGAAATAATTATGCATAATTCTGTTTTAAAATAAACAAATAGTTGAATAAATATAAGAGAATCAACAAATCTTTGGTACAGAAGTATTCCAAATAATTTATGTAGCAAATTGCTCTTAAGTTCATGGAGAGTAGCACCTTAGTCCATATGGGCTGAGTATGTGAGCTGGGTATACAGACTACCATCTCAAGAGCAGAACCTGGAATGGGGCAAAAGAAGACATGCATCTACCTTGAAGAAACTCTAACATAACCAGCAGGTCCAGGTTATCACCAATCATGCTCATAGTATGCATTTGGAGGATAGAGCTCCTAACTCTGAGGACTTCATCATCTTGTCTATAGCTCCAGTGTAATCATAAGAAACACACCAGTTAAACAGAATAAGGTACCATTTTATACAGTGCAAGCAGTCCTCTGAACTATATAAGTCTGAGTCATATTTAAGAATATGGATATAACTACAATATTGTAGAAAAGGAGACCAATCTCAAGGAGGATAAGGAACCATAACAGCTAAATACAATGTGGTATTCTGGAGGGAATCTTGGAACAGAGAAAGACAGAATATAAGAAAATCTAAATAAAGTAAGAGATCCAATTACTGATAATATATGGAGTTAATAATATGTGTCACATTACTAACTTTCAATTTAGTTAAGTGATGAATAGAAGGAATGTATAGCTCCTGTAATTAAGATATTAATTTTTAACGTATATAATGCATTTGTAGTTTTAAAAATAATTTTGTAGAAATTCACTTCAAAAATCTTCAAGTTTTATACAATGCTGTTCCCTTTGGTTCTAAATCATTTAAAATAAATTATAGTCATCTCTCCTTGGCAATATTTTCATAATTATTTTAGTCTTACAAAATAGATGAAAGTAAATGTCTTCAAAAGCTGTGAATATTTTAGAAGCTCGCTTGCCTTGTTTTCTTCATAATGTATAATTTAGCAAGTTACTAAATATACGATATTCTATTTCATTTTTTTCTAGCTAATAAATCCTATATTTACTTATTTAGTTTTGTTATGATTCACAATATTCATTCATTTTAAATCAGCTAGTCCAATTTGGCTTAAAATGTAACACAAGCAAACAATATTGGAATTCATCAGAAGAAAGCATAAGAAACATACTTGATAAGTCAAGTGCTATGCTAGGCATCAGCTACAGCACAGTGAATAAGAAAATCCCCTTCCCATGGGATTGCCAACGTAATTGGAAATGAGACTTTGAAAAAGTGAATTCAATTTAGTTAAGTACTGTGATGAAAAGGGCTGTCTGGGGAACTGAGCTGATGTTGGGTGGAGTTGGGGTAGAGCTTATGCTGGTCTACAGAAGCCATGTTTAAGGAAGTAATTGCATTTAGTTGGAGGATGATAGGAATATTGATTAGCTCAGTTGTTTTAACTAGGATTATATGGGAATTTGTGGGAGTAGCTTGATTTGTTAGAATAATGAGGGTTGCTTCTAGCTCTTGGTGTGTGTCTGCAAAGGTGACAGATATAGTCCCATACGATGATTGGTTACTAGTCTGTACAACTTTCCAAAGTCCCATCTTTATATTTTGACAGTCAATTTTTTGCCCTGTTGTTTTGACCTATTGTCCTGTTGAAATGATTTTTATCTTACATCATATATAAATAAGTACACTTCATTATTATTTTTTCTAATACACGATCTCAAGTGCATGCTCTTATATTTGCTCTTTCACTTTCTTCTACTACCTCTTACACATACCTTGTATAATGAAATTTACTCTTAATGATATGGCCAATTATCAGGTAAGACCATGATAGCTTTCAGTGTCTTTATGCTCTTACATTACATATAGAAATTCATGATACTTTATTAAACACTATTTTTCTGTTGTCTCTTATGTCTCTTATATGTTAGAGACAATGTATGACTTATGACTTTTGTTCTAGTAGAGAAATGAAAGTATTGTAAAAGTACTGATTACAAGCAGGAACATTAGATCCGATATGGTTTAAGATTGCCACTATGATCAGGGATACTCTGGCATGTCATAGATGGGAGCTGAGAATGTTGAATTTCGTTGTCACGTTGGTATATTTCCTAAACATTAAAGAATATACTTATACCCACAAAGATTTAAAAATTGTATAGGCAAGAGTCCATGCAGAACTTAGTGTATGTTATGTAGGCTTTATGTTTTCTCTTTATGCAATTTTCTCTTATTTCTTTTCTGACACTTTGCAATTTCCTTGGCTAATTATTTCTATCCCAATTGAAGTCATTTTGTCCATTCCTTTATCATATGCAAAATACCTTTATCTGTTGTGACACATTAAGCCACTAGGTTTTATTTTTATTCCTTTGTGGTCTTCTCAGTAGGAATTTTTATTCCTGTCTTCTATCTTTGCATTTCCTATTCTTCAACATACAGGATAGATTTTAATTTTTTACCTTAAATTCAATCTTAGTAATTGAAATAAGTTTAAATATTTATGTATGTTTTTCTTAAGTCTTCTATGAGATATGCACAGGTACTTTTATATACTGAAATAGGTACTATTTTAAGTTAACTTTATTTCTTTGTATTTTATAATAACATCCTTTTAAGTAATATATTCAAAATAAAAATTGAATACATAATTTGTTCAAAAGTGTCTGAACATTTTGATAGCATGAACCACAGGTCTTGCCTTGAATTACACTGAAGAGCATTTTGAGATTCTAACAAGTTCTTTACTTTTCCTCAGTTCAATGAACTAAAAAAACTAGATTTTACAAGCAATTTGGAATGCTATGCAAGCTAAATACCTATATTCAGAGTCTCTATCTGTCTATTTTTTTTTTGAGACAGGATTTCTCTGTTGTAACTCTGGCTGTCCTGGAACTCACTCTGTATTGTAGACCAGGCTAGCCTCAAATTTCACCTTCCTCTGTCTCTTGAGTGCTGGGATTAAAGGCATGTACTACCACCACCTGGTCTCTGTCTGTCAATCATAAACTAAAAGAGACCCAGTCTGTGTACCATTGTAAAAGATCACGTGCATAGATGACCTATAACTCTGATCATGGCAGACCCAGATACAACAGACATTTCATTTCTTATAATGTTATACTCTTCCAAGATAGCTATGTTATGAACTTTGTCAATGATGTCACTTTCAAATAGTTTCAAAAAACTATTTCACAAAATAGCAATTATTTTCATATGTAAGCTCTTTTCAATGGTGTTAAAAATATTACATGATCACTACAGAAAATTTAGAAAATTGGGAACTATAAATGAATAAAAGGCATAATCTTTTTCATGATTAGTAACATTTTGACATAGTTTTTGAGGTATATACACACATTTACATATACATTTTAACAATACATATATTTATCTGAATGAATTAATAGATTTTGTTGTTTATCTAATTCATGTTATCATAGGTTTCATTCAGATGCTGAGAAGATGGTTGTGACAATAGTTAATGTCAATGTTATCTTGTGACTTATTATAAGTAAATTATAAGCAAATAATCATACAGATTTAAAAACAACAGGCAGATCTTATGAGAAAAATAAACCTAAATGAGGTGAGGGTAAGAGTAAGTTAAATAAGGAATATTGTATACACATGTGTGTTTTTGTGTGAGTATGTGTGTGTGTTTGAGAGAAAGAGAGAGAAGAGAGAGAAAGAGAGAGGGAGAGAGAGAGAGAGAGAGAGAGAGAGAGAGAGAGAGAGAGAGAGAGATTTGCTTTAAAACCTCAGTAGGAAACAGGTGCTACAGCACTCCTGATGTGAACATAAGGACAAGCATGTTCAATGATAAGAAAATACGTCTGTTGGTCAGATTGTGCTGAATAAACTGAGTGGTATGTGAGTTAAGTTAGATTGTGAGATTGTGCAGGCATAGTGAGATTGTGCAGAATCTTATAGGCCTGAAAGGAAGTCCAATTCTTATTTTAAATATAATATGAAAGTGATAAAACTTGTTTGGGGATATATGATTTAGTTACTCTTCAGGGATGGTTGATAAGATGCCAAGGAAAAATGTATTAGCTAGAACAAGCTAACTGCTGTTAACAAGCATCCCCTTATCACATTGGATTGCAATGTACTTTCAAGGCTAGTATGTTATTCAGAGAAGGATTTACTTCATGTTGTCTACTAGAGACTCAAATTTCTCTTATCCTGTAATATTTTCATCTTAACTTTGTTGAATTAAGAAAGAAATGAGAAGTGGGGTGGTATTGGTGCAGGCCTTTAATCCCAGCTCTCCACTCACACTCAGGAGGCAGAGGCAGGCAGATCTCTGTGAGTAAGAGGCCAGTCTGGTCTACAGAGTGAGTTCCAGGACAGCCATAATTAAAAGAAGGAAAGGAGAGTGGCTGTAGGCTTAACAATATCCTTAAAGAAGATGACAAATGATCTCCCAGAGTTCAGTTGCGTGACCCAAATTTAACTTTAAAGAAATTGGAAAATAGTGTGTTTTTCCTTCTTCCACACATAAGAAAAGATAGAAAGAAGTTTGTTGCAATATCCTTGGTAAGAAAATATAATTATTTGGGTTGTTTATTCATTAAACAATAGTCTTAGGCTAGCAGTGAAGTAAAGAATAAGACAAAAATGTACTCTTCATGGAGATTTTTAGTGGAAGAGACAATCAGCAACAATAGAATAACATGATTCAAGAACTCTCCTACAATTTTTTATTTGTATGCTTAAGTGTACATGTGTGTGTGCAGTTGTATGAGCATGTGTATATATGTAGAGGCCAGAGATCAATGTTGAATGTCATACTCAATCATTATCCATCTACCTGGTTTTGTCTTTCTGTTTTGTTTGTTTGTTTTTAATTAGGCACATTCACTTGACCTGGAGCTCACTGATTGGTTAGGCTGGCTGGTTAGCAAGCCCAAGGGATCCTCCTATCTCTGCTTTCCAGTCAATCTGACAATGCCTGTTTTTACAATGTGGGTGTTGGGCATCTGAACTCAGATCTTCATGCTTTAGTGGTAAACACTGTACAGACTGAGACACTTCCCCAACCATCATAACCCACACTTTTTAACTAAGTATTATAAAGTAAAAGAAAGTCAGAATAAAGGAAAATAATGGGTAGCAGAAAATATATTATTTAGACCTCTGTATATTATTGTGTATACAGCTAAATAGACATATTTATCCGTATATTATATATACGTGTATATATGTAAAAATGTCTGCTCTCATTCTACAACCATGATTTCTTCTATAGTAGTGAATATATTTTGATCAATTTTTCCTAAATGAACAACTCTGGAAGCCTATTTCCATTTAGATGATGGTGTATTATTAATAGCTATTTGTTGCTGCTACAAAATACTCTGCAAAATCAACTTAAGAAATGGTTTATTTTGCCTCACATTTCTAGGATATAGTCATAATGGTGAAGAAAGTCATGGTGACAAAACCTTTTAGTCCCTGATCACATTGTGCCTGCAGTACAAAAGCAAAAGCAAATGAATGTAGCTCTCAGCTTGCTTTATTCTCTTTATACAGTTAGGCAGGTAGGGTGTATTTCCCATTCTGATTAACTTAACCTGGAGGATCCCTCACACTCATGCTTATTTCCAAAGCTATTCTACATCCTGTTAAGTTAGCAATTGACACAAACGATCACAAATGGAAACTATTTTTAAAATGTCATGGTATGGAAAAAGACAACCCTAATTAGTTTTGCACCCTTCTCCACCTTCTGCTAATTTTTTTTTTCAGATTCTTCTTTTAGGATTCTGAGCCTCAAGTATTCTCATTCTTAAGGCATGGTCTCAGTAGATTTTCTCCTGAGACCCAGGTTCAGACTTGAGACTGGGTGATCTTCTATACCCTACCTTCTCCAGCACATCTCCACACTATCAAGATGGTTTGATGTTTCTTACTGTGATTGTGTTTATGGAGAGCATAGTTATATACCTATTATTTGCATATAGTAATGTTAAACTACTTTAAATTATTTTAAAACTTAATCAGATTCTTCTCCAACCTGACTTCCTTTCTTTGGCTTAAAAACTGTACTTCTATTTCTTCAAACTTTCTTTTGGAAGCTATGATGTTTAGATATATTATTAATAATAGAAAAACTGGGAGTTTGGATGAGGAAAATAATGTGTTTAGCAAGCAAAGCTCTCTTTATGAAACCTTTTAAGAGACAAAATAGCAAAAAGCGAAGAATACCAGGCATCAACACTGAGAACAGCAAGAAGGCTATGTTACATTTAGAGAAACTAAGTTAATCTTAAATGTGGAATTTAAAAATATAAAAAGAAAATCTGACATTTTCCCTGTTTACTAAAAAAAAAAGACAAATGGAATTTTATTCTGAAATACCCATTCTCCCTATTTTAAGATACTTACAAACATCAGCTAGTTAAGAAGGTATTGCTTTAATACAGAAACTAGAAAGCTACACATGCACTTTTATAACTTTGTGATCTAAGTCCCCTCTTCTATATTTCCCCAAGCATTTGTTACTTTGAATTTTCCACCAAAGAAATTCCCATGATCTTACTCTTAGGTTTAGGATTAAGTAGGTATCTGTTATGTTTATTAAGGCAATTATAAAACTACAAGTGGAACACATATTAGAAATTTAGCTAGAAGCCAGATAGATACTGAGAACTAAGAAGTAAAGATACATGGAAATACATACAGAAAATCAAGTCTCCAGTCATCTATTGTGGTTTGTGTGGACTCTCCTTGTTTGCAATTTGGTACAAAAGAAGAGGAAGTGATATCCTTCCCTCTCCGAGATTCAGTTGTGTGAAACCCTGAGGAAGCTTTTGAAGTACTTTATCTATTCTTCCATCTACCTCCCACATCCTCTGACATTTCTGATATTTCTTTCCTCTCCTCATGACTGTGGGTCTGGTATACACTGGATGTGCCTGTGCTCCTTTGTGGGGCATTGTTTTGAAGGATGACTCACTGTACCACTATAGGGCATCAGTAATGTTTGACATAGGTTGCCTTCTTCATTTTTTAAATTGTTTTTCTCATTCTTCTTCTGTTCATAAAATGTAATCTACATTTGCAAATCAGTATGACTGATAATGTCTCAGTTTTTCACAGGGGTGAGCATAACAGAAATATAAGATGTTTGATAAATCAGTGGTTATCTCTTTAATGAAATAAATGAAGGACTACACTATAGAGGAATATTTAGTCACTTGATCCTGCAACATGGCTTCTCTGGTAAAGGATCACATTGAAAGGCCTACATGATATCTAAGAAGGGATTAAACCAATGGCTTCTATGAAGTGATTATATTCAGAGGCCAGTGTGATCAGGATGGAATGCAGAAAGATTGTTAGTCAGACTAATCCTATCCACTCTTTGTGCTAATGATAGATGAAAGGGTTTTCTGTGGTTAAGGCACACACCTTTAATCCCAACATTAGGGGTGTAAAAGGAAGCAGTCAGTTCAGAAATAGGTCATAGCTTTCAGTTTACATTTACAGAATGAGCACATACCTCTAATCCCAACTCTGAGATTGAATTAGAGTGAGGACATATCCAACTCTCATGATACAAAAGGAGGCTGTCAGACCACAGGGGGGTTCAGAGAGATACAGAGGCAATCTGAGGCATTTTTTGGCAGAGATACAGATGCAGTTCAGCAGAAGGAAGAGTGAGTTTGGGAGAAAGAGTCAGCTAACATTGAGTATCAGAGCAGTTCAGTCAGAGAAGTTGCAGGAGTCAGCCAGACTCAGTCAGACTCAGAAGAGCTCAGTCAGAAACAGTCAGCCAGTTCAGAGGGTCAGTTTGAACCAGTCAGCTTGGAGAAAAGTTTAAGCCAGAACAGGGAAGTGAGTTGAATCAGCCAATCAAAAGAGTCAGTTGAGTTCAGTACAACTCTGAGTTCAGAAGGAACAAGTCAGAGTGTGTCAGTCTCGGAGGCTTTCTGGGTCCAGGCTTGTATCTTGAAGATTAGATTTCATGGAGGCTGAAATCTTCGAAGGACTGGGGATTAAATTAGTCAAAGAATAAACTGCCATTGAACCTGAATCTAGGTGTACACTATACATCAGGGATCATCAGGAACCTTCTACATGTTAATTTCTATCACTATCTTAATATTATGAAAAAAATTCAAACATATTTGCAATGTGAAGCAGAAATTATAATGCCCATGGGTATCAAAGTCCAGACTTCCTGAAGAAAACACACTCCAAGTGGAAGAACTGACTATGTCTGTGTAGGGAATGGTTTGAATATTGTGGTGGGAGAGTGAGGGTAGCGTTCATGCATCTTTGTTTTATTCTTCTTATAGAATGAAAAACTTAAAATTATTTTGTTTGTTTGTTTATTTTTAAATAGTTTTGACACTTTCTGGCTCACTGTAGAATATTATATGGGGTCCCTGAGTCTGTTTAACAATTCATTTTTACTGTGAAATTTGTTATACACTGTTAAGGTTCCTCCATTTTTTTGTTGGATCAATACAACTAAGTAACACACTGTAGCAGTTCTTTCCTTTAATGAATTAAATGTGAATCAGAAATGTCTTTTACAGTTTGTTTTGAAAGCTTTGCTTGTTTCCTTATGCATGTCTAAAAACCTCCACACAATTAGAATAGACTTAGACTCAGTTTATAAAGTATATTTGCAGTAAAGGAGGCCATGATACTCAAAGTTTTGTATTATTTGACATTTTTTTTGCATTATGTATTTTATAGGGAAGAATGTTTCCCTATTAACATTTTTGCTAATATTCTACATTTTGATTTCTTTAGAGGATACTTCAATATCTTGCAAAATTTTCATTTCTTTACAAGTTTCTTTTGTGGACCTTAATAGGCTTTACATGTATTATTGATAAGTATCACAATGCAATAATTATGTGTTCTTCACATTAAACCAGCCATGGTATATACTCCTTAGTATTTTCAGTTGCATATAAAATAATTCAGGTTTTTTAATTGAGTTACATTGTATCTATTGCCAATTGAAAATTTAGTCATTCTGATAGGCTTCACTTAAGTTCTTACTGTAAATTTCATTTTTCTTCAAAACCCTTTTTCTGAAGTTTATTGATTCTCATATTAATTTTTTCTTTCTACAAACATTCATCTACTACTGCAATATTATGAAAGCTACAATATTGTGAAATTTGATGATATGAGACCTCCAATTAATATATCATGTCTGGACCATTTCTAGTTGTAACTGTTTTTGACCCTTCTGAATTCTGTGTATCGGAGTCCAGAGAAATCTGTTTCATTCAAAACTGCTTTAATTATTGTTTTCTTATTAGTAAAGATATCTCCAAATTGTTACCATCACTCTGTGGGCATATAAGGCAGTGCTTTCTCTAATGCTACATGACCTTTGATAACATTTAAAAGCAGCATCTGGAAGCCAATGCTTCTGAATGCAGAATATCACTTAATAAATGAAAAGTTCTTTTTGATCATTTGGTCATCATGGTGATGAGGAGAATTCTACAATTTGATATTATATAAGCTAGATTAATTTCTGAGCAGCAGTCTTATTCTCTAATATGATTTTAAGTCATTAATGTATTTTCACTGTAATAAAAGCAGGAAGCAGAGAAAAACAAAGGAAAAAGTAGCAAAATACTTATTTTTTCTAAGTAAATAATAATTATTGAGATTTCGAAGTGAAACAAAAATTTTAAAAATATTTTAAAACTTTAAAGTGAGATTATATTTTAAAAGAATGCTCCTACACCTGAAATTGTAGAAGGAAATGTTAACGACATCTAAGGTGACATCAGATGACTCAGTTAGGAACTCATGTAGAGAGTAAGTGGCATTAATTTGAGATAGCAGCTAGGACAAATGCATTGTGTCTCAAAGTGTCAAAGAAGAAGATTTACATTACAAGTTATTAAGGAAGATTGTCAATGAGCTTGTAACAATTATTTGGGAAAAAATTAACAGGAAATAACCCCAAAACAAGAAACTCCAGTTTACAAAAAGAAATAATTGTATTCTTAACCATATAGTAAAAGAGACACCAATTTCCAGAGCCTTTATATTTTCCCTATATATTAAAAGAGAGAACAGTTTCTAGAGTCCCTGAAAATAAATTTGGAGTAGCAGGTTATAAGTCAGAAAAAGTAAAGTACTTCAAAACCCATGTGCTTCAGTTAAAAAATAAATCAGAGCTGTGTGCTATTTTTATGGTATTATTGGATTTTTCCTGAATCTCTCAATATAATCACCAAATCTCAATATGCAGAAAATACTGTTTTACATATAGAAACTGTTGAACTTACTCCTTATATTTTAGAATTAAGCTTATTTATCCAACTGTAACTGGCAGTTTGAAACAAAATTTACCCAATATGTAGTGCCTGTATTGTATCTCATACAGGAATGCCTGGTCCATTAGCACAAGGAAATGAAGAGATTGACCAATTATTAATAGGAAATGTATTAGAAGCCTCAGAATTTTATTTCAATCATCATATTAACAGCAAAGTCTTAAAGAAAAAAATTTCTAATACTTGGCAAAAGGCCAAAAAATTGTAAAAAATGTCCTCCTTTTTCTTTGTATAATCCAGTTCCATTACCATTACCTGCAGGAAACAACCCTAAGAGTACCCAGAGAAATGAAGTTTGGCAGATGGATGTATTTCATTTTGTAGAATTTTGGAAACTAAAATCTATACATTATAGTCTAAATGCATATTCAGGATTTCAATAGACATCTGCCTTGATTTAGGAAATGACTGATTCTATAATTACACATTATGGTCTTTTGTGGGTATAAGGGTTCCCTGAGGAGATGTCTGGTGCCGAGTCACTAACTCAAGAAGCTCACACTCTGGGGAAATGCCTCCATGGTGCAAATCCAGTTCATTGTGGAGGGAAGTGGGTTTTTATTTAGGAAGCAGGGTGGTGCACAGCAGAGAGATCCAATAGCATTGATCTATGCTTACTAGACACTTTAACAAGCCTACCTAAAGCTTGATATTCAGAGAGAGATGGGTAAAGTCAGTAAAGGCTCAATCTTTACATCTATATGTAAAGGCTCTTAGCTTATCTGTATTTCTGATGTTGGTGAACTAAGTTCCACAAAGGCAGTAGAAGTGGGCACTGCCCTGGCAGGGCTTTTACTGCCCTAGTGCAGGTGATTATGCCTGCTACTCTCCTCCATCAGGATCCAGTTGTCACCAACATCTCTCCTTTTCTCTTAATAATGACTAGTGTCTACATTGGTATCTGAAGTAATAGATTGTAGGGCCACATATTGGGCCAGGATCTGCCCAGTTGGTCACATCATCAATGATGGAGATCTTCTTGAAAATAAATTGGATAGGGCTGGGGGCAAACATCATAATTTGAGTTTAGCCAGATTATCACTAATGATTATATAAGCAACATTTTTTAAAGCTATGCAATAACTTCTTGTTTTGCATAAAGCAGGTCAAGTGTCCATCATATTCTCAGCTAGTTGAATCTGAGTCTATTTAGCTTCAACAGATAACTTTCTTTGTATGCCAATAGCACCATAAAATTTATTATTTCTCCTGTCCCAGGGAGTTTTCTTTTGATTAAAAGTTCCAGTCTGAGAAAACGTGACATCATATCCTCTTAGGTTTCTTCCTGCTGAAACTGGGACTTTGTAGTCAGGGGCTCCATGAAAGCTAGTAATTTAGTCAAAAGCTGCATGGTTTGTGAAATGGGGTATTTATCAGAAGCATCTAATTCACTGATTTAGCTGAGTGGATAGGAGTGGTCACATTGGCTCAACTGGTCTGTATCAGCTCTCAGCAAGTCCAGGACTCACAGAAGTTGAAGCAGTTTGTAATCTGTAGCTGATTCCTGGATGGTGTCTATTAGCCAAGTGGAAATATGCTGAGACAGATAAAGACTAGGGGCAGAATTTAAAGTTCATGAAGCTTACATTTGGAAATCTCAGCACTGAAATCCACACTGTAGAAAAAACAGCTAACAGATGTCTATTCAACAGTGGGAATAGAGTCATGTCCTCAAGTACTCTCAAAAGATATGGCTTTGGGCTTAAGCATGAGCATTTTCCCTCTATCCAGAAAGCCAGATACATAAATTGGATGGAGACAATTTTAGTCAATGAGAAGCACCTCAAGTCTATATTTAGATGATAACCAAAGGAAATTTAAAATCTTAAGCTTGTGACTGTTAATAGCAATACCATCATATCTGAACTCTATAAGAACATATATCTAGAACTCCATCAATGTTACAACTCTAAACTTTAGAAATTTTAAATCACTCTTAAACCTTTTAATCATCTTTTCATACCTCAGAACTGACTTAAACTTTTATTTCTTATACTCCTTAAAATGTTTTCTTCTATGCTCACACTTTTTTTTCTTAGACCTTAAACCTTTTTTTTTTTTAATTAAACCATTTACTAGAGACATGAGTAGTTATTACTGAGAGCAGTCAATGCAAGGTAAGTTTCTCCAAATAAAGGAACAGTAAAATGTTACACCCAAGCCTACATATCCTTTAATATGGAGCCTTTTATCAAAACAAATTTGCCTGCCTTTTTAAGAAGGGGCTCCAGTAGCTCTATTAGCTGAATGAATGAGGTAGCTGTATCCCTGGAAGGATGAGCTGGTTGTCTGCTGCTGTCAAACTAACAAAACTACAGTTAGCCATCAAAGCCATCAGAGATCTTAGAAAGGGTATATTATTGAATCTAAACAGTCTATGTATCAACTAAAACTGACAGGGATCCATTATCTAAATAGTTTCCTAAGGCTCGTGTAGTCAGCTGTGGGCAGATGTTATCTGATGTGCAGAAGCATAACATCATTGATCTCCAGTTGTCATACAGAAATGGTGTAGGCCATCAGCTGTCCAGGTCTGAAATGATTTTTTCCCCCTATGGGAGGAACTAGGGAAGCTGGTCTAACCTTGGCTAGGCAGAGCAAGGCAGCCAGCACAAATGTGTCCATAGCTTACGCAGAGCATGGTGGCAGGTAAGGCATAGGGCAGTTTCACCCAATGGTTAGTGTTACCATGATCCAGGTGGATTCTTCATTGTAGATCCCCATCTTCTTAGAGATCTAGAGGGTTACCATTAGTAATGATCACTGTTTATTGTGGAGAGCTTAAACATTTAAATGCCAATTTTAGCAGATCTCTAGAAGGTTTGAGGACTATAATCTGTCATCTCAAGTATATCTATAAAACATATATTGGTTTTTAGCTACTTGCTTTAGACTGAAATTTTAAAAAACATATAGCCAAATGAACTTTACTTTTGGAATTTATAATACTCTGCATGACTGGAAAATATATAACAGGAAGGCAAATTAATTAAATTACTAACACATTAATTTTAGTTAGCAGTTTGCATGATTATAACTACATAATAATTAACAAAAAATGATATTAATAACAATCATTATTAATCAATAATAATTTTAACCAACTACCAAATATTGTATAACCAATTGGCCATCTAATAAGTATCTCTATGATAACCAAATCTGCCTGTTCATCCAGTTGTCCTCTTCCAACTCAACCTAGAAAACATATATAGGAGGCAAAATGAAACTTATTTTTGTACGTTAGCACTTGGCGTGGCTATAAGTACAGTCTTGAGCACATTAAAGAACTTGATCATTTATAGGGTAACTGACCATTAACTTGTATGTTTCAATTATCAGTTAATTGCAGTTTGTAAGTTACTAGCTTTTCAGCTTATCCCTATCAAATTTTAGCCTTAAAAATAATTTCTGAATTGAAGCTCTTTTAATATCAAAATAAAACTTTTAACTCATAAATATAATCCATAGAATGGGAACTTTCTTTTCCTGGCCTTTTTATAATGTACCAATACATAATATTATAATGTCTTATCCTATTTCATTTATCAAAATAGCAAAGGCTTAACAAAGTTAGGAAAGACAAGAGAATAAACATACATTTTTATACCTGAATACACCTTAGGTAAGCAGAGACATTTTCTAAGCCAGTGGTTCTTAATCTTTCTAATGCTGTGACCCTTTTAACATAGTTCCCGTGTTTCACTGATCCCCAACCATAAAAATCACAACTGCATTTTATTCCCACTGTTATGATTTGAAATGCACACATCCAATATACAGATGGCCCCAGACCACCTCTGTCAAAGGGTCCTCTAACCCCCAAAATATTATGATCCGTAGGTTGAGAATGCTGTTCCAAGTTCCTTGCCAAATGGCTTAGGCCAGGAAACATTTTATAAACTTAAAATGTCCCATAGTCTTGTAAATGCAAATACCTTAAAAGATGTTTTTTAAAACATTCAGTTTAAAAATTTCAGTTTTCTTTAAAACTCCAAAATTTGCTTAACATAGTTTAAAATCTCCCAACTGTGTGTTCTTGCAATATTAAAGATAAAGTACCATTTTTACTTCAAGAGAAAAATGTACAGGACATAATCACAATCTGAAAACAAGACAGAGCCAAGATCCATAGTATAAACAATCCAATGCTCTATATCTGGGGTTATGTACATTCTTCCTTCTTCCTGTCCCCACCCTCAGCAAGAGCCTGCCTTCTAGGCCCAAGCCAGCTCCACCACAGCAACAGATTTACGTGGCAGCTGAATCTCCAAAACTGCGAGTTTCCTTTACCAGAACCTCAGCTGTTTTCCATGATCCCTTTATATCTTTAAAGTAGCATCTGAGTGACTCTTATGTTGAAGAGTTTGGCTGCCAGCACAAGGTGCATTCCTGTATATGAATGCACAGAAGTGTAACTTTAATATCTTATTAAATGTTGTTTTTAAAATTTTACCTTTATATACCTTGTTCTCAGGACAGAAAAACATTGTACAGAAATCCATCCTAATCTAAATTATCTCAGAGATCTGTTGTCTCTTTGATCAGTAACACGTGGCTACCTCCGTTAAGATGGTAGTGAAGTCACATGGCAACTATCATCTTTAACTCTGGTAAAGATAGAACCAGCCATGTGGCTTCCTTCTTCCCCAAGTAGGAAGGCAGCTAAGATGAATGCAAACCACATGTCAGCAAGTCATATGTCCACATGCCAAAATGGAGTCATGCCATGTGGTTTCATTAAGATTACTATCAACCCCATGTTACAAGCTTTAAGTTAATGATTTTTTTCACAGATTTTAAGGATTTTTAAACCATATCCAAATGTACACAGAACAGAGAGCTCATACATTCAAGGAAAAAAACAAAAAAATAACCATTTTGTTGCTATCCATACATCCATACATTACATCTGAAAACACCATCCACACACAGATAAGACAAACCTTTTTACACACACATAAAACAGACAATAACCAACAAAACCAAAACATAGATTGGTGATCACAAAAACAAACCATGCCTGACAAAACAGATTGGAGAAGCACCAGGATTTCTCTGGAGATGGCTTTCTGTTTTTTCTTTTGTTTATTTGTTTTGTTTTGTGTTTTGTTTTTTCAGAATGGGTGCACCCACAGAGGTTTGTTTGCTTTTACTGGAAAGACATAAGCTAAACCTTTCCCCACAGTTAGCGGTGGGAAAGGGCTCTTCCAAGTGGGAATCCATGGGGTCTCTCCAAGGACTAATGGTGTATCCATCAGATAAAAACGTGGGGAGATTCTGATGAGACCTGAATAAGCTGGAGCACCAAAAATGTGGAAAGCATGGTGGTGAATATCTGTCTCCTTAAGCTCCAGGATTCCGTGAGGGCTACTGCTAGGGACTGTAACACTCTGGGCAGGTGGTTCAGTGCCATACCACCCAAAAAAGCTACCTTCTTCTCCAGGCTTGCACATGGCAGCAGAGACCATTTTTGATTTTAGGTCAGGGCCAGAGGTTGTAGCTGCCCATCACACAGGACAAGCCAGCAGCAGGGACAGGGAGAAATTGCTTTTCCTCCCTCTGGGATCATAAAAGAAATAAGGTGGAAGGTTGTCAGCAAGTCTCCCTTTTTTAGCCTGTTGGATGATCCATTCCCAAGTTATCTTGGCCCAGACTATTTCATCATAAAAAGCATGCAACTGTTTAGAGAAAAAATTTAATTGCCTTCTCTCAAAAAACCCATTTAAAATATTTCTGTGAGAGAGTGTGTGTCCCATGTTTGGGAAGAGGTCCACTCACTCTATATATTCCAAGGGTTCAGCCTTCATGGGGGTCTTGCTACATTGGGTGCCAGATGTGGTCTTTTGTGGGTACAGAAGTTCCACGAGGTGATGAGTGGCACAGTCACTAACCCAAGAAGCTCAGACTCTGGGGGAAATGCCTCCATGGTCAAATCCAGATTACCGTGGAGGGAAGAAGTCTTGTTTTGCTTTGTTTTGTTTTCATTTTATTTTATTTAGGAAGAAGTGTGGTGCAAAATGGAGAGAATCAACAGCTTTGGTCTGTGCTTACTAGACAATTTAGCCAGCCTACCTAAAGCTTGATAATCAGAAAGGGATGAGTAAGGTCAGTAAAGGCCCAGTCATCTATAGCCATATATGTAAAGGCTCTTAGCCTATCCGTAGGTGTTGGTGAACAAAATTTCCATAAAGACAGAGGAAGTGGGCACTGTCCAGGCAGGGCTTTTATTGGCCTAGCACAGGTGCTTATGCCCACCTCTCTTCCACCATTGGGTTCCAGTTGTCACCAACAACACATTTATTAGAATTAATGTCTATCATGGTGATATCTTTACAAGGTAAAATTGATAATGCCCTTGCATATGTCTCAAATAAAATGAAACTATTTTTTTTTTACCTAGAATATCAAACATATTACAAGTATGCAATACAATTCAATAGGTCAAGCAGTTATTGAAAGATCTAATCATACCTTAAATGAGATGCTTAATAAATCGAACAGGGAATAAGGACTCCTGGAGATAGATTGTATAATGCTTTAACTTTCAATTTTTAAATACTAAAGAGGCAGGAACAATAGTTGTCCAGAGACACTGGTTTGTAGAAAAAAATTGCTAATTAAATCAGTCTGTATACTATAAGGATGTGCTGTCATCAGAATGGATGTCAGGGAATGTGTTACATTGGGTACAAGGTTTGCTTACATTTCTATACATGACAAAAAGTTGTTGATTCCATCTGAATTGATAAAGATTCTACATTGAGATCTGTTTAAGAGAAGCTCCTAGATGACAACTAGTCATATGAAGGGTGTGGCTTAAGGAAGGAAGAGGCACAGAAAGATGACAATGCAGGTGAAAGAAACAGCTAATCCGCCTTTGTGGGGACAGCTTAAGAATTGGCCAAAGAAGGAAAGAAAATACTTCCTCAGGCTGGAAAATCTTTAAACCTTGTTCCTTGCTCTGATGTCTGTGGTAACTATACAGAGCAAGAATGACTATCCAGATGCCAGTGAAAATGAAATGGCCCTTGCAGAGCTCAATTTTAATGATGCTAAGATGGACACTTGCTGAAAAAATATTGAAGAGAATTTGACCGATAATCAGTACTGATAGTTACTGCAATTATGAACATTATCAAATCAGATGGAGTGGATTTTCACCTTCAGACTGTTAAGTTAATGGACTGATAGAAGCATTCTCTTTAATAATTGCCAGATACAACTAGGCTGGACATTGTGGAAGGCATAATACATATTTTAAGTTCATTTAATCCTGTTCTAGAAATCTGTGTAGTTGTTCTTATTGTGATAGGTAAACTTTGTTAGAGCTATTTTCACAGCACAATTTATAGCTTAAACAAAGGGGGAAGATGTAGAGGAATACTTGATCTTTGATTTGGCAGCATGGCTATTCTGGGGAAGGATCACCTTCAAAGGCCTGCGTGAAATGCATTTTTTTCTATGATCCAGCAGCATTGCTGCTCTAGGGCAGAAAGAATGCTAGTCAGGCTAATTCTGTCCTGTGTGTTTGTGCTAATGCTAAATGAAGGAGAATTCTTTGTTTCCTCCCCAGTGACCAACATGGGGATATGAGGAACACACCAGGTCTTTCAGTTTGTCATTTGCCTAGTGGTGGCAAGGTTGACTGGCCTGTCATTTGGGAAGTGAATTATAAAATTCTCTTTATTAATGCAAAATAAGACTTTGTATCTGAAGAAAACTTACACTCACCTTTATGTAAACCACCTCAGAAGGCAATGGTGGCACACACACTTAATATATACCTTAATACATATCTTCAGGATATAAAAGGAAACAGGGAATTTGAGTGTAGAACCTGAGAGAAGAAGATGAGAGAAGAAGCAGAGGGAGAAGCTGAGGGAGAAGCAAGAGATTCAGAAGCAGGAAATTGATGAAGCAGGCATGTATAGAAAAGACTGTGATGAAGGCAGCTTGTTAGAATTCAGTTCAGTCTCATAGGCTGAAGCCCTCTAGGTCCAGGCTTGCATCTTGAAGAGTATATCTCATTCTTCCTTGAAACCTCCAAGAATAAAAATACACTTACAGTTGCTGGTGAATATGATCAAAATATATTGTATTAAATTCTTAAATAATTATTAAAATATTTTTAAAGTGTTCTAAGAATACATATCTACTTTTACTACTTAGGAATATTTTATTTAAAACTGAGTTCTAATATCCACATTTCCCTCAGCTAGGAAGGAAGCTTCTCATTTTCTTCAAAATAAAAGGTAAAGAAATAATAAAGTAAATAATAAAAAAGTAAAGAATTTTTTTTCTGAGACTTTTTAGGGAGTATTTAGTGTAAGATGGGGAAAAACATTCTATACTTTATGGAGAGAAACTGTTGAGCTGAAAATTTTCACTTTTCTCTTTTATGAGAGAAAACATTGTATGATCCAGGCATGGTACATTTTTTATCATTTTATTCACATAAGAACATGTAAAAATGCTTTATTCATTATATGGGCTACACTGTGCAGGTAGGTTTTATTCTTTGTTCTTGTACTTCTTGGTTGCAAATGATATTGGAGAATTCAGTAAAATATAATTTACATATTCATTTGGCTAACATTCTATAAAACCATTCTTCAATTTTTGAGAAGTTTACAGGCAGTGAAACAAGACATAATTTTATTGTAAATATATATGAAAAAGAAAAAAAAGGGGGGCCATGGAGGATAACTTTAGAGGAGATTACTAGGAAACAATAAATTGAAAAACTCTGGTTGTTGTTTTAATTACGGAGGAGGCAAGGAAGAGAGATAATAAACAGAAAACATGTTTTTTAGAAAGGTACAGGGGTATTATTTTAAATTAACTTAAAGTTACATACAAAACACACATTTATACACATATCTATTCACATAGTTTAAATGAAGTTATGAAACCTGAGATAATAATACTTTCCCCATGAGTAATAGACTACCAAAAGAATCCCAAAAACATAAATAACACGCTTGAAGAGTTTCCTTGTGAGTTCTGGGTCAAGGAGTCCAATAGACACCTAAAAAAAATAAGGTATTACTTGCTACCATTGATTGCTCCTCAATAATTGAAGGTAAGTCTCTATTGCTGAAGACATTAGTTACTTTGGATATAGAAATCAGAGATTTCAAGATTAATCTGATCAGAAAACCTCTTCTTTGAGGACTAGCTTTCATAATACTGGGAGGTTCTATGCAAGCTACCAAGGAGGGAAGTAATCAATAGTTTTATCCAGCTGTGATGCCTAAGAACTACAACAATGAATAGTATGGCAAACTATTGCTAAAGGTACATTGGTAGTACTTATATCTTGGTGGTAATGGATATAAGGCTTGATCTAAAGGAGAGAAATCATGCCTAACTGCAAACTTAGACAACTACCAATTCTGAGTCATGTTATGGATTTTGGAGGAAACCTTACTACCACCAATTTCCTAATTCTTTTTTCTTCTTCCTGGTGCCTGCAGAATATCTAGTTGCCTGAGGGATGTCTGGGAACATGCATGATATATGGGAGTCTGTGTGATGCTCTGGTGCCTATGTAACATTTGGGTATCTATTGGTTGGTCTGGGTATTTTTGGGATGACCTAGAGCCTATGGGATGCTATGTTGTCTTAGATGTGCTCTAGTACTTGCAGTTTGTCCTGGAGTGGCAGGAGGCCCTGCTGCCAGTGGGGTGTTCAGGTACCTGCAGGATGCCCTGGCACTTGGAGGATACAAGGTACTTGCTTGATGTTATGGTGCTTGGATAATATCTAAGTGCCCTGATGCCTGTTGGGTGGAGCAGTGAAGCCCAATTTTGGGCCAAACTTTGTCATACTTGACCTCGGGATAATATGGGCTAGGTGAATTTCCATTATCAATACAATACTAAACTACAACAAAAACTCTATACCTAAGCCTCAGGGGAAGGTACATTAGAAGGAGTGGAAACATTTTAAGAGGCAAAGGCATTGTATCTTTGATATGATAAGGAAGCTACATCCATGATATTTCAAAATGTGGCTGTCTAAACAAGACCTGGACCCTTTTTAGAATTGATAATTCCTTTAGATACAATAAAGACTAAGAATAAAAGAGGTAAATGATGGGAAAATATGAAAGCCTTTTACTGTGCAGTATGAACCAGAGGCACTTAGGCAATTATAAGGAGAACAGATCATGAGATAGGACTAGAAAAGCTAGGATTGAGGAATAGCTCAAGTGAAGGTGCATCACTGTCCTGAGAACAAAAGAGAGGTACTGAAAGATTTTAATAAGGTTATGAGCAAATTTTACATACATTATTAATTTAAATGCAGAGAACTAGAATGGTAGGGAATGAAGGTAAAATGAAATTTGGTATTGTTGCAGTAATTTCATTAGGAAAAGGTGTGGCTGTAAATTAAGGATGGAGAAAACAGGATAGATTCTGATGATACATGAGAGATTTAATGAATCATAGACATTAGTTGGATGTGAAGGGTTCAGCAAAGAATTCTAGACACAATTTAACCAGTAATGAGCAGAATCACCCTATCAACAAAGGGATTTCTTAAGGGAAATTACAACAGGTTTAACTTTAGATATCTATCAAGAAGAATTCCCACAGAAAGACCAGAGTATTGTTGGTGATTGATTGTATGGGATTAGGTCTTGAGAGATGGATTTAGCAAGATTTAAGTTACTGTCTGGGAAAGGAGATATTTCCCTGTGAGCTTGTGAGAGCAGGGCACAGAATGCAACTCTAAGATTCACCAACAGATGAGAAGGTTAAAGAGGGAGACATGTAGGATCAGCCCAGAGTAATCCTTATTCTCATATGTCATCAATTACCATGGCCTTGTCACATGCTCTTTTCAGGTTAACTGACCTAGCCACTGTTTCGTTTCACTACTTTTTGTGTTTGTATGCATAGTGAATGCTTCTGTGTACTTTGTGATTTATGTAAGAAGCATATCTGTTCACTTGCCCCATCCACCACTGCTGCACAGGGTGCTGCAACATTATGAGTGAATGTTACTATCATGAAGTAGAGACTCTCACTGCAGGAAGATTTTTCCCAGTTCCTCTTCACCATGGAAAATGTTCACAAAGCCAGGATATATTGTGTATGTTCTGAGTTGTTAGAAATGATTGTGGAGTGAATCCTGCTGGCATCTGAATGGTGGAGGAGTTGGGCATAGTACAACATCCTACAGAACTTAGAACAGCTAGCACTCCTGTAAGGAGAAGGATTCTTCTTACAGAAGGAATCGGAGCAAGTAAACAGAAGAGAAGAGTTGCTGGTCTCCTTTGATAGTCCCTTCTTCCTTGGTAAACAGTAGCATCATTTTCTGGAACCGCAGAGCCAACTAGCTTATTTGGAGTACAATATGGTGGACTGTGAACATCCGAAAACCAAATTTCAAGTTGAAGAAGGAGGAAGTAGGAGTTTTGGACTACAAAATTTGCTGTTTTTTCTATTTCAAAGTAGTTTGGGGAATAAAGTAAAGAAATTCAATCTACTCACATTCTATTACCAGTTCTAGCGAGAAATCTCAAGGCAGAGAAGACCAGTAAGTGGAATAATACTAGTCTCCTGTTTCTTCTTCCTTCTTCCTTTCCTATGAGTAAATTTCTGAAGACATCATTTGGGAAATTTGATTTCTCTCCATAAAACTGACATCTTCCAAATAAGATGTAACTGTATCTTGCTCTCTTCCCATGCTGGTGAGATTTATGGTACTTTCCAATAGCCCATCTGAGAAACAGCTTCATCATGTCTAGGACATGGCCATTGGAACAATGGCCATTATAACAGAGATTCTGGAAGTTTATTTTCCAAATGTGATATTGTTTGTATACCAAGTTGTTGGAATTTCTGTGAGCATTTTAATAGGCCACAGAGACAGCAGAGTGGATGATTTGAAATAGGCATCATACTGAGATGCCAAGGAAAAGGCAGTCCTGAAGACAACCCACATGCTTCATCTCCTTGAAAGTATGACTTGAGACTGATTTGCTCCACTAGTTTGACTTTCAGAATGCTACTCACTTCACTTCTTTCCAGAATCCTAATACAAGGCATCTGCAATGTTTTAATTTGCATCTCTAAACTCCTGAAAATGTAATAACATTATTTTAAACACTGGTAAATGTAATAAACACTGATGCTCAGATAGTGCTAATTTAAGCTTGCCTTCCCTCTTTACATAAAAGTTCATGGTAATGGCCACTGGATAATTAAAATTAAACCACATTCACTAGATAAACAAATTAAAGCAGAGAAAATTGTGTGCATGCCTCCCTAAACAGCACATATATTACCATAGAGGACTGCTCTAATTATTAAAGAGTATTGCAAGAGTTATTGAAGGAAAAAATGATTCTTTTTAAGAAAAGAGTCTTTAGTATTAATGGTTAGAATTCGTTCTCAAGCTACATCTATTGTAATACTGAATAAATTAAAAAAGGCAATTGCATTAAAGTTATTCAAATCTTACATATTAATCAGGAGTTACAGACCACTATCTCATGATCTGATACTATTATTTTTTTTAATATTTTTATTTACAAGGAAATACATGAATTAATTTTCTTTATAAAATATTTTAATATTCCTGACCAATTCAAGGATGCATCTGAATTTCAAATATAAAACTTGTTCAAGGTTTGGTGTGGACATACTCAGATGGTTGTTAATACAGTTAAATTATATTTATCCATATATGTTTTGTAATGCTATATTACAGTGTTTGCTTGTCCTTATGTTCCAACATAAATGAGATTGAGCTGCACATTCCTTTCTTTAGCACGCATTTAGTTAAAAACTGCTTTACACATTTTGGATAACTTTTCCTGTAAATTTACCTCAATATTTATGCTTTTTCCATTCATTTCTTCTTAGTATATTTGTGCCAAAGCAATAAAGCTCTGTTTGGAATATCAGAAAATGTAGAAAGTCACAATGAAATTCATTTGTTGCCTGGTTCGAGGCACATTCCAGTCCTCCAAAAAGACAGCTATGGACATTTGCCATAGGACATGTTCACTTTTTAGAAATAAGTAGAAGCTGGAACATGGGCTAACCACATGCAGAAAATCAAACCAAGATGCTTATCTCTTCTACACAAAAATCAATGCAAAATTAATCATAGACCTAAAATAAATCACAAAGCTTGTAAAAGAAAAATATTTCAAGGCTTCAATGAGGGAGACTTTTTAAAAAAAATTTTTTTTATAGCATTTGCTTTCTGGATAACATCCCAAAGGACAGACAACAAAAGAAGAAATAGATAATTAGGATTCTTCTTTCTAATGACTGATTGGCATTTCATTATAAATATATACATTTTCTTTATCCATTCTTTTGCTCATGGGCAACTAGATTAACTGCATATCGTAGCCATTCTGACTAGTTCAACAAAAACAACATAAAACCTTTTGTTGTGCTAATATAATTTTCCTTGGATAGATATATACATATATACAAACACGTATGACACACACGTGTATATATATGTATGTGTGCTGTTTACACATACTATATATATGCATATATACACATGTGATATGTACATATATATGCACACACATATATATATACACATGTATGTGATATATGTGTGTATATGTGTATATATAAGTATGTGTGTATATGTATATATATTATACATGCATGTATATATATGTCTGTATATGTGTATATATTATGTATACATATACACATATATGTATACACATACAGAGAAAATTATATTAGCACAACAAAAGGTCTTATTTTTAATTGTTGCTGAACTATTCAGAATGGCTTAAAAATGTGCATATTTATGATGGAATGTTATTTGCTCATTATCAAGAAGGGATACTATCATGTCCAGCAAATGGTTGGAGCTGGGGGATACAAATATTAAAATAAGTCAACACAAAAACGCAAATACCACATGTATTCTCTTTCACACTCAGATCTTTATTTTAATAAAGTCAGCCTGAATATATAGTGATTAGTAGTGTCTGAGCAGCATGAAAAAAGGAAAGAAAGTAAACCAAATAAAGAAGTTGGATACTGATGATACAAGCACATTCAAGCAGAAGTGGTACACGCTAGTGTTCTACTGAATATCAGGTAACTCCTAAGAACCCAGTCTAGCTTTTTTCGAATGACTAGAAACACTCAATATGTCTGCTTCTGATCAGAATGAGATCTTTTCTTCATTAGAATGCCCTACATACTGTTGTTCATTTATTTTTATTCATAAAATTTAAAGTAAGTTTCAGGTTTCATGAAAATTCCTGTGAATTTCAACCTTCCTGCCAAGAGTCTTAAAATATCAAATGCTTTTCCATGGCTCTCTACAAGTTACATTGACCAAATGTTTCTGTTAAAATTTGGTATGCTTATTATAAATATTTATGTGAAATTTATTCACATTTATTTGGGTTATCTCATTTAATTTTTCCACATTGGTAGAAAATGATAAATAGCTTGTGAGGTCAAATTCAAAATTTGGGGCTTATTTGTTCCATCTAATTTCTGGAACATGTTTAGGCTGAAAATTATATTTTGTTTATCTAGATTTCATTCAGCATTTAGTAATTTCTTTGTTGCATTTAACAATGCTATCTAGGAAGATGCTACAAGCAGATGTAGTTGCTACAATGCAAACATCATCAGTAACACAATGTTCCGTCAGAGTAGGTGGCCCAAAATACAAGGAATTCTTTCATATGTAAAGATTTTCAAGTTTTTAATTTGTGTGAAAAACTCTCTTCAGAGTTGAAAATGGCTAATTTTTTCACTCTTTTTTCTTCAACATATGGTTCTTTTATAGAAAAAATTTTTTTTCTACAAATTTTTTAAAATTTAAAAAAATTTTTTTTCTAAGCCATTTAGTTCTCGGATGTCAGAGACAGAAAAATTAACTGTAGCTGTTTGGTATTTTACTTCTGTAAAATGGGATTAGTTACTATTTTCTAGTATATTTCATAATAGAATTATAAAAATCAAGCATTTGCTCACTAGCATACACATATTGAAACTCTTGTCTCAGGCTTCAGGAAATCACACCTGAATTTTTATTACAGAAACTGAAAATTAAAAACACCGTGTAATCGAATGGGGTTAGGGTTGCTCCCAGAGGAAGATTAGTTCTTCCTGTATTGGGAGCTAAGTTATCAAGGAATTACTGAATAACATTACATTGTCTATACATACCACATTTTTTTCTATGCACCTGTGGATGGACAGACGTACTAATTTTATTACTTGTATTGTAAAACGGCATTAATAAACATAGATGAGCACAGAATTCCTTGAGTAGATACTCAGGAGTCATAGGATTGTTTGTGACTATGCACACTGGTTTCTATAGTAGCCATACAAGTTTTAGTCTTGTCAGCAGTGAACATAGATTCCTCTTCCCACACATCCACACTAGCATTTATTGTGTAAGATTTCTTTATTATAGTCATTCTGACTAGGGTGGGATAGAAAATACAACAGAATTTTATTCAATCATTAAAAAATAAAATATGTGGAAATTTTTGGGTCTGGAAATTATATTAACTAAGGGGACCCAGATTCAGAAAAACAAATACTTCATGCTCTTTTTCATATGCAGATTATAAGTATATATTATATGATTAATTGTGGGACTGTCATAGAGCTGGCTGGAACCCCGTGACATCCCAGGAGATGAGAACAAGAGGTGTTCAGCTGCTCTTCACTTTGGCCCTGGCCAGAACCCAGCTAAATATTAAATATTGCCTACTTCTCAGAAGCAAAAGGAATGTGGCTTGATTGGTGTTCTCTGCACTATAGCTGGAAACCTAGGGATGGGTCCATTCACTGATAAGACTCCTTCCTCTTTTTCCCTGTGAGACCACATTATGCAGAAGGTGCCCTTACAGACTTGAGCCCCACATGCAAATAAGGCTACTCCAATATCCTTGTCTGAGCCAATAGATCCCAATCCTGGGTACCAAAGACTCTCCCCTGCTTGTGGCCCTATGTACGTAACCTATATACTGCATTAAAGTGATCTCTACTTCCACCAGAAGGGAATCCCGGGACTGATTCATTGCATCCCATTCATTCGTTCTTAGCTTGGGGAATCAGGGTCCACTGTGGTCCCAGAACCCTGTCTTCCCCTTCCCATGAACCCCCTCCTCACTCTCCCCCAGTGTGGGTTCCCTGTTTCTGGCCAGTACGGAGAACCAGGCTGAAACCCAGCCAGCTGTGGGCTGGGATAGAGCGGCGACAGACCATCACAGGAGCCATACTAACAATTAATTATCTCTACTGTATATAAATATATGCACACACTCACAAACCTATACAGAGAGGTGAGTGTAGGTATAAATCATGAAACTATATGGGATCCATGAAAATGGAAAATGGTCTTAACGAATGGTGAGAATGAATGTGACATATAAGAGAAATGGAATGACTGGAAGTAAAAAATTATGTGGAGGCAAGGAGGATAGCAAAGAATCAAGATAGACCAATAAAAATAAGTTATTCATGAAAAAACCATAGCAAAACCTATTACTTTATATGCTAATGTAAAATTGTCAAAATGAGTAACAATAAGAAACAAAACAATCCCCCCCAAAAGACCGCATGTGTGTGTGTCCAACAAAAACCATACCCCCAAGGGTAATTGCTAGAGAAGACGATGTATCTTGAGGCTGGAAGAATTTCTGAGAGTTAGGCAGAGGCCATAGCAAGATGCTGGAAGGACAAGTAATAAGTAATTATGAACAGTGGTAGTGGGTAGTGTTGGAGAAGTATAGGAATATTTACTCTGTGCTAATCAAAGAATTAGATCTTTCTTAAACCAATCATTAATTATTAGACACTTTTAAGTAGAGGAAGAAATAAAACACTATTTTTCTTTCTAGGAAATAACACTATTTACAGAGGTTCATTTACTGGATAGAATTTGGCTGGTGTCAAACAGAGCAGATCGTTTAGTGAAAATGGGGATAGAAAAGAATGGGAACTATGTCAGAGGTAGTTTAAGAACATTTGAGAAATAGAATTAGGATTTGGGGTACTCAGGAAGATCTCAGGTTGGAGACAGGATGAGAGGGAGATATTTTACTGTAAGTAAAATATACTAAGAGTAAAATACAAGGAGAGAACTGAGGAAATGAAAGCATGTTTAATATTGCCCTTATGGACTTCATTGTTTTCCTGCACTAAACAATAATAAACTTTCAATAAACAACTGCCAACTGCTCCTAGACTGAGATGAAAATTTAGAGACATGATTCAGAATGTCTGAGATGTAGACGAATCTCCTATTTGCTCATGCTGTCTAGAAGGGATTAAGTTGGAGGACTGTGAGGAGTGATGCCAGGCAAAGAACACACACATACGTATATTTGTATGGAACAGCTGGTCCTTTTTCAGTACCTACCATTTACTCAGCTCTGTGCCGTGAGTTTTACATGCATACTTTTATTTAATTTGAAACACGTTTCATAGGGTAAACTTGTTTTATAGAGGAAGAAGTAGAGCCTCAGAGAGGTACTTTATTAAAGTCATGAAACTGGTTAAGAGTTCATGTTGGGATTCCAACTTAGTTGAATCAAACCCAGAATCAACCAGCTTAACCTTTACGTTGCAGAGACATGGAAACAATGGGAGGCTATGTGAGAGGGTAGCTAGATAAGGAGTGAGCCAGAAGCCAAATGAGAAAGGTTTTCATCAAAAGCTCTGGAGATGAAGGATCATATGGCAAGAGATTCTGGGTATGATGGAAACATCAAGAAAGTTAGAATGCCTTGTGATTGATGATAAGGCATTTATATTGGCTTATATATAGCAAAATGGGAAGTGAGTGAAGGAGGGACCAGAGCAATGGTGTGTCCATAATGGGTTTTAGTTAGAAAGAAAGGAGGAGGAGGAGAAAGAGAGGAGAAAAAAAGGGAGATAGGGAGGGGTGAGAGTGAGAGGGAAGGAAGGAAGGGCCAGAGAGACAGACATAGAGAGAGAGAGAGAGAAAGAGATGGTATATGGGGGTGTTTTGTTTTGTCTTGACATTTAATATATAGTCATGTTTATAGGCCAGTTAACAGGATCAATAGGGTAAGGAAATAAGACAGAGAAAGATGACCGATGTTTAGGAAAGGACATGTCATATAGTTACAATATCAGCTGTTGGTAGAAGATTGTGAAAATAAAGTTCGGGCGCTTAATGGAGAGTCCAGCGTTGAGTTTTCCAATGCTTTTTATTAATCACAAACCATGTCAGATCTCAGGGAATTTTATACCCGGGCAGCTAGGCAGAGAGCTCACTCCAGAGCTTCTTCCCCCATCCTCTCCTCTCCTCTCTGTTCTCTCGTCATTCTGCGTCTACTCCTCCTCCACCTCCTACTCCCCCTCCCTCCTTGCTCCACCCCTCAATCCCCAGGTGTTTTTCTTCCTGTTTTCACACAGACCCTCAATCAACAAATAACAGGAACCTCCTGTAGCGGGTGGAAGCTGGGGATGGCACAGAGGTGTAAACAAGTAAGAGACTAATCGTAACTAAAATATTATCCACAACTAAACATACCACAACAGAAGATAGTGCACATTAACTGAGGAAAAAAATCTAGATTGGTTGTAGTTAGGAGAGTTTTTAAGAGAATGAAGGACATATTTCTTCATAGTCATAAGAACACTATGTAAGAGGGACAGATACTATACATACACAAATTAATCTTTTTTCTTTGTTTTCTTTTTTGAGACAAGATTTATCTGTTGTCACTCTGGCTGTCCTGGAACTCACTTTGTAGACCAGGCTGGCCTCAAACTCAGTGATCTGCCTGCCTCTGTCTCCCAAGTTCTGGGATTAAGGTATGCACCACTACCACCTAGCTTTTAAAAAATATTTTATTTATTTTTTTATGTAAATTGATACTTTATCTGCACATATATTTGTGAGAGGCTGTTGGATCTCCTGGAACAGGAGTTATAGATAGTTGTAAGCTGCCATGTGGGTGCTGGGAATTGGAACCATGTCCTTGCTGAGAGCAATCAGTGCTGGTTAGAGTCTTCTACAGCTTGAATATGGCTGCTTTGTCATCATATATTCCCATAGCAGAGATCGAAGAGATGAGTTATGAAAGCAGAGGATGCAGAAAAGGAGAAAAAGCAAGTGTGAAGTGGGAGGAAAAGATGAGAGACTGAGAGTAAGAGAGAATGAGTACCATCTCTGTTCTTGTTTTCTTAGAGGACACTGATCTCATCATGATCATCCTACTTCATGACCTCATCTTCACTTGTTTACTGGCAGAAGGCTTCACCTCTGAAGCCCACCATAGTGGATGTGTGAGGCCGGAGACCCCCGGCCCTGGGCATTAATCCAAAACTCTTAACAGGAACGTAGGCTTTCTCTACTCAATACAATAATTATTGAGTACTTTCCAGAACTCCCTGTTCCAAGAACTAGCCCACCCCAGAAACCATAAAACAATTATTGTCAGGCTTAATTCAAGGGCAATGTGACCCAGCCCAAATTCCCAAAACTAAAGTATGAGAGGCAGCTGCAGCTGCTGCCTAATAGCCTTGGGTAAGGGACTTTCCACGTTGACTAAGACCCTAAGTGTACATTTCTTGGTGCCCATGACCTTGCTATATGCCAGCTCCAATCAGTTTAAAGGTTAATTGGCCCTAACCTATCAAAATAGAAAAACAATTTGGGGACCAATCGACTTGTACCAAATTGGTTTATGCCTAGCAACTGTCTGTATTTTGTATAAAAAGCTTCGTTTTCTGCTCCTCGGGGCCTCTTCTAGCCTACGTGTTAGAACGGCCTCAGTGCTGGTTAATAAACCTCTTGCTTTTTGCATCGATTATCCGACTGTGTCTCTCTGTGGGCGCATCATCAAGTTGGGGTCCGGTTCAGGAACCCAACAGATACAGGATATCAGGATATTAATTTGGTGGGATTCAAACATTCAATCTATAACCTCCCATGATCCCAGAAATTTATTTTTGTGGAGCAATAGCTACTAAGCAGATGAATTATTAAAATGGCTGCCATGGGGAAGCTTCAAAAGGGCGTCACAAAGTCTGAGTTGGCATTGGGGCCAGAAGTACTTCGGGCTCCCTAATGACATGCAAGGTGGATTCAAGTGTTATTTTCTATTCTTGTTGCTGGCAGCCCTGTAACATCTGAATGATCAGAGATGTATTTGACCAGTAATTGAGATGACAAGAGATGAATGGCATTTAATAACAATTTTACTCTTTGATAGGGAAGGGAATGCTGGAAGAGGTGTCTTAGAGAAAAGGCAATGAGATGCCTTTTCCCTAAGAATTCACTGTGTAATTTCAACAGAAAATGCTTTCCACACCAATACTGCTTTGTCTTGTTTACTATGACAAAAGATCATCAAATTATGATGATGCTTGGCCGAGCTTATTTTGCAGGCTTCATCCTGAAATGTTCCCTGAGAGCAGTGTAAGGCACAAAATGATACCATGGAGGGTCTTGGATCAGAACCTTGACACTGACAGAAGTCAGAGCGGGCATTTCTTTTGCCTAAATAGAGGAAATGTGAATCTTTCCTATTTTTACCTGTGGGTTGGATAATAGTAAACATTGTCTTCTTATTCCACATTCTCATGATTCTTGTATATTTCAGATAGGTAGATAGAATTTTACATAAAACCGGAACACTTGTTATTTTGTATTTTAGAAAAAGAAAAAACAACACATAAGCTAATATAATTGATATTTGAGTCAACAGGAAGGTTAAGTTTATTTTTTAAAAGATTAATATTAGGAAAGAGAACTAATCACAGAGCACTAGTGTGTTTATTTAATTTCTTCTAGAAAGCCATATATAGTCAATGATTAGATCACTTTTGTATATAATGGAATTCATGTAAAATTTGCTCATACTTTGAGGAATAGGTATTATGTTTAATTAACTTTGGTAAACTTAGTGCCACTAAACTTGTGGGATATTTTATAGTTATGGATAATATTCCTGTATGCTGTCCTTGTAGCATGTAAAGGATTTACTTCCTGTAAACAATGGCATAGCCACCCAGTTCTCCATATGAGCAGGCCATTTGTTTACCTTAAGGCAGATGAAGGCTAGGCTCCATTCATTTGTATATTGAAGGTCTGGGTGGAGACAGGGAGGAGTTTGGAATGAAAAAGGCACCTAGGGTTGGGACTGAGAAGGAGAACAAGGCAAAGCAGCAGGAGGAGAGGAGGGTATGAGCAGGCCATGAAGTGAGCTCTCTACCTAAGCTGCCCGGGTATTGAATCCCTGAGATTTGTCATGGCTCCTGTTTAATATACCAACAATGATTTAATAAATAGCATTGTAAAAATCAAATACGGACATTTATTAACAAAATTTAAGCTAACTTAAACTTAACCTAACATAGGCATGCATTTAGAATTATATTGATCGATTTGTACTTTATAATAAATATGTTATAAATATTGTTGTAGCAACTCAATAAGGGACTATAAAGTTAGATTGTACTGAAAATTCCATGTTAAAGATAATCATGGCTCCATCTAGGATAATTCTTTTGATTTGGGAATGATGATTCATTTTCCTCCTCAGCTGTCCCAATAGGAAGCTGTCATACTGTGGCTGTTATTACTTTACTGTGTTATATACTTTAAATCCTTCAGACATTTAGACAACTGGTAATGTTTAATATTTAATAGCTCTTCTGAGATGACAGTGTCAATCTTAACATGAATCCAGTTTAATGACTAGGTTATGATACCACATCAGCATTTAGGATCATTAATGTAATTTTAAATATTTAAATGTTTATTCTTTGACCACTTCTTATATCTACAGCGTATACCCTGATTATATCCACCACTAACTCCCCCTCCCTCAGCACTCTTCTACATTCTTTTCTCTATTTTGCAATGTCCTCTGAGCAGTGAGAAGTTACTAGAGATGGCCCATTTAGGTTTGAGCGCTCAATGAATACGCAGTCTCAGCATGGTGACCTGTTATGAGTCTCTGCACTGACTGCTGCACAAAACAAAAGAAGCCTTTCTGATCTGGGTCTTCTGTTTAGAGCAGCACTACTACTTCATAAAGTGAGTTGCTGGCACATCTGTGTTGAGATTAAAGGTGAAGTTCTCAGATCCCCTTGCCTCTAACAGCCTTTGTTACATTGTGCTATATGGAGGAGGGGCAAGTTTGAGCTGCTGGTCTGTGCAGCCTATTTGTTCTGTGTGCTTCCGGTATGTTACTAAATTCAGATTATAAGTCCTTTCCTGATATTTTGCATCCTTGAATCTAACTTAAGTTACACCTTTTACTGAACAGTAGTCTTAGTGTTTCCCCATGTGTAATTTACACAAGTAGTAAGAAATACAAGAATTAATATAGTTTTAAGATTGAATGTGTATTAATCTTTTAATTATATGTTCTCTGTGCAATATTAAATATGTATTATAAGGACTTAGAAAAGTGCCTGGCATGTAGTAATTGGTAGGGAGCATCAGCTATTATTAGTGTATCGCCATTATCCTCATCTTCAAGATTTATTATGCTTACTTGAACAAGAGATGTTGAGAGTTCTATAATGAATTTAGTCTATCTATTTCAGATTTTCTGTGCTATGCTCCACTGATCAAACCACATCTAGAGTGGGCTGGAATTGTAGACAATGTATTTACCACATTCAATGTTTTAGTCAGGGAATCAAAACATTAAGTTCATGTAATAGTTGGAGGAAGATTAAATGGATATGCTTGGAAATACTTTGCTAGGCAAGAGAAATACTTTCCTTTCATTATGTGGCATGGCCATCTTCAACACAGGCCTCCAAAGTAATTGAAGAAGAAGAAATAGGGGGTCTCAGATGATCTTTGCATGGCAGGAACATAGTCATATGATCCCAAGATAATCTCAAGCATAGGTTAGAACATTCAAAGTTTCTATGTGTACAGGGAGAAGAAATAAGGTTAATGTGAGTTGTGTTGAAGACAGCCTTGAATGCCAATGAATTCAATGAATCCAATGAATTCAATGAATTCAATGAAGACAGCCTATGAATTCCAAACTAGTTAGTATAAGGAACAATTTGAAGCAAACTTTTCTTGTTTGCATCATGTGAAAACTATTGTATTTTGATCACTTTATCAGAAGCTCTGGGCTTGATATTTATTTAAACCTGTTTGCCGCTCTCTAGCAAACTTGTTAGAAATTTTCATTTGGAAACTGAATTGAGATCAATATCCCTTTTTTATACTGGCAAACTGCTATGAAAGTTTGTTGCCCATCTGTAGCAACTGTACTACATGCTTAATATTTGTTCCATAAATGTGGTCTCCCTGTATTATTTCTTTCAGAAGTAGTTCATATTGTTTTCATTGTATTTTATAAAAAGACTCTACTTGCTGAGATATTATTATAACTTCCTTCATAAATATAAAATAAAGAATATTTGGTATTTATATGTGAAGCTTTTAGAAAAGGAAATTCTTCTTTTCTCAGAGTATCAGATTACCTTCTTGAAGTGAATGTTCCAAGTGTTGATTAGAGAAATCATCCTTCAGCTGAGGGAGCTATGTTCTTAGCCAGCATAAAGATAGATGCAAGTCTGCCTTTGGAGTAGTTTCTTTTCTTCTGGGAAAAGATCACCTGGAATAGACTCCCCTGACAATCACTTTTAATTACTCTGAGAAGGTTTTATTTCTTTTTCTTCGCTTGCTTCTCAGTAAAATAGTTTCATTTTGTCCAGGGGTCAGCAGAATTCCAGAGAGAGTCTTCTCTGAAACACAAGTACTTGTGAAAAAAATATGTCTTGTCTTTCTTACTTCAGTATGCACTCCGTGAATCTGAATGAGAAAGTAAAAAGCCTGACTAGTTTACACAATACAGTTCCACAGAATTCACAAGCAGAGAGAAGAAATAAATTTGTCTTATGGGTAAAATAGATTAAATAAAGTGAAAGATGAAGTATTTCTTATGATTAGGTCTTCCAGGCAAGCCTTTTACAGCTATTTATTTATTCATTTACAGCTATTTATTCATTTATTCATTATTGCTACTGCTTCACTCTTGCATGCTTCTTGTAAGTTACATGAGTGATTGTCAGCCTCAAAGATGATATGCTGTGGAACACACCTGTTTGTTAGACCCTTATGTGGTCCACACTGTAAGGAAGTTCTACTGTAGAAATGATGAGATATTCTTCCTCTGTCCCCCACTTTCTCCCTCTCTCCCAAGAAAGTCGACTCCCATGCTATTAGTAGTTTTATACAAAGATGCATACAGTAAGAAAGTGAGACATCTGACTAAATCAGTGCAAAAATGAAGCCTGAAAATAGTCACACATACAAACTTGGATGCGAATTCTCTAGCCGTAGTTGGATTTGATATGGTTGTTGCCTCAGTTGGTTCTTGACTTGCAACCTAGTGAGAAAACCTCTACCAGAACTACCCATGTAATTTCATTCTAGGTTCTTGTTACCAGAAATTACTACAGATAATAAATGAGTGTTGTTTTAATCTTCAAAAGTTTTAGGACAATTTGTTACACAGCAGTGTATTACTAATACAGATGACATAGAGTGAATATAAATCTTTTCTCCTACACAAAAGGAAACAAATCTTTGTGTTTTCTTGAACGGGTAGAGATACCAGACTTTTCCTGAAACTTGAATTTCTTCCTTCCTTTCTTCTTTAATAAATGTACTTATTACCTGCCACAGCAAAGGAAATCAGATTCTCTTCAAATGCTGAAACCAATTTGACAATATCTTGGAGTAGTAATTGACAAGATGAGATTTCTCCTAATGTGTAGTGTAGAAAGAGTTTCCTCCAACAGAACTTGTAGTAATTGTCATTATTAATTAACATCTAGGGAGTTCCCCAACTCCCTGCTTTTGGGAATTCTCTGCTGCGATGTGAATTGTTCATTGAGACAAAACCTGTTTCTGAATATGCTAGTCTGCATAAGCTTATTTTTCACCTGTTTTGTTTTATCTTGTTAGTTTTATGACAGTGGGAATTTCTTTTTTTTTTTTTTAGGAATAAGATATTCTGTCTTATGTTTTGATAAAAGATGATGTAAAGAACCATGAGACAAGATTATTTTTACTTTCTCATTTTCTAACCTATGAGAGCTGAAAAAGATACTCTTGGGCTCCCAATGAGCCCACTGTATAATATTCCATTTAAATTGTATGCCTCTACTATTTCCATTATATGTTGTTTCATAACTTTTGACACCACTTCCTTTGCACAGAAAAGTAAACCCAGTTTTACCTCTGTTATCTCCAAACCTAAAGTGACATTATTCTTATTTGATAAAACAAGAAACTCAAGGTTTTGTGACATCATAAGCTTCTTATCTGGTAGAAGCATTCATGAATTAAGTCATATTTTTTCATTTTAATCTCACTTATGTTTTTAAAAACAAAAATGTCAGGTGGGCAGTTTGTTAAATTCTTTTCAGTTTCTTTATGTCTGGAATTTCTTACTAATTATTATCACACATTTGGTAATGCCTAGGACAGAGAGATCCAAGTAAACTTTAGAAATAGAACCTCTTCTCTAAAATGATAAGTGTGTTTTGAGTCAATTCAAAATAGTGGGTAAATAGCCTTAAAGTTAGATTATTTATCTATAAATCACATATCTTTTTATCTCGTCTGCCAAAACATCTGGAAAATTCTTGGGAGTTGGATTGCTGTGAAAGTAAAACAAACCACACCCCCAATCACTTTCATTTGCTTCATGTGAAACTTCCCCAATTTGCTTGATTCTAAATGGGCAGCCACTTTGTCCCTTGCACTGAAGTACACATCAAATGGTATTCAAAATCTTCAAACACTATTCAAAATATTTAGTTTCTACTCCCATTCTGAGAATGATGAAAAGTCCAATAAATCATTTGGAATCGACCTGGTTTCCAGAGATTAATTAGTGATTCCTTGGAAACAACACTCTTGTATGTGTATGAGTTAGAATTGTTAATGACTCTAATGAGAAATAGATGAATAGATCTGAAAATGAATCTTGTTCAGTCAAATTCATACCTGCTCTCCCCCTACATACAAACAGATCTCCTGTTTGACTTGTCCACAGCACTCAGGAGTACAGAGATTTCAAAGGCGTTGTATTGATCATGGTATTTATGTAGTGACAACAAAGATCCTGTTGCTTTCTAAGCCAGAACAATTAAATGTCAGATTCTAGCTATGTTGTTCTTTTGAGATTTCCCTAACATTCATTTCTATAGGAACTATATCACATGAGTAATTTAGAAGCCCGAGTAGTCTCTTTCTGGCTTCCTCTGTGGATTCTCCTTTCTCCCCAGTGATGGAATTGTTACATGAGTTTGTTGTATGCATTAAACATTCATTATCTTTAGAGAAGTGCATATTCCTGAATAACATCCACAAAATTCCCAGTAAGTTAATTATGCTATACAAGTTAATGAGCTACCTTTAATTTTTGTTATGCCCTGATCTGCATATCCATCAAAAATATTTAAACAAATAGCCAAATTTCAAAATACATAATTTTATATAGGAATGATTTTCTCATGAATGTTGAATAGATATATTTTAAACAGTTTTAGGAATTCCATCATTTCTGAATAAATGCAATTTGGAACTATATGCAACATCTGAGTAGAAATTTGCCAAATTTCATCATTGGTATTATAGGGAGACATTTTAATGAGGAATCTTCACATTTACTGCTCTGCCAGACTCATTGAAATATACAGTATTATGAATACACATGGATGTACATAGTCCATTATTATGAAGACTTTGTTTATTGAGAAAGTCTGTTTTTTTTTTTTTTTTCATGCCTTTCTTGGTCTACGTAATGTTCTTAGGGACAATTTTTCCCCTGAAAGTCAGACCCTTGCAATCAAATCCAAGTTTACTCTGTGTTTTCTTGGACTCATCTGGGGCTTCAAACCCTGAGAACCTAGAGTATGAGCTCAGTAATGCTTATTGAATGAAGGATGTTATATTGAAGGGTTAGTCGAAGAGAGAGAATGAACATTTGAACAAATCTATTTTGGTTTTTACTATTCTCCACTATAATTTCTTTGACTTATCAACTTGGGTATTTTTGTGCCATTGTTTTTCAAAATGAATTTGCCATGGGAAAAGGACTGGAGTGGACAGATCTTTCAGTTTTCTTTTAGAGCATACATATTTAAGGAGGGAAAGACCTATGAAACATGAAAACAGATAATAGGTCTTAAGTCACTGATACTCCACTACCAGTAGTGTAAAGCTGAGTTATTATCCATGTACATAATCTGTTTATTCAGGATTCATAGCTATTAGTCAAATCCTTAAAGGAGTTTGAGTTCCCACATTGTAGAGAACCAATTTCACTTTGGTTACCATAAACAAGTAAAGATTGCTATTTTCATAGGACTGCTAATGCTAACACTATACTATTTACTGGAGTTTTAAAGATATAATTATAAAAGTTGTTAGTTAGAATAATTTGTCATTAGATTCAAAGGGGCTTTTTTGAGTAAAAGAATATTCATGATAATCAAATAGTCAAAGCCTTGTGGAATAGCTCATGTTTTGAAATTCTATTTATACTCATGCTTGATTAGTTGCTACTGATACGAAGATTTTTTATTTATTTATTTTGTTATGTCTCTATGGACTCTGGAGCAGAAGTTCAGTCACTGACAATGAAATATGTGTAAACCACAGCTTTTAGAACAGTAGAAATGGAAGCATTGGTTTTCAGTATCTTTAGCTTAGTAAGAATCTGGTCTTTCATGCCACAAATGCATTTTTCAATAAGAATCTATCTTATAGAAAGAAATAGAATGAGTTGAGTACATTATATGTTTAATTTTTATGATGCAATTTTATGCCTCTTGTTTCATGTGTTATCATTATTATGAAATGCAGTTTCCACTAAAACAAAATTCTTCCTGTGAGAAGAGCTGAATAGAACATCACTTTAAAAAGGCATTAATTACGTTTGGAAAATGAAGACATAACTTATAAAATTTGTTTGCTAATTGAGATATTTCTATTTATTTTTAATAATCTTTGATTTATATTTATGTGTATATGTATAGATATACATTGCTCACTAATAGGAACATATTATAAGAAATCCATCAGTTCATTTGGTTATGTGAATAGTATAGTATAAATATACTTATATAGCATGTGATGGCTATGACATCATTAGGCATTATAGGCAGTGGAACCACCATTGTATATGTAGTCCACGGTCAAATGAACCTTATTTTTTAATTTTTTGCATGTGGAGAGGTGGGAAAAACAAGAAAGGAAGAAAGGAAGAAAGGAAGAAAGAAAGAAAGAAAGAAAGAAAGAAAGAAAGAAAGAAAGAAAGAAAGAAAGGAAGGAAAGAAAATAGCAAAAAGACAAAAGAATAACAGAATGCCTGGGAACACAGTTTTTATCAAGATTTAACCAGTAATGGAAACTAATTGTTTCTTTGCTTCATTCATTCACTCAGTAAAGTCATTTGAATGTCTAGAATTTGGTAAGTTCTTTATATTATTCTCTGATGTAAGAATATGAGTGAGAGATTCCCTCTCAAAAAACCCACTTATGAGAGAGGAGACAGACTAAACAGATTCCAAAATATCAGTGGAGGCAGAATAAATGAGGTAGAACTTAAGTTAGATTTCCTGCATGGAAATTTGGTATTTGTTGCAATAATAGGTTCATGACCCTAACTAGCCACTTTACCAGGATAGAACTTGCATTCTATTTTGAAATTAAATACTTCATTCTTCAGTGTTTCTTGTATATGAAGGACTTAGTAGGTTGTTGATAATTGTTAATCATCTATGATTAATTCATCATCATCATTATCATTAAAAACATTCCTTGAACAATGTACTTGGGAACCTAGAGATGTATCAAGAAGAAAGTTCTGGACAGATGACTTTAATGCTCAGTGGAGCTGGATACGAAGGGTCTTCAGAGAAATAGTGTAAAAACTGAAGTGCTGTGTTACATCTGTACATAGACACTACTTCTTTGTTCACTTTAAATTTTAAATTTTATACAACTATAATTGTATTTTTAGTCTTTCTTTTACTAATGGTATGATCTAACTGGTAAATATGGATTTTCAAGTAGGAATGCATTCCGTGTGACTCGTACTTACATTTATGTTTATGGAAAAATTAAAGTACAAGGTTTAATTATTTTTCCAGTTTAGCTTTACAGCAGGTATTTCCAAATATTTATTCTTCATGATAGTAGCTTTGAATAAATATTTTAAATCCTATGTTAAAGCATTGCTTTATATATATATATAAATATATAATATGTATGTATGTATGTATGTATTTGCTAGTAAATTATATTTTGATTTGTTATTTTCCTTAGACATGTGTGCTTTAATCTACAATATCACTCTAAAGCCGTATGACTGAGACATAGATAAATTAGTATATGTACTCATGTGTATGTGTGTATATTTGTCTTAGTACCAATATAGATGGTTTTAAAAACTTTTTTTGAGATAGTATGACAATTAGAGGCATAGAATTAATAAAATGATAGATTTTAAAACAATTCACAAGAAAAACGTTCTATTTCTTCAAATCAAAATATTTACAAAAGCATTATTGCTTTTATTAAATCTTCACATATATACTTGATCTTACATGTAGCTTAAATTCTTGGAAACTGAAATTTGACATAGGAAAAGCATATATACAATGTGATATAATTTTATTCTAATAGGTATATATACATTTATAAACAGACAAAATTTATAATTTATAACAAAATCCTCATTAGATAGTGTTTCAAAATCAATTCACACTTGTCAGAGGTGAGAGATTCTTTAGAAAAACATAATGTTTTCTGTGTACAAAAACTATGTAACAACAGCTAGCCTTAATTTTTAGAATATTAGGGAGCTACTTAAAATAGCATTATTTTAGCAATGACTATTTTCATATGTAATAAAACTTATCTATGAAAATGTCTGCAAAGAATTTGATGCTATTATTCTAATTGAAACTATTTTATGGCACACAGAGAGGCATGTTAATATGATTAATTTCTTTCTAGACAAACTTAATTTGGTTTTAAGAACTATAGTAAATGACATTCTTCCAGACCTCTTAATAGTATTGATGTTTATGTGTTCAGATGTTGCACAAATTAAGGGAACTAAATCAATTTCATATGTGGAGTTAAATATTACTTTAAATACTTTTAAATACTTTAAATATTACTTTAGATCTTTTGGGAAACACACACAAATTTCTAATGTAAAAAATAATATAGACAACAAAAACAAGAGTAGATTATTATACTAACACTGACTGACTTACTCTTTTGTTTTTCTAACTCCAAATTCTAGAATCAAGTAGAGTTTGGAAACTTTATTTCAATATCAATTCATTTTTACTAAAACTAAATTGTTCATGAGACTTCACTTGCTTGTCCTTTTCATTGTACTAAGTCAAACAGGAAGTGCTTAGGCAGCTTTTGGTCAAACATTAAATTTTAAAAAATAATTTATTTTCTTTCAGATTGCTATATAATTTCATTATTTTCTTTCTTCCCTTTATGCTGTCAAACTGTCCCATGTAGGGGCTTCTTTTTGTGTCATTGTTATATACATATATGTAATATATAATATATATTATGTATAATATTTATGTATATATAATACATATATATATATTCATAGATATAAATACAACCTTCTCAGTCTGTATACTATTATTTGTATGTATGTTTTCAGGACTTGCCAGTTGGTTTTGGATAAGAAATCAGCATGCTTTTTCCTGGAGATGACCATTTCTCCCACTTTCAACATTCCTCATTTGAACGTAGTTCTTTGTCTAGGATTGAGGCCTTCTGAGTTTCCTTGATTCCATGTGAACATTTCTGCTGTGTCCTGCTCATTTAGGTCATATTATTTTGGTGGTAATGTTGGTGAGACTTGCCTCCTAGAAATACTAGAGCTACCTTAATTTTGTTTTTAATGCAAGTTAAACACTCTTTTTTTGTTTGTTTGAGACAACATTTTACCCTGTAGCACACATTGGCCTAAAACTTAATTAGTAACTTAGACTCACCTCAAATACAAGGTTGAGTCCTTCCTTAGCTACCTAAGTGCTGGGAGTACAGATATAAACCATGATGTCATCCTTGGAAGTTAACCCTTAAACTGAAAAATTTCTGATACTTTTAAATTTGTATATGAACCCCAAATATCAAGAATTGTAATTGCTATTTGTATTTCAATTTATTTAGAATAACAATTAGGATCTACTGCTTTAGCCACCTCAACATTGGTTTGGAAAAAAATCAGTCTACCTTTCCTCTGAGGAACCATCAGTCCCTTCCTTTCCTTGACAGGACTCAGATACGACCAATCAGAACATCATTGTTGTAGAGCCACAGTAGCTGGTTCAAAGGTAGATGTGGATACTTTGTAGTAATTAAGGGCCATGAAAAAGGAGTTACCATGAAGTAGATGAATAAAAAGGCTGGGAGAGGAAAAGTCCCAGAGAACTTTTGATCATATAGAGAAAAATAAGAGACCTAGATTTTTCAGTTATTTCTTCCAAGAAGTTCCTGTGTTCATTTATCACAGTTTGAATTGGGTTGCCTGTCACTTGCAAGAGAAATAATTCTATTTCTGTGCAAAATACGCACACAATTTTTGAATTGGAAGTCAATGCACTACAAATGTGGCAGAGTTTAAAGTGAATTCAACTTCATTCCTTCGTCAGTCTAAGAGGCAGGAGATTTTCCCCTCTCTAAATATTCTTTTCCAAATAAGATTGCCACAAGTTATGACTAGATGTAGAAATGTGTAAAAAATTAATCTGCAGTTCTGAAACAAAAATTCCTGATAAAGTTCGTTTCTATTTTCTAAGTGATATCTTTCTACATTGTGCTTCTTAGATGAAGATAAGTCTACGTTTAATATTTCAGTAGTCCTAGGGGAGTAGTGTCCGTATCTACTTGCTGTGCTCAGTGCCTAGGGTAGCAGAAAGTGTTCACACTATAAATTCAGCACTGACCATAATGGCCAAAGAAAATACTTAAAATTGTGGGAATATGGCAATCTGTGTGCCAGCTTTGGCTTAGATTAGTCCAGAAAAGGAAGCAGCTAGCTTACCTGGCCTTAAGGAATCAGTTTCCAGGTTGCACAGAGACCTCTCACTCATGGATCCATTTTCTTAACTAATTTAATTCTTTGGGTTAGGAAGGAACCCTATGTTATTATTTATTCAAATCATGCATTTAAATTCTTTTTGTATTGTTTTCTGTCATTTTCTGTATTTTTTGTTGTTATTTTTGACTGGATGTTGGTAAGCATTTCCTCATTGTACCGTATGGATGCAGCACACAATCTGTAGTAAGACAGGGCTTCAAGTCACCCTTAACTGTCAACTTGATATAGTTTAGAGTCACCTTGGAAGAAAGTCTCAGTTGAAGAATTGTCTAGATCAGACATTCCTTCAGGCAGGTATTGGGGAATGTCTGTTTTGCTGCTGTTGTTTTGTTTTGCTTTTTAAATTGAGGCATGTAATGGTTTTAATGAGAACAGCTCTATTGGCTCATATATGTCTGAATACTTGTTTCCCATTTGGTGGGCCTGTTTCAGGAGGATTAGGAGGTGTGGTCTTGTTGGAGGTGGTATATCACTAGGAGTGTGGCTCTGAGATTTCCAGAGGTCACACCATTCCAGGTTAGTTTACTTTCTGTTTCATGGCTGTGCTCTTAAGGTGTGAATTCTCAAATACTGCTTCAGCACTATGCCTGCCTGCCTTCCTGGAGTCCTGCTGCCATGTCCCTGACATAATGGTCATGGACTTGCCTTTTGAAACTGTGAGTTCCAAATTGAATGTTTTATTCTATAAATTGCCTTGGTCATGATATTTTGTCATAGCAACTGAAAAGTACTTAAAAGAATACAGGAGGATCCAGTTCACTATAATAAGTGGCACCACCTACAGCAAGTGGTCTGGCTTTGTAAGAAATTTAACCAAGTTGTGAGTGAGTCAGCCAGCAAGCAGTATGTCTGTAGTTCCTGCTGTACATCCTGACTTCCTTCAATGACTGAAAGTGAACTGGAATTGTAAGATGAAATAAATTCTTACCTTTCCTAAAGTGCTTTTGCTCATAGTATTTTATGACAGCAACAAAGATCAAATGAGACTAGTCTCCTCTAAGTGTCTCTGGTACTAGGGATGTTTTAGGATTTTCAGGTGATTGTCAGATTATGTGTGAAATGTTGAGCTCAAAGCATGACCAAGAAAGGTGATCTGTATATGTTTTGTGAGGAGAAGGGATAAATGGGCATAGGCCCTGAAATGTGTCCATTTAGAAGAAATACGATAAATGTTATAGATAGCAAAAGAAGTTAGTACACTTTACATAAAGGTTTGCTTCTCCCCATTTGGCTCACTTACCTTCTAAATTTTTAATGAACATTATTCTATGAAATTGTTTTATTTTTCCTCAAATGAGAAAAAACATTTGGCATTTATCTTTTGCCGTGGCTTATTTCATTTAACATGGTATTCTCTTTTTTTGTTTGTTTGTTTTGTTTGGTTTGGGAGGGGTTGAATAATAGTCCATGTTGATAGATTTTTAGGTTGCATCTATATCTTTCCCCATGTGGATAATTCTTCAATAAACATGGGACTATGAAAATACCTCTTTAATGTTCTGGTATCACTTTTATTTAGATATACCTAGTGATGGGATTTTTGGATTGTATGGTTGATACAATTTTAGTTTTCTAAGGAATTACCAACAGTTCATGAGTTGTCCTTTCTTTGAGTCCTCATCAGCATATCTCAGTTATGTTCTTTTGATAATGCCTAGATAAAAAGATAAAACTCCAGATAACTGGAGTGAAATGATCTCATTAAGATTTTGATTTGCATTTCAAATATTGAACACTTTAATACCTTTGGCAATTTGTATGTTTTCTTTTGAGAAATATTTATTCAGAACATTTTTCTGATTATTACAATGATTATTAAATTTTAAACATATTCATTTATTTATCTATTTAATAATCATTGCTTTATGTAACCCTGGATCATCATTACCTTACTATGAGGACCTTGAACTCTTAATCATCCTGCTAGCACTTTTCAACTACTAGGAGTATAAGAAGGTACTACCTATTTTAAGATGGATAATTTATGAGTTTCTGTTTTTTTTTTTTCCTTTGCTTTTTGTTCCATTATTGAGTAGCTTTTTCTGGATAATATCCCATGTTGGGTGAATACTTAACAAATATTTTCTCCTATTCTTATGTTTCAAATAAATGTTAAAAAGTATTTGTCAAATTTAATTTAAATGAATATACATTTTATTAGCTCTTTGAGAATTTTGTATATTTTATACAATATTTTGTATAATTTTTCCTAGATCCAACCCTTTCCCTTCCTACCAAACTTTGTGTCCTTTTTGTCTCTATAAGGACAATTGGTACTGCACAAATATTCTTGCATATGTGGTTTTCATCTGGGGTGTGAATGGCTTATGAGTGGCTGCATTCTTAGAGAAAATTAATCCTTCCTCCCTCAATGCTTAAGAATTGCTCATAGCCCCTCTGCTAGGGGTGGAACTTGGTTTCTAACACTCCTCCATACTTGGGCTTGGCACAGGTCTTGTGCATTTTGTTACAAATGCCATGAGTTTATATATGCATCTGCTCTACTATATCCAGAAGTCAATATTTCCTTGTAGTCATCCATTGCCCCTGCTATTAACACCCTTTTGCCTCCTCTTCTGCATTGATCTTTGAGCCCTTGGAAGAGATTAATGTGGTATACATGTTCCATTCAGGGCTGAACATTCTGTTTGCTTTTATTTTCTGCATCTTGACCAATTGGTGGTGTCTGTGTTGTTAATCACCCTTTACTGCAAGCAGAGCATCTCTGATAAGGGTTGAAAATGCCTTAATCTATGGGTACATTGATAATTCTTTAGATGTTAGTTTAATACTATGTCTATTTGGCAAAATAATTGTAGTAGATTCTCTTCTAGGGTCTATCTGTAAGTTTTTGTCTTAGTAATGTTGTCAGCCATGGGTTTCATATTGTGGAGAGAGACAGAAATATAATCAGAAAGTGTTTGGTTATCCACATGGTAGCTACGCCACTATTGCACTGGTGGACAGTATCTTTCCAGGACAGTTATTATTGTAGCTCACCAAGCACAGAACTGAGTTTAATTGATGATTGCTTTTGTCATCTGTCAGTGTATATGGTACCTTTCAACATTTTGAAAGATATCCAGCAGGGATGAAATTTCCTGGTTGTTACCAGCTTGATTTCTTTATGTTCTGTGACTCAAGTATGTGGTATCTTTAGCCAGAGGAGCCTTTGGAACAGCATTAATTTCATTGCTCAGACAATTTATGGAGAATTTGTTTCTCTAAGAGATGAAGGTAGCTACACTTAAAATTGACTCTTTTCATTGTCTTCTCCAATGACTTTCAGTGACAAGTAATATTTTCAAAAATGAAATTGTATATTTTTGGTATTCTGGGTACTTTGTACATTTGTTGACTGTTGTTTCACCTACATTTTCTAGGTACATAATTAAATACTGAATTGTGTTCCTTTCTAAACGAAAATTGTTCTCACTTTTGAAAATGAAGGAAATTACATTTTTTAAAATTTATCTTACTATTAAATTATAAGTGAACAGAGAACATACCATGGATATTGGTCAGAAAATAATAGAAAATTAATGGCATAAAATACAGTACTATGCAAGAGTGTCATAAGTTATGATTTACAGCTGTGTCTAGGCTGTCCATTTCAGAATATATTTCACACGACAGTTGGAGATCATGATAGATATGGTTGATTGATCACTCTGGAAAGATAGCATTAAGAATGCACTTCCAGTGAATGCAAATGTGGTTAAGAATTTTGCCTTTCCAAGTAAAGGAGTTGGAGATTTTGTTCCAGTTTTTTTTCATTACCAAACTGCTTACATATTGGGCATTTTAATGTTATGATTTAGAAGCAGCCAAGTCATAGGGATAGTTTTTGCATTACTAAGTTAAATTACGCCAAACGGCAGTAAAAACCTCCATTCAGAAGACAAATCCAAACAAGCAGAAATTTATCACAGATATCAACATAGTCTCTTGCCATCCATCATCTCTGAGTGTGCCTAGGGGCTCAGGGTCACACAACTAAAAATAGCAACTACTGCCTCAAGTAGGTGTCAAGACTATTTGTCTATAAGAGTTAGCATAGTCTAGACACTTAAAAATATGAGGAATAATAAACAAATGCCAACGAGTAATTCAGCACATCTTTGAATCTAGATTCATTGCCTATTAATCACTTAATGTGTGAAGAAAGTAAGCTAATGATAAATAGTGGAAATGTATAGTTTAGAATTTGGGTCCAAATGTGTGTGTGACTATCCTTGTACACATGAGTATTGTGATAGCATGGCTGATATCTTGTATTTAGTAGAAGACAAGACACTAGGGATTTCAGTAATAGTCATGTAGAAAGAAGAGGAGAGCAGCCATTCGAAAGATCTCTGTTGTAGGGCTTCCAGGCTAAAGACTGAAGTTGTAGCATGAGCGGTCCTTGCCCCCAGGGGCTAGCAGGACACTTGGAGTCTCCTTTACTCTTGAAGCCCTGGAAGCTGCTAACTCAGTAAACAGATTGGCAAAATGTCTGCCTGCCTCATGATGAATCATACACCTTTGTCTCTGCAAAGGCCATGGATATTGTGGGGGTTGGCCAAGTACGCCCCTCCCCCTGCCATGCTAATTTAAGGCTTCCCCACTTGAGGGGAGAAGCCACGCCCTTATGGGAAGAGGTTATTTATCGGGGTGATCCCTTGGAATAAATGAGTTTGGGTCCACCAGATGCCGTCTCCGTCTCGTGTTCATTCTCAGCAAGCGGGGTCAGGCGACACCATGCGGTCCTAGGAACCCACGTCCCGAGCGTCCCAGGTGCTTCCCCATGGCTCTGGGCTTGCCTTTTCTCGCCCCTGGCCAGGGCGGGAATCAAACGACTTCCCAGCCAGCTCCGGGCTGGGATAGGGTGGTGGCAGAACGTTCCAGGGGACCGAAAACGAAAAACAACACTACATACTCATCAAAGAAAAAAAATCAACCAAGAGTGCATTGCAATACTTAACATCTATGCACCAAACAAAAAGACCCCCTAGTTCATAAAAGAAACAGTGAAAGTTAGAACATATATTATCCCTCAGAGATTGATGAGTGACTTCAATACACCATATTCTCCAAAATGCAAGTTGTCTAGACAAAAACTAAACAGAGAAATGCTGGAGCTTATTGACATTATACACTTGAAGAGAAATAGTTCATAATTTAATCCAGCAACATGGCTGCTCTTGGAAAGGGTCACACTGAAAGGCATGTGTGATATCTGGAAATGTATCAAGTCCAAGGGTCTATATGAAGGGATCACATCCAGGGGTCTAAATGAAGGGATCATATTCAGAGGCCTGTGTGGTCGAGATAGAATGTAGAAAGAATGTAATATGCACATTTAATTCCAATATGCAGAAGGCAGTGAGAGTGCCCACCTTTAATCCCTGCACTTGGGAGACAAGAAGCAGAGCTCCGAAGGAGTCTGTGTCAGTCAGGAAGTGATGTTTGAGATGAGTCAGAGTGAAGGGCAGGCAAAATGATGAATCAGAAGAAGAGTTGGCAGAGTGAGTCAGAGTGAGGACACACCCAACTCTCACAATAGAAAAACAGACTTTCAGCTCACAGAGGATAAGATACAGAGGAGTCTGAGGCAGTAAGACAGAAAAGTAGTCTGAGGTGTCTGAAGCAGACACAGAGGCAATTCAGCAGAAGGAGTCTGTATCAGATGGGAAGAGTGAATCAGTTTGAAGCCAAGCCCAGCAGTTCAGTCTAAGAAGTTATGAGGGTCAGTTAGAGTTTGCCAGAGTCAGTAGAGTTCAGTCAGAAACAATCAGTCAGCCCAGAAGTTCTGTTTGAACAGTAGCTTGGAGAAAATTTTGAGCCAGAACAGTGAGTGAGTTGAACCAGAAGAGATAGTTGAGTTCAATACAGCTCTGAGTTCAGAAGGAGTCAGTCAGAATGGCTCAGATTGTACAGAGACTTAAATATTTTAGATAGTATGAAGGCTGGGGCTAAAGCCTTCCAAGTCTAGGACTAAATGTTTTAGATTGTACGGAGGACCACTCCACAGCTCCAGGACTAGTACCAGTGATTGACTAGTATCAGCCTTTTCCCTAAATGTACATCTATATCAATGTTTGCATAAGCTAAATGGACAGATATTTACAGAACATTTCACCCAAACACAAAAGAACATACCTTCCTCTCAACAGTTCATAGAGCTTTCTCCAAAATTGACCATATACTGAGACAAAATGCAAGTCTCAATAGCTACAAGAAAATTGAAAAAACAAATAGACAATACAAAAACAGAAACTGGACCCAATCTGATAACAATGAATTAAAGCTGGAAATAAAGAAATTAAAGTGTTTCTAGAATTGGATTAAAATGAAAACACAACTGTGGTGGTTTGAATAGGAATGGTCCCCATAGGCTCATGTATTTGAATGTTTTGTGACCAGAGAATGATGATAACATTAGAAGGATTAGGAGGTGTGCCCTTGTTAGAGGAAGTGTGTCATTGGAGTGAATTTTGAGGTTTCAAACCCATGTCAGTGGTCCAATCTCTTTCTTTCTACCACCTATGGATCAGGAATTATTACTTTCAGCTACTCCTCTAGTACCATGTCTGCCTGCATGCTACCATCTTCTCCACCCCAATGTAAATGGATTAATCTATGAAACTGTAAGCAAGGCCACAATTAAAATCTTTCTTACACAAAGCTACCTTGGTTATGGTGAATCCTCACAGTAATAGAATAGTGCCTAAGATACAATATATCCAAACGCAGAGAACACAATAAAAAAAGTTTTAAGGGGCTAGTTCATAGCACAAGTACCTATATTAAAAAACTGGAGAGACCTCAAATCAGTAACTTAACAACACACCTGAAAGTTCTACACAAAAAGAAGAAGTTAAACCAAAATAGAGTAGACAGAGAGAAATAACCAAACTCAGGGATGAAATCAGTAAAATGGAAACAAACAAACAAAAATGCAAAAAATCAGTGAGACAAAGAGCTGGGTCTTTGAGAAAATTCAGTAAGATTGACAAATACTTAAACAAACTAATCAAAAGGTTAAGAGAGAAGATCCAAATTAATAATATTAGAGATGAAAGGGGAGGACATAACAACAGATACTGAGGAAATACAGAGAATCATGAGGATATACTTAAAAAAACATATATTCTTCTTAAAATCTAATCTATAAATCTAAACCTAGAATATTTCAGCCTCCAAGACTTATTACTGACTGGGTTCACTCTGACTAGCTATCATCTGAACTACTTTTTTTCACTCTGATCTGTATTGTGAAATCTGATTGTAAATCATAAACTGTCTGCTTCTGACTCTCTGATTTCTCTAGGTTTATTCTGGACTGCCTGTACTCTTCTCAGCTTCTGTCTGTGAGCTGACTGCACTCAAACTGTTTGACTATATAACTCTCCAACTACTTTTGAACTCTTCCTTCTGAACATCTCTCTGTCTGAATAGAACTGTCTGTGAACAGAGAATCTCCTTTTATAACCTGAGAGGTGAGTGTGTCTTCACTCTGACTGAATCTCAGACTTTACTCTAATTCAGTCTTAGAATTCATTCTGCTGGCTCTTAACTCTAATTTAATCAAAAAATTTCAGATTAAAGGTATCACTACTACTTCCTTCAAAGTATTTCATCCAGATCATATTCCTCTACAGAGAAGAATACAAACAGATTCCCAAATAATTCCAAAGTGAACACTCCTAAAAACTATTGTAAAATCTAACAAGGTAGATATCAATCCTAAGCTAGGGAGAAGAGATAATGAAAATCAATTATGTTGAATAAAATCCTATCTAAGAGGATTTCATTAGCTCAAAAAATAAAATCAAGAATACAAAAAAATAAATAAATAAAAAATAAAGAAAAAAGAAAGCCGGATGATGGTGGTAAATGCTTTTAATCACAGCACTTGGGAGGCAGATGGATCTCTATAAGTTTTAGGCCAGCCTGGTCTACAGAGTGAGTTCCAGGACAGTTAGAATTACAACTGGAAACCATGTCTCAAAAAATCAAAATGAAACCAAACCAAACCAAACGAAACCAAAACAAAACAAAAAACAAAAAAACAATGATATTGGGATTGGTAAAATTAAAAATGCTCATGTGTTGCAAAAGGAAGAGTTAATTGAGTTGAGACATAGCCTAGAGAATGTGACAAAAGTCTTTGGAATTGAAATTTTGTCATTTGTACAAAAAAAAAAGATTCAACTGGAAATGATATATAAATAAATGAACACAGATATATGTATGTATATTTATACATACATGCATACACACATACATATAACATGAAATTAGGAGCAACAGTGTCTGGAGGAATGAAGATAGAGCAGAGGTTGAGCAGGCAAGGAGGAAGGGAAGGTGTGGGTCTGTCCCCTAGCTAAGGAGAGGTATGAGACATGCCTAGAATCCCCGGTCTCATTCTGAGGAGTTTAGCCCCTCCCCTCCACAGCACTGACAGGTCATAAGCTGTGCCATCTGCTCTCACAGCAGGACACTGCCCCTTCAAAGATATGCAACCTGGAAGAGTTGCTTATCTGGAGTTGTAGAACTTCTCCCCATAACCATATAAGGCCTCTCCCTCTGGGCCCCCCAAAATACCTAGGTCCAGGATGTGACCCCCAGTATGGAAATGGGACTGTCTTACCTGTGCTGTCCTAGCCAGAGAACTTCCAACGATGTCCCTTGGTACCAGAAACCTTTTCCTTTCACTATATATGTGACCCCATTTCCCACAATAAAGTTGAGTTATGCCCTCTGCCACCTCTTGGAACTTCTGTATGTTTCCACCAGCTCACAGTTTCTTCAATCTAAGACTTTATGGATCTGCTTAGACCCCATGCCATATGGATTCCCTCCCGGGAGCTCTGCTGCAGGCGGGTGGAGCTACACCAAGGGCCAGAAGGGTATTTTTTTTAACAACAGGAAGAGACAAGTTGTGAACATGGCCAAAGTACATGATACACTTGCTTGAAAATATTTTTGTGAAACATATTAGCATTCGCAATAAATATTTATCAAATCTTTTTAAAATTAGATGTATTTTATTGTATGTATATGGGTAATTTGCCTACATGTGTGCTTGTGGACCACATGTATGTGATGTCTGCAAGAGGACAATGGATATTATGGAAAGGGAGTCATGGGTAATTGTGAGCAACCATGTGGGTGTGGGAACTAAACTCATATTCACAGATGCATGTAGGTCTCTCTAAATTTTATCAAGTAATTACAGTTGGAGTCAAAAATATAATAAGACCACCTAAAATGCAAACAAATTCTGGAGGATATTTAGTGACTATGGTTTTCATGGGTAAATGGAATAGAGATTTTAACATTGCCTGCTAAGGGGAGGCTGTGGATTCTTATTATATTACTAGATGTTCTAAATAAAAAATAGCAACAAAGATGTCTTGAACTTTAGCTAAGAGGATAACATCTTCCTGGCTGCTAAAATAATTTAGTTGAACTCACGGCTTAACAGAAAATTTGAACGTCTTGTTTCTTTTCACAGAAAAAAGTTTTATTTTGTTTCATGTGAAACAGACGGGACAACTATAGCTTTCCTATCTATTAACTTGTCTTCAGATACAGTGATTAAATTATTTGTGCATCACTCATTATTCATCATTCTAGAATGACCTGCTCTATGAAAAATATCTCTGGGTCAGTCAAGGTGTACTCCATAAACTTTCAAACACTACATATACTTTCTGTTGAGTGAAATTAAAGTTTTAATATGTTGTGGACCAAATTTTATGCTACCATAGGCACTGGATTTAGAATGTGTCTCATTTTGCCTGGGAGAACAAGTGAATTGTGCATGAAGTAAGTCTCTCATGTCTCCACATACACACAATACACAGAGTATTTTATATTGTGTAATCACAGAGGACTTCTAAAGAGACTGCTTTCTGCCACTTCACCTAGAATTTATACAAGTGCTTACTAAATCTAATCATGGAAATTAAAAGTGTATACATGTTGTGATTTATAGAAGGATGGTTTTTGGGATGGCATGTATTAGTTGTTTGTGTGTGTGTGTTATGTACATTTGCATATTGTTCAAGCACTGTGTCTTTATTGGATTTTTCTTTCTATCTCACACTGCTTCTGGAACTACTTGATCTTTCATTGATATCCTGGGATTTTACTTTCACAGATTTAAAAATGCATAAAAATAAATATCTATAAAGTAATTAATTATTATCTATAAAGTAATATATGATATTTTATTTTATCTGTTAGAGATATTTTTAGCTTAACATCATTATGGAGATAATACCTTTCAGATTTAATCATCTGAAACATTCACATTATGCTATCCTTAGATCTGTAATATGAAATCAAACAGTAGATAATTTCATTAGTCATATTATCCAGAATAAGCTAGCATCACGCTTCATAGAAATAAATAAATGGATCAGTTGATTATAGATATTTTCAATTTATTTTTATTCATGTTTTCATTTAACTTTTCAACTGTACAGTTCTTGGGGAATATTCTAAATACTTATAACTGATTTATATACACTTTCGATTTTAGTAGATAATGGTGTGCAAGTGACTGTCTTCTTTGGTTGAAAATAAAAGGACATTTAATTATATGGTACATTACTACCATCAAAGTGTGAACACTTAGCTTAGTGTCTGGGGTATAAGGATAATTATTAAAACATTTCTGCCCTGGGGAAACTCAAAAGCTATTAGATGGTAAAACCTGCATACTACTAGATTACCAGCAATGTAAGTCATTGGAGAGGAACAAATTCACATTGATCATCATGTCTTTGTCCTCTGCTTTCTAAGTAAGTACTTGTTACTCTCATTCATTCCATTCATATATTCCTAACTGTTTTAGTAACCTAGATTTTCATGTCAGATGTTCCGTCCTGCATTACTTCAGTATTTTGTGCTTCCTTTGAAACTTCTCTCTCATGTTCTATTATAGTTTTAAAGGAAAATATCAAGCTATTTTTTTCTCATATGCTCCTTTCAGCTGGACTTGACAATTTTTTTTTGGCTATTATTTCCATTGAACTTTTTAAGCCCTTTTTGCATTCTGGTTTAAAAAAATCATTTTACTTTACATCTGAAGAAGACCACGTTATTGCCACAAACTCTTTAATCAACTCAATGATCTTCATTCCACTGCAGGAAATGACTCACCGTGGTATTTCAGCCAAAGTGAATCCTCCATATTTGATTTGCGTACATGACAAAATCACACTGTTCAACCAAAGTAACTCTATTTGAACATTTTATTTAACAAAATCCTGGATGAATTTGACTCATCAATGATCATCATTGCATGAGATAAAATATAATTATAGGACAATATTAACCTATTGAAATTGGCTGTAAAGGGGAAAGATGGAATTAGTTGGAATAAGTAAAGGAAAAATGAAGGGAAAAAAAGATTTAGAATAGATGGCATTTTTTGGTTGTTTGGAGACGCTAAACCATGATTTCAAAATATAAATGCAGTCTGTGAGTCTGCTCAACCTACTGTAGAGTGCTCTGTCCAACCTATTGCTGCAGAGCTGGGGAATGGTAAACCAAGAGTAAACCAAGGTCTTAGGTTTTATGAAAAAATCAGAAGAGAAGTTTCTTTTTTTTTTTTTTGTAGATATCTAAATGACACACTCCATAAAAACCTTCTAATCTAACATTTCATTTGTGAAAAGTGAGCACAATCTTGTATGAAAGTAGATTTGTTGTACTGTATATTTATGATTTTTTTTTTTAAATCTTCCCTGGTGGTATCACTCTACTGGTTTAACGTTCCCATCAGTTTTGCAATCTGTTATTGAGTTTCTCTTTAGGATATTAATCGTCACATATTTCCTCAAAACATAAACTTTCCCATTTTCAAGTCCTTGCTTCAAATGCCCTATTTTGTTAAAGTACATTTTCTATGATCTTCTTAAAGCTAAAGCTTTCTGATAGAAAACTGTAGGCCCACTATGGTTTATAGTCTTCCGATATTCTCTATTTCTCTCCTTTTTCCAAAGCGTCAATGTATTTTCTTCATGCACTTTTATGTACACTGTTCTCTCTCCTCTTCTCTCTAATATATAAGATATATATCAGAAATAGACATATATATTAGTTATATTATATTTATTATATTATAATATATTACATTATATAATGACTCCAGCCTCCTTGGATGGGATAGTGATGCAAATGTTTTTAATGGTACCACTTCTTTTATAGCTTCTTCATACAGTAGGCACTTAATACTTATTCTTTATATATGCTGCTTTTTATAGAGATAAAAAAGTAAGAGTAAAAGTAAAAGAACTTCCAGTATAAAAATTTTGTCAAGAAGAAAAATACTCCTTTCTTTTAAGTATACTCCAGAGGGTATATTGTGGTAACTACTGGCCTGTACCTCCAGTAAGAACTTCTAGCGAGGAAGGACTGGGGGCATAGCTCAGTTGGTAGAATCTGTCTACTTTATATCTTGTGTCTATGAATATGTGATCTCTTCTGTAGAGATCTGCTGCTTCTGAGCATTTTGTAAAGTGCTGAAATTATCTTGAAAAATACTCTCTGTGTTTTGGAAAATAATGGAAAGAGAATTTCTTTACTATCTGCTTCTTGCAGCACTCCCCCAATAATAAACTGGAAATAGATGTTTTAATTCATTTGAGTTTAGAATTATTTTCAAGTACGTAGGTTGTTTTCTTATCTGTCATTTTGGATGACTCATTTATTTTCCCATAGTTATAATTCTCCACTCAGCTTCTTAACAGACATCTCCATATTTCCCTGAGTCATTTAAAAACAAAGTAAAAATAAAAAAAAAAAATACTTGGCCAGGAGGTTATTCTTGAATCTCCACTCATTTTCTTGTGTGTTTGGTAACCAGGCCTTTCTCTTTCTTTGTTTCAGAAAATTGAGCATATTTTCTTCATGACTAATATGAATTTCTGAAAATTTTGAGAAAGGATTTTACATTTAGTTAGGACAAAACATTTTCTTCCTTATGCTTTTGTAAATTAAAAGAAAAAAACATCATCTTTTATTTCTTTCATTTTTAAAATGGCCTTTGCAAGTTTTGATAGTCCCAAGATATTCCATTTTAATTTATAGACAAATATATGTCTGACTTATCAATTTAAAAAAAAACAATAGAACACACTTCTAAGGTTATAAAGTTAATTGACAGTTTGTTCACTGACTTAGCAGCAAGCTTCTCCCGGAAGCCCTAAGCTGTGCTTGGAATGCATTTATTTTCCATGTCCTGGGTCTAAAATGGTTTAGGAAGGGAATAACTTTTTTTTAATAGAGTTTGCACTCATGTAACTATCTTATTCTGGCCAGGATTGTTTCTGTTTCCTTGACTAAACTTTGAGGCTTTATAACTTTCCTATTTGAATCCCTTTTGTCTGCTGGCTGCCCTATCTAAACTCCTTCTCCAAATGCTGTCCATCGTTGCTCCATCTAGCGTTGTATTGTTTGTCCTTGGACATCTTCAAACATAGTGTATGCTTGGAGAATGTAGTTGGCATATCTTATTGAAAGTACCAGCCACCATACTCAGTGAGTCTGTTGAGTATGAGTTGGAAATGTTCTGCTGTTAATTGTCTGTCAGGAGTTCCAACAAATGAAGCAAGTATGGGCTACAGGGTACTTAACACCACATTCCCTCTTTCTTTCTCTCACATATTCATTTGAGCCTGAGTGCTTATAAATATGCATCTGGAAACAGCTTCTCCTCTGAATCAAATTTCCCATTTTTACACTCTTTAGGTAGAGAGTGATAGAATGTCTTCCTGTGCAACTCAGGCTTCCCGGATCTACTCTCCTCACAGAATGATATGAGGAGATTATCACTTGTCTAATTTTGTAGATAGAATGAAATGGCAATGTGATCCAGACACAGGGAAATATTTGGGACATGAGATGCCAAACCAAGACGAACAGAATATTGAAATCTAAACGTCTTTGATTGAATGGTATGTGTTAGCAGTATCAAAAGGTAATATACATTGTTCTTTCATTAAAAAGATCTGTGAAAGATGTAATGACAGACCTAAAAATAGCAAACTAAAGATTGAGATGCTTCAATTTGGTTGCTTCTTGGTAGTAGGCACCTATTTTATTGTGCCTATGGGAAAACTACAAGACTGCAGGAACAATTATCTTAGAAAAAAGTTTTTGTGCAGGGTTGACTATTGATCAGGGTCACCTATAAAGCATGTGTGTACTTTGATAACTGACTAAATGATGGACAGAACTCTTTTCTCCTGTTAGCATCAAGGATCCCATCTTAGAACATTCATGACCAGTAACTGTCTTCCTCTTTGTATTTGTAACTTAAGTACATTGAGTGGTTGCTTTAAGATGGATACTTGTTTTATTTTTCTCTTTTTCTTTCCTATAGCTTATCTTATTTTAATTTGAGAATGAGAAAATGGAAACCTCTGGGGCACTTTGGAACCTTCTGCAGCCCAGACAGCAGGGGCCTGAACAGCTGTCTCTTCCCTGTTTTTTTGTCCTTTCAACATGTCAGTTAGCACCTTTAGAATAAAGCCTGCTATCAAAGACATACACTCCTCTCCTCACTGTCTGATGTGCCAAAGATAGACATTACTCTGTCCCAGTTCTCAGCTTGCTGTCATGTTTGGCAAAACTTTAATTGCCTCTCATTTTAGAATAACATTTTGTTTGTTTCTTTGTTTTGTTTTCTTAGCTTTGACATCTCCTATAAAGAAAAGCTTGTATAGGAAGGGAATGTAGACAACTTTGTTTCTGTTCCTTCGTAGCCTTACAATAAATATCCTTTAAAACGAATTTTCATGCTCTGAAGTGATGCTACAGGGCTTTGTTGGTTTATTCAAGATTGACAGGCCACATAAGGGACCACAGTCCCTCATGTTCACTCTCATGCCCTTTCTCAGCTGCAGCCAGCATTGTATCTGTACTGACAACTAGTTCAGGAATCTTGCAACACTTCTGAAGATTGAATGAATTCATGTGAATAATGACACTCCCTCTCACTGGCTTCCCTTGTCTCAGATCTGCATTCTTTTTCCTTAGTAGTTCCTGGACATGAATATTGGTGATAATAAGCTGACCCTTCAAAACGGTTTTAAATGTCATGGAATTGATACTGCTTTCTTCTCGTTGCCACAGCACTTTTCACATTTATTGATTATAGTGCTACAATGTGCATGCTACCATGGCCTCCTTCCAACCTTATCCACATTCCCAATTCCCAACGTCTAATCCCAGGGATTGAAACATAGTGATAATTTATAATGTATTTATTAGGTAAAGGACTAAATGTGATCGGTGCTTTTGCACATAACATATCCAGTCTTTTCTGGTATCAGTTATCATGCCATAAATTGTGAATATCTACCTGGAACAAAAGTATAAGGACAAGACACTTCTGAGGTAAAGAGAGGTGACTTGTTGCCTGCTTTGAAGTTTCCTGAAAGCAGTCAAAATATATTGAAATTCATAAACAAAGAGAATGAAAATGTCTTAGTGAGACTGGGGAGATACTCAGTGGGTAAGAACATTTGTTCCCTAAGAATGAAGACCCGAGCTTGAATTCTCAGCACATGCCTGTAATTCCAGCCTAGCAGGGAGAAGAAGGGGAGATCCTGATAACTCATTGACTAGCAAGCCTCACTTCCAGTTGGGAGAGAGACTTTCTTTAGGTTACATGTTGGAGTGTGATACAGGGATATGTTCAATATCCTGCTGTGGTTTCTACATCTCTGAACAAAGGACTATGCACTTATACATTCACATTGAATGCAATACATGGAGTGGGGTGGTTATTTTAGTTGTTCTCTTTATTGATATGACCAAATACCTAGCAGAAACAAAGGAGATAAAAAGCTTTATAACTGAGGGAACAAAATGGGAATACAATTGGAAAGGTGACATGATGCACCTGTCTTAAAAGAGAGATCATGGAAATACAATTGGAAAAATGACATGATGCACTTGTGTTAACAAGGAGATCATGGGAATATGTCGGAAAGTTGACATGATGCACCTGTCTTAAGGTGACATGATGCACATATCTTTACAAGGGTCTTCGGAGATAAGGATTCATATGGAACATTTGGAAGTGGTAATGGAGGCACTGAGGTGTTATATCAAGTATGGAAAATCCACTTGGGAAAAACAAACCACACACAACATCAACAAAAACAATTACACAAGAGGCAGGTAGAACCGCCCGAAATTCCAGGAAGAAGCTGTTGGAGATGCTGGTGACTGCTAAACACACCTTAGCCACACTACTAACACTCACTCACAAAAGCATCAAGAAGAGCATCTGAGAGCCTGTGATATTCACACGCCTCTTAGCATGAATATTGTACTACTGGGAAATGTTCTTTCAGGGAAGACATGAGGCTGAGGCTTCATCGCTATTTCTCACTTGTTTTTTTGGGAAACCACTAACTCTCAATGGGAATCAGATGATTCATCTCTAATGTGGTAATCCTGGCATTTGATCTGTCCAGAGGTGAAAGACTCTAAATGATTTGATGAACTGAAGAGTTCAATAAATCTCTTAAGTTCAATAAACCATACTATAAGACCTACTGTATCTTTCTGTAATTCTACATTGTGTTAAATCATGCAAATATACTTAAATATATATTATTTATATTTTGTGAAGAGTTATGGTAGACCTTTGTCATAAAGTCTTTGTAGGTCATGTGACCTAAGTGTGACCACTTTGCAAAATATTTTCCTGTTTGTAGTATTAAAAAATCTATGTGTAAGTCGGGCAAACCTTATACTTTAATAAGAAAGCTCAATGTTGAAAATACTATTTTCTTTAAGATCTGAGATAAATAGAGCTGGGTTGCATTTAAATACTAGTTGGTGGCAGAATTGTCAGATAAATACTCATTTCATTAACTTGAGATGATTGTGGCACTGCTCAAGTTATGTATGAACTGTCTAGTTGTATGAAGAACTAGAAAGATAAATAAGAATGTATCATTAAATAGTATCATAGCCTTTTATCAGAAAAAATTATAATTAAATGATCTAGTTTAATGTCCATCCAATGCCTTTCTTTTACATACTTTCTTTTTCCTCTCTATTTTTCTTTCTATTTGGTATTATGTCTCTGTATGAATGGGGTCACCTATATACTTACTGTAATATATATGTATGGGTATATGTATACCCATACATAAATACATATGTATAAGTATATATACATATATATATATATGTATATATATATATATATATAGTACATACATCTTCACCCATACATAAATGTACACAGACAAGTATGTGTTTACTTTTATAAATCCCTTTGTCATTTAGCAATTTATCATTTCAGAGTCATTAAAATGATTTTTAATCATCAGAAATCAGAAATAAATATCCATAGCATATAAAAATTAAATTAATACTCAGTTTTCCTTTCTCACTCAAATTCATATTTTTCATGCTCTCAATTATTTCATTAGGCACTCTCACTGTTAGGTTTAGGAACCTATTTCTTAATTTCCCCCCTATATCAAATGACCTTCTGTTAATAAACTGAATTGCTTTCTCTTCCTTCTACTTTCTTTTTGTCTCAAGTTACATTATTATTGGACACTATTCTTGAGTGTGTTTTCTTACTCTTTGAATATTTCATAGTAAATTAATTTTGAAAAATATACTGTCTTTCTTGGCTATTGTAAGGAGAAGAGAACCATATAATTTTGTTCAGTTTTCTCTCTTGCTCTATTAATCTTATATGATCACTGATTTTTTTTGTTTTGTTTTTTTGTTTGTTAAGACAAAGTTTCTTTGTTGTAACTCTAGCTGTCCTGGAACTCACACTATAGAACAGACTGGCCTTGAACTCACCGTTATCTGCCTGCCTCTACCTCCTGAGTGCTAGGATTAAAGGCATGCAACACCACTACCTGGCACCATCACTGGTATTTTTTAACTGTAGCCATAATTGTACTTTCTGTGTCTGATATGATGCTGATTAACAACTCTACAAGTATTTTAGAAGAGTCTTTAGCCTTGTACAAATTCAATTTCAAATGTATCAAAAGCCTCAATCTACAGCCTAATACTATAAAATCAATAGAGGGTAAAGTATGCTTCAACATATAGGTAATGTTTTTCTGAATAGGACTCCAGTATCACAAGAAATAAGAATAACATCATATATCATAGAATAAAAAGCTACTCTCTGCTAAAGAGACTAGACTAAAAAATGTAATGGGGCAGTCTATAATGAGATTGAGAGAAATGAGAAAAAAGAGAATGAGAGAGAAATTTTGCAAGCTATGCATATATAGGCAGAGAATTAATATCTAGGACATACAAAGAACTCAAAACAAACAAAAATGGAGCAAACAAACAAACAAAAACCCAAACAGCAACCCAAATATCAAGAAAACAAACAATTTAAAATGAACCATAAAACAGAAAAGAATATTTGCAAAGGGAGAAATGTTCAGCGTCCTTAGCCACCAGGAAAATACAAGTACATTAGGAATAAGTGATGGAAATGCTGGCATATTGTGGAGATAGAGGAACTCTTTTGCACTGTTTTTTGGTGCTAAAACCTAGTGTAGCCTCTTTTGATATCAGTGTGGCGGTTTCTCCAAAAACAAAACTGAAGCCAGAAATAAGGGCTAGAGAGATTGTTAGGTAGCTAGAGACTAATTGCTGCTTTTGCAGGTATCAAGCAAGATTTGTCTAACACTCAATCTGAAACTCCAGTTACAGAGGATCCAAGACCCTCTTCTGGCCTTTATGGGAATTGCATTTATGTAGTAGATGTATGTTCAGAGAGAACATCTACACATTTAAAATAAAAAGAGGTAGTTTTCTAAATAGTCTTGTTGTCATATTACTTTTTAAACATTTATGTTTATAAACATAGATATGTGCTGTTCCAAACCTTAGTCAGAGAAGCTTTTTATTATAGTAGGCAGTGGTTAATACAGAGAGATACCACTATTCAATGTATTGAGGATAAGTGACTGTGAGCCATTCCCCATTCATGGCTCAGGGAATGTCTCAAGAAAGGAGCCAGAAAAATAACCCAAGTCCCATTGTATGACCCCATTCACTTGAGCATTTGGGAAGCACTTATTGGATTCAGTGGTTTATATATAGACAGATAGATGACAGATAGATAGATAGATAGATAGATAGATGATAGGTAGGTAGGTAGATAGATAGATAGATAGATAGATAGATAGATAGATAGATAGATAGATGATGGTTGGATACTAGGTATCAGAGTGCATACTTAAAATCACTATTCTGATTTTATATAGTGGGGAAGAGCATTTGACCAGGTTCTAATGAAAGTGAGCATAATGAAGTGAAGAAAAATAAAATAAGGAAAACAATCATGTCTTTTGTCATTTCTATGTCTGTAAGACACCGGCTAGGTGAGCAGTTTTAAATTGGAAACCATGGGCTAGATAACAGAAAAAACAATAGAGAATTTGATTCATCCATCTAAGACTACTCTCTTGTCCTGGGTAGTGTGTTTTTTTTTATACCTTTTAAACATTTTTGTCAACTTTACACAAGTTAGAGTTGTTTGGGAAGAGAAACCTCAACTGAGAAAAGACTTCCACCAGACTGCCTGTAGGCAAGCCTGTGGAACATTTTCTTGATTAATGATTAATGTGGAATGACCCAGTCCACTGGTGTGGTCCCTTGGGAAGTATATGCAGTCCCTCTTCTGGGTTGTATAGGAAAGCAGGTTGAGCAAGCCATGAAAAACAAGCAGTAAGCAGCACTGCTCTGCAGTCTCTGCTTCAGTCCCTTCCTCATGGTTCTTATCTTGAGTTTCTGCCCTGACTTCCCATCATGAGGTACTGTGATTGGATGCTGAGATAAAGTGTATACTCCACAATTTGCTACTAGCCATGGTGTTTTAACACAGAGAGTTCTATGGAGATATTAGAGCCCCTGTTAGAGAGACTAAGAAAGAATCTGAGGCCAGAAAAATCCAGACTACAGGTGTTTTAGAGATGACTGGAAGAGGAAGTACATCAGAAGAGCATCTCGTTTATCTGAATGCCTCTACAGAATAATATAGTTTTACACAAAAGTTTTGTGTAGACTGTATGAAATGCAAAAGAGATTTAAGAAAAACAGAGTGAACTCAACTAGTAGCCTGGAAATTAATGGCAGAGAGAAAGGTAAGCAAGGAGACATTAACTTAAACTCAGATAAGATGTATCTTTTTGGAGTGACAATTAAAAGATAACTTTCTACCTCAGCAAGACTTCATATTTTATTAAGTTTGTAGAGCCAGGACCATATTGTGATGGGGTAAGAAAAAGGTGCTAGAGAAAAAGGTGATAGTAGGGTTCATTGTCTTTGAATTAAATAGGAGTGTGAGAGGAGGAAGAATGTGATACTTATAAAGTAAAGGTTAAAATGTTATTCACCAATAAATATTCATATTTAATAATTCTGTGGATTGTAGTAAGAAGGCTGAGAAAGGAAAGACTATGGAATAAATAGCAGAAGGAAAGAAAAGTCACATGACCTCTCACTGGATATTGAACCATCATGTTATGGAAGTTTACTTTTGGTTATGTATAAAATAATTGTTTTGTGCACTATTGGGTGAGGGACTGCCCAGATCTTAACATTTTGTATTGACTCTAAGAGTTGGATTTATGTGGGGGATATTTGATTGTTCATGATCTTCACGTGCTATCAGCAGAACACCAGAGGAGATCTATATCAATACAAACACCTGAGATGAAATGCTTAGGGTTCCACAGTCAGTCCAGTATGATGCTGCTGTGACAGTTGTTCCCTTTGCTGAGGTCTGGAAGAGTTGGCACATATGAATATTCCTCTTTTTCTTTTTTGGTGAGCCCACATCATAGGTGTACAACTACACCTTTTATAACCAATACTGTCAATGATTTTGTGGTGACTCCTAGACATTATTATTGACAGGTAATGGCCAATTTTCCCCTAATCTTTTAAAAGACTAAATGTCTGGTTATTATTTCTCAGGAATCATCATTTACTATCATTAAACAAGAACTATTTAAAGACCATTATCTGGATTGCCTTTAAATTCTCTGTAATTTTTTTTAAAGTAGAGTCAATGATAAAGCAGGACAACATACCCCTTTGTCACCGCAGGCCTTTTGTCACAGAAATGGTACAAATAAATTGGTCTGTTTCTATTTGAAAACTGTAACATCTCTCTCATAAGGAAAATTGTTCTAGTTTGGCTAAGGGTATTGTCACTACAGTTTTGACTGAGGGAAGATACCATATTCTCAAAGGGAGAAAAGAAGTGGGAAATTATTCCGGTTTCTCTCCATTTCATTTGTTGTAGAATTTCTTCTCCAGTGGGCAAGATTTTTCCCTCTAAATCTAGTGAATCATTGTTGAGTTTCCTGGGGAAATGTTAACCTCATTCAGGCTTCTTCTTGTTCTGTTCTTACTTTTAATCTTCTATGTGTCTTTACCTATATCCATCTTGCTTTTATTTAAGGAAAAGAAGAAAAATGTTTTTACTGCCTTGAACTTGTTGATACCAGTAGATGTCACTCTGGACAACAGAATAGAGCCTCACTGTTCTTATCTGTGGTGCAGTATAGCCTATGGTGTTCCTTCTCACAGCCACTCTCAAATATCTCAGAGTGACACATCTGAATTATGATATTCTCTACACTGTCAGTTTTACTTCTGTGCTATGAAAGTCTGGGAGAAGTGCCATTCTATCCCATTCTCATTCATCTAGAATGCCAAATGCTTCCACAATTATACCAATCAACTAGGCAAAGAGAAAATGATTCGAAGAAGAATAGAGAGAACATATATTTTTAAAGCAGCATATCTGAATTTAGTGTATAGGCACTGTAAATTCTGTTGTGATATTAGCAGAGGGGAAGGAGTAAATAGTTTACAGAATATGTGTGAGTGGACCTTGACTACTCTAACTAAGTTGACCTCTCCCTAGTTAAAAAAAAAAATATCACTCTGACTGTTGACCCCAAATAGTGGTATCCAATCAATCTACCTTGATACTCATTTTACCCTTCCTACGCCTGGGTGAGAGTTCTTCATTTAGCTTTTATTCATTACTTGAAATTCCTTGGTCTCCCTTACTATATTTTTATAATCCTCACACACTCAGGCTCATCACAAATAACCCCTCCATGCCAGAAGGTGATGTTCTTCAGAAATAAGAACTTAGAAAAGAAGAACAAGACCTTTATCTAAAATGAAATACTTGAGTGTTTGGCAGATCTCAACACTACAGCTAAGGTCTCTGTAGTTTATGGGAGGAAAAATAACTTGTAACTGGTATAATGTAGCCTATTTGAGTGAAGAATTAAATTGACCACTTGATTCTCTAAAATAAGAGATGGTTAGATGGTAGAGTAGAGAAGACAATCCTCTAGGGAGAAAGAAGACTAAAGACAAACATAGTTAGGTCATAAGACAAGACAATTTACAGTGAAGCCAATTTGTTGAGAACCATAGTCTTTGACTGGAGCTTACAAATGTTAAGATAATATACTTTTACCCTTGTTCCTCCTTCTGAAGAGAGTGACAGAGAAGGAATGCTGGAAGAGATGCAAATCCATACATGGGACTCTCTTTTACATTGACTGTGACTTTCTACCTATCAATTTTCTATATTATCTTTGTGCAGCACTTCTCTCTGAACTGAAACATTCTTTTCTCAACAGGGCTCACTAAAACTTAGGAATTAATGAAATTTACATGGCTTAAGAAAGAAACAAAATATACAAGTCTAAGGAAGCCCTTGGAACAGGATCCACAAGACTCCTCAGCAAGTTATATAAACAGTAGCAACTGCTAGAATGGAGAGATTCTTGATTAACTGAGATGACTGCAAGTTAGACAGGATCCAGTTTGTAGACACTGTCACTTACGCTGGGATGGACGGTAAATTGAAACAGCTGCTTTTGAGTCATTCATGCTAATATAAGTAACTTCAATAAAAGTAAACTTCGGTAAATACCTAACTCACAAAGCTAGACAGTAATGGATTCATTTCTTTGTTCAATCATTAATGGTCTTTGCAGAGTGAGTAGACATTTGTTGGTATATTCTCAAGAAAAGTCACAAAATAGTGATCTTCTCTATCATTTAATGCACACTTAGTAATCTATCTTATGACATTATTTCATTTTAAATAAAATCAACATGAGATGCACATTACATAATAAGAATTGTGAGACATGGCTTCTCTATGTATCTCATCAGGAACTGCAGATTATTATTGATCCTACTGAGATGCTGTTAGCTCAAAATTGTTAGATAATGCAAATAAATAGAAATGAAAGATCAAGATTCTTACAGATTTGATGTGCCTACAGATAAGGAAGAAAAAAACATAAAGACACTGTTGCTTTAACGGAAGCTTACTTGGTATCTTCAGTATAATTTTTTTCTTTAATATTATACAAGCAGAGCTGGGTGGTGTTGGTGCATGCTTTAATCCCAGCACTTCGGAGACAAAGGCAGGTGAATCTCTGTGAGTTTGAGGCCAGCCTAGTCTACACAGTGAATTCCAGGACAGTCAGAGTACCACAGAGAAACCCCGTCTCCAAAAAGAAACAAACAAACAAACAAAAAAGAACAAAGTAATTAATAAATAAAAGATTATACAAGCATTAAGTCATTTCAAATAAGATAGGATTGAATAAGTAAAGAATTTTGAAGTTGTTTCAATCATAAACAACTTCTCTCTTCTACTATTAATTGTATTTTTCAAATTTAAAGGCAACCATATGGTTTCTCATGTGAAGATCATTTCACATTTTACAAAATGAGAATAAGTATTCCACCAAGAGCTATCTTGCCGATTATGTACAAAATTTCAAAGTAAATCTTCCTCAATCCTCTACAATGACTATTCCATTGTATAATTCTGTGAACTATTGGGTTGTCTCATAAGTTATGAAATATTTATTAATGAAAATATGAACTTGCAAGTAGAGGATTGATTGTTTGCTTTGAAAATTAGGGAGAGGGCAAACTGAAGAGATAAATAATATTAAATAGCATGACATTTCATGCTGTTTGGCAGTAATGAACATTGTGATCACCTTAGTTAAGTTCCTGAATTCTGCCATATTATCAAAATTCATTATGTACAGAAAAGTCTACAGAGATTTCAGGTTCATTTGTTAAGAACCTAGATGGCTTGGGGAAGTGACTGTCAAACTTCAGAAATTTTCTTTAAGATTTCTACGGTTTCAGTTAAATTAAGGCACCAGGCAATAAATTTGCATGTTGACATACATTATTTATTTGTTATTAAAGTAACAAACTTACAATATAATTTGACTTCCACTATTAAGAAACATGTTATTTTTTTCATTTTACTCTGTTTTTACAAACACTTTCATTTTATAGAATTGATGACTTACGATTGTATTTCTTACAGTAAGTTACATCTGCCACCTATGCGAGAACAAAATTGTTGGTATTTCTCTACCTTCTTATGGAAAAGAATTAAAATAAATTGAATTTAGGAATTGGTAAATAGAAAGATTTGAGATATATATCAGTGTTCACTGCATTGACAAATATTTAAAGCTAAAAAGATAAACATATTACTAAATTTGATTTAAAGAAAACAGATGGTTACCATGACATATTTTGTTTTATAATTTTTTCTCAATTTATAATTATACATTTTCAATGGCCTACACTTTGACAAAGGGAACAATTTATCAAGAGGACATAAGTTACAAATATTTATTCTTCAATGTGAGAGTTATCAATTTCATAAAGCAAAGACTAGAGGAAACATGAAAAACCACATAAGTACTTATAAACATATTTTTATTCATGGGGGTTTTAGGAAGAATGATGTACAATCTTCAAGACACAAGTCTGAACCTAGAGGGCTTCAGCCTCTGAGACTGAGCTAAACTCTGACTAGCTGCATTCTCCACATGTCTGCTCCTTCAATCTCTTGCTTCTTGCTTCTCTTGCTTTTCACTCAGCTTCTACCTCTGCTTCTTCTCTCAGCTTCTTCTCTCTGTTTCCTTTTATATCCAGAGAGTTGGGATTAACCGTCATGCAACCACTGCCTTCTGAGTTGGCTTGCTTAAAGGCATGTGCTGCCTTGCTTTCAGATACAAAGTCTGATTTGCACTAATGAAGAAAATCCTACAGTTCACTTTCTAAATGCCATGTCAGTCAAACTTGCTGCCACTAGGTAAGGGTCAGACCGAGAGACATGTTTTATTCCTCATAGCTTCACTGGGGTAGAATCACAGAATTCCCTTTCATTTAGCATTAGCATAGAGGAGAGGATTAGGTTGACTAATCTAGAGCAGCCATCCTGCTGGATCAGGGATTAAATCTCTATCACACTGGTCCTTGAAGGTGATCCTTTTCCAGAACAGCCATGTTGCCAGATCAAGTATCAATTGTTCCTCTATAAGTGCTTACACAATAACCACAGGAGAGAAACAATTATACTAAGCTCTCATTCTATGTAAATCAGCAAGAAACCTTCTTGCTAAAGTAGACAATCTAATCAAAGTGTGTGAATTTATAAATGATTATTACATATTAAAATTAAAGCTAGAAGAAGCAATCAACATAAAACTATAACAATTATAAAGACTGGAGCAGTAATCAAATATCTCCCACAAATACTTTCATTATAAATGTCCTGAAGAAATTAGGGATGGATATAATATACTTCAACACAATACAAGCTTTATATGAAAAAAAATCATATATCCAACATTATCTTATACCTACAAAAACTGAGACCATTTCTCTTAAAATCTAGCATGAGATAAAGGTGCTCACTTTATAATTATTCAATAAAGTACTCTAAGTCTTAGCAATAGCAATAAGACAATAGAAAAAGGTAAAAATTGGGAAAAAGTTAAATTGTTTTTATTTTCAGAGGACATAATGATTTGTTTAAAAAGCCTATGAACTACACAAAGGGAAAATCCTTTTGGTTCTGTTAAACAATTTCAGCAAAGTTGTAGAATATTCAATTAGTATAATCAGTAGCATTTAAATACATCAAAAAAATTGGTGAGAAAGAAATTAGGAAAATATTCTACTCAATAGGCTCAATAATGAGAAAAGGAGACAAAAGACTTCTATAAGGAAAACTTTAGGACACTGAAAAAAATTGAAGAAAACACTAGTTGGTGAGAAGACTTACTATGCTTCTGGACTGGAAGAATTAACATTGTGGAAATGACTACATTACTAAAACAAATAAATTTTCTGCAACTTTAATGAAATAATATGAAATTAACAAAGTTTCAGGAAAACGGTTAAAATTGGGAAGATTTTCTAAGACTCAGATATAATCAATATAGAAATTTCAATTTTGTTCTGAATATAAAAGGAGAAACAAAGTCTATATTTGGTCTGAATTGGGGCTGGTTATTAGTAACTCTCTTCATCCCTGAATACAGATTGAAAAGTATCTATCTTAACTATGCATCAGCAAAATTTAAGACTTTATAAGCAAAAATCAGGTGTTTTTTTTCCTCTATAGGACTAACTACAGAAAGCTAGACTGTCCCTGACGTAAGCAATTTTTGAGCTCAAAAGCTGTAATGTAGCATTGACCTGCTAGCTTAGATGTACTTCTGAGATGCTCTGAGGATGATAAAAATACCATTACTGGTATCAAAATGCTATATTTGTTTAGTCTCTTAGATATTACATCACTACAGCAAATTGATGAGTTAAGTTTGTATTAACTCATTCTCTGTATGAGAAAGCTGAGGCATATGCTCTTCATTCATACTGCTTTATGATCTCTTAACAATCAATGCAGCAGTTAATCGTTCTATATTAGGTAAGTGTGACATTCTTAATAGAGTAGATACAGTTTGTCTTGAAAAATAAAATGGGAGAATTTAGTAGATTTCTTAAGGCTGTCTATCTAAATTATCCTTTGATGGAAGCTATACAGAAGATTTAGTATTGTTAATACTCCAATCAATCCTTAACTGTAAGTTACCAATCACAATTTCTCTTTATTACATAAGTCAGTTATTTTATATTGTTTTAATTTTTAAAAAGAATTTATAGTGTATGGATGTCATTATTGTATATATATTTAACATCTTGGTAAAATATTTTTGACTGGTTGAGCTTTTGAATCATTGATATTACATTTCAAATTACAAACTTGATTGATAAGTTTTCTGTGTGTTAATTTGTAAGACTTTTCACATTTAAAAGCTACTTCAGATTTTGTTTATTCCTAGGCCTAGAGTTTGTCTAGGCACTTGAAGCTAATCATGACATCAAACTTTTCTCCTTAAGCATCAGTAAAATTTACGATGAACATATATATTTTTTAGAAGTCACACTTGAGCTTGCGATTTCCTAGAAGGCAGAAATGACATGTGACAATTTCCTGTTCAATCATTGGATGAAATCTTGAGAGTTCTTTCAGAATGAAGATTTTGCTTGTGTCATTCTGGGAATTTAAATTCTAAACTTTGACTCTACAAGGAAGTTGGACAAGCTGTACTGTGAATGTTCTTACCTTTCAGTAAGAGTGGTTCCATTAAGTCATTCTCAAGGCCCCTTTGAAGTAATGAATATACAGTTTTAAGAAAGAAGAGGGACTGGGGAAGTGGCTCAGAGGTTAGGAGCACTGACTACTCTTCCAGAGGACTTGAGTTCAATTTCCAGCAACCACATGGTGGCTCACAGTCATCTGTAATGTGATCAGATGCCCCCTGTTGGCACGCAGGTGTACATGCAGATAGAGAACTCGATCAAATCTTTAAAAGAATAAAAAAGAAGAGAGATTGAAGATGGTGACAGGTTGATGCGCAGGGACTGTCAGGGAACCAGAGTGGTCCCAGTACCTCCCACTCAGGACCTACAGTCAGGATGTCCACCCACACCCTCTCAGGAGTTCCTGGAATGGGAGACTCTATATTGGTACTGAATCCAAAGACATAAACTATGAGAATGGTTTCCAACCAGATTGATTGGGAAGACAGGGAGTTGGCGACAGATCTATATGGTGGAATGGAATGGCATGGAGCTGAGTCTGGGGAAAGAGCACCACCACAGGGCAGGCCCATGTGCCACATCACTGCCTGCAAGGCCCTGGGCTCCCAATTGGCCCAAGGGTTCCATCCATGAATTCACCCCTCCAGCCAGCTGTTTCCACTGGCAGCATGGAGGAGTGAACTGGTAGGAGAATCAGGAATGGACAGGTGGGACAGAAGCCACAGGGGAGAGATGCAGGAGCAGGTCTGCCAGGCACCAACGCTACCTGATAGGCTGGGGCCCCACTCAGCCCAAGTGTGCTGCCTGAGGCATGGAAAAGGAAGGGCATGGGGGGGGTCTGGTTTTCAGGAACAGAGCCATGGAGGCAGTCCAAGATGGTGGCTCCTCACACATTCCGGACCACGGGGAACGGGTACAATTGTGCTGGTCAGGGAAGAGGAACTTAACTAAGTTAATTTAAGTTAAGCTTACTAAGCCCAAAGGCTCAGCTTTCACGGACAATATTGACCTGGAGACAAAAACATGAACAGGATGGAGAACAAAGAAGATAGGCATACCTGAATGAGAGGGGTGCTTGGGATACCACAAGACTGTGGCCACAAATTGGCCATCTTATTGTAATCCACCAGGCTAGAGCTACCACTCTCCGAATGAAGCAAACATACTGCAAAGAGAGGCAGACACCTCAGATTGGGCAAACAGAGGAACTGCAATGAGTACCACTAGGAGACACATGACTGGAGGCAGAGACAGGCATAAGTGTACACCCAGGACAAACAATGGATGAATAGGTTTTCAGACTGCCAACAGACCATCCTAGCTTCCTCACTGTCTATCAGGCTAGAGCTGTCACTTCCATAGCCATGACTGCCACTTGTATTGCTCTCCCTGATGGGTGAAAGGAAAGCATGTGCTGAGGAGCCACCAGGGACTGCAGGCAGAAATGCCAGGGGATGATGGAAGGGTAGGATGCAGCAATATGGAGATGGATGAGGTCATGCCCCAAACTAACTGACAAGCCACAGGATCACCCTGAATCAGAGCAAAACAAGAATAGTCCAGCTGTAGAGAGTCTCATCTCCTGGACTGAGTATCCACACAAGAGACCTGTCCTTTTGTGATCATCAGACCCTTCTGGCCTTTCACTGCCATACCAATTCTACCACTCCTGAGGCAGTAGGTGCTATGCATAGGACTCTTCCTGATGGGGAAGGGGAGACCATGAACTGTGGTGATATCAAGAGTTGCAAACACAAAGACCAAGGTAGCAGAATGGATTTTGATAAGGGTGATAAGGGGACTGTGTGTTCAACAACTGGAGCTCAAGCAAGTAGTAACCCTGATCGCTCTGCCAGACCTTGGAATCACCCAGATCCTGAGCAACAACAAGATGTCCCAGCTGAAGAATAATCCATACTGAGGGTTGAGTCCCCTCCTTTGAAAGTATCTCAGAAACCTCAAACCAGAAATCTCAGAACAGTTAGAAATCTATCTGCTTTGCTGGCACCACCAGAATTCACTGGGTACCTGAGCCTGTCTACATGAGACACTTGTTCTGTCAGGCTGTTTAGTGCCTGCATGAAGCTTGGATGCCTGCCTGGCATCCAGGGGCTTTCATGAAGTCTGGGTGCCTATGTGATATTTGGGTACCTTTGAGATGACCCACTGCCTGATCCCTGTGGGATAGCTAAGTCCCTACAGGAGGGCCAGATGCATGCAGGAGGCCCAGATTACAAGGGGATGTCTGGGAATCTGTGTGAGGTTCTGATGCCTATGGGATGTCCTGTTGCCCGTGGCATATTTGGGTCCTTGTGAGATGTCTGGGTGACAGTGGGTAGGCCCACTGCCTAAGTGATGCCCTGGCCTTGAAGCCTGTGGGGGTATCTGAGAGAGGTTCTTGTGCCTGCAGGAAGACCTGGTGACTGCAGGATATCTGAGTGCCTGGAGGAAGTCCAGGGACCTGTGGGAGTCCTAGTACTTGTAGGATATCTGGGTGCCTGCAGGATAGCCAAGTGTGATATCTCTCCAGGTATCTGTGGATTGGTTCAGACATTGCATGATGCCTGGGTGTCTGTGGGATCCCCTGAAACTTGCAGAAAGTCCTGGTGCCTGCAGGATATCCGGGATCATGTGGGATGCCCTGGTGCCCACAGAAGGTCCTGATGCCTGCAGGAGGTCTTGGTGCCTGTGGGATGTCTGGGTGGCTGTGGAAACTCCAGGTACCTGTGGGAGATCCAAGTGGTTGCCAGATAACAGGGTGCCTGTGTGATTTTCAGGTGCCGGAGCGATGGCCAGGTACCTGTAAGATGACTGGGTATCAATGGGATATCCAGGAACCTGTGAGATAACTGGGTATCTGTGAGTTGTCCCAGTGCCTGTATGGTACCTGAGCATCTATGGGATTATCTGGAGCATGGGGGAAGTCCTGGTGCCTGTGGGATGTCTAGATGGCTATAAGATTCCCTGGTGCCTGTGGGAGGTCCTGGTGTCCATGGGAGAGGCCCTAGTGCCTATAAGATGTCTGGGTGCCTATGGGAACTCCAGATGTCTGTGGGAGGACTTGGTACCTGCAGAAGGCCTGGGTGACTGCCAGATGCTTTGGTACTTGCAAAAAGTCCTGGTACCTGCAGAAGGACTAAGTGACTGCCAGAGGACCAAGTGCTTGTGTGATGTCCATGCATCTGTAGGATATCTGGGTACCTCAGTGATAGCTGGGTACCTGTGAGATGTCTGGGTATCTGCAGTTGGTTTAGTGCCTACATGATACCTGGATGTCAGCAGGATTCCCTGGATCCTGCTGGATGTCCTGGTGCCTGCAGGAAATCCTGGTGCCTGTGGGATTTACAGTATACTGAGGGATGCTCTGGTTCCTGCAGGAGTTCCTTGTGCCTTTGTGATACCCAGTGCTGGTGTGATGTCTGTGTGCTTGCAGGATATCTGGGAGCCTGCAGGATCTCTGGGTACCTCTGAGATGCCAGGATGTCTGTGGATGCTCAGTGCCTGCATGATGCCCAGGCAGATGCCTGGGGATCATTCCTGGCTCCAGGACTTCCTGGAGCCTGAGAAAAGTCCTGGTGCCTATGTGATGCCCTGATACCTGTGGAGGGTCCTGGTTCCTGTGGGAAGCCCTGATGCCTACAGGATATTTGGGTGCCTGTGAGAGCTCAAGATGCCAAGGGGAGGTCTTGGAACCTGTGTGAGGCCCAGGTGATTGTCAGATGTCTGGGTGTCTGCATGATGTCTGGGTGTCTGCATGATCTCCAGGTGCCTGAGGGATGGCCAGATAGATATCTGCTGGATGTCTGGGCACCCTCGGGATGTTCTGCCTGCAGGTGGCCTGGCTGCCTATGGGATGTCTAGGTGCTGGTGAGATGACCAGATGTCCAAGTTTGCCTTTGGGGAGACTGGGTGCCTGCATGATGTCCAGGTGCCTGTGGTAGTCCTGGTGCCTGCAGAGGGCTCTGGTGCCTCTGGATATCTGGGTGCTTGTGTGATATCCATGTCCCTGTGGAATGTCCAGGTACCTCCAGCATTCACTGCTGTGTATGGAAAGTCCTGGTGACTGCCAGATGACCAGGTGTCTGTGTGAGATGTTGGTCCATGTAGGATGTTGGGGGATCTGTGGGATACCCTGGTGCTTTCAAGATACCAGGGAGTCTGCTTGGTATCTGAGTTAGGGCAGTGAGGCCCAACTTCAGGTAAAACTGTCATGCTTCATCTTAGGCTAGTATGGGCAAGGTCAGAGTATATAATCAGAATAGCCTTGTGCCTCCAAAGACCATGATGAAGCCCGTCATTCATGGTCCTGCCACACAAGCTTGACAATTTTCTTTTTTGTGGTTTTTTTAATTTCTTTTTTGAAGGCACAGTTGTGATATGATGGAGCAGGGAAGAATGGGAAGAGGGTGTTATTAAAATACATTGTATGAAACTCAAATTATTAATAAAAGTATTATAAGAAAATCACCATATGAAAAAAAAGGCATGAGATGGTGGTGCATACATTTAATCTCAGCACTCAGGTGGTAGATGCAGGCATATCTCTGTGAGTTCAAGGCCAGCCTGGTCTACAAAGTGAGTTCTAGGACAGCCAGAGTTACAACAGAGAAATCCTGTCTCAAAAAAAAAAATCAAAGACATGAAAAAGAAAGGAAGGAAGAAAAAAGAGAAACAAAGAAAGAAAGAAAGAAAGGAAGAAAAACGGGCTCAAACCAGCTTTTCCACAATTGAATGGAGTAGACTGCCTACCCAAAATAGAAGTGATTCCTGATGTTGAGCAGTGACTATGAGATAAATACTGTTATAAGCATAGTAGTCTCTAATTTGTTTCTATAAAACATTGAATTATTGAATTTTTATTTTAATATTTTTATTACATTTATTTAGATAATGTTTGTGGGAGTGTGTGTACATATGCTTGTGCATTTGTGTATGCATGACACAGAATATGTGTGGAGGTCAGAGGACAACTTGTAAGAATCAATTCTCTGCTTTATAGCATGTATGTCCTGGCTGTCAGACTTCCTGGCAGTGCTTTTACCGGCGGACCCATTGCATAGCCCTAGAATTTTTTTAATTTAGAAATGAAAAAAAAACTGGGTGATGGATATAGCTCATTGGTTCAGTGTTCGTCTAGTAGGTTTAAAATCCTGGGTTGGATCCTTAGCACTGTAAAATAAATATTAATGAATAAACAAATGAAATAAGAGAATAAGGAAGTCAAGACATAAAGACGTTGGGACCCTTGCTTGAAAATCTTACAGGTAGTGTGAGTTCTGGGGTGAGAGATCTGAAGCCAGTGATATCTTAAGTGCCTTAAGCCCCAAGAGAAACATGAGTCTGCCTTCCTAGAGCACTCAAATTATTTCATATAGAGTGGTACTTCTTCTTCAGAAGGGATTATGGAAAAGATAGAGTAATAGTTCTTAGATGAAAACAAACTCTACATCTCTTTGGGAACTATTTCATCACCCTAAACGTTTTTGTTAACATTCTTCTCTCATACTTAAGCAAGATTCTTTTATATATGGTATTGGCATAGGTATAAAGTGTCTGTCAAGTTGGCAGTATAATGCTACCTGAAATCACAAAGGCCTTGCTGGTGGCACTTTTCTATGTCAATTTTGAACATTATGTGCCACATGTGACTAGGGTAGGGGAGAAAACTGTTGCACAGATGTGCTCCTCTTGGAATCAATTAAACATACAAAATAATATTCTTTTTAAACATTATAGAATATGCACCTATGCAGTGCAAATTTTTGAGCTTTATGTTGTTTGCTACATAGTTTGTTCAAGACAGATATTTTCAAATAGTCGTCCCTCTTGTGTACAGACAGATTATGGGCCACTTTATGTAAATACGTGTTAAAATTGAAGAATTTTAATATAAAAGCATTCATAAATGAAAGGCTAAACATGACCTTTCCAATTTTAATGTATATTACCCATGTTTCATGTTGGAAGGGTTCCTTCAGCATGTGAAGGGAAGTCCATCTATGATTTAAGAATGTAACCCAGTATCCAAGGTTGAATATTTGAAACTAAACAGAAATTTGTTGGCTCATAATGACAGGGTTTGGGAAGCCCAAGGCATGTATTATAATTTGACAAAGACCCTTACCCTACATCATTCCATGGATATGGAATGGATATGGACATACAGTAGGCATGAAGGGACATGAGAAAGGGGGCTAACCTCACTGCTGTGAAAAGTCCACTCTGAGGATGGCAGAATGTATTCATACGGGCAGCATCTTTGTTACCTGGTAAACTGTTGGCAGCTCCATTTTGCAACACTGCTGCATTAAAGAGTAAGCTTTCAACAAATAAACTGTGGGGGACACCTTTGAATCCTAGCAAATCATATTAAAACCTCATCTTCTGATCTTAGTAGGTGATATCTGTATGTTAGGAGGGAGTCATTGTTATATGACATGAAAGTGAATTTAAACATGGCAGATCTTGAAAATATCAAGAGACAATGTTTTTTTCTATTTTTCCTGGTTGTATTCATGGTGTTCAGCAATTAAGAGAAGGACAAGACAATGTCCTGTCACCTGCCTGATGTGTATGATGCTTCTCAAAATTGATGCCTTATTTTTTCTTTTATCATTTTCAAGGGGAATGATTGATAAGGACGTTATGTGTTTCTGAGAACAAAAATAATTTAAAGCAATACATTCTGTTAAAGATTAATTTTAGACAAGGGCAAGACAATATTTAGGCACATTAACGGGATTTCTTTTATGGAATTAACTACATAATTTAACATTTTCTGAGTATTCAGTACAAACAATTAGGAACACTGAAGCAGGAAAATGATTATTTTGAGAGTTCTAGATAATTAAAGAGCAGCATCAGTTTATTAGCATATAACTCTTTAAATTAATTTCCTCTTTTTTACTAATGATGTTATATTATAAAAATATTTATTTGATAAGGAATAAAGGACGTCCTGAGTCACAGGAGATTTCAAGAGACACTTGCTACAGTGAATGACCATGAGAAAGGAATGAACTCAGTAACATCTATGCATTTTGACAGTCAGCAATTAAATGCCTTCTATAAGACTTGGCACTTCTTGTTTTTTCTACAAGGGGTATTTCTATCAGAAATCTTCATTTGAAGATGTGTCTTAACCTTTCTCTACCTGTATGGTGCACAAAACGTTTATACGTTGTCTATGTAATTTCTGGCATGTATATTTAGAGTATATGCAGCGTGAGTGCTGTATTACAGGCAAGATCATTACACAATTCATGTGCAATGAATGCTTGGTTATAGAGATGAACCTTCCATGAGTTCTGACTTAGTGTTTGTAATCTAGCACTGAACTTTTATGGCGAATGATAGTTTATAGGCTTGAGTTTCCCACAGCAGTGACACCATGAGTGCTGTCATTTTGTTTTGAGTGTCACACAGTATATTGACACAAGCATGCTGGCTTAGTGGTGTGAGCCAACCGCAGTACATAGACCATGAGTCCTGAGTTTCAGGTGTGTCTCCAAAGTGCATTCACTAAGAGTGATATAATCTGCATTACATGCTTGAGCCTGCTACAGGCATTGTACCATGAGTTTTCGATAACAGGCATTAGCCTCCCACAGTATATCAGTGCTGAATTAATGTTTGGAATCTAGCACTGTATATTCATAATGAATTCTGGGTTTTAAGCACAAGCTTTAGACAGTAAGTAAAGCATGTAAGTACTCTGTTACATGAGTATTATCTCTGGAGTACATTCACAAAAAGTGCTGGGTTATAGGCATGAGCCTACACAGTGCATATTTCATGAATCATAGGTTATATATAAGCATAAGCCTCCCACAGTAAATGCACTATGCCTGCTGTTTTTCTCTTTTAAGTTTGGCATTTAAATGTAAATACATTTACAATGAGTGCTGGGTTGTAGGTAAGAGCCTCACACAATACATACTTCATCCATGCTTCAGTATAAGTGAAAGCTTCTCAAATAAATGCACCAGGAGTTTTGGCTTACTGTTTTGAATCTTACACAGTGCATTCACAATGAGTTCTGGGTTATAAACGTGAGAATTTCACAGTTCTTGCACAAGGAGGCCTGGGTTATTAGCGTGAGTCTCCCAAAGTACATAAAACCATGAGTGCCTAGCTATAACCATCTGCCTCCCGGGTATGTGCACCATGAGCGATGTATTATATGTGTGAATCTCCCACCACAAATGAAACATGAATACTTGCTTACTAATAGAGTCACACACAAGACCCCCAATGAGTGCTCTGTTATAAAAATGAGTCTCCAAAATGCATGAATTATGTGTGCTGGCTTTCTGTGTATTATCTGCCACTATGCAACCACAGTGAATGCTGGCTTATAATAATGAAAATCCCACAGTCAGGCACCAGTGGTGCTGTATTACTTTTTTGAGCACACACAGTACATGGACACAAGAATGCTGGGTTAGTAGTTTTGGGTCTCTCATGGTACATAAATGTTGAGTGCTGAGTTCCATGCATGCATCTCCAGAGTACCATGAGTTATGAGTTATAGATGTGAACCTACCACAGTATATGTTCCATAAATGCTGACATAACTGTCTTGAATCTAGCACAGGGCATTCAGAATGAGTGCTGAATTATAGGCACAGCATTTCACACTAAGTAGAAGCACATGAGTGAGATCCCTTACAGGAGTGTGTCTCATGAATGTAATCATTATGAGTGCTCAGTTTTAGGCATAATCCTTCCACTATAAGTACATATACTATGAGCACAGAATTATATGCATTCATCTCTAAATTACATGTTCTATGAGTACTTAATCACAGGAATGAGCCTCACAAAACACATGTTCTATGGTTCATGGTTTATACTTATGAATCTCCCACAATACATGCTCCATAAGCACGGGCTAACTGTAAGGAATCTGGCACTGTTCATGCACAATGACTTCTGAGTCATAAGGAAAGAGAGAGTACAAGCACATGAATGCTCCTTTACATGCATGCATATGCTGAGTGACTCCTGGCTTATTGTTTTGAATCTAGCATAGTACATTCACAGTGAGTGCTGGGTTATAGCATCACACAATAAGTAGAAGTGCTTGATTGAGCTCCCTTACAGCTGCTGTGAATCTCACAAGTACATACATAGTGAGTGCTCAGTTTTAGATATAAACCTCACACAGTAATTAGATATGCCATGAGTACTATATTGCAGGCATTCATCTTCCAGTTTGTCTCACAAGTACATACAGGATGTATGCTGGGTTATAGGCAAGATGTTCACTGAGTACATGCGTCATGCATGCTGGGTAATAAGCATTAGCCTCTCACATTAAATGTACGATGAGTGGTGGCTTAGTCAACACCATGAGTTTTCAATCTTTCACAGTAAATTTGCAATGAATCGATGAGTTTTAAACATGATATTTTCACAGTTCATGGACATGAGTACTGGATTAGTAGTGTGAACCTCCAAGAGCACATAAATCATCAGTTCTAGGTTTCAAGCATGTGTCTCCAGAATATGTGCACCATTAGTGATATATCATAGGCATGAGTCTCCCACCTGTTATAGGTGTGAACTTCTCAAGGTACGTGGACCTTGAGTGCTGGTTTATTATTTTTGAATCTAGCCCAGTAAATTTTACAATGAATGCATTGAAAATTAAGTATCACTAAATTCACAGTGAGTGCTTGATTTTAAGCATGTGCATACACTGTGAGAACTGCCTTGCAGTCATTTTTTGCCCAAGTACACATCCATGAGTGCTGGGGTACATGGATTAGCCTCACAGAATACATGCTCCATAATTACTGGGTTATAAGCATGAGCCTTCCACATTAGATGTACTATGAATGCTGGCTTACTATTTGATTCTAACACAGTACATTCACAATGAGTTTTGAGTAATAGACAAAAGCATCCCACACTAACTAAAAGCAAAGGAGTGGTACATTATAGGAATGTGCCTCCAGAGTATATCACAGTGAGTTCTGGGTTATAGGCATCAATACTTCAATTTTAAATACATGCACCATTAGTATTGCATTACAGGCATTTGACTACCAAGTATTTGCCCATTGAGTGCTGGGTTACAAACAGGAGCCTCACACACCAAGAGTGCTGTCTTACTGTTTTAATCACATACAGTCTACCCACATAAGCATGCTTATTTAGTGGTGTGTGCCTCCCAAAGTACATGAACCCAAAATACATGAACATGCTGAGTTACAAAATGCATGTCAAGAATATGTGCACCATTAGTGATGTGTCATAGGTATGAGCCTCCCACAGTACATGCTCCATGAGTGCTGGATTACTATTTTGCATCCCATACAGTTAATTTACAATGAGTTCTGTGCTATAAATATGAGCCTCCTAGAATGCAGACACCTTGAGTGCTATCTTACTGTTTTGAAATATGCACAGTAGATTGATACAAGTGTCCTGGGTAAGTGATATGTGTCTCCCAAAGTACATAAACCATGAGTACTAAGTTATAACTATTCAAATCCTTAGTATGGACACCATGAGATCTGAGTTATAAGCATGAATCTCACCTCCCAGGACATGTACACTGAGTGCTAGCATACTGTCAAAATTTAGTACTGTACATTCACATTGAGTGCTGGGTCTTAGGCAAGAGCCTCTCAAACTATGTATAAGCACATGACTGGTCCATTACATGCATGTGTCTGCTGAATACATTAATAATTCATGCTTGTCTATTGGCACTAGTCTTCCACTGTAAATATAGGCACCATGATTACTGCATTTTGGGCCTAGCCTAGAGCTATGAAGAGGTTGAAACATGCTTTGAACCCTGGATTTCTCAACCTGAGAGTAGAAGGCATTCAGCTGCTCCCCTTTTTCTTACTCTAACAGCTATCAAAGCTCAATCAGATCCTAAAATGCCTTATATCCCCAGTCACTGATAAGATACTGCCTCTCCCAGATATGTGTCCTGGTTAATGTTTGTCTGAACACTGCAGCTGGAGGGCCTTAGGCTCCGTATATGACTTTCTAAGGTCTCTTTCTCTAGCCCTTGTGAGACCCTTCCTATGAAACGGAGGCTTCCTAGGGACTTTAGCCTCAGCCAATGACAACGCAACTACCTAGGTCTCATTGTGAGCCCCTCACATTTAAATAGAACTACTCTAGTACCACTGCCTTAAAAAATGGCCCTTCCCTCTTTACCCTATAAATGTAATTCCCGTTGCTTGAATAAATTGAGCTGTAAACACAGTCTCCTGGGAAGTCTGCTTCCTGTTGGCTCTAAGCCTCTGCTCAACATCTCAGAACCCAGGATGGGCTGCTACCTGTGTTTTCCTTTATGAGGCTTAGCCAGTGGCAAACAGCTTGACTACCCCCCAAGGAGGAGACCAGGGAGGAAAGACTCACACTGAATTATATATTTTTCTCCAAAGCATATGCAGTATGCGTGCTGATTGCAGATATGAGCATCACACAATACATACTTCATAAGTCCTTCTTTATAGATGAGAGCATCTCACAGTACATGCCCCATGAGTGTTGTCTATCTCTTAAGAATCTAGCACTGTACTTTCACAAAGACTGCTGGGTTATAGGCATGAGCCTTGAGAAGTAAATACAGGCATATTAGTGCTCTATTTCAAGCATGTGTCTCCCAAGGTTTACACTGGTTTACACTGAGTCCCGGGTTGTAGACATGAGCTTCCCACAACTCATGTCCCAGGAGTGCTGGGTTATAAGTGTGAACCTCCCAACTTATATGCAAACATGAGTTCTGACTTAATGCTTTTAATCTAACACAGTACAGTCACAGTAAGTTCTGGGTAATAGCCACAAGCATTGAACAGAAGAGTAAACACAAGCAGATTAGTGATCCATTACTGCATGCATCTTCTGACTACATTCACAATATTTGCTGGATTGCTGACAAAAGCATCCAACTGTAAATATATGTAATAATAGAAAGTTACAGGTGTTCATTTCCCAAATTCATGCCTAAGGAGTGCTGCACTACAGGCAGGAGCCTCATACAGTACCTGCAGCACATGTGCTGACTTTCTCCTTAGAATCTATCACTGTACTTTCACTTTGTGTTCTCTGCTGTAGGCATGACAACACCATGATTACTGTGTTTCAACTTTCATCTCTTGAGTATGAGTATATGAATGTATAAGTGCACGAGTGTGCTTCCTTTCAAGCATGCATCTCCTGAAAACATGCACAGTGATTGTTGGGTTTTAGGTACAAGCCACCCAGTATAAATACATGCACCAGAAGCACTGAGTTATAGGCATTTGTCTTCCAAGTACATTCACTGTGGTCCTTGCACAATACCTGCTCCATGAGTCCTGGATTACAGGTGTGAACTTCCTATAGTGCACCATGAGTAAAGGCTTCTTCTTTGTAACCCAGCAGTGTACATTGATGATGAATGGTTGATTACAGGCATGAGACCCTGACTGAAAAGGTGCTGTTTTGTTTTTTGGGTCAAACACAGTACATCGGCACATATGTGCTGTGTTAATGGTGTGAGTCTCCAGCATTACATAAATGGTAAATCCTGAGTTTCAGGCATGCGTCTTTAGAATACATGCACCATGAGTTATTTGTTGTATGTAATGTGTGAGATTCTCCCACATTAATTGATCCATTATATTTGGATTGTAGGCATGAGGGCCCCACAGCATAGACACCATGAGTGCTGGTCTACTGTTTATACTCTAGCACTGAATAATTATAATGAGTGCTGTGTTATAGGCACTAGCCTGACACAATACATGGTCCTCGAGTGCTGGGAAATACACATGAGCCATTTACATTAAATGCAGCTTCAGTTCTTGATTATAGTTTTTCGTGTTTCACAGTACATTTACAATGCATGTAGGATTATCAACATGAGCTTACAAACTTCATGCAACAGGAGTATTGGATTATTAGTGTGAATCTCTCAAACTATATAAAGTATGAATACTAGCTTAAAATTGTCTGTCTGCTGAATACATTGACCCTTGGTGATGTTATATGCAAGAGTCTCCCACAGAATATGTACCATGGGTGCTGGTTTACTGTTGTGAATCATGCACAGTTCATTCACAATAAGTGTTGGGTTACAAACAAGAGCCTCCCACAGAACATGCACTGTGAATGCCAGGTCACTCTTTGAAATCTAGCAGTGTCCATTCATGATAAATGCTGGATTATACACACAGGGTTACCACAATAAAGGCAAAATGAGTTCAGTCCTATTATTTTGAGATGTATCTAGTGAAGTAATACAAGAGTCCTGAGTTAGTGGTTTATGTCTCCCTCAGTATATAAACCATGAGTCCTGAGTTCTAGAGTTCTAGGCATGTGTCTCCTGAAAAAGTGCAATATGAGTAATACATATGTTACATACACAATACATGCACAGTGAATCCTGGGTTACTATTTTGAATCTATAATTGTACATTCACAATGAATGCTGGGTTATAGGCATAAACATCCCACAGCAAGTCCAAGAACATGGTTATGCTCCCTTAGAAGTATGCTTCCTGAACACATTCACTGTGAGTTCTGGGTTTTAGACACAGGCCTCCCATTGTAATTATGTGCACCATGACTACTGTGTTGCAGTATTCATTTCTCAAGTGCATGTACTATGAGTGCTGGGTTACAGGGATGACTTTACATAATACATATTCCTTTAGTGCTAGCTTGTAGGCATGAACCTCTGACATTGAATGTACCACAAGTACTGACTTTCTGTTTTGAAACACACACAATACATTCACAATGAGTTCTGTGTTATAAATGTGAACTTCCACCAGTACATGCACCATGAGTCATGAATTACTCTTTGTAATCTAACCCTGCACATTTACAAGGAATGCTGAGTTAAAGGCATCAGAAACTCACAGTACAGGCACCATAAGTATTCTCTCACTGTTTTGAGACATGTACAGTGCATTGCCACACCTGTGCTGCGTCAGTGTTATGAGACTTCCACCGTATATAACTCCCAGTCCTGAATTATGTGTTATGTGAGTATCCCACAGTAATTGCACCATGAGAACTGAGTTGTACACATGAACTTTCCATTGCAAGTGTACTATAAATGCTGTCTTAGTGTTTTGAATCTTTTATATACATTCAAAATGATTGCCTGGTCATACGCGTGAGCATTGCACAGGCAGAACAAGCAAATGAGTGAGTCCACTGAAAGAAGAGTTTCCCAATGGACATGCATTCAAGATGGTGGCATGGCAGCAGACAGAGTCTGACAGTGCTCCAACCACTGCCCTGCCACCTCCACTGAAGGCATTCTCATGTACTTTGTGAGTCTTGTGAGGCCAGGAGAATGTGGGGAATTGGGAATGGTTAGAAATAGATGCTCAAGCAGTGACAGAGCTGGAAGATCCACTGACCATGAAAGGAAGTGTAGTGGAAGGGCCAGCAGGTTAGACTCATAGTATGGATGAGCAAGCCAGGAGGGAAGACTAGCTGAAATGCACTGATATTTGGTCGGTCCATTGTGCCCCATTGCTACTTGAAGAACTGGCATGGCTGGAGGAAGGGGGATCCCACTCAGCCTACAGGTTTGGCACACAGCATGGGAGAGGCAGGTTGTGAGAAGACTCTAAGATGTTAGATAAAAAGAACATTAGACAATATGGTGGCATGGCAATAGACAGAATCAGACAGCTGCTTCTAGTCAGGTTGCCCCCAGCTACTCATATATTCAAGCACAAGGAATAATCTTGAGAATTAAAAGCAGTTGTGACTATTCAGAGGAGGGGACACACTTAGGAAGTCAGCTGGCTGTAAGTAGAAAGGAGGGATAGCAGAGCAAACTTGAAGGCTCAGCCAGTGATCACAGAGGACACTGGACTGGAGACACAGTCACACAGTGTTCTGAACAGGATGGAGGACAAACGAACTAGGCATCCCCTAGAGGGATGGCCACTGAGGAAGCCAGAATGTTGAGACCACAATCTGGCTTCCCTATGGCCACTGGCAAGGCCTGGGTAGCCACTAATGGAGCAGGAACACTGTAAGGAGAGACAAACCTAGGAACTCAGCTGACTGTAGAACTTTGTTGAATGCCAATAGGATACTCATGGCTGGATGTGGAAACAGGCATGTGTGTGCATCCAGGAAAGTCATCAGGCTACCACTAGACCCTATTGGCCTCTTCACATTCCACTAGGCCAGAATTTCCTCTCCCATGGTCCTATTGTTTTCTATGATGGGGTCATGGACTACATGTCCTGAAGCACTTCTCATGAACTGCAGGCACAAAGGCCTGATAGAAGGACAGGGAAGGAAGAAGCAGTCTGGAGGTTGAGCAGTCCTGCCCCCCAAATTCACTGCCAAAACACAGAATCAACCTGATCCTGAGCAACAGCAAGATATCCCAGTCTAAGAATGTACATTTCCTCTACTCTGTATCCACATAAAAGATCTGTCTTCAGGTTGACGATAGATCTCAGCCTCTTCACCACCAGTCAGGCTGCTACTTGTATGTTCTCCATGATAGAGTAAAGGAGAGCATGGGCTGGTTGCTATCCATATGTTGCAAGCACAAAGTTCAAAGCAGCAGGATGGATGGTTATGAGGATACGTGTGTGCGTGTGTGTATGTGTGTGTGTGTGTGTGTGTGTGTATGCAGCAGTTAGGTGCTCAAATAAGACCTGCCTCAGAACTCACTGCGAAACCTCAGGATTACCCTGATCCTGAACAATAGCAAGATGTCTCAGCTGAAAAATTCCATTTTCAAGGTTGAGTTTTCTCCTTTAGGGAGGGGACTTAGAAACTCAAAATGCTCATGTGAACCAGGACAATTACAGATCTGCTGCATTGCTGACATTATCTGAGTTCACTGGGGGCTTAAGCATGGCTTCATGAGACATTCATTCTGGCAGGTTATCTGGTGCCTATATGAAGTCAGGGTGCCTGCATGAAGCCTAGGTGCCTACATGATGTCCAGGTGCCTACAGATTGTCCCCATGCCCTAACAAAGACCAGAATCTTGTGGGATAGCAGCATCCCTGCAGGATGATCAGATGTCTGAGGGAGGTCCTTGTATCTGTCTAATGTCAAAGTACCTGCATGATGTCCAGACACCTATGTGATGTCCAGGTGCCTGTGGGACACGCTGGTGCCTGTGATCACAGGGTTTCTGCCAGAGACCCTAGAGCCTGGAAGATGTCAGGGTGGCTGTGGGGTGCCCAGGTGCCTGTGTTATGCCCAAATGCATGTCAGTTTGGGCAATGGAGCTCATCTTCAGGTCAAACTTTGTCATATTTAATCTCAAGCTAATGTAGCTTAAGTGAAGTTCCATGATCAGAGCAGCCTTCTACCTCCAGAAACCATAGTGATACTCATTACCCATGATCCCACCACACAAGTTGGACTTATTATTATTTATTTATCTATCTATTTATTTATTTATTTATTTACTTACTTAACTTTATTTGAGGGCTATAGGGGATTCTGCAAATTACACATTTGTTGGAGGTGATGGCTACCATGGGAGCACCTTTACAAATTAAAATTGATAATGCCCCCATGTATATTTCCACTAAGATGAAAAGGGCTTTTTTTTTGTTGTTGTTTTTACCTACTATACCATAAACCATATTATAGACATAACATACCATCCAACAGGTCAAGTAGTTATAAAAAGATCTAATCATACCTTAAAGGAGCTCCTTAATAAACAGAAGGAGGGAATAAGATTAAGGACTCCCAGAGACAGACTGCATAATGTTTTATTGACTTTTAATTTTTGAATGCCAATGAGTCAGGAAAAGAACTGCTGCCAGACACTAGACTGTAGAAAAAAAATTTGTTGAATTAAATCAGCCTGTATACTATAAAAATGTATTAACATCAGAATGGAAGTCAGAGAATGTGTTACATTGGGGAAGAGGATTTGCTCTTATTTCCACTGGAAATGGTCCTGTGGAATCAAAATTGATTCAGTCTGAATGAGAGAAGCATCCTAGCAGAAAGGCTGCTCAAGAAGCTGGCTCAGGAAGGAGACTATAGTTCCTCAGACTGGAAAACCTTGATGCTGAAATGAACATTTGCCTGAGAGAACTTGACAGATGATCAGGACTGAAATTTTGGAGGATCACTGCATTGACAGCTGAAGTGGATCATCAAAAGGACATTAAGACTGTTAAATTTAATGGTATTGATAATTGTTTTTACTGTAATAGTTAAACTGTGTAAAAATTATCTTCAAAGCACAATTTATATCTTAAGCAGAGAGGGAAAATTTACAGAGGAATGTTCCTCTGTGAAAGCTAGTGTCTATATCCAGGGGCTACATTCAAAGGTCTGTGTGGTCTGGATGGAATGTAGATATACCTTTAATCTAGCATTCAGAAAGCAGTGGTAGTCCATGACTTTAATCTCTAGAAAAAACAATGGACACACACAGGAAACAGAAATCAAAAGGAGTCAGTGTCATCAGGAAGTGACATCTGAGATGAGTCAGAGTAAATGGCAGACAAAGTGACTTATCAGAGGAAGAGCTAGCAGAGCAAGGACATGCACAACTCTAACAGGAAAAGGCAAACTTTTAGTTCAGTTAAGGAGTGAGTTACAGAGTCAGTTGAGAATCAGTTAACAGAAGCCAAGGAGTCACTAAGAAGCATTAGTCAAAGAGTTAGTTTAAAAAAAAAATCAGTCACAGAGAAGGAGTTTCCAAAGCTGAAGCTGGAGTGAGTTGAAGCAGTAAGTTACAGAAGCAGGATGGAGCAATGAGACCTCAGGGGGAGATAAAAAGACACAGTAGAGCTCAGCAGAAGAAGCCCAGAACAGAAAATAAATTGATCCACAAGAAGTGACATCTGAGATGAGTCAGAGTAAATGGCAGACAAAGTGACTTATCAGAGGAAGAGCTAGCAGAGCAAGGACATGCACAACTCTAACAGGAAAAGGCAAACTTTTAGTTCAGTTAAGGAGTGAGTTACAGAGTCAGTTGAGAATCAGTTAACAGAAGCCAAGGAGTCACTAAGAAGCATTAGTCAAAGAGTTAGTTTAAAAAAAAAATCAGTCACAGAGAAGGAGTTTCCAAAGCTGAAGCTGGAGTGAGTTGAAGCTGGAGTGAGTTGAAGCAGTAAGTTACAGAAGCAGGATGGAGCAATGAGACCTCAGGGGGAGATAAAAAGACACAGTAGAGCTCAGCAGAAGAAGCCCAGAACAGAAAATAAATTGATCCACAAGAGTAAGAGTTCAGAAGGAGCTAGTCAGTCGGCAGTAAGTCTAAGAAGGCTAAGACTGAAGCCTAGGTCTGGGCTAGCAGTTTAAATGGTTTAGATTATATGAAGGCTGAAGCCTTTCAGTAGAAGAATTAAGAATAGATTGTAAAGAAAACCAAATGCTTAGGGCACTGTAAATTCTCAATGAATCTTAAGTTATAGATATTTATCTCTCACAGTAAGTATAAGTGCATGAGTGCTCCATTACAGGTTTGTGTTTCCCCAGTACATGTACAATGAATGTTGTGTTACAGGCATGGACCTCACACAACATATTCTACATGAGTCCTACCTTATAGGCCTGAGGTTCCTACAGTAAATACAGCTCTGAGAGTTAGCTTACAGTTTTGAGTCATGTGCAGTACATATACAATTAGTGCTGGGTTATAAATACGGGCCTCATTAGAGTCTTGCATAGTACATTTACAATGAGTTCTAGATTATAAAATGAGCCTTGCACAGTACATGCAACATGTGTCCTGGGTTAACAGTGTAAGTATCTCACAAAACACTGACATAAGCATGCTGTGTTAGTAGTGTGAGTCTCCAACAGTACATTGACCATGAATTCTAGGTGTGCTTCTCCAGAATTGGTGTACCATGAGTGATGTGTTATATGTGTGAAAGCCCCACAGTAATTACACTATTAGACCTGTGTTATACAAGTGAGCCTCCTACAGTGCATGTGCCATTGTAAGTGCTGGCTTACTGTTTTGAATCTCGCTTAGTACATTCATAATGAATGCTAGTTTATAGACATAAGCTTCCTAATGTAAGTATGTACACCATGAGTATTGCATTATGTTCATTCATCACCCATTATCAATGCTGGTTATAGGCATGAGCCTCACATAATACATATTCCATGAGTGCCCTGTTATGAGGTGAACCTCTTATATTAAATGTACCATGAGTGCTGGTTTACTGTTTGTATTATAGCACTGTACATTCATGATGAATACTAGGTTATAGGCATGAGTATCCCACAGTACAGGTAGCATGTGTTCTGTCTTAGTGTGTTGAGTCTTGCATAGCACATTTACATAAGTGTGCTAGCTTGGTAGTATGAAAATCCCACAGTATACAAACTCCTGAGTTCCAGACTTATTATTCCAGAGTTCATGCATCATGTGTATGCTATGTGTGTGAGCTTTCCACAGTAATTGCACCATGAGATCTGAGTTATAGGTGTGAAATTTCCATGGTACATGTTTCATGAACGCTCATTTTTTGAGCATTCATGTTTTGAGTACTGAGTTAGAAGCACCAGTCTTCCGTAGTACATAAATTGTGATTGCTGCATTATTGTTTGCAATCTAACACTTGTATTCACATTATACGCCATTTTCTAGACATGCCCCCGCTAACAGTACAGGAACCACAAGGAACACAATGTATATGAGAAAAAGAGAACTCTAAGAAGACCTGTGGCTTGAGAGTTTGTTATTTATTTATAGTATATCTTGACTATCATCCTTTATATCATCAGTTATATATAATATATATAAAATTATATAATTATATATAGTATATATAATATAATAATATAATCACATCATTATATATTACATTATATATATATATATATATATATATATATATATATATATATATACACACATCAATTATAAATCTAGAGGATAAAAGGCTTTACAACAGCCAATGAAAGCCAAGACACTTAGTTTTGAAAATAATGCTTTGGGCAAAAGCAGTTGCTGCTCAGTGATGAGTAACCTCATGGTCACATGTGGCTGACAAAATAAATTGCCTGCACCTTTGCTCTTCACTTGGGTAAGCATTCATATCTCACAGTGTAAAGTGTGTGTTTTATGCAGGAGATGGACATTAATACTTGTATGCACCATTCCAGTGTCTTTCTTGCTGTTGGGTGCTGTGATAATTACACAGAAATATTCATTCAGTCTGCCAACCACTTCTTTGGAATTGACAGTTCAGAAACTGGCTCACTGAAACAAATCGCACACTTGCTGCAGCCCACTAGAAGGCACGAACTGGTTTGTATACGCTGCTCTTTCAGGCAGATACTGCTCTGGGATGTCGAAGCTTTTCATTTTAGCCTTTGTTGCATCATTCCACACAGCTCCATCCAGAATTCAGGTGCATAAAGGACTATTTTTATGCTTTTAAAGTAAAAGATGTTGTACTCTGAGATTAAAACTATGAGGGTTATGCGTTTGTGACTAGCAACATTTTTCTTAGCCATTTAGCCGCATGGGAATCTTTTTCTTTATTATTCAACATTCACATGTGGAAACAAATTATTTAGCTCTTTTACTTTTACCCATTGGTAATTGGAATGCATGTGGAAAACACAGTACAGCGTCAGTAAGTGCTAAAATGCAAACAGCTTTTGTCTCTGAAGTAATACCATCAACTTTGAAACTATTTTAGAGGTTACATTATTTTCTTCTCAAGATTTTGACTTAATGCGGTGTCAGAAACATAATGCATCATTGCTAGTCAATAAATGAAGCAGGCCTCTATTTACAATAATAACATATGGTAATTTAAAAAGATCAAAACACGGGCTGCAAATATTCTGCTACTGAAATATTTGTCTGAATCAGTTTTACTTTATAGGCTTTATAAAGCATTCTTTTTCCTTATGTTTCGGAAATGAAAGCCAAAGGATGAATGAGTACATGTTGCAAGGGATGACTGACATGTTGGAATCCATTTCCTCACTTATATTCTTTCCTGGCACTTCTTTTTTTGGGGGGGATGGTGGAGCAAAGTCTGTATCATTTGTAAATGATGAAATTTATAGTAAGAGGTTTATTAATTTTTCTCATGTTATTTGCATAGGGTTTCAATTCCATGTTCACACTGGCATCTAGCCCTACTTTTCAGAATGTTTTTACTAACCATCTTTCTGGTAGTTCACATCAAAGGCCCAGGAGCTATTGTTGACAGTAATTATTTTCTATATCAGGCTTGACATTTTGACTTTATTTTTACCACACACTGCCAAGTTCCCTTCGAACAAGGGGATAATACAGCAGAGTAGCTAAGAGCGCTCACATACAGGTCAGGGAGGCTGTATTTGATGCATTACATGTAGGCATTCATTTCTCTTCTTTAAGCACCAGGGGGGGTCTTCTGAGCAGGGATGATATTAGCTTTTCATACTTTAGACCTGGTAGGATTACCATGAACACAACATGAATTAAGATATACTCTTATTGCCCTCTTAGCCTTTCATTCCTGATAGCTATTAACTGCTTGTATTAACAAATACAAAGTAGCTTTTCATTAATAACAAAGCTTCTAATGGTTTGAAAGGCTTCCCAAATAATTCAATTCAGCCAACTCTGAATAGGGTGATGATTTTTTACATCTCACATTATAGTGTGTCCCCCCAATGTTCTTCTCATCATTTCTCAAATATATATAAAGAGAGAAAAAATAAGGTATTCTGTTTCCCAATGTGTAGCATTGTCTCTTGTAAGACAGTTGAAGACGGTGCCTTTCAGGAGCCTTATTATGTGGTCCATTGGACAGAGGACACTCTTAGATAATCTCTTAGCCTTCCTTATGTTCTCCCTTTGTCTATACAAACCAGAGCTTTCTGGGGCTTGATTATGTAGAATTTTTATTTCAAAGGAGCTACCTTTATTTGCCTCAGTGCTGAGTTTTTGAACAGTGTTGAGTTTTTATTTTTCACTCTACACACACAAAAACAAACAAACACATTTGTACACATACACACACTCTTAGAAAAAGCTTGACAAGCAAACTCTTATCATCAGCCTTCATGTTGGAATTAGAGGATAATTTTAATTGTGAAGACCTGGCCTTTTATGTACTTTCTCATCTTAATTACTGCTTGGTGTTTCCATGTGTGTCTTTTTACGCTTTTAGAATTATCACTGTAGAAATGAATTTATGATCATTCTTCATTAGTTGCCTCAAAGTATCTTAACAATAATATGTAGGCATCAACTTCCTGGAGATATTTTTGCTTTAAAATCTGAAACATTCACTGTCTAGATCAGACTTAGCAAATATTTTCAGTCAGAGGGGCCAATGTTCTGTCAGAGAGTAAATATTTTCTTTTCTCTTTCTTTTTCATTTTATTGTTTGCTTCAAATGATGTCTACACTGTTTTTAGCTTACTGTACAAAAAAAGCGTTTGTGGCAGATTTGTGACTTCTGACCTCACCATATGGATCACTGCAGTCAGTTCTTTAAAGTCCCATTTGAACAGACCTTCTAATGGACTTCACGTACTTTATTTTGCAATTTCATTACTGGGGAATGGCTGGAGAAATGATGAATAAGCAGAGAAGCACATAAAGAGTGTCCTCTCAGCACCAACTTCTTTGTTGTGATTGCTGCTCACCAACCATTTATGATAACTGCAACACCTTAATAATTTGTGAAATAGATAACGTATACATGCCTCCTCCCTTCATCTCTGAAGGTTACCGCAGATTCAGGTCAATGATATTTTGATCCAGTGTTACAAATGGAATCTTAACAGGGATTTAGAGACACTTCAAGACATGGTGTATATTAAATCCCAGAAGTTTCCTTATAACTAAGCCCCAATTTTGTTTCCCATAAAGATGTGCTTGCTGTCAAAGTCTCTTGTTTTTGTGGACACCTGGCTGTCACATTCATGTATTTGATATTGTTGTTGTTGTCATTGTTTTGTTTTGTTTTGCCTTTAGTAGTAGCTGTGGAGTCTCCATTTTTACTACATTAAATTTGTGTAGAAAGAGTAAAGGCTATGCTTTTTTTCCTCAGCACAATTACTTTCCCATGGTAGGTGTTCAAAAACATTGAACTCATTTCAGAAATCACTGACACCCAATTAACATGTCTTTTTCTTGAGTCGTTTCTTAGCCTTTTATGAGAAAAGAACATTCTATTAAATAACTCAATGAAAACAGTTTCTAATTCATATTTAGAAACGGTTTCCGTGTAGTATAATTTTTCTGAATCTGCTCATTTCTGGTCTAATCTAATTTGATACACTTAATTTTAGCTATGTTTTATTCCACAGTGCCTTAAAATGACAGGCTTTTACATTTTTCTTAGGATGTTTCTTTTTTGTAACCCAGTGCAGTTGTTCCAAAGACTATTAGGATGGACCCAATTTTCCTTAGAAGATAAATGGCCATGAACCATTAATTGCCCCTAAATTCACTTGTCTTTCCTCCTACACAGCCATGCTGTCACCAATCTGCCATGATCAACATATGGTTTTAACAAAAAATAATGTTTAGGACTCAATGAATATTAACCCTCATGTAGGCAAGGATGAATGTGTTAGATAAAGTTGTGGGCCTGCGGTTCTGTAATCATAATTGTATACTGGAACCCTTAAATAAGACAAGATATATTCTAAAGAGACACTTGTGCACCATGATTCATCCACTAGAATATTAAAACAATGAACCCCAAGGAATTAAAATTTCTATAAGAATTCCATTTTGGATGAAACCAGTGCTGGTGCCAGCTAGAATGGGACTTGGCTCATGGAAAGACACTTCACAGAGTTCTCAGCTCAATTAATACATGTATAGTTCTTCCCTTTTGTTTTATCTTTTCTATAAAATTGTAACATTCCCATTACCAAATTCTATTTCCCTTTTTATTGTAAATAAAAGAAACTTGGAGGCATGTTTATGAACGCAAGTGCCTGAGAACAGTTAGATTACAGTGTCCTTACTACTATTGATCTACTTTTCTTCTCTTTCTAAAAAGTACTTCATTGGGTTGGTAGAGTCAAGACAACCTCTGGATATTAAGAGAAAATTGAACAACCTTATAGTTATACTAGATACTAAGATAAGGATGGAAGTACTGGGAAATAGTCATGTAGTATGGTCTGTGAGGATCAATTATTCTTTTACTTTGTGAAATCCTACATTGGTTCTAGGAACCAAAATTTGACCTTCTACAAGAGAAGTACATTTTCTTAACTGCTTGGCCATCTGTCTTTCTTTCTTTTTTTTCCCAATCAGGGTTTCTCTGTTGTAACATTGGCTGTCCTGGAACTCACCCTGTAGACCAGAGTGGCTTTGAGCTCTCAGAGATCCACCTGCCTCTGCCTCCAAAATGCTGGAATTTAAAGTGTGTGCCATCACTGCCTAGTTACTTGGCCACTTTTCCAGCCTATAAGAATGAGAACTTTGGGAAGAAACAAAGATGAGGATGCCAGAATGTAAGAAAGATAAGTTATCTAACACTTTGTGAAATAACATGTGGTTGTTCTGAGTATAGAAACTTAGAATGTTGAATGAAATTTGTACTTATGGTGTAGAAAAACAATGTTCTTAATAGAGGATAGCATCTGATGGGCCTCTTTTAATTTTTTTCCAGAGTCTGACCTTTTATCAGACAAAGGGAAAGCATAAAACTAAAAATCAGACAAAACCCATGAAATTAACAATGGTTACCAATCTTTTAAAATTAAAATTAACAGCAACAAAATTTGAGATCTTTAAATTTTAGGGCAAATTGTAAATGAAACAAAATTGTTAACAACACCAAATAATAACAGTTTCAGGTAAGAACTTGTTGGAAGGCTCTAGTTTGGACAGTTTAGTGTAACAAATATTTAAGCTACATAAAAATAACCTTAGGTGAAAACATTTTCACAATTCAATTTTTATTGATTGTACCTTTAGTTTAACTCCTCTTATGCTCCAAGGGGATAAAAGAAATGGTAAAGTAAATAAATGCAGTCAAGTTTAGGATTCAATTGATCTATATAGGCAACTTGAAATCATTGTTCTATCTGAGCCCACTTTCTGTTTCAACAGTTAATTGTCATGGGCTTTTTAAACCTGAATCACTTTGTAAAATTTAAAATATATTAGTTAGCTTTGAATATTTAATCCAATGGTAGGATGTAGGCAGTTAATATCTCCCAATAATTTTTGAAAATCATTAAGAGTTTGTAACTGATTAATTATCTGTATCCTTTGGTCATAATATTTAGGGAAAAAAAATTAAAACCATGCCAAACCTAGTCATGGTGCCTGGCCAAAATTGGTTTCCAATAATGGGAGGGCAACCTCAGCTTTGCTGGGCTTGAAGAGTCCACAGAAACCCATTATCATTTAAAAGTTTGTCACCATCCCTGACCTCAAATTGTATACAGAATTACAGTAATAAAAACAGTATGGTATTGGTGGACAAACACTCAGGTTGACCAATGGGATCAAATTGAAGACATAGACATAAATTGATACACCCACTGATTCTTGATTTGTTATACATAAGCCAGAAATACACACTGTACAAAAGATAACATCTTCAGCAAAAGGTGCAAGTCAAACTGGATGGCTGCAAGTAAAAGAATCCAAATAGATCCATATTTACCACCCTGTGTAAAACTCAACTCAAAATGGATAAAAGACCTCAACATAAGAAAGCAATTACACTGAGTATGAGAGAAGAAAAGTGAGAAGTAGCTTTGAACTTCTTGATATCAGAAAAGACATTATAAAGAAAACATCATTAGCACAGGCACTAGATCAACAATTTAAAAATGGGATTTCATAAAGCTCACAATCCTCTGTAAGACAAAGGAAACTTTCATTTGAACAAAACAGCTGCCTATAAAATAGCAAAAGACTTTCCCCAACTATGTATCCAGTAGAGGGCTAATAACCAGAATACATAAAGAACTAAAAAAAATGGATATGAAGAAAACAAATAATCCTAAAAAAAATGAAGTACCTATCCAAACAGAGAATTCTCAATAGAGGAAACTCAAATGACTATGAAATAATTAAAAAAATGTTAAATATCCTTAGCCATCAGGGAAATACAAATCAAAACTACTTTGAGATTCCATCTTATATCTCTCAGAATGGCTAAGATCAGTGACACAGTGACAGCTCATGCTGGTGGGAGGTGGAACAAGGAGACCACTTCTCCATTGTTGGTGGAAGTGCAAATTTGTACATCCACTATAGAAATGACTGTGACTGTTCCTCAGGAAGATAGGAATCAATCTACCTCAAGATCCAGCATACACCAAATAATGCCTCATCTTACAGCAGAGACACTTATTCAACCACATTCATTGTTTCTGTATTCATAATATGTGGCAGACTGACACAATGGACTATTACTTAGTCATAAAAATGACATTATAAAATTTGCAAATAAATGGGTGGAGCTAGAAAAATCATCTTGAGTGATATATCCCAGACCTGGTAAGATAAATATGATATGTATTCAGGTATATGTGGATGTTATCTGTGAAGTCAATGATAACCAAGACCAATGATAACCATAGAACTGCAGAGAGTAGGTATAGAGCAAGGGGATTGAGAGAATGGATAAATCTCATTAGGAAAGGAAATAGAATAGATGATTATGGATGTATAATGGTCTGGAATGGGAGGATCAAATGTGGAGAGTGAGTTGAGTGAGGGAATAAGGACAGACAGCTACAATTAAAGGGCATTTGAGTGGTAGTATGGAAAACAAATATAGTAGAAACTATATGCAAACAACAAAATTGTCAAATAATAAGGGGTACAGATTCCCAACTGACCATTTCTTTTCACCAAAGGACACTTCCAGTACCAGGATTTGGTTACTTCTAATTCAGTTGTTGGCCAAAGAGGTCCTGTGGTATTCTCTCAAAAACAGGTTTTTGCTACAAACTGACAAGTCCCCATTGCTGAAGGCAACACCTATACAACTCATTGAGCATGGATAAATCAAGCTGATATCTACAAAGAGTCTTCACCCCTACATTCTATTGTCTTTAGTATAGGAAGGTACTCTGTATGCTAACGAAAAAGAAACAAACAAGAACACTTTGATCTACAGTGGTGTCCTGCTTGTAAGGTATATTAAGACAATGGTGACACAAAGCTTGCAACAGTAACAAACCAATGTCTGATTTGACTCCACAAGATGGAACCCATAACTAGCAGTACTTATGTGACTAAGAACCTGAGAATACATAGCCCTGGGATTAGGGTAAAATAAAATATTATTGGTCTAAAAAATGTAGTAATGAAATGACTCCTAATTGTGTTCTCTTATACTCATAGATCAGTCAGTTGTTTACCCATTATCGTAGATAATGCATCAGATGGGAATAAATAAGTAGACCCAGAGCCAGACATTACACAGAGAGTAAGAGACCTTGGAACACTCATCCCTAAATGGGGTGTCTCCATCAAATACCCACATCCTCAGAGCTCAGAGAACCCCTGGAAGGGTAGGTGGAAATAATGTAAGGACCAGAGATGATAGAGGACACCAGGAAAACAAAACTCTCTAAATCAATATGATATAACCTCACAGAGACTGAAGCAGCATTCACAGGGCTTTCATGGGCTTATTGTAGATCCTCTGTATACATTTTATGGCTCCAGTTTAGTGTTTTTATGGGATTCCTTAGTGTGTGAATGAGTGGGTCTCTGATTCTTGGTCTCTCTTCCTTTGAGGTAAGTCCACCTCAGTGAGATAGTTATTTCATCTTATCATATTTTATTTTGTGGTATTTTATTGGTATCTCTTAGAAGTCTATTCTTTTCTTATGAGAAACAGAAAGGCAGTGGATTGGGATGGAAGAGGAGCTGGGGAGAAACTGGAAGGAGGAGAGAAAGGGGAAACTGTAATCAGAATATATTATATGAGAAAATAATCCATTTTCAATAAAGGAATATATATTGAACCAGAGTTTTAGGATAAAAGCCTTGGCTTTAGCAAGCCAAACATTATAAGTCTGGCTACTTATCCTCAATATACAGATTATTATCGATGATGAAAAGCAGAGAAAGTAGCATGGTGTGTTTGTTATGTCAGAAACTCAAGTGAACCTGTTTGTGTCTTTCTATGATGCCAGAAATTATTGAAAAACCATTTACGCATAAGATCAGATAGTTTGAGTAATTCACCATATACTATCGTTTTCCTTCATAATGAGATGAAGTTAACATGGTTAAAATGGTTGGTTTATTTCAATTTTAATTATTGACATAGACTTTCAGCTCACTCAGTAAATATGCATAAGAATAATCCAGACCTCAAGAAGATTCAGAAGCAAGATTACAGAAATATAACTCTGTTAGGAAGAGGAAGAAATAAAGAGATTTAGTGACTCCAAGTCAATCTTCAGGGCATGGAAATGAGATTTAAAGAATTGGGGCAAAGAGACATTAGGAAGTAATTTACTAGTCCCATCAAGGTGTGGTCTATTTGAATATTGTATCAGGTCTAGCTCAGCAAAGTGGTCCAGAGTTGGGAGTGCAATTGCTCTTAGGAGGTTATTACTCTGCTCTAGGGTACAGATTTTCTCTCAGGTATAATTGTCTTCTTTTGAGAGGTGGTCTGTTCTGTGAGATTTTGCTCTTTGCTGTGAACTGAGGACAATGATTTATTTTTGTGCTTTCAGCCCCTAAGGAGGATATGTTAGACTTCTGTTCCTTTTGTGATTAGCACACCTAGCTGCATAGATTAGAGGTGACTTAAAGGACAGAGACCAAAATGAAGTCAGCGATGCTAAGTTTCATGTTTTTGGTTACCTTATGTGCCCAATGAAGCATCAAAGCTTTTGAACAAAAGAAGCTTCTAAGTGCCTGCTTCAAACTGTGAGGAAGCAATCTCAAACATCCCATCTTTAAAACAAAAGAAGAGGGAAACAAAACAAGCAAAAAACCTACCTCAAATGTATCTCTCATTAGTGTAAATGACTTCATTTCTGTTTGGTAAACTAAGTTCCACCTTGCCTATTTATATTTAAACTTATATTTAAAATAGAATTTGCCTCTGGTACCATTAGATGATTAGATAGATCTGAGCAAGTTTGCATATCACTGGCAGCTGACAAAGCTGCAAACTGAAACATTGGAGCTCTTAGTGGTCAGAAGAATAGAATCTGAGTCATTTCTCTGGCTCTGGTTGGATACATAACATTCTGAATTGAGTGTTAACTCATAAGAGTTCTGCTTTGTGAATGGCATTTGGGTAAATAACGTATATCATTGTTCCCATTAGAACAGTTTTCTCTAAATGGCACTGTCAATCATCTGGACAGGAACATGCTCTTCAGGGAAACATTCTTCTCCAGCAATATTAGAAATAGTGTAAAGGCCTACTTAAAATAGAGCTTAGGACAATAGCTTCTTTGGTCATTGTCTATTCTCTCCTTTAAGAGGGTGTTTTGAACAGTGTCCACTTCCAGTCTTCTACACTATACTTTGTGTGCTTCTGAGTTCTTTTGATTGAGAGCTCCAGAACCAAGGTATAGAAGACTGAGTGTTTCATGAGAGTGTTTCTAGATTTGTAGTCCTTAATGTGTGACTCAGTGTGAAATAGCAGGCATAGACATTTTATGGGCTAAAAGACTGTTCTAAAATTGTGTTAAATGTTTGTGATGTTAAGTGGAGATGAAACTAACAAAATAAAAATAACAAGGTTAAATGTGCGTAGAGGGAGGGCTCATTCCAGACATGAAAACAAATATAAATCAAGGACAGAAAATTGGTGTTGATACAAATCTATCACTTCAAGGGAGGTAAGAGTTTAATCTGGAGCTAAATATGTTTGGAACCTGATATAAGTATTTTTTAAAAATTTCTTGTTCTACAAGGGTAACAATTTGAAGTTTTTGTAGTAACAGAACAAAGAAAGCCATAAATCAAAGGACTTTTCAAATATTTGGTGGAAACTTTAGGAGGATGTATTAACACAAAGCAGGGAAATCTTGGCTACAGCCTTTATGTTTTTTTCTGAGGTTATCTGATGCCTTTTGGATGGTGGAAGCTAGAGTTCTGTTAAGTTAATATTTTCCAAAAGGCTTTGCCTTTTTGTAACAAGGATGTTAGGAAATGTTGATAAGGAATATCTACTGAGGATGTTAAAGATAGACTAAGATCAATTGAAGTTAAGCTATGGACCTACAACACCTCCAAAAACATTTTTAGGTAGTTATTTGCCTTTGCTTAAGTTTCAATGTAAAAAACAGCTCTTTCCAGGAACTTTACAGGAAAGTGACTCACATGATTTCTATCCTATGTATATGCTTTCTAACTTGCTGAAAGATGTAGCCACACTGATCAGAACTATTGGTAATGGACACTAGCAAAGACTGCCTTAAAGTGTGTCTTGGCTTTTTAACTAGGTTTCTGATGCCCAGGAGTCTGTGTCTCTCACTTTGCTTTTCTTAGAGCATATTTTTAAGTGGGCAATTTAAAATACTATCTCTGCCTCTGTGAGATGTATATCTTCCAGTTTCTTGCATTTTTACTGCCTAGACAATGTCTTCTCAAGGACCTGAAATTCAAACACAGAAATGTAGGTCCATAGTTCTCCATGAGTGACAATTAGCAGGTGAAGATGGTGTAATAACTCAGAAAAAACATTTCTGATTTCAGCATAACTTAATCTAGTAGAAGCATACCATTTTATCAGCCTTTCACTTTGACCTCCAGTCCATCTTTCCCTTTAATATCCTTCTAATGCTCTTTTCAGGAGAAGTGAGTATTAGGTTTCAGACAATTCTTTCATACTCCTGGTAACACTACTAGAATGATGCCAGCTTGTGTTTGTTTGATTCTCTAGTTTCATGAAATGTCAGTGTACATGTTTTCAAGTGATTTTGCATCATAAAATAATAAACATATTTTCAAACTATTATTATTTGTGTGTATGCATATGAATGTGTTTGTGTTTATGTGTGTGTGTGTGTGTGTGTGTGTGTGTATCTCTGTGTGTAATTGTATGTGTGTGTGTCTGTGTGTGTGTACACTTCTGCATGTGTGCAGATCTCAAAGAACAGCCTTTGGGACTCTGCTTCACTTATACTTTGTTGAAGCAAGTGTTCTCTTCTTTCTGCCATGCTGCATACTCCAGGTTAGTTGGCCCAGAAAATTCTGTTCTCCAGCTTCCTCACATCTTACCTTCCAGTTCAACATACTAGTGCATCTATACTGTTAATGTTGGTTTCAGGAACTGAAATCAGGGTGGTTACAACCTGATGTTGCAAGCACTTTACCAAGGGGAACCACCTTGCTGATCTCACTCAAATGTTTTCCAACCAGTTTTACAAAGCATTTCTTATTTTAGAAAAATTTCAACTTTGAGACTATCTTCAATATTAGTCTTGTATAAATTGTCCTCTGGATACTAGAATTCAAAAATGTCCTCTTAATATGTGAAAACTATTCTCCTCAGCATTCTATTTTCCTTCTGTAAACTAGTAGATTTCCTTAAATTGTGCATCTGAATTGTAATAGTTAAGTTTCATTATCAATTTGGTTAGATTAAGAAGTGAAGAAGCTGGATGGTGGTGGTGCATTACTTTAATACCAGCACTTGGCAGGCAGAGCCAGAAAGATCTCTGTGAGTTTGAGGCCATCCTGGTCTACAGAGTGAGTTTCAGGGCATACAAAGTTAAACAAAGAAACCCTGTCTTGAAAAGCTGAAGGAGGGGGAGAAGGAAGAAGAGGAGAAGGAGAAGAAGAAAATCAGAAAATCCGTGAAGACTAGGATATTGATAGAGGAGGAAGACCCATCCTGAATATGGGTGGTACCATCGCTTTTCCTGTCACTGAGGGTATTGGATACCAGCCACTATATTAGGTGTTGTTATACAGAAACTAACATAATTTTTCCTACACTGATATCTTCTTGTACTTGAAGATATAGACATAGTTATGTAACAATGAGAATTTATTTTACTTATGTTATAGATGCTCATTTTGCTTTCCAATGAAATCTTTATTTGTGGTTAATTAAGGTTTAATCCTTTTGTTAAGTTTTCAGTGGTGCTAAAATAAGGGGAAGTAGGTGGGTAAAACATATAGTGAATCTTCAGATCCTGAAAAAATAAGCATAAATATAAAAGAACATCAATGTGGGTATGGTTTTCCTGCTGTTCTTTTCGTATAATAAAGACCTTGGTAAAGTTTTATCCAATTGCTTGACAGTATGGGAAATCACAACAAACTAATTGTTTGTAGCTGAAGATTTCTAGGAAAGAACCCGGCTTGATAAAGTGTCAACAGATGTGATGAATTGACAGAATCCTGTGAGAACCCATTCCAAAGAAGAAAAATGTACTTTCAAACCCTATAGCAGTTAGAAGCACAGAAATCAAGTGTAAGAGGTCTGGAAACCTCAACGGACAAGAGGAGTAAACACTTAATGATGTGGTGTAAGCTGAAATTTCCACTGGAAACAGACTGCTGTGGAGGTTTAACTGGATGGGTTTTGCTAGCATTTCAGAGATAACAAAAATGTCACAACTAGACATTTTTTTTTTGGTATTGGCTTTTTGTAAAATTCTTGGATTTACTGATTATGTTGGGAAAACTGAGTCAATTCAGTACTTCTGAACACACAATATCCTTCATCATCTAACTGTACTTGGGTGACTTATAACACTTATTTCCATAATAATTTCTTGGCCTTGAAAACAAAGGCTGTGATACTAAAGCAGGGAGCATTGCATTCTCTCTATGGAACCCAGGCCTCATGTTTAACAAGTTGTGCCACAAGAAATGAACAATAACTAAAACCTAACCACTAAGTGAAATTAGTAAACAAGGAGATTAAAAATGAAGGCTCCAAATAAATTTGTTATTTAAGGTTCTGTATATGTCCTAAGAACCCACAGACTAAGTAAGACTCAGGTGTAAAATGCAAGGATTACAAATATTCTATTTATGCTGAAGCTTTTATTTCAAGTACTGTGCAGTGCGGAGTAAATTTCAATGACACTTGGCTTTTCTAACTAGCCATTCTACAGAGCTTCAAGCTGTTTAAGTTCCTTTTAATTTACATGAGCACCTCTTGATAGTACTGATTTTCATTGTGTAAAGCTTTGATGGTGCTACTCATTATTATACAACCAAAAACCCCTTTTGTTTATATACTACAAAGACTTTCAAGCTCAGTGACATTTGACTCTGATCTTTTGCTGGCTAGGTCATGAATGCAAAAGGTATTCATGTTATCGTTAATTCATCTCTGAGTAATGGTCATACCATCATGTCCTGCTATCTAACATCAGACGACATAGATACAGCTCAATTCTGAGTTGTAGTTCCTACTCCACAGCTGCTAGAACAGTGCTCTTAGGAACAATACCTAGAGAAGTTTGACTTCTGTCTTTTACCAGTCCAGGTGCAATGACACTTAGTAGATGCTGGACATATAGATGCATTCTTTCTCAATTAAAAAAATGCATCTGAACAAAACAGGATGTTTTCCTGCATTTCTTTTGTGATAGTAAGACAGTACTCCTCCTGTGTTATTATTATTGTTAGTAAAAACATAATTTCTGAAACTCAGGATTAATCTAAAAAATTCAATAAATGGAATGAAATACATAAGAGTTACTATGATTTTACAGTGTGAAAATCCAGGAAATATAGGCTAGGATACTGAGTAACTATTTATATAAATTAGCTCAATATAATTTAACCTGCTACTATTAGGTTTGGCTACCCTTTAAAAATAGAGTATAAATTCATAGCAAGTATTAAATACTTTTGATATTTAATCTTGGTTACTGATGAACTCTTAGGTACTTTGTAAAACCCTGTGAAACTACTCTACCTTTGTTCATTTCCCTGTCAGTCTTTGTTAGAGCATATGCTTAGAAAAAAGAAAGCCAACTCAAATGAGTCAAAATCTTTGAAAAATCAGTGAATACAATTTATATATCCCAAGATGTTCTTCCCCAACAGCATAAAACCTAACATAGTGAAGAATGAGCACATTTCCTCTCCTTAGAGATGCAAATATTTCACATTGAGGAAATGTTCTTTTTCAAGATGGTGGAAATTATTCTTTGTCTGCTTTCCTAAGAAGCTGGGTGCATTGCCTGGCACTTTCCTGCTGTTGTCAGTAGAACAGCCTCTAATGAACACTATGGATCTGATGAAGCTTAGCTCTCCTTAATGTCTCCAGCTTTAATATTCAGTAAACTTTTTGATGATTTTACTCTAGATGTTTATCATTTTTTCTTTATATTCCTTTTTATTTCCTTTATATTCATTTTCTGTCAGAACTCCTCTCCTAGCTATGTCTGACAATTTACTGTACTCATCTTCAAATGATTTAATAAAAATCAAGATCTTAAATTCAGAAATAAAATATTAATCATTGACTAAAAGAAAGGTGACTAAAATAATAGGCTAACATTGAAGTTATACATATGTTCAAATTGCTCATCCTCTCTTTAGGTAAAATTTGCCTTTCACTACCACAATATTCTGAAGAATGTGCATTGCCATTCTTGAATATCATTTATCATATACACACATTGGCTGGATGAAATTTAACTTATACTATGAGAAAGACTTCATTATTTAGCTGATTCAAAGTTCAATATGGATGTCATCATATTGCTCAGAAAGCTAATGCAAATTTAGATTATACCCATACAAATGTTTTCTCAATCACAGTGAAATTTCCTTGATCCATTATGCTTATCCAATTACATCTCAAATATTGAATTCACCACCTCTTGTGTTTATTGGAAGATTTCAATGGCCTTACAAAAAGAGATCAAATGTACACATGTGTTGGTTTAAAGTGATGTTGTTTATTAAAATGATGCGTTGTTCACTAAATGTGATAAAGAAAAACTTGCAAAAGCTTCTGTCACGTGATATAAGAGAGCGATTAGAATGAACCCAGTTTAATTGGAATTACAGTTAAGTGAGAATAAGGTTAGAGTTTGGGTGCTTTGGAGGTGAGGTTAAGGTGAGTATAAGGTAAGTTCAGGGTGCTAAAGAGACAAAAAGTCATAATTTATTGTGGAGAGGCTCAAGAAATTGTGTGAAGCATACATGGTGTATATGTTAGTGATCAAAGGCCATAGGCCATGCTGTTTAATCCTTTTAAAGACAGAGCCTACTCAACCATTTATTGTGGTGTGGGACACCAAAATGGACACACCAGGATAATTGTAAAGCAAGAAGTTTATTATGGACAGGCTAATTACAGTCTCCATGGGAGTTGGAGAAAGGAGCATGCAAACTAAAAACAGGGAGTGCTTTTTATAGTAAAAATTTGACCATTTGCTAGCAAGTAAGCACATGACAAAAGCAAAAATTGGCTACTAACAATTTGTGCGAGTATGTGATCAGTACAACTCGTGGTGATGGAGTCAGCCAGTTCTCAAAAATTCACTGTGGTTGGCTAGATTTGGAAAATCATTCTTAAGCAATAGGTATATTTTGTATAATTAACTAAGGGAAAAACAGTTTACAAAATCACAGAGAATGAAAGTAAAATCAGAAGACAAAATGGAGTCAGTTAGACCTTAAATATATTTGGGCTTTTTAACCATATTTATTATATTCATTCTTTTGGGCATGCCTTCTACCTGAATTCTCATTAATTATCAAATATGGTGAGTGATGATGGTTGAAAGTTATCCAAGATATGATTACATACACTGGAAATCTGTACTAAACTAATAGAACATTGAGAGTATCCAGAATTGCCACCTAATAATAGAGTAAGGACTGAAACTGTAAACTGACCTATTATATATCAGACAAGAATTTTAGAAAGGAAGAGCTTTGAATGGAAGACATGAAAAATTTTATAGCCAGAAGAGTTTCCAGTTCTAAAATTGTGCAGGAACAGGCTGTTGAAACTTGTTTAGCATGGAAGAAAGCCACAAGAGGACTTCTACCATGTTCTGTGCTTCTGAGGTGCTTTGATCTTTTCAACAGTTTCTGTTCAAGAGTTTTTCTTTCCTAATAGAATAATGAGATTTCTTCTTAAAATAGACACTGAAAGGAAAGAACTAGCTTTGATGTCCTTCAATAGGTGAAGTGATCTGAGGCATGTAATATGTATACACAATGTCATTCCACTTAGTCATAAAGGAGAACAAATGCATGCTATTTTCAAGAAAATGGATGTAATTAAAGATGTTAAATGGAATGAGCCAGATTTGTCATGACAAATATTCCATATTTTCTCTCATATGCTGAATCTAGATTTGTGTTTGTGTGTATGTGTGTGTGCGTACACACTTTAAAAGAAGAACAGAGCTAGAGCTATTTTAGATAGAGGAATGCTACTAGTGGGATGAAAAAGGATTGATAAGAGGATATGAATAAAAGTACATGATGCCATGTGTGGAAATGTAATGAAAGCTATCATTTTTAAACAGTGAAAATACAATGAAAAATACTTAGTGTCTCTGAGGCATGTAAAACATTCCTTTTCCCTAACCACTATCTTCATCTTGTCCTTGAGAAAATCATATTTAAAAAAAAGAATAGTTGAACAGAATGTGCTAAGACAGAGGAGTTTGATGGGCAACAAATACATTGTGAGCCAAGTAGGTAAAAGGAGAAAGATATTTAACATAACTATTGAACTCTTCTTTTTGAACATTATTATTTTCCCTCTCTAAACTTTTAATAATTACTATTTCTTTGTAGTTCCTTTTAGTTTATGTTTATAAAGCGGTTTGAGACTCCATCTGTTAAATCCAGGGCAGGGAAAAAACAAAAAAAAAACCAAAAACCTGGCAGCATTTTCTTCTATTGGTAGAATTCACAAGCAATTGCTTTGATGATTTAGGGCAGTTACATTTGGTGTCTGTCATAGTTCATGGAGAGATAAGCTGATTGGGTTGTCTAGTTGGTCCCAGAAACTTTTGGCTTTGGTGTTCCATAAATTCTCTTTGAAAATGAAGTTCTGGTCCAATACCCCCTCCCCAGGGACACATTATTTGCCGGTGATTTGATCATGATCAAAAGGCAGCTTAATTTTTCTGACACCCATATGCTTTCTCTGGAACCTCTTTTGGTGCTCTCAGAACTTGTGATTCTTACTAGTGGACAACTGATTACTCTTTATAAAGGTCTAGACTTCAGAAATGCTTCCTCTAAAATACAGTGGTTTCTAAAAATCCAGGGAAAGAGTTCTGAAAAAGCAGAGACACATTGTAGCCATCTTCTCCACGTCTGGATCAATTTATGATTTGCTTATGTGCCATGGTTATAAAAAGTGGAATTTTTAAAGGGGAAGTTACTTTCATCTTCAACATTCTGGTTTAAATAGGATGTGTATATTTTACTTTAGGAAAAAATGTATTTATAATTATTGCAGAAATATTTAAGTTGCTACCTTTCTAGGTAGCCATATCTAGTGGTATATGTAGGTATGCTGGAACTAAATTTCAATACCGACAAAACAAAGCAGATCCTCTTGGAATACCATGCTTTCCTAACTCCTGTGGACCTCAGGCCCCATTCCTAGCCTGTCACTACTTCTAATTTTCAGTTTCCAATATGTAGAAACAGTTTTTTTTTTTTTGTCTTTTTTTAAACCAGGAACTTGCAGTGGACACACACGGCAGGATCATAGAACTATTTCCTGCTAGATTACACACAGCCACCTCCCCTCCAAAGAACCAGAAAGAACAACAGAAACCAAAGAATAAAACACCAACCAACCAAAGGCAAGATCAGATATGAGCACCTAGATTTACAATAATCTCTAACCCAGATGTCTAGATGCCAGCTCAAAAATTCAATCAATAATATGTCAGACAATGTACCCAAACTTACTGAATATAATGAAGACAATTCTAAAAGGCAAGTGAGTACATACACAGTTTTGGGCGACCTTATATTAGTAACTGAACAGCATATCTAGAATCTCAAGAATAAAAAGAAGAAATCACACCTGAAATTAGCCAGCAAAAAATAATTAAACTCAGACTAAATGCTGAAATTAACAAATAGAAACAACAAAACAAAAACCAACCAACCAACCAACCAACAATAAACAATACAAAGAGTTAAGAAAAATGAAGAGTTGGTTCTTGATACAATCAGTAAAATTGACAAATCTGTATCCCAATGAACTAAAATGCAAATGATCCAAATTTACAAAATTAGAGATGAAAAGGATATATAACAACAGATACTAAGAAATCCAGAAAATCATAACAATATATTCTAAAACCTCTACCATATTGGAACATCTAAAAGAAATGAATATTTTTTTTCATACATAACACTTACTGAAGTTAGATAAACAGTTTAAGGGGAATTATAACTCCTAGTGAAATAGAAGCAGAAATTAAAATCTGCATGTAAAAAACAATAAAAAATCCAGGGCCAGATGGTTTTAACACAGATTTCTGCCAGATTTCTGCAGAATACTTGATGCTGATACTCCTAAAATAATCACACACACACACACACACACACACACACACACACACACAAATGCACATGCACACACACACACAGCAAAATAAAACAAAACACAAAAACAAAACAAAAAAACCCAGAAGTATCAATTCTGAATTCATTTTATGAGTTCACAATTACCCTGATATCCAAATCACATAAAGACCTACCAAAGAAAGAATTACAGACCAATTTCCATTGTGAATAGAATAGAAAAAATTCCATAATGTATTTGCAAATTGAATCCAAGAACAAATCAAAAAGGTCATCCAGAATGGTCAAGTAGTCTTTATACCAGAGAAACTATGAGTGCTCCATATACATAAAGCCATACACCTATGAACACCTGAACTTTGATAAAGAAGCTAGAAATACACACCGGAAATCTTCAACAAATGGTGCTGGTCAAACTGGATGGCTGCGTGTAAAAGAATACAAATAGATCCATACTTATCACCTTGCAAAAAATGAACCCAGTGTCTAAACATAAAAGCAGACACAATGAACCTGTTTGAAGAGAAAGTAGGGAATAACTTTGTATTCATTTACACAGAGGAGTTTCTTAGCACTGGTACTAAGGTCAATATTCAGACAAAGTGGCAGCCTACAGAGTAGAAAAGGTTTCTTCTCAACTACACATCTGCTATGGGGGTACTATATAAAATACATAAAGAAATCCAAAAAAGCTAGCTATTAAAAAACAATAATTCAATTTTTAAAAGGTATACATATCTAAATAGAATTATCAAAAGAGGAAACTCAAATGGCTGAGAAATACTTAAGAGAAATGTTCAACATCATTAGCCATCAGGAAAATGCAAATCAAAACTACTTTGATATTATATCTTACACTTGTCATAATGGCTAAGATCAATAACACAAGTGACAACTCATGCTGGCAAAGATTTGTAGTAAGCACAACACACCTCCATTGATGGTGGGAGTACAAACTTATACAGCCATTACAGTGGGACAGTTCTTCAGGAAAGTGAAATTTGATCTACCTCAATATCCAGCTATATATATCTCAGGCATATGTTACTATGGGATGCTTCATCTTACCAAAGAGATGCTTGGTCAACAATGTTTATTGTTGCTTTATTTATAATAGTCAGGAGTTGGAAACAACCTTGATGTCCCCCAAAAATGAATGGATAAAGAAAATTTGGATCATTTACACAATATATTATTATTCAGCCTTTAAAAAATAAATCATGAAGTTTGCAGATGAATGGATGTAACTAAAAATAATAATCCTCTGTGTGGTAAACAAGACTCACAAAGACAAATATGGAAGCATTCACTTATATGCAGATGTGAGCTACAATCCATAGAATCATAGAGTTGGGTATAGATTAAAGGACACAGGTGAAAGAAAGACCTTCCTAGAATATATAATTGTGGATGGAGAGGGGGAATGGCAGCAGGAATATCAATTGGGAATACAGAGGGAAGAGGTAATACAGGAAAGAAACAGCTAAAATTGAGGAGTAGTAATAAAATCTAATACAGTAGAAGCTTCCTAAAATATTATATAAATAAAGGTGACCTAAATGAAATAAACAAATAATGGTGTGACAAAGTTCCAACTGGACATCCCTTGTAACCATATGAAGCTTCCAGTACCTGGAATGGGCTAAATCTAATTAAATTGTTTGCCAAAGGGTTCCCATATGCACCAACAACCAACCTGGACTGTTGCCAGATTGTAGGTCCCTCTCCACACCCTGAAAGTAAGACTATTGCTTAAGACAACATCTACAGAACTCACTGAACATGAAGATGTCAAATTGAGACCTATCTAGAGACTTCACCCCTACTAATTGATGTTCACAGTTCTAAAAGGCACTTTGAAGGCTACCAAAGGAGATATGAAAATACCAACCAAGATACAAACCCTTTGATCTACAGAGATGACCTCCATTCAACATACACTGTTGCAGTAGTGGCACAAAGCTTGTGGGAGTAACCAACCAAGCTCTGATTTGAATTAAGTCCCACTACATGAGACGGAACCCCTACACAACATTGCATGGGTGACTGAGAATCTGACACTAGACAGCCCAGAGATCTAGGGTAAAACCAAATAGTACTTTTCTACTAAAAGATTTTTAGCAATTAATGACTCATAATGACATTATTCTATACTCATAGATTAATGTCTTATTCAGCCACCACCAGTAATACTTTTTCTTGCAGAAAATGGGAACAAATTCGGAGATCCACAACTTGGTTGTATACAGAGAATGAGAATCCTTGGAACACTCAGCCCTAACAGGATGTCTGTACCAAATCTTTCCCCTCAGGGCTCAGGGAACCCTACAGAAGAGGAAGAAGAAATAGTGTTAGAGACAGAGGGGATGAAGGACATCAAGGAAATTAACCCCTCTAATTCAGCAGGGCCAGTACACAAATGATCTCACGGAGACTAAAGCAGAATGCATAGGGCCTGAATGGATCTGTACTAGCTGAGGTCCTATAGCTATACCGAACCTAGATGCTATCTTCAGTTGATAACTAAGGAAGCCTCACTGGGGAAACAAACTACTCTTAAGGGTAGGCTGCTGGCCCAAGACTTAGAAGGCCAACAGAAAGTGGTATCTTTGGCCAATTCTCCTGACATCAAGTGATACTCCTAGTCTCATCATGTCTTGTCAGGGCTTTTCCTTTTTTTGTAATATATATTTTGTTTTTATTTTCATTTTATTTTATTTATATATTTTAGTATTTTCTCTCTTTTTGAGCTACAGATTCTTTGTGTATATATTATACCTTACAATTTAGTGTTTTATGGGACTCCTGATTGTGCAAATGAGTGGTTCTCTGTGTCTGTATATGTTTCTTGTGCCTGTTCTTGGGTTCTGTTACTTACATCTGTTTGTTCTGTCTTATTTCAATGTTTTTGTTTTGTTTTTTTTATTATATTATGTTTTTTGATTATCTGTTAGAAGCCTGTTTGTTTTAAAATGAGAGAAAGCAAGGGAGTAGATCTGCATGAGAGAGGTGTGGGAGGAACTGGGAGGAGCAGAGGGAAGAAAAACTGTAAAAAGGATATATTGTATGAGGAAAAATCTGTTATTCAATAAAACTTTATTTTATTGAAGAAATAAAATTTTAATAATATTTTCAATAAAATTAAATGAAAAAGTTAAAAAAATGACAATCAAGCAGGAGAGATAGCTCAGCAGTTATCAGTACTGACTGCACTTTATGAGGACCCAAGCTGCTAAAAGGCAGCTTGTAATTATCTGTACCCTAGTTCCAGAGGATCCAGTGCTTTCTGGCCCTTTGGGGAACTAGGCACATATTTAGTACACATAAATATGTGCAATACATCAAACACATAAAATAAAATATTTTTTAAAAGAATGACAGCCAAGTTTGTCCTGTGTCCTGGGGCATTATCATGCACGCACATCGTCACATACAAGTTTGCACCCCCACATAATGTGCAATGGTGGTGTTACTGTAGAAACCACTACAGAGATTGCTTCAAACATCAAATCAAACATAGACTTATAATATATGTGCCTGAAAGAATCCAAAGTGGATCCTACAAAAGATATTTGCATACCCATATTCACAAAATTTCACAGAGGTACAAGCAACCCAAGCTGACACATGAGTGAATAAGTAATGTGATATCTATATCTATATCTATATAAATATATATCTATATGAATATATATCTATATATCTATGTCTATATCTATATATCTTATCTATATCTATCTCTCTCTCTCTCTCTCTCTCTCTCTCTATATATATATATATATATATATATATCAAGGTGATTCAACTATCAGAATAAAAAAGCAAATTCTTACAAATGTAATAACCTAGGTGTAAATTGAATACATTATGCCAAGTGAATAAACCAGACACAAAACAACAAATATGTGATCCCACTTAAATGATGCCCAGAAAGTAGAGGCATTAAGAGGAGATGAAAGTAGAGGAACAAGAAGTACTTGACGGGAATAAAATTTCAGCTTGTGGAGATGAAGTTATAGAGATGGAGGATGATGACAGCTGTATAACAATACAGCTGTTCTTAATGTTTCTGAACTATATTTAAAAATAGTTTAAAAAGTATTTTATGTTATCTATAATTTATCACAATAAAAAATAATGTTGAAGCTCTTGGGGGAAAAAATAAGTGGATCTCTCAATGTAGATTTGGTAGGGCTTCCTGGATGGAAAAAAACCCCAAGAACTTTCATAGCAAGGTTTTCATTTACATAAAGAATGATGAAGTATAGCAGTCTGAATTCATTATGCTCTTGGACCGTATCGGGTACTAAATCATTCGACTTCTCCCTATATCTTAAACACAGAATCACTTGAGTTCAATAAAAGTAGAGGTGGCGAAAGTAACAACAAAGATGAAAATCTGTCAGCTACTTGTTCCTATCTTTCTTCCACTCATCTCTCAGCCTTTGCCTTTCAGGATTGTGAGGATTCTACACATAGTTCAAAAAAAAATGTTTCCTGAATGCTCTCCTTCATCAAAAACAATTAGATGAAAAAACAAACTAACCATAATGATTACATTAAGATTGAGTGCCTAGAAAGGGGCAAACACTGTGTTAGTCCTTTACATACACAAGCTAAATACTTATCCCAAGAAACTTAAGTTAGGTGTTACCACTCCTATTTTGCACAGAAAATTGAAACCAGATTGAAATTAGATAAGTTGGACTACATAAGACATTAGCAAATATTAAGCTACGATCTGACCTCAGACTAGCACCCTGTTTTTCCAGAAACTCTATTCTCTTTTTCTTTCTTCTTCACTTTTCTTTTGAGGCAAAGTTTCACTAAGCAGCCCTAATTGGGCTGCTACTCACTTTGTAGAACAGACTGCCCTGGGACTCACAAAGATCCTCCTGCCTCTGTATCCTCAGGGATGGGAATAAAGTGTTTCTATTCTCTTCCTAAATTGCTTTCTAGCTGGTTCTATTTAGAATTACTCTCTTCTACTATTTCATACATTTGTGAGCGCTTCTCAAACGTTAGCTGTATCTACTTTCCAGAGGCTTACTCTGTTACAAAAATAATCTGTCATCAAAATATGCAAGGCAGCTGTTACTTTACATAGTCTAACATCAATGGGCTTTCCTGTTCAGATATTATATACATATTTCAAATTAATTGGTAAAAAGTGATGAATTTTTTTCTACATCATATTTGTATATTGTTTTTTTTTCTATTTCTGTGAATGTGATAAGCCTCCACTCAATTTTCCAAACTCTAATCTCAAGTTTTATTTCAAGTTTCTAGCATTTTCCTCTTGTCTGTCTCTTCTGCATTCTTATGACTTTGATTGCTTTGTTTCTTTTCTCACCAGATTACTTCAGTGTTGCATTACTGGTTTTACGGCTTCCACTAAAACTCTTTTCAAGTGTGATAAGACAAAATATTTCAAGAGTAAGAAATGTGATTTGTTAATATCCCAAAGATCCTTGAAGTGCCACACTTTTAATATGGTAAGCCTGTCTCTTGACTACAATTTTCAGCTTTCCTTTTGTTTTTTATGCTTTTCAGGCATTCTATTTTCTGGTTTCAAATAAACTATGTGAAATCTATGAACTGTCTGTACCTTTATTATTGCTTTTATTGGTAATTTATTTTTTATTATCATTTCAAAAAATTTTACTTTTTACTACGTTTTTACAACTTCAGATATGAAGCCTTACATACTGACTATTCAAACACACTCCCATCTCAAAACAGTCCTCTCTCTTATGTTCATGTCTATTCATTTTATTCTGTGGATCACCAAGGTTAATCAGGACCATATATTTGACCATGGGTTTGGAGCTATCTTTGGATTCTGGTGAGCTTAGCATATGCTGTATAACAAAAGAAAATGATTTTCTTCTCTCTCAGAAAATATCAATAACCAATTGTTCAGAGGTGAAAGGTAGGCTCCCATGACTCCTTTCACTTTCCTTGCCTGATTGTTGATCAACAATTGTGTGAGCCCAGTGCAGGTAACTACAGTTCATGTGATTTAATAATTACAGAAGTTTTATTGAGACTAGAGAATGACTTATTTTTACCCTTCATTCTGTCTTCTCACTCTTCTGCAATGTTCTCTGAGCCATAGAAAGCAGGGTATAAGTGACTTCTTTGCCTTTGTATTTTAAGCTGCTATATTGTCAGATACCTGCTCCTTGAATGGATCTTCTACCTCCACAGACTTGGATTACCAGGGTTACAGGCTGAGGAATTGGCTCCCTACCTCTCCATGGGGCATGTCTTGAACTCACTGAGAACCCCTACAACAGTTAGTCTAGTATTGTACATGTAAGTATATCTTATTTCCAAGAAGTTTCAGTATCCTACAGGACACTGGATGAAAATGTGGCAAGGAGATCCATGCCTCATGGACAGGGTGGAGGCTAATTTGAGAAGTCCACATCGTGGAAGATTTTGCCACTTCTTCATGAAAATGAGAAATAAAACACTTAAAATGAGAACTACTAAAATCTATGAAGAAGAAAATTAAATACATTTAAAATTCAGTAATGCATATATACAAAGTACATACTCTTTGAAGTGCCTATAAAACTAAAGACTATGTAACTAAGAATGAATCCAATAAAAGTCTTCAAGAATTCTTATTGAGAAAATATGAGCTAATATTGAAGAAGGCTTTAACACACTGATTAAGGGGAAAGTTTAAAAAAGTTATACATGGGTCAGTTAATATGAAAAATTCACTTTGGGAAAATTTAAATGAGAAAAATTTACATATAAATTTAAGGTAATTTCACTAAAACTGAACAAGAATTTTGTTGAACAAGGGGTCCCAGAGTGCCCATATGAGCAAAGCACCAAGTGAAATGAAGGCTTTTGTGAATCAGAAGGGAATGATGGAAATTCTTCCCTTCCAGACACTAGGGAAATTATATAATATAGTAATTAAACCTCACAAAAAAATGTGGTTTTAACCTCATGGATTAAATAGCATAATAGTGTAAAACAGAGTCCTAAAATGAGTCTTTTCAATGAAAAATATGATAGAAGTGACATTGCAAGTTGTAGAAGAAACTAGACCTGTCACTGGGCAGAACAAGGCCTGAGACCTTCCTGGATATGCTCAGAGATAAGAAGAGCCAAAGCAACAGTCTGTAGTCTGGGAACCAATGGGACACTGGGCTGGATGGAAGGGATAAAAGGACTTTCTCTTCCTGAAATAAATGAGTCTGCTTTTTTGTCAATTACCTGACTCCCAGAGCTGGTGTGTTTTTGTTCTGCACTAACTCTACCCAGATCCCCAAGAGTCCTGTGGGTGAGCAAGCAACAGTCAGTTGGGGAAACATAAGGACAAATCCTACCTTTTTGGGTAAAAATTATTGTAAGATACTCAATATATACAAAACTTTTTAAAAAGATGATTAAAAACATAAATGTATAAGTTGGAATTTTAAAAAATTTTGGCAAAATTGTAAGATATTTTTAAGCATTTACAGAAGAGAAGGAATTGTTTAGATTAGACACACTAAGCACAAACCATAAAAAATAATATTCATAAAACTGACTACAGTAACACTATAAATATCTATATGACTGTACATAATGCTATGAGTGACATCTAGGGAATTTGAATGATTGGTATCAGGACATACAAAACAAGCGTGAACAAAAAGTAAAACAGATGAGAAACCTGAAAGAAAAAGTAAAAGACTGTATAAACAAGTAATTCACAGAAATGGATGCTCAATTGCAAAGGACCTTACACAAAAGCACTCAGCCTCACTGATAATTAGGGGAATGCAAATCAGCCACAGTGAAATGTAATTCCTATTAGACTGGTAAAAAGTATAAAATCTCATCATAAGCATTGACAAGAAAGTGGAGCATACCTACTCTACTGGTAGGCATATAAAAAGGCTCAATTCCTTTAGTGTATTAACCAGAGAAAGATGCCTATTTCCTACTGCCAAGACACTCCAAGTCTACTTTTATACCTATAAGAAACTCACATATCTTGTTTAAACAGTTTGCTCACAGTAACAGATTCTCATGCTATTTAAATACTAAAATGAATTAATTGGTGCTATATACATCAACCCAAATGAACATGAGACATTAAGTACACACACACATACACACACGCACACACACACACACACACACACCACAAACACAAAGTTTTTGCAGAATTTAAGTGATATTAAGCATTACTCTGTTATAGTTACACATACAAAGTTAAACCACAAAATGAAAGAAGGAAATAGCATAGGGATTGAACAAAAAGTGATGCATTAGAATTTGGAAAGTTTTGAGTTGTTTTTTCTGTTTTGTTTTGTTTCCATATTTAAAGCAAACTCAACAAAATGAAATGATAGTTCAAGTTTGTTGGCACATCTATTTACTTTTCCTGTTTAAGACTTTTCTGTATAGTTAAAATGTCTCCCTATTAAAATATATTACAAATTGAATATACTATAGATATAAAATACTAAAATAAAATGGAGAAGAAGGCAAAATTTCAAGGTGTCAAAAGTCTAGCAATGATTGGCTGATGCAAGAGTTCATGTAAAAATGCATCATGTGCAAGTTTTGAAAGATCAAACTTAGAATGAGGCACTTCACTTCATTAAAGAAGATAGGCTTGAGGGTCAAAACAATAAAGCTATGTACCCATGACAGGTTCCTAATGGCAGGACCCCTTTATTCCCAGAAATGTGGTCACCCCACTGCCAGTTTGGTGGTGATGAGATGACATTTCAGACATGGGTTCCATAGACTCTCCAACAACTGATAAAAATGATCAAATTTTGTCTTCATGTATATCAGAATATTTAGTATTTTAAAAATTATCTTATTATAAAGGAATAGTCATTATCTTGTGACTCTAATAAAATATCTATATTTTCATTTTAGGTGATCTCACATTTGATTCAATTTCTGTAGCAAACACATATCATTCTTGTCTTCTGAGTAGGTTTCTCCCGGGCAAATTTCCAGTAGAACCATTGCTGTGTATTTTAACATATAGCAAGATCTTTCTAACTTACCTACTTTATATTACCATTTAGTGATTCTCTATGCTCTAAGTTACCTTAGATTACAAAAAGTTTTATTTTAATAAATCATATATATTTGAGTTTACTTAATTTATACTAGTCTTCAGTCTTTGAATTTGAGTATCTCAATAGTATTTTTTTATATCAGCACTATAAATATTAGGGCTTATAGATAGAAGTATAAAATGTTCTCTTCCTGAGACTTACCCTGTAATTTGTTTTCCTATTTGTAGAAATAGAGACGGCTTTGGCCCCCATCTCTAGAGATTAATGGAAAGGAGGGTTTGTCTTAAATTAGGAAACAAAGGCATAGCTTGTTAAGGTCACTCTAAAAATCCATTAAAATGTATTAAACCTGAGTTAGCACATGGAGAATATAAGTACCTAAAAAGAAAATAGAATGCTGTGGTATAGCAGGAAGCATAGGCCCAGAAAAAAAATCAATAGGAGCAACCAAGAAAGGTATTAAATCTCCCTTATGGAACAGTGTCATGTACGCTGAAGTTGCAGTTGGGCCTGCATTAACATTTTCTTTTGTTTAGGTTAAAGCTTGTTTCACTTTCACGTCTAGTAACAAAGAGTTTTCTTTCCTTCAGTAATTGAATGGTAGGATGTGAATTCTTAGACACAAAATAGTCATTTATTAAATTTTTGTGTAAATATTCTATTTGGATACTTCATTCTTGGTTCCAGCAAAAGTGAAAAGCTATATGATTCTGTATGATTTGTGTCTCCCTTTCATGAGAATAGACAGACCCATGCAACCCAAATGGTTATTGCATCAATAAATTTTGAGATTCAAAAAAGGAAAAAACTTACAGCTCACAGCATAGATGTAGAACTGGGTAGAGATTAGCTTGAAGCAAAGCATGGTTCAATTTGAAAGCACATAAAAATGATGATAAGACAAAGTGAGGGGAATAAGAGAATGTCATAGATACGAAACAGAGGACTCTACATAAGTAGCAAGAAGTTTTTCAAATTTCTGTTCTCAGAATCAGAGACTCATTCATTCTGCTTGATGGTGTTTATTAGTGTTTTACTCCCAGTCAGTGACCAAGAATGCAGATTCTACTGAAATCAATTTCACAGTATTGTTGAAATGTGCATTTGATCCCTTAAGGTGTATGTTGTCTCTCATACTAGCCAGGCTGTTTCTATCAATTTGTGTTCTGTCATTTGTGTCTGTCTGCATTTGGTACTTGCCTTTGCCATGATGCCTTAATTACTTCAAGGGTTTCAACCATAAAGATGTTCCAATTTTAGTGACTTTAAAAGTTTGTTTTTATAAAATTTATTACTTTAAAAGAATTCACCTCTTTGAGAACATATGCTATATCTTAAATCTTCAGGTCACGCCAAACTGTTCCTAAATTATGTTGAACCACATAAACTTAATGACTTTGAAGGTAATAGCATGGAACCTTCCAGATAGAGAGCATTGGCAGTGCTTCAGAAAAAATAAAACTAAAAAAAACCCCAGAAAACAGCTAAATGGAAATGTCCCAAAGGAAAGCACCCTGCTCAGACTGTGAACTACAGATGATTACTGGCAGAACAAAGCATATTGTGTAGTCCTTATGTATCAAGGCCAAAGAGAGCATGTATTTTGTGATATATTTTTGTCATGAATTGAGCTTCTACTGTTCATTGACAGCAGTTATGTAAACATAATAGATCCATTTCCCTTGCAGTTTCCTAATCTAAGAAAACCTATGTTATCTTTCTTTCAATGTTATTCAAATTAGGTTGCTGTAACTAGAAGATGCATCAGCTTGCAAGTTTTACACTGTTTTGGTAAATACAGCTATGATTTTCAATTGAGAATCAATAGCACTGTTATACCTACATTTCTATTGAATACAGAATTTATTCTAGAAAAGCAAATGTTAAGAAAATGCTCCATCAATTTGTGACAGAAATTATATCAGAGTTTCGTTATTTTATTTGTGTTTGGGTATATGATTTCAAGAAAACTTTGAACATATAATTTTAATATTCTTTAATGACATTTTTTTGGATTATATTACAATATTTAAAATGTCTTTCTTGGATTCTTTTTTATAGAGAAAAAACTACCAATTCTTTTACTATCATATTTAAAAAGAAAAGAGAATGCATACTTTGCTTTAATTCTTCAACAGCCCAGGGAAGTAAAAATAAATGATGAACTGGTTTGGAATTGGATTCGTTCTTACTAAACAAAACAAAAACAAACAAAGAAAAAATAAAACATGAAATTTTTCAGGAAGTGATTTTCCTTCACTTTCACTAAAGAGGACATATAGGACAGTTTTTTTTTTTTTTTTTTGTATGTTTCTAGAACATTTTTTTTTTAAAGGGATCAGGGAGAGGAAGTGGCTGTATGGGTGACAGTAGGGGATACATTTGATTTGACTTTGTCTCCAATAAAGCCAAAGATTATTTCTCTACCTCAGAAAAATGTACTGCAGTGAGAACTGGAAACAGTTTGATTGTTTCAGTCAAAGTCTATACATTGTAGATCAGTGTGACTTTTGTCCTCCTTGGCTTGTTTTCTTTCCTAGATTGTATTTTGTAGTAAATATTATTATACTATACTCTTCTGTTTGTGGAGTAGGATATGAAAAAAGGAAGAAAAACTCTGTGATGGAGGCATATTCTCCATAGGTTTCTTCTCCTTTTTCTTATAAAGAAACACACACACACACACACACACACACACACACACACACACACACACACACACAACTTACACCCAACAACAGGATTTGGTATGTATGTTTCTTCTCTCCTCCTCCTCTAACAAGCATATACTTCTGTGTATTAGGACGAAGCCAAATGACCTTACTTTTAATTTATCTTTTAAAGAGCTTATCTCTAAATATACTTACAAACTTAGGCATCAGAGTTAAAAGCTGATCATCCGAGGCCAAGAAACACAATTCAAACCACTACAAAACTATCCTAAATTCCTCAGAAAGTACATGTACCCATGTTATTCAAGAAATTGACTTTAAAAAATTTTAAGCTGTTAACCATTTCATCTCATTTTATCTCTAATTAATATTTTAATAAGTCTTAATAATTTTGTAACCAAGAAACTATCATTAGAAGATTTCAGTGGGAACACAGATAACAATTTGGGTTCTCTACAGATATTTTAGAATCCCAAATCCTCTCTCCTATGCCTGTATGTGTGTGAGTGTGTGTGTTTTTTTGCAAATTATTCTGGAAATTAAGTGTCTTAAGTAAATTGTCCAACATGTTGGATCAATCAAGCATAGCTTTTTCTAAGCCTCAGATCATATCTCAGTAGCAATTATAGAACTGGTTGGTTGTGAGACAGCATTAAGGAAATACATGTTGATTTGGCTTGATAACTTTAAAGTTTCCATTACTAACAATAGCATAAATATTTTGCCTAAGGAATATTATCTTCATCTTTTATTCTTTGTATCTATCAGGACAGGTCAGGTTTAAGAAATGAAGAGAGAATCAAATGCAGTCCACTTTTTATCACGCGTGAAATTTGGAAGTAATCAATTTTAGGAGTCATGTTCCCAAATCACTTGGAAGGATTATAAAAAAATCATTAGCTTTAGCCAACTTTTCAATAAAGAACTGAACTTTTCAATAAAGAACAGATTCAAAGGGCATTTTGTTCTTTGGCTAATTCAATCCCCAATCCTTAGGGGATTTTACAATCTAATCTTCAGCCCAAATTGGAAGGCTTCAGCTTCTGAGACAGAGTCATACTGCTGACTGATACACTCTGACTAGCTCCTTCTAAACTTTGAGTTTACTGAACTCAACTGATTCTTCTGGTTGACTGAATCAACTCACTCACTGTTCTGGCAAACTCTTCTTCAAGTTGCTGGTTCAAAGTGACCTTCTGAGCCAGCCTGACTGTTTCAGACTGAATTCTTCTGACTCTGGCTCACTGCCAGAACTTCCCTGACTGAACTGCTCTTCTTGGCTTCAAACTTATCCATTCTCCTACTGAACTGCTTCTGTGTCTCTGCCTCAGACTGTCTCATACTGCCACTGAGTTTCTCTAAACTCTTTCTCTGTGAACTGAGAGCTTCCCTTTATATCCCGAGGGTTGGGTGTGTCCTCCCTGTGATTCAGTCTCAGACTTCACTCTGTGGCTCTTCACCTTGATTCAATCCCAGAGTTTGCATTAAAGGTATGTGCTCATTCTATAAATTTGAATTAAGAGCTTTGACTTCTGAACTTGTTTTTACATCCCCAGTGTTGGGATTAAAGGTGTGTGCTACATTGCTTTAACCACAGAAATTCCTTTCACTTAACATTAGCACCAATAGGAGGATAGGATTAGTCTATCGGTTTTTCTGCATTCCATCAGGATCACACAGGCTTCTGAATGTTATCCCTTCACACAAGCCCTTAAATTTGATCCCTTCCTAGCTACCACACAGACTCTCAATGTGATCCTTTCCCAGAGCAGTCATGATGCTGGATCAAATGATTAAATATTCCTCTACAAAGAACTAGTCAGCTTCATATATACACCTTTAAAATTACAAAGAAATTTGCAGTAGTAAATTATAATAATTTATTTCAGCATTAACTTGCATGATACAATTTACTTTGCTTCATTTTTATGAAGACTATGGATTTTTCATTGAAGATCCTATATTCAGATCACTGAATGAATTGTAATGAATTTATAAACCAATTCTGTTTTTATATTAGTTTTATTTCTAAATTCACTTTCTCTTTTTCTTTCAGGTTGTCTCAACTTTAGTCACTTTATTACTTGACAGAAGAAACACAGAGAAACCAAATTTCTGGATTTCACTTGGAATGTTATACATCATTGCTTTAATTATAGTTAACTCTTCACCCTTTTATTGTCTACCTTCTCAATTTTGGATTGGCCATGCATTTATATCTGTTCAGCAGTGACAATTATAAACCAGTGATCAGGATCCACATATTTCCTTAATTTGTTCCTTTGAAACTGCTATCTAGGCATAATAAGGTAAGTAAGAGAAAGGCATATTTCTAATTGAAATTGACAGAAATAAAGATTCTGCTTTCAGTGTTCCATTCATTTCTTTGTTTTTAGGTCAAGCTTTACAGATAAAGAACCTGTGGTTCAGAGGACAGTCATTGGCCTAAGTCAGGCATCCTGTTTGTATCACAGGAAATTCTACCTAGGTAAAATGCTCACTCTCAGTTACAAATCTTCATTATAGATGAACACAGAGGGCTTGACATATTATTGGAAGAAGTAACAGAATTATAAATCAGAGACATTTGAAAAACAGTCTATGTTTGCCCAGTAAAAAAGCTTGAGGTTTATAAATTACTCTTTCTTACTTTAAATTAAATATAAATAAGAGATTCAAAGGCTGATTAAAGTACTCACTAGGTAAAGGCCATTGCCGCCAAGCCCAGTGACCTGAGTTTAGTTTCTGGGATCCACATGGTAGAAAGATAGAACCAGCTCTTGTAAGTTGTCCTCTGCCCACCACATGCATGCCTCCACAGGCTTGTGCTCACACACACTTATGCACATTCATGAGTACACACACACAAATAAATACAAAAAAAAAAAAATATTAGGTTCTGGGGATATCCCAGTGTCAGAGAACTTGGTCCTGATTTAAATCCCCAGTACCATAATAAAGAAAGAAAGAAAGAAAGAAAGAAAGAAAGAAAGAAAGAAAGAAAGAAAGAAAGAAAGAAAGAAAGAAAGAAAGAAAGAAAGAAAGAAAGAAAGAAAGATTAAAGAAGGTGAAATGAATGAATGTCCTCTAAACTAAGCAACTACTACTTGGGGGAGGAGAGGTCAACTGTGCTTTCTTGCAAAAGAACATCCCAGAAAGACTGATTAACACCCCTCCCCCATTCCATAGATTCTGGAATGTGTTTAGAGATTCCTTTGAGTACCTAGCTGCTCCCTGCAGTTACCAACTCCTCCAAACCACCTACAGGAAGAACTAATAAATTAATAGGTTCTCAGGAGTGAACTTTGATGCAATGGTTCCTTAGTTTGTCTTGGGACCTTGGAAGTGATGGTTCAAATCTCATCTACATATGTCCCTACCTGTGGCTTCCCTTGCCATGTGAAGCAGCTCCAGCTGCCTGCAGCTGCCACCATTCCAGGTGGGAGGTTGTGTGGGGTGTGCTGCATGTGTGGTGTGGTTCTTCACTGAGTAACCATTTGCCTTCGATCAGAGTCCAGGGTCTACAAGAACAGAAAGCTGGGAGGTTGCTGTCAGAGGAGCATTCTCAAGTTTAATGCAAGGGACATGGTATTTATTGGGTTGGGGATGAGGGAGGGTCTTTTGGTACTCAAAGGTAATGCGTTGGTTAAAACAGCAATTCTGCAAATCTTAGCCACCCTTGACAGGGGTGGAGTTTTTGCTGTGGCTTGTGGTCTGTCAGCACAGGCAGAGGGGCCAAAGACTGCCAGCTTTTTGGGATGAGCTCTGTGGCAAGTACCCTCTAAACCCAACAGCATGACCCATCCATGGATGCACCACAGGAAGGAGGGGTAGATAATATTTTATATCTTCCAAGGGAAAGGAATTTTAGCAACAGTTTCCAAATTATATTCTCTCCTAGTTGCAGGAAGGCAATCTTTAACATTCTCTTTGTGGAATTAAAATTATTTTTGTCTGCACTCTGAAAATACAAGATCAGTTATATATTCCACACATTTGTAGGCATGATTGTCTGTAATCCACATGCCCAGTATGAAAAAGATGTATATGCACAGGATGCCATTTTCCATGTTACTTCAGTTTGATTCTGAAATGTATCTCACAGGTTCATGTATTGCAGGCTCTGCTGTCAACTAAACAGCTCTCAGGAAGGGAATGGATCCTGAGGGATCTGTCCTTATTGATATATCAATCATTTAAAGGATTGTAATCTGATAGGTGGGGTCTAGTGGGAGTAAGTCAGTCACCGGCATCATGATCTTGAGAGAACTATTTTGCCTTCTGTCCATTCTGTTCTTTGTTTCCTGGTTACTATGAGCTAAGAAACCTACTCCATCACATATTTCTGCCACCTTGTTGCTTTGCTGTATCACAAGTCCACAGAAACAGAAACACAAGACTATGGAAAAACTGCAACCACTAGTCAAAATAAATCTTTCCTCCTTTAAATTGTTCTTCACATTTGGTTATCACAGCAAGAAAGTCTGGCTAATAATATGCATATTTTTATATTTGTCTGTGTGTTTATAATTCACAACCTAGGTCTTTTTTTGTTGTTGTTTTTGTCTAGTTCAATGACTCTTATGTGGAATATTGAACTGTATTTTGTTGAATATAATGCAGCTGGCTTTAATTATACGCACTTCTTATATTTTTTTTTCCTTTGAGCTTAAATAATTTTGAGAATTAAACTTTATTTACATATTAGCCTTTCTTTTAAAAGAACTATTTTTATTTTTATTCATGTGTGCATTCCTGTGTGTGTGTGTATGTGTGTGTGTGTGTGTGTGTGTGTGAGAGAGAGAGAGAGAGAGAGAGAGAGAGAGAGAGAGGGAGAGGTTATGTCTGTGGAGGCCAATGCAGGAATTGAGTCTTTAGGGACTAGAGATAAAAGTGGTTGTGAGAAGCCTGATGGGGGTGGTAGGAACTGAACTCTGGTCTCTGGAAGAGCAGTAAGCATTCCTAAACACTGAGCCACCTGTCTAGCCTTATATTACCTTTTCAAGTTTTTAAATGTTAGATGTTTTATTTCCTCAACTTTAATTTTTGAAGTGCTCACACTCGGAAGATCACTATTGCACACAATTATCACAGCTTATTTTTAGTTAATGTTGTACAATTTTATGTATAATTCACCTATCTAAAGGAATCATTCCACTCTCTTCCTATTACTTGTGCTATCAATAAATATTTCACTTTTATATATGTTAACATATAAGAACAAAGTTAGTGCAGTTTTATTACACTCTTTTAAGCAAACAAGGAAGTCTCACTTGTATTTATCAGTGTAAGTACTCTTCCCAGCGTTCTTCACGGTTTCCTTTTCCCCAAGTTATCATCTGGCATTATAACTATGCATCTGAAGGACATCTTGCAGATTTTCTTTTTACCTATTTGTGCTGGGGATAAACTGGTTACAAAATATCTCAACATTTCTTGATAGGAAATGCTTTATCTTACTTCCATTTTCAATAAACTTTTTAAAACTATATAGTTCTAGATTTTTCTTTGTCCTGTCAGAAGTTTAAAGAGGCGATTCAATTGTTATCCAGCTTCCATTGTTTCAAATGAGAAATCAATGGAAATTCACTTTTCTTTTCTTATTTTCAGCATTGGAGTCTGTTTTTAGGTGACATTCATTCCTTTTTTACTGTTGGGTATTACGAGCAGAATTGATTGCGTAGATAAGCAGTTTTCTGCCTGTCCTATTTGGAAATTTGCTGTTTCTTTAGGCTATTTTAAATAAAAAATAAAAAAATAAATATCTATTTTTATTTCTATCTAATCAAGCTCTATGAGTAAAGAATTGGACCACAGCCTGAGTGCAGTTATAAGAGATTGCTGAACTGTCTAACATTTTAAAACAAACGGCAGTGTGAGAATTTCACCTCTCCCATGATTTACTTATGTTTTTCATGTGTCTTTTAATATTGGATAAATTTTAGTTGACTAAAGTGATTTTATTTTGAGTTCCTTCACTGATTAATGATTTGAGTATTTTTTTTTTTCATATACTTACTTGGCCATGTAACGCATCTGTTTTCTGTGTCACGGTTTGTTTCTTCTTTCTTGTGGCAGTTCTTCATATGCGCTTAGAATAAGCCCTATCATAGACATGCCTTACAACAATTTTTGTTCAGAGTTCAGTGCTTTAGTAACAAGCAATTTATGAAGAATATCTGAGTACACAAGTTATTTTTTTGTTTAAAAATTTCAAACATGTCTGTGTTGCATTTTAATCAAATCCACACTACTTGTCCTCTCCTAAAATTTCTCCTCTTCATTCCAGCTTATCGTTCAGAATTTCATGTGCTCTCTTTTTTCCTCTATTTTTAAATCTACTGAGTCCACTTAGTGATGCCTATGTTTACATGTGTATAAGACCATATACTGGAACATGTGTAGCCTCTCAGGAGCCACTCCCCCTGCCACATACACACAAAGACTCTCCTTCCCTAGCAGCTATAAATGGCCGGTTTTCCCTCAGAAAAAAAGTGAAACTTAATGATCCCTTCCTCTATCTGTGCAGGTATTTTAGCTGGTTTGATCTTAACTGGTCTTGTTAAATGCAGTCTCAGCCACTTTGAGTCATGTGTGCAACAGTACTATCATATGACCTCTGAGTCTGGGCCTTAGGAGTTTGATACAGATGTCTTCTTTCAGGTGGAGCACTCCACAGTCTATTATTCTCTACCCGTGACAATTTGTATGTCTCTGTATTAATCACTATCAACTACAAGGGAAGCTTCTCTCGTGAAAGTTGAGAGATTCACCACCGTATTTGTATAATGATAAGAACTTAGGGATAATGGACTCTCTTTTTTTTTTTTTTTTTACTTACAGCCTTCCTAAATTGTGCTTTTAACATAAAATCAGAAAGGCTCCATAAAACATAACCAGAATGTGTTAGATATTAGTGTTCAGTTTGATGGCATGGCCATTTAGCATAACAATAACAAGTTCTCTCTATGCTTTATTTGACAATTTATTTAAAATACACCTCTGTCTAACATTTTTCTTCAGTTTCTACAAAATCATTTATTAATCTCTTTATACAATTTTATTGTAACACATCATTCATCATCAATTTGCTTAATTTACTAGTTCGTTGTCCATTTTCAGCCACTAAAATATAAGTATTACACAGAAAAACATTTTTTAACTTCTTTGTATCACCTAAAAATATTTTTAAAGTGTTTGTTAAATGAATAAATATCTGTCCATATGCTTGTTTAAAAAATTTACTGGGTGATGGTGGCACATGCCTTTAATCCCAGCACTCAGGACACAGAGGCAGGCAAATCTCTGTGAGTTTGAGCCCAGTCTGGTCTACAGAGTGAGTTCCAGGACAGCCAGAGTTACAACAAAGAAACCCTGTCTTGAAAAAAAAAAAGGAGACTTACTATGAAGCCCCATCTAACATCAAACCTGCAAACTCCCTGTCTTAGCTTAGAGTGCTAAGTCTGTAGGTAAAGCACATGTAATCTCTGAAACACGTTATAGGGTTTCTGCAGCTACACAAATCACCTACACATTCATTTCTGTTTTATCATAAATGTAATCGATCTTATCTGTATTAATTTCTTAAATCAGCCCTAGATAATTTGTATTCAATATTGTTGTAAATCTATTTTCTCTTCTGTTCTTATTCTCACCTTTGTGATTCATGAATGCAGGTATTTGAAGGAGTGTCCATTTTTCTAGAAATGGTCAACATGTCTAGAGAGAAGTGAGTATTGATAATACTAGGCTGTGCCAAACTAGAACAATTTGTTCTCAGGGTTCCCTGAGGGATACAATCGTGATTTTACTGTATAACGGCCCTGAATACTATCTGACCTACTTCCCATTTTCTGTGTATCTTCTTCTACTTTTTTCACTTAGAGCTTAGCAAAGGCCTATATACAACAGATAGTTATGGCATATTTATTGAAAATTTATAGAAGAAATGAATTAATATGTGCTCTTTATATTTTCTATATCTCTTAATATTTCTTCTAAATTTATTTTTATTCATTTTTTTTCTCTTTTCTACATTTGGAATTATTTTTCAGGAATGTCTCTGAAATAATTATTTTCTTTTCGCTTTGCATATTCTAAAACTTGACCTATTTATTACTGTTTTTCAAATATGTATTCATTTGCAAAATTTTAGGTTTCTTTAGGTTTTTCTTATCACTTACTGTTGTCTTTTCACTTGCATATTTAAAATGAAGCAATTTCAATATATAAATATCTTAAATAACTGTTTTATTTTAGTTTTAGTTGAGTATCCCTTATTTATTTTTTGACAGTTCCATACATGTAAACAATGCACCTTTATCATTTGCATTCTCAAGTCCTTTTCACTTACCTTAGAACTTTCGATCTCTCCCTTTCATAGCCTGTCCATTTTTTGTGGTTCTAAATAACCTATGCAGTCACTAGTGCTGCCTGTTCAAATGTTGATTGATTTTATTTCCTTGATCTTGTGAATAACTGCTATAGTTTATAATTATGAAACTTCAAATTCATCTATATGTGAAACTATTGCCTGTACTTGTGTTGATTTATATCATGTTGACTGTGTTCTCACATGTTTAGTTTTCTTGATTTTGAATATTTTTGTGATTTGTATAATTTTTAAAATGGATATATGCGTAAAGATGTTTATCAACATCATCAAAATATTCTTACACTTGTTTTTATTGGTAGCAGAGAATGTTACAAATTTTTATGATCTTTCCCAGGGTCCTTAACTTAATCCAAGAAATTTACAATCAACTCTCCATTTTCAACTTCTCTATGGAGACTAAATATCTTCATTTGGTCATGATGCCATTTCAGTGAAGAGCAATTCTGGTTTTCATATTTGCTCAGTAGTTTTTGCTCTGGCTTTGGTTCTTTCTTGCTTCTGCTTCTTTTTGATTTGATATATTCCTTCTGTCTTCCAAACATAATAAGGTAATAAGCATATCAGATATAGTAGATAAGGATATCTATCTATCAATGTATCATCTTTGTTTCTTTCTTTCTATCATCTCAACGCTCTGTATCTTGTATTCTTTTCATGAGTTTCCATTTATTATCTCTTTTTACATAAATTAATTGTAGAATTGATAGACTTCAAATCAGAGCATATTGACATACAGAAAAGCAAGTTATTAAGCTGACAAATACAAAAGCCTGCGCTCTGCACATCTATTTGAAATTTATATCAACAATAAATTCATTTGTGTTTCATTATGCACGCCTGCCAGAATAAGAACATCATACATTAATTTGTATACCCACAGAACATATATTGACAGAAAAAAATCATATTTGCTTTTTCTCTGTGCTTCACTTCAGGAAACTATCTTTAAATTTTTTACTGTGATAGGAAAAAAATAAGTTATCAGTTTTCTCCATTGGAAATACTGTGGATTTAATTATTCTTGTTATTATATGTTGGTATGAGAACAGAATTCTAACATGGTAATAATAACTGAGAGTAAATATTATTTTTCTATATTATTATTTTTCTATTTTCTAGAAATATATACAAATTTAGGAGCACAAAACAAAATGGTACAGATTTTTAAAATAGAAAAAATCTTGTGGTAAATAATTGTTATAAATGCAACAGATAAATGCCATAAAGCAAGTCAACAATTTTGTGCAACAGATTGTTTCCTGCTCTAAGCATCATATCCTATAGTTGCTTTTAGTTTTCAGTCATGGATATTATATATAACAATTTTACATGAGGCATTTTGTATGATTTTGGTCAAATCGTAACAGTAATTTGCTGATCTGCAATTTATCTCTCTTCCATTAACAAGAAACTCACTGTGATATACTTTTATTTATTTATTTTTGTTAAATTAGAATGAGAAATTATTTAGGATATAGTGTAAGCATCTTAGAAATAATATAGTCTTTGCCCATAGAAACCATGACTTTGAAAGTGCTGCTTGGTAGAATCCAAGTCTTCCTTCTCCTCTTCCTCCTCCTCCTCTTTCTCATCCTCCTCCTCCTCCTCCTCCCCTTCTTCCTCCTCTTCTTTTTCCTCTTCTTCTTTTTCTTCTTTTATGTGGCACTATCTGACTGAGGTGTTTACCAATGGGAAGTTTGTGAAGTTTAACAATGGAAGAAAGGTGAAGACCAAGAAGGGAAGAGACTGTAAACTACCACACCCATGAAAGAAAAAAGTTATGCACTGAAGCCATCTGGCTAAAATATGAAAAAGAAAAACTCTACAACTCTATGGGAACCTCAGTACTCTGCACCATCCAGTAAAATTGGTAAAATGAATGACAAGATTTTCCATTATCGTTCATTAAAGGAGCTATGAATTAATGGATATGCTGTATTATCATCAAAACTCTTCAAGTAACACTTTTTTTCTTGTATTTCTTTTTCAATTATTTTGGCATTTTGTTTTCTGGTTTCAAACTTCCATTTCTCAAATGCAATGCTCAATTTCATCTCACAATACACAAGTAGACATTGACCAGAAGAAAAAATTTTAAAATCACCATATATATATATATATATATATATATATATATATATATATATATATATATATGCTTATTTCAGCTATTTATACATGTGGATCTGACCCAAGAAAACTAATCAAAAGAATAGCAACAGTTAGGAGTGCAGCTCAATGACTAGACATGTTACCACAGTGGTTGGGTTCAATATTTCTCTCCCTCTCCCTCCCCCCTCTCTGACACACACACACATCAAGGATGAAAACAGAAATATACAAAATATAAGATTATGCAAATTGAGGTAGGGACTAAAAGCATCTACACTTCTCTCTCTCTTTCTTTTGTAACCCAAAAGATGATAATATTCTTAGGCTGTGGAAAATATAAAACCAATACATAAAGGTCTGAGACCTCTAGCCTACTAGAATGAAGATTTCCTCTATTTTGAATGATAGCTTTCAATTTTATATAATGAATTTAGACTTTTCAACTGATATTTATCAATCAATTGTTTGTATACCATATACAAGATTCTCAGTTTATGTTTCTAGACCCATAATTACAGTCCTTTCATCAACTTATACAACTTATACAACCGTGACAATTTTCTTCCTGTTTTCATAATTCTTTCTCAGTTTTCTTTTTTCCAACTGTCTCCTGAATTTTGCTTCAATGTAACTAGTGACTTGGAGGTGTGGTCAAAGTAAAAATAGAAAATGCAATTTTCTTCCTGATTCATTTCTCTTTTTAATTGATGCTTAAATTCAAATCTAATCTTAATAGATCACTGGTACAAAAAATGGGGTCTGTCAAAGGCAGCTTATTAGATTCATCCCTGAAATTACAAGTTACAAATATGTAGTGAAACAGAAAAAAAAATATAGTGGAATTTCTAGAAGTTGTGAGATTTCCTAATATCTCATAACATACCCAGAAAACATTTGTTTTCCCTTTCTAAAACAGAAACCAAAGAAAATATACCTCTTTTTTTGGGAAGTGCTATTGCCATAAGTTTTAAGAACTAAAATTATTTATAAATTGTCAGCTTTTGTCAAACTCTGCAGCTCTTGTGTGTTGAGACCTGAGATTTGAAGCCTTAAAGAATGAGGCTGACTACAGTCTAGTGCTGTAGACAACTTTGGTTTTAGTATATTGTTATATACAAATGTAACAAAGAGGAGTAACCCAAGGAATATTGAGATCAGAAAAACATGATCAGTAAACCAAGTAAATAAATGCCAATAAGCACATACTAAATATTTACAGAGCAGCCCTTTCCCTGAACTTTCTCAGGGTAGACCAATGTAAACACAATTGTCTATCGCATATTGTTGATTATATCTGGGAAAGCATGAAAGCAAAGCAGAAGGCCATATCTAGATCCAGGATACACCAAGGACAGCACTCAGCATATCTTTTCACCAGATTGAGTTCTAGAGCGATTTTCCAGCATCCAGCAAGAATAAATGTGTCTTACAGATTGAATGAAAATGTTTGCCATAGGAGGAATGAAATCATGTCCAAGAACAATCCATGGAACAAAAAGGACTTGAGGTAAAAGGCCCTTTGCATTTTTCCCTGGGCCCTCTCTCACAGTTCCTCAAGTTATTGTTCATCATGCATCATTCTTTAGTCACTGTAGGTATAGATGTATGCTTTTGTTTATTAATTGTTCTCCTGGGTTCATGGCAAAGGAGAGTTTATTCTTTGATAATTCAATCCCCAGTCTTAGAGGGTTTTAGCCTCTGTGAATCTAATCTTAAAGATGCTAGATCTGATCTAGAAAGTTTCAGCCTCCATACAATCTGATTTTCTAAACTAAACCTAGAATATTTCAGTCCCCAAGACATATTGCTGACTGCGTTCACTCTGACTAGCTGTCTTCTGAACTCTGAACTGTCAATCATAATCTGTCTGCTTCTGACTCTTTGCTTTCTCTCATAGCTTTTCTATTCTGGCTCTGTAGTTTGTTGCTTCTCCTTCTGAACTATCTGTCTGTGAGATGACTACACTCAAACTGCCTGACTGAACAAACTCTCACTTTTTCCTCTGTGCTCTACCTCTTCTCTGCTTTCTGTCTGCTTCCACTTCGCTTCTGAGTTTTGCCTTGTTTCTTCTCTGCTTCCATACTTTGCTTCAACCTTGCTTCCTTTTCTGAAGTCTGAACTCTGCCTCTACTCTCTGCTTCATCCCTTTGACCTATGGCGTTGCCTCCCAAGTCCTGGAATTGAAGTTCTGCACCATCACTGCCTTCTGAATTGTGATTAAAGGTATGTGCTACATTCTTATTAAAGATGTGTACTAACATTCTTCCTACTCTAAACTAGAAATGATGCTGGATTAAATGATTAAAAGTTCCTCTACAGACCATGTTCCTCCATCTCTCCCTTTCCCTTTTTCTTTTAAAGCAAGAACAGCCAGTGTGGTAGATAAAGCTGAGTGTTCTCAGTCATTTATTTTTGTTTGGAGCCATAGACATCCTAAGAGAAACATGAAGGGTCAACTGTTTTAGTAAATCTACTACCTGTTCCCCCAACCACTGAACCTGTTATTGTAAGTTTTGAAGCTTAACTTTTAGCTTGTTATTTTTTCTTATGTAGTCAATAAAACAAAGGACTCCTTTTCTTTGCCATTGATCCTTAAAATCATGGGTTTGTCTACAGGCCAATAAATAAATAAATAAATAAATGAATAAATAGCAATTACACTAAATGGTGTTTTGGTGAGGAGTTCCTTAAGGTCCCACCCCAGCCCCCGTTTTTTGTTTTTTTGAGACAGGGTTTCACTGTTATAACTCTGGCTGTCCTGGAACTCACTCCATTGACCAGAATGGCCTCAAACTCACAGAGATCTGCCTGCCTCTGCCTCTGCCTCTGCCTCTGCCTCTGCCTCTGCCTCTGCCTCTGCCTCTGCCTCTGCCTCTGCCTCTGCCTTTGGAGTGCTGAGATTAGAGTGTGCCACCACTGCCTTGCCTTTCTTTTTTTTTAATTTTAGGGTAGGTAAGTCAGTCTTTAAAGCAGACATGGAGTAGTAAATCAATTTTAAGGCTATAATGTTTTTCACTAAAACCAACAAAAATATTAAAGACATTCTTATGGACAATAGTTTAAAATCCAGTTGGAGACAGATAAATAATGACTAAAACTTTTTGTCAGATTTTGTGTAACAATAGAGGAGAGTAAATTATTCAGTTTTGAATGTTGAATTATGTAAGTTCTTAATACCAATGTTTAAATTATAATGTGATGATATTTATGTAAAGTGATAACAAATCTGACTCTAGTTAAGTTGAGAATCATTGTAAATGGCATTAGTAACATAAATCCAAAGATAATTATCATGATATCTCAAAAAAAAAAACTGGTCTTAAGTTTTGTACTTCATTGTCAACAGCAACCAGATAGTGTTTTAATACATTGTTTTTAGCGAGTTTTAAAGTTTTGATATGTTTTTTAACTTTGTCTGTAAAGCAAAGATTTTTAGAAATAATGAACATTAACTTTATGTACTGATTGAGCTAAAGCCATTGTATTATTAATAGCAGAGGCTATAATTATAACAGTAACAGTAAGATCTAATAGTACCAATTTCTTCATACTTTTGTAATCATCAACTTAGAAAATTCGTTAAAATCTGACACTCAAATCAATACATCAAGGCTGAGGTTCCTCAACAAGTACCATAACATGGGAGTTGTTTAACTAGAAACAAAATTTTGGGGGTGAGATTTTTAAGACAATTAATAAAAAAAAAAAAACATTTTTGAAAAGTGATCTGTACATCTCTGAGTATAGCTACCAGAAACCCTAAATTGATTAACTTTTACAAATAGCAATAAGTAAGAGGATGCTATTTACTCTATTGAAGTTTTATCATAATTGACTAGGTATGTTCCATGTGCTCATTAGCAGCAATTAATTTTCATATTCCTGTTTGTACTTGTCTGTCAAAGTCAGACAAAACTTTTGTAGTAAATACTACATGAGTATACATTTTATCTTTTTCATTTGAGGCTCTTGGGTTAGGAATAGACCAGTCTAAAATAACATAATGAGCCCAGGGTATCTCATGGTACATTGCCTTAGCAAAAACACATGTCTCGAAGAGGAGAAATTTAGGACAATGTCATAAAGAATTCCCCAACTGATGTAAAGCAAACAGGTACTCCTATGACCTGACCTATAAAGCTGACCAATTGAGTCACGGGAATAATATTAGTAGTGGGAGCACCCAAGTTCTTGGAGTCATGGCATAAACAGGAAAGTTATTGCCTGAAGAAAAGCACAGGAGGATCAGGAGCATAAGGCTAATATGTCTCAGCACTAATAAATACATTCAACAGAGACAACATAGCAAGAAACAATTCTGCATATGAATCCCTCCCCTGAAATTTCATCAATTCTTTGCCCTTAGTCATTAGTTTCTTTATATGAGTCATTGCTGGTAGTAGACTCTGATCTTCATGGCTCAATGACTCTGTTCACTTGTTACCTTTAGTTGTTGCTGTTTGGTGGGGAAGTGTATAGCCTTTGTAGAAGCTTTGCAGCCTCTATATATGTTTTCCACAGGTCGAGTATGCTTTTAAGGTATCTACACCAGCTTTTCAGCACCCTAGAGAAAAACACAACTATAGTCTTGGCTCCAGGAAATTACTGAATCTAGGTTGTTCAATTAGCTAGACATAACATCTCTCCAAAGAACTGTGACTCTGAATTGTTTTAGAGAGTTCCAAAAATGTATTTCAGCAGTAAGGCCATCCTAGTTCAAGTTTTTAAAATTTTAAATATATAAAATATAAGATAAACTATTGTAATGAGTAGCCATATTACATTTCTCTCCCTCTTTCATTTTGAAATAACATTTAAGTTGTCTATTAACTCTTTCCATAATATATGGACCCCAGGGTTATATGGAATGCCTGTGGCATGTTTAGTTTAACAATCTTTAGATAAATGGTGAATGGAATCACCATGGAGATACATGGAGAGAGAGAGAGATACAGAGGGATTGGGGAATTTTATTATTTCATTTAATTAGACCAACAGGAAAAGGGAAATGTTAAATTCTTTATTTCCCTGTGTTTTTGCTTGTTTGTCTTGCTTTTTGTCTTAGTTGTTGACTAAGGAAATGGTACCTTTTGGTCCTATGCATTGTTCTCAGTGTATCTATTTATTTAACTCTGAGACAACAATTTGGCAAAAAGAAAAAAAGAAGTAGAATGAAAGAATCATTAGCAATATATTTTTCAAAACAATTTAGTTATTAAGCTACTAAAATGAGCACTTTTTTGTTGTTTCATACTATTTTTTTTATAAACAATAGATAGCCATCACCTAGATATAACTTCTAAACAATGAATTTTATGCCCAATAGGGTGTTTTATTCATTCCTATATCATAAGAGGAATTTATAAATTGGAAATAGTGGGAACCTTCCAATGTACCACGCAGTTTAATAGAGGGTTAGAAATATAAGCACACCAAGAAGTAATAGCTAATATGGCCAACAACAAGGTTGTTAGGTGTTTTATTTTGCCCCAGATAATGAACCATCGTTTCTCCTACATTGGTTATGTTTTTCAGTTGTCTCCATGTAGTAAAGGTATAGTTTATCACAGAAGACAATGGTTGTATGATTATTTTAGGCTTCTGAACCAAATTCAGATGGGCCATTTGTTCAGTAGGAAAGCGAGGGTTGAATCATGTTGTTCCTTCAGCTCTAAATTTCAGCAGTCTCTTTTGGAAACCAATGATCACCTGTATCTGTGGAAACTTAAGGATATCCTTTTCCCCATTTATATATTTTTTATTTTATAATTGTTCTATTTATATCGAATAGGTTGTAGCATATTACCTTTGATACTATATTTTAATAATAAATTGTCAGTGAATTTTAGCTGGCATAAGATCATTGTCTTTATATTTCAAAAACATTAAACTAAATTAATGATTATAATATGATATTCCTAGGATTAAGACTGCTATTACCCCATTTTGTTTAAGTAACATTTTTTTAATGTTGAAAGACCTTTTAATGGTAGACTGTCCTTGAGGATTATAAGTAATATCTCCAATATGTTTAATATTTAATGTTGCAAAATATTGAAAAATTTTGTGACATATAAACAGGAACACTATTTATTTAATTTGTTGAGAAATGCTCATGAAGTTAAAACACTTTTTTTAATATAATATAATTGATGAGGTCTTTTTATTACTTAATGAGTGGACCATTGAAATGTTGAAAGCATTTCAATTGAATATTGCACATATTATAATTTATTTAAAAACTTAATGTGCATTAAATTTATTTGTCATCTCTCATTTTGTATATTTGGGTCAGGTTGTAATATTTTGGAAATATTTTTTATCATGATAGTTAGCTATTCTAAATTTGTTAGCATCAGTCTATAAAGTTAGTGCTTGATCAAGAGGTTGATGTTTAATTATAGGAACAATAATTATTTGTTATTTGATAATAATTATAGGATCAATAGCATTTGTTAATTTTAAAAATTATGTTTGCATTTTGAATATTGATTGCTAATTTTTTGTTATCATTTAAAAAGTATTTTTCTGTTTTTGTTAAGTTTTTAAAGATTTTTTCTTTTTAAAGGAGATACAATATAAACAGAGGGTCTTATATGACTAAAATGTTTTAAGTTAACTTTTTGTTTTAGATTTCATAGATTTTTTACAGTATACAATAAACTTACAAATATTGCATTAAGGTAAATGAGTTTATACCTTAGTAAAAGTTTTTTAGAGTTAAAACCAAGAAAAAAAAGTATGATATAAGTGAGAGTAAATTTTGTTGAGAATATTTATCTTTTAATTGTTTTATTTTATTTTAATTGTTTATGACATCATCCATACCCCAAAAACATCTGAATCCTTCAAAACAAATCAAGGGAACAGTGACAAGATATTTTGTAGAACGTAAGCAGGCTTTATCAAGTCAACAAGAGGGACAGAGACTGAGCAAGCTTCAGGAGGAAGCTGGGTAAAATATTTACAACAAAACTTATACATATAGACAAACATAAGGTAAGATGACAGTTTTGAGGAAGTCTAGACTGGGATTTGTTTCATGTGAACAGATAAAAACAGTAATAATAATCAGGCAATCAACAGCCTGCCATCAAGCTCTCAGTCATCTAAACAGCATTTTGATAATTAAGGGTTTCATGAGTAGGAAGTCATATATCTGAATGTCAACAGACTGCTGAATGGAAGTATGCATGATTTAATTTTTTGAGTATCTTCTTAAGCTTAAACACAATAGCCTGTGTGTGCAGTATCCACTTTATGGCTGAAAAGGTGAAAATCTCAATGGAGGAGCTAAATTGTATTCAAATCTTAAGACACCAAAATAACTTCAGTGACTGTAATATAAGTGCTGTCCACATAAAAAAAAAATAACAAAGCATTAGGTGTGGTTTTTGATGTGTATTAGAATTTTTTGGTATCCCTAGAATTTTCCAATTTCCTTTTATGGGTATTTGTGAACTCACCTGTGTGTGCAGGTATGCATGTGTAGAGACCAGGAGTCAGTGTTGAATATCTTCTTCTATTCAATAACTCTCCATCCAGTTTCTTTCCTTTTTCTTTTACTAGGAGCTTGTAAATTTGGTTAGACTTGCTGGTCAATAAGTCCCAGATATTTTCCTGTCTCGGCCTCTCAATGTTGAATTATAGGCACACACTGCATCCCTTGGCTTTTTAAAATGTGTTCTGGAGATTGAGCCTGGTGATCATGTTTATGCAGCAAAACATGACGACTGAATCATCCATCCCTCCATTCCTGATTTTAAAATTTCTTAATGAGAATGTATCATTATTAAAAGATACATTTTAAGGTCTGTATATGTGCTCTTTTATTAGTGTTACACTTGATAGGCATTTAACTTCTAAAAGTTCTCTCTAATATCAAAAGCTATGTAAATTACCTATCTATGTGCTTTCAAAAATTTTATTAAAATACGTAGTTTCTTGACATCTTGATTCATAGTACTTACCATTTCTCAAAGTCTCCTAGACTTCTGAATGTACAGAATGAATTAAAGTAACCTTATTCATTGGAAATTCCCTCTAGATATGTAATTTCTCCTAGTGAAAAATGACCAGTCTTACTCTGTCAATAAACTGAGGTGGAAAGCACCTACAATAAGATTACTTCCATGTAAGTAGCAAGGGAGATATGTACCTGACAGTACATTATTTTGGTATAAACTTATCTTCTAGAGACACTTGGAAAAAATGTCTTCTGATGCTCCTGATAAGTTATCGTAAGTGTGGGTGACTTTTTAACTTTTATTTTTAGCATATCTCTAAATTAGAAAGAATGATTTTATAAATTAGTAAATCTGATTGTCTTATGGAGAGTGAAAATAAGAAACACCGGGGCAGAGATTGTAGAGCTAAGAGGGAAAAGCTGTGTTTAGACCCATACTACGCCATTGATTAGCATATGAACACAGAGGACAGCATGATGCACAAAGCAAGCGCTCAATTAGTACAACCTGGAAGTTTCGTTAATAGACACTTCGGTGAATTTCACCAAAATCTCTTTTTCATACCTTACAAGTATAAACACATGCCAGTGTGTGTGTGTGTGTGTGTGTGTGTGTGTGTGTTTGTGTGTGTGTGTGTGTGGGTGGGTCTGATAGAGAGCAAAAAGTGATTGTGCACACAGATAGACACGGAAAAATCTAGGAAATATTAAACATGCAGCTTACAACTTTTCAGTGGAATGAAGTGCTTAATCATTTCTCCTGGAGTATTGAGAATGGATGTACTTTACAACCAGGTAGGCCTTTGATATTGTTGAGTCAGGCTCTACATGTATCCCCCAAAAAATTATGTTTATCTCCAACTTCCCTCCAGCTAAAACCTTGAGCATTACTTCTAGACTATAAAACTAATCCTTGTGAAAGATATCATTTGTACTTTACAACACCTTAAGTGACTTCTATACTATCTTAGGGCCCAGCCAAATCCTGACTCCCACAGGCATTACGTTTACTTCAGTAATTCTTCCTAGTCCCTTAACTTGAACATTGTTTCTGAGTCAACAGAACCCATCGTATGACTCAAGTCATATCTCAAGCCATATGTAGTTTGTAAAGAACTCCATTATAAATATGCCTGAAGAGTTTTTGTAGTCAATGGACTGAAATAATTGTTATCAGAAAACTTTTTTTCCAAAATTTTGCTGTACTTAAATATGACTAATATCAATGAGCTGGTGCCACACTCTCAAAGTTTGTTCTACAATTGCTATCTAAGTCTAGCTGAACCAAGTTTCATTTTTGTCTCTTTAGGGAACGTTTTGCTGCCCTCGAGAAAACCTGCAAAGATCTACAGATGGTGACCACTGTGGGCCACACGATCCTTGTAGAAGGTAAAAAAAAGAAAAAAAAAAAGAAAATTATTATTACCAGAACTCATCTTGTTTAAGCTTCAGTGGTCCAGTATCTCATGTTTGGAGCTACCATAAGAATTGAGAAACAAACACATGCTGTACCAGGATTCTGCCCTGGCAAGTCAAGGCTTTGAGGAGGTGGGTGTTGATTGGCAAAAAAAAAAAAAATCACTCATGCACACATTTCTTGAATGAAGCTCTTTAATTCATTCTTTTTTAGATGGCATCAGACTTTTCTCTCTACTCAGATTTTTCTTTCCCCTTTCTCTCTCTATTCAATTTAATTTTATACACATACATACACCTCTTGTAGGAGAAGGGAAACTTCAACAATCTCATTCTTTTCATTTCCCATAATCACACACTGATTCATACATTCATGCATCAACCTCAACACACACACACACACACACCCCTCATATACACCTACATCTTATGAGCTTTAATATACATACATCTTGCAAACTCTTGTGTATCAAACCTGTGGATGATGTCTTGTGGATCATGCCTTGTGGATTCATTCTTGTCCATTCATCCAAGCTTGTGCACTCCTTCAATTTGTAAATTCAACCTTGTAGATACCATCTTGCCCATTCCACCTTTTTTCAACATCTTATATACTCTTGAACAATTTACCATGAAAATACCCATACATAGCAAAACATCTCTCATATGTTCTCTTCCCATAGATAGAAGCCAAGTATAGACTGTAGTTATGGTAACCAAAAAATAATCAATCATTCTATTATTTTTTCTATCAACATTTCTTTATCATATAGAGAAGAAATATATATCTGTAACATTGTCTTTATGTTCTCAAGGTGCATCACAAATTCATAATAATAATTGTAAAACAAAGAAAATCAAATTTGATCATTCTTAAGAGTAGGCACTGAAACTTTACCTGTCATCTATTAATCATGGACTTGTGGGTCCTAGCAGCTGCACTCCCTTTCTATTTGCTTCCTGATCTACCAAGTCTTCAGCAGTTGAGGATATGCTTTGCTTTACCCAGGTAACTTTCTCCATACAGCTGGCAAACAGTCCTTTTAACTATACATGTTTCTTAAGTTATTTTTTGTGGAGTTTCAGTTGAACCAATTTAACTGAGTGGCATTGCCTTTTTAAAACATCATCACTGTTATTATGAATAGTAGTGAGGGACTGAAGACCCCATGGAATTTTTGTCACAACAGAGAGATAAAGTGACTCTAATAGTAGTCAGCGTGTCAGAGTCCAGCAGCACCAGCACCAGCACCAGCACCAGCACCAGCAGAGGGAGCTATTCAGGAGACACTCCCCTAAAAATGGTGGGCTGTACTTTTCAAGCCCCAACAATGGCTGTATCCTCTGACATGGCTCTCAATAATAATGTTTTACTTTTTTTAAATCATTTATTCTTAAGATTATAATTTATAATATAATTACATAATTTTTATCTTCTCTTTTCTTCCTCCAAGTCCCCTATACACCTTTTTATTCTCTATTTCATGTTTGTGGACTCTTTTCCAATAATTTTTGTTAAACATATATTTGTGTGTGTGCATATATATTTATATATATATATAACATATATATATGTCCAATGATGTATGAATATGTATATATATGTATATGTATATGTGTATAAGTATGTATATGTGTGTGTGTATGTGTGTGTGTATATATACATATATATATACACAGTGATGTTAAATTATGTCAATTAATATGAATAGAATAAAAATTTACATGGTATCCATTTTTTTTCTTAAGTTAAAGAAGTGTTTTATAGCTGACAGGAACATGGTCTCGTCCTGCTTCTGTAGGTCTAAGCTCTCCTTTGTTATATACATAATATATATACATATCAACATATATGTATATATGTTATTTATATGTGTGTGTGAAATATATATATATATGCATATTATAATATATGAAATTTCATATATATAATGGAAATAGTCAAGTTTCTAAAACAGAAATAGGAATTGATTGCAATATATATATATGAAATATGTATATAATATATATATTATATATGTATATATAGGAAAGATATCTTTCCTATATCTATAGCTCTTCATTTGTAAAATAGGAATTCTTTTAAAAAATGGATGGAATCATTCATATTAAACATTAAGGCCTCTGGTACCTGTATGACTATAAATGTTATGTATTACTGATGGTATATTTTGTAAATGTAAATAAAATATATATTATATCAATGATGGTAATTTTAAGAATACAATATGTAAAATAAATATGTAAATTGATATCTATAAAAATTTCTTTTGTTTTTTGGTTCTTTGTGCCATACTCTATTTGTAACATTGATCCATAATTTTGCATATAATTTACTGTTTGTTGAATCTGCTTGATGTTACAGTATTCATTGATTAATATATTTAAGTAACACAATCAACTATACTTGGGCATTTGGGTTGAGTTCCCCCTTTGGTTTCCATGGAACTTTGTCTATCTCTAGTCGAATATGAACAACCACAGTTAAGGGTATACAAGAATAGAACTGTGGGTAACAGAGAATGACTCCTCAACATTTGACAGAGAATGACCCCTCAACATTTGGTAGATAATGCCAAATTATGAGTGTCCATTTTTACAGTTGTTGCCAGCAGTAACACAATTTTTATAGACAGTTTGTGGATGTGCCATGGAATATCACTATGGCTTTCATGTGCATTTCTTGATGATAAATTTTATTTTCTCTGAAGGGAATCTGGGTATATTCTTCTCTATAGGAACCATATTTTCTAATAAACTTTGCTTATTGATTTTGTGAACTATTAATACCATCTGAATTCTCTGACTTGCTTTTCAGTTCTCTTGGATAAGTTTGGAAAAAATATTTTAATGTAATAAAAACTACAAATTTTCATCTTTATGGTTGGTACTTTTTGTTTTCTGTTAAACATAAACCAGAAAAGGTTTACCTTCATGCCTTCATAAAACTCCTCCCCTTAGGACTCAGGAATCTATGAGGAAGAGGAGGCAGAAAGATGGTAATAGCTGGAAGGGATGGAGGAAACCAAGAAAACAGTGCCTCCTGGGCACAGTAGAACTGATTCACTCATAAATGCACAGAGACCCTTGCTACATGCACATGGCTCACACACATTCAAACCAGATGGAGTTCCTGCACTGAGTTAAGAAAGTGGACATGAGCTCCCATCTCTAACTATGATATTATCTCCAATTGATAATCACTCTCAAAGGAAAAAGTACTTTTCTCAAGTAGAATCTCAATGGGTATACAATCCATACTAGAGACCAGGTCCCATGTGAGCAGTATATGACCAAAACAAAACAAATTCAATGATATTTTTGAATTGGTTTAAATTTCATATTGTGTCATTTGAACATTTTTATTTAGCTAACTCATTTTCCCTTATATATTATGATCTCCAATTTTGTGTTAAAGGATTTTCTGTGTGTATGTGTGTTATTATATGTAATAGTGCTTTGCATATCTTTTCTTTGATTTTAAGTATTTTGTTCTATTCTGGTTTTGATTTATTTGTTAGTTCTCTAAAGAAGTAAAGAAAGAAAATGTTGAGTTGGATAGGTGAGAAGGTGGTAAAGATCTGTGAGGAAATCAGAGAGGCCAAACTGTGATCAGAAAATTATTTTCAATAGAACAAGAAGAAAAAAATACTTGGTTTATCTAATTGACATGGGTCAAAAACTTATTTTTAAAACAAAATATTATCTTGACTTTTACATTTTCATATATATAATGGAAATAGTCAAGTTTCTAAAACAGAAATAGGAATTGATTGCAATTTTACTGTAATTGTATTTAGTTCAGAGGTCAATTTGAAAGATTGATTTTTTTAATGTTAAAGTTGTCTTGCATATTTTCTAGTTTGGCCAAGGTTGAATAGAAATTGGTGTAGCAGACATACTTGTCATGAACTTGTCTCAAAGGAGACATTGATAGCAATTACAAGTTTTTCTGTAATATCCTTTCATACATTGCTGAAATTCATCATCATGAATGAATGCATGAAATCTTCTGATTTATATGCTCTCTTGAGAAGATTATACAATATGATTTGGGGTAATATAGTTTATTATTGTGTTTTGATTTTTTTTAGAAATGTTAATCTACCATCTAATCAAATATTTTCTAGTAGTAAACTCATTTTTGTAGTACTTTTTGTGTATTTTTTATTTATTTGTTCAACACTGCTAGGATTTTTCTTATTAATCTGTAAGAATTTTCTCTCAAATATGAGTATATCGTGATGCACTAGTTAAATAGTTTTTTTCAACTTTATTTTACTTAATTTTAGTTTGGTAAAACAAGTGCTATGAGCAAGAAGGTAGGCACATGTATTTGGTACAACAAAAGTTATATTTTATTATGCTGAATGCCATCACACAATGTTCATACTTCAAGCTCATAACTATAGTCCTAAGACTATCTCACCAAAGCTGCTTACCTTGAGTTCTGTCTCTAATGGTACTCTGATTGCAGAGGAGACTCTCCAGCTGCAGAGCCAATCAGATGGCATCTTTCTGATGTCTCCAGCAGGACTGAGGACAAGAGCAATGAATTGCTCTTATTCTCTGCTTATATACTCTCAAGTGGGTGTCATGGAGCTCTTTGCTTATGTACTGCTCTGTCTCCTTATCCTGAGTAAGTGATGTCACTGGGTTCTGGTTATCAGGTTGCAGCCTTGGGTATTGTGGAGTTCCTGATTAAGCTAATTCTATATATCTAGAAGACATTTTTTTTATTAAGCTCATTACACAAAGGCAAGCCTGGAATTCACAATCTCATTGATAAATGCTGGCATTAGAACCACTTTCTAGCAAACTTTTTTCCCAGATATTTTGTGTATATTTTTCCTAAGATTTTTTCTATTTTCATCTCTTTCTGTCTCTCTTTATCTTAGGTTTTTAAGATTTTATCTTTACATGTAGTTCAGGCTGACCTTGAACCCATCATCTCACTGTCTCAAGCTCCTGGGTTTTGAGATTACAGGCATGTACTTCTGGCTGAGTGATCTTAACAATATGGACAACTCACACTTGTGCCCACTGGGTCAATTTCCTTAAGAAATCATTACAATTATTGATCACTATCTTTAAAACTTATCATTTAAGACTCTATAACTATAATTTATATGTATATTTTATAGTATAAATTATCTTATATAATATATTTAATGTTTGAGACTTCATGTTTCCTCTTCTTCTAAAATTGATTATTTTAAATTTCATCTTACTGAATTTTGTTGTTGTTTCTTGAGACAGGGTTAGCCTTGGATGTCCTAGAACTTGCTTTGTAGATAAATCTGGTCTTGAACTCCCAGAAATCAATCTGCCTCTGCCTCCCAACTGTGGGATTGAAGGCATGAGCCACTATGAACAGCACTTACATAATTTTTAAATTATTTCTTTTAAAGATTTATATATTCATTTGTTTGTAATTTTATAAAATTTCCTTATTTCAATTTCATTCTTATTTTCATTGAGTATAGACTTTATCATTATTACTATTTTTCTATCTTCATGCTAAAAATTTTAACCATTTTCATTTTACTCTATTTTTTTTTTTCCTGTGGAAGAGTATGACAGAGAATAGTTACAGGGAGGGATAACTTACACTAAGGTTCTTTGTAAAAGTCATATGAAAATTTAGGATTTTAGAAACTTCATATATACATATATGTATATTGTCATATAAAACAAGTTGGACTAGAATTGCTGTGCACAAGGATGAATGCTCCTCCTAGCACAGCCATAGACTGCCAAATAGAATAATAAGCCCAATGCCAAGAAAACAAACAAAAAGAACATAGTCTATTGCCTTTGTTTTGGGTTGCCCACCAGAATTTGATGGTAAGATCTTAATGTTAGCCAGTCAATGGTGGTAGATGCCTATAATCCCAGCAGCATTCTAGATGCAGGGGCAGGTGGATCTCTGTGATTTCAAGGCAAGCATGGTCTATAGAGTTAGTTCCAGGACAATCAGAGTTACAACAGAGAAACTCTGTCTCAAAAAAATCAAAAGTAATAATAATAATAATAATAATAATAATAATAATTAATAATAATACACGTTAGCACTTTAGTCATTAGACTTGGTAAATTCAAGTTAGTATAGACCAGGAATCTTCCTCCTTATTGATTAGCTTTCATGACACTGCAAAATGCTTTGTAGGCTGCTGGCAGAAAAGCTATTCATGAGCTTACCCATTCATGAGAATGAAAAATCTCTTTTTCATGGGATTCTCATAAAGATTAAATGAAATTGTGCATTTAATCAAACAGAAATCTTTAAATATTTTATAGATTTTTAATTCATAGTTTTATAGTGAAGTAGTCACCTTGTTGTATGCCATTTTAAAAAAGTAACTAGATAAAGGATTCACTTCTTTCTGACTGAATTATTTAAATAAACATTTGCATACAGAAAGCATATAAAAACCTCCATCTCAAGCTACCTCTTATAATTTTCAAAAACATCATCTCAAAAGTGCATCTCACTGCATGCATGTTCAAATATTCTGAAATCTATGGGAACAGACCTTCCTTTTCAGCATGGTCAACTTTATGTTTAGGTTCTTTTGATATTATATCTGCCCTTGATAAATTTCTCTCATGCAATAGTTTCCATGATTGTCCACAAATAATGGTCATTGATGAAAATGTTAAATGAAGCAGAACCAAAGTGATATTGCAATGCATTATGTATAATATAATCTGGTTGGAAAATCTTAATGTACTTTTTACAAAAAAAGCAAATTTAATTTCGCATGAACCATCTCTCTGGTGGCTCATGCAGACTATTAGGGGTCTTTCTGAAGATGAACAGACTTTCATATTTAATAATTTCTCCAGATCTTTTTCAGATATGGAATTAGTAGAACTAAAGTTTTAATAATTTGAAGACTGGGGTATCATTTGACTATTTTCTTAATTTTAATACCTTAGAATTTTGCTGTAATCTTCACCAATTATTGCTATGAAATATTTCTTTGGTTTCCCATAAAATGATCACTAGTAGTTGGGAAAAATGTAATTATTTAATGGTAACATGTTCTTACACCTTTCTGAATATCTCAAAGCTTGGAGATATATATATACACACACACACAATATTTATGCTATATTTTTAATTGTTGAGAATCTTTCAATATTCCTTTTTATTGCTTTTTTTTGAACAGGGTTTATCTATTATAACTCTGGTTGTCCTGGAACTCACTCTGTAGACCTGCTGGCCTCAAACTCACCTGTCTCTGCCTCCTGAGTGCTGGGATTGAAGGCACTGAGTGCCAACATCTCTTGGCTTCAATATTCTTAAGATCATTTTTCACAATAAAATAGCGTACCAATTTTCCCCTCGAATATCCCATTAGCATGTTACACAACTGTTGCTTCAAAATTTGAATAAGTTAGGCTATAAAATTGTGTTTTATCCACCAGATTCACTTGACTTCTTAAAAACCAATCACCTCTTCTTCATGCATAATAAATTAGGGAGATACATAACATACTTCTTCAACCATTAGGATACAGAAAATGTACCCCAAGAGTTTGGTGAATCCTGAAACACAAATCTTTACACTTTAGGAATTGGAAAATTCATATCTTGTTAGAAAAATTGTATTTATACTAATGGCTTCTATTTTGATTAATAAAGATGTTTTTGAATCTAGTTATAATGACTTGCACCAACCCAATATAAGTTCAAGGGACATTTTCAAGTACCAAACTAAGAATTCTTTTAACTTGGAAATCCAGAAAGACTGAGAAAGAAAGTAATTTTCTCCTAATCTCTATTGTTTGTTGTTACAAAAAAACAAAAAACAAAAAAATGTATCCATATGTTTTCCAGTGTTTTTGATCAATTGCTCTTAAGCCAAAATCATATCATTGGCAAAAACTTATTTTTCTAGTTTGGCAGAAGACTTTATATTTGTAAAATGTTCAGTTTTATTGTGGGGAAAATACAACTTATGATATAATTGCTGAATAAAAGTATTTACTATTTTCTCATTATCTTTGATGTTCTGGATTTTGCAATGGCCTTTGGGATCAAAGAAACAAAAGATGTATTCCAGCATTGTCGTATGTGGAGGAGGAAAGATCAGGCTGGTGGCAATGAATGAAGTCCTAAGGCATTAATGGTAGAGATATCACTTATCATAGAAAAGTTCAGTTGTTTGTTCTGAATAAAATGCAGTGATAGAGTGGAGAAGCAGAATAAAAATACTCAACTCCTAGAACTACTTGAATACCCTTCATTAGCTTTACGTGGGGCACAGAAAAATGTGACAGTGTTACTCAGGACTGTATGCCTTTCTCTTCCATATTGAGATCCTCTTTTTCATCTCCCTCTTGCTCCCACTCTCCTTGTCTTCATATATCTGTTCCTGGTATCTTCAAAATCTGTGTAACTTCTCATTTGCATTATTGCAACTCCTTGTTCAAGGTTAGTCTGTTCTCATCTCAAACTTGATTTTGAAAATCCCTCCAGAAAGATCTTCTTCCTATAGCAGCTATGTGTTTTGGAGGAATAAGAAGAGAATGCTTGTGTTAGAAACCGGGGTCTCTGATCTTTTTGCCCCTGGAATCTTTCTTCACTCAGTTCTCTATGGCAAGTGGAAAAAAAAAATACTCAGCTTTAAGCTAACTAAATTATTCTATAATGAATGTTAAAAAATATTTTCTAAAGAATGTTATAAAATGAATATGTCTTTATGTCTTCATTAGCAACACATAGTAAAATTCTAAGATGATTATATCTTAAGCAAATATATCATGAATGTTTCTATTAGACTCACTGTCAGAAGTAGTTACATTTAAAATGCTGAGTAACATATACCCTTCCTTATATATGTGGATTGAATCACACTAACGTGTGTGTGTCCCAACAGGGCATGTCCCTGCCCATGGCTTTCCTTGTTCTATGAAGCACCCAAAGCTGGCCCTCGGCTGGCCACCCTCAGGCAGAAAGGCATGGGAATTGCTCGGCCTCGGTGGTGTGGTTCTTCAGAGTACCCATCCCGCCTTTGATTGGAGTCATGAGCTGAGGAGAACAGGAAATGGAGAGGTGCCATCAGAGAGGCATTCTCAACTCCTCTATTAAAGCAAGTGTGGTTACATTTACAGGGTACAGGTAGGGGAGGTTCTTTTGTACCCAGGGATGGAATCCATTGAAGCAGATTCATTTGCATGTGGAGCTCAAGCATCCAAGTCCTATCAGAGCACCTTCTGCATAAAATATGGTCCCACAGAGAAAAGAGGAAGGCACCTTATCAGTAAATGGGTGTATCCCTAGGCTTCCAACTACAGCACCCAACCAAGCCACATTCCTTCTGTGAAGCAGGCAGTAACTAATATTTTGCTGGGTTCTGGCCAGGACTAAAGGTGGGGAGCAACTGAACTCTAACCACTCGCAGGGTAAGAAAATCTGGGGTTCAAGAAATGCTTCCACTCACTCTTAGCTCTAGGAGAGCTCCACAGCTCCTCCTTTGTTTTTATTTATAAGGGGGAGGCATGATTATCACTATTAGTCTGCATTTGAAGGACAGTTTGGTATTGAATTGGAACATGATTGGTAGCAATTTTGGTAAAGTGGTTTATCTGCTGCTGTAAGAACTGGATAACAGAAGGGGCTAGGGCAAGAAAGGTTTCAATTTCCAGGATAGGTCCAAGGAGGAGAAGGTCCAAGGAGGAGTCAAACAATTTGGAGATTTGAATATCAGGGCATAAAGGCATTAGGGGTGTAGCGGGCATGCAGATCCTGCTGAGGGTTTTGGGAGTACATGTATGTCCCATTTTCCAGCCCAGAGTCATTTGCTTCCAATAACATCTCTCCCACAATTTAGCAAGTCCAGGACAGTCCAAGTAAAGGAGATTTGTTTGTCCATGGAGAGATGTGGAGCTCTGAAACTGGCAGCAATGGAGGTTATGGTGAGATCTTGTCTGTCCTGGAGGTAACCTGTCAAATGGTGTGTTTCTGGACAGATGTGGCTCCAGCAGGAGTCAATGGGTTGGGGGATGGAATGACCTTTCTTCTTTCTTGGTCTTTTCTCAGTTGTTGAGCTCATATAAACCTACAGAATAATCAGAAACCTTGAGAAGAAGAGTTGGTACAGGAACAAATAGATTTTTGGCACTGGGGAAGCATAGGAGGGTTGACACATGTTGGTTTAGAAATTAAAACAGTATACTGGATGAGGCAGAGGAAAATCCTGTAGGGCAGAAAGAATGTTAAAACAAGTATCCTGTAGCATCTGTGAAAGAGGCACTGAAGATTTGCCTTGTAAAGTCTTAATAGGCACAACTGTAAGCAGTGGACTGAAAATCAAGGTACAGTAATGAAACAGAGACATTATGTAGGTCTTTCATTTATATTTATATTTATATTATTTGCTTTTATTTTTATTTATATATTTTATATTTATATTTCACTGCAAATGCTTTTATGTTACAGAAAACAGTGAGAAGCAAGGACTATTTCCTTTTAATTTGACAGATTTGGAAAAGTAATAATAATCTTGCATATTGAAAATTGCAATAGTGTAGTTTAACAAAATGCATTGTTTCTCTTACCTAGTTAAGTAGTTTGTCATACTTCTGTGGCATGAGTGTTTTGGAGAGGTCAGTCATTCAATTATCATATAAATAAACTATACCTTCCTGAGCAGAAAGTCAAAAAGGTACACAAAGGACATAACCCAGTGAATTTTATTGCTCATAGCTTTTTATCAGATGCTTATTTTATATAAAAATGAATCATTTTATTTCATATATACTCCTTGCCTCAGTTGTGAAATAAATTCATTTTAGGTGAAAAGGACAATGATTATTATCTTGGATAACACTTCACTCTTTCACAGGAGCCTTAGGTGTCCTGCTACGAATCTTCCATCTTAGAGTCAGATGATATTTGTTGCTACTTGTTTATTTTATTGGAATATTTTGCTTGTATTTCAAGCCACAGCAATATGAAATCATGAGTTTGGACACAGGAATGTATGAAAAGAGAAGAAAGAGACAGAGAAAGAGGCATATGAACTATGTCACTATTCCTACCTACTTTTCTGTCTTGATACATTACTTCTCTTAGTGCAATTCATGGTGTATTTTGATAGTCTTATAACACTGTTGATTCACACTGAGGTTTTATTCCAAACACCTGCTATTTTTATAGTAAAACTTCAACTTAATCACCACTTTCATATCTTATTTCCTCACTAATAAATTTGTAGTCACTTAATCCTGAACACTTATTAGTTCATCTTAGTGTCTTTAAAACCTATATCCAGTTTACAGAGAAAGAATCAATGTACAAATAGATCAAGCAACATGTTCTCATCTATACAATCAGTCAGTAGTGGTGCATATTACAGGCTGAGATAGTTTCTTTGGCTTATGTTTTGGCAAAATCCTGAATACATACATTTTCATTAACTTTATTTTTGGAAAAGTTGTTCCATTATTTAGTTTTATTTTTTTATTCTAATTTAAACTTGTTTGGGCTAGTTTTAAGTTTATTTTCATAAGCAAATAAAAATACGTCTTTTCATTGCTTAAATATTGTATGGACTTCAGGGGAAAATCAGTTATGGACGGAAAACAATGATATATACTTTGAAGTTTTCTTCAAGTGATACCAATCAATCTGTCTGTATCCTTTACAACAGTGATTTTTTTTTTTTGTTTCAATGCAACTAGGAATTAATTATTAGCTTGTCTATCTTACTATCAAGGATTTATCGAGTATAACTTCTTTATATTTGGTATATTTATACAATGATTAATCAGTAGCCCTAATAAAGTGTTTGTTTGAATAAGATTATATATACTTAAATATCTCCTCAAATGATTTAAGTAGGGATCATATTAAAAGGTAGGTGATATTGCTATTTGACTTACAGAAAATGATTTCTGCTCTTTGAGATTATTTATCTGATGCCTAAAATATGGACTTAAAATATAAACGCAAAGTTGTGTTTGTGTATATATTAACACACTTACGAATGCATATGTGTGAGTGGGTGTATACAAATTATAAGTGTATACTTAGAGTATATACTCTGGCCAAATGTGCTACTACGACTGTAATTTCAGAAGTAGAATTTGCCTGCACTTGTGTTAATGAGCATTTCAATTTTGGAAACTTTTCAGAACCCAAATATTGAGAATAACTCAAGTTTTAAAAACAGAATGCAAATTGCAAAACTTACTCAAGCACAAGAATTAGAACAATGATAGTACCTTGATTTTTATGTTTCTTAAGATAATGTGAGTTCTATTTTTTTATTATAATGAATTATAGTTCTTCTGTCTTTGAGGGAATCACAGGTGTCAAGAAAGTGAGTTAAGTTTGAAAATTAAGTACAGTCTGTTTTGTATCAGGTGGTGTTGGAACATGCCTTTAATCCTAGCATGCGTGAGGCAGAGGCAGGTGGATCTCTGTGAGTTCAAGGCCAGCTGGTCTACAGAATGAGTTCCAGGACAGCCAGAGTTACATGAGAAAACTCTGTCACATAAAACAAAAACAAAACAAATTATACTTTATCCATGTTTACTTCAAAATCCCTTTTTGTGCAGACTGTTAGAATATAAAAAAAAATAAAATTATATATTCTGCAAAAAAATTGAGTCTTTCATTACTAATATTTTAATTAAAATTTCTGGGAATTTTGTTAAGTGCTAGGGAGAACAATTATTCTGGGAAATGCTTTAACGAGGTATATTACATAGGTGCCCACTGGCAACAACATGAACTGCCCAACTTCCTTATTTTTGCCTGCAGCTTCCTTCTCTTATCAAGGAAAGAAATTTCCTATCCATTAAATGATAGAAAATGGTCAGAGAGTAAAACAAAATTAGCATGTTTGTGTATAATTGCTCTATCATCTCTCTGAATAAGATCATTGCAAATGACTTCTTTTCTTTGCAGAAATAATTGTGCACCTGCTTTTCAAAACTCAAATGCTGTTTTTTGCCTTTGTGCATAGAATGTGATTAGGGGAATTGTGAGATCATGAAACCAGATATTTACATAATCAAATGGCGGACTGCAACTTATTTTAAACTGATAGATTCTTTGTTCTTTCTTATTCAACAATCATGTTAATTGATGCCCAAAACACTGGGGTCTGTCTGACACTTGGGGAGTTAGATTTAGTTTGCATAATGTAATATCAGTGACATATGGGAGAGTAATGGATACAAATGATTCTAGAATATTCTACTGAAAACACTTCCTAGTTTTTGGTGCATGTCAAAGCCATTTTTAGAACATTTCCTCCACCCACCTTATGCACATTACCATATTTGTTTCTCAAGAGAAATAAGTATGAGGCTTTTTTTTGCTGATGATCCAAGAAATGTGAATAAAGTTGTTGGCAGATGGTTCTCACATTCCATTCTGAAATATCTTATAGTGACAAATAACAAAGTGTATATAATTAGCTCTGTGCAGATGGCATGGCAATTGCTGATATTAATCTCTGCATACTTTTCACAAAGGCACTGATTTAAGACTAGAGATTTAAAGTCAGACCACACGTTCTCAAATAACTGAGGAGAATTTTAGGGACAAGGACCATGACAATCAAATAAGTCTTCTCTAGATAAGTATTACAATTCTAGACCCATGCATGTCTCCAGGGTGGCAATCATCTCACAATGTATTGCGTCTAAAACAGTGTCATTCTTGACTGCTTTGTTTCAATTGACAGTAGGCACGTATCAGTAATTTCAAGGTTATGTGTTCATTTTATACCAAGGGTGCTCTGCTCCAAGGTCTCCTCATACTTGGAATCTCTTGTCAATCAGGATTTAACATAGTCTAATTTACTCAGAAAGACTTTCCCTGGTGAGTCAAATATTACTTGTCCTTTTTCACTCTCCAGTTCTTATGCTATCCAGGTTTCTTTGATTATATGTGAGATAAATCAAGTGAGGACTTTGGTTGCCAACATGATTACAGTATCTATCTTTTTTATTACAATATATGGTCTATGAGAGTCACTTAAGTATATACTTAAGCATACAACTGAATTTTATAACTAGTTCTCATTTGTCAAAATCATCAAAGTTTCTCTTATCCAGTATTAGAATACATACAACTATATTGTGAATTTTCCCGGGGACATTCATTTCAGACAGGACACCAACTAAGGTCAACTACAAAGACACAAGTCCACCCAAGTTTAACTTAGTAAATAGGACATTTATTTATTTTCAAAAACATAGGTGAAGGGGGGTATTCACAGGAGCAGTGGTTATGTGGCACAAACCTGGAGAGAGTGATATATAAATTCTGTATTTTTTTTCAATTTATGACTGAGTCATAAGCCCTTATGGCAGTACAATAGTCACTCATTAACTGGTAACCACATAGTAACCACATCAAAAAAGAAATTTTCAACAATGACAGGATGAGAAACCACAAATGTTTAGAAAAAAAATTGACAACCAGAATGCATTCGATTACCAAAACAAATATCAATGATTTCCCCAATGAGACTTGCTATGTCTTCAGCCATAGGTATTGTCCTGGCTTACAATGTGAGTTGTGAGTTCCATGCTGCGGAACAGTTCTTAAATCTAACTGAAAAGCATCGTTATATCAATAATGGTTGTACCACTATTATACCGGCAGATGTATCTTTCCTGAAATGCTGGTAATGTAGTACATAGGGTCCTTTCACGAACTTTCTCTCCAAATACATCTTCCTTAGTGCCTTTCTGAACTATGAAATCCTGCCAGCAATGAGGAAAATTCCAGTTCCATTACAGCTTGATATTTATACATCCTACACCAAAACAATAGAGTTTTGGTCTTCAGCAATAGAGTAACTCCATCTAGTTCTAAAATGTTACCAGTAGCTGTAAAAATAATAGCTGTTATGATCTCTAAGATCTCAGAGGTTTTTTTTCTGGCCAAGTATTCATAGGGATTTAACCTAATCTTGCCAGTCATGTTTCATTTCAACAATTTTATGGCTTCTGGAAGCACTCATTTATGCAGAATAACTTCCTTTCAACATCATGACTGCTGCTTTTACTTTCTTATTCATACTTTGAAAATCTATAGGATATTCATGTGTTAGGGTTTATATAAAAAATACTATTTACAGAGAATTGTCAGGAACTCTGAAGGCCCACTAAATTCCACTCTAACCAAATGCCAGTTGGTGTTGTATAGTTAGGGGTATATGTTTCCAATACAAGGGCATCTTGGCTGTTGGGAGTCAAGTTGTGAGTGTTAGAGCTCTGGAGGGCAAGGGTATTCTGGTAGTCAAGAGCCAAGGAGTACCTCAAAGTCACATCATACAAGAGACCTCACACAAATCATTTATTTTTGTGGGGGGGGAGGGGATCTCAGGAGTGTGGCTGCCTCTCCTCTGAAGAGTACCAGTGGATAACTATACAGAAAGTAAATTTATATAGGGTTTCTTGGGAATGGAGTTTTCCAGAGTGGAGATTTACAGGGTATTGATTAGTGGTATTTCAAGTCCTGGGCTTGGGGCAAGCTCAGGGGTTTGTGGGTTTTCAAGCTCAGGGATTGATGGAATTTTAAGGTCAAGATTGATGGTATTTCAAGATCAGGATGGGTGGGGTTTGGAGCTCAGGTTTTAGTGGGTTTTCAAGATCAGAGATTGATAGGTTTTCAACCCCGAGAATTGATCTCAGATGTTTTACTTTATCCCTCCCTTTTTTGTTTAGTGTTGATAAACAATCAGGGGTCTGAAAAAGTGGTGACATTATCATTAAGCTACTTCCTGCTGGATAGAAGCATTAAAATTCTTGGGACAAATACGACATTCACCATCAGTGTATATAATCAGACTTCACACACTTTTGCAAAGTTCCATAAAGAGTAGCTGATAGCCCTGTAATAGAAGCTGATTAAAAGCCTGGCTAGAAATATTTTGAATCTACTGCTGAAGAAATCTAGACAAGAAGTTTAGAAGACAGGGTGCAACTAGTAGAATTAGGAAAAGGAGGAAAGGGAAAATTAAGAAGTTTAGTATCTAATTTCACATTGGGTATTCAATGATCCACTGGCCAAGGCATAGAGCTGCTTTTTACATTTTTGGTGATCGATCTGAAGTTATTGTTAGGTCTTATCTCTTACTATATTCAAATGGTTGACATAAAAGCAATATTCCTTCCTTAAGGAGAGACAGAAACCACCTTTCTCTGCTATTATTAAATCTATCCCTCACTGGATTTGTAGCACTATGGCAGCCAGTGAGTCAATTTAATTGTGGAAGGTGGACGTGATCTGAACCACCTGTTGGAGTTCCTGGATGAACTGAGAGGAAAACTGATAATAGATTGTTAGGGAAATAATCCAGTGGTCCCAGTGGTGATACACAGCCAAATTATCTTCTATGGTTTCCAAGTGGCTTGCATATGAACAAGAATTTTTCATAAAGCCACACAATAATCTCCTTGTTCTGTATAGAGCAGGTCAAATGCCCTATCATATTTTAGAACTTTTTCTGCTGATGAATCTACCTGTTGTTAGATTTGGTTCTATTTGGTTTAACAGATACTTTTTCCAGTGTACCAACAGGCACTATAGGTAGTCATTTTGTCCCATATGTCAGGGAGTTTCAGTTTGACCTAACATTCTGACCTTTTGTAGAGGTTGAGTGGCAGCATATTCTCCTCTGTAATTACTTTCTTATACCTTTATAACTTTCTTAAGCTTTTACATTTTTAGACCTTAATACACCTCAGAACATTTTCTTAGACTCTTACTACCACTGGGCTATATTTTCACCAAGAGCCTCTCCTAAGCTCTCTTTAGGAATTTCAGCTTGCCTCACAGTACCAAGCTTTCCATGACCCCTTCATGTCATTTTAATACTAATACCTCCTGGGTGACTCATATTACGAAGTTCAGCCACCAGCATGATATACATTCTTGTATATGAATACATGGAGGTATAGTTTTAATACCATCATAAACAAGCATTATTTTTCATAACCTACTTTTCACAAACACTCAGTAAAACTGTATCTAATCAGTTGAGAACAAATGCTAAGAGATAGAAAATTTTTGAGTCCTGGCTATAGACAATGGACTGCAAGAGAAAGCTGAGAGACCAACCTGCTAGTATGTATGAATGTGTGCATGCCACAGCTTGGGTTACTATTTGATTCTCTCTCTGATAAGTCCTTCCCCCTACTCCCACTTTGCAATAAACTTACCTTTACATAAATGATATCTTTAAAAGACAGAACATCCATAGAGTGTGTGTGGGGAAAAACCAGACATAAACAAATGGGGCTTGGGACAGAGAAAATAGAAAGCTTGAACATAGGAAATGGATAATCTATTCCCATTTCTCTTGTGGTGGCTCAGTATTTGTGAAGGTTTCAAATGATATTAGGATCCAGGGTGCTGATGCATGGCCATTTGAATTATCTAAGGGATAGTGAGGCCAGATTTATTGCAAAAGTGAATAAATTTAGGGGTTGGTATCAGGTAGAGAAGCTGTAGGCTTTCTACAAAGCATCCCAAGGGTGGATGAGAATGTATGGAGTACACCATTCCCATGAATTAGGGGGAGGGAAAATGTCACTGCAGCCTGTAGATGTCCTCTGGGCTGAGAGAGGACTAAAGGAAGACTCAGCCATCCAATGGGTCATCACTGCAATCAATGGGAGTCAGAAGTTTAGCCTGGGTAAGCCTAAGGAGACACTCAGTGTCTGGCACCAGGGTTTTCAAGGAGAGCAAAGGCAAGGACAAAAAGCAAACTCTAGAAGGCGTATCATCCATAGGAAAGGGTCAGGTATAGGGTCACAAAAGTCACAAGGTCCTAGAGGGGCTGTAAGACTAAGGACAGCTCTGAGGGGAAGGTAGGGATAAATGGGCAGGAATAGCCAGTTGGGCCTAAGGAAACTCCAGAATTGCAGCTCCAAAGATGAGGGGACTGGGTCAGTGTAAAGGTCAGTTATAGCTTTAAAGAACATGGCTGAGGCTACCTTCACCTCTAAGAGTACCAGAGCAGTGCAGGAGGCTCAATGATTATTTTCTTGGACTCAGGGAAGCATTTACATTGACCAAAGGGGAAGCTTATCGAATTGCCACTGGTGGATGTGGTACCAAGTGATCCATGAGCCAAAAAGTAAGTCTGTTGAGGGGTAAGTGGTGATGAGAAACAAGGTCGTGGTGCAGTTCAGACCCTGAGGGGTAGCGAAGGGAGTCTAGCCAAGTCATGGGATGTATGTATTTTTGCAAAGCAAGGGCATCTTGGCAGTTGGCAGCCAAAATATAAGTGGTACAACTCTGAGGAAAAAGATATTCTGGTAGTCAGTTACCCAAGGAATACCACAATGTCAAACCACACAACAAACCTCAAACAAGAGATTTATTGTGGAAAACCATAAGAAGTTGGTTGCCTCTGCACAGGAGAGAGGCACCAGAGAACTGAGTGGGAGGCAGGTTTATTTAGGGTTTCTTCAGGGCAGAGCTTTCCAGAGTGGAGATTTTTAGAGTAAGGATTGTTGGGATTTCAAGTCCTGAGCCTGGGGTGAGGTGAGGGATTGGTGAAATTTCAAGCTCAGGTATTGATGGGTCTTAAAGCCCAGAATTGAGCTCAGACTTTTTACCCTACAAAGGGGCTACTAATAAAAGAAATTTTATCAAGATCAAATATAGCAAAAATAATTATTTTTTTTAAATGGCAGCATTGGATACAGCAGCATTTATCCTTCTACTTTTCTTTCACCCACATTTCCATGTCCTGTGCTTCTTAGCAACCTACTGTGACTGTTGTTGCAGCCAGCTGGACAAAACTTTCCATTCTCAGAACTGCCTACTCCTAGGATAAGCTTAATATTTTTCACCTGTATTGGTTTATCACTTACGTATTCTGTAAACTGTTGACCATAGTATTGGCTTTCTATTAATTTTTCCCCTAGGAATTTTGACTTATCACAAATCTTGTTATATTTCTTTTTGCATAAGCTAAAAAAAAAATGCCTTTTGTCTACTTTTTTCACCTCTTCCTGAGTGATTCTTAAACCCTTGATTTATAAATTGGCCTAAATTATTCAGATTTTCAAAATCTTTTTCTCCTTTTATGGGACTGAGCAAAGCCACTAAAACCTGGTACCTGTCCTGAATTCCCTGGTGAATTAACTTCTTACCGCTTATGTGAACACACTCCTATCTGGCCTGGTAAATTGGACATCACAGCCTCTCTCGTTCCCAATTTCCACTGTAATGCCTGTCCTTCCATCACTGTGTTGCTGATGCTCTTGGAAATGTTAGCCAGGGATAAAAAAATGTCCATAATGAATCAATTATTTGTACTTCTATGGTATTCAGACTGATCCCATGCACTCTCTTGTCACTCAGTATCCCCATCCAGACTATTCGTTCATTACCTGTTCAAATTTTTTAATTTCAATTCAAATTGTTCCAATGGAGACTATTCCATGATTATCATGGTTTTCTGTCTAGGCCACTGGGCCATTACTAAGGCCCAACTATAGGCAAACAATAGGTCATCTTGTTTTTATTAAAAATTAGACCTAAGATTATTTTCTACTACTACTTCTACCACATTCTCTTCCCCCTCATTATCCCATTATTCTTTTGGGTTCTGTGATAATGTTAATTGTTATCTTAGTTGCTATGTTAAGACACCATAATAATGTTAACTTAGAGGAGAAAACAGTTAATATGAAGCTTATAGTTTTGACCAAAAGCAAAGCCAAATATGACTGATGTCAGAGGATTTAGGTGGATTTTTCCCTTTCAGATTTGGTGTCCAGAAAACTTTCTCTCTTTTAGGCTGGTTTCACTTATTGCCGGAAGCTTTTCTTAAAAAATGCCTCATGTCACTGACATCTTCATCGTCTTGGAGGTCTCCAGTGAAATCCAGGCTTTACTTTCACAATTTCATGGCCATGGCCTTTCAAGGCCTCCATGTAGTAACCCCTTTGCCACATGCCTACCTCAGTGGGTATCCATAACTAGAGAGGAAAATTAAATAAGCCCTTTGCTTGTGTATCATTCATGAGCCTAAATTAACAGCCATGTGTATGACACTGCCAAGTTTGACTGCCCATTTGAAGCAGAGCCTGGACATCTACATGTTGTTGTTGTTGTTGGTTGCTTTTTAGGATCAGAAAATTCATCTGGACTTTTCTTTTCACAGATTGGAAGTTCATATGGGTGGGTATTTTACCCTAAAGGCACTTCTCCCTTTATTCCAATTTGATTCATTACTCTCCTTATCTCTTTCAATATAAGCCTTGGTTCCAACACTAAATTCCCTGGTGCCCCACCAAATTTGCTTCAAAGTGTCAAGATGTTCATTCATTTTTTTCCTGCTTCTTAATTTTTACTGCATAAGAGTGGTTACAAATGACCATGAGACGAAGTCAATATTGGGCTGTCTTAAAATCTCCTTTGGCAGTGAAATTAGTCTAATACGTTTAAATATAGTCCAAAACAGATTCTTAGCATAAGGGCAGAAAGCAGTCACATTGTTTGTGAAAAGAGCACAAGAATGTTTTTTAAGTCTGGTTGCTAATATTGTTAATCTCTTTAACCTACTGAGCTGGATCTCCATAGTCTGCATTACTCTCAGCACTCCTGTCTTCCAACCTCCTATCATGATGCCCCATTTAACCCTGTTTACCACATTCAACTGCTTTCCTAGTCAAAAGTTCCAAAACCTTCTACGTTCCTCCAAAAAGAGCTGATCAGAACTTGTGGTGGCAATAGCTCATTCCCTGGACCCAACTTGTATCTTAGATTTTTGTTTGTTTGTGTGTGTGTGTGTGTGTGTGTGTGTGTGTGTGTGTGTGTACATGTATGTGAACTGCTCTGATAAAACACCATGACCTATGCAAGTCATAAAAGTAAGTGATTAATGTGAGGCTTATGGTTTCAGAGGGTTAGAGTCTATGATGATGGAGTAAAGGCATGGTGGTATCTGAGAGCTTCTATCCTGATCTATAAGTTGAAGGCAGTGAGACAGACAGACAGAACATGGCGAATCTTTTGAAACATCAAAGCCTACCCCTGGTGATGCACCTTCTCCAACAAGCTCACATCTCCTAATCCTTCCTTAAACTGTTCCAAAAATGAGGACCAATTATTCAAATGCATGAGTTTAGGATGGCTATTATTCAAAACACCCTAGATGTCTACTTGACAGGATGAACCACTTGAAGAAAAGCCTCTGAGCAAACTTGTGGGGATTATATAGATGATGTTAATTGAGATGGGTAAACGGACTCATTATAAGTGCCATTCCCAGGACTGAGCTGGTGAATTTTATATGACAGAGAAATTGAGCTAAGTGTTAGCAAGCTTGCATCCATCTATCTCCATTTCCTGATCATGGATGTGATATGACCTGCAGCTTCAAGCTCCTCCTGTCTTAATTTCCCTGTAACATATCTACTTCTTATTCACTTAAGCTGCATTTCTAAGAGTATTTTATTCCGGCAGCAGGAAAAGAAACTGAAAAAAACAAAATCCAAGTTTTGGGACACCAAGAGGGCTTTTATTTATTTTGTTTTATTTTGCAGAGATCTCACTTGTGCTTCCTTTCCCTTGTATCCTGGGAACTGTACGAAGCGAAAAACCAACATTTAGATCTCATCATTTGTTTTTCTTATGTTCTCTGTCAACTCAGATATTGTGGACGATAGCCTCCATGTGCCATTCTCCTACTATAATATCTATTATTTTTTATTTTATTCTATTATATATTATAGATATATGATTATATATTACTATATTATATTATAATTTATTTTAGTAAATGGGCAAGGTCTTTCTAGGTAAACAGCTCACTTTTTCATTTGCAAGTCTCCTCAATCACTGAAAAAGGCCACAAAACTAACAACACATCCTTTAAAATTCCATCACATAGTTGCTACCATTTGGATTGCAATTCTTTAATCCATCAGCCATTAGGGAGTACACAACCACCACTGCAGCAAGAAGGCAAACCATTCCATTCTAGACGACAGTGGAGAGCTGGTCATAACAGGATCACCCCTGAAGATATTCCACTCTTATGCTGGTCATCCTCTGTTGCGTATCTTAGCTAGCTCTCATAATTAGGTTTTCAATCACTCCACCCCAAATGATCTTTGTTTCCATTGGCCTCTGTTCAGATTCCTGGCCATTCAGACAGGGTTGGGCATCAGCTCCCTCTTGCGTCCTGGGCCTCAAGTTAGATCAGACATTGGTTGGCTACCACTAGTTCTGTATCACAATTTCTCCAGCACAACTTGCAGGCAGGATAGATTGTAAGTTGAAGATTTTGTTGCTGGGTTGGCAGCCTGGCAGTCAATTGTGTTGTGTGACACTGACTTCTGGGGGAATGTGAACAAATTTCTATTTATTCTGGATAGTGTAGTAGTGACAGACCAGTTAAAAGTTGCCATCAAAGACTAGCATAGTGACCCAGTTTATTTGCTTAAGGTTATAGCAGGAACATAGGTAACGGATTACTTAAAGGATCATAGTCACTCAAAAAGCAATTGCATCATAGAAAAGCCGACCCATCAATGATGATTCAAATGCAATATATTTCTGGGACTCCTTGAACAACTTGCTGACAGTTCAATTAGCTGTAGAGTCTTTTATCAACAATTATTTGATTGCCTGAAGATTTTACTTGCTTTCTAAGTCTCATGAAGCTCTTCTACTCCTCTGGAAGTGAGTGTTTCCATTCAGAAGAAATAGCTATACATCAGCAGCCATTGCTAACATATTGAGCTGATATTATTCAACAGAAAAAAACAATTATTACTTTTTTCCACCAACATTTGCTTTTATTCATCTGACACATGCATGTGATAGTTAAAAAGTATGGAAAAATACAAGGACTGCATAAAACCATAGTTTTATGCAGAGTTTTATGTACTTATTTCATTTGTTTGGTAGTTGACAAATATTTATTTATTGTCTATTACAAGATCATATACATAACATATTTTCTGATAGTAACAGCGCGCTAGATAGGAAAGTTATTTCTTACCAAAGAGATTGTCTACCTAGATTTTCATTTTATTTACTTCATATATTTATATAATTAAATAAATATTCTATGTCCAGGGAAAATACTCTGTAACAGAAAACACATACAATATGTTTCTCTGACTTGTTGGGACTATGGAGAAATGGGAATAGACATTATTTTTTGCTTTCTTTTAAAAGTAGTTTAAATGATTCTTTTAAAAGACAGTATCTTCCAGTTTGAGTTTTAGTGATACCGTGTTTTCTAATAAATTGTCATTTTTTTTATGGTGGAAATCATTGCTAGTAGTTATTTTTTTCCCCATCTTAGTTCCTGTTTCCTGTTTCTTGAATATGTGTCTTGATTCACAATTCTGTTTGAGATCTCAAATATATACACCTCTGGTTTTCAGGAAAGATATCTGAAAAAATTGAGAATTGACTCAAGGAAACATAAACAACAGGTTTAAAGTACATAATGGAACGCTGCCTTTTTCCTCATGATCTTTTTAATTGCTAAATTTAATTTCTTTAGACTGACTATCCATAAGATATGATGATTGCCTCAGCTGTGGTGTTGTTGTTTTCCATTTTTAAGTTTTAAAAATATAACTGCTTAGGCAAATGAATGGGACTGGAAAAATTCATCCTAAGGTAACCTAGACTCAGAATGGCAAACATGGTATGTATTCATTTTTAAGTGTATATTAGTTCTAAAGTTTTATTAAAGTATTATTAGTTAAGAAAAAGATAATCATGCTAAAATTCACAGACCCAGAAAGTCTTGTTAACAAGGAGGGCTTTAAAGTGGACACAAGGATCTCCTTAGGAATGTGAAATAGATTTTCTAGGTGGACTGGGGGAGGGTGGGGAGGGGAATAGGAGGGATCACTGGGGTATGTGTGGAGGAATGGAGCATGGCAAGAAGTGACTGGAATTGGTGGGTACCTCCCCTAGGAGCTTGGAGTACCACAGAAACAGAAGAGGAAGGATTCTAGGAAACAAGAGTTGAGGACACAAGAGAACATGACTCACAGAATCAAGTAAGCAGTGCTAAAATGGGCTCACAGAGGCTGAAGCAGCAATCATGGAGCCTTCATGGGTCTGCTCTACATCCTCTGTATATATGTTGTTTGTTAGCTTGGTATTTCTGTGAGACTCCTAACAATGGGACACGGTGAGTCTCTGCTGACCCTTTTTCTTGTTCTCGGGAACCTTTTCTGCTGTCTAAATTGCCTTGTTTTACCTTGAATAACGGTTTGTGCCTAGTCTTATTGTTTCTTGTTGTGCCATGTTTTGTTGATATCCCTGGGAATCCTGTTCTTTCTGTAGGGGAAATAGAAGAGGAGTGAACCTTCAGGAAAAGGGACATAAAAGGGGAGAAATGGAGGGAGATGCAACTGAACTCTGGATATATTGTATAAGAGAAGAATACTGTTTGTATCATCTCAAAGACAGGCATAAATTTTGCCATGCTTATTAGGCAATTTGTATATCTTAAATAAATATATAGGGATAACTGCTTTATTTTTAAAGCTGATACAGGCTCTATAATCTCCCTCTATTCTATAAGCCTTCAGTGCACAAGAGGATTCCTATAATTAACAGTCTCATTTCCAGGTCTAACTGAGAAACTTTGGCAACAATAGTGGTAACAAGTGTCTAAAACTTCCAATTGTTCCTAAAGGAATGTTTGCCTGGAAAGCAGATTTCCACATGGCAATACTTGAAAATCCATTGGAAGTCCAGAAGGTAAAGGTAAACATAGTAGCTTCAACTCTGAAGCCTCATAATGATTCAATTATGTAAGTGATTCAATTATGTCACACTTACAGAACATGAGTTGAGAAAGAAATTCAGAAATGCTTTTCGTATTTAAAAAACAATTGATATACATGTCACCTTTTATAGATACCCAATTTAATAGATCCTTCAGTTTTAACAGGATTCCAGGCCTCTGAATATGTATTTATTTATTTAGGTTTTGATTTTTGGTTTTTTGAGACTGAGTTTCTCTGTTGTAACTCTGGATGTTCAGGAACTCATGCTGTAGGCCAGGTTGGCCTCGAACTCAGAGAGATTTACTTTCCTCTGTCTCCTGAGTGCTGTGATTAAAGGCTTCTACTACCACTTCCCTGCTTATTTTAACATCTTTTATGCCAGTCACGACCAAGGAAAAAATGTATTTAAAATGTCTGAATATCTTCCACAGAATAGAGCTGGAATTTTTATCTCATGCCTGTTTAGCTTGTATTTAGTGATCTATCTTTGCTCCTGTGTCACTGTCCATGTGTCATATATACCCATGCAAATTAAAGATCTGTATTCATTTGGTAATAATGTAATTATGCAGTGGAAAGAAAATAACATTATGTGTTAGAGGTGAGTGGCAAAATACTGTTATGATCCCTTTCACAATGCAAGGAAAGAGATAGCAACTTATTATTGGAGATCAAATAGTTCTAGCATCACTAAAAACAGCTTCAAGAAACTGAAGTTCTCCAGAATCCCAGGACTCGAGAGCATGCTTGTTATCAAGCCCTTTGTGACATCATAAACTACCAAAAACAGTCATCTTTATCAAAGATTCTGAAGAAGACAGTCTTCTGGGTCTCCACTAGTATTCAAAATGCTGACCATTTTGTCACAGGTTGTACTGATATCATGACAAGTTAACTTGAGATTTTATTGTAATCCATTTATTCTATGTTATATTATTTTCTTTCTTTTCCTGAAGGAAGTAGGGGAGGGGAAATTTTTTATTTATTTATGATAGGATTCTTGAATGTTTCAATGAACTATAGTCAATTATTTTTAGGAGAAGTCTTTATACATAAACTCCTATGGCTTTAACATGTCCTATAAAAATTAAGGTATTACCAAAGAGATGGTATTAAGAAATGAACGCTCTAACAGACAGTTATATCATGAGGTTTTCTCTTGTGAATAGAATTAAGCAGCTTAGTAAAAGATGCTCCATATAGTATCTTGCTTTATTGTCTTCTGCCTTACATAGAATAACAGCAGAAAGGCTTGAGCTGGATATGTAATGCTGTTCCCTTCATCTTAGGCTTATTAGTGTCTAGAACTGTGAGAAAATAAAAAAAATGATTGATGATCAAGATGGAAAGACACAGTTCTGCGCCCCACGGCGTGAGCCCCTGTTAGGGTCTACTGGCGAGAGACAACCTCCAAAGGAAACCCACCAGACTTAGGATTGATGCAACCGCATGAGGCTTTTAATATCCAGAGCGTCAGGGTCTACCTTCCACGAGTCTCCATGCAGGGAGAGTGGGAGGCAAACCCCAATTCCCTTGTCTTTTGGCATTTTATGGCGTGCAGGGGAAGGGGTCTGGGGATAGGGTGTGCACAACTTTGATTGGCTCAGATTCCACCTGCGGGAATCTGCCTTTGTTGTCTTTTAAACTGATTGGCTCTGCTTGTCTGCTGTGGGAGTGGGTGGGGGTCCCTTAGGAGTACATGACAGCTAGCACCTGGGCAATGAAGCCTGAGGAAGTTTGTTGCTTAATCCTGAGACTTGAAGGGGTCATCCTTTAACTAAGGAATCTGATCCTGGTTCTGAATCTGAATCTGAACCCCAGGATCCCAGGCCCTTTCAAAGGCACAAACGTGGCTAAAGAAGATTTTAAGTCCATGAGTTTATCCATTTGTGTTGCCAAAACAAAATAACATAGACTGAGTACTTAACATTTTTTTTAATCTGTGAAATACTTAGAAATCTTGGATGGTCAATTTTTAATATAAATTTGTTCACATCCATGGTACCTAGATATTTGTTTTAAAAAAAGGAAACACAAAAAGAAAAAGAAAAAAGTCTATATTTTGTGAGAAAATATTTTGTAGATGAACTTAGCATTTAAATCCTTCAGTAAAGAATATTACATGGATATGAAAACTTATCATGTCAGCTGAAGACTTTGAGGAGATTGGCCTTTTCTGGGAAGGTGGGAATTCTGTCAGTTGTGTAATTTACACAAGGCTGAAAGAGATATCCTTGATCTCTGGCCTGCTGATTTATCTCTAAGATTGCATATATGCAAGTCCTCACAGTCATGCAGAGGCAGGGCAATTGGAGAAGAAAGGAATGAGAATATTTCATAATTAGTTAATTGACAAGTAGGAAAATAAGTAATTTTCTTTAGCAAAGGGAATTTACTTTTTTTTAACATATATGTCAAGATATTCCTAATTCAAGATCAAGTCTAGACACCATGAGTACTTTATTTGTGCGATGTAATTTCTCTGGAGCAAGGAAACTAAAACTTGCCTAATAAATTAAGGTTCAGGTTTCTAATAAACAATGAGTTCTTATAAATATTTGCATTATTGAGATAATATTAGTAGAATATAGACTAGAATTTTTCTGGTAATATAAAGCAAAGATTTTTAGTAACATGACCAAAGTAAGTTGGGGAGGGAAGGATTTATTTGGCTTATACTTCCATATCATAGTCCATCCTTGGAGGAAGTTAGGGCAGGAAATCAAGCAGCGCTGGAACTTGGAGGCAGGAGCTGGTGCAGGGGCATGCAGGGCTATTCCTTACTGGCTTCCTCCACTTGCTTTCTTATAAAACCCAGGACCACTTGTTTTTATAACCAGGGATGGTACCACCCAGAATGGGCTGCCCCACCTATTGATCACTAATTTTAAAAAACTCCTTACAGCTGGCTCCTTAGGAGACATTTTCTCAATTGAGGATTTTTCTCTCAGATGACTCTAGCCTGTGACAAATTGACACAAAACCAGTCAGTTTATCTTTAAACTTGGAATTTCACTTTGAAACATGAAAGTAAACAGAATAGCTGACTTTGTAACAGTGTGCTTTTGTGATATAGAAGAGCCTGCAATGGTATTTGAAATTGGTATTGGCATTTTTTTCCATGAGTATAGTGTTGATGATGGAACCAATACTTTTGCACATGGTGGGTAAGCACATTGCCACTGAGTTAAATCTCCAGGCCTGAAGCATTATTTACATATCTTTTAAAAAATTTCCAATTGCTGTTAGGTACATGTGATAGACAATGTCCAGTGCATACAGTAGTCTTTTTGTCACAATACTTGAATGCTATCTGTGTAAATAGCAAGACATTTGGGAGTTTCTACTGAAATAAACCTATTTTCTAAAGTTAATGCCTCTAAATAATATCCCCAAAGATTGGAGAATATTTAGACTCCTAAAAGTAACTTTGATTATCTCTGAGTCTTAGAAAACAATAATGTCTTGGGAACCATTGTTAATAAATTTCCATTGTTGATAGTAATAAAACTATTTATTAAAACATTATTTTACAAATCTCAGGGGTCCAATACCTGGGTGGCTTAGACAGAGCACTCATTCCAAGGCCTCCACATCCCATGCTCTTACTCTTGGTTCTTCTCCCTAATCCTGTGCTCCCTCCTGCTCTGCCCCCTCCTCCCTGCTCCCTCCTTGCTCTGCCCCCACTCCTCCAGGTGTTTTCTTCCTGTTTCCATGTAGACCCTCAATAAACAAATGAACAGGAACCTCCTGGCTGGGAGTCAAAGCTGGGGGTAGCACAGAGGTGTAAACGAGAAGAAAGCAGATCTTTTCCATGCTACAGCATAACTAAAATATCCCACAACAATCCATACTGAAAGAGCTCTTCATATTCTTCTAGAATATAGGGAATTTTTCTGTATTAGTAAAGTTAATTTATGCAATGTTGCCTTGTTCAATATTTTCTTAATTTCTTTAACACACTTGGGAAGTAAGTATTGTGATTCTTATTTTGTAGATGATATAACTGAAACCAGAAGAGGCTTGAATTTTGAATACTAAATCACACAGGGAACAAGGCACAGGGTGATAGCTTCCACCTGAGACATACACATAGAGTGAACAAGAGAAACAACTGGGGTTTAGTCAAAATGATTCATATATACATGTGTTAAATCCATTACACACATGTATATATGCAACTAATTACTTTTGTACTCCTATGGCCAAAATATCTAACTTAAAGAATTTAAGTGGAAAAGGTTTGCTTTGGCATTAGAGATCCTGAGGGGTTCAGTTCACCATGGTGAGGAGACATGGGAAAGAAGTTCCATTCATGATGGCAGAAACACATGGCAGAGATTGTTTACATCATAGCATACCAATGATCCTGGAGTGCATGGCAGGAACAAACCAGTGAAAATATAACTTTAAAGTCCTTTTTCCCAGGGATCTACTTCCTCAAGCTAGACCCCATCTCTTAGTGACCCGATCTCCCAAAACAGTGCTACCAACTACAGCAAAACCAGTCACACTAACAGGAGCCTTTGAAGAAGTTTCAGATTCAAAAAGTCCTGTTAGCAGTTTGTTAAGATTGAGACATTGAATTCTATTCTAATGTTGATGGGGGAGAGGCTGAAGGCCTCAACCCTATCTGAGGAGATGTCAAAAGCTGCTGGTCAAGTGTCCATGCTTCATGATGGCCCAATCCTCACCCTTGATTAATTGGCTTCAATGGGCTATTAATAACAAATAAAATCACATATCGTTGGAAGGGAAAGACAGTAGAGACACCAGGCAGAGTTGGAGGTAGGTAGTGGTGGGTATATATGATCAAAAACGTTGCATTAAAATATGAAATTTTCAAATAATAAATAAAAATATTGTGTAATGTAATATTTTGTTAAAACAAGTCATATTCTTTTTGGGGGGAAGGGGTGAGGTTTTGAGACAGGGTTTCTCTGCTGTCACTCTTGCTGTCCTGGAATTCACTCTGTAGAGCAGGCTGCCTCGAACTCACGGAGATCCATTTTCTCCTGCCTCCCAAGTGCTAGGTTTAAAGGTATGTACCACCATTGCCCAGCAAGTCATGTTCTTTTACATGAAGTAGAATTAAATGTCCTAGGCCTTCTCACGTCAGTAAGTGTCTGTATGTGAGATTTGGGGTGGCATTATTTTATAGCATCTGAATACATTTTCATTGTATATTTGTATCACAAATATACAATGATTCATCTATAAAGGATGATTCCTTTATAGATAGACATAGAAGTTCATTGTGACTTTTAAAAATCAAAAATGAATAAACTAATAAGTATTTATTTATCTATGCCTTTTTAATGGCTATTGTTTCATGAAAAGATTCTAAGCATTACAGTTTTTATGCACATTGCTGCGTTATCTCTATGATTTCCTAAACCCTGTCCTGAAGAAGAAACTTCTAAAGAGAAAGAAGTTAATAAATTCATGATGAGGATTAGCTATGGATACATAAGGACAGATGTATGTAGAAGAATTTTCAATCTTGGATAACCAAATGTATTAATTAAAAAGAAAAGAGTAAAAATAAGATTTCATGGAATCTTCCTAAATGTCACAGTAAACACATCATTCAGGCCACCAGCGTGGAGACTTTATGTGGGCTCAGAAACTTGGCGCTAGTGGGAAACTGAAAACATGAACCAGTCATTTCTTTTTTTTTTTTGTTTTACTCTCTTCAAGTGATTTGTGAGGTCCTCTGATTGCTGGTTCACATTTTAATCACTGGAATAATAAGAAATTACAAAATGATTCCATCCATCTGAGTAAATAGAATCTTTTGGGGGGATAATTGGATATTTAGTTTTTTAATTCTACCTTAATACATTGCTTATATATCATACCTCCTAATTAGGCCCTGAAAGATTAACCCAAGTAACAAACATCACATGAGGTAAATACAGATATGGGAAATGAACAGAGAGCTCTTGGCAACGAGGTGGAGCAAATGGCCAAAATGGATTCGCATAAACTAGAAAATGCGGTATTTTTATTGGAAGGAAGATATGCATTCATTATTGAAAGGAGAAGGAAAAATTGGAAATTGACTCTGATCAATGTAGTTACCAGTAATGGTCAATTGTAATTATTATAATTTAGAAAAATGAAAGAATCTGGCTGGTACTCAGGCATCTAATTACCATGTTATAACCACACAATTTGGAAATCTTTCATTTGCATTCAGAGAGATGAATAATTTCTTATTTAATGAGAAGAAAGCAAACTTCTATACTTTTTATCTTGCAATCTGCTGGAGAAATTTCTCATTCATATTCCTTTTATGCAAATGATCTACATTATGACCACAGAAACATAGCAATTTTTTTCCTTTTGTTTTGTTTTTGTTTGGAGAGAAGTAGGGCACCTAGACCTCAGTGTCCCATCCTTCACCACTGCATACCAGGCTCTTGCTGTAGAGGGCTGAGTAAATAGGAGAAATTCAATGAAAAAGCGCAAAGTCTTTGTTTTGCATGTACAGCTTGGCTATTTTGCTGTTTTGCTGATAAGATCCTTTAGTTCCGTGTATCTCATCTTCCCTGTGAGAGAGGCATATATTTTACTTTTCATATAAAAAATTTCAGTCAGCAAATTGATGTCCCTTTGTGATTCATTTCCTTTTAATTCTTTTTTTTTTCCTTGACTGTGGTATTCATTTATATGTATATATTCACAAAATGTAGTATTCACTTATATGATGTCAAACAAAAGTAAAAATATATTCTCTCAAAAACTGTTCATTATATCAGGACATACATGTTTTAACCACAATAAATTTGTTGTCAATTTAAACATAATATAAGAAATAACTTCCTCTAAAAGAGTGATATGATTGAGATGGAAAATATCTATAGGATATTAAAAATGATGTAAAAACAGATGAATAAATGGTAGTAATATCAATTGGTATAATAATCCACAGAGGAAGAATTGCTACAATCTAAGTAACAGTCAAGAAAATATGAGTAATATCTAACGTCAGATGAACTTTAACAAATAAAAAGGAAAGTAAGTAGTTAAAGAAATCTGTTTTATAAGATAGTATGTATTTTTATGAGCACAGAATAAATTATTGAAAGGCTTATACTACACTTGGAAAATTAGGATTATTTAATTGATAAGGCCAACTTACCAGTTCAGACGGTGCTGGATCGGGAGGTAGGCTGAAAACCAGAACAAACACGCACACACTGTATCTTGAGTTCACAGGGGCTGAACTACCCTTGTGGTTTATTCTCAGTTTCTTGTACCCTTCCACACCAGAGGCATGCATGCAGTTTCCAAGGCAGTGATCACAAGGGATGAATCAGGTGTGCATACAAGCACAAAGTAAATGATCACGAGAGGAGAGGCATACATTTGATCACAAGGTTACTGATAACAAGGGAAAAACATGTGTAAGCACTAGGTTACAATCAACAAGGTAAATCAAAATACATACAAAACATTATTGTTCTGTAGTTAACCATAAAGCCATCATCCTGCTTTATGAGATTAAGAAGGAAGGTCTCTTTAAGTAATCTTTGTCTTCCCTGAAACGAGCTGCCTCTGGGCTTGTCTTTTTTATGACTTAGCCTTGCTCAACAGCTGTCCCAAATTAGATACAGGCATTTAGCCAAAGGCACACAGCAGAATTTGAGCTCAACATCAGGGGGGCTCTCCACATTTAATGAAATAAGACTAAAAATGGAGATGAAATTATTAACTTTTTCCATATTTTTAGCTTTAAAATTGATTCATGTATTTCTCTGTGATTATAACTGAATATAGTGAAAATGAGACAAAACACCTGGTAAACACCTAGAAAATATTATATTAGAAATTAAAAAAAAAAACAGTGTTCTTAGCAGGTGTCTTTTGTTTGCACTCTTATATTTTAAAGTACTTACTTTCAGCAGATCCAGCCAGCAGATTAACCAGATAAGATCCCTACCTGCAGCCTACTTGGTCCTGCCCTGACAACCAACTCCTCTGAAGCTCCTTCCCACTCTCCACATCCCCAACTCCTCTGCCCCCAAATCCAAGCAAGGATCCCAGAGCCATTACAGATCCAGTTAGCTGACTGACCAGGTGAGATGCCTACTTGCCTCACTCTTGGTTCTACCCCAACAACCCACTTCTCCAACCTCACCTCCCCTACCCTTGAACCCAAGCAAGAAGATACAATCACTCTAATCCCAGGTGCCTAAATGCCAGCATAAGAAGACAATAACAACCAGGGCAATATGTCACCACTAAAACTCAACTATCCTATTACAACAAGTCATGAATACCCTGACACAGCCAAAGCACAAGAAAAAGATCTTAAAACAAGCTTTATGAAGCTAATAGAGACCCTTAAAGAGCAAATGGATAAATCCCTCAAAGAGGTAGATGAAAAGACAAACAAACAATGTGAGGAATTGAGTAAATTCCTAAAAGAAAACCAGCAAAACATAAACAGAAAATTAGAAGAGATGAATACATCCCTTAAAGAAAACCAAGAAAAGACAAGCAAACAATTAAAGAAAATACACTAAACTGTTCCAGACGTGAAAATATAAATAGAAGCCATAAAGAAAATACAAACGGAATTTCGGAAATGAAAAGTCTAAAAAAGTGATCAGGAACTATTCTGACAAGCTACAGCATCAGAACACATGAGATGGAAGAAAGAATCTCAGGAGTCAAAGACACTATAGAAGAATTGGAGACATCAGTAAAAGAAAATGTTAAATCCAAAACAAAAAACAATCAGGAAATTGGGACGCTATGAAATGACAAAACCTAAGAATAATAAGAATGGAAGAAGGAGAATTCCACCTCAAAGGACCTGAAAACATTTTCAACAAAATCATAGAAGAAAACTTTCCAAACCTAAATAAGGAGAACCCTATTAAAGTACAAGAAGCATACAGAACACTAAATAGATGGCACCAGAAAAGAAAGTCCCCTCACCACATAACAATCAAAACATTAAACATACAGAACAAAAAAAGAATCTAAAAGATGCGAGAGAAAATAAAAAGCAAGTAACATATAAAGGTAAACCAATTAGAATCATATCTTTCTTCTCAATAGAGACTCTAAAAGCCAGAAAGGCCTGGACAGATCCTACAGACTCTAAGAGATCACGGCTGCCAGCCTAGGCTACTATATCCAGCAAAGCTTTCCATTACCATAGATGGATAAAACAAAATATTCAATGACAAATCCAAATACAAACAATATCTATCCACAAATCCAGCCCTACAAAAGATGCTAGAAGGCAAGCACCAACCTGAGAAGAGTAACTACACCAATGAAAAGACAGGAAATAAATAACCTCATCTCAACAAAATCAAAATGTATAAGACACAACCACTCACACAAGCACACACAAGTGAATAAAATCAACAACTACATAATGACAGAACCTAACAAACCATTTGTCCTTGATATCAGTCGAAGGACTCAGTTCCCCAATAAAAAGATGCAGACTGTCAGAATGTATGTGAATACAGGATCCATCCTTCTGATGAATACAAGAAACATACCTTAACATCAAAGATAAGCATTACCTGATAATAAAGATGGGGAAAATATTTTCCAAGCAAATGGACCCAAGAAACAAACTGTAGTAGCCATTTTAATATCTGTCAAAATAGACTTCAAACCAAAATTAATCAAAAGACATGGGGAAGGACACTTCATGCTCATCAAAGAAAAACCCACCAAGACAACATTTCAATTCTAAGCATCTATGCTCCCAACACAAGGGATCCCACATTTATAAAAGAAACATTGTGAAAGCTTAAAACACACATTGACCCCCACACACACTGATAGTGGGAGATTTCAATATAACATTCTCACTAATGTATAAGTCAACCAGACAAAAACCTAACAGAGAAACACTGGAGCTAACACATTATAAACAAAAAGGTCCTGGCAGATATAGTCAGAACATTTCACCCACACGCAAAAGAATATACCTTTTTCTCTCCACCTCATAGAAACTTCTCTAGAATTGACCCATAGGCCACATAGCAAGTCTCAATAGACACAGAAAAGTTGAAATAATCCTCTGCATCCTATCAGACCACCATATATTAAAGTTGGATTTTAACAATAGAAAAAACAAAAGTTCTACAAATTCATGAAAGCTGAATAACTCCCTACTGAATAATAAATGGGTCAAGTCTGAAATAAAGAGACAAATTAAGGATTTTGTAGTATTCAATATAAAGGAATCTACAACATACCCAAGCCTATGACACACAATAAAAGCAATGTTAAGAGGAAAATTCATAGCAAAAAGTGCCTACCCAAAAAGATATATACTATCAAATTAACAGCATATCTAAAAGTTCTAGAAAAAAAAGAACTAAGCACACCCAACAGAAGTCAATACTAAGAAATAATAAAGTTGATGGCTGAAATTAATAAAATAGAAACAAGAGAACAGTTCAAAGAATCAATGATCAACAAGATAAATCCTAATCCAAACTAATAAAAAAACTACAGACACCTGGGAAATCCAAGCAATCATTGCATCATATTTTAAAAATTTATACTCTACGAAATTGGAAAATCAAAAAGAAATGGACAATTTTCTAGATAGATACCACTTACCAACATTAAATCAAGATCAGATAGACAATTTAAACAGACCTACAACATCCAAGGAAATAGTCATTAAAACTCTCCACATCAAAAAAAACCCAGGGTCGAATGTCTTCAGTGCAGAATTCTATTAAATATTCCAAGAAGAATTAACACCAATACTCTTTAAATTATTCCACAAAATAGAAGCAGAAAGAACACTGCCAAACTCACTCTATGAGGCAACAATTATCCTGATTCCTAAACCAGAAAAAGATTCAACAAAGAAATAGAAGTCTCCCTCATGAAAATAGATGCAAAAATACTCAATAAAATACTCACCAACTGAATGAAAGAATACATCAAAAGATCATCTACCACGATCAAGTTGGATTCATACTGGAGATGCATAGATGGTTCAACATATGAAAAACAAAATAATCCACCATATAAACAAACTCAAAGGGAAAAATAAAACATGATCACCTCACTAGATTCTAAGAAAACCTTTGCCATAATCCAACACTCCTTCATGATAAAAATGTTGGAGGGATTAGGGAAACAAGGGACATGCCTAAGCATAATAAAGGCAATAAAGGCAGCACTCCCACAGCCAAAATCAAATTAAGTGGAGAGAAACTCAAAACAAATTCCACGAAAATCAGGAATAAGACAAGGTTGTCTCCTCTCCCAATTCCAATTCAATATAGTATTTGAAGTCCTTGCTAGAGCAATATGACAACTAAAGGAGATTAAGGGAATACAAATTGGAAAGGAGGAAGTCAAAGTATTCTTATTTGCATGTGATATGAAAGTTTATATAAGCAACCCAAAAACTCTACCAGGGAACTTCTACAATGGAGCAGTCTGATTGAGGGTAAGGTAGAAAGGCTGAATGAGGCAGTTGGAGCAATGAGAGCTCAGGGAGAGACACAGAGACACTGAGGTTATCAGTATCAGGGTTAGGGTAAGTTAGAAAGACTGAGTCATTATGAAGCTGAGAAGAGCAGATCAGTCTGTGGCAATCAGAGAGTCTACCAGTGTCAAAAGTGTTCAGTCAGAAGCAGTCAACTGGCTCAGAAAATAAGCTTGAGCTAGGGGCTTGGAGGAGAGTTTGGGCCAGAACAAGGAGTAAATTGAATTGAAGAAGAGTTAGAGTTCAGAAGGAGCTAGTCAGAGTGGTTCAGTCAGCAGTAAGCCTCAGAGGTTTGAATGTTTTAGACTGTATGGAGGCCAAAAATCTCCAAAAATCTAGGAACAGGAACTGGTGATTGAATTAGACAGAAGGATAAACCGCTTTTGCCTGGAACCAATAGCTACATTTGGTGCATCTATATCGACAATATATACAAATTATAGTCTCCTCTCCCTATATTCCTCACAATTCCTCTCTGCCTCCCATCCTATCTGGATCCATTCTCTTTCGGTCTCTCATTAGAAAAGAACAGACTTCTAAGAGATATCAAAGCATAATGAAATAAAATATGGTAAGACAAAATAAAGACAATAATATCAAAGTAGGACCAGTCAAACCAACAAAAAAGAGAGACCAAGTGAAGGCACAAGATCAGAGACTCACTTGTTCACACATATCAAGAGTCCCACAAAAACACTAAACTGAATGCCAGAATGTATAGAAGAGGATCTGTTCCACACCCATGTGAGCCCACTGCATGTTGTCTCAGTCTTTGTGAGTTCATATGAGCTCTACTTCAGTTTTCTAAATGGGCCCTGTTCTCCTGTTGTCTTCCATCCCCTGTGGCCCCCATACTTTCTGCTTCCAGTTTCATGAGGTTCCCTGAGCTCTGAGGGGTGGAATCTGATGAAGACATCCCATCTATAACTGAGTGCTCCAAGGTCCCTCTCTCTCTGTGCAATGCCAGGCTGTGGGTCTTTGTATTTGTTCCCAACTGCTATAGGAGAAAGCTTCCCCAATAATAAGGTGCTAATCTAATAGTTCATCCGTACTTAAAAACACCCTTAAAAAGAAAATTTATCAGAACTCTGTTGGTAAGAATCTATCAAAGAATTGAGAAGATTTATAGAATTCAGGAGCTTTGGACCATATTGCATAAATTATCTATTGTGAAAAGCAGTTCACTTAATGGCTTCTCTTACTTATTGTTCAGTTTGTTCACAATTATCACTTCATATTAATTCATAATATTAAAATTTATAATTAGTATTTAATATCTCAAATACTTGTCTTTTTAAAAGACAGTAATGGCCACACAATCGGTATTCAATGGTGTTTGTTACATGAAAGTGATATGGATTCCAATTGTCCCCAAGTGCATGTGCTAACAAATTTGTCATCATCCTGTGCCACTGGATGTGATAAAACCTTTCAGAGGGAAGATAATGGAGAAAATTGGACTTTGAGGTCCCTTGATGGGAACATTCAGACTCTGGTGTTCCTCTCTGTCTCTCTCTTTTATTCCAAACTACCAAGATGTTAATAGAATTTTGCTGCCAAAATCTTTCACTATGACATAAGTTCTTGATATGAGTCCCAAAGCAATGGACTGGTCAATTACAGATTAAAACCACAAGGCAAATTAACCTTTGGTCCTTTACAGTTCATTATCTCAGGTGCTTTTTCACACTAACTCAAAGTTTATTATCATAGAAAGTTACAGTTATTTGTAGTAAAAGTGAGATACATTAATTTTTTCTGTAATAGACATATAATTAAAAAACCAAATGTCCCATGAAATATTCTTTGGTTGGTAAGTATTTGACAGGATAATATAATCACATATGTATAAGCATTAGGTTAAACATGCATGGAAAATAATTGAGAAATATATATTTCCTAATTTGTCTCATATGTACTCACTTATATGAATATTTATAAAATAAGTAATTACTCAAAAAATTAAAATTAAATAATAAAATTAAATTTTAATGAAATGATATCACAGCATTTTATCTGGGAAATTACTAAGAAACACAGAGAATGGCATAAAAATCTTAGTAAAATGTACATTTATACTTTGGAATAGAGATAAGAGATTTTGTCTGTAGAAAAATATTTTTATAGATTATTATAGTTTAATAAAACAAACTTATAAAACATAATGTAGCAGGTTAGAAGAAGTGAACAATATCTTAAATGTAGTCCAAAAAAATTTAATTGTTTAATGAACATTCTACAAGAGTAGGTGGAAAAGGCAAAAAGTTTAAGAGAGCTAAGATCAGCTTCTTTTCTTGGGTGGTATATTTTCTTAGGAGAGATGAGTGCAAAAGGCAAGAAATATATATATATATATAATATATATATATGTATATATATATACATGCACACATATATGCATATATCTGTGTTTATATGTATATATGTATATCTATCTGTGTATATATATACACATATATGTGTGCATAGATACATATATATACACATATATGTCTGTCTATCTATCTATCTATCTATCTATCTATCTATCTATCTATCTATCTATCTATCTATCCATATGTCTTATATTTTATCCAGACTAAGTACAAGCCAACTGATCTGCTAGCAACTGAGCCAGCAAATGAAGAGAGGTAAAACTGACCTCATTAGATCTGAACTCTGTTGACAGTGAACTTAAGTCTCTGAACTTGAATATATGTGTACTGATCAAGTAAATCATCACCTCTCATATCTAATACAGAAAGGAATAAAAACAAGCTTTACCCAAATTTCCATTAATCAAATAAATAAGTTTTGAATATTGTTTTCAAAAGTAATGCTTCATATGACAGCTGAGTGCTCTGCTTGGAGTATTTAAAGCATTTAGAAAGTTCAATTTTAGTCTTTAAAAAAAATTTAAGATTATAATTGAGTTACAAATTTTCTCCCTTTCTCTTCATTCTTCTAATCCCTCACCTGCTCAGTCCATATAATGCTACACATATGTATGTTATCAAGGTTGACTATTCGGCACTAGAGAACCAATTTCCAAGTCCCAATGAATATATTTGTTTTAATCTTTTGAATTTATTTTTATTTATTGAATTTATATTTATTTTTAACAAATAAATACTTGGATTTATGAGGTAAAGTGTGGTATTTCCATTTATAAGTACATTTTGGAGTAATTAAACCAGACTAACTAACTTATCATTCACCTTAAATTTTAGCATTCTTTTCCCTCTCACTTGTTTTGAAATATGCAATTCTAACTCCAAGCTTTACCATGAATTATCAAAACTTATTTTCTTATTTAACACAGAATTGTATCCTCAGACTAAAGTCGCCTTTTCTGTTACACTACTCCGCATTTACTTTCTTACCAAGTTTTGGAACTTACAATTTTATTCTCTACTATAATGTTTGTTTTTTAATTCACATATATATGAGATTACACTCTCTGTGTCTAGCTTATGTCACGCACTAACTTATGTTCCTGATTTACCCGTGTTGGCACAGATTTCCTTGTATTGATTTGTTGAGATTGAATTATATTCCTGTGTGTATGTACATGCATAGACACTATTAAAAAATATGTTATTGTATATGTGGATTGTTTCCATCTCTTGCCATAAAAAATAACTGAGTAAACATGAGATTATGCAAATAGATTTAACATACCATGATGACAAGTTTTCTCATCAACTTGACACATAAAAGACTCATCTTGGAAAAGGAGATTTCAGTTGAGAAAATATCTCCATCAGATTGTCTGGGAAGAAAGAGACTGCTGAATATTTTCTTGATTGATGATTATGTGGTAGGGCCAGCCCACTGTTGGCCGTACCTCACCTGGGCATGTGGTATAAGAAATCAGACTATTTCAGTGTCTGCCTGTTTGCGTTCTTGTCCTGACTTACTTTAATTATGGACTGTAATATATGAGGTGAATTAAATTCTTTCCTCTCTGAAGTTGTTCTTGGTCTGTGTTTTATCACAGCAATAGAAACCAAAATAAGATACACACTGATTTCAATTCCTTTAGCTATACAGCCAATGGTGGGGTTCCTGGACTATACGATAATCTAATTTTTAATCTTGAGAAACATCTGCCATTTTTCACTAATTTATTGAACTAATTCAGGATCCAATCTGCAGAGTGCAAGGAATCTTCTTTTTGCTCAGGCCCTTGTTAAATAATTATTGCTATTCATCTTCCTGATATTGCCATGATAAAACATAGGAGATGGTACTTCATCTTCCCTGACATTTTGAGATATAGTATTTTCTTTGTTATCTGTTTCTCATTTTTTAATGTTTTTCATTTAATAAGTGCCTAATTAGGTTCTCTACCCTCATTTAATTACATAAATTTTCTCAGTATTGATTTATTTCAGTTCCTCATTTTGAAAACATTTTTGTATATATTATTGTTCCTATGAAATTTTCACATTCAATTTTGGGGAAATTTCACATGTGAATACTACCATATTTATAACACTTCAACCCCCTGCCTGTCCTGCAACTTCTCCCATGTCCTACCACTTCCTCAAAAACTCATAACCTCTATGTCTTTAACTATTGTAATGAGTATATAAACATAAGCACACACATTCATATATAAATACAACCTGCTGGATGCATTTAATGTTGCTTGTGAATGTATTTTTTTTTAGTGCTGATCACTTTTATTTAGATAATTTATCAGTAGTAATCAGTTCTAGAGAAAACTTATTTTCCCTCTCTTAACTGTCATTAATTGTTGTAGTGCTTTATGATACTATCTTCTTACTTGATGTATGATTTCCAAATATTTTCCCCATATATGATGATCTTTTCACTGTTGTACATCTTTTTTTGCATAAGTTATTTTTCTGTATTTGATTCCATCTGACTATTGTACTGAACCAGGTTCAAACGCTGGTCTGTTTTCCTTAATCTGCATGTAGACTACCAATTTAAAAAAAAAAAAGATTATTTCAGAAACTATTCTTTCCCTGGTGTGTTTTTAGCACATTTGCCAAAACATTATTGAACTTTTACGTTTGAATATATTTGGGGAGTTTGATATTCTGTTTCGTTGCTCGATATATCTTTTTAATGCCATTATTATGAAATTCTTATTATTATTACAGTTCTGTAGGATTTCTTGAAACGAAATAGTGCAATTGTTTTACTCATTTTGCTAAATTTGCTTCATTGAGTTTTTTAAATAGTCTTATGCAAATTTTATGATTTTTTTCTTATATTTGTAAAAATAATATTGGGAATTTGATAGAAATTGCATTGAATACAAACATAGCATTGGATGAGCTGTGTAAACATTTTGAAATAAAAATAGTATTCCTTCTAATCCATTAAAAGAAGATACTTTTTATTTATTTGTCTCATTTTAAATTTCTGGTAATAAACAAGGGAATTAAATCAGAAATTATAAGTGTTTTTTTTAACAAATATGAGAATCAAATGGATTTGTGTTGAATTTTATCAAATATTTAAAGAGCCAATATCAATTTTTCTCAAATTCCTTCATGAAAAAAATAATAATCTAGTTTTGTAATGTCCACATATACTTCCAGCTAGACAGACACTATAGGAATGGACATAGCTAGTAGCTTTTCCTTTAAGATTATGAGCATGACAAAGGTACCCAATTTCACTACTTCCATGCAACACAAAACTTGATGAATTAACTAGAGAAAAGGGTCAAGAGAAAGAAGTGAGACTCCTGATCCTAAAAGAAGTGAAACTGTGTTTGTTTACACGCATAGCTTTGTAGAGAAGAAATTCTAAAACCTCCAATAAGAAGTTTTCAGAATCTGAGAAACAAGTTCAGTGAAGTCACAGAATCAAAAGACAACATATGAAAATGAGAAGAGTTTCTATACCTTTAACAACAAACTACAAAAAAAATAAATTAAGGAAAAATTGAAGGTGATTGTAGATGCAGCTTTCCTGTTCTAGTCATACCTTACCAATCCTTTTTGTGTCTGGTGACATGATCTACTTACTAGAAGATCCTTAAGTACAAATATTGCAGCTAAAAGATTGTCTCTAACATCACAAAGAAACTGTTCCAATTAGTATTAATAAGTATTACTAACGATGCTGGAAATAGAATGGGATTATATAGAATGGTCAGAAGCTTTAGGATGATAAAGAACCAACCTTAAACTTATGACCCAGTTTCTGCCACACATTTACAGCCCATGCTAAATTTTCCCTTCCTGGAGTTCTTTACAAACATTTTACATCTATAATTTTCTATATTTCTCCTCTTTGTGATGTTGCACACTTTCAAATTAGAAAGTGATTTTCCACCTTTGAAATAATATTGCTTAAAAAATACATGATGCAAAATAACTCCCAAAAGAATTGTAATAATATGAAGGAGCAAATGAATGGATACATATATGAATATATTTCTAAAACCACAGGTTCTGAGAGAACAATTCTTATCCACTTAGTGAGAAAATAAGTTCTCATAGTGCCGATTGTAAGCAAAGTATAAAGTTCTCAATGTTGTAGCCAGGTTGGAAAGGGTGCCTCTTGGGGATGAGAATCTATAATTCTGGTTTGGTTTTGTTTTTCTCTCACCCTTAACTCAGCCCTAATCCACCAGCTTCCATATAGTTCTGTAATTAAGTTTTTTCCCTTCTTTCATTGTTCACACATCAACAATCACGACACTAGCACATCCTTGTATTTTGTATAACACTTAAGGTTTTCAAAAACATTTCACATGTTCCATGCGAGCTATCTCATTTTATTCTCACAGTGTGCTTGTGAAGTAAAGATAAGGAAACTGAGACCTAAAGTTGAAGGAGGTGTGAACATCTGTAGTCGTTCAAGTAGATGAGGATATTTTCAGACTCAGGTCTACTAAGATGACAGTGTTGCTGCATGCCACATATGGCAGCTCCTTCTGGGAAAGACATAGTTAAAAGAACTATTCCACCCATTACTCCCACTGCTGGGACTGCATTGCTGATTTTCTGCTAATTACTACTCTTGCTGTCAACACTGTATATTTAAGAGAATTTGACAATTACACTTTCTTCACCCATACTTTTGAAAGTTTCCTCTCCATGAGGACAGCATGTCTGAATCAAAATATGGAAAGTTGTGTGTCAAGGATTTCTTTTAAGCTGGCAGCTAGACTTATCCTTACTTTGAATGAATTTAAAGCTAGCTAAAGCTAGAGGGGATGCAAAAAATGTGTAGTATATAAGACTTAAATGTTTCTTTATGTGCCAACACTGCTGAAAACTTGGGAGTTCTCCAGAATATCACCCCATGAATAAGGTACGTAAAGCATGCCTTTAAATAGGAGGATTTGCCAGGCAGTTAATATTATCAGAGAGACTAAAATTGAGCAGGAATTATGAGGCTTCAAAACTATTCTAACTGCTTAGCTGGGAGCTGCTTCATTAGCTCAACTAATTGAACACTCTGTTATAATCTCACTTGGATTTTCAGCGAAAAGAAAAACAGACTGGATTTTAGAACCCTGTAACAGGCTTTGAACCAGGTGGAGAGAGGCAATGGACTGAATATGTGCTGATTACTTTATGTTGACACTAGATATGTGACTATAATTAGCAATGAATACATGTAAATATCCTTCAAGAAGAATCCACTGGCAAGAAATATTTATTATAATTGGCAAAACTGGCCAAGAATAGGTAACAGGAAAGAAAAATGAAAGTTTTCCAATACTCAGAAAAAAATAGAATCTATGTGTGGCCCGTTTAATAATGTAAGCTTATAAAACTGTAAAGCATGCAAGCTGAGCAGCCACTTATATAGTAAGGCAAAAATACAATAAATCATATTTCATTTTAAAATGTGTGTGTGTGTGTGTGTGTGTGTGTGTGTGTGTGTGTGTGTGTGTGTGTTTGTGTATGCATACATATCATGTACGTGCATGTGTCCACAGGGGCCATAAGAGGACAATGAATTGCTAACAGTAGAGTAATGAATTGTTGCAAGCCACCTGATGTTAGTGTTGGGAACAAATGTTTCTTTCAAGAGCAGCAAGATTTCTCAACTGTTTAGCCATCTCTCCAGCCTCATATTTAATGTTTAATACATGTGATATTTCATCTTCATGATAGATTCTTGTGATTTTGAAATTATGGTTCAAGGACATGGTTTAGTGACAGAAAATTTTTGGAGCACATGAAAAACCCTCAAGACAATCCCTTTAGCCATGTAAAACAGAAGAAAAAGAATCAATTTATAGAGAGAAGGATCCCAAACTGGCTGTTTGGTTGCTTGGTTGGCTATTATTTTCCAAAATGTAAAGTCAAATCTACATACTATGCCACATATTAAAATACATTTCAGCCTGAATATTTTGAGAAAAATGTCAATATTTCAAAGTTTCAAAGATCTAATTGGGAAGAACAACTTTCTCAGTCAAAATGTAACAGAAAAGTTACAACAAAAATCAAGCATTGAGCATATGAAAACTAAGTCTTCTATCCCAAAACATAATTTAAAGGTTGTACAACAAACAAAAAGTTAAAAAAAATGGCATTGCACTCACATATTGAAAATTTGAATGAATAAGTCTCAAAATGTATATTAAAGTACTAGAATCAGGATACGAAAAATAGATAATTTCATTAAGGAACTATCAGCAGAAAAAAAGATGGTGCAGCTACTTTAGTATTATGTACTATATGATTAGATTAGCATTAAAGACATGGAGATGCAAACAGTAAAATGCTTCTATAAAATTATTTTAACATGACCTCACATAGTTATGAGGTAGTAAGCAGTGGTGAGCACTTATCGTTGGACAAACTGTCCAGGCAGCACTTTGGCAAGATGCATAGGAAGTCGTGGAGGCATTTCTGACATTGGTTTCCACAGAACTGCTTACATAAATCTTTTCAAAGGATGTGCTAATCTTTTTTGTTTTTGCTCATGACCAAAGCAAGTCTTCAGCTACTGTGAATGTGTTTTCTTATATAGTTCCCTAGGTTGCATCTTCTAAAGCTGCTTGATGAAACAACTTAATTGTGTAGTTGGAGGGAGGGAGGGAGAGAGACATAGGAAGAGAGATAGATAGATAGATAGATAGATAGATAGATAGATAGATAGATAGAGAGAAAAGATCACTTAGTTTTAATCCCAGTTTCTCAGATCATGTGCTTCAATTGTATACAGTACACTACTCTAGGAAGTCCTTAATTATACATTAAAAACAATGGAACATATGAAATTGTATATTATTAAATTTAGACCCTTTTAATATATGTGTTTTATAAACACTGGTATTTATTTTTTGACTTACATGCTAAACTGGGGATTGAACTTAGGGTTTCACACATTGTAAACAAGTGTTCTATCACTGAACTATGTCCTCTGCCTCAATTTCAGTGTATGAATGTTGTATTCATTTGTATCATTTTCATTGAGATCTATATCCTTCTAGCAACATTATTAAATATAGGTAGGTTATTTTTAGGATTTCCTCTCTTTTAAGACATATTTGATTCTATTTTTTTTGGCACAAATAAACTGAAAAGCCATAGCTATTTAAGGATTCTTTGTTTGATTTGTTTATCCTCTACATCATCTTCTTTAACTTTAAAAGTTTTGCCGAGTAAACCTAGTTTTTGGAAAATGACTAATCATAAGACAGTCTGCTGCCACTGTTTTTTTGGTCAGAGGAGTCTGCAATGTTTTGTATTTTGATTGATGAAAACAATTTCAGCATATTTTTTTCCCCAAACAGTGCCAAGCTTTATCTAGTAAGATATGCAAGAGAAGAATAAATATGTTCTCTACCTACGATAAACACAAAAATATCTTAAGACTTAATGTTTTGAGGAAAAATGACAAAAATAAAGGTCAATAAAAAATTTTTAGCCAAGAGTTCTTTAACAATAGCACATCTTAAAGTTTAATTTAAAATGGCAATTATATTCTTTGCTCACATGTGGTAAATAGTGTGTGATGCAATACGAACAATGCACATGAAACATGATTCTTTGTCATTGACAAAAACATGGAACATTATCAGATTGGTATAGGTGTGGTGGTGACAATCACAATGCATACGAATATCTATCACCTATTATTTAAGTACTCTAAGGCTCATTTTTATTTATACATAGAATTAATCTTCACAAAACAAAAGACAAATAGAGATATGAACTAGCAAGAGTTTATTTTCAATTGTGTACAGTTAACAAATTGCACAAATAATTGAAGACAATCCAAGTAAAGTTTAGCAATGCATGTACAAGATACAGGGAAAATAGAAAGATCCCAGAAATATCCTAGAAGAGTATTGATATGAAGAGCAGTCATTGAAAGAATGAATGGAGTTTTAGCAAACGATCTAGGGTGATAAGTATTCAATCTCTCTGTTGTCTAGCATCTTGATGAAGTTCCCAACGAATGTAAGTAAAAAGCCACAGGGAATGGGCTCTCAGCGATGCAGCTCAAACAGATGACTCCCTTGAGGTATAAAGATAATTTCTTGCCAATACAGTTTTCTTATGATTTCTCCGTATATTTCAAAGTATAATATAGTATTTGTACAAATTTGAACATTTAGCATACAACTACAGTTTTCTTATTAAAACTCCTGGGTAAACAGTGAAAGTCAGGATCCATTACTACCATTTTCATACTATAATCATTTCCATATTGGACGTCAGACATAAGAGAAGAAACCATCCCAGACACTCATGCTCTTGCAATCCATGAGGATAAATGCCAATTACAAATCATTCTTCTCTTCTGCCTTAATTCCTCAGAAAATCATGAAAAACTATGAAGTCATTTTTTTTTAAAGTTGTCCTTTTTAAAGTAGCTTTTTTTTTTTTTAAGAAGTTATTTTAAGCCGTTGAGTTGGCATAGTTTGTTATTCTAATCAAATGTAAATCAAGGGCTATTAGCAGAGAATAAGGCCAACAAAGAGAAAAAGAGGGATGAGAAGGGAGAAAGAGAAAATACAAGGGAGAGCTTCCCTGAAGACCTCTCTGACTTTATTTATATCTCTCCATTATGTAAGCCCCCCCCCCCATACCTAGATCTATATGTTCATGAAGCCTGCTCTTCCTTGGGACCTCACATTTAGTAGAGTCAATAAATGCCTTTTTACTCAAATTCCGTTTGAATTTACTCAAAATCTACAAATAATTAGATTTCCATCACAATAGTGCTTGCTAAAAACCTCTTCCGGGGGTGGGGAGGGCCTGGGCAGGCTTTCAGCAGAACTCTGCAGAGCTGGATGACTATCAGGTTTCTGAATATACTGGTGTAGATTAAGGCGAAAACTAGGAAAGTGAAGTTTGCTTCAGTTCACACAGAGTTTTGTTCCATTTTATTTTCCTGTGAAAAAAATACATATTTAAGTGTTACAAATGGTGGAAGTAAAATCACCAAAAGAATTAAAAAGGTTAGTTTTCCCTCTAAAATCAAAGATTACCAGCAATGAGTGTAAATAACATAATTATTATGGTTCCCATTCTAGTTACTTTCCTAATGATAACTCCTGTAGTCATTATTTTTAAAGCATGAGATTTAAATGGTGTTGCCCTTGTTTTATGCCCTTGCTACACACTAATGGGATTTAATTTTCTTCAATTTGTTTTGTGAGGAACAGCGCCCCCTAGTGGTTACTGCCAAGTCCTCACTTTCCCAGAAACCCCTTGTTTTCCCCAGACATTTAATGAGTCAATCCAGACCCTGGATTCAGACCCTGACCAATCAGAAGGATCCCTTAGCCAAGGCCTATTTGGTTTAAATGGCCTGCATGGCCACCTTTCTGGGCTGCCATATTGTTTTATTTGGTTAGCCTTGGCATGCCAGTATGTAACCTGCAGAAAATAAACTTCTTAAACTTTAGAATGGCCGAATGTTTTTCTCAGTGTATACTTGAGCTATTTTGTGAATGCAACAGTTTGTTTGCTTGTTTTTGAGGGCTGAGAAGGCATAGGACGTTAGTATTATCAAGATACATAGTATGAAACACAAATTATTATTTTTTTGTCTTAGTTATTTATCTCATAAATTACATCCCACCTGCTGTCCTCCCCTTCTCCCCTCCTCCTCTCCCTCCATTTCTCCCCACTGCCCCATCTCAACTCTCCCTCAGATCTACCTCTCTGTCCCCATTCATCAACCACCCCTCTCTCGCACACATATACTTCTCCCCAGAAAAGAACAGTCCTCCCAGGGTTACCACTCGAGCAGGGCACTGCGTAATAAAATGGAACAAGATCAGGCACCATTTCCTGTAACCACTGATTCATCAGATGTATGTGAACGTCTAGTGCGTTGGGATCCCTGGGTAAGAGTCGCACATCAGTCAGGACACAGGGGATGCAGATTAGCAAATACAGCTGCATGCTTTATTGAAAGAATCAAACTCTTTCATAGAGAAACCAGAAAACCTAACGAGAGCAACATAGCAAAGAGGAACATGCCACACACAAAACAATGTATCGCCAATAGATATCCTAAAAGAATTAATTAAAGTCTGTCTAAGGCTATTCTGAGAATTATATGATATGCTTCAGTACATAGAAACAAAGTTGTAAATCTGTGAACAAGTCTGAACAAGTCAGGAGACAAATAGTCATGAGAGCACGTCTTTGACCCAAGACAAATTTTGGCAGAACTTCAAGGCTCAAGATAAGGAAGTGCGCTTCCTCATTTGCTTGGTTTGCCAAGTGCCTTGGCCTATTTAGCCACCTCATTTATCTTATGGAGAAGTCTATATCTCAAGCCATTTCTGCGCTTCCACAGATGCAGACATTGATTCAGGGCAAAGGCTTTTATTCTTTGTCTAACTAAATCACTGGTTATTAGTACTAGTGCCATGGTGTGTTTCAGCCTCCATACAATCTACTCTTAAGCCTAGAACTGGAAGGCTTCAGGCTCCATACAGTCTATAGTCTATAAAGTTTAAGCCTACACTGCTGACTGAACCACCCAGACTAGACCCTTCTGAACTCAGAGTTTTCAGGCTCCTTCTGTGTCTCTGTGAACTCACATTGCCCCTTTCTGCCTGCTGTAATGGAGTCTAACATCTTCTGAGCTCTGCCTGCTGTGTCTGCCTCCACATTCTATTTCTGTCTTAGAGATTAAAGGTGTGGATGAAAATCGCCTTCTGAATATTGCAAATAAAGTTGTGTTTTTTATTCCATCCAGACCACACAGGCCTCTGAATGTAGAACCCTAGAATATAGATCCTTCTTTGCTTTCACATAGGCCTATACCTCTACATATTTCCTCTTTCTACGAAACAAATTGTGCTGTGAAAATAGCTTTAACAGTTTAACAATTACAATAGAAACAATTATCATTCCCCAAAACTTAAAAGTCTAAATGACCTTTTGAAGACCTACTTCAGCCATAGATACAATGATCTTCCATTACTCCTGATCATCTGTCAAGTTCTCTTCAGCAAATTTCCATTTCAGCACCAAGGATTTCCAGTCTAATGAATTATCACTTGTTTCTCTTCAGTCAGTTTCTTAAATTGTCTTTCTGGTAGGAAGCTTCTTACTCACGTGAAATATTTATCAATTTTTGATAGAAACCATAGCTTTTTGTCTTTTTTTTGGGGAAATGAAAGCAAATTTATTCCCCAATGTAGCACATTCACTGATTTCCATTCTGATGTTATCAAATCTTTATAGTATACAGGTTGATACAATTCAGCAGTTTTTTGGTTTTTTTTTTCTATAGTCCAGTATCTTTCAGCAGCTGTTGTTCCTAACTCATTGGCATTCAAAAATTTTGTACAATCTATCTCTTGGAATCCTTATTTCTATCGCCTTTTCTGTTTTTGATTAAGTCTAGGGCAGCAGTTTCTCCTGTCTTAGGGAGTTTCCCAGGGATTATTTTGCATACCTCTTGTTGATCAGCATTCATTAGTCCAATGTTGACCCTAATCACACCTTCTACAAATACTACGAACCCTTCTAGAGAAAACATTGTCTCTCCTCCTTTCTGGATTAGCTTTTAACAATGCCTTGCTTACCTTTTAGCAATGCCTGACCTTTTTCAAATGACTTTGTCTCCCACAGTAAAAACAATGGCAGTTTGAAATCCACGATCTTTAGCCATTGCTTGTCCAAGTATATAAGCATTAGGGTCAATAGGAAACAATCAAGCCATGTTTAATTTAGTGGTGTCAGTTTCAGTTTGTAAATGTATCCATTTTCTCTTCAGTAATTAAACTATTCTCTCAAAATGGATTGTCTGTCTTGATTAGTTTCCTGTTCTCCCACTTCCTCTAATTTTAATATCCCAAGGTTTTGTCTTTCTATTTGTATTTTTTCTTGTTGTTGAGCTAATTTTTCAACCTTTTTCAAGAATAAAACAGCAGATCAACGTTGCCACTTATAACAGGGTAGGGAACATAATTTACACTGATAGCAGGATGGGTAACATGACTATCATTCACCACCTGGCTTTACTCCCAAGGCACTAGAAATGAAGTTCGTAATTTTTCAATGTGGGAGAATTCTGTCTACAATATCAGAATTGTTTTGGAGTGGATTATTGTGATTCACTGTCTCTGATGCTCTGGATAGTTTTTTTCCATCTCCTTGCTCTGAGCACTTCACTCCCAAGGCTGAGTCTCTCAGGGCATCTAGGCAAACTGGAAGAACACCTGGGACTTCTACCGGAGACAATCCTGGGTGACTTTCTCTCTGTGATGTGTTTGTCAGATGTCTTCTTTCTTCTGCAAAATTGGATCCTCTAGCCACCACAACAAACGTAGCTACTGGTTCCAGGAAAAGATGGTTTATTTTGTCTAATTCAATCACCAGTTATAGGACCTGGAGCCCTGGAGCTTTTTGGCCTCCATACAGTCTAAAACATTTAAACCTCTGAGGCTTACTGCTGACTGAGCCACTCTGACTAGCTCCTTCTGAACTCTAACTCTTCTGGTTCAACTCAACTCACTCCTTGTTCTGGCCCAAACTCTCCTCCAAGCTGCTGGCTCAAGCTTGTCTTCTGAACCAGCTGACTGCTGCTGACTGAACTCTTTTGACTCTGATAGACTCTCTGATTGCCTCAGCCTGAACTGCTCTTTTCAGCTTTAAACTGACTCACTCTTTCTAACTCACCCTAACCCTGATACTGATAACTTCTGTGTCTCTCCCTAAGCACTCATTGCTCCATACTGCCTCAGTTAGCCTCTCTGCCTTATCCCAGTCAGACTGCCCCATTGTGCCTGTGTCTTGTTCCCTGCCTTCCTGCTTCAAACTGCTCACTGTTGGGGTCTGTGATTGAACAGTGACTCTCACACACTGATTTCACTCCAAAGCAAGATTAATTTAGCAAAAGAAAAGAAAAGAGGCACCTGCTCATACACCAGGAGCATCACATACCATATACAGTTGGGGTGAGCTCCTGAGGCTTATTTTGATACAGCTTATAAAGTGAAAACTGAAAAATAGGTGATTTATCCAATGGGCTCTTAATTATTCAAATCAATTCAGTTTTCCCACTTATATGAAATATAATATTCTGTAAAACAATGTGAAAACATTTTAAGTGAAAGACAGACTATTAACCAAAACTATTAATTTTCTGGAAACTAAGAAGAAGAAGAAGGAGGAGGAGGAGGAAGAGGAGGAGGAGAAGGAGAAGAAGGAAAGAGATAAAAGGAAACATGTAGTCCTAACAGCAATGTTTTTTCAAGCAAATAAACTTTAATGGTGAAAATTTGTCAAAATACACACTTCTGGATGTTGGAGTTATGGAACTACCATGCTACTGGAAAGTTAAAAATATCCCCAGTAAAAATTAATTCCGGACATACTTTTGGAGAATGGGGAATTTACAATGGATCTTTGTACCAATAACACGGGAGGATCCTCACCTTCAAAGTCACTGTCACCATGACTGCCAAGATACTAATCCTGCTGATGGGCAAAGAAGTTATCCATGATAGTTTGATCAAAAAGAAATGCTGTGAAGCGGCCTGTTACCTGCAGATTTCCCAGGATTGACCTCATCTGTTCCTTCCCTCACTATTTTCAGCAATTGCACCCTCCTCTTCGCTTACATAAACATCACATTTTTGGGAAAGCCATTACCCATTTCCCTTCTTGCTTTTGAAACCATATGGACTGAGGACTAGGGATGGATGTATAGATACTTCCTACTACCCAAACCTCTCCCTCGGTGTTCACAAAAATTTTGTTTTGTTGTTTGGTTTGGTTTGGTTCTTCTGAATAGAAAATTCTAGTAAAAAAATCATATAATTCAGAGTAAAGGTTTTTCTTCTCTCAAATTAAGCAGCCAAGTATGACAAGGCAGAGGAAATGACAGTTTCTGGAGCATTCCCCAGCCCAAAAAATATAGGTGTCTCTACACTGATTGTATGTTCAATGGAGGTAAATTTATACAAGGGGACATGGTAAAGAAGCTACCAATATGACTGCTTTGCTATTGGTAGGAAGTTTTTTTTTTATTGTGATTAAAAAATAGAAAGCCCCTGAGTCATTTGAAAGAGTCCAAAGTAAGAGAAAAGAAAGCAGCCTGGACTTGGCCAGGGACAGCTAAGTAGAAGAGTAGGGGAGAACAGTGGAGATAGCAAGAAAGCAAGAGATGGAAAATAGAAAGAGAGCAAGAGATAGAGAAAACATGTGAATAGTAGGCAAGTTGGATGGAGGGAAGGGCCAGGAAGCTGATATGCACTTTGAAATATATAACAAATAGATATGAAGAGGGACTGAGAAAGTCTGGAGGTCAGCCTGGGCTTTGGTATGCTAAAAGGTATCAAAAATACCAACATGTCCCTTCTGCCAGAGGTAAGGGAAAAGATTTCTTTTGGCAGATGGGAAGTGGTCTTGCAAGTTCCGATGGAATGCTGGCTTTTATCTAAGTACTGTAAATCTTTCTGTTGTCTAACTTGAGCTCATTTGTGGCTATTTAAACTTGAGACCCAAGAGTAAAAATCTGACAAAGCTGGGGAAGAATGAAAGGGACACAGGTCATATTGTCATCCTTGTGATCAGAGCACAAGTGGAGTCTATGTCTTCTGTGTGGGTAACAATTTATTTTAGACTAAGGGGTAGTTGGCTATGGAAAAATGTATAGAACATTTTAGAATTATGAAGGTTCTGGAAACCATACCATGGAGAGAGTTTGAGAAAAACAAAATGTTCATCTTGGGAACTGACTAATCCCAGGGGTTAGGGGAAGTGAGGACATAGAGTTCTTTTTAATACGAGCAACTCTTTTTATAGAAAAGTTTACCTGTCTAGGAAATAGAGTCTTAAATGAGGGTTAGGACCATAGTGGTGTGTGCGTGTGTGTGTGTGTGTGTGTGTGTGTGTGTGTGTGTGTGGTTCTAAGTGTTAGATTTCATTTAACAGCTACTTTGTGTGGAGCAGTAATGAGCTTTCAATAGAAATGTTTAGGAGATGTTCTGAAATCTGCTTCTTGCAATGAATAGCTTAGGATTCCTGATAAAAATGCAGACTACCCAAATTTCCCCTTAAGTTCCGAGTCAATAGGTCAGGGTAAAAGTCAGATACATATTTAATTTTTATCCAGTATATTATGAAATTTTTATGAAAAAATTTAAAAAAAAACCTTCACTGTCCATGTGCTAAGAGATTTAGGAAGAAGTTTGCGAGTTTGTAAAATCTTATTTTTCTAGTGTAAAGATTGATTTTAACTTTCTGTAGGAAGTAGTGAGAAAATGTCTTGTAGCTCCAGCAGCTTGTTACTTGCTCTGTAGACTAGACTGACCTCAAACTCATGGCAATCCTCCTGCTAAGCCTCCTGAATATGACAAATACAGGTGTGTGTCATCACACTCTGAATCATTTCACTGGGTCCTGCCCCTAGACAAAGAACTACAGGATTACTGGGAGAGAGATAATTAGTCTCTCCCTGGTTGTCCAATATAAGGTATTCAGTCCTGAAACCATATACATACAAGAAAAACACAAAGCATATTACATTTATATATTTGTGCATATTTATACATACACCTGTATTTATATATAACAATACTAATTAAAGAAAAATGGGCTATAAATTTAAATGTAGAGGGGACATGGGGGAGCATGGAGGGAAGAAAGGAAAGGGGAGAGTAATGTAATTATATTTTAATTAAAATAATAAAAAGATGCATATTAATTTAATTCATTGCATATAATACAGTAAAGAGAAATATTTTATCTTAAAATTTGAAAACATTTTTAGAAAACTTAGGAATAATCTAAAGATAAGTGCTCATATTTTTAAAAGTGTATATATTCTCATTCTTTAAGATTTCCTGTGACTTGTACAGAAATACATGTGTGGTTTGTAAGTTAATACAGTGGATTCTTTCAGTCCTAATGTGAAAATTTTAGAAATACTGGGTTACAGAAAGTGGGACTGCCATGGAGCTAGAGAGCAGGTTGAAGCAGCTAAGAAACACCACATCATCCCAGAAGGTGAGAATGTTAAGCGTTCAGCTGCTCCTTGCCTTTGGCTCTGGCCAGATCCCAGCTAAATATTAAATATTGTCTGTTTCACAGAAGTGAAAGGAAAGTAACTTGGTAGGTGCTTATCTGCCCTGTGGCTGATAGGATACCTCCCTCTTTGTCTCTGTAAGACCATGCCTTGTGAGGAGGAGTCCCTTGGTAGAGCCCTGGTGCCTAGCCCCACATGCAAATAAGGCAACCCCAATGTGCCCTTGTCTAGCCCAGTGGATCCCCCACTCTGAATACCCAGGACCCTCCTCCACTTTTGGATATATGTAGCAGACATCCCACATTAAAGAGAGCTTTGCTTCTGCCAGAAGAGGGTCCCGGGACTGATTCATTGTGTCTCATTCTCGGCATGGGGAATCAGAGTCTGCGCAGGTCCCAAAACTCCTGTCCCCTCACTCCCACACCCCCTCTTCACCCAGCACGAGTTTCTTGCAACTGGCCAGTGCAGGGAACCAGTGGAAACCCTGTGGGAAACCCACCTGTGGGCTACGATGGAGCAGAGACAGCCTGGGAGACCATACTAACAACAACTAAATTTTGTGTGGTTTATAAATCCAAACTTTAGGACATTTTTGTATGATTTAGCAAAAATTAGTTTCTGTGTCTTAGGCATGTTAATAGAAGCATCAACTTTTAATTTATTATTTTAGAAAATAGTTTATGTTAAGTGTTGAGGACCATACATACTTTTTTATTTTGCTTCAATTTTATTTCTGTAATAATTAAGCCAGCTCTGGGTGGTATTAGATATTTATTTTGCAAAATGAATAAAAATGTGTTGAACTAAAGTAAAGTAAGAACTCGTTCTAAAATTGCTCTATTAATCAGTATTATTTATCAGTACAAATTGCTACTTTTTATTTGCAATGTGGAAACATGGGAATTTAGAAACAGGAATACTTTCATTTTTCTAGAAGGAGATGAGTGATAAGACTGTATTTTGGCCATTGGGTTGAACAGCTGAGGCTCTCTTCTCAAGGAAAAAAGGCTTCTAACCAGTGGGGAACAACAGCTGCATGAAATAACTTACTGAAGGACTTCAGCTTCCTTGCAATTGTTCAGTGTTCATTAGGTGACAGTCATTTGCCTCCTGGTAATTTCACGCACCTGAATTAGGAATGTTTAGGGTTACATAGGCACCTGGACATCATGAAGGCACCAAGACATCCCATAAGCACCAGGGTATCCCACAGGTATCGATACATTCTGCAGGTACCTTGACATCCCATAATCATCAGGGCTTTTCCCGTGTGCCAGATATCCCACAGACACCATGCCATCACACAAGCATGCAGGCCCTTGGACATCCTACAATTACCAGGTCATCCCATTGTTGACCATACATCCTGCAAGTACCCAGATATCCGGCAGGCACCAGGATCTCCCACAGGCAACAACGCATCCCATGGGCACCCTGACATCATGCAGGTACTTGGACATCCTGGAAGCAACAGGGCATTCACAGGCACCCAGACATTCCACAGGCACCCAGGTTTCCCATAGGAACCATGGAATCCATAGACACCCAAATATCCTGCAAACATGGCTTTCCTCGTGCACATGGAAAACCTGAAGGCCCCAGGTGATCATGCAGGCATCTAGATATCACAGTGGTATCTATAAATACAGAAATATAGCCACCTGGACATCCTGCAGGCTCCTAGATGACCAACAGGCACCTGAACATTTTATAGGCACCCGGTTATCTCACAGATACTTGGACATCATATGGGTACCCAGATGAGATGTCCCATAGGCACCTGGACATCCCACAGGCACTCATACCACACACAAGCACCCTGAGATCAGAAACGAACCCAGTCATTCCATAGGCTCCAGAGTATCCTGTAAGCACTCAGACTTCCCATAGATTCCCAGAGACCCTGTAGGCATACTTAGACATCATGAAGGCACCTGGAGTTCCTCAGACTCTCAGACAGTCTGAAAACTCTAGTCTATTCTGGAGGCAACGAGACATCACACAGGCACCCGAAGTTCACATTGGCATGCAGACATCCTGAAGTTACCTGGTCCTCCTATGGGCACTTGGCTATCCACAGATAACAGGACATCCTGAAGGCTCCCAGCATCATGTAGGCACCTGGGCTTGCTAACAGTGTCCACAGTGAAGATAGAATTCTACTTGCCCTTGTCCAAGTGAGCACTATGAGGTTTTAAATTACCTTCCAATAAGAGGAGACTCATACCCAGCAATGGAATGTTCCTAAACTGTGACACATTTTGCTTTTGCTGAGGTACAGTGTGATCCTGTGGCTTGACAGTGCTTCCTCGGGTGGGATCCAGTTGAATTCCAGGCTGCTGGACATGCCCTGTCTTCATCATTGCCCATTCTGCTACTCTGGCCTTAGTACCTCCGGACCATGGGCAGTGCCACAGCCTGGGCTCTCTTCCACCCCATCAAACAGAGCACTACAAGCAACAGCCATAGCCATGGGAAGGATGGCTTTTTCAGGTCTATATGGTGGTGAGATGACCCGGGTTTCTGGTCATAGCCCAAAGAACATTCCCTTGTGTGGAGACTCAGCCTAGAAGATGAAATATTTTTCAGCTAAGAATCTTGCTGTAGTTCAGGTTCAGAATATTCAGGGGCAGGAACTGGTCTACTATTGGGCTCCTGGCTACCGCATTACCATCAGTTCCATCTGTTCTGCTACCCTAGCCTTTGCACCTGCAACTCATGGGCAATGCCATAGTGTGTGCTCTTTCCTACCCCATCAGGGACTGCATGACAAGCAGCAGCTGCAGCTGGCTGGCCCTGGTCTGTAAGTCTGTAAAGTGGCTGGATGGGTGAGGTAGGAGCCCCAATCCACCTTGGGTGTGCTTCCACATCTGCCACCTTCTCTAGTTCCATGTTTCTTAGCAGTACCTGCCATTGCTCTGCTGCCCTCAGAGCTCCAAGCTCTGTGTCTCTTTGTCCTGAATTCTTTTGTCTATCACTTTGGTGGCACTATTGAGACATCCCTGATTCAGTTTTAATATTTGACTCCAAATATATTAGGAAGAGAATTGATACAATTTTTTGGCTTTATTTATGTTACTATATTCCCTCTAATTACATCTTCGCTGTGTTATGAAAATGAATCATGTTGACATATGGGGGAAATTAAACTTGCATTTTGTTTTCTGGGATAATAATTATATCAACGAATAAGCAAAACAAACAAGCAACAACCTACAAGAAAACAACCCACATCAAAGAATAATGATAACAACAAAAAACATTTATTGCTTATCTTCTCTGGCTCAAAATACCCCAAATAAAACTTTGTAACTGGATCTAGTTTATATTGTCACATATTATGTATTTAGGGACCATTAGACAGAAATGTTGTGAGATATTCTTGGGCTTTTATGAGATTCTAATATAAATGCCTTATTTGAAATTATATATAAAAAAGTAGAAGCTTAAGAAAATCTTTAGAATGTCTTAACATTCAAATAAATAAGATATAGATGGGTTTTGTAGTTTAATATGAGGGATACAGGGGAAGCTCAGACAGATAACAATAACCAAGCCTACAGAGAGATCTGAATTTATTTATCTTCAGTGCTATGTGAAACAGAAGCATACTACCAAAGGAGAGTATTTTAATATACTGCAAGGATATCAATGAAATAGCATTTTCCGAATATTATCAGTATTGTTGGCATCTTTGCTACTCAATGTAATATATATTAGCGGGTAATCGTAGGGATTGATCTTATTAGACTCCCTCTCAGTGTTTACATTTTCTGCTTCCGTGTTCAAGTTATAAAAGAAACCATTTTACAATTTTTTAGAGTAGTATTTTAGGGAATCCTTGAATTTATTTCAAATTTTCTAGGATTATCATATATATATATATATATATATATATATATATATATATCATAATCAAATATAATGGAGATATTAACAAAATGACTAAGAAATGTTCACACTTCAAAGTTTTTATCATTTATATGCTATTACAAGAGGCTCCATTTGCTGGTTATGTCACACTGTTGAGTCTGTTTTATGTATTTACACATAGACATAATATATCAATGCTGGTATACTACTTTCACTCATCTCAAACTAATGAATCTCCATGACAACCATCTTCATAGCATTCTCTCCCTTTTATAAATAATAATGGAGAGTTAGATAAGCAAGTTATGTTTCTTATACCTCCCAGTTTAACTAACATCCTGATTTGGAAACCTCATGTCTCCCCTCTATATCACAGTACATTAATACCTATTTACAAAACCTACATTAAACTAAATTATACTTTCTTTATTTCTCATGATTGCAATCATTTTTGTTCATGTCTTACCTTTTTACTTTTTTAATACCTTTTAAATTACTACTAAATTATTTGTTTCTTTCTCAAATTTATTTTGTTATCTCAGTCACTTGCTCAGAGTGGAATTCACAACAAATCTATTTAATGTAGTCCTGATGGGCTGTTTTACAGGAATAGAAGAGGAAGGAAGTGAAAAATCTTTATTACTGAGTATATGGTTACTTCATGTTATTGAGAATTATGTTTTCGTCAAAATGAACCTCCTTTTTAAAAAATATGTGTTTAAGGAAGTTTTTATTATTATTATTATTATTATTATTATTATTATTATTATTATTATTAGCCATGTAACACATTGGAAGAAAAACATAAGCTGGAAATTTTTTCATGTATCTTGTATGTTAGTGGTTCCCGTTTTCAGTTGATGGATATTAACTGGTGGAAGAAGAGATATCTACACAATTGCCCATGGCTTTGTCTTAGATAACAGATTACAAAAAATTCTCCTAATCAGCTTGGATACTGTGAATGGAGATTATCTGCGTGGTTGGGGAACTATAATAATGGACAAATTTAAATACAAATTTCTAAAGATATATTTTTTAGGTTTATCTCTTTTTTCTTTTCTCCTCTTTCTCTCTCTCTTTCTTTCTTTCTTTTGTTTTTTTATGGAGGTAGGTTTTCTCTCTTGTACCTCTGGCTATCCTGGGACTTGTCTGTAGATCAGGCTGGCCTTGAACTCACAGACATCCACCTGCCTCTGCTTCCAGAGTGATAGGGTTAAAAGTGTGTGCCACCACCACCTGGCTAGATTTATTTATTTTATTTTATTTCTATAAGGGTTTGCCTGAACCTATGTCTGTGCACCCAGTGCTCTTAACCACTGAATATCATTTCCAGACCTTGAGTTTAGATCTTTAAACTTAGGCTTTCTATATTTTATTGAGTATTGAGATATGGTGCTCCAGAGTCTTAAGTGGTGAGTGTATATTAAAATATACAGAAAACTGTGGCTGTGCAAGTTTATATCCTTACTAGTGAAGTATATAATTTCCACTTACTCCACATCCTCACCAATATGTATTTTCATTTTTTCTATTTTAAATTGGATTTTTTTCATATAATATATTTTGATCGTGGATTTCCCTCTCTCATCTCCTCCCAGATCTTCCACACTTGTGATCCCTCATCTAACATCTAATATGATGACATCTTTCTCTTTCTTTCTTTAGAAAGCAGAAAACTAATAACAAAGCAAAGAGAATAATATTATCTTTAAAAAAAGAAAAAAGCAGCAGGAAGCACGCACATACACACACACACACACACACACACACACACACACACACAACATAAAATTATAAAATTGAAAACTGTGATATACAAGCAAGCAAGCAGTAAGACAGAAAATACCCAAATAAAGCAGTATGAGATTTTTTAAAAAAATCTATAAAAATAACATTGAGTTTATTTTGTGTTGGCCTTTAACTTCTGGGCATAGGACTCACCCCTAAGAGTGGTTTGTTTATCCAATGAGACCACATTGTAGGAATTACTTTTTCATTCTTAAATAGCTGTCAGTTGGAGACAGTTTCTTGGTTAGCAATGAAAAATCATGTCTACTTATGTGGCAGTTGTTGGTCATTGTGGATTTAATTTGCAGTTACTTGACATACCTTTTTGAAAATACACATATTTACTTGTACAGCTGTTTTGAATAAACATCAATTGATAGCTTTGTCTCATTATTTTCTGATTAGATTTTTTAGATTTTTAATAGTTTTAGATTTTAAAGTAACTTATAAAGTAGCATATTTCTTTATAACATTTTTATATACACATATATTTAGTTGACTGCCCTTCAGCATCCTCCTCTTTCCCATCTCCTTGACTATCTCCGTTTATACCCCCACTTTCCTCCCTTCCATCTGCATTTCATATATGCTAAAATGCCCTCCCCACTTCTTCCCCTTAACCTCTGCTTTCCATGCTCATGAGCTATTCTATAGTTTTCTCACTCCCACAAAAGCACACACAAACATAAATTTACAAGCTAGAATCTGAGTATAATGGAAAAAATGCAATGTTTATTATTCTGAGTCTTAGTATATTTAATATAATTCCATATATCGTCTCACAAGTTGAGATGAATAAAATGACATTGTGTATTACATTTTCATTATTTATTCAACTACTGAGGGACATTTAGGCTGACTTCATTTCCTTTCTTCCTTGTGAATAGATTAGGAATAGGCATGGTTGTGCCAGTATCTCTATGGCAGGTCCAAGAGTGATGTAGCTGGTTCAAATAGTAGTTCCATTTTTAGATTAAAAAAAGAAGCCATAATAACACCAGTAGTGGTTGCATCAGTTCTCATTACAGCAGTCAAGAGTGAAAAGTATTTTGTCTTTCCACACATCTCCACTAGCACTTTTTTTTTTTTTTTGACAATGGCATTCTGACTGGAGTGAGGTGGAATCTTTTCCTTATATCTCAGGATATTGAACTTTTAAAAATATATTTACTGCCCATTCATCTTTTTTCCTTGGGTAACATTTTATTCAGCTTCTCAGTCCATTTTAAAATTAGGATTATTGTCTTGTTTAGTTTTTCAAATTCCTTATATATTCTAGATATTAATTCTCAGGCAGGTGTATTGCTTGCAAAGATTTTCATACATTCTGTGGGCTGTCTCTTCACTTGACTAATTGTTTACTGTGCAAATGCTTTTAAATTTCATGAGTTCCAGTTTGTTGATTATTGTTCTTATTTATTTTTAGAATTTCTTTTGTATTTTGAGATTATAACTAATTACATCATTTTACCTTCCTTTTTCTCTTTCCAGGCTCTACCATATGCCCCCTCTGGCTCCTTTTCAAATTCATGGCCTCTTTTTCATTATATATATATATATATATATATATATATATATATATATATATACACATACATACTGTGTAATATATATTATAACTACATATGTTGTTTATATATATACATATTTATATATACATATAAAATATATATTTGGGAGAATATGGATATTTATAAATACATAAATATAACTCAGTCAGAATAATGTTACTTGCATGTATGTTTGTTAAATACCTCCCTATGTGTAGATCATAAAACACTTTTTCCTACATTTTACTTTAGCATTTTCAGACTTTCAAGTGATAGGCTTCTGTTCATGGTGAAAGATAAGTTCCTAATTTTATTTTTCTGTATATGTATACTCAGATTTCTTGGCACGTTTTGTTAATAAAGCTTTCTTTTTTTTCTAAGAGTATTTTGTGGCATCATCACCTAAAATCATGTAGCTATATGTCAATTAGTTTATATTAACTGTGTATTTCATTCTTTTGATCTCGACATATGTTTTTGTGTCAGTACCATGCTTTTTTGGGCTGGCAATTATTTTTAAGATGGTTGATTTTATTTTATATGAGGAACGGCATTAAGATTTTGGATTGTCAAGCCTTACATTACAGATTTTAAAATGCTAAGGAAGTGATAATTTTCTATTTGTTTTGAAACACAGTATAGCATTACTTTGTATCTGTTTCTCAGTGTACATAAATATGAATTTTATCACATAATTTATTTAAGCTTCTTAGTGATTCTATGACATAGGCACTACTGCCACCTATCTCATGGATAATAAAATTATATTTAAAGCGGTTAAATGCCAAAGACAAGCTTTGTCTAGAGGTCAGGGATCCCAGGAGAGATATGGAGTCAGAAAACTAATGAACTAATGTAATTGTAGAGAATGGGGGAGAGAGAGAGAGACAGAGGGAGGCACATATACACATTCTTACGTATCAACAAAGTCCAGCGAGTTAGTGTTCCAAAAGGAATGCAGAGTCAGCAGGGGGTGGGGGGCATATAGACATCTCATGGATAGGTCACACAATTCAGACTTTTCTCTTCCTTTAAGCTTCTGTCTCCATTTCAGCTTTTTCCTTTCTCTCCATGAAATCACACATACACACATTCACACACATCTTGTGGTTGAAGCAAAGCTTCAGCACCCACACTTATTTACACATGTTTTGTGGAAGAAGCAAGGCTTTAACACACATCTCTGACACACACATATTTTAACACATACATATCTTATCAATAAAAACTGTGAGCTTCCTTTTTCCTTGTGGATGAAGCAAAGCTCCAACGTACATAGATCTTACCCACATATCTCACAAGAGTCCACTTTCCTATTGTTTTCCCATGCACCTGTATATCTTTTAAGGAATATCCTCTATATAAGAAGAAATCGCAACATAATCATGAGCACTATTTTTCCCAGTGAATGATACAAGTTGCACGATTTTTTTTTAAAGTTGTTTTTAATACCCACACACTATAATGCATGAACACCCTGAACACCCAGTTTTCCATGCACTCCACTCCACAAAACATCTATACCTCCAAAACAATAATTCTCTACTATAGATTAACAAAGTTTAAGCAAGCCAAGTATTTTCACAGACAGATTCTATTGTAGCTGGCAGGTAGCATTCTTCCAATTACTAGGAAATGAGTACACGTCATAATACCTTAACACAGTTCTTTAGTTACCACAGTGAAACAAGTTTGTTATTAACTAGAAAACTTTAAGTCAAGGGTCTTTCTGCTTTTCTTAGGTAAAGGAAAATCTGTCCAGTCTACATGCCACAGAGCCCTGTGTGCCAAAGGCACACATAGACACATACACACACACACACACACACTCATCAGTATTTTTATAATTATAAAAACTAGGAAAATATTAAATTAATTGTGGTCAAGGAAGTTCAAACTTAGCAGTGGGCACTGAAACTTGTTTGTTATATCTGGGCTGAAACTTGTAGGCCCTAGCAACCAGCTTTTCTTTGTTTTTGCTCATGACCAGAGCAAGTCTTCAGCTACTGTGAATGTGTTTTCTTATATAGTTCCCTAGGTTGCATCTTCTAAAGCTTCTTGATGAAACAACTTAATTGTGTAGTTGGAGGGAGGGAGGGAGAGAAACAGAAGAAGAGAGAGAGAGAGAGAGAGAGAGAGAGAGAGAGAGAGAGAGAGAGAAAGAGAAAGAGAGAAAAGATCACTTAGTTTTAGTGAAGCACAGATCATGTGCTTCAATTGTATACAGTACACTACTCTAGGAAGTCCTTAATTATACATTAAAAACAATGGACATATGAAATTGTACATCTATAAAAATAAATGTTTCATAAATAAAACCTAAACTATATATTATTATAAGTAGCTTTTCTTAAGGAGTTGAAATAAATAGTACAGATGAGTAAGAATGTATTTGCTTGGTAACTGGTTCTTTCTGAAAATCATATTATATTTAGTTTTGTTGGCCTAAATGCATGTACTGAGGTTGGATGCAGACTTGAAGGAATATTCCTCTTCTTCCATCATAGATGAAGACCATTGCATTGACCTTAGGAATTCTGTGCCACTCCCCAGTATAGAGACTACATCTGAGTATCTCTTATGCAGTTAAAGTTTTAGTATTTTGCTATATGTTACTATATTTATTACAGTTAGGTAAATATAGAATTGTAAGTCCAGTTTTATTGTAAATGAACAAGAATAAAAAAATGCTAACAAGAAATCATGATATCATTATTATGTATTTCAATAAAAATAAATATTACTGGTACAGTAATGACAAAACTATATTTTAAGAATATAATAGCATATTACTGTGTGGAGCTGAATAGAAAATGTCATTAAATCACACTAAAAATGGAAGATATAATAAAAATATTAGGTCCTAATCTATATAGAATGCAGATTAACTTTCAGTTAACCTTAAAATAATAATTTTGAAGGTTCATAAAAATAAGAATATTCAACTGAAGTATTACAACTGGTGATCCTTAGTATTTTGTATAGGTAGCTAAACAAAGACAGTTTAATGGAAAAAACTGAAAGAAAATGTGAAGATGACTTACATTTTAGATTAAATATGATCCATTCAGGGAAGAATTTCACAAATACTTTTATTGCTCAGGAAAAAGATTTATAAAGGGTTAGGAATAAACTGTACAGATCCATCAGTATTACATTATCAACAGATGATACTTTTCAGCAGAGCAACGGAGATTAGGAAAGGACACACAGAAAATTAAAGATGATATTCAGAAGAAAACCATGAGAATAGATTTATATGGTAACTCCCATGACTTTGAAGTGCTTTATAAGGAGAGATAACAAGTTAAATGTTTTTCATATACAGTTAAAATACTAGAACCAAAATCCTTCAACAAGAATTATCGTCAAGCAAGATTTATTCTTATTTTCGGGTATCTTTTGTAACAAAAATTCAAACTAATGTGATTCATCTTGTAATTAAATAATGGTAAAGAATAATTGTCTCTAGTTTTCTCATTCTTGATGGTAAGTAATGGCTACCTTTGACAGGTCAATTGACATTTTTCCTGTGATCTTTTGAGATAAGGTCTCACATCTCTGGCTGTCCCGGAACTCATTATGTAGAACAGGCTTGCCTCACATTTGCTTTAGTCCTTCTTCTGCCTCCCAAGTATCAGGATTGTAAGCATGAACCACTGCATGAGTTAACCTTTTGAGATTCAATAATCTCATCTTCAAATGATTTTAAGCATGTAATTCATGAATTTTCACTTTATCCCATAATTATAAAAATGTGGAATAAAAGCTGTCATATAATTAAATGCAGAAATTTGTTTATAGAAAATTTATAGAACACAACAAGTAATAACTTGTTGATTTGTTTCCCTAAAGGAACTTTGTATGACAGGGGGAAGGCTTTTAACTGTATTTTAAGGCATCAGACTACTTAAAGTGTCAGACTGGGTCAGAAAAGGTGATGGAGTCAAAAAACTTCTTGCTCATCAGAACTGAATGATACAATAATACAAAACTGAAAAGTTTAATAGAAAATGTAATAATGAGGAGAGTTTGCATTGCATAGCTAAATAGTTAGCAACAAATGAAGTGTAATGATGACTATAAAGTATTTTTAAAACAGAAAGAGAAAACTCTGTAATGGGATGAGTATCTATCTATCAATTTATTTATTTATTCATTCATTTATTTATTTATGGTTTTCGAGACAGGGTTTCTCTGTTGTAACTCTGGCTGTCCTGGAACTTACTGTCTCTGCAGTCCAGGCCTCAAACTGGCCTGGCCTCAAACTCATAGAGATCCTCCTGTTTCTGACTCTGAATTCTGGAATTAAAGGCATGTGCCACCACGGCTCAGCTTATTTTGGTTTCTTTAAAAATCAAAATGGTGTTTGAACTGGGTTTATGTTTCCATCTCAGCTATGGTGGATGATTATGAGTTTGATTTGGAATACTCAATTCTGATGTCTATAATTTGGTTATATGCGGCTATTTTGCCATGTGTAGCTTGTTTTGGGGATTGTGTACCACTTGGGTCTATAGGAACTTTTGCTTATCAGGCTGAATCCCTGAGAACTGGAGTGGGTATTGGTTGGTGGTTCATTGGCTGGATTGTCCATCATTGGTATGATGATTATTGCAGAAAAGAACATCAGTTGGAGAGAGTGGGTTTGCAGGTAATGAGTTAAGATGCTAGTCTGACCCACTGTTAGCTAGTCCTCTACAGGATTAGGACAGTCTAAAAAGGCTGACAAAAGTTCTACCTTTCTCTGTTTCTCTATTAAGGCTGCCTGCAAAGGAGGTAAAAATTTCTTTCTATCCTTCCTTTCTCTTCCCCTAAATTGAGTGTAAATGCTTGTAGTTTACTACTACAAATGGTGCCCATTGTGGTAGGCAAAAAGTAAAGAATGTCAAAACATCACATCAGCTACATCCAACATGGAAACAAGGAAGAGAGAAAAAGAAACTCTAGATTTCAGAGAGTCCTCCCCACAACCCCTGCAAACCTGACTATAAGTGGTTCAGATACTATTGAGGCAGACCTGGAAAAACATATCTGCTATAGTGATAAGAACTCCACCTCAAGGGGAAACCTTCCTGCAGACAAGATTACCAGTTATTTTGCCTGGAAATCAGACTCTATCTTGCAAATCTGGAAAGTGTTTTCTCAGGGTCAGCACACAGAAGCTATTTTCCAGAACTGCTCTAGATCATATCTTGTACTGGTAGCCACACTTGGTACTGTAAGCTTCACTCAGGTGGTACAGGTTTTGAAGTCAAAGAATAGCTGAGGCTTCGCACTGTGAAGCCATGAAAGGCCATTGGTGAAGGTGCAGCATTAGTAGCAGTTGAAGGCTCAGACTGAAGGGGTCATGCAGATAAGAGGAGACTGGGCACCATGAAGAGAGTCCAGGAGAAGCTATTGGTGAAAGTGAAGCCGGATTGCAGTAGAAGACCCCAGTGTTTTGAAGGTGACAGTACCATGAGAAGACCACCAAGGAAAAGTGGAAGGGAGCCAGTCAGAACCTGGAAGATAAGCTCTGTATGTTGGAGAAGGCAGAGCCAGAGTTCCAGAGCCTTGAGCCACTCCCTGGCCCTGCTTAGATCACTGTCACCTCTATCTTCCCCAGCATCAATCAAGATGAATGTTCAGACCTCACCCACACTCCTGGAGCTGGCAAGGCAGGTGCTGCTCAGAGATGAGGTCGAAACCCTCTCTCTTCTGGAGAAAGTTCTCTGGGTGCTCGTCCCAGGACTTTTCAAGGTGGCCATTACTGACAGAAGCACCAAGATTATGAAGACAATGGTGGCAATTTGGCTGTTCCCCTGATTTACTTTGGGGGCCCTGTTGGACAGAATCCACCACAAATATTTCAGGCTGTGTTGGAGGGACTGGATGTCCTGCAGACCCAGAGCATTTGCCCAAGTAAGTATACTGCTACAACTCTTATAGAAGAATATTATAGAAAGGAGAGAGGATTATATTCTAGGACTTATGACAGCCTAGAAAATTAAAATTAAACAACTATATTTTAAAGGCTTCAAAATGTTTCAGGCCAGAGAGCAACTGGAGAGGGCATGAGGTACTTATACTCACAGAAAAGCACTAGGAGAAAAAGGAATGCTAATCATGTAGGGGTGTCTCCTCAGTGGAGGAGCTAAAATCAAACAGGGTCTGGAGAAATGGCTCAGCAGTTAAGAGCACTAGCTGCTCTTTCATAGGTTCTTGGCTCAATATGTGCAAGGAGTGCAGAACTTCACTCTTGGCTTCCAGGACTTGTCCTCCTGTACAATCTGACCAGAGCTGTCTGGTTGCAGGCCACCAGTCAGTCCCTTTCCACACAGTGCCAGCTACTGCAGAGCAGCAATACCTGAGCTCCAAGAAATGATGGCTCCTCTGCAGCAGCATGAAATTACTCAGTTGCTTCAGCTTACATTTATTGTTTTTGCTGTGTGTTTGCTTGCTTGATTTTTTGTTTAAATGCTTTTATTTGCTTGTTTTTCCCTCATAGTGGGAATAAATGAATACCAAAGGTCCTTTCATGGGAAATGTTTTTTGTCTTATCCTCACAGTGGGAATTCCTTAATATCAAAAGTCCCTTCAGTGAAAACATAATAATACAGGCCAAATTTCTAGCACAGGAACTATTTGGAAATAATGCACTTAAGTCAGTTATTTAAATTTCCCAGAGTATGAGTCATTCATTATATGGAGGCTATTCTTATGTTCATCTATCTAATCAATGCGTAAATGAATACATAATTTTCATACTACATAAACTGAAAAAAGCAAAATTTATAATGTTGGGTTATGGTAATTGGATTTGCTTTTATCTGTGTATCATTATTAAGATTTGGCTCTGCTCTGTAAGTTGCTTACTGGAAACTCTAGATTAAATTCTACAACAAATATAACACCTGAAACAGAGTAGGTTATAGCTTATTAAATAATGTCTGCCAAAAATCCTTCATAGAAACAGTGCCTACAAAATTATCATTTCACTAGATAAAATTCAAGTAAATTATTTGTTCTATATTGTTAAATAATTGGCAGGTTACATTAATAACATATTACTCTCGATGTATAGATAAGATTTTTCTTTTAAGATTTTTTTAAAAGATACTCCATGGGTATTGCCTAAATTTACATCTAAAAATCTCACAGTGACTGCTTCTAATACTTCTGCAGATTATGCTTCTGAAGGAAAAGAAGCATTTTAACCTTAACAGTTAAAACATGTTTAGCTGACCTCATTTATAAATTAATACATGGAGGATGAAGATATTTCTTTGTCTTATGTAAACTCTTTATCTCAGGATGTGTAAGTTGTTTGGGTATGTTTTAAAAATCTGTAAAACATGTAACAAAAATTTAGCTTAAATCTTGTAGTAAAAGGCTGACAACTAAATCTATACATAGGTAATTTGAATTTGCTACAGTATACTATATATGATTCGACTCAGTTTAGAAAGTAGGTCTACTACATCGTACTATATAAGATAGATGTTTTTGAATGGAGACCATGTGGCTTTATTCCATTTGGCTGATGCTTCATCAGGATTAAAAAGGACCATGTGATGACTCTCATATTTACTAAAATTAAAGAATCATGTCATGTAATTTTCCCAATATCTGATTAAAGTGATCATGTGGTATAAACCAACTAAGGCAACACTCTTAAAACTTGGTCATGTTAAGCTCTCTGTTATTATAATATCTTCTTTTTAGACTAAGAAGACAACAACAGGTCTCCAAGATACTTTGAAAATAGATAGATTTTGTTTATGTAATAATTCCTAAGGCCATAAAAGTACACTCATATTTCCAAAAACTATTTTATAAAAACATATATCTAACCACGTTGTCTTTGTCAATAATGTTCAAAGACAGACTTCTAAATTTTTAAATAAGGACCAACATATACTTAATAATAAGGCATAATTAATACATAAGATCTATAAATTCAGGGTAGCAGAAGATAGACGTTAGCCTCTTTGTTTTTGTCACTGTATTTAAGCTTTAAGGTATTATTTCGATGCTAAGTGATCTTAAATTCATATTTTAAAGGCTTAAACTTAAAGGAAAGGCTATAAAATCTAAATCTTATAAAAGCTACTACATGCAATGTAATGGTTAATAATCTTATAAATGATCAAATTCTTTAATGTGCTCAGAACTAAGTTTGTAGTTATGCTAAATACAAATTTAATTCATTTACAAAAGAAGTTCAATTTTATTTACCCTTCCATATATGCTTTCAAGGTTAAACCTAAGCAAGCAATTAAAAACAAAATTTGTTAAAATTCAGGTAGTTAATAGTTAGTTCTCTAAATACTCAGAGATTTCTTCACTATGGCACATAAAGTGTTTAGTGGTTGATAAGGAGGCCACATGGACTATACTTCCTGCTCTAATTTATCCTTCTCAGCTCTCTGATGATGTTGATCAGTAACTGCATGATTTGTCTGTTGCAGACACTATAGATGCTTTCTATCCCTGCTGATGCCTAGTCAAATTATACATTCATCTAGTGGTATGCTCACAGAATTAGAAAAGAAATTATTTTGTCCTTAATATAAAAATTAGAGATCTTTTTCTCATTTCATATCTATTAGGCACTGATAGCCCAAACACTACCTTTGGATGTGTTATTATTAAAACTTCATTTTTAAAATTTTTACATTTTAAATTTTAATTTTTTAAAAATAACAACATAAACAGACTCAAGATAGATTTAAAATCAAAAATAGAAAACTTGAACTCAAGAACAATTTTTAAATATATCTTCTGGATAATATGGTGGCCCAAATGCATACATAATTACATGTTTCTCGTTTTCTTGAAGGCCAAAATAAATTAAACCAAAAATACAATCACTAAAAATTAGATTATTGGGAAGTTTTCTCCTGAAATGATTTTTGGTACATCCCGAGAAGCTGCTATATCAAACTGTCTACAGAATGTCGTAAAACTAAAGCCTTCCAACAAGTTCTTCTTCCATAAAATGTTTACACTTTAATATTATTCATGTTTGTTTCATTTATAGCAACAACTTGAATATAAGCTTTCACGCTTGCATGAAAAAACTCAATTGTTTTCTTCTTTAGGATTTTATGTGATTATTTCTAAGGTACTTCTAAATGTCCTGCTATCTAGTAGGAAATTCTTCTTAAGCTGAAAATTAAAATTGCCTTAAATTTTAAAGACCTCCAACCTTACAGCCTTAAGTTAAATTTTTTAAAGTTAATGACTACTGTTAATTTAATATGTTTTGCTTGATTTTCAGTTTTATGCCGTCCCTTGGTCTGATAAAAGATCAGACTCTGGCTAGGGAAAAAGTTAGAAGACGCTCACAAGATTCTATCCTCTGTGAAAGTCTTTGTTTTATACACTATAAAGACAAATATAATTTAGTATTTCAAGCTTCTAATACATAATTAGTAGTGAATAAACATTAGCTTGACAAAATTATGGCTGTCTATGATGGGACCTTCTCTACTGTCAGATACGGCTAAAATTTGCTACAGGAATGTATAGTACCTCTCCCCAACCAGTCAGCTCCAAAGCATAACCCCAGTCATGGCACGATGCCCTGAAAGCTCCAGAAAATTATCATTATACCTAATCTGGAACTTCACTTTGTCAAAGAACTCTATGCATGTTCTTCCTAAGAGTTTCATTACAACAGAATGCTAATGATGGTTATGCTTAAGCTAACAATTTGGAGAATTTTAATATTAATTATGTTACAGAAATCCCTTACTATCCATAGGGTTAAACTTGTAAGAGAATGCTTTGCCAAAGAAGCTTTTTGTGCTGTAAAGCATTTCTTATGTATTCATGCCACCTGGACTTCTGGGAACAGCTTGAAGGGAGTTATATAAAAGAAAGAATGTCCATTGGAAACAACAGCTTGTGTAGAGACAGGGAAAAAGTGAGCTCCAGAGTTGATTGGGTGGTGACAGGAAAAAGTGAGCTGCAGAACTGATGATAGGAAAGCAGGCTGAAATAAGACTTAGATAAAGTGGAACTAACTGGGATTTTAAAGGCTACATTTAGATATTACTCAGTAACTGCCATGCTGAGAGAAACTGAACCAGAGTTGGATGAAGTTCCAGTAGGAATCCAACTACAAGTGAAAAAGTAACAGATACAAAAGTTTGAAAACTTAAATACAGACTTTAGGAATGGCTGCAGTCTTTGAGAGCCCAGACCCAAACAGCAAAAAACACATAACCACTTTTGAAGGAAAAACCTTTACACAAACTATTATGAAAAGACACCATCAAATACTTAATTGTCATATTTTAAAAAATTAAGAAGGGGTAAGGGGCTATAACCACCTATATCCACACATATTGTACTATATTTAGCCATCATAACTCTAATTAAAAATATAATTCACTTTATAGGATAATGCTTTTTCTGCAGCCCTAAAGCATTTTTCCTTAAGGGAGACAAAACCTTAAGTATATATTAAATGAAAAAAAAAATAGGAACTTATCAGTAAAAAAGGCCCAATGTTATTATCAAGGCAAACTTATCATTCTGATTTTCAGAAAATAAACAAAGTCCCTTGATGCATTTGACCAGGACATCCGGAGACCACTGGACAAATGAAACATCTGAAGTAAACAAATTCATCAGGAGAAGATATCCCAATTGGAAGAGTAACCTGATACCTTCTAGAGAAATCAGGCCCAAGCTGAGACTTTAGGGAAATAAGGACTGTCCCCAAAATAATGCTGATATTTTTCCTGACTGGAATTGAGAACACAGTTTACAAAATAGAGCTACTATAAATTATCTGTTGCTCAATCATAATCTGTTTGCCAGCATTTTCCTTGCATGTGTTGATTTACATGAAGAGATAGACAAAAATCTCTAAAGTGACCTTTGAATGGTCATCCTGGTTAAAATGGCCTTCCTGGGTCCTCTGTTAGCTATTCTTATAATTCTCTTATGCTTGCCTATATTAATTAGCCTAGCAATGGAGGCAATGCATTCTGGCATTGTTGGTATTATGGGCATTATTTTTATTTAAAAACTTAGAAATAGGGAACTGTAGAGGCCAAACAGTTCTCATACCTACAGAGAAGCATTAAGAGAGCCAGGAATATTTATCACATAGTGGTATCTTCTCTATGGAAGAGATAAAATCAAATATCTGCATTCCATCCAGAAGGATAAGAGTGGAAATTGTTAATGACCTGGTAACTTTTTTGCTACCTGTAGTGACAGACCCTAATTACCCAGAATGATTATTTAAGAGTCTTCCCTTTCTAGACTGTTATCTTTAGCTCCCATTTAATAGAACCTAACCTCAGGGGATGTTACATGTATTTTAGGGCCTGGTGACCTCTATGCTATCTCATTCAGAGACCACATTAGATTCCAGGTCCTTTTGCCATAGAACCAACCCTTGTGGTCATATACATTGTAAAAGACTTTCTATGAAGTCACACCTTAATTTGTATTGTACATCTGAAATTGGAATAATTATTGTCTGGAAACCTGGAAGGGGATTATTGTTGCCTGGAGACCCTTTTACAAATTCAACTGTATTAAAATATAGCTTTAATAAACCACCTGGAACCAGAATCCATAAAGTCTTAATCCAGTTTGATTAAGTCAACTGAACCAAGTTTTCAGTCTTATCTCTTCACATGGTTTGCATTTCTGCCTGAGACCTGCAGAGATCCCCTCAAGTGACATTGTCACATCTGAGTTTGGGGTTAACTATATTGGAAATGGGTATATAAGAAGTCAGTCTTATTGGGTAGAAAGGAAAGAGGGCGGCTTCAACAAAGGCATTATATAGAGAAAGGGAGCATATACTTATACAACAGAAATCAGCACCAGGAGAAGGATTATAATTTAGTTATGAGATAAAAGGCAAGTATGGTATTCTGAAAATCTTTAACCTGCCTTTCCTTTCTTATCCCACTTGTCTTGAGATGAATGTCATGAGGGTTATTTCTGTTTTATCCCTCATAACTTCCGGTAGAAGCTACATTCATAGTTGGTCCTTGGAAGACAATTTTGTGTTTTGCCCAATCACACCAGAATAATGTCCCCTTCAGCCAATGTTTTGTCCTGCTGGCATTCTCTAACTTTATACATTGTTAGCATATCCCATAGGCATCCTGGCAATTATTGAGTGCTTTTTTGAATCTAACTTATAACATCAATAAAACTTACTTATTAATAGTTATTGATGTCAATAAAGTCTAAATGTTTTCCCACAGTCATTATATCATTGGGGCACTAAGTGATACTAATATTAAACCCAGTTTATGAGTAATATTTTATTGCTATTTTATTAACTCATGTTCTCCAAGAAGGAAATGTAAACACTTCTTACAATTTTCTTGTGTCCTTTATCTTAGCATTAAAAAAAGTAGTTGTGTCTGCTCCTAATTTCTAACAGAATATTTCCCTGAAAATATATTAACCTTGTACCAGAAATAAATGTGGGTATATGTGAATGAGTGTGTAAAACATTTCCGATCCACTGATAAAGTCAGATGGCTATTAAATTTCATTCTTTTTAAAATAGAAACTCTATGAATTATTCTCATTAATTCAGGAAGTCTATTAAATAGGAGAATCATATTTCTTCATCATAATTCAACATAATAGCTATTGAACCATGTTTATTGTTTTGACTAGAATTATTCATAGGCTCCATAAAGCTATACTCTTTATACTTATTTTAGTAAATAGTTCTGAATATATACTTGCAAACTAAGCATACGGAAAACTGTCACTTTATGATATTGAGTAGCTCAAAGCTGACCAAACATGAAATCCAACATAGATAAATAGAAAGCAGAACCTTCAAATTTAAAATAAAAAAAGAGAAATTGAAAATCTAAGTAGCATAATACAATTTATACAACATTATGCCTAATTACATTACAAGAAAAGATATGTTATTCCCCAAAAAGTACTCACGGAGTAGTAACAAGTGTTGAGTACTATTTTTAGTGTCTTTAGTATATCAGTGAGAGGAACAACATATCTCTCATGTTTCATATCACTGAAGTGCTTACCAACTTTCCAGAGTATATACTAGAGAAATATATTTCTTATGTTTTAGTGAAAATGAGATAGTTTACAATACCAACAAAGCCAGCTACTGACTTTAACGTTGAAAAATATTGACTATCTGGGACAGCAAATTATGTGTCTCAATGAAAATTTTAAATATGATAGCAGAGAGAGAGAGAGAGAGAGAGAGAGAGAGAGAGAGAGAGAAAGATCATGAGTTTGAAAGAGAGAAGGCAGGACATGTTATAATATAACATGCTATATTTATATGTTTTTTATATATATATAACATGATACATCTATATCTATATCTATATCTATATCTATATCTATATCTATATCTATATCTATAGATGTATCATGTTATAATTAATTTGCAATCCAGGACATTAACAAAAATACATAATAAAATACAGTAGATATTTGGGGAAGTTACTCTAGGTTTCTTAATTACTTTAGTATTTTTCATTTTTCCCTAGCATCTTATATTTTTTGATGTGAAGATGCTTTGTAAGGTGCAGCATTTCTCATTTTAAAGCATTATAGTGTTCCTCTGGTGACTGAGGTTATGTTGTGGATGGCTTATATTATATCTCATATGTTCCACCTAACTACAGTTTAATGTGTGTTCTTTGCTACTTTTCCTTAGATGCACTGCCCATGTACAGGAAGTTTTACATATCAGTGTCCGACTCAGGAGTTTAGTCCTGATAAGCCATAGTCTCATCTCTTTTAAAACCAAATATCAAGCAAATGTGTTGCTGGAAACTTTGTCTGTAATCTATTTAAAACACATCATTTGGCAGCATTTATTCCACTGTTGTGAAAGCATGTTTACATCATTTCTTCCTTCCCTATCCTCCTGCATAACCTTCTTTGTTTTGTTTCAAATTCATACCCTCTGTTTTTCTTAGCTGTTAGTAACCAAAAGTTTTATCCAGCTTTAATGCCCATGAGCCACAGCAGTGACCAACCTGGTCCCATAACTCTAAGAGTGCAGTAGTAGCTTACATACCTCAGTGGCAATTAGTAGTGTTCTAATAAGGCATGAAAATTTTATATGACAGTGTTTTACTCCTTTAATATTTTAAATATTTTTCTTTAAAAATCTATGAATCTATATCTATCTATTATGTATATCATAATAGATATCTATCTATATCATCTATTATGTATCTGTCTATCATAATCTATCTAAATATCTTCATCTATCATCTATCTATCTATCTACCTACCTATTTATCTATCATTTCTCTATCTATATTTATCTGTGGGTTGGCCCAGTGCCTGCATGATGCTTGGGTGTCTGCAGGATGCTCTGGAGCTTGTGGGATTCCTTAATAATTATGGGATATACTGGAGCCAGCTGGCAGCCCAGGAGACTGTGGGATGCCCTGATGCATGTGGGAGGTCCTGGTGCCTGGCTGGTGCATATATATGCAGAACCCTATATACCCTGCAGGAGGCCCTGCATCCTGTGGAATCTAGCTACCTGTGGGATATTGGGGTTCCTGTGGAATGTCCTGGTGCTTGCAGGATATCAGAGTGCCTATTCAGTGTTCAGATGTCTGCTAGATGCCTGGATGCCTGAAGATTTGGGCAGTGAGGCTTAACTTCACATCAAATTCTGTCATACTTGGTCTTGGTCTAGTATAGGTCAGGTGAATGTCCATGATTATAGCAGCCTACTGCTTCCAAAGACCATGGTGATGCTCATGATCCATTAGGTGTGGGAGAGTAGTACAGGGAAGAATGGGTAGAACATGTTATTAGGATACATTGTATGAAACTCAAATTATTACTGTAAGTAACATAAAAATTTATTTATTTGTATTTTTATCATGTATTCCTTGCAAGGATGTCTCTGTACCATATATGTGCAGTATCCACAGAGCCAGAAGACATTGTCTAATCCCTTGCATGTGGATATGCAGAAGATAGTGATCTGCTTTGTAGGTGCTGGAAATTGAGCCTGGTTGAGCTCAATTGAAGTTGAGGTCTTCTGGAAGAGCAACTGGTAATCTTTCCTTTTTTTTTTAAACTTATTTATGAGTGCTCTATCTGCATGTATACCTGCATGCCAGAAGAGGGCATCTGATCCCATTATAGATGGTTGTGAGTCACCATGTGGTTGCTGGGAATTAAACTCAGTACCTCTAGAAGAGCAGTCAGTGCTCCTTATCCCTGAGTCATCTCTCCAGACCTTACAACTGGTAATGTTAACAGTTAAGGTATCTGAGATATCTTAACAGCAGAGAAAAGGAAATATTAAATTATGGGTATATCAATTGAAAATAAAGCATTTATTCTGTACCTGATTTTGATATTTGAGCCTGTATCAGGTTTAACCAGGGAGAAATTGACTTAATTTGCAACAGAACTAAAATTATATTGAGCTGGAACTATTTTAGTCTTTCTACTTTATAAGTGCAGAAAGTATGCTAGTTTGTAACATCAGCTATTGTTTATTCAATGGCCGTTATTTGGAACAATTGTTGTTCTAATATTGTATTGTCTGCCCACTGAGATATTCATGGTAAAAGCTTCCGATTGTATTAATGCTAATGGAGGGACTTTACAGGGCTCTTCCTCAACCTAAGCACTGGATAAGGAAGATCTTGTGCGGGGAATTGACTGATGGGTAAAATGGCATCATGTCAGCCAGCTGAAGTTGGGGGTTGGTGCACTGTAAAGGTTCTATTCATTATGCATTAAGGCCTGTGTGTTGGTGGGCAGTGATTCCTTTCAATAAAATACCTAGAGGTCATGTACTAAGGGCAAGGCTAGAAGAAGCAGATCAGAGAACAGGAAGAGGATCTTGTGAGTCAATCAAGTGAGGCGAGACCCTGTGCCTTGGCTGTCCAGGTTTTTCATCTCAGAAAGTATCATGGCTCTTTATTGATACCCACTGATAATAATATTAACTATAATACTTTAATAGACATATATGAAAATATTAGGGAGAACTTAAATTTATCTATTATACATTAAGGTAGAGAAATTGGTTATGGAACATTTTCAAACACAAGGCATATCTTCAAAAGGTTTAACACAGAGAGCTTTACTCTTATTTTGTGACTTAGATGAACCACATTTACAAACAACAAAATGGCAGCTCAATCATTATTGCCTATGTATAGTACTGCCTTTCAAGTTTTGTGATTTCTTTTTGCCCATTTTCTTTTCTCATAAACCTCTAGACACATACACCTTATATTACCAAGACAGCATCATTATTGTTGTTCAAAGTCACTACCACTACCACCACCACCAAAACTTCAAGGGCACTCAATATGTTCTTTTCTCAGTATTATGTAACCCAAAGATAGATTTCAGAGGTTTGTTAAAATAATTTTCCAATGTGTCATCAGTGCTACTCCTTTTAGAATCATCTTTAGTTGATGAAAATCAAACAGATCTTAACCTGTGGACTACATTCTGAGCCAAAGTTTAAGCTTAGGAGCTTTAAAGTGACAACAGTGACCATTCACAACATTTGGTCTATGAGAGCTGACTTCTATCATAAATATTTTGCTTCAAGGCTTTTAAGTAATGGAGTGATAAGTGGAGTCATTGCAAGGAACTGACATTATGAGTTTGTTGGTTGAAACTTTTATTCCCAGGACCAGCCTTGAAGTCAGTATTTGACTCTGATTCCCAGGGGAATTGTTCACAGTACAGAATTATCACATAATATAATGCAGCTGACACTCAACCTCGAGAGAAACCAGAAAAAGATTGATGAGGATAAATACCAGGTAGGTAGATCATGGCCTAAGAAAGGAGTCTGGGGAATAGATAATCTCATTATAAGTTTGGGAATATTTTAAATCTCTTAAGGTTTCTTTTCATACTCAGCCACATTCAGTTAAAGTTCAAAGTACTTTTAGTCTTCCTTTGACCTCATTTGAATTTTTAAAAGCTTTTAAATGTATTACATCTTTCCATCATTATATTTTCTTTTGAGATTCATAATATAATACAGATTGTCACTTGACAACTAAGTAAACTTTGGTACAAAAATTTAAATAACTTATCCACAACCATGAATCAATCAATAACATAGCAAAGATAATAATCCAGTTCAACGTCCTAATCCTAGCCTCTTCTCACTGAGTGCTGTTAAAAATAGTTTGAGATATAATTATTGAGCTTTCCAAAGGATTAAAAACAAAGAGATATTTGTGTCATGATATCTGTGTTTTGATTATCTCATGGTTCCCCTCCACTATTTTCTTTTAAGACTGAGTACATGCTGGCAAAGAAGAAAATAGTAGAACTGGAAAAAAGAGATACTTTGTTAAGAACAGTTCTTATTAGCATTTATTTTGACAATTTTTCCTATCTTTTTCTTTCTAGATACATATCTTATTTCTTTTTTTTGATTTATGTTTTAAGATGTAAAAGAAGAATATTAAAAGGAATACACATGGGACTCCAGTTTAGCCAAACTATGAGAGTATCAAATATATTGAAAGCATTGCAATAGACTCTGAAGAAAGGAAACAAGTTTCTTTTTCTTTTCTTTGTTTTAAGAGTGGTTTTCATTAGTTTCCCATAGCACACAGTATATGGGATACTATAGGACTTAAAGACAAAAACAAAAAATAAAACAAACAAAACATGGCTGTGAGAGAAGGTAATGTAATTGTAGAAATAATTAGGCATGTTTGGCATAGCTAACTTGCAGCCAAGGTAATCTATGATGAGTACAAAAGAATAGTTTGGTTAAGCTTCTTTCTGTTCAATGAATTTGAAAACAACTTCAAACCATGAAGCAAAAAGGGACCTAGAAATGCATCAGAATAGCTTTGTCCTAAGCAGGTGCACTCCTAAGTATCATAAGAGCCAGGGAACCTAATAAATCCTGGTTATTATGTCTTCGTCTTGCATTTTCTCACACTTTTGCATACCTCCTGACTTTTTTCTTCTGTTCAAGTAGAATATACTACTTTGCCATAAACATGACTAAAAATGGCTTTCAAAATTATTCACAATTATTCACAATTATTCACAATTTCCAATATTTTCAACTCTTTCCTAGCCCCTTCCTCTGCTTGATTCCTTCTCCTAGAACAATCTATGGCAGTTTATTCTACACTTCCATCGTCTATGTCCTGCCATTTACACAAGGAACTATGTGTCTAACTTCTTCACAGAAATATCTCCATACAAACATTTTTAGTAATTAACTATTTCTGAGTTAAACCAGTTTAGTTTATACTGGTTAGGACAAAATTGTAATGAGTTCAATTTGAGATGAGTCACTCCTACTCAATTCAGTTGCCTATGGTTGGAAGAGAGAACCTTACACATAAAATAAACACTCAAGATAAAAATTGACAAATCCTAAAATGGTATCTTAAGCCAAGTTTATTAGAAAAATGTGTAAACTAAAGAAACGTAAGAAGTTTTCATCTAAGATAAATTACTGGAAGGTCATGGGAAACTGGTATAAGTAAAGTACCATTTGCACAGAAGGAGAGGGGATGAAGGCAAGTTATAAGAGAAACAGCATGAAATAGAAATGTTTGAGCATCAATAGGCAATTTTCATTGAAGGTTCATGTTTTGTAATTTTGGAAATATAACTGAGTATTCTTTATGTAGGAAGCACATTCATCACTTCATTCACTTGTTTTTTGTGCTCCATGTTATATATAAGAAGAGTTAACTTCTCTTAACTCACAAGAAGCGATGAGTATATACAGAGATATAATTTGTAGGTGGTTAGGCAAGAGGACTAATAATTAAACCCTGACGGTCAGGTTATCAACACACATATTTAGACCATGTTTTGAAAAGTTTAGGAGTATAAGGAGAGGGATGTCAAGGATGGATTTGGGATGTTGGAACACCGCATGGCTTTTTAAATTGATATGGTTGTATTATAAAGAGAAAATAAAAATAGCAGTGGTTAAAGTAAGGGAAACTGTGGAGCCAACTATGATATCCACAAATGGATAAGGAAAAGAAAAGAAAAAAGATACTCATTAGTGGAATCTAGTTCAGAGTACCACTCATTCACTCCACACTTTTGGTGAAATGATCTCTCTGGGCTTCATTTCCCCCATCTGTAATGTGAGTTAATTATAGAATTTAATTCATAGTTCACCATTGAGATTAAAAGGCATAGGCAATGAAGGCATAAATTGTACTACCATGAGTTGTTCTGTGAGAAGGAGATAAATAAAGTGAGACCCTAGGAAAAGGAGAGAGAAAAAAGAATGCTCAAACACTAAATTCTGAAAGACCACCAGGTATCAGAGTCAGCTCAAATAGGGGTAGTCACAGGTCATCTGGTGAACATCGATGATGGAGGAAAGGCTGACATTTGGACATTTTCACAGGAGTCAATCAGAATTTTTTGGCTCTAGATTTCTTTCCCCGACAATACACAGTAATATCTGCACTGCAAGGTTGTCATAAAAACATTATATAAAACAATATGTAATGCCCTAACCTAGAGTAAGGGCTTTGGTAGCTTTAACTGTCATTTTAACTGTTAATAGGCTAGTGGCCATGCAGTGTACTTACTGACTACCTCTCAGCTTTCTGTATTTCCTACTCTTTTTGCAGGTATTCAGATGCAAATGAGTTATCCTAGTCAGTTCACTGTGCACAGAAATAATAATACCGTATTCTTCAGAGACAAAATATGTGAAGAATTTGTATAGGAATTTGAAAAATTTGAAACTTTCACTGCCCAGCAAATGGAACATTCCAGATGGCAGAGACACTGTACACATGCATAAAATAGAGCTCTCCTTTTGACTTCATTAAGATCAACATCAGTAATCTAGCACAAATGAAAAATATACTTTTCTTGTATTTTGCTATTGAGTTTATAGTTATTTTAATAAACTTACCTTACTGAGCCTATTCTGATTAATTCTATCATTTATTAAAAGACCAATGGCTGTTTCATATCATGTATATTTTATTTCTAGAAGTAAATGAAATTTGAGGATAGTTATTTAAATATCATTTCTATTGAACACCAAATATTCACTCTGTAAATTTTGGTTTAAATTCCATTTAAAGGAATTAATAGGCATTATTTGTTTGTTGGTCATACGCATATTTAGATTGCAATCCCTCTGAGGCTATAAAGATGGCTCAGCTGTTAAAAGAGTATTCTGCTCTTGCAGAGGTCCTGAGTTTGATACCAAGTACTTATGTCATATAGCTCAAAAATGTTTGTAACGCTAGTTCCAGTGGATCCAACACCTACCACCTCTGCATTAACCTGCATATATCTATATAAAGCACGTGTATTGTGCATGCATACATGCATGCTCTCTCTCTCTCTCTTTCTATTAAAATAATAAAAACAAATATTTCAGAAATAAAAAATTTCTACAGTTCTCTATTTTTCTCCAAGCCAGGCTCCATTTGGCTGTAGAATGTTATGTGACATCTGGTGCCACAGGTTGATTTCAGTCTTGCCATTGACACTTAGTGTTCCCTTGTTTCTACTCTCCTTTCAGCATCACTAACCTAAGTGTGTACTGAAGTGTTGTCATTAGACTCTGAAAGAATGAAAGCACACCTTTTGGGTGATCTGTAAATAAAGATCAAGCTGTCCAAACAGACATATATTTAAGAGTTTCATTTCCTCTTCACTCCCATGAAGAAAATTACTAGCTGTCTACAAAGTAAGCTTTTCCTGGCCTATATTGACACACATACATCAGTGCCTGCACACACACACACACACACACACACATATGCGCACACACACACACACACACACACACACACACACACACACACCAGCTGACATCATGGCATTGAGTTATATTTAGCTCATGAAGAGAGAAGATAGAAAATAACAATATTTGCCAATGCTGCCTTTGAACATAGCAAATGCTGTCTGAGCTCAGAGTTCCTAAAGAATCTAACTGAAGAATTGCAGGTAACTGAAAATCTGAACATTCAAACAAAAGCTAACACAGGCAATAGTTGACTCCTTTCATTATGCTGTCAGTGCACTCTTAGTTAAGAAGTATTTCAGGAACTATAGCTTCCATAAACCTGTTGACACTCAAGGCTATATTGAGAACTGTTAAATGCAGTATCAAAATTATTTTAGTGTATTGATTTAGAATATACATATGTGGGGGTGGTTCCGCTTGTTTTATACAATTTCTGCACTCTATAATTTCATCGGAGGGAAAATAAGATTTTTTTTCTTTATCCTGATTTATACCTTGTCCCACTCAGTCTTATTAGTCCATGGAAGCATATTCTGTCATCATGTGGAGTCTGAGGGGAACATTTTGTAGCAAGAAGAATCATGCATACAAAAATAAGTATAGAAATGCATCCTGCTTCTGTGACCAGAGGAGATAAAAATGTGGTTTGCTTTCCTTAACTTCTAAAATGATATATGGGTTTTGGCAATATAATTCTTAAATGTTCTCATGTCTCAGTGTTTTCTGTCTTTAGTATGTTTATTTCAATTATCTAATTGTGTTAAGCATTTACTATTCATAGAATTAAATAAAGGCCAGATTTTGTCCTTAAGGAAGACATAAACTTCCATATACTAAGAAATAGCCTACAAATATAAGTAAATTATATTTTGAAAGTTGTGAATTTTCAAATGTATTTTCATTTAGATTTTGACATTCATACACTTAAAAATTATGTCTGTATCCTCAAAATAAAACAAATATGTTCAGATCTTATCTTAGTCTGTTTACTATTGTTATAACAACAATAAAAAATAACAGAGAGTGGGTACCTTATTAAAAACAAAATGTAGTTAGTTCACAGTCTTGGAGGCTAAATGTGAAGGAGAGAGAAGCCCTGTATGTTTGGCCATAGAGAAAGCTCTTTGACTACCCTGTAGCATGTGTCATGACATCATGGTTGGAACATGCACAGAGACATGGCTTGGTCAGAAACAAAGACAGGAAGATGCTGTCTGCACATTTAGTAATAATGAAGTCTGTTCTATCTACTTTAATCTCAGCAAAGAGCAACAACTTCAGTGACATAGTCACCTCTCATGAGGCTTCATCTCTTCATTGCTATCATATCCTCTCAGTATCAATAGAGACCAAACTCCCAGCACACAAGCCTTATAAGGTTACACTGAAGCTATGCCCAAACTCTAGCATATATCTTCGGTGTTGATTGACTTTATTTTTGTTTTTGGCTCTTATTTTTAATACTTCGTCATTGGAGGAGCAAAGTCTCTTGAAATTTTTTAAATATTATTTGAATTATTGTCTAATAAACACATGCAAGATGTTCTAGACTATAAATTAATTTATGAAGATGAAAATTTCCTCCAGAAATTATCTCTTGTTTGTGTAAAACTTTCTTTTAGTATTTTGCAGAGTGTGGCCTACTATCAATGAGTTCTTCCTAGACAAAGAAGTCCTATGAATCACGAATATCAGCCACTAAATTTAGAGCACATGAAAAGAACAAGAGAGGCTGTTGAAATTTTTTTCAATTTGTTTGACAGAGAAGGAGTGAAATATAGCATTCTAAAATGCCTCTTAATCATTAAAGCCAACATAGTAAGATTAAGAGGGTATATAATAGAAAGTGGTATTATATACAAAAGGATTACTGCTTAAAAAACATAATATTGTCTGTTTAAATAAACAGAATTCACTGCAAATCACTTGCATAAGTTAGTTAATACATTTTCTTATGTACAAGGAGCTGTTAGAAAATAATGGTAAACAGCAGCAGCAGCAGCAGCAGCAGCAACATGACTTGATCAAAAATTTATATATCTGGGATAAGTAGCAAGCTATTAATGTATACTAGAAGGAAATGCTTGAGCTATACCTGTAACTCAAGCTCCAGAGATCTGATGCCTTTTGCCACCATGGGCCTCTGTATTCACATGTACATGCACATTAAAAATATTAAAAATCAATCTTAAAAAAAAAAGAGAACTTGAAAGCAGGGGCAACAGAGAAAGCTCAATGGTGAAGAGTACTTGTTACTTTTACAAAGGACCCAAATTTTTTTCCCAGCATGTATGTGATGGCTCACAACTGCCTATAACGCTAGCTCCAGGGGAATTTTACACCCTCTTCTGGCCTTCAAATGCTTCTTCACTTACACATGTACACATACACTTACACAAATAGACACAGATATACCTAAATAAAAATATAAATCTTAAAATGCTTAAAGGAATTCTAATAATTAGAAAGATATAGCTTGAAATGTGAGGTGTAAAGTTTTGTGTTTTTTCCAACATGTTACTTGTTTGTTAGTTTTCAAAAAAAGATTTCTCCGTTGTAACTCTGTTTTCCTTGCAATTCACTCTGTACACCAGGCTGGCCTCAAACTCAAAGAGAGCTGCCTCCCTCTACTTTCCTAGTGCTGGGATTAAAGGCATGCACCACTACCACTTGGCAAACTTTTGTTTTCTTGATTGATTTTTCAGAATTGCCTTTTCAATACTTTTCTGAGTCTTCCTTTCCATTCCTGGTTTCCGAATGTCAGCAGATTCCAGGTTTCAATCTTACCCTTTATTTTTTCTTGCTCTGCATAATCTCTCCAGAAATCAGGATAAGTAATATTTCTAAGATTTCAATTTGGGTTTCCAGGTCAAATTTTTTTACAGACATCCAGTATTTTATCTACAATCACAGGTTCTTAAGTTTACCTTGCCAAAAATGATTTCATGAGCACTCTTTGAATACAGATTTACTGCATCATTACTAAAGCACTCATTGAAGATGTAACCCCTTTACTTCCCTTTCCATAAATCCCAGAACCTTATTTGTCAATTGCATTTCTTTGAAATTTCCTGTTTATCTTCTCTTCTCGTCTTCATTCGAATTGTTTCTCATAATTTCTTACATAGACCGTTAAAATACGTAACATCCCAGAAGGCAGCTTTGACAGAAGAAATATTGACCACTTCATTTCATGAGACTGCAGTTACCCTGGTACCCAAATGATATAAAGAATTCATTAAAGAAAGAAAATTACAGACCAATTTCCCTCATGAACATACATGCAAAAGTATTCAATAAAATGCTTGAAACTAAATGCAAGATCACATCAAAAGATCATCTACCATGATTAAGTAGGCTTCATCCCAGAGAGCAGAGATGGTTCAAGATATGAAAATCAATAAATGTAGTCTACCTAATAAACAAACCAAAGGAAAAAAGATCAGATGATCACCTCTTTAGATGATGAAAAAAGCCTTTTACAAAATCCAACACCCTTTCATGATAAAAGCTTTGGAGAGATCAGGGATTCAAGGAACATTCCTAAACTTAATAAAGGCAGTTGACAACAAACCTAGAGTCAACAGCAAATTAAATGGCAAGAAACTCAAAGCAATTTCAGTAAAATCAGGAACAAGTCTAGGTTGTCCATCCTTCCCATATCTATTCAACATAGTTCTTGAAGTTTTAGCTAGAGCAACAAGAAAACTAAAGGTGATACAAACTAGAAAGGAAGAAGTCAAATTAAAGTATCTTTATTTGTAGATGTTACAATAGCATACATAAATGATCCTAATGATTCCATGCAGGAACTCCTACAGCTAATAAACACTTTCAGAAATAAGATAGAAGATTAACTCAAAAGAATCTGTATCCCTCCTGTACACATATGATAAACAGACTGAGGAAGAAATCAGAGAAACAACACCTTTACCAATATACTCAAATAATGTAAACTGTCTTGGCGTAGCTCTAATGAAGCAACTGAAAAACTTGTATGAAAAAAAAAAACCTTCATGTTTTTGAAGTAAGAAATTGAAAAGGATATGAGAAAACAGAAAGATTTTTCATGCTCATGGGTCACTATAATTAACAGTAAAAAATGGCCGTCTTACTAAAAGCAAGCTACAGATTCAATGTACTTTGCATCAAAATTCAAACACGATTCCTTACAGATCTTTATATGACAATTCTTAACATCATATGGGAAAATAAACCAAAACCAAACCAAAACAAACCAAAACAAAAAACAGGATAGCTAAAAAAATCTTGAACAATAAAAAAAAAAAAAAAAAGAAAAGAAAAAAAAAACTGCTGATGCTATCACCATCTCTGATTTCAAGTTGTACTACAGTGCTGTAGTAATAAAAACAACACAGTATTGGCATAAAAGCAAATGCATCTATCACTGGAACAGACATAAATCCACAAACATTTAGATACCTGATATTAAATAAAGAAATAGAAATCAATAATGGGAAAAAAAACAGCATCTTCAACAATGATGCAGGTCAAACTGGATGCCTGCATACATAAGAATGCAATTGTATCCATATCCATCACCCTGCATAAAACTCAAGTCCAAGTGTATCAAAGACCTCAATATAAAACAAGACACACTGAGTCTGATAGAAAAGAAAGCAAGGGATAGACTTTAACACATTTTCACAGAAATTGGCTTTCTGAACAGAACACTAATACTGCAGGCACTATAATCAGCAGTTAATAAATTGGACCTCATGACACTGAACAGTTTCTTTAAGGCAAAGGACACAATCAATTGGACAAAGCAGCAGCCTACAGAATGAGAAAAGATTTTTTTTCCCACTCCACATTCAATAGTGGGCAAATATCCAAAATACATAAAGAATCCAAGAAACCAGACATAACCAAACTAAATTATCCTATTTAAAAATGGGGTGCAGACCCTAGTCCAAAACACCAACTCAGGCAGAAAGTTTCTGATCCAGACTGAGACTACCTAGCCACCAAAAGAGAAGGCAGGTAGACTTCTTGCCTACCACTCCCACCAGAACACTCCATTCCCCCAAATCCCAAGCCATCCCAAATCTCCAAATCTGATCCCTCCCACCTTTCCCCTCCTCTGCCTGCCTGAGTTCCACACACTAACTCAGGCAGACATCTTCTGACCCAGACTGTAACTGACAGGTCACCAGAAGAGAAGGTAGGCAGACTCCTGACCTAACCGTCACATCAGAACACCTCTGTTTCCCCAAAGCTCAATTCATTGACATCATCCCACTTCTGCTCCTTCCCAACCCTCCATAACTCCACCTGCTTGAGTTCCACATACCAACTTGGGCAGACATCTCCCACACTAGAGTACAATAAGGCAACCAGCAGAAGAACAGGTAAGAAACCTGCTTGTTCAACCTTCCCATTAGAACAGCCCACCATTCCCAAAAAACAACCCACAACAATCTTTCCATCACCAATATCAACTCTCTCCTAACTCACCTGAGTCCTAGATACCAACTATGCCAGTATCCTACCCAGACCAGAATGAGACAAGGCAGCCAGCCAGAAGAAGAACTGGTAAGAAGCCTTCAAGCTCTGTATCTCAGTCCCCAGCTTGGGCAGAAACTCCCTGCTTGACAAGGGACCACGAAGAACAGAAGAGCAAAGAGAAAAAAGAAACTGAGGAACAGCATACCCATCCAATATAGAAAAACTCAGAAAATCGGCAGTGGAACCTAGAATCACCCGATGCTCAAATGCCGAAACAGCGTCATAAAAATGCAATCAACCAAAATCAGGGCAATCTGGCACCACCAGTGCACAAGTGTCCTTCTGCAAAAACAACCAAACACTCTGACACAGGAGAAGCAGAATAAAAATACCTTATAACAAAATTCATGAAGATAATAGAGGTATTTAAGGAGGAAATAGTAAATCCCTCAGAGAAATCGATGAAAAGGAAAAGAAACAATTGGAGAAATTGAGTAAACTCATCAAGGAAACACAAACCTGAAAATGGAAAAAGAAACCATAAAGAAAACACAAACCAAGGGAGTCTCAGACATAAAAAACAAAAAACAAAAGACAACAACCTAGTTATCAGGAACTACAGAGGCAGCTACAGCAAGAGAATATAAGAGATGGAAGAGAGAATCTCAGAAGTTGAAGATACTATAGATGAAATAGATACATAGGCAAAGAAAATATCAAATACAAATGATAACTGACACAAAGCATCCAGGAAATATGGGACACAATGAAAGACCAAACCTAAGAGTAATAGGAATAGAGGAAGAAGAAGATTCCCAGCTAAAATGCCCAGAAAATATTTTCAATGAAATTGTTGAAGAAAAATTTCCAAACCTAAAGAAAGAGATGCTTATAAAAGTACCATAAGTTTATAGAACATCAAATAGAAGGGACCAGAAAAGAAAGTCCCTTTGCCACATAATAATTGAAATATTAAACATATGGAGTAAAGAAAGAACAGTAAAAGCTTCAAGAGAAAAAAAACACAAGTAATACCCAAAGGCAAAAATATTAGACATACACCTGACTTCTCAATGGAGACCCTAAAAGCCAGAAGGTCCTAGACAGAAGTACTACAGTTTCTAAAGGAACACAGATGCAAGCTCAGATTACTATACCCAGCAAAACTCTCAGTTACCATAGAGAGAAAACAAAATATTTCATGATAAATCCAAATTCAATCAATATCTATCCACAAATCCTGCCCTACAGAAGGTACTAGAAGGAAAATTCTAACTTAAGACAGTTAGCTACAGTCAGGAAAACACAGGAAATAAAAAAGTCTCACAACATCATAATTGATAGATGGAACACAGACACAGAAACATACACACTTATCCCACACAACCAGCAATAACTACAAAATAATAGGACCTAGCAATCATTGGTCATTGATATCCCTCAACATTAATGGTCTCATTTCCTCAATGAAAAAGACACAGACAAACTGAATGTATGCAAAAAACAGAATCCTTCCTTCTGGTGCATGAAAGAAACAAACTTCAACTTCAAAGATAAACATTACCTCAGAGTTAAGTTTTGGCAAAATTTTATGAAGCAAACAGTTCTAAAGAACAAGCTGGTGTAGCCATTCTAATATTCAACAAAGTAGACTTTATACCTAAATTAATCAAAAGAGATGGAAAAGGACATTCATACTCATCAAAGAAAAATACTCACAGGTGACATTTCAATTCTTAACTTTCTTAACATCTGTGCCCTGAACACAAGGGCTCCCACATTTGTAAAAGAAACATTATTAAGCTAAAAACACACATTGACCCTCACACACTGATAATGGCGGGTTCCAGTACCACACTCTCATCAATAGATAGGTAATTCAGACAAAAACTTAATAGAGAAATATTGGACCTAACAGATGTTATAAACCAAATGGACTTAACAGATATCTACAGAACATTTCACCCACATACAAAATAATATACCTTTTTCTCACCACCTCATGGAACCTTCTCCAAAACTGGCAGCATTCTTGGCTACAAAGCAAACTTCAATAGTTACAAGAAAATTGAAATAACTCCATGCATCTGATCAGACCACCATGGATTAAAGCTGAATTACAGCAACATTAGACCTACAAATTCATGAATACTGAACAACTCTCTATGAGATGTTGACTTAGTCAAGACAGAAATAAAGAAAGAAATTGATGACTTTCTATAACTCAATGAAAATGAACCCACAACAGACTTATGGGACACACTGAAAGTTGGGCTAAGAGGAAAATTCACAGCAAAAAATGCCTACCAAAAAGAGTCGAGACATCATATATTAGCAAATTTAGAGCACATCTGAAAGCCCTAGAAAGAAAAGAAGCAAGCAAACCAAAGAGAAGTAGACGGCAAGAAATAATCAAACTAAAGGCTGAAATCAATAAAACAGAAACAAAGAGAACAATTCAAACAGTCATTGAAACAACTAGTTCTTTAAGAAAATCAACAAGATAGACAAACCCCTAGTCAAACTCATGAAAATACAGAAGGAACATCCAAATTAGAAAAAGAAGGGGGATATAACTACAGACACTGAAGAAATCCAAAGAATCATTTTGTCATATTTTAAAAACCTATACTCCACAAAATTGGAAAATCTAAAAGAAATGGATAATATTCTCATTGATACCACCTACCAAAGTTTAATCAAGATCAGATAAGCAATTTAAACAGATCTCTAACATCCAAGGAAATAGAAGAGTTCGTTAAATCATCCCAAACCAAAAGAAAATTTTTTAAAAAGCCCAGGGCCAGATTGTTTTAGCTTAGAAATCTGTCAGACATTCAAAGAAGAGTTAACACCAATATTCCTCAAGTTATTCCACAAAATAGACGTGGAAGAAACACTGCCAAACTCATCTATGAGGCCACAGTCATACTGATACTCAAACCACACAAAGATTCAACAAAGAAAGAAAATTATAAGACAATTTCCCTCATGAACATAGATTAAAAAATACTCAATAAAATAATCAAAAGCAGAATCTATGAACACATTTAAAAGATCATCAACCCAGATCAAATAGGCTTCATCCCAGAGAGTCAGAGATGAGTCAACATAGAGAAAACAGTTAATGTAAGTCACCATATAAACAAACTGAAAGCAAACAACCATATGATTCAATCGCTAGATGCCAAGAAATCTTTTGAAAGACTCTAACATCCCTTTATGATAAAAGTATTGGAGAGGTTGGTGATACAAGGTCCCTACATAAGCATAATAAAGGAATTTTTGTAAGCCAACAGCCAACATCAAATTAAATGGAGAGAAACTCAAAACAATTCTTCTAAAATCAGGAACAAGTTAAGGTTGTCCCCTCTCTCCATACATATTCAATATAGTACTTGAAGTCCTAGCTTGAGCAGCATGACAACTGAAAAACATCAAGGGATATGAATTGGAAAGGAAGAAATCAAGTATCCTTATTTGCAGATGATATGATAGTATATACAAGCAACCCCTAGAACTGGAACAGGGAACATCTACAGCTGATAAACAACTTTAGTGAAGTGGCTGGCTACAACATCACCTCAAAAAGAAATCAATAGCTCTCTTATATACAAACTACAAAGGTACTGAGAAAGAAATTAAGGGAATAACACCCTTCACAATAGGCACAAATAACATAAGGTATCTTGACATAACTCTAACCAAGCAAGCGAAGGACTTATATGACAAAACTTTTAAGTCCTTGAAGAGGGAAATTGAAGAAGATCTCAGAAGATGAAAGGATCTCTCATGCTCCTGGAGTGGTAGCATTAATAGAGTAAAAATGACCATCTTACCAAAAACAATCTACAGATTCAGCAGAACCCCATTAACACCCCAATACTACTCTTTACAGATATTGAAAGGGCAATAGTCAACTTCTTATGGAAAAATCAAAACCAGGATAGATAAAATCATCCTACAAAATAACAGAATTTATGGAAGTATCAACATCCCTGACCTTAAACTGCACTACAGAGCCATAGCAGGAATAACCACATCGTATTGGCATAAAAACAGACAAGTTGGCCAATCAAAGTTCCACAAAGTTCTAGAGATAAAACCACAATCTTATAGACACTTGATCTTTGATAAAAGGTGCCTGAAATATTCAATGTAAAAAAGAAAGCATCTTTAACAAATGGTGCTAGTCTAATAGGATGTCTAACAGATCAATTTGTATCAACATGCACAAACTCAAGTCAAAGTGGATCAAGGACTTCAACATAAAGCCAGATACAGTGAAACTGATAGCAGAGAAAATCTGGAACTCATTGGCACAGGAGACAACTTCCTGAACTGAACAACCATGGCTCAGGTACTAAGATTAGTGTTTATTAAATGAGACCTTATAAAACTGAAAAGGTTCTGTAAGGCAAAGGACACTATCAATAAGACAAAACAGCAGCCTGCTGTGTAGGAAAAGATATTCTCCAGCTCTACTTTTTATAGCGGGCTTATATCTAAAATGTATAATCAACTCAAGAAACTACACTTCAACAAAGCAAATATTCCATTTTAAAAATGGGATGCAGATCTAGAGAAAGAATTCCCAAAAGGAGGATCTCAAATGGCTGAAAATACTTAAAGCAATGCTAAACATCCTTAGCCATATTGGAAATACAAATAAAACTATTCTGGATTCTATCTAATACCTGTCATAGTGGCTAAGATCAATAAAACAACTGGCAGTTCATGCTGGCTAAGATTTGGAACAAAGGGAACATTCCTAGATTGCTAGTAGGAATATAAACTTGTACAACTACTATGGAAATCAATATGGTGATTCCTCAGGAACGACCTATCTCAAGACCCAGCTATATCACTCCTGGGCATATACCCAAATGACATCTCATCCTACCACAAGGATACTTTCTCAACTATGTTTATAGCAGCTTTGTTCATAATAGCCCCAAATTGGAGATAATCTAGATGCCCATCATCTGAAGAATGGATAAAGAAATTGTAGTACATTTACACAATGGAGTACTACTCAGCTATTAAAATAAATGACTATGTTAACTTTGAAGGCAAATGGAAGGAACTAGAAAAAATCATCCTGAGTGATGAGACCCAGAAAAACAATCGTGGTATGCACTCACTCATATGTGGACATTAAATGTTAAGCAAAGGACAAAGGTGCTGCAATCCAGAGACTCAGGGTGACTAAGCTACAAGGAGGGCCCTAGTGAAGACTCAGACATCTTCTTGGTAATGGTGAAATAGAACAAATGATGCAGGTGAGGTGGGGATGGATGGAAATGGGAATAAAAGAGATTAGGAGCAGAGGATGGCTGGAGGGAGAAAATATAGGAAGAGATGACCATAATTTAAGAAAAACTAGGGGAGAATCAGGATACCTGGTATAGTAGAAACTGGAATCAATGAAGCAGACACTAGCAAAAAACTACTGATGGAGGACATGAAGACTAAGCAGGCCATCTCCTATAGCCAGACAAGGCTTACAGTGGTGGGACTGGTACACCATACCAGCCCCCAAAACTTCAACATATCCTCCCTACAAGATCTGCTGTAATAATGGGAGGTCACAACCCCATACTAAAGGAGGGAACCCATGACCTATACACCAGGGCATGCCAGGAAGTAGAGAATTGATAATCAGGAAAGGATATTTACATTTATCCTGTCCTCTTCATAGATAGGTATCTAGCCTACTCCTAATCAGAGAGGCTATGACAGCTGATTGGAGCAGAGCAGAGGTCTAGGGCCAAATAAAATGAGGAACTTGGAGAACTCCATGGAGGAGGTGAAGGAGGATTGCAGAGACCAGAGGAGTCAAGGATACTCAGAAAACAAAGCACACAGTGTCAACTGACCAGCACTCTTAGTGGATTACAGAGCCTGAAGTGGCAGACATGGAACCTGCTGGGTCCCCCAAATTTGTCTTTAGGTTGCACAGCCTGGTTCTCTTTCAGAACTCATCCAGACAGGTGTAGGGATGTCTATCTCTGAAGTTCTTTCCTGCCCTTGAGACCCTTCTTCCCCTACTGGATTGTCTAGTCCAACCTTGAAGTAAGGAATTGTACGTGGCCCTGTTCCAACTTGTTGTGCCATGTTTGAGCTGTAACCCTGGGAGGATTACTCTTTCTTGGCAAGAGACAGGGATGAGAGTGGGAGGATGGGGGCTAGATGTGCAGGAGAGAGGAGATGCAGAAACCTGGGAGGAGTGTAGGAGGGGAGGGTGGATGTTGGAATGTATTATATGAGAGAGAAAAAAAATGAACAATAAATAAAATAAACTGCTGCTAAGCTTTAAAAATTTTTTATAAATCATGAAATGCATCCAGCCAGTGTCATGATTTTGTACTTATTAGCCTCCAGAATTAGCAGAAATAAATGTCTACAGATTAAGCCACATTGACTGTAGTATTTTGTGTAGGTCTGGACTACTTAGTACAAAGATTAGTATGATCAAAGGAAGAACAAACAATACAAGTAAATGGAAATTCTATAACTGGGGGAAAAAAACTGAAATTAAAGAATTAAATTAGTTCAAGTGCAGCTAAAAAAGTAAAAAAAAAAAAAAGAGCCAGTGAACTGAAATATGAACCAGAAGGAAATACACAGTCTGACAGAGAAAATGGAATGAGAAAAAGCATCAGGAAAATAGACTGCTAAGTGAAGGGAGCAACTTGCCTTCTATTTTGTGACTGGGTTTCTGCCTCTTTTCTTGCCATAGTAAAGTACCCTTTTTTTCTGAGAAATAATCAAGGAACACATGAAATAGTATCACAAATAATTCTTAGGCCAGCAGAAAGACTGTGGCCTAACAAAAGGAATTTGCAATGATAAAAAATATATGTAAATAAATGAAATGTGTGATTTTTACCTTTCCAAGGGTTTCTCATGGAGTTTTTTGAGTTGAACCATAGGTGACTGGCTGCCTTCAGCAATCCCAACAGTAACATTAAGGTCTGGGGATAAGAATACAGCTTATTCTACACATTGTGATATAATAATATTTCTGAAAAATGGAAAAAGAGTGAAATACCAATGTTGTAATAAATCACACCTACGCAAGCATCTCCAGCCATGGCTTCCCTGCCCAGCGTAGCAGCCATAGCTGCCTGCAAAAGGCTGCATGGATGGTGAGGTTCTTACTGAGTTTCCATTCTGCTCTGGTGAGTCTCACAAGAACAGCAACTCAGAAGAAACGCATTGTGGAGCTATCTCATTTAATGCAGGTTTTAGGGTACATTTATAGGTTATAGGCAGGGATGGTCACTGGTCCCAAGAATGGGACCCATTGGTTAAGACAGGTAAGCAATTCTGTCAATTGCAGCTGGTCCACTGGAGGGGGTCTGGGACTTGGGCTGAACCCTGGTCTGTCAACCCAGGAGGTAGGGGCCAAGCTTTGTTCACTCTGTGGGATGAGAGCAAAACAATAACAGTGCCCTCTACCATCACTGTGTGATTTGACTGTTCCACCGGGTACCACATGCCAATACTATAGAAAAGTACATCCCTTATAAAAATATAATTTGTCAAACTATCAATGTTCTCTTTCTATCATTAACAGATAATAGAATGGCAAATTTATATTCAAAATAAGGAGAACATAAAAATATAAGTATAAAGCAAGGAAGAAATTTAAAAAGTGCTAATGGGTTTATTGTTTATTAATCAAAAGTATTTAGAGTGGGTTTAATATATTATCATTTTTTGCTAGATAAAGAAATTTTAGATTGGCCAGCCTTTAGAAATAGAAATCATGAAAATTAGACGCATGAGCAAATAACAAACAAAAACAATCTTCAGATAAAGGCCAGTTAGTTCTTATCATTCATGTAGATATTACATATGTCCTATGATTTGGATATGGTGACCAGTGGACAAAATGGTAAAGACTTGTTATCTTACAGATCAGTGAGTTTGCCACGGTCTCCTCTTTGAAAATTAAAATCATGAGGCTGGAGAGATGTTTCAACTGCTAAGAGCAGTGATTGCTCTTCCAGAGGACCTGGGTTCAAATTGCAGCATCCACATAGCAGGTAACAAATCTGTGGCTCCTGTTCCAGGGCATCTGATACCCTCATACAGATATGTGTGCAAGGAAAACACCAATGTGCATAAAAATAAATTATTTTTAAAAATGGGGAAAAAAATAGAAATTGTTTGTTTTGCCATTTTGACCCCAGGATTCCATTGAAAGCATTCCAAGGACAGCAATGCATTCATTGATGACATTGTAAATGCCCATCAGAACTAGCAAGGAAAGAAAAAGTAAAAGGAAACCTGATTTCTTTACAATTACAAATTAAATATGTATGAAATATCCCTACCCAACTTTTACCTCCTCTACCTATCTGGCTCAGAGGATATTTCAAAAATACGGATCTGACAAGTGAAACATAAACAACCTATTTAGTTTCTTGGTACCTGAATATATTTTTGTTGTTAACCTAGAGAGATGGCAAAAGAGAAAATCAACCATGTAAGTACTCTGTAGTAGCCTGCTCAGGAAAATGACAAAATAAAATAAATATCTGCTTTCATATTGTTCCCTAGTGCCACTGGAAAAGTATGGTGTTATTTTTCGATGCTGACATAAATGGAATTCTAGATTGCTTGAGTATACATGTATATTTCAGGACTTTATAGTTTTGCAGTGTTCTTAAGGAAAATAACAAAGGAAAATGACTTTAGGATGCTCAAAAATCTGTGTTTCAAATGCGTGATTGAAGTTACAAAAACAAAATATAAGTATATTTGGGTAATTAAGACTGTAATAACAGATAGATTTTAATAATATTTCACACAACTTTTAAATGCATTTTAATTTTTCTTCTCAAAGGAGCAAATATCTGGATCATTTATGTTGTTAAAAGCTAATAGTGCAATATTGCCTTAAGGTACAAGTTCCTGTGTAATAGAATATGTTTGCCAATAGTAATCATGGAACGTAGGAGAATAGTCTGTTTATTATATGGTGATTTCATCTCCAAAGAAAGGCACGATATGAGTCGCATTGTTATCAAGTTTATACTTTCCTTGGAGTATTTTGAACATTGCTGTTTCTAAGATACTAAAGGCTCCATCAATTACAGGAGTTATTGATATCAAAGTCAACACTAAACTATTATCCTCTAAAAAAAAGCTCCTTTTGTTTTATTTCTTTTTTGTTTGTTTTGTTTTGCTTACACTAAAATTGATCAAGTCAGTACAGTGCTATGTGAATTGCACATATAATAGACCTTGAAGGAAAATTGCAAAAGATATAAAGAGTACTGAATATTGAGTCCAGACATGATTGTTTGTTCTAGCTCCACAAGAACTAGCACTAGCTGTGTAATTTCCAATTTTCAAAATTCTTTAGAATTTTTGATTAATTACGAAGTTGAATCAAAGCCTGATTTTTCTCAGAACTTGTAACAAGAAATTAGATGTGGGGCTATAGGTAGAGTGCTTAACTTGTATGTGCAAAGTCATGGGTTAAGTTGCAAAAATTGGGTGGAAATGGTATATTCTTAGCTAAACTGATTCTATTGGAAAACACATCAAAGATTAGTGTTTCTTTTTGTAAAGTATATATAGTTACATAAGTTGAAGACCTAGATATAGACTGACTCCGGAAATATTTGCATCCAAGGACTTGCCTAATGGTTATTGGAAAGCTCACAAAGCAAAGCTTCTGCACGTGCTGCAAAATGGAGTTAGGTTTTGGCTTCAATATTCTAACATTTTTTTTATGTTTTGTTTTGTTGCTTAGCTTACACTATTGTTGGTAAAGTCAGTACACTGCTATGTGAATCATACATAATCACACACTCCTGACTCTCTGGTGCCTTCCTCTGCCCCTGTTTTAGCTGATAGCATACAGTGATTTTAAGTTTGCCAGTGTTTGTATTCTATACATTATAGTGTCAGGAAAAGAGATTATCTTGTCTAGTAGTTCTAACAAAGTCCTCAAATTGATAAATGTCTTATTTGAATCAGTGGAATATATTTCTCTAGTTGAACAGCCATAGGTTATATTTCTCCTGTCTTAAATTAGAAGGAAATCCCCTCCTCAAACACAGGCAAAGGATCATGTGGTCCTTACAAGAGAAAATTGGAAGTGGAAGTGCTCAGTACACTGAGCAGGACAAATTAATAATGCTGATCACAAGGATCTTACTTATGTGGTAGAAAAATCATAGCTATTTCTGTAGATATTCTTGACATTCGAAATAAATCTAGAAACAGTTACAGTACCAGATGTAGTTGTAAATATGGTTGTTTATTCACTAGATGTAGACGTTGATTCAGGGCAGAGGACAGTTTGTTCTTTTGACTAATTAAATCATTAGTTCCAGCCCAGAATTCTGCAGACTTGGAGCAAGCCTGTTAGGGTCAGATGGAAGGAGACCCATGAGAAATCACCAGAACTCGAGATTGATGAAAAAGCAAGAGCTTTATTTCCAACGCTTGGGGTCCACTCCCACAGATTCCTCAAGCTAGGCAGGTGAGAGTGACAATTAGCACACTCCAAGCATGGTTTATATATGCTTTTCAAAGGCAGAGCCCAGCAACAGAGTACCAGGCGTATTCTACTGGCTACGCTAAGAGTGAGTCAAAGCTGGCCTGGAACCCTAGATATTCTTGTCCTGAGAGCTGCAGGAGTTCATGCTCCCCATGTTAGCCTTGGGCAGAACCCAGCTATATTGTGCTATTCACAGAAACAAAGGAATGTGGCTTGTTTGATGAGTATCTGCACTGTAGCTGGAGGCATAGAGAGGCCTGAGCCCTACATGCAGATGAGCTACACCAATATCCTTGTCTTAACCAATGGGTCCCACTTTGGGGACCAATGACCCTCTCCTGCCTGAACACTACAAATGAACCTGAACCAATGCACTAAAGAGAGATTGCCCCTTGGACGGCCTTTCTCCTAAGTTCCTGTACTCACCGACTCATGGAGTTCCAACCAAAGGCAGGATGGAAACGCAGTAAGAACTATCCACGCTGTATTCCCACACAGCTCTCCACCTGGGGATGGGAAGCTGAGGAAGTTATGGCTGCTCCACCGCCGAGGAAGCCATGGCTGGTGATGTGGGTGAGATTCTTTTACCACAGACCTAGAAATTTCAACCTTAGCCTCCTGAGACCAAATGCTAAATAAGCCACTCCGACTAGCTCCTTCTGAACTCTTATTCAGAGTTCAACTTACTCTTACTCAACTTACTCTTGGTTCTGGTCTTCTGTCAAGTTCTGCTGTGTTTCTATGTTTTTATGTCTCTCCTTGAGCTCTCATTGTTCCATCCTGCCTGTGTAACTGAGTTAGCTGCCTGTGTAATTGCTTCAGTTGACTGCTCTTCAACTGACTCTTTAGCCTGCTTCTCAATTGACTCAGTTACTGTTATTCTATGTAACTTTCTTTTATTGAGCTGAAAGCCTACCTTTTCTAACGAGAGTCAAGCATGTCCTTACTCTGATAACTCTTCTCTGATTAGTCACTTTGTCTGCCATTCACTCTGACTCATCTCAGACATCACTTCCTGTGTGACAGTAACTCATTCTGAGTTCTGCTTCCTATGCTTGCTTCCACTTTCCCCCCAAGGAATTAAATATGTGGACCACCACTGCTTTCTGAATATTGGATTAAAGGTGTGCCTACATCCCATCCAGACCACACAGGCCTCTGAATGTGGCCCTTGGAATGTTGGCCTTAGATTTCACATAGGGCTATTCTTCTTCAACCAGACAGGATATTCTTTCCGCTGATTTATGGTGGTTTATGTACCACCATATACAACTTGCCTGTAGGGTCTAATGCTAGGTAATTGTTGTCTTTTTGACCTCAGAAGTGCTCATAGTACCTTCCAGCACAATGAAAGTTGCCCAGTAGTTTCCCCTTCCCAGCCCAAGTTTCATTTCACCTGCAGTCTACTATAATTTCTAATAACATTTTTTACTTGGGTTGTAGGGTTACAGATTCCCATATAACTGTTTCAGAACCCTTCATTTAGAGGGAGTCTTCTTTTATCTCTTCCATTGCCCATTCCCCACCCCTTACATGTTTAAACCTTTCTTTCCCCTGTAGTCCCTTCCCTAATTTTCATGTTTTGTTTTATCTTTCCTAAAATCTATCCTTCTCCCCACTTATGCATGTATTTCCAGTGGCTCTTTTCTTCTTTCCTTACTTCCACATGCACTCCGAGTGAAGCATATGAAACAAAAGATTCAAAGCTAAGATCCACAGATGATAGAGATACACATAGAGAAAAACAGAGATGGAGATGGATAGAGAGAGATGAGAGATTAGAGAGAGGGAACATAATATGCCTTTTTTCTTGGTCAGTGTAACCTCACAGAATATTTTTTCAAGTTCATCCAGTTTACTTACAAATTCCATGATTCTATTTGTCTTCACATTTGAGAAATATTACATATTTTCATGTATACAAATTTTCATTATTTGTTCATCAACTGGTAGAATTCTAGGTTGACTCCATTCCCTATTTATTGTGAGTAGAGTCACAATGAGAATGTATGTGCAGCTATATTTGTAGTATGAAATAATGTCCTTTAAGTGTATGCCAAAGAGTAGTATAGCTGGATAATATGCTTATTCTCTTCCTAGTTGATTGAGAAGCCTTTAGATTGATTTCCCAAATAGGCTCACTAGTTTGCACCTTCAGAAATATGAATAAGTCTTTCCCTATATCCCAACCAATGCTGTCATTTGTATTCATGATCACAGACATTCTAATTGGAGTGAGTGAAATCTTAAAAATGATTTTACTCTACATTTGTGTATAACCAAGGATGTTGAACACTTTTGAAGGTATTTGTGTGCCATTTGTATTCCTTTTTTTGATAATATTGTATCTTGATCTATATGACATTTTAACTGAGTACTTTTCTTCATATTTAGGTTTTTGAATTCTTAATATCTTCTACACAATAGTCCTTTTAGAGTCAAACCACACTGATATGTATAGGTAGTTCTGACATTTTTTTTATGGTCGCATGGTGTTAAATGATGTAACAATCTCGGGAAAGATATGTTCAAATGAGATTGCCCCTACTGTATCATGGTCCAGACATCACCAAGACTTGCCATAATTATAACTGAGCACTTAACAGCTTTCAGTATTGCTCATCTGTAGTTTATTAAAGTATGATTCCCCTGCTATATGTAATACTCCTTTCCTCACTCCAAGGCTTTTGTTTGTTTGCTTGTTTTAGAAATTCATTCATTCTAGATTCTTCTGCTTTCAGTTGTCTCTATGGTTGGTTCAGTCTTTTCATTTGTATCCCAAATCAAATGACACTTCCTAAGTGAAGCCTTCCTAGACTGTCACCTCATCTAATTAAACTCTCTATCTAGGTGTTATTGATCACAACCCACAAGCTTTTCTCACAACCGTAAGCACTATCTAAACTAAGCTTTGCCATTAGTTATTTTCTGTTTCTACTACAAGATTGCAATTTCCACATATTTAGGATTTTATTAGACAAAAGTTTATTACCTGCTTTTTAGCTCCAGGGACAGTGTCTTGCACACACAGTTTATAATGAACATGCTTATTTTGAGTAGATAAAGAAAGCAGGTCTCATAAGAGTCAATAGAACATACTTATAAACATTAAGTTCATGCTGTGTGATCCTGCAAATATGTGTACATGTTTATTTTATGTATGAAAAGGTACTATTGTTCTATTGAAATATCAAATTATACAGATTTTTCTTTGGTTATTTTATTCAATATCCTTTGATTAGGTTTATTGGAATATACTACATCCACAGTTTCAAATTGAGAAATTATAGGTAAATGTCTTCTTAGCTCTGTCCCATTAAACTACCACTTAAAATATTTTCTGATATTTCCGACCAATGTGTCAAGATTTTTTGTTTTCTCTTAGAAACAAACATTGATAGTATGTGCCCTAGATTTTTAGCTGTAAATCAGAACTACCTGAAAAATTCTGCTGAACAGGGAAACACAAAGGCAACTCCCATGTGTCAGTTACAGGCTCTTGTATTATGTCATTGTTCTGATAAAATCAATGTATCATATACTTTGAAACAAGAACTAATTTCAGATATTTTCTCACATAAAGTACAACCCCCTTATTTGGTAATGTACACATATTTTGTCACCATTGTATGTAAAATTAAACTGCTTCAAACTGCTTCTCATGCATTATCTTATATTAATTTTGAAACAGTACAAGGTGTTGAGCTTGCCAAAAGATATTTTTCTTTAAAATGCGAGGGTCTTGATGCACAGTCTGGGAAGAGAAGCAACTAAATGCATCAATAGCTAGAAAACTGGAAGTCAGAGCTAGAAATTATTCCTTTTGGTTCTTTATCTCTGAACTTTCTGTTCATGTGGGATAAGAAACAACATTTTGTATTGATAAATGAATGTTAGAAAGATAATTTATCAACTGAAATATCAATAAAACAAAAAAACTAAAGCACTAAACTTTTTGAAGGCATAAAAATTGGTAATTGTGAGTGGCCTACGAAGAGAATGATGTGTTTTAATAACGTGAAATGGACATTGCAGATATCCATATTAGGTAACTGAGAAGAAACTATCAAGAGAGAATGATTAGATTAGAAGCACATATTCAATCTTGGTTTCTAATATTTATGATAATTTTATCTTCCTGAACATCAGCTAAATACTTTTATTTCTTGCTTGGCTGAAATTATCATTTAGACATATGTGATAATTGAGTCTGAATGGAAACACATTTTACTCAGTTTGACTCTACTTTCAAATGATATAGGTGGATGAAAACTTATAAATTCAAATAATTATTGGCATAACTTTTCTTTCAGAGTATAAAGCTTTATGGTAAAGGTAATGATTATATAATAGATGTTTGACTCAGGGTTCCATTAAGGAAGCAGATGGCATAGCCAAATTAGAATTATTCAGTAGGAGTCTATTTATCATGGTATGAGATGATCTAGATAAGCTATCATAAACTCCTTTCTGTGTTGATTTGGAAAGATGGACATATTTGCTGCAATTTTGACCTGAGTTCAGTTCCCAGCACCAACCTCTGAAAAACTCACATTTGCCCCTAACTTCAGCTGCAGGGATCCTGACATACCCACACATGTGGTACCCATTCACATGTGGCATGCATGCAGATACGCAGACACACATGTATAAATCTAACAAAAACTTGTTCCTTGGCACTTCTCCATGAAGTGCCATAGTGATAATAGCAATTGTTAAAAGCAGATTTTTCTTTCCAATTGTGTTTTTAAAGTTCATCATTTTGCTAATTTTCCGTATTGCCTCTTCTGATCTTTGCCCCACATCTAGGTAATGGGAACAAAGAGAGGTTACAATGGACACAGTGTAGCTTATGTTCATTAGTGTGAAAATGTGTGTGGTCATTCCTTTTGCTTTATGTTTTGCAATGTTCTTTCAAGAAACAAAATGAGTGTTAAAAATAGATATAGATGATACAAACCTTAATGCTTTATTTAGGAAGAATAAATATAAAAATTGGATATTTTCCATAATAATCACATCTACAAGGTTTTAATAGAAAACTTTTATCAAATCTCTGTTTTGTTTATATACATGTCATAATATCAAACCCAGCTGGAAAATATGATAAATAAGGCAGATCCAAGATTCAGGATTCAAGATTTGCCTCCTTCATCTGTGTGCTGTAATCTATGTATCTATAAATGGACATTTTTAAAGGATTTTTCTGAAGATTGATGATATAATTTGGATACAATACTTTAACATCCCTTGGGATTTGTGCAATCAACTCATTGTAGGTATTTGTCAGGTTTATTTTACCAGCTAAAATTTGTAAACCATATCACCACATAAATAGTTGCTCTTGTTTAATAGTTGAGAAGTGCTGCATTGCTTGCTATTTTATTGGTAGGACATATAATGGAACTCCATGGGAATATAATCCATGAGAAAATTGTTGCACTGTTATGTTTTGCTTTGGTGATTAACATCATTTTCTGGATTTTCTAGATGTTGACAGATAATCCAGGCAACTTCCAAGCCCTTCAAAATAGTCTGAACATTGGCATTTTCTATTATTTTTTTTGGCATTCTTCACTTTTCAGATTTTATAGACATTTTCTTAACTGTTTTGAAGTCTTAGAGAAATTAATGTTAGTGATTTTGTCCTAAGCCACTTCTATGGATGTGCATGCTTTTGTTATAGTGCTGATTCACTTGTCCTTACATCTCAGCAAATAGTCATGGATTTAAAAAAAAAAAAGCCCAACACCTTACTGAGAAGTGGGAGGCAAAAGGCTGATATTCTGCTTTCCTTGGTGGCTTCAGACCATGCCACAAAGAATTACCTGTGGAGTGAGCTTTCTTTTTGGCTTTGTTTTACTTCACATTTTAGTTAGTAAACCTGTAAATATGGATTAGAGACTGAAAACAGCCTGTGATTTGCTGTGAAAAAGATTGCATGAAGTACATCAGTGGTTTACTGGCTTTAAACATCTGTTAGGAGCCACAAATTTATCTCCCCATTGTTGGCTTCCTGAGTACCAGACAGAGTTTATTATTTAACTAATACCTGTGGAAAATGTGATTTGACAACAATTTGGCCACAAAACAGTCAGTTATTAGATTTGTTCTTCAAAGTATATTCAGCTGAAAGAAATTTGGAATGAAATATTGACCTTTAGTCTCTGCTAACTATGAAATCAACTATCCATCCATCTATCTATCTCCCACTCCACCCCATCTATCTCCTTTTCTTTCTGTCTCTGTCTCTCTCTTCGTGTATGTATCTCTCTTTCTCTCTGTCCATGCCCTGTGTATGTGTGACCCCCACTGGTGTGTGTGTGTGTGTGTGTGTGTGTGTGTGTGTGTGTGTGTGTGTGAGAGAGAGAGAGAGAGAGAGAGAGAGAGAGAGAGAGAGAGAGAGAGAGAGATCCCCTTCTGTGGTTGTTTATGACTGTGTGACTGTGTGACTTTGACTTATACTGGACTTTGAGAAATAACTTTGATTTTTTTAGTCTAGAAAACATATTTTTCAAAATAATGTTTCCTTTTATACATTTGAGGTGATATGTATTTAACAAAGGTAAAAGAAGGTCAAATACTGATGAGATTTTTTTTGTGATATTGACAAGAATGAATAAAGGAAAAGGAGATTGGTTATACTGAGATCAAGTTTAATGAAATTATACTTAATACATGTCACAAGCTAGCAGAATGGAGGCCTCCATTCAGGGTACCATCCTATCTACTACATTTTATCAGTCATAGTTTGTCATAAAAGATGACTTACTGCCTTAGCTAAATATTCAAAGAAATCAAAAGAAAGACTACTAACTGTCCTCCGTATGAACTCCTCCACAATTGAATGCACTCATATATGGATCTCTCCTTTTTGTGAAAGGTGTTTCCAGCTATGTGGCCATATGTTTTGGTGTCACAGATTGCTTCCTGTTCTCTGCTTTCCAGTTAATAAAGTGGCTAGTATAGTAGTTTTCAAATATACCTGTCACTTCAGAATAAAAGACTGATGTTTTCAGAATGCAGTAGTAAGGTGACATAGGTTGACACCTTGTCTTGCAGTAGAATCTTCAACTGAACATTAAGATGAATAGACAGATACATGTTCCTAAGTCCCTTCAATGACACACAAGTCAAAGTCAACCATACCTTTTCTTTTCCTAAATTGTTTCATGTCAGGTACTTGACATGTAGAATTCCACTTTTCTAAATTTGAGTAAAATTTCCTGAGGTCAGTATTATCATCTGTTCTTTAGAGATGAGGATATTAAAGGCCAGTAAAGTTAAGAAAATTTTCTATGATTTTAAAAACATACTTCTCTAGCACATGGTAGAACCAGGTCTCACATCTAGATGTAAACGAAATTGAATATGTGCTATCTATTTTCACCAGTTATTTTTTACATTCCCAGTTCAACAACAGGTTTTAGCAAAAGGTGTTTTCAAACAGCCACTTGTGCAGCATCTTTATCTGTTTTTGTTCCTGTTCTGAGGGAAAATATTCTGTTTTTCTGTATAATATAGTGTAGGAACACTAATGATCATACTCTGGCCCACAGTGAAACTAAAAATGGACTTTTGGGCTTTTTTTTTCAAGGAAAAATGGAAATGGAGAGAAAGGTGGTTCTTTCTCTTCAGTTACTTAGACTTCAGTTCCCTAATCTATTCTTTCCTGAGCATTAATCATTGAATAAATTCAAGTTGAATTAAAATTCTGACAATCACACGAATTGGATATTCATAATTTATCTTCTTTTCTTTGTAACATGGCATTCATTTATGCTTACACCCACAAATCTGGTAAGATTTAGTTGACTTCTCTAGTTTCAAAATTTATGACGTGTTTGTGATTTAGTATTTGCTAAGAAACATTCTCTTATTTTATGTATTGTTAAATATGAATTTTTTTGAAAATTGAAAATGGTTAGTGGTAAAGAGACACACTATTGTCATTGTTAGTCTGTAGAACAAAGTTGCTTGTTTGCCTGTCCAAAAGCAATCTGGGTGGGAGAATACACATGAGAGATTATTTCTTAGCTGCCTATACCTTTTTATGTGAGTTAAATGTTTAAAGGATGGGATAGAAGAGAATTTCTTCCAACTGGTGAAAATGCTGAAATAAATATTTTCTGTTCAAATATGCTATCTCCTCATGCTGATAGCAGGTAATTTTCACAAGTGGAAAACTGCAAATTATTCTCTTTCCCCAATCTAATATCTTCTTGAAAAATAGTTTTGGTTGGAAAATGCTATTTTTCTCAAGTAAAAGTAATAGTTTTCAATTGCTACAATTTACCTTGAGCTCGATTGTATTTGGGTAAAGTTTAAAGTTCTATGATTAAAACTGAACTTTTCTTTTAAAGTCAATTAACAGTGTGTATTCAATGTCACTGAAAAAATATATAAAATGAGATTGAGAAAGATATAAAATCTAGTACACTAAATCTTTATTTAAGTAATTGACCATAGTGTTTTCTAAGTCCCTTTCTTTTCTTTTATGATGCTATAAAAAATATGCCAAATTTGAAAACCAAAGTTTAAGCTGATAATTTTTATCTATAAAATTACTTCAAAATTAACAATGGGAATGAGATAAGATGGCAAAAACTTAAACAAATAGTTGTTTTATTTAGGCATTTACTTGGATTTAGAGTCTTTAAAAACAGCCTCTGTTTAAAGACTGTTTAAAAACAGTCTTTAAAAACAAATCTCTCTGTAGTTCTAACCATTCTGGTTAGGGATACTTCAAATGATTGGTAATAAGGTACAGAGATTGATTTATAAGGAAAAAAACACTATAGTACAGGAAACAAAGCAGGAAAATTTTGATATGCACAGAACATTCCTGATGGCCACTTGCATATTAATTGCTACCTTGGATTACTAGCCTGGTTAGTATTGTAGAACTAACTTTAGTTCTATGGTATTCTCAATACTGACTTCCAGAGGTTCTGCACCAGCTTGCATTCCTACCCACAGTGAATGAAGTTTCCTCTTTCTCCACAACCTTGCAAATATTTTTTATCAGTTGTTTTGTTGATTTTATCCATTCTGACTGGGGTGAAAAGAAATCTCAAAATTGTTATAATTTACATGTTCCTAATTGCTAATGATGAACACTTTTTTGAGGTACAAGTTAGCCATTTTTATTTCTTCTACTGAAAAATCTTGTTTAGTCCCAAAACTCATTAAATAATTGGGAAATGGTAAGGCAGTATAATTTCTCACTACATTCTAAACCTTATTCTTATACCTACACTTAAGTGTAACTAGCCATTCTTCATCAAAGAAGAGTCTTTAAAAGAAATGGATATCATCACAGAAAATTACAGCTGAACACCATTAACAGATCATGGGGAGCCCATCCCTAACAGATACATATATATTATAGCTCCATAGCTCGTGAGCTATGGCTCAGGGAACATCTTGGAAGAAGTAAAGATTGTAAGAGGGAGAATAATAAAAGGTCTGCTGTGAAACAGTCTTTCCTGGAAATTCCTGTATTAATAAGATTAGAACATTGATGGTATCAATGGACCTGTTAATTTGGAAGGGGGAAAATTTCATGAGGTCCCATGCTTAGACAAAGAAGTACAGGCAATTAATGACTGCTGGAAAAGGAAGATTAGTATCTCCCAGGAATGAGGCCCCTTATTGATTGTATAATGCAGTGTGACTTGCATTGAAACCATACATATACCAACAGCAAAAAGCAGACTCAGTAGGTCAGATATATATATTTATATATGTGTATGTATATATACGTTTATAACAACAGTAATCAAAGAAAAAGAGGCTATCAATTTGAAAGTAGGGGCCATGGGAGGGGTTTGCATGAAAGCAGATACAAGGACTATCTATTGGAAGAGTCTGCATAGTCAGGGACTGAAGCATTCTGGAAGCAGTTCTGGGAGCAGACACTTTAGTTTCGGGGGCCTTAGATGACTACAACCACAGATGATATCTAATTGTGTGAGGTCCAAAAAGTAAAACTCAAATTCCTGGACCTCAGAAACTGTGACTCAAGAAGTATTTGTTGTTTAACACATATATTTTACAATAATATTAGAGAACAATGAACAGTTGGAACGCCACTGGTAACATGAATTTCATATGCATTAATTAAAACATTTTCCATGCTATGTATTGTGAATCCAAGAATCCAGTGACTTCTCACTACACTAAGTAGAGCATCTCAGGATTTAAGGCTATGATTGGGTTATTTTTCCAGTTTATTGAGTCTTGCAGTTTTTCCAATTTATATATCACTCTCAGCATTTATTTTGCTAGGCTTATTCAAACAATTCTTTGTATGTCATGTGTACAAATACACCATCTACTATACATTTGATAACTCTGTTGTTTTTCTCCATGTTATAATAACAAATAGTGAGGTCTTAGGACTACAAGTAGCACTAAAATTTTTGGACAAGTTGAGGGCCCTTAAACAGATTACTTAGATCAAGTTTGGCTCCCTTTCTTAGATTATCTACCAGATCATAAGATCTTAAAAACATCTTAAAATCATCTGTGCCACAGTTGATTATTACCTGAAATAAAGATAACATATTTTTTGAATGAGTTTGAGATGTTTCAAATGGTTGGCTTAACATCTCAAAGTCCATCAGTGTAACCTATTAAATTAATACACTAAAAGATAAAACCATATACACCATCATAATATATGCAGAAAAAAACACTTGATAAATATGGCATCAATCCATAATTTAAAAATCTCTTCAATAAGCTAAAAAAAGAAAGATAAAGAGCATCTTTAATTTATAAAAAGAATATTGAACATATTTTATATACTTTGTAATTAACAGTTAAATCCTTAAATGTTGAAATTTTTGTATTTTGGTGTGCAAATGTTTTAAAAATAAATTTAACTGTCTTACTTTGAGTTATTAAATTCTAAGTAGGTAATAACTTTTAATTGGCTGATTTCTAAAAATAACAATGCATTTATTAATTTACTAATTTGTCTGTAATGTGTTTTTTTTTCTTTCTTAATCTGATAATATGCTTGGTAGAGAGAATAAAATTGATGAGAGTCTGGAGAGATGGCTCAGTCTATAAAGTGCTTATCACAAAATTATGAGAAGAGGAATATGATCCCAAGGCCTCATTTATAGAAGCTTTTATAATAGTCAGATATATTGGGAAATGTACTTATAATTCCAGAACTGGGCAGAGGTAGGCAGATCACTGAGGCTTGGTGGCTAGCCAGTCTAGAATATTTAGGAGCTCCAGGACATCTGAGGGATCATTTCTTAAAAGTTAAGGTAAATACTATCCTGAGAAATGAAATCCAAGGCTGACCTTTCACCTCCATATAAGTGAGACGTATGTGAAGCTGCTTAGACCCCAACATACATATGTACATATATACATACATACATACATACACATATACATACATAAACATGAGAGAAGAAGAGAGAGGGTGGGAGATAATGACGTTACACAGATTCAGGGGCTTTAAAATACCTGTTTCAAAATGTCATACATCATTTCTGCTCAGATTTCACCAAATCCAGAGTTGAAGCTGCTATGTATGAGATGGGAAGAACAATTGCTACCTCCTCCCAGAGGAAAAGCAGAGAATACCTGGAATAGTAGACATTCTATCACACAAAATTCCTTACACTGTAATGTTTGTAAATAAGGAAAAGAATCATAAATTAAACTGAAATGTTCCCTTTTAAATTTTCACCAGGAAAAAGACCTAATAAGTGGATGTGACATTCTATATGGGTTCTAGTTAATCTTTCTCTTGTCATTTTCATGTAGAAATTCATTTTCTAACCAGAAACTTTGACATTTTTAGGCTACAGTAATAAAAATGCATATAAATAACATAAATGTAGAATCAATTCTTCACATTTTATTGGGAAATATCCTTGTTATTATTCCATTGAATAGCTAGCAAAATTGAGTTAGATATTATAATTATCTTTTACACAGTTACCTTTTCTGATGGTTACAAAAATACAATGAAAATTTTCAATAAAAATTTTTATAATGAAAAAATTTCAGTGTTACACTTCAATTTCATCCTTAGGGTCTAACACAAAACCTGACACAAAGAGACACTGAATTATTGAATAAAATCAGATCTATTGACTTACTTAAGGTTATTTTCCAAACTGTGGGAACAAAGACTGAATGTGGCTTTCTAACTCTACAAACATGTCTGCTCCTTGCGCTGCTGCTGGCTTAATCAGCACCTGCCTTTTATCAGCAGAGAAAATGTAACAAACATCAGGAGGAAATAATACATATGAATTTGTCTACGTGTGTGTGTGTGTGTGTGTGTGTGTGTGTGTTTGTTCTGGCCCTCTTATGTTGTGAGTAATCAGAGGAAAAGGACAAAGAAAGGATCAATAGGAGGGCTGCTGAAATATTCCTGCCTCCTGGCACCATTATTGTATCCACATTTCATATTTAGATGCACATTTTAGAAAAATTAACATATTTAAACCAATTTAAGTAAAGAACATATTTTCAAAAAAATACCAGCAATTGCTGCTGTGGGCTGTTAAAGCCCGAAGAGTAAGAAAAATCAATAGCAAACTTTTCTCTATTCTAGAAAGGTCTATTAAAACTAGTATAGCAGTTCACAATGGAGAAATCCTGAACTGTTGTCTATGGAAATAAACTTGACCTGCATAATTTCACTGACCAGCATAAACAGAATTCTGCAGCTTTTCTTATGTTAAATAAAGTAAACAAGAATTAGAATGATTTCCCTAGGTTAAGATTATTCTTCACTTTTAAAAATGCATACTCCCTGTATTTTTAAAGGATGTATAATGTGTCGTATATTTCAAAATAGCCAAATATATATATTTTTATGTTCTCACCACAAAAGCAAATTGATAAAGTGATGGGTATGTTAATCTATTTTTCCACAATCAAAACATCACGTTATAAAACAAAAATATGAGCAATTATTTTCTCTTACTTAGAAAGCATGTAACCAGCTCTTAGGAGAATGAATAACACAGTCTCTCCATGGACCCTCCTCCGTGTTTCATTTTCCTAACTTTAGTCTTTTCACCAGTATTTTCTAAATTTGTTCTTTATGATCAGGTACCACTTTTCCAAACTTCTTATAGAAAAGTAGGAGCTTAGGTGACTATCTTTATCTCTTTGGATAATAGTCTAACTACAATAAAAAATAACATGCAAACTGGCTTTGTACTAGTAATCCAAATAGAAGTCATCAAAGTAACACCATTTTTATTAAATAGCTGTAAGTCTGCCTTTTGTGTGAAACTGAAATACTCAAATAAAGCCTTTCTCGGTGGAAAATAATAGCTGTCTGTATAAACCATGAAATGATGATATGCATAATTATATAGTTGTATTAAAAGATAAAATTTAACCCAAAACTGAATAAAATGCATAGCACTGCTCAAGACATCTTATTTACATATATACCCATTATAAACTATTTTAAAATACAATAAATTTGTATAAATAATAAAATATAGTATTAATTTATTTTATTTTAAAAATATATTAAATTGAAATAGAATTATATCACTTCCCACCTCCCTCTCCTCTCTGCAGCTCCTTCCGCCTACAGCCCATCATATTCCTCCCATGTCCTCCCTACTTCCAAGTTGACAAAAAAACCCAAAACATTTAATAATATTGCTAAGTGACTACTACATGGATAAAATACTGTGTATGCCTTAATAGAAGGAGAACTTTGGGTTTCAAGAGATGGGAACTTCATGAAGGAAAAAAAGGACTTCTGCTGTTTCTTGAGTTGTGTCTGATCATTAGTAAGGTATAGAGATAAATGAAATAAAACTCTTGAATATTGGGACACAAAGTAAAAATATAATCTAAGTTATACAGCAAGTTAACCAGAAGTCATTTAAAAATATTTCAAATTTTTATTCTGTATTGCAGGAAAGAGAAAAAGATATGAAACTTGGTAACATAAGAGCTTTATTAAAAACAAAGGACATAAAACACTGAGCTTGTTGTTCTATGTCATTCCAATTGCTTCCTTGAGAGAGAATAGTGGTTGCAGTTTTTCTCAGACGTCTTTATCCTAGCAAGCACATTACAATGGTTATGCAGAAGTAAAATACAGAGAAACCAACATGAGGGTGGATGGCTAGCTATTTACCCACAGAAACATAACATTTTGCTTCTTATGCCTTCCCCTTCAGCTTTCTTGCTTTAAAACTTTGAAATTCTCCACTCCTTACAAGCAGTAGTCATTTATCAATTAAATATCAAATTAGGAAACTTCAGAAATTATTGACTTTGCCCTTAGAATATGCCACAATTCTATTTGCTCGTATATTAACTTGTACTTCCAAAGAACAGTCCCTAAAAAAGCAATGTAGCTGTGGTATAGCAGTACTGATGCTGTGAATGGATCCTATATACCTATTCTGCAATTTCTATCAAAGTGCTTAATTTCTTGTTTTCAAAGAGTGATATTATAAGTTCTTGTATGTCCTGTTATCCCTACCTGAATTTACAGTGGCGTCCTTACTCTTGGTCACATGCTCAGTCTTCATTTCCTTCTGTAAGAGCTTGTTCATGAAGAAGTAAACAATTTGCTCCATAATTACAGTCCATCCTTTCTGCCTAATACTGATAACTTAGATTATTGATATTTTTCAGTGTGATATCTAACTACACATTTTTCAGAGTTTGGATATTTAGAAATCTCAGAAAATGCAGGCATCACTTTTAAGTCCATAATTAATGATTCAGACAAAATAACTAATTCTCTCACTTTCCTCTAGTAATTTTGGTCTCATCTATATACAGAAAATTTAAGAATCTAGAATGCAGAAGTAAAAACATAATGTCCCCTATGTGTAAATCACTAATTTTTCTTTTCCTAATCCTCAGATCTCCATTATAATGATTTTTTGGAACAGTGGGACCTGTTCTGCTGTTCATCTAACTACTAGTAACACAAACCGTCTAAGCACTCTGAAGGTGGACTGACATGGAAAATTACAGAAGTGTCTCAATTTACTTCTCACTGAAAAGGAAAGCATAGAATGTCATTGGACAGAAGCAGTCTAATATATATCCCTGACCTGGACACAGCATTAATTAGTCTAGATGTTCATTGAGGAGGCTAGAGAGAACTGATTGTTGTTATCAATCCACCCAACTCACTCTTTTAACTACAGGGAATAAATGAACATTCTTGTCCTTCAAAAAACCATTTTAATGGCATATAACCACATGTGAATGTATGCAATGTAGTAAAGCAAATGCAATATCAGAAGTATGTATGACATACAGAACAGAGTCAGGATCTCAGCAAGAACTCAAACTATGGCAGTATCATGATTATCACCCTTCCATCTTTATTATGTTATTACAGATAATAATGATTAAGTTCATTAGATTAGATTATGATAGATTTTCTTTTCATTATTGGTCATAAGTAACTATGTAATATATGCATAACATCTTTTGCTTCTCATAATAAGAAAGGGAAATAAAGAGATGACTTTCCTCACCTGGTTACCATGTGCCATGTGGATATTAGATGGTACAGAGTAGGTTTGATACCAGAGTTGCTTAATGTGACTATTAATGTAACTATAATGTTGCTTAATGTGAATAATATGACACTATTCCCACCATGCTAGCTCTTTCTTTCATCACCTTGACCTTGTGAATGTGGCAACATATAGAAATTCCCTTTGTGTGTGTGTATTGTGTGTGTATTGAATATGTATAGAAATTTTATCATTAATCTCTAAGCAGTAGAGTATAAATAAGTTTTATATAGCGTTTACATTGTATTATATATTGTAAATAATACAGTGAAGATTGAAAATAAAAGGAAATGTGAATAGATTGTAGAGAAGATTTGTGCCATCTTATATAAAAACTGGAGTGACTCTTATATACTTTAGTGTCTGTGGGATTTTGGAAGCCAGCTTACAGTAGATTCATAAAGACAATGAAATATACTACCCAGCAAAAGAAACTTTGTATAAAAAGTACTCCATGTGTAGGTAGAAAAATTATACCAGTTGGGAAAAAAATAGCTTCAATAATCTTAAGCATAGCCTTTCTTGAAATTTCTTAGAGAAGTGCCACCAAAGTCCATTTCTATGCTTCCTCTAGTAGTTAATTTAGACAACATTTTAAGTTTCTGTGAGTACCAAGGATGGCCTCAATGAGAAAAGGAAATGCTTGTGACAAGGGTTATACCTATAAGAGGTATGAGCATGTTCTAAACAGAAAAGATTAAGCAGGCTTTCAGGCTCTTAAAATTCAATAGTTCAATAGTGGACACAAAAAGCCCAGTGTGGTGGCGAATGTTTCATCTCAGTACTGGTAAGGTAAAGATAGGCAGATCTCAGCGGCTTGCTGACAAGCCAGCCTAGCCTACTTGATAAGCTCTAAGCACTGAGCAAATCTGTCTCATAGGGGAAAAATAGTAGTAGTACCTGAGGAATGATAACTGAGGTTTTTCTCTGGCTTAACCAAATTGTGCATACATGTGCACCCACACATATGTATCTGCCTACACATGAACACATACACACACACACACACACACACAATATGGGTGCTTATCCACCTGCTATGATAAACCAGGAGGGGGTTTGTCAGTAAGACAAAACATGACACATACAAATGAATTACAACATATACATAATAATAAGGTACAATTCATCCAAAATGTACAACCTAGCAGCTACGATTACTGAAAGGTCATGGTTATTTTTTCCCCTAAGAGAATTAGGGATGATTTTGAGCTTTGAGTCTTTGAGCTGAGCCTTGAAGTATGCATACTCCTTCCTGTGCTGAGAGAATGGTGTGAACAAAGATGTCAGGCAAATAAATCACATGTTGACAACTGCTTCACAGACTCATCTACTCCCTCAGAAGGAAGATGACTTTGGCTGAAAGAAATTACTGCTAAGTAAATTGTGGGTCTTTGTAACAAGCTGAAATATTTTGGTGATGAGCTGACTGAGATGATAGTATGAGCTGTTATCCTTCCTATTACATTTATCAGAGCTCTTTCTTCTGACACCAGGGAACTGGTCCCCTTCTTGCTCTCTGGCATTCTGAGGGACAGCACTGATATTGTAAACATCAGGAGAAAGGTATAATGTTTCAGTACTTTGTTGAGGTCAAAGTAGAAAATTGATACATGCTGGAAGAAGAAATTCTTACTAGTGAAATGTGATGACCTTTTGGCTGTCTTTGTTTCCAGTTCCCTGAGTAAGTAACAAACAATGCCTGCTGCATATAGAAAACCTAGTCAGGGCCTGAGAAAAGAACTGAAAGGCCAATACTGGCTTTGGATTATGCTAATTACTTGGAAATAATTGAGGTCATGTTCAATAGCTCTGTTTGAAATGTGCTGGTCTCCTCTGCCACTAATGCAGATGATAACTGATAGCCTTGCTGAAACAATGCAGCAATCCTTGTTTTGATATGATTATTGCTGTCACCTAACAGTATTTATCACTAGCTGACTAATCCCCAAGTGAGGACTGGGAAATATCACCTGGAAGTGGCCACTAAGGTAGCACATGTCTTAGGAATTTTTGATCAAGAAGCAAAATCAGGAATATAATGTGGGCACTCACATAACAACAATAAACATTTTGCATGCTTTTAGGTAAAGCATAATAATTATTTTTTTAAATAATAGAAGTCAACCAATGAAAAGAACAAAATTATTCTAAGGATTATTAGGATTTCAATGTGTTAGAGGTCAAAATTAATATTTTCTCTCATCAAATCTATTGTAACTATTCATCTCTAATAGCATCATTAGCTTACAGGCTGCACTGAAACAGGCAGGGTCCAGATTTGAACGACGCTCATGACTCCTATCCTAAATTTTACCTTATCTTGGGTCAGTGGTTCTGTAGATAAAGCAACTTGCCACCTCCATAACCTGATGATCTGAAGACAGCAATTTTCTAATCTCCATATATGTGCTGTGGCACAAGTGTGCCCCTCCCAATAAATATATAAAATGCAAAACAACAACAACAATAACAAAGAAACCCTAAGCGGTTACATGAACCCTTTAAAATTATTATCTGAAAATCATCTTTAGAAAATACAGTATCAGTCTTGGATGTTTGCATAAAGTGAGTGGCTAAGAGTTCTAAGTTGATGTTGATTGTGAGTTTACTGTAAACCGCCTTCATTATATCGAGGTATGTCTCTAATATCGCTAATCTCTCCAGAACCCTCATTGTAAAAGGGTGTATAATCTTGTCAAAGGCTTTTTCTACATCTAATAAGATAATTATGTAGTTTTTATCTTTCAGTTTGTTAATATGGTGCATTATATGAGAATCAGCTTTCTCTAGGGACAAGTCCCCTGTTAGGTTATCTAATCACAGGTTGCTACATGTATCATGAAAAATATGAAATGGACTCTGTTTTTTCTTTTTTTTGTGTGTGAATATGTATAACACGGCCATAAATTTGTAAGGGAATAGGGCATTAGTGGAATTGGAGGGGGAGAAAGAGTGGTGGACAGAATGTAATATAGTATTCATCATGGAATTTTCAAAAATATAAATAAAGCCAAATTTAAAATACCATGTTATTTACAATCAGCCATGGATAAACTTCACTTTCTCCCAGTTATGTGACTTGGAAAACTTACCTTGCAAGCCTCAATCTCAGTTTTCCCATTTGTGATACAATGATAGCAGTAGTTTCTCTTCAAGGGCATTTTGCAGATTAACTGAGATTATATAAACGTAGTACCAAACACCATAATGATTTAATAAATAACAACTCTGGACATTTTAAAATTAATTTCTAATAACTCATTGGGAATATATAAGGTTAAGGACATATGTAAGGTTCTCCTCAATATTAGTGAGTACTCTCTAGTTGAAGTCATTTTTCCAATATCATTCCTTCATTTGGCTATTATTCTAAAAATGTGTTAGTGCTTTGGTTAGGGTTTTATTGCTGTGAAGAGACACCATGACAATGTAACACTTATAAAGTGCAATATTTATTTGGGACTGGCTTACAGTTCAGAGGTTTAGTCCATTATCATGGCGGGCAGCATGGTAGCATCCAAGTAGACATGGTGCTAGAAAAGGAGCCTAGAGTTCTACATCTGGACTGGCAGACAGCAACAAGAGAGTGTGAGACTGGACCTGGCTTAAGCATCTGAAGCCTCAAAGTCCTTCCCAGTGATACACTTCTTTCAATAAGGCTATACTTCCTCCCACAAGGCTACGCTTCCTAATAGTGCTATTTCCTATGGGTTTATAGAGGCTATTTACATTCAAACCATCACAGTTAGTGTGAATTCTAAATTGACCTTGAGAATTCTGGTCCTTTTTGTGTATCTGTTTTTTATAATGGCCTTTCAGTGTGCACTGTGAATATCAGGGCTAGTGATTCTATTTATCTGGTCCATGATACAACAAAGGTGATGAGATACTCCATTTGGGTGGAGATTGTCCTGCTGCTTTTGAAGAAATACTATCACATTGTGTAAGAGATAGGTAGACAAGACTTGAGGCCATAGTCTAGTTTCTGAGAACAACCCTGACTAGTGCACCAGAAATGAAATAAGAAACAAGATCCACAATAGAAAATCACAAATTCTTCTAAATTTTGAATGGACTAGAGGGAGGAACAGCCTATCTGACACCTCATTTTCTGGCCCCCTCCCCAGGATTCCAAGCATAGAACCCAGCCATGTCTGGACTATGCTGTGGAAAGTCATGGTTCAGATGACAGATTACAACAGTTCAAACTATATCTATGGTGGTGGCATGGAATAATAGCTAACAACTTTAAATGCCTTTTCCATCCCTGAAGTATGGATGTTGTTTTAACTTCTGACATGACAGATGTGATAGCTTAAAAGGGCAGATCTAAGGATATAAAATCTCACTTTCCTACTGGACCTTTAAATACATAGGTTATATGACCTATATACCGAGATGTCAGGAACAGAAGAGTCAATCAGATGTTCTCAATATCAACTACTATGACAGAAAGAAAAACAAAACAAAAAAAACAGCTATGTCTTTCTATGGGTTCAGAATGGTATCTTTCTGACAGAAGACATTGAAAAAGGAGTGGTCACTCTCAGATGTCTATTGATCTTTTAGGGACTAAGAAATTGATAAAAATGTGTTGACCTTTTTATCCTTATATTATTCCTCTGGCATTTTGATGGAAAGCAATTACCCACTTCTCTTTTGTCAGTTATTAGTGGCAGTTTGAAATTAAAAGTATGCTCCCTAATTAGAAGATCATGAGGCAGGAAAGAAAATAAAAGGATCACCTGACATGCCAGAGTAAGATAAATGTTGATGTCTTATGCAGGGTTCTCGGCACCAGCTGAGAAAGGTCATTTAAAGTGTTTTTGATTAATCTTGGCTTGCAAACAATATGGGTTTTATTGACCTATTGTTTGTTAGTATTTCTACAAGTGCCAAAGTCCATGGTAATTGGGATGGACATGTTGATTGATTTAAAATAATACATTATTTGTTCATCCCATCACTCACCGCAATGTGAGGCAGGTACTGTCGGTTTAGATTCTACTGAAGGAATTATTCAACTGCCTTTTCTTGCACCCTCAATGGGATTTAGAGTGATTCTCTATAGTCCTGAATATGGGAACTGTTGCAGCCTTGAGCTTCTTGTATAGACATTTTGGTAATGTCAGGAAAAAAAAAAAAAAACTCCAACAAGCATATCTGAAATAGGGGGGTTGATAGCTAGGCAAGGCTTTGATCAAGCGATAAAGGAGTCAATAGGAATAAATCTCTCAGGTTATATAGCTGTAGTTCTATCAATGATGTTGCCCTATAAATCAGGAGAAATGGGGAAAGAGTGAGAGGTTGCCTTTCAGTTTCCTGTTAGCTGGGTTTCTAGGACACTGCAGTTGTATTTTCATGTTATCTGTAGCAAGGAGCTCTCAAAAGCAGCACATTAGGTAGACAGGTACAATGTGGAGGCCTGATGTTCCCTTAGCTTTAACATTCTGTAGCAGGAACTACCATATTTCTGATGATTGTGTGTGTGTGTGTGTGTATGTGTGTGTGTGTGTAAACTGAACAGTACAAACAAGGATATTCAACTGTAAGCCCTCACCTTTTATAACCAATACAAAAAAAAATAGGAAAACTTTCAAATATGCTTTATCATATACTCTTCAAATGGGTAACACCCTCTAATGAAGCTGAGAGTGAGAAATCTGAAATCCCAGAAGTATATGTTGGGTTATCATTTTAAATTTGTTTCCAATTGTTATTTTATCCCTGAAAGGAAATGACTTATCTAGGGTTGATACAGTGGCCCTGTAATAAGCCTAGAAGAGGTTACACAAAAGTCTCCCTCTGTGTGAGTATATTTATATTATATTTTTATATTCTATTCTGTATGAGTATAAGCAGTCAGTCCAGTCTTTAATGGCTGGGAGCTCTCTTGGAGATAAAATAATGTTATAAGAGTTCCAATCTCCAGATCAACATGAGCAAACTCCTTATAAGCATTGTATATAAAATGTTAAACTTCAACAAAACCAGTCCCTCCCTGTTTTCTGAGATGGATCACATTCTCTGAGATACATGACAGTCACTAACTATATCTGGTCATGAGAGTAATTAAGAAAGGAATCTCTTGTAAAATGAAACACTAAACATATAGTTCCTAGACCTGTGTGATTTTATTAATAAAGTTACCCAGTTCACCCATCTTCAGACCCTGTCAGTATATTTTTCTTGCTTAGGTTTAATTAATTCACTAACATTATTATGTTAGTGAAATGGCAGTAGTATTACATAAAGAAGGAATCACTATTATAAAATATTGAAATTTCTACCAAGAAATGTAAGAAAAAAAAACTGAAAAAAGAAAAGACCTACTACCAGATATGTCTCATCTCAGTGGGAATATTTTGAAATCAGATCTTAGATTGCTTTACTAACTATCTACAATTGGATGCCCTTTGATAAATATAAAAATGATTACAGGAAGAAGGTTTGGGATTAGTTAGAAATTATTTGTTCAGAAATGAAAGAACACCCAACCATGGTGGTTACAGAAGTATTTTCAGTTTTTGTTATCTGTGTAATCCAGAGGCAGACCAAAGCTGCTAATGATTCTGTCAATGTCAGGGCCCTTTTAGAAATTCTCATGATTTTTTTTTTACAAATGTTATCTGCTAGGTCAGCTATAACAAAATATCAGAATGTTAGCTTAACATAATTTCCCCCACAATTTAAAAGTCTAAAGTAAAAATGTCAGCTAGATTGTTGTTATGACATGTGCTAGCCATTGCCTTATCTCTTTGGATGATCTGTGTTTATGATTTAATCTCCTCTTACTGCCTCACCAGTTGTGCTCATTAGAACTCACTCTAATGATCTTATTTGACTTTACCTCATTAGATATTATCTCCAGATACCGTAAGATTTTTGAGACTCTGGGGGTTAGGACTTCACTTTAAATTTTTCCACCAGACATAATTCAGAAGAGACAAGCCAGGTGAGCATGTGCTTGAGGACGGTCTTCTCCACCCTACCCTATGAACCATACAAGGCTAGGAACATATAAGTTCCCCCAGCTCATGGTTACAAAACCATGGTTACAAAACTTTCACAGTCCTTTAAACCATGCTTGACAACTTCAAAAGACGATTTACTGCTTACTATGGAATAAAAATGAAAGACTACAATTAAAAGTTCTGTGAATTTGATTGATTTCCTTTGATGCCACCTGGCCATCTAAAGGAACGCTAGATTTGACTCTGATTAACAAAGTCTGAGAAGTCTGCATGGGACCATCTGACTACCTAGGCCAGTTCCTATATATTGACTCATGATTTCTGTCAGTCCAAGTCCTTTTGATAGCTTTGCTACCAGACGCTTCCCAGCCCTGGAAAGACTGTTAAGCCAAAGACACCTAAGGAAGCAGGACCAATTAGCTTCTTAAAAGGGTTAAACTATGCCCATTCTACTGTCTCCCTACTTACTCCCTACTTGCAGTCGCAAGATCACTTTATCCTGCATCTACCCTGACGATGCTTACCAACACCAAACTCAGCTGGCTAGCACTGTCAGACTCTGGTCCACTATGTTCCAGGGATGAGCCCATTGCAATATGTCAACTAACAGAAATGTTAGGCCCTCCCCTCATCCAAGAGGATGGCAGCTATATTATTCAGACAAATACTTGCTTAAAAAGGAGAAAGATCCCTGCTTGGTTGCAGAGAAACTGTAAGAGAGGTTTTCTTCTTTGCTGAACTTAAATGATGAGGTGTTCCCCAATTCAGATATGCAATAATTTGCTGATGGGAGCTGACGTCTACAACAGGGCTAATACATCCTCACATCATGAGACCTAAGTAGCAATATAGGGAAGAAGGGAACTGCTTACCTCAGGGAACAAAAAGAATTAAAACACAGATCAAATCCCTCAGCTCCTAGATGCTTTCTCAACCCCAGGCTGTGGTAATGGTCCACGGCCAAGCTCACACAGAGTCAATATCAAGTGAGTTGTGGAAACCAACTTGTAGACCAGGCATCCAAACAAACTGCCTTTGGTAAAGACATAGTCCTGACCCTCAAAAGTTTTTCTTTCTTTTATACTCCCAGTGTTCCAGAGCTCCCTCATATACGCCAGAAAATAAAAAAAAAAGAACACCCAATGAAGGGGCTACTGAAAATCAGGAAAACTAGGTGATTATTACAGATAGGAAAATAACAATTCAAGTGATGACAGCTCCCAGCCTAGTCCAGAAAACTTATGAAACAGTCCATTTGAATCCTGAGGTTGTCAACGCTGACCTCACAATCCAGCCAAACATGTCTGCAATGTGCTTGGAACAATCTCTAGCAGTGACCCAAGTCACTATGCTGACTCATAAAACATGGCCCTATGCATTTGAACATCTAAAAGTGGACTTTGCTGACATTCAGTCCAATAGAGAGTACTAATACTTCCTGGTTACAATGAGCATCTTTTCCAGCTGGATAGATTGTCTTACCTGACAGAACATTAACTTGGAACTTATGGTACCACCCCCAACCTTCACGCCAAATAGAAACTAATAAATAGCAGGTTGTGGTGGCACATGTATTTAATGCCAGCACTTGGGAGGCAGAGAAAGGAAGATCTCTGAATTCAAGTCCATCTTAGTCTAAATAGTTAATTTCAGGACAGCCAGGGCTACACAGTGAGTCCATGTTTTGAAAAAAAAAAAAGAAAGAAAGAAAATGAATAAATAGGACTTTAAAAAAGCACTTGACAAATGTTGCCAAGAAAAAAAACCTTTCTTTGCCCAAAATTCTGTTACTTGTACTATTTGGTGTACTATGTATGTACCATAGATGTGGTTATTCTGTTTTAATCAGTGTTCTATTTCTGTAAAGAGATGCCATGACCATGGTAACATTTTTAAAAGGAAGCATTTAAATGGGCTATCTTACAGTTTTAGGGGTTCAGTCCATTATCATCAAGGCAGGGACAATAGTCACATGAAGGTAGGTAGATATGGTATGAGAAAAAGAGCTGAGAGTTCTTGTCTAGGCTTTTGAAACCTTAAAGTCAGTTGCACATTTCCTCCCACAAGGCCACATCTACACCAACAAGACCGCATTTGCTAATCCTTTCAAATAATGTCATGCCCTAGTGATCAAGCATTCAAATATATGAGTCTATGGGAGCCATTTTTATTCAAACCATTATACTCTCCTTTTGAGACCATGTTTGGTCACCCAACTCCACTGTCCCAAAGGACTCACGGAACCTTTGAGAATATGAACACACTTGCCTTCTTGAAACACTTGTCTGATACTACACAGAGAACTGCATACAATTACAGGTATCAAACTGTGGATACACCAAACCCATTCAAGACTGCTGTAGACCCAAGGCAGAAGTGAACCATGAGAGATAACCCAGACCAGCCTCTAAAATGACCTTGGGATGGAGACAAAAGTTTAGCTCCTACAATGCTTCACAATGTCCTTCCTGAACCTGTGGACTAGCATCTGTGAATTCCTAATCAGCCTCTCTGATCTTGTCACATAAGATACTCTGGAGACGTACCAGGGAAACTCCAATTCCTAGACATCCATCAGTGTAACTCACTTCTCCTTAGAAGTGTTCTGCCTTATCTTCTTCAGATGGTGCTTCTACTGAGAAATAGGCCACACATGGATCATCCCTCAGAACTTATGCAGTGGTAGAACTATCTACACCAATAAAACAGATTGTGATTCCTTTTGAAGATAGGCCCATCTAGTGACAACCTATGCATGGTTGGCCAAAGGAAAAAGGAATGATTATTGATTGTGGGAAAACCTATTGGCCTTAACTTAAATATTTGTCATGAGTGGACTTTGCGATGAAAGGGGCTTCGCAGGGAACTCTCAAAGAAGCACAAGTAGTTAGTGCCAATAAGAAGACCATTGGTAGGGAATGGGGATAAAAAGGGAGGAACAATATGATATTTTAAAATGCTTGCTTTACTAAATGTGTCATGACCTCCTTTACCTGTGTGAGGACTGTAGAATATGCATACATGCAAACCAGATTGCTTATAGTAGAATTGGAATGATTAACCAAAGTTTGAATAACAACACCAAAGAAACTTGTTTAACCAGGTCACCTGCTTAGATCATAAAAAAGCCTAATATATAAGGGCAAAAGGTACCAGACTAGTTAAAAAAAATGTAGTTCCTAATGGTACATATTTCACCTGCCCTAAGGTAATTGATACCTACTACCTAGGAGACAGTTGCAGACTGGAATTCTTAGAACCCAACTTAGATGAGTGGCCAGGAAATGAGGTCCAACAATACTTTTATCCTTTAGTTCAAGAAATAATAATAATTATAATAGAATCTCATTTAGTTTTACTAGTTTTGGTAGCAATGTCCCAGACAAAATCCATAACCACCAGTGCTGCAGTAATAGGCATCGAACAAGTTCGGCATAGCCAGTTCTCTACTCAGATCAAGAAAAACTTATCTTTTGATTAGGAAACCTTAGTCAATCTTTACAATTAAAGAGATTCATCAACAACAGTGTTCCTCCAAAATGCTAGATGCGGGTAATAGGTTAAGAGAACCAACTCATTTCTTTAAGATAAACTCATAAGGTATTATAAAGGTGAAGAGAAAATGAAGTAGAATAAGGAAGAAAAGACCAATTATTAATTTTTTTTTAGTAATTTTGTTAAAGTGGTATTTATTCTGTCTATTTGCTAATCATGACTTCATTTACTACCTCGAACAGAATGAGCTAGAGCAATAGCTGAAACAATAGGCCATAGCCCTCAACAGCCTGCTAAATACCATGTAAGCATCTTTAAAATCTTGCTTGTTTGCCTAGCCTATTGTTTTAGAGTATAAAATGAGAGTGCAAAATGGGACTGGCATCAAAGCCTTTCAGAAGCTATCCTTGCTTTGATCTACTGGTGACATCTTCTTTCTTCCACTTTCATTGGTGCTAGAATATAGGAACCAGAAGGATTCCTACAACACTACAAGGACAAGTTAAGGGGGGATTAGTTTCACTCAATCAGTATCCATTGCTCAGGGTAGGGCTCTTCATTGACAATATGTAGTTTTTTAGCAAGCTGAAAGAAAGAGGAAAAGATGCGTTACTATGGTAAATTAGAAACTTTGCTTTGGGATAAAAAAAAAAAAAACAGACTTGGAAAAGCAGGAAAGACTTAACTTTATGACTATCTTTAAATTCAGTCTACTTTTACAGCAAAAGAGAAGGCGAGGCCCATTATTCACTCAGTTGTAGTACCCTTGCTGCTGCTGTCCTACCTTTACTTCTCTGCTTTCTCACTATTTACAACTTGCCATGTTTGTGCAAGCTCCTTAATAACCCACTGTGAGTAAATTTAAGACACTGAAATTTCTTTCTGAAGGAGATTACCAGTTGAAACGTCATGTTATACTGAAAGGCTTTGTCCACAATTCACTGGATTTTAGGCACTGGTGTGCAGATCAGGAAGGCTTAGCATTAAAGGAATCATCTCAATACCCTAGAAATCATACCAATTTGGTGGCTGACCTTATACATGGCTACCTAGTCTACTTAGGTAGAAGGTTGGCAGTACATGGTGTCTTGAACTAGGACAGTCGCAGAAGATTAAATGTGGATTGAATTGTTACGTTAGTTTTCTATTGTTATGTATAAAAATTACTACAAACTTAGACATTTAAAATAAAACATAGTAGAAGAAAAATCTTTTGTGAGCTTGCTTGTATTTTCTGCTCAGGTTCTTACATGGATGAAATGAAAATGTTGGCCAGGGTGAACTTCTTGGTGGGGTGCGTTCACTGTAAACAGAACATGATGGGTGTTTATGTGTTGGAGGAGTTGTAGGGCTGATGCCCTCATTTTCTTGCTATTATCTGGGATTGCTGTCGGTTCCTAGAGACCATTCTGAGTCAGATGACCGTTTCTGTTTTAAACCATCTATTGTTCTCCCTTGTGTGTCAATACTGACTTTTCTTTTCAGCCAGAGAAAATTTTATGATTTTAAAAGGCTTGTGTGATTAGATTAGTCCTGATGATTTTCTTGAGGCCAACTAAATGCTTAAATTTATCTGAAAATCACGTTTTCATGTAACATAAAGTAGCTGAAGGAGTAACACCTGTAGTGGAGATTATAGGTAATATTCTAGAGTTGTACCTACATGTACTATGCCCACAGACCCCTTTCCTAACTATTCACCTAACAACACTCTAGCAACTATTTTACCCAGAGTCCAGAATCTCCCTCCACAAGTACCACCAGGAGCCCAGTCCTGATGCAAAGCCAAAGAGCCTTTATTCTGCAGAGCAAACCAGCATGCTGGGGTCAGGCACCAGGTGAAATGACCGACCCTGAACAAAGGCTCTCTGGACTTTTTATAGACAGTAAGAGGGGGTTTTAACATAGTTGAGGCAGCTTGGTTTCTAATTTGAGAACAGAAATGCAGTTTACAAATGTTCAGTTTTGATTGGCTCATGTTCAAGGGGATAACTGTCCACATTTTTAAGCTATATCTGGTTAGCCATCAAAGTCAAGGCATTTGGTTTATGGCCCCTAGGCCATCTGGCCAGATAAGATAGGGGCCATACCTGCACTGCTTTTTCTCTCTGATTGGTTGCCCTCAAAGTGGGGGTCATTTCTCAGTTTATCTAAGTCCCATTTGTAGGATACATCTGTCATCCTGGCTCCTGTCAGTCAGCTGTTTGGTTCAGGGAAGCGACTCCAGCAGAATATCACAAGAACAAGGGTAGGGGTGGGACCCTTTTGAGTCTTAAGGGCCTGTGGCTCTTCCATGGTGGAAGCCCTTTCCCTGAGAAAGAATAGTCCAGGTCTAACAGCAATATGGTACCCCTAACTGAAGTGAACTGTCTACAACTCTACTCTGAATAATGGAATAGTTTCTCTTTCTTTTAACAACCATCAAACTTAGATTATACTTAATTTTACGCACTTATTTACAGGTATAAAAGTTGAAGGACTAATCTGACACGGGCTAGACAGGTTTTGAATGCATGTGTGATAAGGTATACTGTGTACAAAAAGTGAAATCTTGTGTGTAATTCCTTGTTTACCATTTTATGTTAGTGAATATGTGCATATGATTAATATCAGATGCATTATGGGAAGGGACATGTACAGTGAGCAAAAACTGCATAATCTAAGTGCATCAATAGATAGAGAGCAACCCAAATACGTCTCTAGTAAACAAACCTTTCCTGCTCTTGTATTTCATTATTAAAAGTCCCAAATAGGGACTCTTGAATGTCCTCACTCACTTTTTAATGCTATTTACATGCATCTGACATGATCTATCCCTTTGCTTTTTAGTCAGTGTTTCCGTGTATCTACTACACTCTTGAATAAGAGGTTAAGTGTGAACATCCAGAATATATAGCATCCATTGATAATCCATTCATGAAAAATAGTTGACCTTATTATTCATTTGTTTGAATTTTGGCAAATAGAAATTCCAGGGGGTAAAAGGGCATTGTATACAAATTTGATCAACATACTGACTTTCTTCAGGGATGGACCCTTTGAAAAAATCATGGTACTTAGGCAGTGGTGGTACATTCCTTTAATTCCAGCACCGGTCTGAAGAGTCAGTTCCAGTTACAACAGAGAAACCCTGTTACAGAAAACCAAAAAAAACAAAAAAAAAAGAAAGAAAGAAAAAAAAAAAAAACATGAGTAAAGGGATGATGGCATTAACAAGAGATCTTTTACCTCTGTGTAAACAATAGAACCAATAGAACCATGATTTCTATTTACTCTTATAGTCACAGTGTGTCATCCATTAAATTATGTAGTGAGTATTCACTATTTGTTAGATGAATGGCTGGTGAGAGCCTGCATTAGTTTAAAAAAGCTTTGCAAACACAATCCCCAGTTATATTTGCTTATAAGAACAAATATTTTATTTATAATTTATTTATAATTACCTTAAATCCTTCATCTTGGTTTTCTTTTGCTGGATCTTTTTAAAAAGAGTATATCAGACAATGATGTCAGATTCTCTTGCATTGGAAATTGATCAAATAATATAAATGAGATTACCAGGTGAGTGGGAATATCTGATCCATCTTCTGGGATGTACAGACTGATCCATCTTTTGAGATGTACAGAAACCTCACCTGAAAATGGTTAAAGTTGTTCAATTCTAATGCAGAAGAAAGGGCATCACAAGAGTGGTAAATCATTCTACCTATCATTTACTGCCCACAATATCTTACTTACTATTGTCTTTTCTTCTATGTTGGCAGACTTTCTAAAAGGAAGCACGAGAAGATGGGAGGAAATGATAAAATACAAGTTTTAGGACCCATGTTTCCAAGTTTGCTTTTTCTGGATTCCTTATGCTTTGGAATACAGAGGTAGAGTAGACATCAGACAGATAACAAAGACATCTTGAATGTTCACTTTGACTTGTTTACTCTGTGTGACACCTACAAGTCCTTTGTCTGAGGGTTTTGCTCTAAGAGATGCATATTACTTATCTTTGAGTGACCCCAGGTACTGTGAACTCAAAGATAAATTTCACATAGAAGGTCTGATATCTTATTACTTAAATATGTTCCAGATGTAGCCTGGTTGGAATGATGACAGTAATTGACCTTAAAGAAAGTAAAGTTCTTCCATAAAGAATATGTGTATATAGCCCAATTTATCTTTCCTTGTCTTTGGTGTTTTCAGACAGGGTTGCTCTGTTGTAACTTTGGCTGTCCTGAAACATGCTCTATAGACCAGGCTGGGCTTGAACTCACAGAGATCTGCCTCCTGAATGCTTAGATTAAAGGCATGTTCCAGCTCAGCTCTAATTTATCTTTTAAAAAGGATATATATGTATCTTGACTTTTTTTTGCATCTAGCCAATATTAGTCTTACGTTATAGAAGGATATAGTAAAAGTAATACTGTTCTCTCAGCAATGTATGTTTATTCCTGAGAAATAGAGAAAACGTTGCTATAGAAATAATAATTTTGGTCAATAGATCACTACCATATTGCATTATATGTTTCTCCTCATCAGTTGCATGATATATGGAACATTACTTAGCTATTAGTCTTCAGTGGGATCCAAAGGAATGATGAGAATTGTTAATTTGTCTTATTTTCAAGGATTTAAAAAAGTATTGATGTCCCTGGAGTCATTGTTGCAAATTTTAAACTTGACTGTTTCTTTCTACAAAGTGACAGTAGACTTTATTTTTTTTAACATTTAAAAGAATATTGAGGTTTATTTGAATTATGCTCCTACAAAGGCAAGCAGCCAAAAACACAACCATTCGCTTGTGATTCTTTTTTATTGTAACAGCTAGAACAATGGGTGGCTTTCATTCCATGTGAAGATTCTGAAATAGTTTTGATAGCAGCAGTCATTCTACTATCAAATAAAAAGTCAAGTGCCGGATTAACATTTGACCTTTACATTCCATTCTTAGTCTTCACAAACTGCCTGCGTCATAATAGGAAAGCAAAACTTCTTTTCTCTCTTTGTTGGGCAGCAGGAGGTCCTTTGATTAGTTTGTGGCTCAAGGTTTTGCCAAGTAAACAAATACTTCTTAGGGTAGGTGGGAAAACACTGCAGGTAGGTGGGAAGGTGGGTGCAAGAAGTCAGGTCTCATCCTCCTTCCTGCCATCAAGCAACATCTGAAGATGCCATAGTTATCTCCAAGGAAAACATGATGAATGTTTGCTTCTTTCCTAGTCTCCCACTTCTTGGTTTCAACACTGGTGTTTCAACTTTCTTACCTGTAAGAATATTGATGTGAAAAATGAAAGGAATCTGAATTATGTAGGAACATTGGCAGAAATGGAAAAGGTGTTTATTAACTGTTACTTTCCTTCTACTTTCACATATGAATCACAGCTTCCAGCCTTCTGTACAGTTAGATACAGATCCTGAGTTCCAGAATGTGGCATGTAAGCAAAAGTGCCAATTTCCAGGAATTATTCTATTACCAACCCTTTAAAAAAGAATGCTGATCTTGGAAATGATGTGAACTGTAGTCAGAAACTAATTCATGTGTTTAGTCTGAAGAGAAAATGATAACCAGTGACTCTAAGGGAAGACACTGTTGCAACTTGACATCCAGGCACTATCTAGCCAACACCCTCACTATGGGGCTTGTTTCCTGCTTCTGCCACATCTCTCTTGGTCTTTCTAGGTTTCCATTAGAAAAAGGCTCTTAGTTATCTTGCTTTAAAAAAAATATTTAATAGGTTTTACTTTTTGGTTCTCTTCTCCTGGATATACTTAAATTGTGGTTGAAAAAATATATTTAAGGTTTACAAAACAATAATTTCCTACATATAGACATTGTGCATGATTATCACAATCAAGCTGACACATTCTTCTCTTCACACACTTACAATTTGTGCATGTAATGAGAAAACTTATGATGTAGTTGCTTACAAAATATTTATTATTATTAACTATAGGCATATTCGGTCTCCAGAATGTACGCATATCTAATAGTTTATATCATTAAGTAAACTCCAATTTGTTTTCATTCCCAACTCCATGATAACCATCATTCTATTCTCTATTTTTGTGAGTTAGACTTTTATAGATTCCACATATAAGTAATATCACATAGTATTTGTATCTGCGCATCTGACTTATGAATTTATCAAAATATTCTCTCACCAATTTGTCTCGAGAATAGTACTAAGCACATATTTGATAAGGTTTCTCTAATATATGATATTGTGAAAGCTCCCATAGCGCCACGGCATGTTGTTCTATGCTTTTCTATAAACTTGTTTTGAATGACCTGACACTAACTTACAGCATTAAGGGTATCAAAATGGCAAGGTATTGATGGATAGAACTGGAGATTGAGAAACAAGACAAGGAGCTATTACCAGGAGGTCTTTTGTAAGGTGATGACTGATGCCAAGCTAGTTTGCTAAACAGTACAGCATCTTAGGTAATATTTGCAGGGGAAAGTTGGCTGAGTGTGGTGCCCTCATGGAACTGGTCACACAGCAGCTGTGGGTCAAGGGAACTTAGACCCCCTAGCCCTGGCATTTGGAGCTGACAGGATCCGTGTCCACTCCCCTTTGTAGCATCTGTGCTGAAACACCACAAGCCACAGCAAAACTCTGCCCTCTCCAAAAGGCCAGCCATACAAGGGGCAGAATTGCTTACATAAACCACAGTATCCCTGTTTTAACCAATGGCCTCTATTCCTGGGTACCAAAGACTCTCCCCACCTGTACCTTATAAAGGTAACCACTGTTGCTTTAATAAACAAGAGATAAGCTCCTCTGACAGCCCCTCTCAAATAGAATGGTTTCACTTTCATTGGCTCTGGCTCCAATCTAAGGCAGATAGTTACCTGGTAAGAACCACCTATGTGCCCCCCCCCTCACCTCTGGCCCCCCTGATTTCCAACTGGGAGCTGCTACAGCTGCAGGCCAGCTGTTCTCCCATGCAGTACAGAGAGGCCATGGACAGGAAGTGGGTATGTTTTATTTTCAACAGCTGAGGTCAACAGAGGCCTAAGTCAGAAAATGTCGGCAAAGAGAACATGATATAGCTCCTTTAGAATTAATAACTACAACTCAGCAAGAAGAGATGATAAACAGAAGCCACAACCCCACTACCCTGAAACACTAGCTCCAGCCAAAGCCCTGCCTTACCAAGTCTGCTCCTGGACATGGACACAGAACTACTGATTGCTTTGCTCTTTCCTATGGGCGTTTGAAAAAGCCTTGGATCTGGCTCTCAACAACAACCTTCTATAATTTTGATGTTACTGAAGATAAATGAAGGAAAAGTATATGTGCTCATTTGATTTTCTACTTTTAGCAGAAAGATAAATATTCCTTTTATTTCACTAAATCTTAGTTTTCCAAGTGCAAGATGCTTGCATTCCTTTTGCTTACAACTCACTCACATCAGTATTTTTTTCATAAAGTATTATTAATAAAATAAAATATTTTAGTAAAATATCCTCTATGAACCACATTAATTTAATTCTTTGGTAAATTTTGTTTGAGCTGTGCTTGCAAGTTGGCTATTAAATTAGCACATGCTTGAAAGTTGTTATAGCCTAGAGCTATTTCATGACATTACAAATTATTTGTAACCTCCTTCCTAGATGACTGGGTAACTTGTTTTTCTGTAGCTTTGTTTAAAGTCTGATCTGTATATACTAGCAACATTATGTAGACATAGCTGGTTGCATTTATAGATTTAGGAATATACATAAATATAGACATGTATATATATGTAACAATGATTTAGAGCAAGGGGCAGTACATGGAAGGGGTGAACTGGGATTGGGTGTGTAATATATTTTATTTTTAAAAAGAATTTCTAGTATCGTCCTCCAGCCCCCAAATAATCCCTCTACCTCTTTCTCATTTTATTCAGTTCTCCTTTGTTTGTTCCTTCTGTTCTTTCTTCTCTACTTCTTTTTCTTCCTTGAAGTAAGTCAATCTGCTGTATAGTTACTTTCTTGTAATGCCAAATATCTGACAACAGCAGTGTAAGAGAAGGTTTGACTCAGAATTCCAGGTGATTTTAAAGGTCATCATTGCAGAGATGATGTGACTATAAGCAGGAGGTATCTTGCCATATTGCATATATTATCAGGAAAGAGAGTGGTAAGTGTTTGTGTTCAGCTCATTTTCTCCTACCTACTTACTCTAGGACACTAGTCTGTGAAGTGAAAGTTACCACCCACCTTTAGGGTGTGTAATCCACGTCAAATTAACTTAATCTAGATCATCCATTTTAGAAATGGCCAGAGGTTTGTTTTCATGGCAATTCCAAATTCCACTAAATTAAAAATAAAGGCTGATATTGCATTAAAAATAGTATCTTATGCTACCTGTATTCTTTATCTTCTTTTGTTTTAATCAGGCATGATGCTAATATGCTGTATTTATATGTTATGGTAATTATACCTACTTAACTGAAAAGAAAAACTGAATCTAGAAGTTGAACATTTTGTACCTTATATAAAATGATAAATAATTAGAATATCTAAAATTCAAGCAACATATTTTATTTTTCATTCTCTTTGAGATACAAAGGGTTGCAGTTGACTTATTGTTTTCCAAATTGATTCGAGCAACTACTAGTAATACTACAGAGAGTGCTTCCTCTTTTTTTTCTTTTATTTTATGAATTTCTTCAGTAAATGGATGACGAAATCCTCCATTTTCAGAGGAGTGAATGTTTTTGTGAACTGAATGAATTATGGGAGCAACTCTCTAAATGTTCATATTTTAAAACTTGAATTCATCAATAGATACAACCTATAGTTGTATCTAATTAATCTAATTAATAAAATCTAATTAATAAAATAAACCTCTATGAGTAGAGAGGTAAATAATTATCTACCAGGTACATCGATGATTTGTCTTAAAACAGAATAGCTAGAAGTACTCTCTGACAATTTGCTTGAAAATAGATAACTATGTGCTCAGATAATCTATGTGCATGGATTCTATGTGAGACTTGTATGGTTGATTGATAATACTCAGGAATTATGGGTTTGTGTTGCTTTTAAATTCCCTAGTTTATATCACTGTTTCTGTTTCCTATAATTATTAAACAATAAGATGCAATACAACTATCTGTACATTCTTAACTTACAGATTTATTTAACATAAAGATATGAAAAAGAGAACACAAATAATCACATTTTTAATCATACAAAAAATAAATGAGTAGTTAAAAATAATTTCATAGAATAAATAGACTATTTTTATTTAACATCATGAGTTAATTAAAAATAAGTATCCATTTTATGAATATAGTTAAAGCAGACATCTGGTAACTAAAGTATACATATCCATTCCTCTTTAGTAAGCATAGGCATCTTTTAATATAAATGGATATCATAGATAAATTGATTCTTTATATTTAGATATGTGATTTTTCTCCCTGTTTCATTTGTTGTCACAGCACTGATTAATTTTTTATGGCCTGACTCAGCTACATGGCAACCAATGAGAAAGAAATGTCCTGTTTTGTACAATCTGCGATAAAAGGTAGTAGTTATAGGTTTTACAATAATAAGAGGTGGTGCTTAAACTTACTCTATTTTCTTCTGTGATTGCAACAAAATCAATAGTTATCTACTAGATTCAAGGTAGTTGTCATGCTTGATTTTGAGTGGTGATTTGTATAAGTGAAAAGAAAGAAATGTTTTAAGGATATCCGTGATTTCTTAGTGGAAATGCAGGCAGGATAAGCTTTCAAATTTACCCATGCATTTTATAAAAACATAGAAATGAGCAAAGACATAGAAAATATAAAATATTTGGATAGCAATTATAAATACACATAAACATGATTATGTTGTTTTGTGTCTTCCTGTTTTACACGATATATTCTTCAATTATACTGAAATAATTTTCTTCTGTGTGAAATATTGTATAAAATTACATGATGAAGTAAGAAGAGAATGAAGAACACCTGTTTCTGACTGAGTGTTGAGCACCGGCCTTCTTTAAAATAACAGCAATAATGTTGAAATACTTATTACTTTACAATTTTCCATATCAATTGTATTCAAAACCATAAATTTTTCTGAATAAAATCTTGAATAAGATTTGATTTATTTATTATATTAGACACAAAACAACAACAACAAAATTAGATAAATTTCCATATAATAAACATGAGATGTTCCTCTTTATTAATTTTAGTCATTTATTTCTAATTGTTGAGTACATGGCTGTAGATGGTTGGTTTTTCAAGTGGTTTCCATTCATTAAGGACTTATCCATAATAAACCACTCATGAGAAGCACAAGGAAAAATCATCTTTTTGGTTGTTAAAATGTTAATTTTCACAATTATATTTCCTGATGTATCTAGAATTCATGTTGATTATGAATGTGAGTATTGATCAAGGAGAAAATATAGTTGTAAGAAAAAGAAAACAAAATCAGATGTGATGATGAAAAACAACTAAGATTAATACAAGAATATCGTCTACATAGAATAAACACATATGTATAACCTATTAATAAAAATTTAATGTTATAGCCCTGGCAACCACTTCTGGGGTTTTCCTACTAAACATCTTATTTTAATATATATAGTATATATAAATTTTTTATAATATATATATATATATATATATATATATATATATATATATATATATATATATAAAATACATACTATATCCTAACCAAAAAATGTCCTCACAATCTTTCCTCTTGTTACATGATGCTTCTTGAGCCTTGAGAGTAAGTGTTGTATTTGTAAAGTAGTAATTTCGAATAAGTACCACATAGCCAATTTTCTCTGCATTTTGACCAGTTTTGACTTTTTGAAATGGTCACTGTCTCCTGCAAAAAGAACTAATTGAATGAGAGACAAGAGCCACACTTATCCATGGACAAGTATTTAGAGTGCACTTAGAAGTCACCCTGGTTTAGAAAAGTGACAGTAGTATATTGAGTAATGTAGACTGAGAAAGATAAAGACTACGTGTTCTTTCTTTTTTGTGAATGTTAGCTAGGAATCTTCAGATATAAGTATATAACCTGGAGTAACTGGAGATACCAGGAAACAATCTTAATGACAAAGATCTAGACACTTCACTACACTCTATTTTTGTTCTGCTATTTATGATTCTACATTTAAAAACTTGGAGTCACATCATAATAAGATCCAATTCCTGGGTTCCCATGACTTATTGATTTCCACTAGTGATTTAATACAGTCATACAAATATACATATTTATTGTGTATAATTTTAGATAAATATAATACAATTCCTTGATGCTTTATTAATCAGCCTTGGTATTATTCTTGCCTCACCCCCTCTTTTCATTCTGTATAACTGCTTCTATTTTCCCCAGAAAAATCTTTATATTTTAAGCACTTGTCTAGTGATTCACAGCAATGGAGAGACATCCTAAATTTAGGTTAAGATAAGAATAATTCATCAAATCTTGCTGTATAAAAGAAAGAAGCTTTAAAAGATTCATAGATGTTTCTGATGCTCCAGCTCCTCATTACAACTATCAACCTAAAAAGGAATACACTAATTTTTTTCCTAATTAACTAATTGCATTTACATCCATGTAATGGGTGCTTTACATCCATGGTGACTGATATCTTTATGTTAATATATATGTTCACAAACACATGTATGGTTCTTACTTTAAAGAAATTAAATTGGAAAGGCTATTGCTTTAGAATGAACTTGTTCTGGTTCAATCATAGACAAATTACCCTAAATTTGTCAAATTCTCAAAATATCATTTGAGAAATAGAGAAAGTACATCTATAGAGTATTATGACGCTAAATGTATGAGCATGCATTGGAATGCAGAAATAGAACAAGGTTTAGTGGAAAGGCAATTTTTGTTTTTTTCTCTAACTTCCAGATACTACACATTACTGTGCACAGTGTAGTAAGCAGTTTTCTGCTTACTACAATAGTTATCTTTGCTATATGATATTGTGTCAAATTCTTAAATAGTGATCTTTCCAAGAATTTCTCATGAAATAGAGCTATGCTATTCTGTTAACATGACCAAGTTTGGCTTGTCAATGGTATATTATATTTTGTCTAAATTTGCCCATACATATTTTTATGTTGTCTTACATTTGCTTCTATATATTGAATTATAACGTAATTTGATGTGCAGACATACCAGAACCTAAAGTACACTAGTCTCAACCAATCACAAGTGGCCATGTTTTCAAATCATGTTCACATGAATCAAGAATAAATTCTAGCCAACTCTACTCTCTCACTTGCTTTTCCTGTATAGCACTTCTTTTTATCTGAATCTATATATTTAAACTTCCCTTGTATGTCAGTACAGTTTTATCCTGAATCGCTGCCTGACTATAGAATAGCAAGTCAAGACAATTGAGATCTACCAAAAATTGTTGGGACTTTTATATTTCAACAGGCTTTGTTCTGTGAACAACATCAACTGAAAGTGTCATAGTTTGAGATCAAGATGTAGATGGTGGCCAGGAATGTGCAGGTAGTTTTTTAAAGCTTGGCATAACTTGCTAGTACTACATTGGTCAAAGTTACATGAATGAATTTCAGATCAGAATAAAGAAGGACTGTAAAGTTAAAGGGAAGGGGGATTAAGTAATCAGTGTCATTTGTACAGCACACCTTTCTTTTGAGGTTGATTCAGAGAAGCAGGACCCCTACAAGTGATTAGTGGATATAAAGAAGCACTTATTTTAGCAGACATTCTTGACATATTTGTGGGGTCTATTGTTATGTCTTAATTCTAAAGCCACTTTATTTGCTTGCTAAATTGTCTCAATGAAAGAAAACTGAATGGAAAAGTTAATAATTTGAATTTATAAGGCAAACTGTTTCTCACATCTACCCTTAGAGTGGCTGGTTACCCAAAGAGGTAATCTGTCCTCACCAGAGTTCTAATATACTCTTAAAATCAAAGAAGTGGTTTGTTAAATCATTTCATAGAACTATTGCTGAGTTGAAGAAGTGCCTGGTATCATAGATCAAGCCACAATTATTATTTATTTCATTTTCTCAGTTTTATATAACTTTATTTAGCACCTGAAGTACTCTGGAACTAGTCAGAAGTTAGATCTCTAGAATATGCATTTTCATCTGATTCTCTTCTGCTGTTTCACCCAGGAATCTGTTTGTATTTGATTGTGATGAGCTACCCTTTTTTTAACAGTCCTAAAGTTCTACTCATTTCCTAAAGAGTTTGGGTTGCTAATTCATTCAGCATTGCAGGAATTATTTTTAAAATGTAGTTCTCTAATAGCATCTGAATGTTTGATCTTTTTATTTGATTTTTTAAATTTCATAATTCTTGATAGGATTAGTTGTTTAATTTCTACTGTTCTTTCAGATTAGGATATACTCCTTACAGAAAATATTTTATACATACTATTATTGAGATCGAGATGAATTAAATATTTAAAATAATGAAAGTATACTGATGAACCAATCAAGTAAATAAATATTTGTTATCATTTAAGAGAAGAAATTACTCTAAGTATAATTAACTTCCTTAATCAGTGGCAAATTTTAGTTAAGCTCTTTAAATTTAGTATGAACTCTCACCATTCAATTTGTCTAATTAATTTTTAATAGAGAAATCATAGGCTTTCAGTCCTCAAACCACTAATGATATTATAACAATTACTGGTATTTCCTATTAAAAGTGTCTTCCCATAGGAAAATCCGTGACTAGACAGTTTAGAAAATACAGATCTGTTTGCACACATTTACATACATTTTCTATCTACTTATGGATCAGTTATTTCTATTTTAATGAACATTAAAATTTAAATAAATCTTATTAACATAGAGATGAAAAAAGTTTTTAAATTTGACACAAATAAGTAATAATGAGAAGTGAGGTAGAATTGTTAACAATGGTGGAATTTATTAAGTAGTAAAGTTAAAAGTAATGTCTTATCTTCAAAACACTTTGATTTGTATTGAAAATGTATACTTTTTCTTGTCCTGATTCCCTAAGAGTAAAGCATAACTATTTACACAGTATTTGTATCACATTAAATATCATATGTAATCTAAAACTCATTTAACAATTAAATGAGCATGTGCATAATTCATGTGTAGTACTGCCACATTATTTTGTATAAGAGATTTTGGAATTCATGGCTATTAATATTCACAGAGTATTCTTGAGCCATTCTGTGGCTAACTCTCTCTCAATATATATATCATATAAAATACTATATATGTTTGATACACACATAAACATTACATTATATATAATAAAAAAAGCTTCAGTAGCAAATGAAATACATCTGGGCAGTATTGATGCACACCTTTACTCCCAGAAGTTGTGAGACAAATGCAGGTGGATCTCTGTGAGTTCAAGACCAGCCTGGTCTACAGAATGAGTTTCAGGGTTGCCAGAATTACAATGGAGAAACCCTGTCTCAATAAAAAAACAAAAACAAAATCAAAAGGAATAAAAACAGTGATGTTCACAAATAGTTAAATAGTTGAAGTGTGTGATCCATCCATAAGATGTCCATGTGTACTCATCCACTGATTTCACACTGTTCAGAACCCTGACCTGATGGGGCTGGTCTGTGGCAAAAACATGAATTGCAATTGTGTCCATGTCCAAAAACAGGAATTGTAGAATGCCATTTCTTCCATTTTCTTCTGGTGGAAGAAAGTCCTAGCCAGATATACTGAAAAAGAGAAACAATGCATGGGCATAATGATTGAACCACTTTTAGACAGAAAACAGGATCATGTCCTAGAAGACAAAAAAAAAAAAAAAAAAAAAAAAAAAAAAACCTGGAACACAGGATCAGCTAATTATGCTGGTGTGCAGGTGTCTGAGTCCAGCTCTAGTCCCCGCGATGGGTTCCTCAGCTTCCACGAAGGAGGATAAAAAATGTAAACTGGCAAGTGAGCGCAGTACCTTACTCTTCTATGGGACCCTTGGTTGGCAAGCTTCAAGCTCTTTTAATAAGACACATAGAATACGTCTTATGGTGATTATGACACGCAGGAGCGCTTCTTTAATAGTAAAATAAAGAAAGATAAAGAAAAGCAAAGAATAAAATCAAAGAAAATAACAATGTGCACATTAAGGGAATAAAACAAAGTTTCTCTAAGCTAGCAATCCAGCTCTCTAGGCCTTGCGATCTATCCTCCTCAGTTAGTTCATTCCTCTCGTCTCTCCTGTCTGTCTGTCTCTGTCTCTACGTCCGTCGTCCTCGTTCTCGTCTCTCGTGGTTCGTCGTTTTCCCCAAGACGTTTTCTGTCCCTTAAGTAGCACTGCAGGGATGCTTATCAAAGGGTTGCAGGTGTCAGGCATATCTCAAACAGGAACCAATGTGAAAGGTGTCTCTCCTCTTTACAGCTGCAGGCTTCAAAGTTACTCAGTTATCACCAAAGAGTAAATGATACAATGACTAATTAGTGGATGGTAGGGATGTCCCTGCTGATTGCCATTTGCCTTGCACAGATAGTTCAGGGTGCCATGAAGGTGCAAAGGGAGGATTTTATGGTTTTTTAGTTCCGTGGTATGTATATTATTCTTCTGGGTCTCAGCTCTAAATTTCAAGTCTTATCTGGTGGCCTGGCTAGGTTGAAGGCTATTTCTCTCTTTAAGTCCTGGGAATGTTTACTTTTAAGTTGGTGCAGGCTTGCTACATTCTTTGTTAGTGAAGGGCTAATTGTCTGCTTGTCTTTCCAGGTGCACTAACTTTCTATCTAAGCTCTCTGGCTTCTATCTATTAAGGCTTATCTCTTCCTGGGAAGATCAGCATTTACTCCAGGAAAAGCTTTATGATGCACTTGCAATAAATCTGGGTTGATCTCACGTTCTAGGACTTGGAAGTCCAGATGTGATTACAATTTACTTCTGAATAGCATGGCTGTGTTTCATTCCAGCCCACAGTGGCCAGCTCAGGGATTAATTTTGATATTACTATTAGGCTTATGCAGATCTTATTATTGATGAGAAAACGTATGTCACTGTACAGTAAAGATAAGTAAGGGGCAAGGCAGTTAAGGAATTCCAGTTCCCGACAGCGGATGCTCAGGAACCTTGTCAAGCTGAAGCTTCCATAGTCTGGATAACCTGGATCCCAACACTGGTGTGATTTTAATCATGCTATGTGAGGTCTCTGACCCTATTTATTCAAGTAAAAGGTAAAGACAATAGAACCCACTCCTTAAAGACTTTAATAATATGAAGTACTTGAGACAGCCAATGCACATTATTTTTGTCTAAAACTATGTCTCCCATATGTTGACATCAAAGTCATGGTGGGTATGTAGGATTTGACTGTGTGTTAGCCTCGAAGTTTCAAAATAGTGGGAGGTACCTACATACATACATAGTAGATAACAGAATGTCCAAAGAGAGAGCATGATCAATGACAGGAAAAATTGAATCAAGTTAAAAACAGAAGCAAAACAAAGTAAAAAAATATTATGGAAAGTTGATTTTTAGATTGCTTTTGGATATCGTCAGACAGTAAAATCAGTGTAGGACTATATGTAAATTTTCCTGCAAACTGAAATGCTTACATACTCACCTTGAGAATTTTAAGATAAAGCCTTGACTTGCTTGATTTTGAAGTAATGTTTGCTATTTTGTGAAAACCAGGAACCATCAGGGGAATTAACAAAATACAGATTCATGGACCCAATCCAAATCTGTCTCCATCCCCTTGTATATTTTCTGGTTCTGAGAATCCACAGTGGTTTGAAATCAGCCCAGCAAAACAGATTTATGGATTATCTTATGAGGTTTTAATTAATCTCACTCTCCCAAATAAGTTTCTGTAAGTGTCTTTATTAGAAGTAGAAGAACACGTAAACACAATCAAATAGATAGAAAGCAACAGGCACAGCAATCTACACTCTATTTAGGAGATTTTGAAGGCATGTAAGAAATAAATAAAAAAATCATTGGATCAAACATGATGTTATCAACATTGTAATAGAACATTCCCACTGATACAGGATTACATAATATACAAAGTTCAAATGCATGTATTGTAATACTCCTTAGTTTGTCTTGCTTCCTCTTTGCACAATGAAATAGTACTACAATAGTAAATGAGTATAATTTTAAATTAGTAGAAAGAGATAAGATGTAATGTTAGAACCAATTAGAATTGAACTATAAGGAAAGTTTTTGAGTAAGAGACTAATAATACTATAGAAATAGTCATATAAATTTATAACTATTTATAACAAATTTGTAACTATATATTATTTATAACATCAGGCATCCAAATAGTTTCTCTCAACAAGGACATATACATGTATATATGATTTTTCTAATCTTGGCATTAGTTGATTATCTCAGAAAGCTTTAAATCTTATTCCTTGATACTAAATGAGAAATTTAGTTATCATCTTAGCTAACAAGCTAAGAATAAAACCAAATCTTCATTTTGGAAAAAAAAATTGTAATAATTTTGCTGTCACAACAGCCAAGTGTAAAGCATGCTAAATAAATCTAAAGGAACCAAACATTTCTGTTGTAACACAGATAAAACTAATGTACTTGAAACAATTGAATAGTGGTAGTTAAAACTTTTAATAACCTTATCTATTTATCATATTTTTGAAGTGAAATATTAACCAGGGAAATCTATTAGGTTTCTCTTGGATTTTTCTCACTGAATTAACTATATGAATTTTATAACAAAAGATATAGTTTAGTAGAATATTTAATGTGAATAATTCTTGAATTAAATTAAGGAAAATGTTCAATATGCTCATTAATCCTCCAGGGGAAATCTGGAACACTTCTGTTTTATAAAGCCTTGTATATCTTGATTTTTTTGCTTTGTTACTATGTACTCTATACCATTGATCATTTGAGCAAATTAATATAACCTATAGCAATAATAGAGACATATTGTAAGGTAATGACTAAAAACTGAAGTGTTTATAGTTCTTTAAAGTTGATTTTTTTTTAACAATCACCACTATCTGCGCTAAAAAATTTTTATGTTGTACATACGTCCATTATGGTGGAGAATGTAGATGCGTGAGTCATATTGCCTGAGTTTCTTTGGAAGTTTTAATTTTTGTTGGATAAATCACTGAGTAAGAGTATTTGTGTGAATGTTGGAGACTGCACAATCATATGCTTGTTATTTGGCTCTCCAGGGTAATAATCCTTAAGTAACCATCAGAATTTAGCAAGAGGATGAGAGATTAGGAAAATGTTATTTGAAGAATAAAACCACACCTCTTATGGATGGGACAAACGTCTCTCTTTATTTCTCCTGTTCCTTCTTACTTTTCTATTCTCCTTCTTTTTTCCTCTCTCTCCTTCTCTCTCTTCTTTCTCTTATTTAAACTTATTCTGTATTGTATCTTTTCATAAAATCACTTGCCTACACATTCACACACATCTTATGGGTGAAGCAAAGCTTTAATACACACACACACACACACACACACACACACACACACACACACACCACACTCACATGCATCTTGTGGAAGAAGCAAAGCTTCAACACACATAAATCTTGCCCACACATCTTGCAAGCTTCTTTCTTCCCTTCTCCTGTAGAACCATTCATACTATACATACTGACATCCATCCATCCGACTCATACATCTTATCAACTTCTTTTCTCCTTTCCTCCTCTTCTTCTTATTCTCATACCCCTATATACCTTTTAGAACAATACCCTTTACTTAAGAAGAAATCATATCATAATCATGAATCCTATTTTCCAGTGAATGATTACAAGTTACATATTTAAAAAACAGGTTATTTTCAATTCCCACACCTGATTACGCACAAAAACCCAGTTTTACATGTAGTTTTCCCCACAATACATCGATATTCCAGAAACAATATTATAGATTAACAGAGTTTAAACAAGCCAAATATTCTCACAGACAGCTTCTATTGTAGTTACTAGGAAACAAGTACACATCACAGTATCCTAATATACACAATTCTTATTTAGTTAGCACAATGAAACAAGTTTGTTATTAACTAGAAAAATCCAACCTAGAACTAACCAAGAAACTCCCTTCCTACTGGCTAATTTTCATATTGCCTGAAGGTACTATGTAGGTTGCTGGGGAATAAGACATTAACATTCTTATGCAGTAATTGACCTTGCATGATACAGTACTGTCTTGCTTGCAAAATGTGTCCACTGGCATGATAGTGTCATAACTGTTGTGTTCTAACCATCCACTCTCTGACTGAACTTGAGACATACTCCACAGAAAGGAATTTAAGCTTGTTGCTTGTAAATCTGGCTTTAAAGACAACACCAAACAAACAAACAAACCATAGCTGGAGATGTCATAAGCATAAGGGACCCTGCTGTTGTTGTTATGCAAATTGATCATGTCAAACTACTTCTAAATATTTATATTTATATCAATAGATCTGTGCTACTCTGAACTTATGTTGGAGAGTCTCTTATTTGCCATAGGCAATGAATGATATGAATATTGATAAATTAAAATGCTGAGATTTATATCATGTTCAGGCTATTGGTTATTCTCAACAACTTAATGGTAAGGCCTTATTACTGAAGACAACATTGAGATATGTTATCAACCATGGAGAAGTTGAACTGATGCCTAACTAGAAGCTTCATTCTATTGACAAGTGTTCATGGTACTAGAAGGTATATTTCATGCTACCAAAAAAGAAAGATAATCATCAATATCTCCCAGCTACAAATACTACAACCTACAACAGTGACTTGCCTATAAGATATACTGGTACAATAATGACACAAACGATCTGGGAGTAACCAACTATTTTCTGATTTGATTTAATGTTCACTCAATGATATAAAATATGCAATGATATACAAATCTATGCCTGATACTGTTAAATTGTTCAAGAACCTGAGACTAGACAGTTCATGGTTCTAGGAGAAAATCCAATACTATTATTATGCAAAAGGAACACAACAGCGAAATGAATCATAGTGGCATACTCCTATACCCAGAAGCCAGTGCATTATTTGGCCTTCATGGAGAAATTTCCTGCAATAGATGAAAACTAACACAGAGACCCACAACTTGACAATTTGAAGAGAGTGAAAGAATTTGGAATGCTCAGTCCTAAATGAGATATCTTCATCAAACATTTCCACTCACAGATAAGGGATCTATGAAGAAGTAGAACTGGAAAGATTGTAAGAGCCAGAGGTGATAGATGACTTCAAGGAAACAGTGTCTTTCTGACACAACAAGATTGGTGCACATATGAACTCACAGAGACTGTGGCAACACACATGAGTCCTGACCAGGTTCAAATTAGATGAGGTCCTATTGCTGAAAAGGGGGAATGGACCCAGGCTTCCATTCCTGACCAAGAAGCTGTCTGCAATTGATATTTGTTGGGAAATGCAAAACCAATTTTCTCCAAAATAATCTCCCATGGTAAATTAACTACACTTCAGGGTAAGTCCCATGCCCAGGAGTAGTTGGCCAACACAAAACAAACTTAATGGTATTTTGCAAAACTTTTATTCATTTTCTTTGTTTGGGCTTCTATTTATTTATTTATTTGTCTTATTGTTTGTTTTTTTTTTGCTTGTTTATTTTAATTTCCATTTTTAGATTTATTTGTTTTAGAGAGAAAAAGAACTTAAAGTTGGTTGGGTAGAGAAGGTGTGGGAGGAATTAGAATAGGGAAAAACATGATCAAATATATGCATGATCTTTTTAAAATACATCTTTTTTTTAAAAGCTTAAAGATAGATACTCATTAACTTGGCTTATACATTATGCAACTTATATGTGAATACAAAATCACATGGTAATTCATAAATATGATTATTTTCATTATTTTTGGTATTGTTTAAATTTAAGCAAACAAAATAAAAAATACTTCCCTATATCTTGATGTTATTAACTGTAACTGTACTGTACTGTAGCTGTACTGTGACTAGATGTATTATTTTGTTCACTTAATATATTATCAGCAATTCCTTTTGCTTTATTTAATATCAGAGTTTTTCTCACAATATTCTGATAAATTTCTGTAAAACCTTCCTGCTAAACATAGATGCTGCAGAGACATCCTCATTTTCCTTAATTCTTTCAGATTTTCCATCTGTTGGGCACTTTGGTACCATGGGTTCCAAGCTCATGAATTTTTTTTTTTGGTTTGCCTAACACACTATTTAGTTATCTATTGGTAATTCCATTTTAAAATTTGTTTCTATTCTAAATATCATCCTTTAAAAAATAGCACATAACCAAGTGTGGTGGCACATAACTTCGTGAGTTTCAGACCAGACAGGGCTAAATACTTGTCTCAGAAACAAACAAACAAAACCACAAAAAGATAAAGCTATAAATTAAAAATAACATTATTATTTTCTTTACTTGTGAATTTTCTCTTTAAATTATGAAAATATCAACTCTGCTCCTTTTATTATCAATTAATAGTAGATATAAAGGTGATCCTATTTCCATTGTAATGATGTCAATGTTCATTAAAATGGTCTGCTTTTGACTATGCATTCCTTTTTAACAAAGATTTACTACTAAATGATTTGTAAGGGATACACAACCTGATAGGCCATATTTGAGAAATAGTGAGCTTTGTAGATGGGTGCAGTGCTTGGACTGCTGCTCCAAGTTGCTCTTGAATACTATGTTCCTCACAAATTCCATGTGTTCTACTTGGTAAGAATGAAGACTAGAACTTGAAGTAAAAGGTGAAGAGGATAATGAATCTTCTGAAATTTCTATGTTGTTTTTTTTACTTATCACATGATGTTGTATTATATTTGTTTTTTACTCTTAACATTCAAAACTTCGTGGAATAGGATAGTCTAGATATCACAACTTCATTTATTTTAGGATAGAGTTACCTTCTTTACATCCATTCATCTCTTTTCTTTATGTCTTTTAGCAATTACTCAAAGTTTCTGATTTATTTGTCCATTACTATTGTTACATGTGGGACTAAGTATATTTCAATGAACCATCTCTTATGTCAGAAGGTTTGGCGTAAATATAGGAGACTTTATATTTGTCCAGTTTACTGTCTTAAACTGGAGTACCATTCTGCTATACTTTGATTTCCTATTCTCATTTTATTTTTACATTAAGAATGATTCTATAACAATTTATCTGTAAGCATTCCTATCCCTGAGAATGTCTCAATAATGAGGGGACCTACATTACTCTATTTTGTATTATTATGTATTATTTTAGATAAATTTTAGAGGCTGTATCTGTAAAATGAAATAAAGCTTGTTTAGCTCACGGTTGTAGAGTCTCACGAGTTTTGACTTTTATCATTTACTATCCTGAGATTAAATCAATGGTGCCCATGTTAACTATGTATATATTATTATTATTATTATTATTATTATTATTATTACTATATTCTCATGATACACTCCCAACAATCTAATGATTTCTTCTACACATCACCTCTTACATGTTCCAGTGCCTCTCATGTAATTAAACTGAGGACCTAGTTTCTGATACATGAATTCTTGGGAGTCATACTAAAGTAATATCTGGACTACAGCATAACTTATCCACAGTGCTGTAAGCACAGGCTTTGCAGACCACTTTCTACCTATCTTCTCATAAGAAAAGAATTAAAAACAATTATCTTGTCTTTGTTTGACTTCTTTATTATTTATAAAAATTTAATGTGAATCATTAAAAAAGAGAAATTTACTTCGTTTTGGATGGTGTAGTGTCACTTTTTCTGTGAGTCAATGTTCATCATCCTCTCTTATTTATAGTTGTGATATTTAGTCAATTAATTTAGCATGGGATTTTTAGTAGACAAATCATCAGACAACAAAGTGGAAAAGTTTTCACTGAGCAGGAGTGGGTCTTACTCTGGACTTTCTTGGGACATTATATCTGCCTCACTGGAAAACTGTTTACTTAGCAACTCATTGTCCATTTACAGCTCACTAATTGTTATAACGTTTACCTATATTTTAAAATAAAACTGGTATGTATGTAAGGAAATTTAATTATGAGGCAAGATTAAATTGTGTATTGCATTAAAAACTTTGAACCAGTCACAAAATATCCAAATATTCCTATGCTTCTATACCATAGATGTGAGCTTCATGTTATTCTGTTCACATTTAACATATTTTTCAATTAGAGCTAGTAAAATATTTTAATGTTATGAGAAATCAATTACATAACAATAGATTTGAAATGCTAGAAGTTTCAGGACTTTTGAGAGGAGGGGGGACATGGACACACTGGTTCTTTTCTCTAGTTATGTCAGTGTGATTGTGGAGAAATGATGTAGATATGATTAGTTTAGTGGCACCTTTGGCAGTGTTTTAAAAGAAGGCAATTCAAAATTCTGCAGGAAAAGTTCATAAAGGAACACAACAGAATGCAACAGCTTAGTTTTTACTTCCAGGATTGAACATTGTGTACTGGAGAGTAGAAGTTTTCTGGAAGAAACATAAACCCTCCTTCAACATACATCTCTCAGCATAGGGCACAAAAGTGTACTGTCTGCTGAGCTCCTCTTCAAAAATGCTTGGTTGCTACAAAACACCTTTGTAAGTTGATGATGAAGGAATGTGTTGAAATGAAACTTACTCACATGCACCATGGCTTCCCCTGTCCTGTGAAGCAGCCTCAGCTGGCCTACTGCCATGGCAGCTCCAAGGTGGGAAGTTGCATGGGGAGTATGTCCGGGTGGCATGATTCTTACCAGGCAACCATCTGCCTTTGTTTGGAACCTAGAGCCAGAGAGAGTGAGAACAGAGACTCTTGGGAGGTACTGTCAAAAAAGCATTCTCTCTAGTGTAATGCAAGGGTCTTACACTTATCAAGTTGCGGGTGAGGGAGATCTTTTGGTATTCACAAGTAAGGCCATTGGTTAAAACAGGGATGCTGGGATAGGTGCTTAGGTAAGCAATCCTGCCGATCATAGCCTGTCCCTTGAAGGGGGTGGAGTTTTGCTGTGGCTTGTGGTATCAGCACAGAGACGGCAAAGGGGAAGGGTCAGGGGTCCAGTCAGCTCAACATTTCAGGCTGGGGTTCCAAATGCCCTCAACCCACTGCTTCCATGTGACTACCTCCATGAGGGCCCCACAACTCCCGATTTGTTTTTAATAAGAAAAGCCAAATATAAGTTATTTTTAAATTTTTCAAGGGAAATTATAATTTGATTGGTAGCTATTTGGCAGCATCATTTACCTGTTGCTGTAACTGCTGGGTTTAAGCTATTGGGGTGTTTGAATATCAAGGCATATAGGTATTGAGGGTGTAATGGGCTTATAGACCCAGCTGGAAGTTTTTGGGGTTATATATATATGTCCTATTTTACCATCTTAGAGTCATTAGCATAAAATAACATCCCTCCCACAAGTTATAGAGGTTCAGCACAGTCACAATAAAGGGGGTTTATCTGTTCATGGAGAGATGTGAAGCTGTGAAGCTAGTAGCAGTGAAGGACATGGCTAGATCTGGTCTGTCCTGGAGGTTACTGGTGAAATGGTGTGTTTCTGGACATGTCAATGGATGAGGGGACAGGGTGATCTTTCTTCTTTTTTGGTCTTTTCTCAGTTGCTAAGCTCATATAGACATGTGAAATAATCTGAAGGCTTGTTGTGTGTGTGTGGAGGGGGTGGGAGAGTTGGTGCAGGTACTGATAAATTCTTGTCATTAGAGAAGTATAGGAGGGTTGACACATTTTGGTTAAGAAATTAAGAGGTTATACTGGATTTGGCAGAGGAAAATTCTGTAAGGCAGGCTGAACATTAAAGAGACAAGTATCTTGTGTCATCTATAAAAGGGGCACTGAAGATTTTCCTTGTAAAGCCTTGATAGGCACTACTTATAGTAGTGAACTGGAAAGTGAGGTACAGTAATGAAATGAGACATTACATAGGCACTGGGATTTGGGATTCGAGTGGGACCCAGAAAGACAGACATCTCTGAGTGGGGGTTCTCTGGGGACCATTATCTTGTAGTTTCCTGTAAAGAGAGGTTAGGTTTGTTAGTGATAGGAAATTTCACCATGTATTGGATCTGGAATTTCCTTTTGATCTTGATTTCTATGTTAGGGAATGAGAGAGTGAGGTGCCAGACTAGAATAATTTTTCAGTCAATCCTTTCCTACAGTGCTCATCCCAGGGGTCTGGGATACTTTAGTGGGAGGTAGCTGAGTTAGAATCTAGAATGACAAAAACAGCCGTGATGATCTTTTGGCTCCTCTGGGGGTGGCATCTCCTCCATTTCCTCAGTTGCTCTTTTAGCGAGAGCTGAACCATTTTCTTAGTCCATGGGGTGATGTCTGACGTTTCTGGCTGGGATTCAAATAGATTTGGGCTGGTCTTGTTGAAAGACACAAGCAAAATCCTTTCCCATTGTGAGAAGGCGGTCAAGTCCCTTCCATATTTTATCTAGAAGGTCATGCCATAGCACCAGGATGGAGGGAAGTTTTCTTGGAGTGTGCCAGTGGAGAATGATGGGAGAATGTTTCAAATTTTTGTAAATGTTGAATATATCATAGGAGAATATCTGTTGGGTGAAAGGTTTCATGATGTTGTATAGAAACTTTTAGAGGAAAATTGCCCCAGTAAATACAATTAAGGTTCAAAGATCCAATCAGTATGCCTATCCATGTATCAGGAATTATGTGTCTAGTATGTTGTCATGTAGCTGTCACAGTGGGGAATCTGGCACCTATAGAGCTTCCTGTAAAGAGAGGTTAACAGGGTGAGACCCATGGTAAGGAGAGCTACTGAGCATTGGGATAGTCAAGACAGCCAGGTAATGGCTGAAATCTCCTTTTGGATATGAACTTCTTGTTGAGAAATGTTTTTGTAAGTTAGTACTGGCTTTGGGGTGAAGATTGATTAGGTCCTTCAGAGGAAAGTCAGACTATCTCCTTGGTCAGTGTTGATTTGTTGAAATATCTGGAATGTAGACTTCTGTGGGAAGACAAATATCTTTTCCTTTGGGGTGGAGGTTTTTTTTTTTTTTTGTTTTTGTTTTTTTGTTTTTTTTTCTTTTTTTAATGTCCCATCTGTAAGTGGACCCTGCTTTAGGACTATTAGTGACTGAATATATGGAGAGAAATTGCCCAATTTTTATTTTTGAGTTGATTTTTGAGTGTTTGGTGTCTTTTATTCATGATATTTTGAAGCTTAAATTTTACAAAAAGGGATAAATATCATAAAATTAGCATTGTTTGTAGTCTGTATTAAAGTGTAGACAAATACCTTGAGTTATAGTAAAAGCTATGTATTAAAGCACACATTATAGAAGGAATATTTAGGTGTTAGTAGTCATTTGTAAAAACATTTGGACATATGTGGATCTATACCTTTGAGTTATTAAATTTATGGCTCTGAGCCAAAGGTATGAACATTTTGTCTATCTAGAAGACTAGTTGTATAAATCAGACCTAGGGAAGCATTTTAATCTGATGAGAAACATTTTGAAGTTTATATTTTGGAGACAGCCAAATGAATTTTAGAATCTTGTAACACTGATACCAGTTTCTTTAAAAAACACTAATTAACAGTGATACCAGTTTTTTTTAAAACACTAATTTGGAGTTTTACCAAAAAGCCTGAATCCTTTAGTAAATTCATACAAGGCCCGAATGAGGCATTCACTGATTTTTTTTTTTTTTAACAGAGATTGGCTCCTGTTGTCCATAAAACAGAATTAGACTCAGAAGCAAGGCAAGTGTTAATTAAAACTCAGAAATTTTGGAATTTAAATATAACCAATCATTTATATATATATGTATATGTATATATATGTATATATATAATACATTTACAATTTGTATTTGTATAACCTTAAAAGTATCATTTATGACCTCAGAATCTTACATAGACATTTATTTAATCATTTACCATGAAAAGAGATGTTACTTTTGCCTTCTTAGGGTCTAGAAACAAGACAAGCTGTCTTTTTAAACTAGAGACTTTATTTTAAATGTGAAGAGAAATGAGAAGGCAGCTGAAGTCCTGTTTATATATATTTTAAACACACATACACACACACACACACACACACACACACACACACATATATATAAGTTACACCAAAGATCTGAGGAAAAACCAACTGTAGATTGAGCAGCTCTCTAGAATATTTGATGGCTATAATCTCTTCTTATCTGTAAGCTAACCAGGATATCTCTATAAGTTAAGTATATATTAGCTTTTAGTTATTTGCCTGACTTTAGATTTTGAAGCACATATATTTATTTATGACTACAAAATACATAACAAAAGCTGAATTAATTAGTATTTTGTATGACTGGCATACAAATAGCAAGAGGCCAAATTAATTAATATTACATTAAAATATAAAGCAAGAAACCAAATAAAGTTTGCTTTGGAATTAATTGTATCAGTTAGCGTGTTGTATAATTATTTATCTGAACACATTAAATAATTTAGCACCCTGTATAAGGCCATAAGAATGAATGCTGTTAAATATTATAGTCTTAATAAAGCATAGTATTAGGGAGTTACAGTTTTTAATATTACCAATTTAACAGCATAACCAATAATGTATTAATTATCCAGTAATTCTTACATTAATAGGGATGTTACAGCTTTTATCTGATAAGCTTGAGCTTTATAATTTAGTTGAAAATTTAACATAATTAAGTACCCAAGAATGATGTTATAAAAGGACTGGTATGTAATTATGGAATATCAGTTTTAAAATTTTGCTCTTAAGGTTTGAAACAGGCAGCAGCAACTGTGGTGTACATGGTGTCAGCAACTGTGAGAGAGAGAGACAGCATCTGCAGACAGAAGGCAAAGCTAGCAGCCTCTATGGGAGGTCGTGTCTGTACAGAGCTGCTTTTTAAATGGTAATAGATTAAGACAGCTTAAACATTTCTAAATATCCTACAGCTTGCTTTTAAGAATATCAGTTCTAAAATTTACTTTTAATAAGATCTGCTTCTGTGTTACACCTCTGCGGACAGATGCACTGCTTGTTCCTGTCAGCAGAGGATGGGGTACGTGTGCGGGGTCATCATGGCAGGTTTTTTTGATATCAAAAAGTCCACTTTATTCATCCTTAAAGTTCAAAATTTTTCACCTGTGCTCTTGCCATCAGGATAAATTATATTTTGAGTAAAGCAAGACATGCAGCAAAGCATATTTTAATAAAATTTAAATCTCTGGCTTTATTCTTGAAGCTCGTGGTGAGAATCAAGATGGCAGTGCCCATGAGGACTTGGCTGTGTTGCCAGGGTAACAAGAACCCGGAAGGCATTTTTGACCAATCACTGCTTGAGTAAAGACGAGACCTTCTGCCCTCAGTATGAAGCATTTTCTGTCTGTACCACTCACTGTTTCTGCTGAAATCCGAGGGCAGGTCTTCTGCCCTATCTGCATATGTGCTCTGCCTGTCCGCGCATGAAGAGTACAGTTTGATCTTTGGAAATTTTTTTTTTCTTAATAAACCATATCAGGGGCAAACAAGGATTTTAAGGGAGAGGGAGAAAAATAGCTTAATAGTTAAATAGATGCTCAGGAGCTGAGCTTTGGGAGGGTTGAGTGGATGTAGCCCTTTTTGCTAGCATGCAAATGCTGCTGTATGCTTTTGTGAGTGCTCCGTTTAAGCAGCTCTTTGGCTTAAAATCCCGAGCTACAGGTTATTCTAGCTAACCTTACTAGTAATTGTTGGTGACTACACCACCATGGCAGTGTAAGTGACTGCTTGACAGGGCTCCTCCAGCCCTCCTCCTCCAGGGCTGTCACTCCAAGGAATTATTTACCTCTCCACTTCTTTCTGTTGTATAGCTGCTGACAGTCTCATCGATCATGGTACCTGTTTTGCTTATTGGTAATACTAAAAATAATCCTTAATTCAGCTCTTATCAACTAGGAAAGGGATACATTATACAGAACAGGGTCATGGTGATTTCAACACTAAAAATAATAATAAAAATCTTACTGACCTTCAAATCCTAAGCATATGTGAAAGTTATTTCATGTCTAGTATCTCTGTCCTGATAATTCACAGAGAATGAGGGAACTGTATTACAAAGTTATTCCTGCCACAAAAGGCACTGATTCCCCAGTAAAGACATGGGCCAATGAGCCTGGATAAAGGAATTAGTATGTCTGGAAAGACAAGGAAACATAGATAATCACCCCTGAAAATACTTGCCCTTTTTTTAAAGAAGAAAGCCTACCTAGAGGCAATGATAATATCATATGAAGAAGCTATTATAAATTATAAATCTAGGATAGATGTGATTATACTCAAAGCTTACATATCTGTTTAAGACTGAAAGTGTTAGATCTATATATTAACTTGAAACTACAAAGAGCTGCAGAAATAAGAAAGTGGAAAAAGAGGAATAGATGCTGTTAACGCTAAAGAAATATATGATCAAAGTTTAGATAGATGTAGAAGAAGTAGAAAAACTAGAGAAAGCTTAAAAACCTATAAATATAGAAATTCTTTCTGACACTTTTGTGGCCTTCTGTCTATCTGTCTGATACATGCCGTAACTGCAAGTAGAGCACCAGCAAACCTGTTAATGAACCATTGTGTTAGAGGTTTCCCGAGAAAAAAGACAACACATTAAGCTATTACTATGAAGATTGTTCTTTCTTACAATGTAACTATGCAAGTTCTTTGAAGCTATGATTGTATTTGACCTTGATAAACTGATAAAGTAAATAAAAGATGGCAATGATAATCAGCCAAATGAGCCAGCCCTGTGAACTCCCTGGCTGAATCTTTAACCAGCTATCTCTTTATCAAGCACTCTTTCAAATCCTTTTTTTTTTCTTTTGCCCATCCATTCATCTCTTCTTCAGGTCCTTTCCTGACCCTCCTGCTTGCTGAGGCTGAGCCCCAGCAAGTAATAATACTTTTAGGCTGCAAGAAGGAGTCCTTAGCTGGCCAGAGAGAAAGGAGGAAGTACAAAAGCTAGCACCCTCACCACATGGCTAAGCCATATCTGGGCAGTTACTATGGCTCAGACCAAAAATAGAGTAGGAAGCAAAAGTTCTGTCTGTCCTCAAAACACATGGAGACAAAACCAATGACTGTCTACCTAAAGCCAAAGGCATTACCCTTTCTTCTTAACATAAAGGGAGTCTCACTATACCGCTGTATGTAAAGGAAGATAAACAGGTCATGCATCTTGACCACGTTAGGCACTACCTGTTGAAATGAAACTCATCCATGTGTGTCCCCACTCACAGCTTTCCTTGTCCTGTGAAGCAGCCACAGCTGGCTCAGGGCTATGGCAGCTCCCAGAAGGGAAGCCATGTGGGGAGCTTGTCAGGGTAGTATGGTTCTTACTGCATAGCCATCTGCCTTTGATCAGAGCCTGGAGCTAGAAAGAGTGAGACCAGAGACTCAGGGAAGATGCCATTAGAGGTGCATTCTCTCTAGTTTAATGAGTCTTATATTTATCAGGTTGAGAGCAAGGGAAGGTCTTTTGGTATTCAGGGGTAAGGTCATTGGTTAAAACAGGGATGCTAGGATATGTGCTTGAGTAAGCAATACTGCCATCATTTCAGGCTGTGGTTCTATGACCCCTCAATCCCTGCTTCTATGTGACCATATCCATGAGGGCACCACAGGAATGGACCACTCCAGATATACTGTACAAGAAAACAGAAGCAAAGAGGCAGAAATTAGAGTTTTGAGTCGGGTAACAGAGGAACTTATGTGCTGGGCAAGAGTGGGGTTAAATTTACACAATCTCATAAATGACTTGTATGGAGGAATTCAAGTACATGAGCAGATAAATTCATATCTAGAAATTGAGGAGGAACATGGGCATAATTAGGTAAATGTACACTTGGAGTCTATAAAATACAGAATTAATTAATACATTAAGTATGATTTCAGATATGTGATTTTACCTCAGATATACTGTTAATAAAACAGTAAATGTTTTAATGACCCATATACTAAGGATTTAAAATTACCACTAATGGTAATTTTACCAGTGTTTAATGGAGCCTTGGTAATACATTGTTTGTTGCAGTGACCAAGGAAAGAGAAATTCAGATGGAGGTCCTTAAAATGAGACTTGAAGACAAAGAAAGAATTGGGCATGGAAAGAATCCCATGAAAAAGTCACAGCACCTGTGAAGACAGAAGCTGAGGAGCATGCCAACTCAAGGTAAAGGTCATTGACAGGTATAGATATAACGGTGAAACTCTAAACCAAAACATATTCTACAACATATTTTATCATCCTTGGAACAACACCAGAGTAAACTTGAAGTTCAATGAAGAATACTGATATGAAAGTTTCACATATAGCAGAAAAGCAACATGGTCTGAATAGACCAATGTATAGAAGAAAATAAGAGATACAGGGGTTGAGTTGAATTGGTGATAGTAGAGATGGAGAGAAGACAGTATCTGGGAAACGGATTAGTAGTTTTTAATGATGCATTAGCTGTAGAGACTAATCAGAAGCAGAGCTTAAACAAGCTTTTGGTGTTTGTGAGTCAGGAGGACTGATCAGAGTTCACCTTTTGATTTATAAAAAGTGAAGTACTGTGAAATTTAAGTTAATCAACAAAATATATGCAGTTGAACTTCTGAGAAGAATTTTGGGTTGTTTCTTTTCTGACTCTTTGGGATCTTCCTGTTTTCTTTGTTATGGCTCAGTTCTATTTTTCCACAATCTGTCTTTGTCCTCCCACTTGAAAGACTTTTTTCAGGCTTATAACCTCCAACCCTAGGTCTTACCACCCCTCTGTTTGTCATTAATTCAGTCCTCTCTCTTCATGTAGGTTTGTATGTTTGACTTGTTGCTTGACTTTTCTTGTGTATAAATTTATTGCCTACCTAAAACTTCATGCTGTTGCTGAAGACACAAACACTCACAAAATAATATATACTAATACGTATCGCATGTTTGCCTTCCTTCTCAAAATACAATAAATAATATAGCTCAGATGAACAGATGCTTTAAATACCCTAAAAGTGTTTATAAGAACCAGCTTGCTCTCAATAATTTTGTTCTTCAGCTGGAATTATTCTCAATATACAAGTAGATAGTAAATGGCTGTAATTGTAGAGATATATACTCCAGAAAGCTACATGTATTGTGAGTTTAGAAACCTAGGAGCTGAGCAATCACTTGAAATGGAATGTGGAAGCCTCTTGTTTTAACTTTAGACAATTCAATTTAGAAATATGAAAACTATTTTTTAAGTGTGTATACTGGAAAATATACTCCAATTCCTACATATAAGAGAAACTTTCACATATTTAATCATCATTTATTTTTAGCATGTTTACTTTGGGAACATAGGTTTAAGCCATTTTCAAAAGCATGTACTTGATAATAAAAAATGTCTTATTAAATATTGCAGAATTATCCTATTATTTTTCCTCTGTGGGATGTCATGATAGGTGTGTGAGATGCAGTGCTTGAGTGTAAATCAGATGTATTTCTCTGGATATCTATGATATGGCTATCCAGGAAAGGAGTAGTTACAAATGGGAACCAAGACAATCTTTAAAGGAAAAAAAAAGTGATTTACAAAGGGATAGCCATTCCAGAACAAACTTAATGCTGAGGTGCTCATGCAGTCGTGAGTGGAGAGTGCGGTAAGGAGGATCAATAAGTCTGTAAAACTTATGAAGAAGCAACTATAAGAGATGATTTTTTTCTGCATGTTCTTTAGCATCCTATTGAGTCACACTGTTTATAACTGATACATTTTTTTGTAGATTATAAAGTAAGGCAACTCTAAGAAAAAAGAAAATCACCACTGAGGACTAAGTTAAAATTCATAGTGGTGAAATCTTCATTTTTCAAATGAAGGGTGGGAAGCTTAGGGTTTAAAGTAACATTTTATAGCATCTGGATATATATAGTGACTGCCGCTGTAACAGATCAAGAAAAGTTAATATGGAAAATAAGTAGAGAAAATAAGCTCTTTAATGATTCAAGGCTCCATGAATTCTCCACTAGCTGGCCCCTTTCCTGTTACTTTCCTGAAGATACTGCAACCACTTTGTATCTATTTGCAACAAGGATCAAATAGTATGTACAAAATATATGTAAACCAATGTCAGGGGAAACCTCAGCATAGAGATGAAAGTTGGGCATATAATCTCACTTTAAGCTGTGTAGTTATTGGGAATTTTATCTGCTAGGAGAGGGAGGGATGATCTACCCTAAGAGTATAGCCCTTGGTAAATCAATTATGCTCCAAGGGAAGACTACATATTCAAGAATACTTAGGCATTACATATTTGTCTTGATTTTTTTTTTTGTTTTACTATTTTTTTGATTTATTTATTCATTGTTTTTAGAAAAGCACAATGAGGGTCTGGTAGGGAAGGGGGATTGGATCTTGGAAGAATTGGGGGATGAGTGAATATTATCAAATACACATGACGTAAAATTCTTGAAGAACTAATAAAAAATAAAACATTTGTAAAAATTAACCAAAATTATCTCACCTAAAAGTCTATTGCACGACTCCTGTGCCACCTTCTCATCTCTCTCTCTCATTCCCTCATAGTAGCTCTGAACCAACATGCAAATATGGAACCCTCGATTTGGCTCATAGCTTCATGAGACCATAATCTGGCTTTTCTGGTTGACTCAAGGAGCATGCTATGAATATCTAGCTCAGTAGCAGTGAAGTTCAAGATCATCCATTCTGTTGTTTAACATGACGAGCACTGAATTTTCGACTTCATAATTCCTAGGCTTCAAGAATTGTGTTTACTGAGTCAAAGCTTGGCAGCAGTCATAAATAATACATATTCAGCATACCCAAGTATTTCAAACTCTGTTATGAGTACTTCAATACTGTCAAGAAAAATAAAGAGAGTGGTATGAATCCAAAACACTCAATCATCTAATCTATTCTTGATATCCGATTCTACTTGTTTTTACTTATGTTTTAAATTTTTGTTTTGTTTCCATAGCATTTTGTATTTTCCAAATGAAGTAATTTTTAATATCTACTGTCATAAACTTTTCTTTTTCAATGTTAATGTGTGAATTGCTGTTGAAAGGTTAAAATATTTACATATGTGTATGTCTCCTCCAGTTTTTTCTTCTCCCACAGGATTCTAAATCATCTTTTTTTAGTGTTTTTGTTCATATACCACTGTTAACATTCATAATTGGTCCAGTTGTAATGATGAAACAGAATTATATCAACTGAAAAACTTTATATAGGCTTTTGATAGTGACATTCCACATACTAACCACACACAATTTTTCATGGAACAAAATTGTAAAATGTTTTCTTGTTGTTGTTCCATGTGTGACAAGTTCTGTTTAAAGCAGAAATTGCTTCAATTAACTTTAATTCCTAAAATAGATTGCTTTGATGAAATAATTGCACCCTGCTCTTAGCTGCATTGTTGGACTCATAGTAATTGGGTTAATTAAAAAATAAAGTAGTTATAGCCATAAGAACACTGGTTTTTAAATGACAAAGGGCAAGGCAAAATTGCAAATAATTTTTGCATTGGAGGATTAACAATGATTCATTTGCAAATCTACTCTTTAGTGGTTAGCCTTAAAGATGCTAGATAGGTATTCATGCTTAGGTTCTTGTTGAAATAGCCTATTCACCATTATTTTCTTTTGCATTTTTTTAATTTTACTTTTGAGATTATAATTTAATTAAGACGTATTCCTCTTTCCTCCAAACCCTTCCATATATCCCTTCCTCCCTCCAAATTCATGGTCTCTTTTATCATTATTTTTTACCATATGTATACTTTCTTAATCCTTTGTGTTTGATTGAGAAGGAGGCTTAGCAGTATGCAGAGCCATAGTTCACATAAAATCTTGTCTTTGTGGAGCTCTCTGTGCAAACAGCATCTGTAATAGCTGGAGGGGCTCCCTGGCTACATTTACATTCTTAATAATACTAATGATCTTATGCTTTATATCTTCTGATCTTACTCTGGTCTTTTTTACAGAATCCTACTCAACAATGCAACATCTGCCCCATTTCCAGCTGCATGAACCAAGAGTTTGATCACATTGTAGACTAAAATCAGTATGAGTATTTATGATTTTCTCCCAATTTGAATTTAAGTTTCCATATAACACTTCCCAATTCAGTCCTCTCCAAGGACACACCTTAATAGAGGATTTTGTATACAGGCACATGCCCTCACACAAACATACACATGAAGAACTAAAATAGATTTTGTTTATGTTTTATGCTTTTATATTAAAGAATGTACTCCTTGAAATCAGATGTACCATCACTTGTTACATGTTTATTATAATACGCCTAGGGATAATATACATTTGTCAATATGATTGATAAATGCTGACCAGGAAATTTCTAATGCCAGGTCATTCTAATGAATGCTTCTATAGTTATCCACTCATTTAATCCTTACAAATGTGGGAGAGTTGCGGGTCATCTGTTGGTACCTAGTGTCTGGCTTGTTGACCCTTTGACTGAAACTCATGCATGCTCAGAATGATTCCACACCTAATATCATTGACAAATGCCCAGATTAGTCAGATATCCTATTATTGCATTCATATCTCTTTATTTTATGCTATCATTCTCACAAAGGTTATTAATCATTTTGCATGTGAGAAAATGGATGGAGACAGATTAAGGAAAGGATATAGAGCCTACTTAAGACCCAAATGTGTCTCATTCCTAGTAAGTACTCATTCTTCATGCAATATTTTTATTTTTTTTAAGGTCAGAGGACACTTTCTCTTTTGTCAAACCTTAAATGAATAATCACAAGCAAAACTTTACCATACTCGTTTAACATGTGAATGAATAACATTTGGCTGGGTGGAATTTTCTGTAGATGTTTGTTAAATCCATCAACTCCAGAGTTTCTCTATATAGTTTTTGTTTGGATGACATATATTGGTGAGAATGTAATATTAAAGTCATCCATTATGTTCTGGCTATTCTTATGTCAACTTGGCACACAAACTAGAATTATTTGAAAGCGGAGAAAATTAATTGATAAAATGCTGTCATAACAGCTTGCTGTAAGGTAATTTCTTAATTAGTAAATGGTGGAGGAGTACCCAGCCCATTATGGGTGGTTCCATGTCTGGCTTGGTAGTCTTGAGTTCTAGAAGAAATCAGACTGAGCAAACCATAAGAAGCAAACCAGTAATCAGCATCCTTCTTTGGCCTCTGCGTTAGGTGCTGCCTCCAGGTTCCAACCGCATTTGAGTTTCTGTCCAGGCTTCCTTCAATGATGGACTATGCTGTAGAAGTATAAGCCAAATAAATCATTTTCTCACTAAATTGCTTTTTGTTCATAAACCCTACTAAGAGACAATATCACTGTGTTAGTGTCAATATATGACTTTAGATGTAATGCTAATTCTTTTATAAAATTGTATACTATTGTGTTTAATGTGTAAATATTTAGAACTGAAATATACTCTTGGTAGAAATATTTTCTATATTAATTGTGTAGAATTTATTCTTATATCTTCTGATTATTTTTAATTTAAAGTCTATTTTGTCAAATGTTAATTAATATTAATAAGTTAATTAAGCTATGTCTGCTTGTTTCTTAGTTCCATTTTCTAGGGACACCATTTATATTGTTTCACTTTAAGGTGGTATTTGTTACTGATGGTGAGGTATATTTCTTGGATGCATCAAAAAGTTGGACCTCTTTTTTTAATACAGTATGTCACTCTACATCTTTTTATTGGGGGAATTGCGACTGTTAAAATTGAGGGTTATTATTTAACAGAGTTTAATTCTTATAATTTTGTTGTCTAGTTTTGCTTAGTTTTGTTTTTTAAGACTACTTGTGGTAACTACTCTGGGATTATTTATTCCTTATCTCCTCTTAGAATGCAATTAACCTCCTCTTTAGACTAAAAAGTTTTTCTTCTAATGTTATCTACAGATTTAGATTGGTCGACAAAGATTTCTTAAATTTGTTTTTATCATGAATGTTTTTCTTTCTCTTTTGATTATGATTGATAGTTTGGATGGATACAGTACTCTGGGGTGGCATATGCTATCTTTTAAAGCTTGTAGAATATCAGTTCAAACCCTCTAGCTTTTAGACTCTTTAAAAATAACAGAGGTTATTCTAATGGGCCTGCCTTTATATGTAACTAGGTCCTTTTTTCTTGTAGCTTTTTATGTATGTTGTTTGTTCTTTTTATTTAATATTTTCATTATTATTAAAGTTGAGTGGGTAGAGAAGTAGGAAAGGATCAAGGAAGAGCTGATTGAGAAAAGGGAAATAATATATATCATATAAAATTCTCAAGAAACAAAACATTAAAAATTTAGCCTGATTTTGATTTATGTAGTATGTTGTGTATATGCTGTAGCCCTGATAGAACTGTTCTCATTCTGCCATTGTAGAGCCAAGACATTTGCCTTTTACTTGGCTGGGGACATGGATTGTTTCCTGACTAGTGCTACCCACATAGATTTCTTTGGTGCTAATTGCCACTGGTATCTTTTCCTTCAGTATCATTTTATATTTTTAAATGAGTAAATACTGTTTAACCAAAGAACATAGAAACTCCAGATAGTATTATCCTCTGTACATATTCTAATATCTTTAGTTACAACAATTAATGAGTCTTTACTGAAAAAATTTTCATGACACCAAGGGAGTTAGATAAGAGTATGGATGTTCAAAGCTATGTCAGTTGCAAGGAAAGATGAGTTGAAAGTAGACAGGAAATTTAAGTATTTAGAAACTGAGGAGGCTGTGAAAGAGACTGAAGAAATTGAATTGGACCAATGTGTTGTAAATTTGCTTGGGGCAATGAAGGAAAACCTAAGACATGTTAATTATTTAAAATTAAGAAGATTAAATTCTGTGACCTAATTTTGCAGATAATATAATCATTAAGAAGCACAAAGGCAACCCAGAGGATTAAGAAGAAAGTGGTTACCAGAATCCAGGGGCAGATATTAGGTTAAACTTTCTGGTGGATTCTGAGCTATAATACTGGGAAGAAACAGTTATAGAGAGGCAAAGCTAGAGTGGTGAGTGTGTATGTGTGTGTCAAGATCAGAAGAAAAGTAAAGGAGGCACGAAAGTGAACACAGGTAGCATTTAACTTCTGTTCTCCTCTCATTACTAGAAACCCAGTGGAACCTGGAGTGATAATTTTACTGGGTGCAAGAACAACATGACACAGAAATTGACACTTCTGTGATATGGAAGTAAGAAGAGGGAATATAAGAAAAGGGTTTCAAAACATAGGTCACAGAATAGCCTATGTATTCAAAAGGAAGTTTGGAGAAAATAAATCTCCTCAGATCAAATGGTTACCACATGGCTTGGTCAGATGTCAAAAGATTTACTTATGATGCATCTCATATTCAATGATAGTTTTAGAAATGGAACTTGGAGCTGTTGTCCTCAATAGCTTCATTCATGATGCTTTGGAAAACAAAATCTTTAAATGACTTGTTTGTAGAGAACAGAGTACTTGGCACCATTTGTTGCTAAGTTAGTGATGACTTCATTTTTATCTTTCACTTTGTAGAAATAATATTTCCTGGAAGACATTTAGAAAAAAATCTCCTTTCCTGTAACTGGATATTATGGGTCCTGTGAAAACTTGTGACTTTCTCTTCACTGTATGAAGTGGTAAAGCAGGCAAAACATAGTTAAAGTTATAGCTGAGGAAATATCATGGCTGGCATTGAATCTAGAGCCTTTCATGGCATAGGACGGGGATGTTGATCAGGGGGATAAAATGAATTGCCTAATATTATAATAAAACTTTGAAAGTTCTGATTGATTTGTTGTGTAGGCACATTTTAAATTCTCATTTTGCTCCTTTTTATGTGGTCATAGAAACAACTTCTACCTCTTTAATTTCATTGTCCTCAATTTTATAAATGTAATAATAGTATTTATAAACAGAGTCCTCATAAGGCTATTTGAGATCATTTTTACCATGGACCAGCACTCTTTCTGTGAATATCTAGATTGAATTTTAGACAAGGTTCGTCAAATAATCTCTGTTGCAACTATTTTATGCACACAGGCATAGAAGGAAAGAGTCACAGACCATATGCAAACAATTGAACCAATTTACAATGGAGTTTTATGCACAAAATGGAGTGGCTAACAATGTTGTTCATAATTTGGTGTTTTTTGACCCTCCATAAGATATTTCTAATATAGTAACTGGCAGAGTAAAGATTTAGTGAATTTTACTGACATTGTTTATATCATTACTAATACTATGTTTGTTGTACAGATAAATAAAATAATTTTTATTGAAAACACTAAGCATTCAGTGAAATCTCTGAGAGATTTGTTTATGACTTCCTACAAAAGAATTTCTCCCTTCTAGGTTCTGGCCTTCTCTGGGATATCGTGAAGCATTATTGTAAGGATAACATGTCCTGAAACAATTTCAAAAGATCTGCACATACTAAACACTAAACTCGAAATCAGAGGCTAAATCTGTAAAGCTAAATGGCTGTGTTAAGCCTCACATAAATCCCAGAGAAAACAGCCAACCTAGACCTGTCAGTGAGGAGCCATAACAGAAGTGTAGGAGTGTGTGGACAGAGTGATGTAAAACTCTCACTCTCCTGAGGTTGTATATAGGGCAGGTTGTTAAAATGTGATGACGGTAAAAATATGTGAGCACATCTGAACTTTGGTTTAGGGCAGCAAGCATTTCCTGTTGCCTTCCAGATGCAGCATTTTGATGCACAGCCATTAAATTGAACCAAATAGGCTACAGAAAACAGACTTGAAAGTACAGTTAAACTAGAAAGAATTTGGGTCACTGATAGAGATAACTGAAATGTTAAACTCATAACAAATAGCAAGTCTGACAAAAGAACTTAAGGGTGAGAACTCCCTCATGGCTGAATTTGTTACTCTGAATTCTTAGAAAAATTATACTAACTAAAAAATACTCCAAGAAATAACCAGTAACAAAGCAGGTTCCAGAAAGTGACTATATTTGTACAACAACTTGGCTAAGCCATCATAGTCTACTGCCATGCTTCAACCAACTTAGTAAGAGAAGACAAAGAAAGTCATGTCTGCCTTTTACTACTTCAAAATTCTGTGAGAACGTTAATGGACGCTAATGTGTTTACATCCTCAAAAGTCTTGACATTTCTTGGAACCATAAAGGAGATTTGGCTTGAAATGTAGATATTTTGTACATAGTCAGTTGCTCTTCTTGCACAAAGTCTAGTTATGCTCTTTGAGAAATGTAGTACCTCGAGGGAAAGCTTTTGCTGTAGTTTTTATTTTGTATTATTTTTTACATGCTAGGTAAAATGTGTAATACATATGATACATATTTATACTTTTTACCTATTGCTATTGTATATAAAACACTTCATTTGTGAAATGTGTTCTAAACAAAAGCTCAGTTTATGGTGTAGTTCCTAAAATAGCAGGTTGGCAAATTTTCATAAAGCCACAGATACGAAATGTTTTAGGCATTTCAAGCTGTAAATGGGCAAAATTGTTTACTTTTGTTGTTGAGAAAGGGAGCCAACCAGAAATGATATGTAAACAAATCAGAATTCATACATCTTAATAAAATTTTATTTATACAAAAAGGCATTGGGCTAGATTTTCTCTTAAAGCCATGATTTGTTTACTACTGCTAAAGAATAAGAGTTTATTATAAGAGTTTATTACTTACAGAGGACCCTTACCTGTTGTGTCTGTTGTCTATCAGCCAGTTAATTATGTAAAGATACATTCTTATTAAATGTATTTATGACTAAAGGGAGAGAGAGTTTACTAAGGCATCAATGTAGTAGTGGTCTTGAAGAGCACAAACACAATTGTACCTTGATTTAACACATTTGCTTTGTGTTTAAATACTAATTAGAAGACAGTCTTTCTATCATATTCCCTAGGATGATGAATTTTATCCTCAGGACAATGAGTAGTGCATTAAGTAATACATAATGTAAGTATTTCAATAATTAGTAGATTTGTAACTTTGGGGTAATTTTATGTGCAGTAGTACAAACAGTGACTACTTCCAACAAACACAGTATTTTGATAGAAAAAGTATCTGATATTTATTAGGTTCTCAGGTAAATATCTATTGGATGATGATCACCCTGGCTTTTGGGTTATTGGAGGTCTTCCCACTAACAAACAGTTTTCTAGATTATTCAAAGACAACCAATGACTGCTTTGTGTGTTCTTTTATAGACATATAATTTTGCAAAAATCAAAATCAAAATCTAACAGAACCAAACAAGTTGAGCATAGGTAAAACAAACAATGAAAACTCACTTTGACATTTATTTGCTGGTATGGTAGTTACCATTCTTTCTGCTTTTCAGGTTTAAGTGCCCATAGTGCTTTTACAGTGATAACTATGACACATGTCAGTTCAGAAAGATAAGTGTTTCCATTTCTGACTGTTCATTCACATAGGTGTTAATTTTGTATAGGCTGTGAAACTGGATGAAAGCCAGATGCCATATGAGAAGATGAGGAAACAAAAACACATGTTACTTAGTTAGTTAGGAAATCTATAAGTAGATCACTATATACTAATATAGTTAATATATTCATAATGCCTTATGATTATGGGGAACTTGGCAATAAACTCTGGCAGAATGTTCTTTGCTAAGTTCAAAGGAAAATTTAAGAACAAAGGTTGAATTTAAAAAAAGGTAATTTTTTTCAGAGGCAAATAGTTTATATAAAGGACTTATAGGCTTAAGCAAGTATGATACATACAGGTAGGAGCAAACATTAGCTGTCTGTAAAGTTTTTTTGAGTTCTGTTGAGAAGAAGCAGAAAAATTGGGATCAAATAGGGAGGGACAATAAGGATTCTGGTATATCATAAAAATTAAGCTTGAAAGCGATTTTTAGACAGATAGTCAATGAATAATTGCAAAGAGATTCAATAGATGATCATATTTATATTAGAAAATATCAATCTAGGAAATGTGGGGCGTTAACTTTAAGCTGGAAGAAACTGGGAAAGAAGGCCAGTGAATTTGCTGTAATACAGACGAGATTTCATTCCTTGGATCTTAGGCAGTGGTGATGGAAACTCAGGAAGAAAAAAAATGTGATGGTGATATTGGGGTTCAATAAGTACTTTGAACCTCAGAAGACTCAGTGATTAATTTTATGTAATACAACAGAGGAACAACAAATGTTGGTCAGGAGGTCTTTTTTCCCAAAGAGAAGTAGATTGGAGCAAAGCTAATAGGCTTCTTTTTGGCCACTGTTATGGAGAAGTATCTTACTTAGGATGTTAATTCCTAACTTCAAGGATTCATTGACTTCACCATAGTGAATCTCTCTTCCTTGGTAACAAGAAAACTTCTGTTTAATATGTGGGTAGCCTCACCTAATTGAACATATATTGATGTATTGTGTTTTTGCACCTTTTTCTCACTAATTTGTGAATCTTTCTTTCATGATAATGTTTGTTGATTACACATAAGCACTATATATATATATATATATATATATATATATATATATATATATATATGTTTATGTGGTGTATGTTTGTGTGTGTGTGTGTTTCAAAAAGTGGATATCATTTAAATGGAAGCCAAGGAACAAAAATAGCAAAAGCAAAGAGGAAATAAATGCAAGATGTTTTTACTACTCCCACCCAAAATTATTAAAACACAAAGGAGTCATTATCCATGGACAGAAGCTGGAGAAGAAAGCTTCATATTCACATTTCCAGTCCTCCTACATGGAACTTCAGCACCAACTGAATCTTGGTAAGTCCAGTAAAAGTAAGTATTCAGAGTGAGTGAGTTTTAGTGTATCCCTTTGCTTCTCATTCTATGCAGGTTTAATGGGACCCATTTCAAAATTGAGCTGGATAGCAAATCACAAATAATATCACTCAACATAACATTTATATTATTTTTATTCACTGTGGGTATCAGCTGTGTTGCCAATTGTAGCACAGTTGGGAAAATATATTTTATTTTCTCCTTTTGAATAAGATTTCATTACTTCTGAGACCTGTTGACTGTCTTGAGTTGTTTTTCTGTGAATGTGTCTTTGTGTCCTAATAATTATTTTCTGTGGGTTTACAAAACTGAGAATGTACATTCATATTGAGAAGTCTTCAAGGAAGAGAGAAGTTAAGACATTGAGATTTGCATGGGACTAGTCAACTGGTATCTACATAACAGGTGTAAAATTCTTTACTCTCACTTGGTAATTTTGTAACATATTTTAAAAACTCAGTCTTGTGAAACTACAGAAATTCACAAATACTCTAGTAATGAATGAATAGCTACATGGAGGAGAGAGATAGACTTTGATGAGACAATCTCTAATAAGTATGGAATTTGGCAATGAGGAGAGGTACGAAAGGTAGAGGTACATGTTTTCTGTATGGTCAGATAACATTATGCAACATTGTTGGAGAAGAGCCTGGGGAACCTGTAATAAATCCTTTTTTTATGTTTCATATATAATAAATAAGGTCTTGCATTATTATTGTTTATATATTGAGTAAGTAAGTTGTAGGCCTTACATAGAGATTGAGAGGGTATCTTTCGGGATTTGTATGTATATACATATATACAGATACATATAATAATAATTAATTAAAAAAGAGGCCATGAATTTGAAAGAGAGCAAGGAAGGTATATGGGAATCTTTTGGGGGAAGAAAGGGAAGCATGAAATGTTGTAATTGTATTATACTTTCAAAAATAAAAGAAAACTAACAGAAAAAGGGAGGCAAGTGGAGATTGATGTATTCCTACATAAATACCATACATGTGCACTGCTAAGAGCCTCTGTTCTGGGCTAAAGAATGTTGTCTTAAGAGCTTGGAGGCAATATTAGAAATTCGTTGTTTTCCCAAGAAAATTCAGTGTTCTTTCCCCCGTGGAATGTTAGGGAAATTATATGTAGATTTTATTTCTTGTTCCTTAATTTATATCTTATTCTATTGAAGTTCTCCCAATGTGTCAGCAAAGTCTGATATCCTAAGATAGATGATACAGAGGTAGTAGAGGTATGTATTAGAACAAGGAGGTAAAAATTATGGCCATATATAGTTTGTTGTCAAGGCAGAAGCACTTAACGGAGCAAAGAAGTTCAATGATGAGAACTGGTAAAAACTGGTTTTGCTTAGGCTAACTAGACACAATCTTCCATAGCCTTGCCAAAGCCTTGTCTCATGAGTGCACTATTTGAATAGACACTGAATACTTACTCTAAACTCTGGAAAGTATGGAAGAAAGTGAGAGAGCCAGTAAAGAGCAATGACATCAGGTGTAATTGTGTAGTGGATAGTTCTGCCCATGTTCATTTATCTTTCCTAAATATCCTGAGGGGAAGGTATCTCTAGTGAATTCCAGAATTCCAAAACATTGCAATAAGTGGAGTGAGTGGCCAGAGCAGAATACAAATCAAAAGAAAAAAATTCAGATAGAGACTTACATTTCACTGTGAATGGCTACTAGAAGAGGGCTAAGGAAAATTGTTTCTCATAATATCTTCTTTTATTGCTTGTTCACTAGTAAGAGAATATGCTGTGATTTTTGAGAAGTTGGAGATTGAACTGAATGGAAAAGTCTGTAAACCATCTACAGAGCTCCTATCTACTTTTTCACTTGGTATCAGGGACATTGGAGAATCTGGTAAGGTGGGGCCCTCAATTTGCTGACTCTATGTGCATGTAATCACCATGCACTTGCCACTCTGAAGGAGAATGCTTGGAACTTTCCCCCTAGAAAAGCCAGTTCCATTTAATATTCTTGCTATCTCAGCAAGATGGCATTATTTTGCTTCATTGAGTATAGATTGCAGTAACAGCTATAGAACTATCTTTTATATGAACACGACACCATGATTTATTTAGACAGAGGCCATTATAGTGATTCAGTGTTCCGATTGTCTTGATAATGGATCCTAATTATTTTACTCTTCTTGTACCTAAAAACAATAGCAAACCAGAATGAAAAACTATTTAAAGATAGCAAGAATATTTTACTTCTATTTTTGTCACAACTCTGAGTTTTGAAGAAAAAATAAACTAGAATTTTAAATTATGAAAGTCTGAAATGAACTTGGGGCTGTGAGGTGGAACAAAAAGTCAAAGCTGTGTTAGTAATCGAGGGTTTGCAATCATTATTACTATAGGAGAATCTGTCAGAGAACAAACCCTGGTTGCTAAATTGAGAGATTAAGAAATTAGAATTTTTGCTAGATGCAGCCTTCTGAATTGTTCTTAGGAACATGAACCCATTGGCTCTTGCTTACTTTTTCCTCAAGTTTAGGCGCTTCGGTTTGGAGATTAAAAGACAGTGTGTGAAAGAGCTGCTGACTCATGTGGTACCTGCTAATAAAGATGGCATTTTTGTTACAAATGCTTGCTTCTCATAAAGCAGAGGACAGACATAACTTTAATCAGGTTCTCTTCCAAAATTGGGAAGAGTGACCTCTCACCTAGAACACTACTTTCCATCTTTTCTTTCTGTGTTTTTTCTCTTTATTTTAAATTGTCAAATAACTTCTTGCATTCTATTTGCATTTAATTTTATTCCTTCATGTTACTTAGAATTTCTATTTCTATTTTCTATTGCTATTTTCTGTTTTCTATTGCTATTTCTATTTCTATGGAATACTTTTGTTCTGTTTGTCTTGTTCATGGTTTTATTATTTCTAAGTATTTAGTTTTACATATTCTCTTGATTTTTCTTTTAAGTCAATAGTTTCTGCAGGGAAAATTCCTTCTTTCCTGGTGAGATGTAAACAATACCAACCAAAATGAAGTATGATTCCACTGAAGTCCACCTGAGTGACTTAATGAGTGTTTGGGTTTACTTAAAGAACATGGGTGAGGCATTTCTGACAGGAATGTGGGTAATCCTAAATTACCTGAAAGTCAGCACTTGACATGGATGTCTTGGCTCCTACAAGGCCATATAGATATATCTCCTTCCAATTATGATCCCCAAGCCTGTATCCTAATACCTCCTTGAAACTCGGAGGCCAAATGCAATTAGGGCAGAATGCATGCGAATGTCTGGGATGAGTATCTCAATAGGTTTGGGCTATCGATGAAGGAATAACAACAGTCCAAATGATTCAGTAAAGAAGAAGTAGCTTTTTTGTATAAAGGATAAGACTCAAATGTTTGGTCCATCAGAAATTATGTACTCATAAGGGTGTTCTTCTAAATGTACTCTCTTTCGTTTTTACTAATAGTGTTCAGATTTATATGATATCCATACTCTAGACATAGCCACATTTATGCATGTGTCTGTGCATCCGTATGTATAGCCATATCCACAACTAACAGCCAGTTACAACATTATCCATAAGCACTGCCACACAGAGTACTCTGCAATACACATCTATGTCTGTAGCCATATCTGTGCTCACAGTCACAAAAAAATCTCTCTCTGTTGCAATTTGCCTATATTTCTACCCCATATCTGTCCTGATCTTTATCTCAGTCTTGCTCTCATTATGTAGTTTGTTGTATACTGATAGCAGATGAGAATTTAACTTCTGCCACTGGCTTCATCATCTTCAGAAATACCACCTAACTGGATCCTGAAGAGATTTAAACATTACATTTAGTGACATGTGAGTCTTTCTTTGCTATTCTTTTTTCTTTTAAATTAATAATTAGTTGCAGCATTTTTTTCTTTCAGGGCCATTTTACATCATTGCTAATTATAAGACTCAGCATCTTAGAAAAATCATTAGTTGTCTAGATGCCTTACACTCCCTAGATGCTCTCCAAGATTGTGACACAAGGCTGCCATATTGGCATTTGATACTTGCAAGAGTGGGAAACTTAATAATTCTGATATATCCTATAAAATAATGAGCCTTTATAAAATCAGAGTCTTTTAACATGCAGCCATGAGGGAGGACCTAGAAACCACCCAACGAACATCCAAAACACATGAAACATTATTCATTCTACAAGAAGATATTTACCCTCTCCTCAGACTTTGTGATGTAGGGTAACATGGAAAGCACTAAAAAAAGACAAATAGAATTAAATTACAAAGGTAAGTATTAATTTGGCTTCTGTATTCAACCCCAAGTTCAAGTAACATAACATATACCTGACTGCAGTCTGCAAAAATACATAGCAGAGCTTACTGTCCTGGATATGCTTAAACTACTTCTCTTAATACACTTCAGTGAGACAACACTTAGAATTAATTATGATTAAGTTCAAGAATTGACCTTATTTGAGGAGTATCTAGATATAAAATACAGTTCCCTGGTCTCTTCTGCTTTTTCATGCCCTAATCTCATGCCTTTGTACTTCTCTAGTTTAAGGTTGGGACACAGATGGTCTCCTTGCTTTTTATCTTATACACCCAAATAGTAACTCCGTATTTGATATTTTAATCTATGGCTCAGCAGTTAAGGGCACTAACTACTCTTCCAGAGGTCCAGAATTCAATTCCCAGCAATCACATGGTGGATCACGACCATCTATAATATCTATCATCTGCTTGGAATCCGATACGCTTTTCTGGCATGCAGGTATTCATAAACAGACTATTCATATATTAAATAAATAAATAAAACATTTAAAAATAATTTACTATTGTTCATATGTCAGTCTCTCCTCCTTTCGAAGGTTCCTGAATGTTAGAGCTACTTCTGACTTTGTCTCACACTCTTAGCCCCTTGCACCCACATGTATAATTCTCTAAAGTTTGGCAAACTCATACTGTCACACTGGTTTCTAATGCAACTACACAGAAAGTATGCAATGGCAATATTTCCTGCCTTAGGAATCCATGATTCCATTTCCTCTTAGTTTTTGTATTTAGTCTGAATGAATGATCTCAGAATGTCTATAATAAAATCTTAAGATTGAGTTTGTCTGTTCATTAGAGACTTTTTCAAGGTAGAATTTTATTCGTATAAGGTAAAATGGATTTACAAGAAAATTAACTCCATCCGATCATTTGTTTCAAACCTCTCTGATAATGCAACCTATAATGATGTTTTCTCCAAACCCTTTATTCTTAATGTTTTTTAATTATTCTCCATTATATAAATAGTTTACGGAAACATTCTTCTATATAAAAAATGGAGCAATTGTTAGTGGAAACTGCCTTTAATAGTTAGATTTAATAAAGTAAGTCACATATGTATGTGGAGCATTTTCTCAGAACATAATCAAATATGGTGTGTTGGTTATGAGAAGGTAAGTTCCTAGATGTATATATCAGCTTAATAGTTGCCAGGTAATTTGATGCATTACTTCTTCCAAGTGCAAATTCCTGTTGTCTGCAAAACAATGTGAGCTATTTAGCATATCCCAAGACTTTAGATAAATGCTGCTCTGTGATTGCAAATTCTGAATCCACATATTCCTTTTAGTTTTTGGCTGGTATTAGAGATTAAAGTGAGGAATGCTTTCTATACCATCATGTTAGACTTTGTAGAGAAAACAAATGTTTGATAGTTACAATCTGTACTTCCATTAAGTTTTCAAGTGAAATGCTGGATCTAAAGATGAATTTTAGAAAAAAATGATTTTTATCTCCAAGGTTAGATTCATATTTTGTCAAAATGTGATGAATGAATTGACATTTGACAAATAATCCATTATATAATGGGTTCATTTAGCCCTGCTAACTGCTATGGTTAGATAATTAGAATTTGTGGTTAAAGTCAAGAATAATAGTTTATACTACAATGACTGAATCTGGTTCTAATTTCATGTAATGCTGAAAAATAGAAATTATCTGATGTACCTGCTATATGTATCCACTGTAGGAGTGACTATACAATGCTTAATTAAGGACAATTTTGTGAAATTAACTTAGGAAAAAATTCATAAGTACTGAAAATCATTTTGATTTAATTTTGGAAAGCTTTCCATAATTTCATATAAGTTTATTATTTATGAGTATTATTTAGTGTCTCCTCATCTCATAAAGAATAAGAAACATGTCTGTTATCAAGTCTCACACTTGCCAATTTATTAAGATTGACAAATTCAAGTATGGATGTTACTTTTCTTTTTTTCCTACTAAACCATTTCCCTGTAATTCAGAAATCCTTCTTCTACCTCCTCAGAATGCCTCTTGTAATCCTGCAATTCTGTATATTGGATCTAGAAGCAATGAATCTAAACTCATCAAATGTTTACTAGTATTTTATTGCTTTCCCAGTGTTATTGAAAATAGTTGAATATTAGATAAAATATATACCCTAAATCAACACATGTAAAGTATTTTATAGAGTTAGATTAGTACATATAAAACAAGTCATATGGAAATACAAGCATATAGTCAGGTAATGAATAACTAAATTTATTTACTTATGGCATAGAATATCCTAACTATTTTATAGTGATTGTACACATTCTGCAAACACCTGCCAGCACCTCCAATTATCCTAGGAATGGGTAAAGTGATTGACTACATTCTGAAAATATAAAAATCTACTTTAATAGTATTTCATATGATCTCATGTCTTGAAACACAGACATATATAGACACATAAACACACAGACACATACACACACACATGCACACACACAGAGAGAATGATCTGAACTCCCATGATCTTTAAATATTTCAAAAACAGATATTTCTTGCAGTGGGCACCTTCTTTCAAAAATCAATATCTTAATTGCAGTCATTCTGTCCTATACCAACTATGGTTGGAGTAGGAGCTACTGTCATTCTTTGAGATCATCCATTTTACTTATGTCACAGATTCCTAAAACTCCCTGAGATATGATATTTACTAATAGGCCATATCTTCTCTCCCAGCAGGGGGGTGGGAATCTTGAACAGGTCCAAGGAACAAAATATCAAAATAGTATTGTGACCTTTTTAAAAAAGTACAGCTGACAAATGTGTAGAACTAAATTGAAGAAAGATATATGCATAGATGTTGGGCTCAAAATAGTATTTTCCTCTTTTTACCATACTATCTCAAATCAGTAAAATTTATCAGATTGGCATTGTACTTTGGAAAAGAATCGATTTTTTATTATATGCCTAGAAACTGAGTCTTAACTTCTAGTAAGTTATGAATTAAACAATTCTTATCTGATTCCTATAGAGGAATACCATGTGTGAAAGCTAGGATATGTATTCCAGGGGCTAATTTCAGAGACCTGTGTCATCTGGATGGAATATAGACATACCTTTAACCCAGTATTCCAAACGCAGTGGTAGCAAGCACCTTTAATCCCAATATTCAGAATGCAGTGGTGGTTCATGCCATTAATTCCTAGAGAAAACAGTGGAGCAGATGCAGGAAGCAGAACTCAGAATAAGTCAGTGTCACACAAGAAGTGACATCTAAGATGAGTCAGAGCTAATGGCAGACAACGTGACTAATCAGAGGAAGAATTAGAGTAAGAAGAGTCAGTTAGGAGAAGCAGTCAATTGAGAAGCAGGCTGAAGTGTCAGTTGATGAACAGTTAATAGAGTAAACTGAAGAGTGAGTTACAGAGGAGTTAGAGAAACTGAGGCTGGAATGAGTTACAGAGCAGTCAGTTGAAGAGTCAGTTACAGAGGCAATACAGAGCAGTAAGAACTCGGAGAGACACAGAGACACAGCAGAGCTTGGCAGAAGAAACCCAGAACAGAGAGTGAATTGAACTAGATGAGTAAGAGTTCAGAAGGAGCTAATGTAAGAGCAAAAATTATGCTTTAAATTTTAGCTACTGTGCCTAAGATATCACTAAAAGAAAAATAGGTAACCTCTTGGAATACTATGTAGGGCTGTTCAGGTGCAATAATCTTGAATATTTCTTAGCTAAGGATTTAATCTCTTGGTTAGAATAAGGAGTGGCTAGAACTCACAGATTCTACCTTTTTAAGCACCTGTGCCACGTGATTGGGACTTTTCTGTGGGAGATCTGGAGGTGGCAGTTTCACTCCATGAGCACCTCAGAATGGTCCTGATCAGAGTCCATCTTCCTTACCGGTATTTAATTTAATTCAAGCTTGCTTGCTTCAAATTTGGCTTTACCATGCTGGTCTTATTCTCGACCGGATTTGGAATTTACACTAGTCAGAGTGGCTCAGCCAGAAGTAGGTCTCAGAACACTAAGGCTGAAGCTTTCTAGGCCCAGGTGAGCACTTTAAATGTTTTAGATTATATGAAAGCTTCAGCCTTCCAGTTCAAGGATCAAAACTATGTTGTTCAGATGCCAAAATTCTCTAGGACTCCAGGGCTCTGGACAAAAACCAGTGATTAGACGAAAAGAATCAACTTTCCACTGCCCTGAATCAACATCTACATCTGGTAAGTCAACATCTACAGATTCTTATTCTATTTCTGTACAAATGTTGATTTATAAAGCTGACTCTTGCAATACTTTTTACTTTAGAAGGGGGAGCATTTGAGGGTACTGCAATGGCCTAACACAGATTGAATAGACTTAATAGCAATATATAAGAATGTGCAAACTAATGGAAATTTTTCAAGTAAACTCCTTAGGGCTCTAGGTTTGGTAGGTGAAAGAAATGAAACATAAGGATATGCTTGGATTAAAGTACATCTTACAAGGATAAACTTGGAAAAGAAATTTGTTTCATATTTATAATTTTTCTACTCTATCTCTAGTGGAATTTTGTGTTTCTGTTACTGGATCCTGTTTATGTCGGGAGTGTTCAGCACTCCTTGGAATAACTCAGAAAGCTTTAATCCTATCAAAATTAAACCCTCATCAAAATAAAAGCCTTGAAATTTTGTTTCAAATTCTCATTTTCTTTCCTTTCTCTACACACGAAAATATAGTGTCGTTTCAATTCTGTCTTTAAAATACATCTTCAGTTCACTCTTTTCTCTCTGCAGTCCCCATCACCACCACTATTTTAGACAAGAGAACTGTCCCTTTGAACCCTTGCCATACTGCCTAATAGTCTCCCTATTTTTTTTCCTTGAGTCATTTGTTTCAAGTAAAATTCAAACCTGACTTATAAATCCTATATCACACCTCTGCTGAATCCTTTAGCAGCTTCCTAGTTCAGGTATGACAATATTCTAACCATTTATCACGACTTTCACAGGCTTTCAAAAATGATTTTCTGTCTTCCCTTAGCCCTTATCTAGCTCTCCTTTCTACCTCATTCACTTCTCCTCAAACACCTTACCCTGTTACATGCTCTTTTCTGTGACTTATGCGTCCTACAAGTTCATTCCTGCCTTGGGATCTCCGCTCTCTCTGTGACCTGTCTTTTGCATATGACTGCTTTCTTGTTATCCACTAATTCTTGGTAGGATTTAAATTTGTCAGAGTTGCTTCTCACACTCTCAACTTAAGCAGTACTTTTCATCATTACTTTATTATAGTCTCTTTCAATTTATCTCTTGTTATAAAACTTGTTTTTCTCATTTTATGTGTTAGATGGCATTAAGACTTTATCCCTAATGTCCACTTATTACATTCTAGAGAGTAAACCTCTTGCTTTATGTCTATGTTATATTGAGCTGTGTATGTCACAGAGGTTACACACTACAACAATTTGCTGTCTGAAATGCTATGGGTTAGGATATACTTATCTAAACTTTTGAGACATCATCCTTAAGATTCCATATATTATCAGAATTTTATATTGATTTCTATCCATAGTGAGAGAAACTTCTGGATCTGGACAGGATGAGAAATATAGAATGTTATACTATCATTGCTTGGTAAGAACAGTTAAAGACAATCCCAAACTAGAGTTTTCTTTGGCAATGTTCTAAACTCTTCTGTTCCTTCCTCAGATCTCATCTACTACATCCATACATTCTAATTATAGACTCTTATCCCTGAACATTTTTTTTGAGGTTAGAAGTAATTATAAATTTTATTCCTTTCCTTTCCTCCCACACAATCCTTCCACATACCTCTCTCCAACATCCTTCATATTTATGGTCTGTTTTGTTGGTAATTGTTATTGCATGGATACAAACATGAATGTGTATATATATGTATATTCCTAAACATATCCTGCTGAGTCCATATAATGTTAGTATGCTTCAGTGTTGATAGTTCCTACTCTGCTCTCTAATTTGGCCCACGAATTTAGACATTGGGAATATTCCTAGCCTTCATATGTAGGAAGTACATGTAGTTAACCACTTAGTTACAAAAGAAGTCTTAAAGACATGCCTTGAATATTAATTCATGTATAATATATTTTGATTTTATTTAGTTTATATATTATAGATTTATGAGTAGTGCAAATAGGTACTCCCAAGCTACCTTTCCTACTACTCTTTGTCTTTCTAATATTTACTTTATTATTAATTTTTTATAATTTTTTTCAGATTCTCCTCTTCCTATAATGAACAGCTATTATGTTTGAAACATAATTAACATTAATCTTTCATTCAGCGAGTGGTTATTGAGCTGTTATGTGTCAGATAATAAAAAAAATTATGGTATTTTACTTTGCAAACCCTTCAACCTTAGGACAATGCCTAGAATATACTATACTTTAATGAGTATTTTCTGGCTATAACTTCAATTTTCTTGAATAACATTGATACTGTGTTGTTAAATGTTTTAAGGAAAAGTAAAAATGCTTATGTCTTAGGAATAATTAAAAGAAAAAAATATAAGACAGGGAAATATCATGTGAATTCTAGTTATAGAGATAATAATGTGAATTATTGAAAGATCAGATGACCAATGCTTTGACAGTCATAATATGTTTCAAGTGTCCCTGAAGGTGTCATGGCAAGCAGGAAAATTATTCACAAAAATGTGAGAATGAAAAGTCAGTTCATCCTGACTTAATTATGCCAGGTTGTTTATTGCCAGCATATTTAAACAGTACAGTTTGGAAAGAAGTTTCCTGATGTAATACAATCCCTGGTGCACAAGGAGGTATAATTACATGAAAACTCAACTCAAAGTATATGTCATTTCTTCCAAAAATATGGGTTTTAGAGATAGGCTACCTATATTAACTTATGGGTCTAAGGAAGGATTTGGCTTATTCGTGGTCATACAAATAGCATAGAAGTCATTTGGACTATTAGCCATATCAGGTTCTGGTTGTGGGAGCTTGGGGAAGCCCCTGGCTATATAGATAATGTTAGGGCCGTTTAGACTACTAGCCACTGGTCCTGGCTGTGGAAGCTTAGTGTGGCCTGGCCCAAAATACAATGCAGATAACCAAGATGTTAATCACCTTTAAATCCCAACCTCTGGATGTAAGAATGGGTTTTACAGCCTTTCCTTTGAAAAGACAATTCTGTGTGCTTAACATTCCTGGTTTCCCTGGGGATTGGGGTGCAAGAATCATTCTGCTACCACAATATTCCTAATCTTCCTGGCAAACGTAACATTTTACAACATGCCTGATGACATTTCTAAGTTTCTAAATGTCAGACTAAGTCACAGAGGAATTGAGAACCACACAATGACTATCAAAGTAGCTTTAGAAGGAAATCCACAATTAGCAGCATAGATGATTCACAGTCACATAATATAAAATCTTAGGATGATTTATGGGCTGACAATTAGATGTTAATAATCTCTAAGGCTTCCTAAAATACACATTAAATCAGCTTTTCCATTTTTAAAGAGAAGTGATAAACATTGAGTCTGGTTAATTAGACAGATGACTAAGGAAATCATGACTCTGCAGTTAAAAATCCATCAGCACTTTTCTGTCATAGAAGTATTGAGTACAAAAGACAAACTACCTACCACTGCATTTCCCTGCATGTTCCTTTGTCACATATTGTACTATTATCTCTTTGAATCTAATACAGAGCAGCCATTCCTTTCACATATTTCAAGAGAAAGATACTGAATGTATGCTGAATTAGATTTACCAATCAAATCAGTAAAAAAAAAAAAAAAACCCATGGTTCTCAGTATGTTTCCAGTAGTGACAAAACCTATAGAATTTCAAAGGAACTATCCATTTTCAGAAGTAGGATACTGACTCAATATTAAATTCTAACCACAGTGTCTTAGTTTGACTTTCTTAAATGTGTTTAGCTGTCTGTCGTCTATTAGAATGTACGGTAACATTACTTCAATTCAAGATTGCTCCTTGAGCAGGAACATGTTTTGTGAAACAAATAATTGTCATCTCTATAAATATTTCTGGGACAAATAATAAAGTAAATACTGGCAGGTATCAGTGATTAAATTGTAATTTGAGTCGCTTTTTGGATAATTTATGACATTTTGTTGAAAATATAGCAAAACCATGAAAAATTACTTATAAATATATGTGAGTATGTAGAGTACTGGAGTGTCATGGAAATGGTACTTCCCAAGAACATCTACTTTCTAAAGGTCTTGATTTTACATAGAGTGTTTGTAGAACTTCTCTTTTAGAATAAATAACTTCATAAAGGTTTTGTGACAAATGTAAACAAACTTACATGGATTTTTTTTTATTGTGAACTATTTTTAAAGGTGTTAATGTGAAGTATCCATATAAATTCTCTGATTTATATAAACATTCATGGCCAAGCAGTTGTGGTGCATGCCTTTAATCTCAGCACTTGAGAGGCAGAGGCAGCTTATCTCTGTGAGTTTGAGGCCAGCATGGGCCACTGAGTGAGTTCCAGGGCAGCCAGAATTACAACAAAGAAACATTATTTCATCTACCCCCCCAAAAAAAAACATGGTTAGTATAAACATTTTTAAAGTGGACAGCAGCTTAAGGTACCATTGGGAAGGGAGACACTAGTTGCTGATAACTCATATCATCAATGCATACCTATGTTCTCTCTACTGTACGTTCCTGTCAAAATATGTAGCATGTTAACATTGGTGATTCTCAAGAAAATGATCCATAAATATCACAAAAAATGTTCACTGTCCCTAGTGATTAGGAAAAAGCAAATAAAAAGAACTGAAATTTTGTCTCATACTTCTCAAAATGGAAAAATGCAAAGATTTAAATAAAATATCCAACCGAATGCTGGGATGAATACAGGGGGAAAGAGAACCCTTATTCATTGTTGGTAGGATGGAAAACTAAGGCAGCTACTATGAAAATCAGTGTGGAGAATTCTCAAAAAACTAAAAATTGATGTACCGTATCACCTAGCTATACCAACTCTTTGCATTAAGACCGAGGACTCAACATCCTACTCAGCCTTCTGCTGCTCTAATAACAATGGCTAGAAAATGGAAACAATCTAAATGTACTTCAACTTATAAGTAGATAATAAAAATGTGGTATGTACTCACTATGTGATACTATTCAGCTGTCAAGAAAAATGTAATCATGAACATTGCGAGTAAGTTGGTAGAATGGGAAAAGATCATACTGAATGAGGTGATCTACATATCGAAAGATAAATGTCTCATGTTCTTTCATAAGAAGTTCCTAGTTTCACATCTTCAGATGTGAGTACATGTCCTGAAGTAATTACGGAAGTCAAAAAAGTAACAAGGCAGTAAGGATGTGGGAAGTAATTGAGAGGGGAACAACTACATGATCAGGGAAGTGGCCAAAAATGAGGAGAGTCTACTTAGGGAGATTAGAGGGAGATAATAATTTAGAAGAAAGGAGGATTATTAAATAACAGTAAAGATATGTGAAAAAAAGTTAAAAGCCATAACTGACACTGAAGGTATGACCAAGAGTGAGATTAAATAACCCAGAGATATAGGGTAAAACCAAATACTACAGTTCTAAGAAAAAAAAAAGGGAAGAAGAAGCAATAAAATGATTCCTAATGACATTCTTTTGTGCCATAGATCAGTATTATGCTCAGTCATCTTCAGAGAAGCTTACTCCTGAAGACGATGGGAACAAACACAGAAACTCACAGTAACACACTATGCAGAGATCGAGGGAACTTGGAACACTCTCTATCAAATCCCTCCCCTAAGGGCTCAGGGAACCCTGTAGAAGAGGAGCAGTAAAGAATGTAAGAGCCAGTGGGAATGGAGTACACTAAAACCAAGGCTCTCTAAATTACCAAGATTACACATTATAAGAACTCAGAGACAGAGGCAGCATGTACAGTGCCTATACTAGATGGGATCATAGAGCTAAAACGTGTCCCCATCCCCCAGATGCAATATCTAATTGTTAACCACTTTCAAATGAATATTTAGTTTCCTCCATGGTAATCTCACTGGGTAACAAACTATTCTTAAAGATAGGATACATGACCAGCAATATATGCTCAAAAGAAATAGACTCAACACCATCTTTGGAGGATCCATGGCTCATCATTCCATGTGAGGGGTCCTTACCATTTCAATTGTTTTCTTATTATTTTAATTTTAATTAATTAATATATTTTCTTCTTTCTATTTGTCATTCAGGTTCTTTGGATATATATCATGACTTTAAGTGTAAGGTTTGTGTAGAGTTTCTGAGTGTGTGATGAGTGGGTTTCAGTTTCTTGTGTCTCCTCTTGGGCTCTATTCATTCTGTTTGTTTATTTGTCCTATTCCAAATGACACATTTTTGTTTATCTTTTTCTGTTTTATTCTTGTCCTTTAGACAAAAATTAAAACATCAAGTAACTGTATGGAAAAATATACACATATCAATGTGTATATAAATAAATAAATAAATAGATAAATACAAAAAAGAAATAGTACTATTAACTGTCCACCTATAAAAGAAAATCTCCAATACATATAAATATACATATATAGTTTAAATGAATTTTTTTCATCAGGCCTGGTAATGCTCTCTCCAAGAGGCAAAGATCCCAATACAAAGCAAGAAAGTCCCTCATTTTTTCCTTCTATGGAAAATTGCAGGAGGAACCAGGCTTTTCCCACAATGGGTTCATGGATGCTCCATGGAGGATGATGAATGACACAGAAATCTGACAAACAAGCACAGGTATTCATTCTTATAACAAGGTTATTACAATTATTTGAGCTGGAATGGCAGTGTCTCTTTCCCAATCATCAATAGTCAGCCAAGGGATTAATTTTACTATTCAGTAATGTAGGCACCATTTCTATAAGACTTTACACAGCTATACAGTTGAAAAGATGAAGAAGAGCCGATGGGCCATGGCCTTCTGGGATTTCAGCAAGCTGGAATCCTTTCTACAGTTTGCTTACACTGCCACAACTGGTCTGGGCTGCAGCAGAAAATAGATTTTTTTTCTCACATAATATATCCTGTTTATAATTTCCCATCCTTCTACTCCTCCCAGATGCCCATCTTCTGAGTAAATCCACTCCCTTTCTGTCTCATTAGAAAACAAACAGTGTTCCAAGGCATAATAATAAAATAAAGTAAAATATAAGGTAAAAAGAAAAACTAATTCATCAGAGTTAGACAGGACAAAGAAATAGAAGGAAAAGAGTCCACAAGAAAAGAAGACACAAGAATCAGAGACCCAGTGGTTTCCACATTCAAGAATCCCATACAAACCCTAAACTGAAAGTCATAATATAAACACAGAGAATCTGGTGCAGATCTGTGCAGGTACTGTGCATGATACTTGAGTCTGAGTCCATATGAGCTTCAACTATTTTGATTTTTAGGGCCTTATTTTCTTTGTGTCCTCTATTCTGAGAGGCCCTCTTTTGATTTGTTGGTCAGGAATATCCAGAGGCAATTGTTCCTTGGAGGTAGAAGGTAAGTCCCTATTGCTGAAGACACTTAAGACATAGGGCCCAGAGGTCTCTAAGCTTGAACTAATTTGAATGCCTCTTCCCTGAGGACTGGTTTTTATGGTACCAGAAGACATCATGCATGCTAGCAAAGAAGGAATACAACTAATAGTCCTACTCAAACATAATGAACCTGTGAAACACAATAATGAGCATGGTAAAATAACATGAAACACAATAATCAGCATGGCAAAATAACCATAAAAATGCAATAGCTCTCTAATTAGATTTAAGACTCAACAAGAGGGAAATCATGCCTGGTACTGGATATCTAGCCCTCTTTTCAGTGCTAGTGATGTCATGGATCTTGAATGAGATCTACAGCCACCCTTTTACTACACTATTAATATTTGTCCTTATATATCACCTCTCATCAAGGACACTTTGAAACATATGGAGACCAGTGCAGAAAACCATACACAATCAAAGTGCAGATTTGGAAAGGCAAATCCTAATGGATACATCTACAAAACAACTCTGCAATCTAAGTCTCAGACAACATTGTGGAAGACGGAATGAAAGATTTTTAAGAGCCAGAGAATCAGAGAGTTGGCTGTGAGACTTGTATCTAGTAATGTCAGAAACTATACAGAAAAAGTATCAGAAACCTGGTCTGAATAAGGACAGCAACAGTATGCTAAAATGGACATGGTAAAGACTGTAAGTCCTCCATCTTTCTCCAAGAACTGCAGGCAACTAAAAAAGTATGAGAGTGGAGGAATAGTATTCTGGTTGGACAAGCACACCAAACTGATTATCCAGTACCAAATGCTCAGCTCTGAAAACACACATACAATCACATTATATTTAGTGATCCCATTATATTTAGCAATGTGTATGTGTGTGTGTGTGTGTGTGTGTATGGATGTAACAACAATTAATTTAAAGGAGCCATTCTTTGAAAGAGAGCAAGAAGGAAGTTTGAAGGGAGGTAAGGGAAAAGGGAAATGATGTAATCATACTAAAATCTCAAAAGTAAAATAAATAAAAATGAGAACAAAAATTCAGAAAATGCTAAACTAAGAAAAATTGTATATTCTAGAAAATAAAATAAAAATCTAGTGATTAAAAAAAAACCTTTTTCTATCATCAAGACATATTTTATTAAGGCAGGCAGTGGTGGCACACACTAATCCCAGCTCACAGGAGGCAGTGGTAGGCAGATCTATGAGTCTGAGGTCAGCCTAGACTATAAAGTGAGTTCTAGGACAACTAGAGTTACAACAGAAACGCTATCTAAAAACAAAACAAAACAAAAGACATATTTTATTTAGAATTTTTTTAATCCAAGATCATTCTTAGGAACCAAAATGATTTTTGTAAAATTTCCTGAACTTGCTTGTCCTAAGGGATTATATGCTTCAAATAAATAAGAAAATCTATAAAATTGTTTTAAAAATTATATTTCTCCCTTGAAAAAGGAAACAAACAGCACAAATCTCCATGTTTTATAGGGAATGGTTATGTGCTTTCATAACTTTCGATTGTACATGACTTGAAAATAGACATACAGTTAAAATAAGCATTTATATGGTAGGAGATGAATTAGAGTTACTTAAAGAAATGTCTTACTAACTGAGCTAAGTACATGGAGATTTTTTTTCTTTATCCATAGACAAAATCTATTCACCTCAAAAAATGTAGAGCACGACTATTCTACTTTTATACCCAAATCAAAATAGATGAAATAAGGCTATGAAGAAAACTTGGATTTGTCATTAAATATTGCTGAATTCCAGTATGTTTTCAGAGGAAAGGGCCCTTCTACTTAGTTTTTCATACTAGAAATAAAGACACATTGAAAAAAATTGTACATGTTTCTCAGAGCAAACTGGTTGGTGGTTTCACACACACATATATTTCCTGCATCAAAATTTAATTTGAGTTAGATAAAATTCAAGTGTGTGTGTGTGTGTGTGTGTGTGTGTGTGTGTGTGTGTGTGTGTGTGTGTAATAATTCCAGGGGAGAAGCGATATCTTTAGAAACTCACTGACTGATTAGAATTGTAGTACTGTGGGGAGATTGGAATGTTGTGGGTCCAGAGGCTAATTACCTTATTTTGCCCTAGTTCTTGTCCTCCAGAATTCATCAGAATTCATTCCCTTGCTCACCTCTGTGTAAGAACTACCATTCTGTGCCTACTAGATAAAAAACGTTCCACAATCTATTAACTTATCATACAATTAGCTTCTGTTAATCCCAAGCCATAGAATGTCATCACATAGCGACTTGGGCCTAAAGAAAAATGTTTCTTCCATCTTTCTCTATCTATCTCTGTAATGTACCCACCAATGTATTTTAAAATTCACTTGATTTATGATTTCCTTTGTTCTGCAAAGCTATAAAACATCAGAAACTACTTCCATGTTGGAACATGGAAATTGGGGTAACTTAAATTTGTGCTCTAGGGCCAAGTTTACTCAAATTGGCTACAGAATAAACTACATCTTATTCTCTTTAGGACAAAAGCTTTTCGTTTTATGTCCACATATGCCTCTTTGAAGTTTACTTTCATAAGGTTTATGGATTTGGGTTAAATAATGACATCATTCAACTAAAGCACTTTACCTCAGCATCAAGTGGAAAGGAAAATAGCTTTGGGTTTTCATTGAGTAACTTATTAATTGCAAGAGGGAAGTGATTGGGTGTTTTATTAAAAACACACAAACAAACAAAAAACAAGCAGTCTTTTTTTGTTTTTTTTGTCTTTGGGGATTTTTTTTTGTCATTAAAAAATAAATGAATATGTCCTCTGTTTCTGTTCTTATAGCCTAGTCATTGCTCCTACAATATTAGTTTTAGACACGGTAAACCCACGGGAGCTTTCAAAGTAGAATTTTACAAAGGAAAAAATGCCTTACATTTAAAAGATACATTTTATTTATAATTTCTTAATTAAGTTTCCAACTGTCAGTACTTTAAATAGTGTTTATTGATACTGACTAAAAAGCAAAAACTTGCATCAGATATTGGAATTTAAAGTGATTAGAATATCTCTAGGACAAAATATTTCTACTTTCTATAGAAGTAAAATTATGGCATCCGGGAGATAGTTCTAAACTTTCTGGGTTATTTATTGCTATTGGGATAGAATGGATACCAATCTGAAATCACTAGCTAGTGTTATACAGATAAAGATTCAAAGTGTAGTAAAATATCAACAATCTTTTCAAAAATTTGAGAAGAAAGGAAATGTCATCACTTGGGCTTAGAGTAGCTGTCTTTTCCAGCGTGTGATTTGAATGAGTACGATTTGTTGTTTGTGACAATAAGCATGATGACTCTTGCCAGGAGACTAAAAGCACTGGAACATCTCTAAGGTCATCCTGAAGCACATCTTCTCAGTTTTACTGAATATCTTTTCTAAGTGTGAGGATTTCCCACACTTATATTTATATAAATTTTGCCTGTGTTACATAAGAGAGAGATACTCATTTTTCTAGTTTTCCTCTGAGTTCAGACACAGGAATAGTACCTTAGCAATAACAAATATAGCAGAAAATTTCAATTCAGAAAATCATGATATACAGGGAAAGATGTGTACAGAATTCATCCTTCTAAGGAGGGAAGTGGGTACCTGAAAAGCATAATAATTTCTGAAGAATCTGTGGCTGTGTTTGCATGTATGTTCTTTGTTGGTGTTGAACTAATAGGCTTCAGAACATCTTCCAGTGGCAGTGACACTGAGGACTTCACTAGGTAGTCACAATGATGGATTTGAGTACTGCTCCTGGTTTTGTAGGCTCAAAGCCTCATGTTCTAAGTCCTAGGGATTTCCTGTAAGCTATCTTTGTATTGTTTCTTAGCTTAGCTAGTTAAGTAAGATGGATTCTATTGATTACCACAAAGGACCGTGAATAATAATAATAATAATAACTGTTGTAGAACTAGTTCATGTCACCTTCATAAGACCTGATAATTAGACCCTTCCTGTATTAAGTTTTTCTTTTAAAGAATTGAAAACTGAAATGTTTAGATGTTCAGTCGAGTGGTAGCATAATGAGATTTCATTGGATTTTAAGAAAAAATAGTCTTTAAAATAGAGTTGTTTAGCATGGCAAATAAAAGTATGCTTGAGGTATATATACTGAAAAGATGATTCTCATGGAATTTAAATTTAAATGTACCTTCTGTATTTTATCTGACAATAGCAAACAAAAATGTAAATAAACAAAGATTATAAATGCAAAATACATTACAAAATACAAACACATAACAGTTAACCAATCTATTATTATTGACTGAAATATCTACTTAGTAGTATAAATAACATACAAGTGGCTTACATATATTTATCTCAATACTATTAAAATGTTTGATGAAAGAATTATTATTTTGAATGTATAGTTTACCTAAATTTAATTAATATTTAAGACACAGAGTGGACTTAAAACCCTCTCCCAAAAATTAATGGAACACCAAGTATTATTTCTATATGGATTAGTCTCTGTCAATCATACCAATTTTAGATAATAAATTCTGGTATGTATTCTTGAGTTTAAAAATTGTCATTATACTTTAAGGCAGTCAAACTGTTGACAAACGTGTTTTGAACCATTTTTAAGTAATTATTTCAGGTTTTATAAAACACCATAGATATATTTCATCATAAACTGGTTTTACACATCACCCAAACCTGCTAAAATGTTTTTTTTTCCCCTCAGACATAACACATTAATAACCTTCATTTAGTAGTGGCTTGCAAAATCTGTATGTATGAGTTATTTTCAATTCTGTAGATATTTAGAAAGAAATGAAAAAGTACATAAATAAAAATATGAAGTGTCAGCCTAGCTGAACATAGAAAAATAGGTAATATTTTCCAAACATGCTACACATTGGCTAACCTCTGCACAAAGAAACTAAAGTCAGTCAGTTGGGAGATGTAATGAAATCCCACACACTTTTAGAAAAAAACAAACAAATTAACAACACACATCCTGTAAACCTAGAATAAAAGTATCCTCAGTTTATAGACCCTGGGTACAAAGTAGGAATGGAAAGAGGGGGGATAAAAATGTCAGCTCTTATGTGATAACATTGTTACTTGATTCATGTAAACAAGTTTGACAATGACAAATACACTTTCTTGAAACACTGGCTAACCCATGCTGTCTAAAGCTTACGGAATAACTCTAGAAACAGTTTTTATCTTAAGGAATTGTTATTTCTGCCCAAGATAAATTAACAAAAGTGGGAGATGTGTATGTTTGAAAGTAAGTGTGTGTGTGTGTGTGTGTGTGTGTGTGTGTGTGTGTATGTGTTTGTGGTCTGGAAATAGACTAACAATCTATCTCTGTCAAGTGTGGTCTATTGGGATGGAAAGAAATTGAATCTAGTTGTTGCAGTCTCTGAGAAGCTTTGAATTTTCTTAGAGCTCATCTTTACAGGAAGGCTTATAGCCTTGACTGAGACCTAGAAAGCATGTAATTGTGATTATCATGATAAAGACTAAACTGAAAGAGTAAGACTACCAGCCTGCTTAAGTTTTGACATGGGTAGCCAACTTTGTCTATACTGTATTCATAGACTTGTTCCATCATCTTTAACTGAGCGATGAATTTTGATGATAAAAGGCTGTAATTACCTTCACTGCAATATGCATTGAAGCTGTCATGCTTTAGGTACTCGTTCTTGTTACATTTTCACTTTAGCAGAGTTATATTATCAATGAATTCAGATGTTGTATAGAGGGATTTTATCTAAAAGATATGCAAAATCCCATGTTAGTTTACAGTCTACACTTTGCAACTCTGACATTACACAGGTATGTGTAAGAGACAGAAACAGCTGTGGATCTAAACATCCCAAAATTCTGGTGCAGATAATTGCAAAGGTAGGCAGCAGCAACCATGGGTTACAAGAGTCTCAAACTTGGCAGAAAGGTAACAGGATGATAAGGTCCTGTGGCAGACCTACCTGCAAATCAGATAGTTAAAGCTGTCATATGTGTGCTGTAGGTTGTGATTGTCATCTGAACCAATACAAAAGTTCATATTTCCTATATGTGATGGTTTCAATGAAAATGGTCACCATAGAGTTAAAGGGAGTAGCACTATTAGGAGGTGTGACCTTATTGAAGGAAGTATGTCACTGAGGGAGGGCTTTGAGGTCTCAGATGCTCAATTCAAGATCAATCTCATTCTTTCTTTCTGTTGCCCACAGATCCAGATTTAGAACTCACAAGTACCTCTCCAGCACCATGTCTTCTTGAATGCTGCCATACTTCCCTATATGACAATAATGATCTAAATTCTGAACTGTATGCCTCCCCATACTAAATGTTTTCCTTTACAAGATTTGATGTGGCCACTTTGTTTCTTCACAGCAATAGAAACCCTAAGACAGTATCCAAACCTGGTCTCCGTTAACAGAATGTTTGCTCTACAAATGTAATTTGAGAAGTCTTGAGAGCTATAAAACACTTTCAAGGAGTCCAAGATACATTTTCAGGAGTCAGTAATTCTTCCTTTTATCAACTACTATGTGAGAACATATTTTTCACATATATTAAACTGAAAACAGAATAAGCAAATGTGAAAATCTTCCTCTTTTATAATAAAACAAATTCTAATGATGCTTTCAAAAATATGAACAATGAAACTTTTCATTGTTTCTTTCTGAAAAATTCTGTTACTTTTCATAAAAATTTGTTTCTCTTTGTATTGATGTTTATTACTCACCTTAAATATATACAGTCATTGTATGTATGTAAATCATCATATGACTCATGAATTGGGCTCAATAAAGCCATCAGTAATAATTTTTGAAAAATTGTAATTATGAAGCTAATAAACCAGTTTTTACCTAACATCTAAGCTCTGAATATTTTGTTCTGAAGATTTTCTTTATTATAAAACCATTGTAATTTTTCTGTATTTTCTTTTCTTAAATTAGTTAATTTTTCTTCTCTCATATAATATAACCTGTCATCAACTTCCCCTACCTCTGTTCCTCCAAACTCCCCATTTTTCCTCCCCCATAGATCTGCCCTCCACACCTCCACACTCCCACACCCCTAACCTGTCTCTCTCCCTGGATCTTCCCAGTCTTCCCAGAGTTACTGCTCAAATAGGGGACAAAAGGTGGAACAAGCCTGTACACTAATTCCTCTATGAAAGATGGGCTAGCCAACTCAGCAGGAGGAAAAGGGTCCCAAGGTCAGGCAAACAAGTCACAGAAACCTCCACTCCAGTCTGTAAGATCTCCACAAGAACACCAAGCCAGACAACCATGTGTCATCTCTAGCAGACTCTGAAGTTCCAAGTCTGCTGCTTCAGGGATCTGTGAGCCCCAAAGAGTGCTGATCAACTGACTACATGGAGCTTGTTCTTCTGATGTCCTGAACTCCTCTGGTCTTTGTAATCCATTCTCCCCCTCTTCCACAGGGCTCTCCAGCTCTGCATGTTGTTTGGCCCTGAGCCTCTTTATCTGCTCCCTTCAGCTATTGGAGGGAAGCCTCTCTGATGAAGAATGTGCTAGGCACCAGTCTATGAGTAGAGTAGGATATCATTAGAAATCATATACTGGCTATCCAGTCTCTAGATCCTGATCTGCACTGCAGTATCAGGCTTGGATTAGTTCCTTAGGCATGGGGTTCTGCCTTTTTTCCATAAGAACCTATAGGGAGGATAGGTTACATGTCAAAGGTTTTGTAGATAGGATGGTATCCCAGTCCCACCACTGGAAGCCTTTACCAGTTACAGGAGATGGCCTGTTCAGTCTTCCCATCTGTGATTGCTTCCTTGCCAGGGTCTCAGTTGTAGATTCCAGTGAGTTTCCACTGCTCTAGGTCCATCTTTCTCTCCCAACCTGATCCTTTTCCTTCTCATTCTCATTCTTCCCCAGCTCACCTCCAACATCTGTTCTATATCCTCTTACCAGGGAGATTCCTGTGTCCCCACTGGGGCCCTCCTTGTTGTATCTCTGGGTCTGTGGATTGCAGGCCCTTTGTCCTTTGCTTAATAGTTAATATCCACCTATAAGTGAGAACATACCATGTTTTTTTTTTCTGGAACTGTATTTGCTCAATCAGGATGATTTTTCTTCTATTCGCCTGCAAAATTCATGAAGTCATTTTTTTTAATAGCTGAGTAATACTCCATTATGTAACTGTACCAAATTTCATTATCCATTCCTCACTGGAGAGCAATTTAGGTTGTTTCTAATCTCTGGGTATTATGATTAAACTTGCTATGAACATAGTTGATTAAGTGTTCTTGTGTTAGGATGGAATATTCTTTGGGTATATGCCCAGGATTGCTACAGCTGGGTCTTAAGGTAAGTTGATTCCAAATTTCCTGAGGAAATGCCAAATAGATTTCCATATGACTGTACAAATTTACACTCCCACCACCAATGAAGGAGTGTTCCCCTTGCTTCATATCTTTGCCAGCATGAGTTGTCAGTTGTGTTATTGAGCTACAGATGAGGGTGAGGGATGATGAATTGGGTAGAACAGGACCCTAAAGGCAGACAGAAGGAGGGGGCACAAGACAGTGGGGGCAAAGAGACAGGTGCATGCAAAGAGAGAGACAAAGAGAGAGGGCAAAGAGAGTCTGAAGCCCACTGGAGTTATTTGGGAATTGATACTAGTCCCCTGCTAGAGACCTCATTTTATATGTGACAAGAAATAAGAAGGCAACTGAAGCCTTTTAAGAGGAGCTGCATAAGAGAGAAGCTGGTAGATGTTTGTTCCTCCTAAAACTATAGTTAGTCATCAAGCCATCAGAGATTTGAAAAAGGATAAATTATAGAATGTAGATGGTCTATGTATCAATTAATAATGACAGGAATCCATTTCCTAGTAGTTCCCTGAGGTTCCTCTGGTTTACTGGGGGTAGACGTCATCTAATGTGCAGAAGTAGAACAGAATTTGATCTCCAGCTGTCATACGGAATGATGCAGGCCTTTGACTGTCCAGGTCTGAAATGTTTTACCTGTGGGAAGGCACTAATGGAACTAGTCTTATCCTGGCTAGGCAGAATAAAACAGCTAACCCAAGTATGTCTCTACTTAGTGCAGAGCTTGGTGTCAGGTGAAGCATAGGGCAGTTTTACTCATTGATTAGTGTTAAGACAATTCAGGTAAATTTTTCATTGTAGAGCTCTGTTAACTTCTTGGAGTCCTAGAGGGTTACCATTAGGCATGGCCACTGTTTATTGTGGAATGCTTAAACATTTAAATGAGATATTCAACAGATTTCTGGCAGGTTTGAGGATCACAAATAATCTCTCAAGTATATCTGTAATCTATTAAGTATATCTATATTAATATATTAAGCATATATTTGTTTTTAGTTACTTGATTTGTTCAGAGCTTTATACATGTATGGAGCTAAATGAAATTTACATTTGGAATGAATATTTTGTATGACTACAAAATATATAACAAGAGGCTGAATAAGACTAATTTTTAGAATTAAATGTATCAGTTCTCTATGTAATTATAAGTATATATGTGAACATATCAAAGAATTTTAGTACTCTGTATGATTATAGGTATACGCCTGTGTCTGAACACATTAAAAAATCTTAGCACTTGGTGCAATTATAAGTATATATAATCAATTATAGATGATATTAATAATAACCATTAATCAATACTAATTATTATTTACTGCCATATAATATTATATAACCAGTAGTTACAATATCAATTAAATAACATTCAATAATACATATTAGTAAATACCCTAAATCAATTATTTTTAACTATATATGTGATAATGTACCAATTGTCTAATATTTATCATATATCAAATAGCACATAGTCTTATAAAGAATAGAATTAGGATGTTATGAATTAGGATGTTATAGATAATACTAATTTAATTATCACCAACATAATACAATAGATAATGTATATGTGATGGGTAACCAATTAATACACGGATAATGTATCAATTATTTAGTAATTATTATATATTAAATAGCATATAATCTTATGAAGAATAGAATTAGGATATTACGAATTAGGATATTACAGATAATAATATCAATCTAATATCACCAACATAATGTATTAATTATCTAGTAATTATTATATATTAAGTAATGTATAGTCTTGAGAAGAATAGAATTAGGATATTATAAGTTAGGATATTACAGACAATAATATCAATTTAATGTAGCCAACATAATACAAAACTGTTGTTTATAGAGGGACTGGAAACGGTACCAGCTGACCTTAAAAATGAGAAGAAATTAACAAATGCATCATAATATGAGATAGTTTAAAAACAGTTTATGGATTTAAAATGTTTCAAAAATTTAAACACTTTTTAAAGAATATTAATTCCAGCATTCACTCTTAAAATTTTAAATCTTTCAGCTGTGTTCCTGTAATATCAAAAGTAAAATACCCTTTTATTTAAAGAGGGTATCATCAATCACAATTCAATAAGATCCAAATCATCTGTTGATTCTTATACTAAGAGCACATGTCCATATATATTTTTTTTTTCTTTTTTAAGTTGGAAAAGCTAAGATGGCGTTGGGCCACATGGATTGTGTTAATATCATAAAAATGGCTTAGGAAAAGTTTTAGTATTAAACTGAAAGAAAAGGAAAGAGAAAGATTTTAAGGGAGAGAGAAAAACAGGGCCAAATGGGTTTTTTTGTTTATCTTCAGTTGCCAACTGCTAAATATTGGCAGGAAAAAGAGGTTTGGAGCAGCCCGCAGAGGGTATGGCATCATTACTACGGGTAGGAAAGAGGGGATGGGGGCTCCATGGTCCATGAAGGAGATGTCTTTCCATAATGAACGGGGCCAGAAACCAAAAAGACCAGCCACTGATCTAGCGGCATCACCTCTAGCCAGGGGATCAAATGAGATCGACTTTGCCTGGTACCAAGACTTACAAATAAGTGAGAGGGTTATTACCCAAGTAAGGCAAGAGCGGATTAGAGGTTCTCAAATCGGGCAGCATTAGTTATAGGAATGGAGGTTTTAGTACCTGGCAAGGGACAGGGACTCCAGGGGAAAAAACAGGACTTACAGGGTCCAAATTATGAGGATAGGAGGGACTCACCAAATGTGTTGAGAGCTGAATAGTCAGGTTTTCAGACCCCTGTAGGGGTAAAGGAATGGCCTGTTGGGTCTCGGCACAATATACTAATTATACACTCGGAGGTGATAGAGTTTCGATGGACACTGGCGAGTTTTAGCAAAGGTTTATATGAGTTACAGGGGAGGGTGAGGGATGATGAATTGGGTAGAACAGGACCCTAAAGGCAGACAGAAGGAGGGGGAGCAAGACAGTGGGGGCAAAGAGAGGGGTGCATGCAAAGAGAGAGACAAAGAGAGAGGACAAAGAGAGCCTGAAGCCCACTGGAGTTATTTGGGAATTGACACTAGTCCCAAGCTGATGACGCAGGACATGTGTCTGGGGCAGGCATAGTGCAGATACAGGGTTCAGGAGGCAGTACCTGGCAACAAAGTGTGGGAGGGTCTCTGGACTATGTGAGCTGGGCAAGCTCCAGGGAATGGCACCCAGGGAGCTTTGGGTAGTTGGTAATATTCCACATAACAGAGTTACATGAAATACTAAGCATTTAGTCATAGGGGACCTATATATGTGTAGATTTCAATATTGATAAAGTTCTTGGAACCATCCTTCCCAGAAAAGTGGGAGGACTGTGATTTGAATTGCATATAATTTATCTTTGAATGACTATATTTTGAAACATTCTGTAATTTTTCATGAAGGATATAATATTTATCATATTGACTGACATCTTTTAACCAGATAACTACTCTCATTAAAATGTTTAAACTGGTAAGTTGGTTAGTGGGTAGATGTTTATGTTTCTATTGTATTTTCTCCTATTAATATATATTTGAGTTGTTATTAGACCTTATGAATTTTGTTGGGTTTATGACAAACACAAAATATTCTAGGACCATCTGATTTTTTTCCTTACAAGCACATGGAAACAAAATGCCAAGTATCAGAGATTTCTTTTTGAAGAAAATGAATTAAATATGAAAACCATGTGGGAAAATACATGTGAATGTTAGTAATAGACAAAAACTTGCTGCTTGGAAAAATAATGACACAATTAGAAAATATTTATGGTTACGGTCATGATTTCACATTGATATTTACAATTTATTTTGAATATCTTACATTCTTGTTATAAAATAAAATGTTTATCTTTATTGTCAACTTGATTCTACAAAGGGATACCTAGAAAAGTGGCAAAGCACACTTCAGGGTGTTTTTCTGAGAGTATTTCCAGGGAAGATTGGCATATGGTAGAGAAAACTGAGTGGAGAAGACATCCCCCCAATGAAGGCAGCATCATATATTAGGCTGGAATTTAGCTTCATTGACAAAGTAGAAGAAAGGGGAATGTTCTACATGTACCAATATTCTACTGTTCTTAAATGAGTATGTTTTCCTTTTCTTTTTTCCTGATTTCATATTCTATACATATCAGACTCCAAGTCTTCAGTGTTTAGCATGGTCTTGTACAATTTCCTCTTAAGAAGCTTTCTGCCAAGACTGAGCAGAATCATTGGTGTCTCTTACTCTGTTTCCTTTTTCTGCACTGAGCAGATACTGTTTTGCTGGCTCTTCTGCCTGCAGATGGTCACTGTGGGACTATTCAGCTTCTGAGTGAGTCAACCAATCTAATACATCTTCTGTTATCAAACATAGATATATTATTTGGCTCTATTTCTGTGAAAAATCCTGACATATACCAAGATCATTCTTTTAGTCTAAATTAAAAACCTTAATATTTTTAAACAGGAGTTAACTTTGAAAATAAATTTAAGCTACAATATTGTTGTCTAATTTCACACTTTGGCTTTTACATATCATCAACTTCTGTTGAAGGAGTCACATTATTATCAAAAGTGCTACTTAACTCTTCTGTGATATGATAATAGTTAAGGGTCCCTTTGTAATTAGAGCTTTATAAAACCTGTGAGGAACTGGACCATCACTGCTACCCTTTTGGAGGTTACTTCTTTTGCCCTGATTTTGTCTTTTTTTGACCTTCTTAAAGGCTCAGTCTTATTTCTTTTCCAAGTCTGCTTGATATGAGTTGGCATAAAGAAAGATCTGACATTCATCAGGCACTCTTAGTCCTTGGTGGAATGAGTTCATAGTGACCTAAGAACCTGGCCTGCTCTCTACCATGGATAAAGGCACAGAATTTGTCCTCTTAGTTGCTTTACCTGAATTCTACTTCATTGGAACATGAAAGCTGATTTGTCCCTCATCACTCTTGATTTGTCAGATATAGGGGAATATTACTCAGCTAAATAAGAGATATCCCGGAACAGACAAGGTTAGGCAAAGATTTAAAATCTGTCAAATCTAACTCATTCATTTTGTGACACCAGTTTCTGTGAATGTTGTCTTTACCTTGATGTTAAGTAACACAGTTTTCATCTGACTGCTCTTTTGACCCAAGATTATGAGGCTCTTTATCATACTGTGATTCTCACCCCTATTTGATATTTGAAGACAAGTAGAAACTTTGAAAATAACACTACAACTGATAATGGGTACTTAAACAGAAGTAATTAAGGTATACACAGACTGTCAAGAGCTACTACGTGGGTTGTCTCTCTTTCTCTCTCTCCCATGGCCCACAGGGCCTCACCTTATCTCCCCAGCAAATAGCCAGACTATTGGCCATATAGACTACCATCCTGTAGCTCCTGGGAAGGAAGACTGGGGCTTGGATTGACATGTCCAGGTGGGTCCCAGGTTGGGGGACTAAGAGTTGATGGAAGGCAAAGAATTCTGGAAGAGTGTTGTCAGTGGAAGACCTCTTAAGTTTAATGCAAGGGTTGTGACATTTATAGGGTTGGGGGTGAGGGAAGGTCTTTAGGTACTCAAGGGTCAAGGCCATTGGTTACGACAGGGATGCTGGGATAAGCATATCCCAGGGGACAGGGACTCAGTTAAGCAATTCTGCTAATCGCAGCCCGCCTTTTGAAAGTGGGCAGTACTTTGCTGTGGCTTGTGTTCTGTCAACACTGAGGCAAAGGGCCAATTAAATGCCAGCCTTTTGGGACGGGCTAGGTAGCAAGTACCCTCTTGAGTGAATCAAATGAGTTTTCCACGAGGCACCACACTACTATACATATTAGAGTGATGTGATCCCTAAGTATTTTTTATTTCAGTCATAGACTACAACTTTGAAGAAATGGACTTTCTGTTAGGTCTGAGAATCACCCCACAAAACTACTGAGACCACATATGCAAAAAGCAAGAGCATTTCGTTCTGCAGAGCAAACCAGCATGCAAGGGTCAGCCATTTTTCAAAATGAGGACAACCAGATGCAGTCACATGGGCCTTTTAAAGGAAACAGCCATTAGTTAGGGGATCTGTCTGATTGGTTAGGACCTGAATTCTGGATTGGCTCATCATATCTCAGAAGTGAGGGGCTTTTGGGAAAGCAAGGACTTTACTGGTAAGCAGAGAGCCGAGGTCAGTGCTGCCCACCACTAGGGGACACTGGTCCTCACATTTCCCCTTGAGTTGTATCCTGAGTCAAATCCTTGACTCTACAGATATGGTTATATTGGGATCTAATAATCATCAGATTATTATTATATGTATCTGATTAAGACATTAATGATGCTAGGGTCCACAGTAATTAGTGGAAACAGAGAAGTCAAAAGCCCTTCATTGGCTGACATTAGAGTTACTATCCAAGAGGAGCCTAAAATTGAAAAAGGGGACTGGTCGTTTATTTCATCTCAGCCCTTCCCCCACTTAGCAACTTCTTTGTAAAGCTATACAATAACTTTTTGTTTTGTATAAAGTAGATCAAGTAGATCATATTGTCAGCTAATGAATCTGGGTCTAATTGGCCTTAACAGGTAACTTTTTGGCATGTCAATAGGCCTTATAGGTAGCCACTTTGTTTCCTATGTCAGGGAATATTCTTTTGAGCAAAATAATACATCCCACTGGGAATATGGGATGATGCATTCTCTTCTTTAGCTACTTCCTGCTAAAATAGAGCATCATATTCAGGGAGTCCAGGAAGTCTGGAATACAATGGGGAATCAGCCAAATGCATCTGGCCTTAGCCAAAGGAACAGGAAGCAACCACATTGGCTTGGACTGGTCTGTAGCAGATCCAGGATTCATAGTGTAGTCTGCAGCTGATTCCTGGATGGCATCTGTTAAGTGGAAATCTGTTGAGACACATAAAGATGAGAGGGAAGTGTTAAAATACATCGTAGCTTACATCTGAAACTTTTAGCACTGAAATCTACAGTGTAGCATGATTTCATTTTTCATCCAAGGTAAGAGTGTTTTCAAATCACATCTAAACAAGCTAAACAATACATCTTTAGCACCTTTATTAGCTGTAACCTTGAGAGATAGTTGTCAAAACCATTAGAGACCTGGGAATAGCAGATAATTTAATAAACCTTTATTAATTAAAATGACAGAAACTTATCCATACTTAGACAAGTGACCCTGGGCTTCTGTGCTCTCCATGACCTTATTGGGGGACAGAGGCCTCAAAACAGTGCCAGTCTTCAGTTGCCAGGCCAGAAGGTACCTTTCAGTGCAAAAGGATTCAGAGGGACTGGCCTTCACTACATCCAACCAGAGCAGTGTGATCCACTCTCCAATATCTTATTTTATCCACAGCTTAGACATGTCCATAGTAGGTAAGGCATTGTGCCATTTTGCCCAGTGGTGAGCATTACCACAATCTAGGTGAGGTTGTTCTGTACCTATCTATGCTCTCTGGAGACTTTGGGGTCACTGTTAGGATTTGGGGATCTCTGTCACAGTAAGCTTTGTATAAGCTATATTTAGTGAACCTCTGAAGGCCTTGAGAAGCAGCACTTATTAAGAATCTTAATAGCTGAGGTGAGCAAACTGTTTTTCCAAATATCTATCTCAGGCTCAACCTAGAAAACATATATAAGCAGAGACATATTTTAAAGATTTTGGGATTTTACAAAGAGCTTGGATTACCTCTTTGGCTCTGCCCTTTGAAGCATACAGCACAGCTTGTCTTCTGGGTTTTGGCTGGTTTTATTCTATTGCTGTTCTCAGTGGTTATCCCATGATACTGGCATATTCAGAACTGTTGGGGTGCCTTATTGCAACTGGGCTGCACTTTTACCAATCAGAGTGCCAAGCTCAGTTGCTTTTTAAGGCCTCTTCATGTCTTTTAAAACAGAACCACCTGGGTTAACTCTTACAGTACCAAGCTTGGCTTCCAGTACTTGGTAATACCAGCAGCCAGCTTCTGTAAGACATCTTTCAGAGGACAGTTTGGAAGATAGCTTCTGTAGCAGCAGCTAAAACTGACAGGTTTTTTTATCCAAACCTCAGCTTTACCATGATTGCTTTAAAATACCATCTTAGTAAAGACCATCTTACATTGAAAAGATTGCCTCCCAGCACAAGGTACATTCCTGTATATGAGGGCATAGAAGTGTAACTTTAATATCTTATTAAATGTTGTTTTTTTTATAAACCTTGTCTTTAGAATAGAAAAACATCATGCAAAAATCCAACTTAATCTAAAATATCTCAGAGATCTGTTGTTTCTTTGATTGGTAATGTGTTCACTTCAAGATGGCAGCAAAGTCACACAACATCTGGCCCTTTTGACCCTAGTAAAGATGGCACCAACCACTTGACTGTCTTTTTCAAGTAATAAAACAGCCAAGATACCACATGTCAGCAAGTTACAAGTTTTTCACAACTCAAAATGGAGTCATTCCATGTGGTTTCCTTAAAGTTATTATCAATCACATGTTACAAGTCTTAGTTAACATTTTGTTTTACAGATCTTTAACCATATCTAATAGACTTTTAATTTTTATAGCCAAGACATTTGAGTCCCTGTTAAACTTGGCCCAGAGATAAATTCTGAGCCTTGTCAAAAGCTGCAGCAGCCAAGGTAGCTGGTGACCAATACAGCAAAGGCAATAATATAATTTTCATACCCAAATGAACACAGAACAGAGAACTCATATATTCACACAGACAAGTCTTTTCACAAAACAGGCACACAAAAAACTTTTTGAACACAATAAATAGCAACAAAAACAATACAGAGACATAGAAATCAGGACTGGAAAAACAACAGAGAAAACATCAGGATTTCTCTGGAGAAGGCTTCCTGCCCTTTTTCTCTTATGTGTATTAGGCAGGGTGAAGGCTGCCTAGTGAGTCTGGCGGGCTGCCACATCAACAGTGGCAGTGTCAGCAAAGGCTCCATGGCAGCAACCGTGGTTCCAGACCCTTTCCATGGATTGCCACAGGCAGACAGGCACACAAAGTGAGGTGCCAGCACGCCTGGCCATACTTGCCTGGTCCACATGGTGCTATTGGAGGGTCAGGGCACAAGGGAGGCACCCCTGCCCTCTTTTGTCCCTTCTTTGTCCCTTCCCCTCTTGGCTAACTGGTGGGCATCAGTATAGTGCAGTCAGGGTGGCACCTTTAACTACACCCCCAGAGGAAAATTCAGATCTTGACTGTCCCAAGCTCCACGCACTGGAGACACTTTTGCAGAAACAACTCAGCAAGAGTCGAGCAGTACTTCATCTTATCACACCTGGTGGCTGCTCCAGCCCATGTCTCCACCCACCCTATTAGTTCCAGGCACGCACATGTACCGCTGCCCGCAAGCTTGTGGTGGCAGTCAGTCAAGCAGGGCCTGTTACCTGCAGCCCTGACTCTGGCACCTGGCGGTAGCTTGTCTTTCACACCAGAGATTCCGCCATTATGTTGAGAGAAGCAGCCAGGAAGGCCTCTAGGCAGTGGTGGCTGGGGGGTGCAGCATCCTGCATACCCCAGAATCACTGTCATCTTGAAATATTTAAAATTATTTTGGACCAAGTCCAAGAGTGTAGAAGTCTGTCCCATAGTCTTAGGCTTGGGAGAATAGAGAGTAGAAGAGACAGAGCAACAGAAAGAGGAAGGCTACCACCAACCAGAAAATGAAGTCGTATGGAGAGCAGAAGAGAAACTAAAAATGTGACCTTGACCTATCCTGTTTTAGGGCCAAAACCAAATCCAAAATGAGCCAACTAGCTGTTCCAAAGAGGGCACAGAGCATCCTCTGGCACCTCTGTGGCAGGGACCACTAGCTCGTCCACTTGGTCTCCCTGAGCCTCCAAATCCGTCTTTGAACACACAGAACAGACAAACAAACCAACAAAGTCAGAGCAGAGATGCCAAAAAGAAAACGTACTGGCCAGGTGAAAAAGTGCGCAAAGGGATGGTCGGGAGACTAGTGGCTGTATCCCAGACAAGCACCCATATATTGGGTCAGAGAATCACCACAAAAAGATCACTTGAGACCACATATAAAAAAGGCAAGATCACTTTATTCTGCAGAGGAAACCAGCAAGGGGGTGGGAGGTCAGCCACTTTTCAAAATGGTGACAACCAAAAGTGTGTGGGCGGTTTAAAGGAAACAGACAGTGGCTAGGAGATCTCTCTGATTGGTCAGGACCGGATACTAGATTGGTTCATCATTTCTCTCAAGGAAGTGAGGGGCTTCTGGGAAACCAAGGACTTTACAGGTAAGTGGAGGGCCCATGCCACTAACCACTATGGGTGCTGGTCCTCACATTTCTGTTTCTTGCTGCACTAGGGCATGCTTCTCAATATCTTGGTGCCTCATGTATCATTTACAGAGGAATAGTAAAACAATTCTTGTTCATGAATTCAGTGAGAATTCCATAAGTGGGCAATGGCTTCAATTGAACACATTCTAAGTTTTTATACAGGAAGGGTGCTAAACTGGGAAATAACTGATCAAATCATCTAATGTCCTGATGCAAATCCCTAACTTTAATCTAATTCCATGGCACTAGCCAGTGATTTTTAACCCTGAGAATGTCTCATTTTCTTGGAACGTTTGTTCAGGTACACATTGCATAGGTCCAAGCCATAGTTTTGAAATAAATATGCCTCAAATAGAGTCTGAGAAGTTATACCAAATATTCAGGTTACACAGCTACTCGTGCCTTAGAAACCACACAAACAACAGCAAAAGGCACTCCATACTAAGCATGTAATGGAGATACAATTGGGGATTTCCAGCTCTCTTCTGGTTATCCGACTGAAAAAGAAACTCAGAATGCCTGTGCAGGAAAAAACTAAAGGGGAGGTGAATACTCGGCTACTTAAAAATATTATTGTCCTGATTTACAACCTGGGGAAAATACAGAATTTGGTCCAATAATCAGTTTTTGTATTTGTTAGAAATAAACTAAACTTTTGGACAATTGAGATCTTTCTTGCTGCATTAGCCTATTACTCACAGAGCTGTTGACAAAAAAAGTAAATATCAATTCAGTGACGCACACGCTGTGTAATAAATAAATAAAATCCAGACCCATATTGCCATTTTGAGTGGGTTACCACTCCAAAATAATCTATTTTGTGTTTCTTCAATAAGTTAGTGAATAAGGATCTAAAAATTATTATCAGCTTGTGTTTTGATGAGAATGTTGAAAGCTGCTCAATTTTTTTGTTCACAGGCCTTCTTTAGGAATATAATCTCCAGAAGAAGTTTTACAACATTGTAATTTCTAGGCTTCTAGAAAAGCACTCTCATTTCTCAGATGGAGAACTCAGTCTCTATTGTGGTATATTAGAACTTATTCTCAAATACTATAATGCTGCATGCACTTCTGTGCAGTAATAAGAATTGTGAACAGCTGCTAAATCCTGCAGCCTGAGCCACTGCCAGGTCCCTTTCCTTAGTTATTGGAACTAGCTCTTAGAAATCTTCTCTGGAAAAGCATGCTAGTTTACAACACCAACAATTGTCTACTCAATGGCCCTTGATCAGAGCAATTGTCATTTTAATGTTGAGTCTGCCCATTGGGATATTTGTGTTAAAAACATAGTATTGTATTAATGGTTTTAGAGGAATTTTAATGTCTCTTCCCTCAGCCTCAGCACTGTTCAGGGAAGACCTTCTACAGGGACTTGATTAGCAGATAAAAGGGAATCATGTCAGCCAGCTGAAGGTGGGGTTTGGTGCACTGTAAAGTTTCTATTCATTATGTATTAAGGCCTGTGTGATGGTGGGTGGCTCTTCCTTGTAATAAAATACCTAGACATGGTGTGCTGGGGATTGGTGCCAGGAGAAACAATTCAAAGCCATGAGAGGCTGAGGCATGTAAATCAGCCATGTGAGGTGAGACTCTCTGACTTAGTCATCCAGGTTTTCCCATCTCAGAAAGTTGTCTTGGTTCTTTATTGAAACCTGCTGGAAGTATTATTTTTAATTCCTTAACACTGTCAAAAGATAACTTTCTTTCCTTTAACCATGAAGGGCACACCACTCAGTTAGCAATCCTTCTCCCAACAGCCCACTGTCCCGTTTTATTCACAGAGTGTTGCTGATGTCATTACTTCTCAATGTCGGTCTTCTGGGATCCTCTTAAGGCATGTCATGTCCATCACTACAGTCAGTATTTATTTGCTCTCTTTACGGTCCACAGTGCCACATATAATACTACATTAGTCATAGTCACATTGTCATAGTGGCTAAGTGGTAACGTAACTTCGAGGGTAAGAATCATTTAGCCTGCAGTCCATGTATTTCTATAACCTAAGCAAAATGAACAGCAGTTTTCCAAATGTCTGTTGGCCAGTTAAAAGATAAACTATTAATAACAATTCAATTATACATAGTTCATTAAAAATCAGAAACTGTAATTTCATATTAAGAATGTGAATTTAATTATTTTGAAGTTATATTGAAAGGGCCTGAGAACCTGGTATGAAAACGAGCCAGGATCAGATTCCTGAGCTAAACAATGACCCCTTGTTTCAGTTTCAGGATTAAGCAACAAACTTCATCTGGCTTCATTGCCCAGGTGCTAGCTGTCACTACTCGTAAAGGACCCTCCCCTCCCACAGCAGACAAGCAGAGCCAATCAGTTTAAAAGATAGCAAAGGCAGATTCCCACGCCCCACAGTGCGAACCCCTGACAAGGTCTACCAGCGATAGACAACCGCCAAAAAAACCTACTAAACTTATGATCGATGCAACCGCCTGAGGCTTTTAATATCTGGCACGTAGGGATCTACCTTCCTTGAGTCTCCTGGCAGGGAGAGTGGGAGGAGACCCCGATTCTTTTGTTCTTTGGCATTTTATGGCATGCAGGGGAAGGGGGCTGGGGATAGGGTGTGCACAACTTTGATTGGCTCAGATTCCCATCCTAGTCCCCAGAAGGACCCTAACCAGGCACCAGACAATGAGGGACCAGGGTCATAAATCTTGCATCCTTGAGGGTGAATCACGTATCCTGTATCCATTAGATAAGGCCCCACCTGGCTTACGAAAGTGCAGATGAGGAACCCAGCACCTGATCATACAGTCCCTTTGCACCAACCCTGCATTAGCTAATTATCAACCAATCTGTTATTTTTCTGTTATTTTTAAATGATAAATAATTACATCATTATACACACCCCCTTTATTTCTCTCCAAACCCTCCCATATAACCTTTCTCTTTTTTAAATTCATGGGTTCTTTTTTCATTAATTATTTGGTATTGGACAGCCAATTGCTGTGCTATTTCCCAAGGAAGACCATTTCTCCTACTCTCAGCATTCCTTAGTTGCCATAAATTCTCACTAACATGACTACCTACATGAGCTGAACAAGGACAACAGCAATAGTCATGCTAAATTGGGTGAAAGAGCGTGACGTGACACCTCAGCCATACACAAAAAAATATTTTTAAGACTTAATTATTTTTATGTGCATGTAAATAACATGCAGGAAGTCTCATGAGATCAAAAAAAGGTTTCAGATACCATGGACTTGGAGATGTTGAAAGTTGGCAGATGTTCAAATTGCATGCTATAAACTGAATCTGAGTCCTCTGGAAGAGCACCAAGCACTCTTAAAGGCTGAGTCACCTCTCTAGAGCTGGATGAACCTGTATGAAGTTAAATTTTAAAGGGTATACAAATGCCACTTTGAGTTAAGTTTTGTTAACAATAACGTTGTTGAGCATTTTTAATTTTCAGACTTTTACTTTTTAGTATTTGTAAATGTAAATAAGATACTTTGAGTTTGTCACACTCATAAAATATTTAACAATTCACAAATGTAAATTATGGGTACATATTCTCAAAATTGGGAAAAGTTATTGCTAATTATACCAAAGTAAGAAATGCAGCTTTCTGCATCACTATGAGTGCCACCCATATTCCTTTAAATGACACAACTGAAATAAGTGGATTAGATGTAGGTTCAGTTTGTTTTACTTGAATATATAATATGTATAATAACGTATGTAACCTGGAACCTTATTAACAAAGGATATCCAACAATTAGCCAATTCCTTTTCTTCTCTTACTAGCAATTTTGTTGAAGCTAAATGTTACAGAATGTTACATTCTGTGCTGTACTATACAGAATGTTACAGTCAAGTACTGATTCTGGTGCTCAAAATTTACATATCAGCTTGAGAGTGCCACATAAAAATGGCCACTGTGCAATGAATTCTAAATCACACCGTTGATCTTTTTTACACAGAGACATATATTTTGCTAAAAAAAACCAAAAGTCTGGTTCAGGAGTTGTTCTTTTAGTCTATTTTTATTGCTGTATGTGAGGTTATCTATTTAAAGACATGGGTAAATCTTCTTGAATCTACATGTATATGAGAACAGGCTATACATGATTGCACATTGCTCACCAATTTTAAGCAAACATCAATGATTTAGGAAACAGAGTCTAAAAAGAGAACCTAAAAAGAGATACACACACACACACACACACACACGCACGCACACACACATACATCTTTTACATATATCTTTATATATATATAGACTAGTCAAATATGGGTAAAATATCCCACCAATATCCCAGGCTACTCTGGAAGGACACTTTATAAAGGGAACCCTTTTGATCTCTGCTCAGTAGGGGGCACAGCTTCATCTGCTGTCTTCCTCCCAAGTCGGGGCAGCCACAAAGAGAAGAAACAATGAAAAGAAGGAACCAAGAGAAGAAGAAGGAAGAACACCTCAGCTTAGCCAGAGTGCCTCACCTCAGTTGTGCATGTTTTCCTTCAGAATTGTAACACTGGATAATCTTCTCTCCTCAGAGCAGAGTTGAGCTAATCTGAGCTGAGCTGAATTGAGCACTGTTACACTCCAGCTCAGCTGGGGAACATTCCTGCTCACGGAGATTCAAGAGCTGTGTGGTTTCTGGCTTCCCAAATGTCAGGATACCCTTCCCATTGAGGGCATTTCCCCATTTCAGAGCTGTGTGGTTTTTGGTTTCCTAAATATCAGGATATACTTCCAGTGGGGACATCTTTCCTATCTCAAAGTTGTGTGATCTCTGGGCTCCTGATTGCTGGGGCACCTTCCTGTCACAGTTGTGTGGTTCCTGTGCTTCTGAATGTCAATTCACTTTTCCATCTCTGTCTGACATAAACAAAAACACTAATAGTCTAAATAGTGTTACTTTTATATATGTTCTCAAGGCTATTTGGTATTGGATACCTTATAGGTATGCTTTTCCTTGGAGAAGGGTATTCTTCCTATTCTCAGCATTCCTTAGTTGCTTGTAGTTCTTTAGATAGGATTAAGGTCTAGTGGTCTTTCCCATGCCCATTTTAATACACCTATTGTTGTTCTTGTTCACTTCATGCATAGGCAGTCAGGCTAGTGAGAAAGAATTCCAGAAGAAATTCTTTTCTTCCATGTTTCCTGAATCTTACAGGCAAGAGTTAATTTGTTGATGTATCCATTGAGACTGGGCTCCATATCTCTGAATTGTAATTAGCTGTTATTTTTATGAGATGGTCTCTATATGCTGCAAAGATAAGCTTTGCTGAGGGACTGCACTTACCTGTGGGTACAAGAACAAATATTTAAAGTGTAGTTAGGGATTATGTTCTTTTAGTAAAATAGTAGTTGTAGGTTCTCCTCCACGATCCAGGACTTCACTAGCTCTGGATAGTTGGGCACATTTCCAGTACCAGGCATGAATTCTGACTGTTGACAGTGTCTTCAGTCCAATTAGAGAACTGTTGGTTACTGCCAAACTATGCACACAACTATTGCATCCTTAGTGTTATAGTGCCATGTTGATCATTTTGCTATTCGTAGTTAGGACTGTTGGTTACTTTCCTTCCTTTGGTAGCTGGCATAGTGCCTTCTGACACCATGGAAGTTCATTTTCAAGGAGGATGCATTCAGTTCAGTTCTAGTTAACCAGCCTCTGTGTCCTGTGTCTGAAGTGTATGGTGTCTTTCGTAATAGAGAATTAATTCCACATCTAAGAAACAATTAAGTGCAATACAAATAGTTTATAATATCATGAAAGTCTCTTGGACAATCTTCATCAACAACTCAAAAGGGTAAATTTCTTGCCTGTGTTGGAGTTTTTGTTAAATGGTCTTTTGGTTCTTGGAGAAAGCATTATCAATCAAGATGAGAACATTTCATTTAAACTATATATGTATAATTATGTTGTGCCCAGTGTCCAAAATCCCCTTCTTCAAGTACCACCAGGAGCCCAGTTCTGATGCAAAAGCAAAGAGCCTTTATTCTGCAGAGCAAACCAGCATGCTGGGGTCAGACACCAGGTGAAATGGCCAACCCTGAACAAAGTCTTGCTGGCCTTTCTATAAACAGTAAAAGAGGGTTTTAACATAGGTGAGGTAGCCTGGTTTCTAATTGGGGAACAGAAATGCAGTTTACGAATGTTTAGTTTTGATTAGTTTTGATTGGCTCATGCTCCAGGGGCTAACTGACCATATTCTTAAGCTATATCTGGTTAGCCATCAAAGTCAAGACATTTGGTTTATGGCCCCTAGGCCATCTGGCTAGATGAGAAGGGGGATACTCTTGCACTGCTTCTTCTTTCTGATTGGTTGCCCTCAGAGTGGGGCTTTTTATAGCTTTCTCTTAGAATTTGCTAGCTTGCAGGGTCAGGCCCAGGTCAGGGGCTTGAGCAGCACACTGTGGATCCGGACCAGGCCTGAGACAAGGGACCTTGCATGTACTCACAAAGAGAAATGGAGTTTAGGTCCTTCAGTAACTAGTTAATGGTTTGAGTCCTTATGCGTTTTTCAAACATCATTCTTGGTATTTCACCCTCCTCTCTTTCCTTCTTGTATATTTCTCTCATATCTCCCTAATTAGAGTCCCCATTTTGCCATTTCCCTGATCATATCATTTGTACCTTGCTATTCCCCTCTCTATTACTCCTCCATACCCTTAGCTGGTCATTAATCTCTTTTTACTTTCCATGTTTCTGCAGTTACTACAGGATATATACTCACATCTAAAGAGTTGGAGGTAGGGGCCTCTGGTGATGTTTATCTTTCTGAATCTGGATTACCTCATTCAATATGATCTTTTGTATTTGCATCCATTTACCTAAAAAGTTGGTATTTTATTTTTCTTTTAGCTGAGTAGTATTTCGTAGTGTATGTATACCACATTTTCATTCTTCCTTCACTGGTTGAAGGGCATTCAAGCTGTTTCGATTTCTTGGCTATTGTGAATAGAACAACAATGAACATGGTGAGCAAGTATATGTAGAGTAGGATTTTGAATCAATTAGCCATAATCTTATGAGTGGTATAGCTGGGTCATATGGTAGATTTAAGTTTTTAGCTTTTATGAGATTTTTTTTCATATAGATTTCATAGTGGCAGCATGAGTTTGAAATACTAACAGTGAAAAATTTTGTCGTACTTTTCACCAAATTCACCCCTTTTGCTCCTCCAACTCCTCCCAGTTTTAATCCATGTTCTCTTCCAACACAATTTTGTGTCCCGTAATTTTTATTCACCCAAATATAATTTTTGATGATCATATATTTTTCATATGTAGCCATCCACTGGAGTGTAGTGTATCTTAATAGGAGCTAGATTCTTAAAAACAAATTAATAAATTAAATGAATAATAAATTAAATAAATAATAAAACTGAGTCTCCTTCACCCATCAGCTAACAATTGTGATAGCTGTATTCTACATTGTATTCCACAACTTCTGATGCCATGTTTTAATTTTCATTCAGCTTTAGGAGTTGTTTAATTACCCTGTTCAGCATTCAATATTGTGCTGCCAATCTCCATGTGTACATTTTCTTGCTGTTAATTTCTAGTTTTATTTAACTGTGATCAGTAGAATATAAGCTTCACTTTTATTGTATTTGTGAAAAAATAATTTGTGCCCTAAAATATAGTCATGTTAGAGTAAGCTCCATGGGATGCTGAAAATATTGTTTCTTTTGCAAACCTAGAGATGTACTACTTGGTAGACGCATATTCGTATCATTTGATCTACAATGCTATTTAACTCTGAAGGTTCGTTATTGACTTTTCTTTCCACATGACTTGTTGATACTTGGATTGAGGTGTTAAAGTCATTGACTCTTAGTAGGTGATAATCAGTCTACACTTCGACATCAGTAATATTTATTTTATAACATCATGGTTATATCATGGATATATATATATATATCACTGCCTATTTATTTAGAAATGTTATATACAACTGATGGATTGTTCCCTTAATGGAATGAGCATTTCTCCTCTTTTTAATGAGTGGAACACCTGGAAAAGTGATGGATTTTCCAAAAACATTTGGTAAAATCCAGCACAGATTCATTGGGCCATGAGTTACAGTTTGTGGGGAGACTACCTGTGGCATCATGATTCTTAACCTCAAACTAAAGTATAGAACTACAGTGACAAAGACAGCATGGCACCAAAATACATATATATATATATATATATATATATATATATATATATATATATGCAAATTACCAATATACATAAAAATAAAATATTTAAAAAATGAACATTTGTAAAAAAATCCTATTTAATAAATGCTAAGGGCCAAACTGGGTATTTACTCAGAGAATAATGATATCAGAACTACATATTACAATTTAAAGTTCCAAACTCCAATAGTGCTTTAGAAAAGCTCAGGAAAAACACTTCAAGAATTTAGGATAGTAAAATCTTTAACCTCAGATACAAAGGCAATAGTCTTAATAATTGAAAAGGAGGACTATGTGAATTTAAGATACTTCTGATTGCAAAGGGAACTATGAGTAGAGTGAATAGAAAGCCTATATGAAAGGAGAACATCCTAGATAGAAATATTTCAGACAGGAGTTATACCTAGAATATTTAAAGAACTGAAAAATTAAACACTAAAAAATAACAACCTCAAATTTCTGACCAATGAGCTAGCCAATGAGCTGAACAGACAGTTCCCAAAACAAAATTCATAAATGCTCAATAAATATCTTAGAAAGCGTTTTACATCCTTATCCATCAGAGAATCTATATCCTACCACAATTATTTGTACATCCATATCAATAATACTCTTTTCTCAATAGCAAGGAAATGGAATAGGCTTTGATTACCATTCAAAGTTAATGAAAATATGTAAATGTGCTTCATACATACAATGGGATTTTGTTCATCTTTAAATAATGAAATAAGCAGGAAAATGATTGGAATGGGAAAATATTAAGTGGTATAATCTCAGTTCAGTAGGACAAATGTCACATGTTCTCTCTCGCATGTGCATTGTAGCTTCTTTTATAAATTTACTTTTTTTTAAGTGCATGTGTATAGAAGACAAGAAGTTAGAATGAGGCGTTTGAGAGAGGAAGAACAAGTTATAAGAATGAAGAATTGGAAGAGCAATTAATAAAACACATATGACAAATTAGAAAGGGGAATTCCACATGAAAATGAAGGAAAGGAGTAAAGAGGAGAACCAATCAAAGCAACGTGTATATAAACAGACCACAATGAAACTTGTTACTTTATAAATAAAAATTCCTCTAAATTAATGGTGATACTTTGAAAATCCCATAGATAAATCGAAATATTTTGATGATGATTAAATTTTTAGTTATATTCCATAATTTTGAAAGAACTACCATTTAAAAATCAAACAAGGATGCATTATAACCTAATGAAAGAAATAAAAAGTAACAAATTAAGATCCCCCAAATAGGGTAATTACGATTTATTTTTTAAACAGACTTTTAGGGGTGAAAGGGAGAATATTAATATTTATCCAGAATAATCAGTATGAACAAGAATAGTCTTTGGTTAACAAGAATATGTGAATAACTATCCAAAAAGATATATCAGAGGACTCAATTATAAAATATACATTTGTATGTTAAAAGCACAGAAGATGATCATAGAGATTTTTATTGTTTGTTTGTTTTTTTGAGATAAGGTCTCATGTATCCTAGGCTGTCCTGGTATTAATGATGTAGCTGAGGATGACATTAACTTTGTGATCTTCCTGCTTTTACTTTCTGTGTGCTGGGATTTCAGTAAAGCACCACCGTTCCTTGTTCATGAAGTACTAGGTGCTAGGTAATGAAACCAGGATTCCCAGCATGTTAGATAAGCCCTCTACTATGTGAAATACACCATGAGCCAATCAAAGTCATACTTATTTATTCATTTATCTTAAAAATTTCACTATCTCTGGATCAGGCAAAACAATTTGACAGTATGCCTTCAACTTTCTCTCATGGTGTGCTATAGAGTTCTTCACTATTCTCATCTTTGCCTTCTTATTCTCTATCTGGCTAATGAATACAACTCTGGCAGTGATTCATCACAAATCACACAAGAGTATATTGAAGAAGCCCATCATGACTGCACTGGCTTTGCCTCATGTTGGGTAAATATTTAACCCTTCCTTACTTGACAGCAGAAAACTTGGTGATGCAATATTTCATGATTCTCAGTTAATGTCTCTAACTAATGTTATGTGTGTACACTCATTAGTCTATCCCCCATCTACTTACAACAATGCTGTTAGAACTCTGAAATGAGTGTTTTTCATTTGATCAAAGATAAAAGACTGCACTTCTTCTCTCTGGATCAGCTCATTGATCATAAGATGCATAATTTTCTGCTGTATCATTAAAAGTGAAAGTGATATATTATGATGGGATTTTGTGTTTCCAAATATATATATAAAATATAATAATATATGCATATATTATTATTATTATTATTATTATTATTATTATTATTATTATTATTATTATTATATAAGCCAGAATATAATGTCAACTATAAGAGTATAATGTTCTTTCATCTTCCCTAACTAGTGTAAAATTGGATAATGTTTAAGCTCTCCTTAGGTAAGAATTATTCAGTTTCCTATACAAAAGAAGGGGTGGAGAAGAATTTCTCCTCTCAAATAAATTATGAGTTAATATTGATAGTTATTTAAATTAAAGCAAGCTTGATTTTAAATTAGACTTTATAGTTAATTAATCTATTCATTTAGGTTACGTGGAATCCTTGCTTTATAATTATGGTCTCTAGTTCTAGAAAGCAAAACCAAAATTTATTCCTGAATGTCCTTGCCAAAGGCTGCCACATACATGAGCAAGTAAATATTCAGTTATATTGATGGCAAACTGTTTCTCATGACCTCCCCATCTAGAGGCTTCCAGCTGCCAGCTAGGTTGCTGAGGATGCAGGAGGCTTCTGGATGGGGATTAGTGTAGCTGCTGAGTCAAATACTGTGGCAAAATCAGCATAGAATTTTTTCTCAGTTCCTCTTTATTTCTTTGTCTTTGCCTCTATGTGTCTCTCTAATGCAGAGTAGTTTTTCTATGGGGAACTTTGTCTTAAACTTCTATGGCAGATTTTGTTTCTCTTTAGCTTCTAGCTTTGAGTATTGAACTGTCTTTCAAGTCTTTAACAGGTGCTCAACATGTCTTTTCTCTTTAAATCCTCTCAAAAATAAATCCTGTGAGAACATACTCTTACTATTTTTGTTTTACAAATGTATATGTAGGGGATTTATGGAAGGTTGGTGAGCTTGATGAAATTTAGGCTCATAATAGAGAAACTGGTATTTTGAACTGCTATAAATTATAAGAGAGGTGTGGCTTATTTGGGATGTGGTTTTAGAGAGCTTGGAGCCTGGGGGATTGCCATGTTGGCAAGCCCTTGCTGTCCAAGCATGAGATCCTTAGTCAATCCCCAGAATCCAGTACCTGAGAAATGACATTTGAGGTTGACCTCTAGCCTCACAAGTACTTACTTCACATGTACCTTCACATTCACAGGAACATACACATACAAATTCAGAGTGATGGTCCCTTCTTTCCTTAAAGTTATAATAAAAATAGATTCCATCATAGATTGTGTTATTCATTTATGTAGCAGTGTGTTATTTTCTGTATCACTATTTAATTCTCTTATAATACCAAATCCTGAGACTATACATGATTTCATATTATAGGTGACTGGCCAGCTTCCCCTGGTCTAAGGCCTGTATCAAGAAACACGTGATATCTGGAAGAGAACTAGCCAAGAACAAGAGAATGACCACAGCAATGGCAATATTGTCTACAAAGGATTGAAATTTTGTAGATGATAAAAGATCCAGTAGAGTCCTTGCAAAAGAGGCAGAAACCTCATTGATGGGGGCAGAGCCTACACAGGAGTAGCCAATATCTGAGATTTTATACTGTAATAAGTCCAAGTTCATGGATAGATCAGAGTTGTTCTATAAGTCTTTAATATGATTTTGAATTTGAGACCACTCATGTTCACTTTCATTATAAGGCAGAGGAGTAATAGAAATCCATTTAAACAGAGAATGACATTGCACTGATAGCCTAATTTTCATATTATGTATCTGATTCCCCATAAGGAGTATGGCCTCCTCCAGTGCATTAACTCTATCTATTATCATTTTGAAATAGGGAATATATACGATGAGCTTTATGAACCTGTTGAACAAAAGCATTAGCAGAGGCTAATGGACAATTAAAGTGGCAAATTTTTAAGAAAATTTTGTAATGATCTATTATGACAGAAAGAGAGCATTAGTAACTTGTTTCAATGTACACATAACAGGGTCATCATACCAGGGCTGAGACAAATTTGTTGATAATAAAACATAAGGAAGTTATTTAACAATAAATGTGTTTGAAAGTATAGCGGAATTAATGATCATTACACAAGTTTTTCTGGTTTTACAGATTTTAACCATATCCACAGAACAGAGTGCATTCATTCAAGGAAAAAAAAAGTCACAAAAAATGAGCATTTGGTAGCTATCCATGCATCCATACAGTATAACAGAAAACATCATCCATACACAGACAAATCTTTGCACAAAACAGGCACAAAACTTTTTGCATACGTGAAACAGGCAGTAACTAACAAAGCCAAGATAAAGATATAGATTGTTGATCACCAAGATAAAAACAAACCAGGCCTGAAAAAACAGAATGGAGCAGCACCAGAGATAGCTTGTTGTTATTTTTTGTTTGTTTGTTTGTTTTTTCGGCAGGGGTGCAACCAATTCAGAGAAGAGCTTAGGCAGTTTCTCTACAGGAAACCAGTCACCACCAGATGTTTTTATTTTAGGTGGAAAAACAGGAACTCTTGACAAGCAGCAGTGGAAGTCTTTGCAGGGTGCCTAAGATGGTCAAGAAAGTCCCAGACATTATTTAAGTAGAGCTCTCCATAAGGTTGAATCAGAGGATCTGCAACCCAGAGTGCCATACCAGTGTCCTTGGAAAGACCATAGACATACCCTCTTCTGGATGCCAGCATGAATGAAGTCTAACTTATAAAAAGCAGCTTCACAAGTTTTAAGGTTTTACCAATTGTATTCTAAATGAAACTGGATATATTTATTTTTATCCAGAAAGCCAGATGTATAAATTGGATGGAGATGATTTTAGCCAATGAAAAGCACCTTAAGTCTACATTTAGATGATAACTGAAGGAAATTCAAAATTCTGAGCTTGTGACTGCTAGTAATACAGCTACAATCCAAAGAGTGACAAGGATTGTGGGAGCACTACCTGGTAGGAAGATTCAAGGATGGATTCTTTCCCAAAACTGTTGGGAATGGGTGATTGATTGCTTGCTTTCTGATGTCTTCCCTCCATGGCTATCAGAGTGCATTTCTATTGTTTAGAAGGATTCAGCTTGTGATAATTCATTACAGAAGCCATAAGACACTATTACATCCATTGTAACAACACAAACTGAGGCTGAGACCTGATTCTGGCATGTTGTAAATATGCAAAGATTAAACTTTATATTGATTATCAGTATTATCAGCATTATTACTACATTCTATGCTACTAATATTTTAAGGTGCTCAACATCGATTACATAAATCCTAATACTCTTAAGCCAAAATTAATTACAGATATAAATGTTTCAAGTTTCAAGTTTTCGATTTCACTATACTGTCCTTGATGGTAAAGGCAATTGTCTACCTTTTGTTTAAATCTCTATTCCCATTGCTTTACACGTAACATACTACTGGTAACAGGAGAGCAGCAATCTAGAAAAACGAAATCTCCCATGGGCGCTATTTCAGAATGATTGGAATCTGCAAAACAGATAAAGCCTCAGGGAATTTGTTAGATGTTGCTTAGGTCAAAGAACTTCCTAACTGACAGAAAACTAGAGAAAAACAAAGCATGAACTTTTCTAGATACCAGACAAGTAAGTAGGACGGGACCCCAGCATAAAATAGTCACCCAGTGATTTCTGTCTGTGTGTATTGGAACTACTAAAGTGTAATTTCCATTTGTCTCTTTAAATACAAATTTATCTATTTGGAAATCTGCCATAGTCTCTTTAAATAAAGGAAATCTACTCTACTTAATGCACAAACAAAGCCATTATGATATCCATGTAACACTATTATAGCAAGAACACAGCCCAGAGTATAAAGAGATTTTTTTCATAAAGCATAAAGATTTTCTCTTTTCAAAGTCCTTGTTGCATTCCTCAGCTATTACTTAGATGGAAACCTTTCAAACATTCACATACTCTCTTGTTCATAGATTTTTTTTGTCCCTAACTTGTGATAAGCCCTTATTTTTCTTCAAGTGTAGATTATGAAACATTTCTGAAGTAGTGGTAAAGACAACTGTCATTTTCAGAGTCATAAACATGGAATTCCAGTCTTTCTCTGAAAGATATTTAGATGTATTAGTGTTTTTAATAGTAGCGGCACCATGCATAGTAAGTTCACATTGTTGCCTAAAGACAGAGATTAAATTTTACTAGTATCTTTCCTCTGCTGAACAATCAATCATTTGTGTTGGTTTAAATATATTAACCTATTTAAAAATTTTAACAACCCAAAACAAAGTCTTATTAATCTGATAAATAAGATAACTGAGGCACTGAAGTGACTTATGGAATTTGCCCAAGATCTATTGTGTATCCAAAGCTTCCAACCAGGCTGTTTAGAGACATACATATTCAATTTCAATGCCCCACTCTTCAATTTCCTTGTCTGTAAAATATTCAACAAGTCATGAAACAGAACATCTGTCAAATTCTGCCCCAAAGGATGTTTAATGCTTCTGCATGATTGACTAAAGCAAATAGAACAGAATATAAAGATCAATTAATTCAAAGTTGATGTTGTTTAAATACAATGATGGAGTCAACATTCCTGTGTCAACAAGTTATAGACTAATGGAGGAATGGAGGAACTCATGCCATATATATATTACATATGTATAAATTTATAGATTTAATAATTAATGGATACATTGTTAAAATATGCATTTTATATCATTTAATATAGAGTAGACCATCTTTTAGTCTTCAGAGATATATTTTCATAATAACTTGAAGGACTGTATTCAAAGGACAAATGTGCATATTCCTTAGCATTTAATTTTGGAACATGGTTGGTCAGATAGCATCTTCCAGGGCCCTTGACTTCTCCGTCTTGGCTTTGCTTACAAGCCTGGCTGACTTTCTTTTCATTCCTGTAACTGTTTTATAATATGAGGGGCTAAGGACACCTTATCTCACTAAATTACTTTTTTTTGATATTCCTTGGAAGTAGGATCCCCAGACTTAGCAAATTACAAAACAACATTACTGATAAATATAAATTTAAGGTACAGAGAAAGTTTTATTTAATTAAATACATCTTATGATTAATTTTCTTATACTTATGAAATTTTTGTTTTTTAATTTGTTAATCTTATTTACAAGCAAGTACCTATGGCCTAAATTTCAGATCAGCTAGTACACACTTTGATAGCTATTTCCACTTTTCAATTGCAAACGACTTAGATCAAATCTTCAAACAATTCTTGAAATAATTTTGATCTGTTTGACCAGAGAGTACTATTGTCTAGACTATGCAAAGCATTATTCAGAAGGTAACTTGTACGTGACCATTTGTCAATGTTATTTCCTAGGTCTTTAAGTGAAGTAATAAATTATGAGGTATAGCATGGTATAACATTAGTGACTAACATTTAGAAAGAAATTATAAGATATGTGGCATCAGACTGAATTTCATATGGTGGGGAGAATTTAGACAAAAAATGAATATATCACATATAGCTTTTCTACATGTAATAGATTTTGCTTTAATTATAAATACATTGAGCCATTTCTTTTGTATATTTTAATTCCTTCATATTTAGTGCTTATTAATCATTAAATAAAACTTCAAAGTTCAGTTGTCATGAAAGTTAAGAAATACTAGTCATTTTTCTTGTGGCTTTGTCCAAGTGCCTAACAAAGAGTAAACAAAGTAAGGAAGACATTATTTTGGTTCACAGTTTGGATTAATATGTCCACTGTGGTGGAGGCATGATAATTGGAGCACCTTGGTTTATGGTGCTGATCTGGAATTGGAAGAGTTGGAATTCTGATAGAGATCTGGCTTTCTACTTTTCTCCTTCCCACTTTTGTCATAATATGAGCTATTAGCCCATGAGATACCTTAAAAACTAAGGAATGTCTTCTTTCCTCATTAATATCTCTGAAAGTACTCTCACAGATATTTATATAGGTGTGTTTCAAAAGTTAACAATGAAGATTAGCCACCAGAAGTTGCTTGACACCCAAGCACATCACTTTGAACTGTTTTTTAAAAAAATTGGGTTCACAAAGGCTTGCAACCATCTCATGATACAAATTATATTTAGCCTGAGAGACTCTACCAAGTCTTAACAGTTCTTACATTTTCTAAAAGTGTAAATTTCAATTTCTTTATTTATGACAATAGGTAATCTCCTGACTGCCTCCCTCTAAAATCAAAGTTGTATTACATATTCTCAATATACCCTGCACAGAATAAACATCCCATTTCAAAAAGGAGGGATGGAACATACCTATTGGAGTTGGACCAAAGCCAAACTTAAACCCAATAGATCATCTGATCCAATCCTGGAGCTCTATGCTTAGCATCTGGAGTTTTTGGTAACATAATCTGTGTACAATAGGCTTAGTAACCCTGTCTCTAGAGTTCTTCTGCCATTAAGTCCTGGACTTGTCAGCTTTAGGAAATCTTGATGCAAGATTCATAACATTCTCTCTCTTGCTTTCTATGTATCTTCAAAAACACCACTCTAAGAATGATACCATGATCTTTTGTCTGATTGTGATGCAGCTGGGCTCCTTTGAACCACAGTACAATGGCCTCTATGTAACTTCATTGTGGAAACTAGGAACACTTTTCTAGGCAGCTATTTTCCAACAGATCGCCCTTAAGACTATGTTTCTTTAAGATTATAAATGTATCTGCTTCATTGCCCACAGAGGTCTGGAATTAATCAAGCTGTTTTAGGGACACCGTTCCTTAGTCATCTATAGGCAAATTCCTACTTTTTTCACAAAGTCACTTGATGTCTTCTACAATTATAGCCACTTTGTCTAAACCTAGTATATCCTCAAACCTTTCCCTTTAATGTTCAAATCACTGTATATACCCTTGACTTTGTTCACTCTCCTTTCCATGATGAACTAAACATTTTTCATATTCTTCTGCATCATCTGCTTTCTGACACTGTAGATTTGGTTAGGATCAGTGTAAATCAACTCCAACACAGATAGATGTCATGATTTCCTATCCAACCAGCTTAGTCTACAGACATACCCAAGTTCTCAGGACATTTGTAGAATAAACATAAAGAAACCCTAGCTTGGTTCCAAATCTAAAGACCTTATTCCTTGTTGAATCTTAAGAACCAAGATTCAACCTTTCAACCTCCATGTCCCTTGTGATTCTGATCTTCTGAGTTCCCTCCAGAATTGTTTATTTAACTCTTCTTATAGTACTGTATATCTCTAACCTGCATTTCCAACTTCTCCAGACTTCCCATAAAACATATCCCCAAAGCTTTTGAACCACATGTGCAACAATGATCCTAATTCTCAGTACCGATTTTCTATATAGTTATTTTTCTCATTTCTGTGCCTACATACTTAACTAACAAAAGTTGAAATTTAAGTTAGGAAGAGTTTCTTTTGACTTACAGTTCAGAAAAACACAGCCCATCATGGCAGAGAAGACATAGCAAGAGTTATTTGAATTATGACAGTGACCAGGAAACAGGGTACACACCTTGCCTTCTCCCTTTCCCTCTTTAGTCAGTGTGTATCCTCCTGGGCAGGTGCCACACACATTTAAGGTGAGACTTTTCTCTACACATAAATTTCACTGAAAATTTCCTCACAGTCATGCACATGCATAAAGTTGTGTCTCCTAGGTTATTATAAATGTAAAAATTTTGACAACAATGATCAGCCATTACAGAAGATTCTTACATTCATATTCTTCATTTGTGTATTCATAGATTTTAGCACAGGATATGAGACTGAGTAGACCACATGTCCCTGGGTATTTCCATTGTTTCATTGATCTTGGTAGATAAAATTAGTACAGGGCTACCAAGTAGCTGTGATTTAAGAACCAAGGTAAGAAGCACATAGAAAGGGATTCCAAGGTTTCACGTGCAGTTTCTACTTTAAAGAAATTTTACATACATGTGTTACATATGTTTGAGAAGAGAAAGGAACTATGCAGAACAGAAACTTCTGAGAGACTCAACTGTAAACAGAAAAATTATCAATATCTTGGTGTTAGGGAGAACGAACTGTGAAAAGAGGCCATTCTTAGAGCAAAACCCCAAGAAAATATCTTAGACAATCAATTAAAGTATAGGCCAGCATTCTGAAATCAAAGTGATCTTCACATTTTATATCTGCTATAGAGATGAAAATTAAACCTTCTCTGGAGAAAGATAACAGCCATCCTTTGCCATTACAGTTTTTATATGGCATATACAGCATTCGATAATCCAGATGCTTTGAGTTAAAAATTTAACATCAAGATGTTGAATAGAAGGTTGCTGATACATTTATCTAATTTATTAGCATCTAGATTGTACATGTAATTTCTACAAATTAATATGGAAAAAAATACTTAGTATATTATTTGAGCAAAGATGAAGAAGAATGTCCAAAAGTATCTAAACATGCACATTACACATAACATTATGCTCAATATTATCAAAAAGATTCAAAGTAAATAATATTTAAAAATATGACTCCCAGAATAGTGAAGAATTTTGATAATGGGATACAGTCTGTCTGTGTAAAAACAAGGGGATATGAAACATCTAGAAGTTTGAATTTTCTCTAAAATATAATCAATATTAAAGTTGCATAGATTATACAACATTAATTATGACTTTTTCATGATATATGGACTTTGGGCAATAAATGAGATAGCAGTGGATGTGTATTCTTTTTGATCTTAATAAATGTTTCTCTAGGTTCAGAAGTGGGAAATTCACAAGTGGAGATTTTTTTATAGTTTGAAACTGAAATGTCCATGTGTTAAAGGCCTGGTTAGTCATTTGGAGGTTCAAAGGGAGATCTTTCAACATTGGAAATGTATCTTTGAGGATAGATATGGGACTTTCATCTTTTCCTCTATATATTTTTTATTAGTTAGTTTTTTTGTTTTTATTTTTATGAAATTTAGTGAAAATTTCGCACACACATACACACAGATATATACATATATATGTGTGACATTTTCAATATATATATATTTCTCTATATATATAATTCACATATATATGGATATATATACATATATGGCATGTTCAATAAATTTCATTAATTAGTTTTCAGTAAATTTCAATCAATATATATATGTATATATAATGTGCTTTTGATATAATGTTTTCATTAATTCCTTGAGACTTTCATGCAAAATATATTGGTCATATTTATCACCTATCCTCTCCATGAACCCTCCTGGATCCACCCCATTCTTTCTACCTGCCTTAATTTTATGTTCTCTTTTATTGTTTTTTTTTGAGAAGACACTATATTTTTACAGGTGTCTGGTCCTCTGGCTCCTAATACAGCTTTATCATCTTCCATAATGTTCTCTAGGCCTTGTATTTAGGGATTGTGTTACCAGTTAGATGGATGGATAGGAGTTGCATTATATTTGTATCAGTTGAGGACCAGCATCCTAGAGTCAATTGTTCTCTGCATTTTGACTTCATGTAATAGTCTTTGTCTGCTTCAAAGTACTGGGAAAAAACTAATATGTAGATCAAGGCTACAAAATAGAAGACATAAATAGGAGTGCACATAATTACAGCCATCTGATATTTGATGAAGATGACAAAAAAGACAACCAAACAATCAAACAACAACAAAAAATCTATAATGGAGAAAAAAAAAACATCTTCAACAAATAACAAATGATTCTGGAAAAGCTTGATGTTTGCAGGTAGAAAAATGATACTAGAATCATGTCTATTATCCCTTACAAAAGTAAATTTCAAATGGTTCAAAGACCCACAACACGAAAGAAATCTGAAATGCTGAAGCAGTGTATAGAAAATATAAATAGTACCCTATAAAATATGCATGTAGTAAAGGAGTTTCTCAATAGAACGCTATTTGTCTAGTAATTAAAGTCAATGAAACAGGGGGCCTCATAAACTTGAAAACCCCAGCATATAATAACTTTTGATAAAATAAACACCATAGCTTATTTTTCAGCTCTTCCTGTACTTGAATCATATAAGTTTCTTTCTCTCTCAACCTCATGTGTTTTTAAAAAACCCACTGGGTCCATTTATTGTTGGTAGTAATTAAATGGATGCAGAGACATCAAGTGCAGTCTATCAGGAGCCATATCACTTAAAAAAAAATCTGATGATCCCTCCTCATAAACCATCAAATGCCAATAGTTTATTCATCCTGGCCATGAGTAAAATAGTTTAATATGTGACATGCTCCATGCATGTTATACTGCCTCATAACAACTTCCTAAAATTTAAAGTCAACTCATTGTAAACTGAAATATCCATATATGTAAGAGAAAACAAGTCATTCCAGTTTTGAAAGTTTATTTCAGGTAATTTGTTAAGGCAATTGTCAGGAGTATAAGTTATGTGGTAATTTTGTAATTTTTGCTAAAATCATTGTTTACTTCTTGAAACTTAAGTTATGGTATTTAATGTATATATAGTTAAAGTGCCAAGTTTATATTGCTACTTTGGAAAGTGGTTTGCCAAGATCTACTAAAACTCAGCATATGCAAGCTGTGTAATTTAGCAAATCAACGTCTAGGGAAATATTGGTAGGTAAAAGTATGTGAGTTAGTTGTCTAAACAATTTAATTAAGTTTTATTTTGGTCTACGTTTCTATGGTAAACTCCATCATTGTGGGAAAGCCATAGTGTCAGAAGCAAGAGGTGGCTGGTTGATCAAGTTGGGTCAATAAACTGGGAGCAGAGAGGGATGAACACATGTGTTTATCTGATTTTCTCATTTTTATTCATTCCAGGACCCCCAGTACATGCAAGGACTTTAGAATAAGTCTTCCCACCTCAATTAATGTAATCAAGATAATTCCTCACAGGAATATCCAGAACAATAGTTTCATGGTGACAAGTTTACACTCAAGATTAACTACTAAATGGTTTATATCTACTATAAAGCATATAGCAGAATAATCATGGCTATTCTATTTAGAAAAGTCAATGATTACATTTGTATAAAGTATACATCTATAATATCAGAGGTAAATATAGTTATTCATAATCATACTTCTATGTAGCTGTGAATACGATTAAACCACAACTTGGCCAAATTTCAAAAATATGTCATCTTACACTTAAGATTAATAACACAAATGACAACTCATGTTGGTACGGATGTGGAGCAAGGGGAACACTCCTTCATTGCAAGTGGGAATACAAACTTGTACAGCGATTATTTCTTGCTAGAAAGTCCATTCCTTCAGTGGACTTAGGGCCTACTTCTTCAGGATTCCAGGGTCTTCTGAAGACTAGATGGAACATCTAGACTTGTGGACAGCACAACTACTAGATTCTTGGACTTTCCATTTATAGTCAGCCAATTAGCTAGACTTCAGTCTATAAATTGTTTTAATAAATACCCTTTAATAGCATATATATAGAAACATGTATATGTATATATAGTATTAGTATTAGGGCTCTCTAGAGAATAGACTTATAGAATATAAGATATAAATGTATATATAAAATCATTCTGTAAGTGTATAGGTCTCTTTCTCTCTCTCTCTCTCTCTCTCTCTATATATATATATATATATATATATATATAGATATAGATATAGATATAGATATAGATATAGATATAGATATAGATATGACTCCTGGGGGCTGGAGAGTTGCGGAAGTTGAGGCCAAAAAGTGGCCCCGCCCCCTGGAAGGGAGAAGCAGGCTGAGACGCTGGGGCAGCCTTCTCCTCTTCTAGTCCACGGAGGTCCCTATCCAAAAAATATTAGTTATAACTTGCTTACTTCACAGAAGCTAAAGGGGACATGTTTACCTGTATTGTAGCCGTATCTACCCATTGGATGGATCCATTGCTTTCCCGCCTCAGATGCCCCCATCCTGCCTATGCTAATTAGGCTTCTCCCCACCTGGAATAGTGGGACCCTGCCTTCCCCGGGAAGATATTTAAACAGGGAAGGGCTGATAATAAATGGAGTTTTGTGTTCACCCAACACAAGCTTCTGAGGCATTCTTCATGCCCCGAGTCATTCTGTGGACAGCTTCTCGAAAGGTCACGAACCCCAACTTTGGGCTTGTACCTTCTCGCAGCTTAGGTCTGAACCCCCTTCCCCTGGCCAGGGAACAGTTTCAGACTCGTAGGCAAGACATCCTTCAGCTGCCATCTGGCAGGACCACGCAGGACCCGAAGACAGAGACCCGACATATATATATATATGGAGAGAGAGAGAGAAAGAGAGATTATATATGTAATATGTAATAGACTTATACAAAGATTCCCCCAATTCTCTCTCTATATAATCTTTGTATAAGTCTATTACTCTAAAGAACCCTGACTAATACTCTTATTCACTAATTTATTCTACATCTATTTTCATTATTTTTCTAATTTTCTCATTTTCTTTAGTTATATCAGAATTTCTTACAATGTGTTTTAATGATATTCACTTCCTCCTGAAATTCATGTGAGTTCCATCTCACTATTTCCTACCCATTTGAGAGTTTCATTACTGGTCTCCTTTAGTTCATGTGGCATGTTTAGTCTCTAATTGGCGGGCTGTTTTGAAGAATTTGGCAGTATGGTTTTACTGGAGAAAGTATGCCACTGGAGGTGGGCTTTGATGTTTAAAAATCTTGTGTTACTTTATGTTAGCTCTCTATTTGTGTTCAATTTGTAGATCACAATGTGAATTTTCAAGTGTTCCTGCCAGCATAACTTTGATCTACCATCATGGAGTCTATCCCTCTGAAATCGTAAGACCAATTAAATAGTTTTGTGTTTCAGTTGCCTTGATCCTAGTGTTTTATCAGAGAAATAGAAAAGTAATTAAGATAGCATGAAACTTGTGCCTTTTTTCTTTTTAAAATCTGATCAATTTCAATTTGTTTTGTATCTATGTATTTGGATATACGGCCTTCCTTTTGAGTATGGATGACCTACCAAAAGATACACTCTTAAAGAAAACTGACTCTCCGTCTCTTAGGAGTTATCACTTACCAACAATCCCCAGCTAAGTGTAGGTATTGAGGTATTGGTGCCCACATCTTCCTTCCATATTCTGTTTGGTTTTTTTTTTTTTTTTTTTTTTTTTGATCTGGCTTGGGTTTGCACAGTATTGTGTGTGCTACCACAACCTTTTTAAATCCAAATTTCCAACTACCCTTCTTTCTCCAGAGTATACTATTTCCTTGTTCTCATCTACCTCTGGGTCTTACAATTTATCTGAGCCTTTTTCTTCAAAGAGTACCTGAGTCTTGGGAAGAAGAAGTGTGATATAAAATGACACATTTAGGAAAGAGATTTTCACAGACTTTTATTTTTTGCACCTTAAGTAGCTATGGAACTGTGAGAATAATCATCTACTCTAAGTAGAAGTTTCTCTGATGAGGGCTGAGAGATGCACCAATCTATAGGTATAACAAGAAGTTGTTAATAGTTGGTTTTATACTTTATACATATAGTAGAATAATTGCAGTAGGTTGTTCCTAGGCCCTATGTCCTATCTAGTTACATGTTCTTAGCACAGTAATGGTGCCAGGTATGGTTTTCAGGAACACTTATAGGATTAAAAATGAATGAAAAAAGACAAAACAGGCAAACCACAATGTAAAGACACTGTGGAGTTCTGATAATAGCAAACAAAATAGGCATTAGAGGAAAAAGTTTAGTGGACTCAAATAAATATATAAGAAGTTATATTTAAAAAGCAAAAGGATTAAATATAATATGTCACCCCAAACCCAGATTTATTATCAATATTTTCTTCTACATATACTTTCTTATGAACATTGTAAGCATTTTTATATTTAAAAGATAGCAAACTGACATTTCTAAGTCTTGTCAAAAATATAGTTTAACTTGTGAAAGATGTTTCTACACTGTCTTCCACTGTAGCAAAGCCAGTGCTTCCTTCCTCACAGAGATGAATGACTGTCTCATAGCAACTCTCATCAACATTTTATGTTACTCACAAGCCAATGAATTAGGTCTAATTTTGTTTCTTTCTCTGATTCTTAGCTACATAAGATTATGGGTTCTAGTTCTATGAATTGCCTATTCATAATCATTATTTTTCCATAGTAAATTTTATTTTTGTTCTTGAAGTATTCAAATCATCCTCTTATACTTTTCTATTATTAGACAAGCCTTTGGTGAACATAATAAGCAGTTAGCATTTTGTTTCTGTAAAAAGTTGAAATCACAGAGACCTAATCTCATCTATTACTTGTCTTTTTACATTTTGACATTACAATTAAGGCTAGGAAGTATTTTCCTATGTAAAAAGCCATAACTAGAAGTGTATGATATTACAGCAGAATTTATTATATCTAGACTAATATATTATAGAGAATATTTTGAATTAGTATTAGATATAATCCTATTCCTGGAATATATTTGGTAACCTAATATGATAGGGATGGGGGAATTATCTCATGCAAATTGACAGATTGAGAAGCTACTTTCTTCTTGAAATAAAAATAAACTACAAAAGTTAAAAAAAAAACAAATGAATTTACAGTTTCCAGCAATTCAAGAACTGTGAACCTGATCATCTACCCATTTGAAGATTTTTTTTTAAATTTTTATTTTAAAAGCAGAGAAGTATAATTTAAAAGAAGACTGTAGGGTCATCTAAATTTTCTCTTGCTCCATTGAGGTTAGAATAAACTTTAACCTTACAGGATCAATGTTGGAGTTAAAAGTAGTTTATAGAAAGGACAAATATTCTCTGCAGACCCTGATTTCTTTTGAAAATTGCCGTTAGAATTTTAAGAGAGCCACATACTTGAAAGATGCTAGGAACAGAGTAAAAAGTTGTTCAAAATTCACACTATTACTGCCTCAGACCATAATTAAATATGGCAACTTTTTCCCTTAAAGTTCAATGGTAATTTAAAAGCTAATGTATTTTTAAAATTGAGGCAGTTACATAAATAGAGGTACCTGACAACTGATTATAGTTGCCTGATCCCTTCTGTGCAAAATAAATTAGAAATACAATCATCCCTCTAAATTCTTAACAGGGTCACATGTCTTTACCAAAGTCATTTTGTTATTTCAGAACCATTGTCATTTTTCGATGATGACACCAATGATGCCAACTATTCTCTATCTATGCAGAGCTGTTAGTATGATTTGACTGTTTGCAGCAAAATTCCCACAATTCTATTATCATCCAATGTGCATATTTTCATCCAAACCACCTTACAGATCAGAATTGAGAGGCCCAAAACTGAGAGAAGTAAAACAACTACTAATGAAACAACGCATAGAAAACATTCTTTATTGTGTCTTAAAAAATGTTGTAACTTATCCGTGTTAGTATTTGAACAAGAAATATTCAGTGTTTCCATAGTGTTTGCATCACAGATTTCCTTGTCCATTTGCCTTCCCCCATCATTTTTCAGTTTTGCTGCAAAAAAAAAAAAAAACCAACAAAGAACTCTAGATACAAATCTCTATGGAAACCTTAAGATTATAAGCTACAAATAAGTTAAGTCCCTTATACTTAAGTAAACAAACCTCTTTCCATGAAGAGATGCCATAGAAATGTCTAAATTTATGGATGATAAAAGCAATTTTGAGTACTAATAACCAGTTAACATGTTATGCAGACAATAACTTATTCTGGTGAGATGTTAGTGCCTATTAGCACAGATTATATTGAAAATAATTTGTATGGGTAGGATAATTTCCAACTCTAAAACAAAGATTGAACATGCTGTACTTTGTGACTTTTTTAAAAACATATTTTTAAAGAAACCACATTCCTCTATGGAGGATTTTTTTTTTTTTTAGAATATTCACATCAGTGTGTGAAATAGGAAATGAAAGAACAAACTCCAGGCTTTCTGTCAAACTCAGATCTAGTACATCAGGGTTTTCATTTATTACATTGGGATGTTGGTTCAGAATTCAAGTTTTATAACATATGCAAAGAAAATACTCAAGGTAATATAATGCTATTAACCAGAAAGCAAACTGTGCCAAGGAGGAAAGCTGTTCTGCTCCCAATGTGAGCAACATCACTCATTTGGAGGAAGTTTTCTTTCTCTAAATTTGAAAAAAAAGATGTTCTTAATTCCAGTAGTTAAATTATGAATCTAGGAATCTGTTGTTTCTGTATATGAATGGGCACAATAATGATACCAGTGAAATGGCCATCCACTGGCTGGGAAGGGAATTGTGAATAAGAAGGAAAGAATATCCAGAGATAACTGGAAGAGTATAGAGAAGAGAGAAAAGAGAGCAGATTGGACATGGCCAGGGTTACTTGTGAAGAAGCTAGAATGTGGGATAGAATAGTAGAGGTGGGGATGGAAGATAGTGAGATAGCAAGAGGCAGTGAGGAGCAGGCAGAAAATCACAAAGGACAAATGGGTATCTGGAAGGAGGGAAGCCTGGGGAGGAGTGTTGTATGCTGTTGTGGTGGTTCACCAAATAAGACAAGGTGGCATTTTCATTGGTGCAAACTCTTGCAGACCTCAGCAGAAGGAATCACCATCCTGGCTAATGCTATACTGGACAGTGGAACCCTAAGCATCCCGACTTAGATGTTTTTATTAATACAGAATTCCTCAGGTGTTCTACTGATAACAGGAGCAGATCATAATATATCAAACATCCCCCACATAAATTCAACATCTGAAGACTATACAAAACATTAAGAACTAGGCAGCACTTCACCCAACAGTGTACAAAATGATTATTTCATATATAACAAAAAATACATTTCCACAACATTTCTCTTTTTCTGTATAAGACAAATATTTGCTTTATCTCAACAAAACTATGCCAGCAAAACTATTTACAAGAGGAACAATCATGAGGATTGCTAATGCACAGGACCAAATGAAAACAATCTCTCAAGCTTTTCACAATGTCTTTGGAGAGCAGAAATACATTAGCAATGCCCAATTATCTGTAATTCATTCATGATCTCCTGGGCTCCTCCAAAGGGCCTGGGTCACTTCTCTGGCTCTGACCTCTGCAGCACACACAGTTTGTCTTCCAGGTTCTGGCTGGCTCTACTCCACCATGCTAATGTTCTTCCTGGTAACCCATGGTACATGGTCTTCAGAATGCTGGGTCTTCTGCTCTAACTTGGCTATGCTTTTACAAATAACCTCTTATAGTCTCTCTTCATGGTGCTAAGCCTCAATTTCTTTCCATGACCCCTTCAACTGCCACTGAGACTTCAACTGCCACTGAGGCTGAACCTTCATCAATGGCCTCTCCTGGCTGCCATAGTGTGAAATCTCAGTAGATCTCCATGACCCCTTCATGCCTTCAAAATTAGCACTACGTGGGTGGCTCTTATAGTAATAGGTTCGGTGACCTGCATAAGATACACCCTTGGCCAGTTCTAGAAAACAGCTTCTATGTACTGATTCTTAGGAAACACTTTCCACATTTTAAGATAGAGTCTGTTTTTCAGGACAAACATCTGGTAACTTTGTCTGCAGGAGGAGTTCTCTCATAGGGTGGAGTTCTCACCATCATAGCAGATATGTCTTGTCAGGGTAGTATCATCTCACCAGTATCTGGAGAGGTTTGCAAAAAAAAAAAAAAAAACAACAAAACAAAACAGACTCTGTGAGGTCTGTAGTTTCTATTTCTTCTTCCTTGTTTCTATGTTGGATTAGCAAGCATGATATCAGATGTTATGCCCCACATTTCAGGCACCATTTGTTGTTGTATACTCTTGTGGTAGCTCATCAAAGAAGACAATGTGGTATATTCATTGGTGCAAACCCTTCCAGACATCAGCAGAAGGAACCACCAGCCTGGCCAGTGCCATATTAGACAGTGCAGTCCTGAGTGTCCAAGCTCAGGTGTTTTTATTGATGCAGAACTCCTCAGGTGCTCTACTGATAGCATATTCAGATCATAAGCTATCAAACATCCTCCACACAAATCAGATACCTGCAGACAAAATACAAAACACCAAGACTTAGACAGCATCTCACCCAACAGTACACAAAACAATTATTTTATACATAACTAAAAATAAACTTCCACAACAGTGGTGGGAAGGTCCAGCATGCTTTGAAATACATAAGAAGTACTTGTGAGTAGGGACTGAGAAACCCTGGGGGCTAGTACACAAGCACAACAATGGAGACATATGTCCTGTCTGCTAGAGGCAAGGGAAATAACTCCTTTTGGGAATAAAACAATAATCCCACTTTATAATTTCCCTTGTAAATTTACAATTTACAAAGAATTCCACTATTGTCTAGGCACCAGAAATTCTTCTTTAGTCAAGCTTGAGCTCATTTCTAGATACATAGACTGCCTGTATATTTTCTTCATTTAACAAACTCTTAATTATTTTCTCCAAAGGCTTAGGCCAGTTTTTTGATGAAAATACTAATTCTTCTGGGCTGTAAAATAGAACTGACACACAGTTTGGGTTCTGGCATCTATTCTATGCCTATGGTAGTTGAGCTTTGCAATTTAAAATGAGTTGTCTGTGCTAGAGTTATTGTTAGACAGAAAAAAGAAAGGACTGGCCTATAAGCTGTGAAGTGTTTTAAGATGGCTGGTATATCTGTGTATTTGTGAATGTATTTTTAACCCTGGTAAAACCCATGCCTAAGACTAAGTAATAGTATGCTACTTGAAGTGTCCTGTAAAGACCTACATGTGTTCAGAGTTTAGTTTCTAACCCCTCCTAATTTGAATCTTTTTGTGGCTTTATAGAAACACAGTGGCAACCTGGCGAGTTTTCACTTTGATAAATACTTGTAGTTGCAGGGAACTTGAAAATGGCTATAAATTATTATTACCTTCATGTCAGGGAAAGTGAGAAAACAAGTCAGAGGCAAAAAACACATACCATAAATAAAGACAGAAGTAAAATGCAGGCAGTAATTTTACTGTTATATAAATAGAGTGTTTTATTATTATGCTTGCTATGTTTTTGTGGGGAATGGGCAACACACAAAGCAACAGAGTTCTATAGGAAAAGACTTATTGGAGGAGGGAGGGAGAAGGTGAAGCCTTGGGGAGGGGCTAGAGAGACATTGCTGCCTCAAGAGCACTGACATTGGAGAAAGAAAGAAGGACAGAACAAAGTAGGAGAGAGTAACTCACACACACACACACACACACATACACACAAAGAGAGGGAGAGAGAGAGAGACAGAGACAGAGACAGAGAGAGAGCAAGCAGAGGGAGAGAGATACCATGCCCTATAAGACTTATTATGGGGGAGAGGCATCAGGTACATATACTCAGAGGCCCTTGCAGATTATGCAAGATGCCAATGTGACTGTCGGGAGGGGCAGGTTAAGAGGCTGGATCAGAACAATGTTTTATTTACATTGTCTATTTGCATTTGTCTATTTGCTAATCCCCATACTACTGTCACGGTCACAGAGCTTGTCTCACACATACCATTTTTCTGAATCATTCTCTGAAAAGTGTCTTTCATATTTACATTGCTTCTAAATGTTAAGATATTTATATCATATAAAGTAACTTATATTCTAAATTATTTATTTATTCATTTATATTGAGGCATGGTTGTACGAAGTAACTGGCCTCAAATTCACTCTGTCAAATCAGTCTGCCGAACTGGCCATGATTCTCTTTCCTCTGCCTCTCATCTGCTAGGGTATCAGGTGTACTTCACTATGACTATCTACGTAAGAACAGCTCCAAGACAAAATTAATAGTACTTATATGTTGTTATTACTAACATGAGCAGATATCTGCCTTCCAAATTTTGTATTTACGATAAAACTGATGACATCTATCTATCACCAAGGACATAAGAGTAAATGATTATTTACATTGTTAGAGCATCTATGGAAAGAAAGGCTTGCCTGAATAAAACAAACAAACAAACAAACAACTAAGAGAAACGAAAGGAGACTGCTCTGCATGTACACTGTAATTATGGGCAAGGGCTTATGTGACTGATCCCATGGATGCCAACAAAGAATCAGGGATTTATTATCACCTTGACATAAATGAAGCTGAAAAAAAAAAAAAAAGGAAGGACTTAAAAAGTTTAGAAGACAAACAATAACCGGGAAACGGTTTTATTTCACTCGTTGGCAGTGTGAACCTGGAAGAATGGAGCCTAAAAATTAGACAGACTAAAGTTGGATGTTACAGCTAACTATATTTAGAACATTAGACAATTTATATTCTGAGGGTTAAGCAAAGTCATATAAGCAAAATTCACATGAATTCAAGCTGTACAGAGTCACAAATGAAAGGTATGTTCATGTTAGTTTAGACGGTGTAAAGCTACAAGGACAACCCATGCTTGAAAATATCACATGAATAATAATAAAATGATGGGTAGTTTCAGGTAACCTACTCATATTTACTACACCTTCTAAAGTCACAAAAACACGTTTCAAGAACAAATCCATATTTAGGAAGCACAGAAGTCACAGGATAGTTGCCTTGTTTTCTTGGAATTTTCTCAAAAGCTCTCAGAATTCTCCTCACACAGCTCCATTGTTTGATTGTGTTCTGAGAAATAGAGGAGATCTTATTGCATAATAAGACTTAGGAAATATATTCTTTTACTTAATAACCCTGACTGATTAACACATAAATGACTACATACAGTCAGTTTCCATTATTTTGTGGTATTCTTTTTTCTAAAGTCTCCACACATTTTGAATTGCTAAATTTTAAACTACTGCTCCAAGGAGAAATACAAGGCTAGTTTTCTGCTAGCTTCTAGGCACAATAATACCTCCATTCAGAGAGACATATCTAATATTATCTAAAATTTCATTTATTAGCATTGAACTAATACCCAGCAGTAGTCTAACTCAGGTTTCTATGAGACTTATCTGACACTAGCATTTCCTCTGTCAAGGACATCATGACATTCCTGTATAGAAAAACATAAGCCAGCTCTTCTACATTTAGGATATTTAGGGAGCATTTTGAATAGAAAAATAATCATTTATAGAAAAAAATGAAATCTGTGGAACCACTGAAGCAGTTCATTTACTCTATGACAGTTGCATTAGGAAAGCAGACAGGTATTCTTTATAACCAGGCTTAATTTTGTCAGGACTCTGTGCACATTCATAGCTGAGCATAAAGCTACTCCAAGGTATTGATATTAGAGTCACAAATAAATGAATTTCATTATGTAGGTGAATTCACAAGTATGAAATAATTGAATGGACTGACTAACAGTAAGTCATGTATACACTTATTTTTATCTTAAACGTTTTGCAGAAACTTTAAATCCCAAGTCTACTCCTGCCTCCACCTACAAGCCCCCCTCCCCCATATTTCCCCAGAAAAGAGCAGTCCTCCCAGCATGAGCACTCAAATAGGACAAAAAAAAGGTGGAACAAGGCTGAGCATTGCTCCCTACTTCAAGGGTGGATAAATTGATCAACTTATCTGTTTTTCTGCCAATACCATGTGGTTTTTGTTACTATAGCTCTGTAGTAGCGCTTGAGGTCATGAAAAGTCCACAAGGCCTTTTGATTTCCAGAAATAATTTAGCTATCTGGGTTTTTTTTTAGGTTTTTTTTCATATGTTGTAGTTGATTATTATCCTTTAAAGATCTGTAAAGAATTATTTTGGGGATTTGATAGGGATTGTGTTGAATCTGTAGATTGGTTTTGGTTCAGTAAGATGGCAGTTTTTACTATTTTAATCTTACCCATCTGGGAACATAGGAGATCTTTCTGTCTTCTGAGGTCTTCTTCAATTTTTTTCTTCAAAGACTTGAATTTTTTGTCATACAAGTCTTTCAGTTGCTAGAGTTACCCCAAGATATTTTATGTTATTTGTAGTTATTGTGAAGGATGTTCTTTCCTGGATTTTTTTCTCATTCCAATTGTCATTTTTTATAGAAGGGCTACTGATTTTTTGAGCTGATCTTGTAGCCAGCCACTTCACTGAAGTTCTTTTTCATCTGTAGGAGTTCCCTGGTAAAATTTTTGGGGTAGCTTATACATAATATCATAAAAACCTACAAATAAAGATACTTTGACTTCTTCCTTTCCAATTCATATCCCTCCAATCTCCTTCTGTCGTCTTATTGCCTTAATGAGACCTTCAAGTACTATAATGAATAGGTATGGGGAGAGAGAACAACCTTTTCTTGTTCCTAATTTTAGTGAATTGTTTTGGGCTTCTCACCATTTAATTTGACATTGGCTACGGGCTTGCTGTAAACCACCCTTATTATGTTTAGATATGTCCCTTGTATCCTTAATGCCTCCCAGTCTTTTATCATGACAAGGCATTAGATTTTATCAAAAGATTTTTTGACATTTAATGAGGTTATCACATGGCTTTTTCTTTCTTTTTGTTTATATGATGGATTACATTGACTGATTTTTGTATGCTGAACCATTCCTGCACCTCTGGGATAAAGCCTATTTGATCATGATGGATAATAATTTAATGTTTTCTTGGATGCGGTTTGTCAGTATGCTGTCAATTCATTTTCATTGAACTCTAGAAAGTTCTTAATTCTTTTCTTTATTTCTGTAATGACCCAGTAGTCATTCTGTAGAGAGTAGTTTAGTTTCTATTAATTTGTAAGCCTTCTGTTGTTGATGTTGTTGCTGAAATCCATCTTTAATCCTGTGATGGTCTGATAGGCTACTGGAGATTATTTTAATTTCTTGTATCTACTGAGACTTGCTTTTGGCTGATTATGTGGTCAGTTTTGGAGGTTCTCTGAGGTGGTGAGAAGAAATTATATTCTTCTGTGTGTGGGTGAAATACCTGGAGATATCCATTAGGTCCATTTAGTTTATATTTGTTAGCTCCAGTATTTCTATGTTTAGTTTTTGTCTGGATGACCTGTCCACTGATAAGAGTGATATATTCAAGTCTCCCACTATCAATGGATATGGTTCAATGTGTTTTATGTTTTGGCGATCTTTCCTTACAAGCACAGGAACCCTTGTGTTGGGGCATAGATGTTAAGAATTGAAATGTTGCCTTGGTGGATTTCCTAGGAGAAGTTCAAAATGTCCTTCCTCATTCATTTGATTACTTTTAGTTTATAGTCTATTTTGATAGATATTAGAATAGCTATACCAGCTTGCTTCTTGGATTCATTTGCTTGGAAAATCTTTTCCAAACCCCTTATTCTGAGGTAATGTTTATCTTTGAAGATAAGACATGTTTCTTATATGCAGCACAAGGATGAATCTTGTTTTTACATCCTTTGTGTTAATCTGTTATCTTTTTGTTGAAGTATTAAGCCTATTGATATTGAGTGATGTCAATGACCAATGAATGTTAGGTCCTGTTATTTTGTAGTTTTTGCTCATTCTGTTTGTGTATTTGTCTGTATAAGTGTTAGTGTTTCCCTTCTTTTGATTTTGATGGGGTGAAGTTATTTATTTTCTGTGTTTCATGAGTGTAGTTTACCTTCTCTGGTTGGAGTCTTCATTGTAATACATTCTATAGGGCAGGTTTTACAGATATGTATTATTTAAATTTATATTTTCCATTTAATATTTTCTGTTTTCCATCTATGGTAATTGAAAATTTTGCTGAAAATAGTAGTCTGGGATGACATCTGTGTTCTCTTGGAGTCTGCAGTACATCTGACCTGGCCCTTTTTGCTTTTAGAGTCTCTGTTGAAAGTTGGATATAATTCTAATAGGTTTGTCTTTATATGTTACTTATTTTTTGGTTTTTGTTTGATGGTTTTTCAAGTACTCTTTCCTTGTTCTATCTGTTTAGTGTTTTAATTATTATGAGACAAGGAGATTTTCTTTTCTGGTCCAGTCTACCCAGTTTATTTGGTGTTCTATGAGCTTCTTATAACTTTATAGGGATCTCTTTCTTTAGGTTTGGAAAATTATCTTTTATGACTTTGTTGAAAATATTTTCTGTGCTTTGAGGTGGGATTCTTCTCCTTTCTCTATTTCTATTATTTTTAGGTTTGGTCTTTTCATAGTGTCCCAGATTTCCTGGATGTTTTGTGTTAGGACTCCATCCTGTGATAAAGGACTCTAAGTCCCTGCCTTAATCCTACCACTTAGGGAAGCAGTAGGTGTGGAAGACCTCACTCACATTTATGCTCACTTCTATTTTGGTAAACTTGTCCAGGCTGAAAAATGCCTATGTTCCTTTATCGTAGATCCATCTACTTTCATCAAAAAATTCCAATACCTAACCCAGTCCTACAATGTTACATTCTATGACCTCTATATGATGCTTTCAAATAACCTCCTCTCTAAGGAACACATATCAGTCTGGAAGAAGGCCCTTGAACATGCAAAACAAACACACCAAACAAATATAAACTATCCTACTGGAGCCACTGCAATTCCCTCCATAAACCCTCATTTGTATTACAACTTCAGTGCTGTCTGCAAGGCCAGGGACTGTTTCATTACTTGTCTCCTCTCAAGCCTGAGGGGAGCCCCTCTTAAACCAGTTAACCTTCAAAGCAGTCTAAGAGGTAATTCAAGACAAGTGTGAAAATGCTCAGTTCCTCCTGCACCTTAGACAGGCCGTCCTCCAACATACAAACTTAGATCCAAATACCCCAGATGACTAACAAGTTCTTATGACTTATTTTTTTTACCTAGTCTTATCCAGACATAAAGCCAAACTTAAGCACCTAAAAGAAGGCCCACGTACACCAGTTAAGACCTGGTCCTGGCATTCAAAGTTTTTCACAATGATAATGAGAGCAACCAAAAACATAAGTATCAACTCTTAATTAGGGCTTTCCATTGGACTCCCAGTGCTGGAACATCCCACAGGATGTGGAGATAAGATCAGAAGGTTCTTGCTTCAAAGGTCCTTGCAGGGAAAGTAAATGGGTCCACATTGTAGATTTATCTGACCATGCCCAAAGTGTCAACAGGATGGCCACTGAGTATCAGACTGCCCCTGGAGCAAATCTTCCCTGGAGTCATCCATCTTTCCAGCACCCTCCTTGGATATATTGGGAGGGCTGACAGGACCCAGGCTTTACTATTGACCTGACTAAACACAGAATGATCACTCTTCAGGAGCCTATAGTCTTATATCTTGTGTCAGGTCACCTCTTCATGTTCTCCTAGATATTACAGCTAGTTTTTCAGTTCTAAGAGAATTCTGGTTCCCTCTTACCCCTCTATCTCACCTATAGTCAAAATACATGGCCAGTCTTCCAGACCTATCTGAACCCTTCCATTAACTTGCTCATTCAAAGGCTTTTCCTTTTCCCACATCCTTCTCCTCATTCATGCATCTCCCATCCCCTTTAATTAAAAAAATATCTTTCTGAAGTAATTAATTTTACCTTCTACCCAGGCAACAACTTCAAGGACACCCCTGTGTCCCTCTTCTTCCTTTCTTTGGCCTCCATTTGTATGCTATCTCTCAATGCAGATTCTCAAAACCCCTCTTATCATCTATCCCCTTCTCTAGTTGATCCCACTGTAGGTGCTACCACCTCCCCTTCTCTTGGTATATATCATAAAGCTATTAAGTTATTAAGCTTTGAGCTATTAAGCTCAAAGACTGCTCCACCTACATTGCCAAACCCCAATACCCCTTACCTTTAACCAGCCTCTGAGGCTTTGAATCCATCACTCAAACTTTTTTATCCACACAGTTTTTATATTCCACCTGCTCAACCTAAAATACTTCCATATTAGCTGCAAATAGAATTTTCATGTAGTGCAAGATCTTCACTCTATTAATGCTGCTCTTGTCCCCCTGAACCCTATTGTCCCTAATATCTTACCATTGTATTCACTATCCCTGGTAACATCACTCCTTTTCAGTCCTAGACCTTAAAGATGCTTTCTTATCAATACCCTTGAATGCCCACACCATCAATTCTTGCTTTCATATAAAGGATCTTGACACATAACATTCCTGACAAGTAAACTGGACTGTCCTCCAAGAGTTCAGGGACAGTCTTGATAACTTCAGCCAGACACTGTCCAGAAATCTGACCTGTCTTCCCCCTTTTCCCTCCTGCCTACTCCAGTACATAGGTAACCTTCTTTGAAATACTTCCCTCTCTGACAGCCAGTTTGACACTGCCTCATTTCTCAACACTTTCTAAATCTCAACTGTCTCTTTCAAACTCATCACCTATCCCATCTTCTAATATATGAGGGTCTCTAAACACTACCATTTTCTAATATACAAGGGACTCCTAACATTACTATCTTCCCATGTTCTCTCTTCAGGTGCTATTGGTAGAGGACACCACTCTTAACTTTTCAGCTATGTCCACATCTCCACTTTTCAAACTGACTCAAGTTGCTGCTTTGACTCACTTAAGGTGTGTAGAGACCGTTTGTTTCTGCTGGCTTCTGCCATCCATCATATTTGATTCCATCATATTTGGCTTCAAATTCTAGACTCTACTTCCTCAAAGGTTTCTTCCCTTCACCTGCTTTAACCATCTGTCTCTTCTCACCTACACAGTAAGTGTCTGACTCCTGGAGCCTGCCACATCCTCTGGGGCAGCCCACAACTTGGGGAACTCTTTAGTTACTAAGACACTTAATTTTATTGCTTTGTTGAAAGTCTCACAGCTTCTCTGTATCATACTGGGTTTCTCTGTTGCCTCTCAGCTCCCACTTGAAGCTTGTAGAAACTTCCTCTGGCAGAATTCATTTGTGACATTTCCACCCTTCCTCCATTGGCTCAAATTCTATTAAATCCTTATTCTGTTACTACAAGCAGGTTGGCCTCAGTACAGCTCAGTGGCCAAAACTGGCATGCTTGATTTCCATTGTGATAACTTCTGCTACTATACAAACAAATGACCACAAAATCTTTTAAGTCTAAACTTAGTCTCTCCTCTTCAATCTCTTCCTATCTATATATGTCTGATGTACCTCTTGCATGTAGATGTTTAACATACCAGAACCCCCCCCCGCAAACAAAGAAACTGCTCTATAACAGGCTATCAGTGGCCCATCTACTTCCTTATAACTCCTTCATATATCTTTTCTTCACATGGGCTTTACTCACTATGATTGTTTTCTCAATGTTGCATAATTCCTGTCCTCAAATCAATGTCATAAAAACAGGGTTTATGAAAAATAAGATTTAAAAACAATGTTTGTTTAATAATGTATTGAAGCTTCAGCGCCATACACTCACATAAAAATATACCTGATGCTGATAGTCAAACTTTGCAATATAAGAGTCACCCAGGGCCTGATCCAAATTCAGACAAATACATCTGTCAACCAATAGCCTGTTTCTCCATGTGCCTATTAGCTATTCATGAGGATGCCATTCTTTCCCTTTTCCCTGGCCTTGGGATTCCCTAACTACCAGGACTGTGGAACTAAAAGTTTCAAATGTACATCTAAGATGAAAACTTTCTCCTAAACACCTTAACTTTACTTTTGTCTTTAGTCTCTTTGTCCCAACAGATTTCAAATGAACTACAGTCTCCTCTACTTGATACTCCTGCCTGTTTCCTCAGTATATGAATTCCTGACAGCTTCTGGACAATTAGCCTCAAAGGATCCAGCCTTGTGGACTGCTCAGACTTGGCCTGTACTTCCCTATGGACAACAAGTGAAACAGCCTACTCTTCCCAATCTTGACAAGCAACTCAACTTTCTTGGGTCCCCAACAATGATGCTGCAGTGTCAGCAGGAAGTAGTCAGATGAAGCAGACCCTTTTCCCTAAAATAGTAACAACATACAGTTTGTTAGAATATCTCCTACATAGCCCCAAGATAGTATTTGGTCACGAGAAGTTCCAGGGTCATACACACAGTTCCATTCCCCCAGAAACTCCTTAACAGTGCTTCTGACTCTCTCCAAAAGCCCACACTTCCTTCTCTTTGTTCTTTTTCTTGCCAATTAGAATCAGACACCCCAAAACTTCTCCAACTGTATCTCCCCCTTTTCACTTCCCTCCTAGGAGGGAATATAGCCCACCACCTTGGCCTGAGGTCCTTTGCCTGCCACAACCTTCTCTAGAGGTAGTCTCTTTTGTTCCTTAGAGGACAAACTATCCCTTTTCCCATATTCCCTTTCCCCTGTTCCCTACCCTCTGATCCTCTGAGTAAATACATCTTTGTTCTAAGTATCTGGATTCTGGGTATGTTCTGTGCTGACTCCAAAGTCCTTTCAATTGTTTTGACCAGCAAATAGGTAAGAGTGTGAATTTGCATGTTTCTTACCTATTACCTACTCTTAGACTAAGATTTTAAAGAAGTAAGAATTGTAGGAACAATTTATTACTGACTTTTGGAAAACGAAGGTCCTAAATGTAATTGAATCTTGTGCTTTACATAAAATCTATATCTAAAAAGTGAAACATTTCAAAAATCCCTTTAAATTTCCAGGCACAGGTCTTTAACTAGAAAAGATGTTAATTTTTTAAAATGTGATTAGCGTTCAATTTGAATGTTAGTAGAAAAGCATGGGGATCAAACATGATCTAAATGAAATTGGTAGATACCTATCTTACTATAACCTAAGAAGTTCGATAGGAAATGAGATAGAATGAGTTTGGGGGGGGAAACAATGTAAAAGGATTCCTAGAGATTTAAAAATAAATGTGTATAATTCAGACTAGATTCTCGTAAAGGGAAACAGATTGCAGATACATTTGAATCATACATGAAAGAAAAATAGGCTTAGTGAAATTGAAGAGTGGAGAATTAAAAAAGAGTTATCAAGAAATGGAGGATTTTATAACACTTTCCTATTTGCACTTAATGTGGAATAATAAAAAGATGAGCTGCCTAGAGCATAGAACATAGACCTTAGTGCAGCTGTGGAAGAGACCATTTTAAAGGAAAGTTTGGAGCATCCTAAGGCAAAGCAAGTATGAGTACCAAGTCCAGAGAACTGTAATTAATGACAGAAAGGACAAGAGAAAGGGAAGAACAAAATCATGCTTTGAGTTAATTGCTCTGCCATATCTTAGCAACTGGATAAGTATGCTACCTGGCTCGTTTAAAGTCGAAAACGATAGCCATAAGAAAATTGTCCTTAATTGGTTTATGAGAAAGAACATGAAATTTCAGATTGGAAATGCTGTTTTTGAACTTGCTGAGGGATAAGGGACCTCAAGATAACGTTATGAAAAAGGCAAAGGAAAGAAATAGGCAGTATAAAATTAGCAATGAGGAACAGATTGAGACATCACTAGAAATCACATAATTTTATAATTGGAAGCTGCTTAAGAACTTAACTTCAATTTCTTTATTTTTAAAATGACAGAGCAAAGTCTGAGACTCTAACCTGCTTCCCAGACTCCTAGCTTGTTGACTATAGTCAATCATTTTCATTTTTAATACAAGGTTTCTAAAAGTGAAATAATGTGCCTGTGCAAGGAGATGCTTGTGAATCACTCCTTAGGGAGTGGATTTCCAAGGCCTGGCTCTCAGCCCTTTATATTTCTATTCTTTTAAGGAAAGTTATATTTATGTTTAATTAAAATAAATAAATCCTAAGTCCAGTTCCTCATTTATAAGCCCATGAGGTCTCAGACCTACATAAAGAACTACAGGCAAATGAGAAAACCTGGGAGTGGGAAAGATGGTATTTCCCAGGAAAGAGAATATCTATTGGTTGTCCTGTGCCAAATTATTAGTACCAAAAACATACAAACAAATAACATTATGTGAACTGAACTGGTTATATTTAGGAATATTTATGTATACATGTGTGCATTATATATATATACATGAAATAACAATTAGAGAAAAAAGAGGCTATGAATGTGAAAGAAAGTAGGGAGAGGCATATGGGAGAAGTTAGAGTGAGGAAAAGGAAGAGAGAAATCTAATTATATTATAATCTCAAAAATAAATTAAAATAAGGCATGAACTGTCAAACAATAAAAAAGAAAAGAAAACAAGGGGGGTTATAGGTGCCTGCTAAAACAGCTACTTCAAGGGACAATCATAAAGCTTCCAACTACTGCACAATTAGGATGCTTATCATTATCATCATTATTTATTTAGAATCTGCATTTTAAAACTTACTTTAAGAAAACATTTGTGGGATTGGAAAATGGCTTGATGGCACAAATATAGTAGTCCACAATACTGAATACCAAAGTTTGGATCCCAGCACATACATGACAAGTTGGGTTCATGGCCTGACAATCCATTTCAATATTGGGGAGGAGACAGGAGAATGACTGGATCTTTCAGGCTTCCAAACAGACAGGAAATGATAGGTTCCTGGAGAGATCTCAAAGGAATATGAACGTTACAGGTGAGAAACCTGACTCCCTTCTGGCCTCCACACATAGACATAAGCATATTGTCATACAGATAGACTCCCACATGTAACATAAATATATAAAATATGTGCTCAGCATATTTTGATTCATTTTAGAGATGTACAGTTTTTTGAGTTGCGAGTAATCCTTTTGAAGTCTTTAATGACTTATATCAGATCAAAGATAGGAATCTAGTACATCCATCTTTTTCAAGTAGCAGTATATAAACCAATATGTAGATTGAAGTTAATAGTTAGAAATTAAAATCTGTTTGGAAGTTTTAGTATAGACATACCAGAGTAAATTTCAACTGCTTCTCATTTCAGAAACTCTTAGTACTGGCTTATATTCATTTTCAAGTCAGTAGTTTGAATTAGGGGCTAATATGGACAATGATGTTCAGCTTACTCTTACCCTTGCAGGTAATCGGCAATCTAGCTAGCCAATTACCTGCAAAATTATGGAATGCTAAACCCTTGATTCACAAACACGTGAAGGTCTTGGATTCTGCAAAATTGACAGCTTTTTTCCAAAACTACAATCAGATACATTGAAATGCTCTTTTTCTTTTTTTTCCACCCATCTACCTGACATGCCATCTGTCAGATCATGCTGGGTCACTTCTGTCTTCCTTCTATTCATCTTGAAAGAGACACCGACCTTTGGAAGGTTTGAATTTCTCATGAATATCCCCATGAAAATGCAAGTAGTCTCTGACTAGATCAACATTTCTGTCTGGGAAGACCAAGAAGTAGTTTCTATTTATAACAAAGGGTCTAACCATTTCTGTAAAGCCAGACAACATATATGATTTATCATGGTTCTATACTGTACAAAGATGGTGGATCTGTTCAGTGACCTATATTAATGCTTCCTGGACTTTAGTATGCATAGAAATCAGCACCGAGATTTATTGGAATAAGGATTCAATTCAATAGGTCTGGGTGGGACTTCAGATTCTTCATATTCTATAAGCTTCCAAGTGCAGGAGGTGTTTCTGGATTCTGAACCATTATTTCAATAGCGAGAATGGTGATATTGGGACAACTTTAAAAACATGGAGTGAGTTCACAGGGTAATTACAAAAAAATAACAAAAGTAAAAACAATTATTTGAGTTATTTTTCTCTTTATCTTATTTATTTTCATACATTTCTTAATTTGGAAAACACAATGCAGGAAGTTAAGATACACACAGTTGCCAGATATTGCTGTGTAGTGTGCTAACCCAGAATTAAATATCTTCACTTAAAGATATCTATTTTATTAATAGAACTAAAATTTAAACAGGGATCAGGAAATACAGCTGACTCTACAAGATAGATAACTTACCCATGTTTTTACACTTGGGTACTTGATTTTGCAAAGCACAGCAACTGGGTGTTAGGATTAAGCACATCTGTAGAATGTCATGGAAGGTTGCGATTTCTTTATCATTTATCCATAGTATCAACTCACAGGATACTACCACCTGGAATTCCAGCTCCAGGGGATTTTGTGCTCTTTTCTAGATTCCATAAGTACACAGACATACTTGTAACTTATTCACACACATATACACACATAATTAAAAATGGTTAAAATAAATATTTGAAAAGAAGGACTATTACTGGATTCAGCAACCTCCAGGAAATGCAGTGTTATAGTAAATAATATGATTTTTCTTTAGTGAAAAAGAAAGCAGAAAGTCAATGAGGATGACCGTGCACTGTAGGATGCAGTTGACACAAGCTAGCTTAGGAATTAATTTGAGTATGTTATGCTGCCTTTGTAAAGCACAGGCTGCCTTGCACAATAAACCAGTTGAAAACAGCCTTTAAGAATACAGATTTGGACTATGGCTTCTCTTTTGATCAATGGTTTTTTATATGAATATATGTATTTATAATATAATAATTCTTAAATATGACCTGCTCAGCTCATATGATATTACTTGTATGCATGTTTTCTGAGGTAATCATTTGGTCCTAGATGATCAATAGGAGAAGATTATTTCTCAGCATTCCTTAGTTGTATAACATTCTTTGTATAGGATTGAGGCCTTGTGGTCTTTTCCTCTCTGTTTTACCATTTCTATTGTTGCTGACCTTCAACTCACATTTAAATAGTCATGTAGATGGGATTCTACGGGTGTAGAGTATGATATTACTAAAGGACACACTCTCACAGCAAATTCCCAATTCTCTGCCTTTTAAAATACTTTTTCCACCTTTTCTACAATCCTTGCCATGACTTTGGTGCAGGAACTGCTTTATAGATGCATCCATTGGCATTGGGCTCCACAACTTGACTCTTTGATTGGTTATAGTTTTTATATGATCGCCATCTATTGCAAAGAAAAGTTTCCTTGATGAGACATCAGAAATACTTATCTGTGGTATAAGAACAAATATTTAGGATGTAGTTCATGTTTTTACGGTTCTGTATTTTAGCTATGTTTGACTTGACTCACCATGCCCCCCCCCCTTTTTTTTCATTCACTGTAACCCTCACCTGTTTGACAAGGATATCTCTTTGCCCTAGATTTTTTTCTTAATATGTACTATATTGTTTTATGTGTTTCTCTGCTAGAATTTGAACATTTAGAAACCGCTAGTAACTTTATCTTGCTTCTAGGCTTCTTAGCTGCCCTTTACATTCACACTCACCTTCAAAGACAACTTTCTTTGGAACACCCCAGCTTACGGTCTAAATTTGAAACTCAATAAACTGTAAAATGACTCAGTAAGCATGACTTGACGTAAAGTCGTAATGTTTATCTAAATGTGCTTATATTTCTGTATTTTTGATCTATATGGTCCATGTTAGAACCTTGAAATTATTCTTTCTATCTCTATTCACATATCTTCCACATCTGATCAAATTAAACTTTTCTGCGTGTCTAATGCAGCTGACAAATGTAATGAAATAAGTGTTAGTAAAGGCAAGACATCTATTTGTCACAGAGAAGAATAAAGTGTTACTTCTTTTCACAGATCTTTCCCTTTCCTTTTCCATGTCTGTCTTTGGTATCTATTACTTAAATAGATTCTTTTCAATCATGTTCATACTTTTCCCACTAAAACAACCACTTGGCCTGTTCCTTGTATCTTTAAAACTCATCAGGGCTTTCCTGTTGCCTGACAGGTGAAAACAAACTAACAATCCAATATCATTCTATTTTCCCACCTTATTTTGAGCAACTCTGCCTATAGTCACACCAAATTTAAGAAACAAGGCAGGCAAAAAACAGCATAGAGTAGAAGTATAAAGCAAGTCATGATTTGTCATTGGATAGGATATGGAAGCAGCTCTTGTTAAAAAATGTCAGGCTTTATGAGCTACAAAATTACAGTAAATATTAACGATATTTTTATTATAAAAATCAAAATATAACTTTAGTACATGGCTTTGAAGCTTTCATTCTTTTGTTACTAATATGTCATGCCTATCACTCGCATCCCCCAAATTTTCTTCAAATGTTAGAAACACATAAATAAATCAAACCAATCAGAATTTGGTTCAGTTAATTACTTTTTGTACTTTTGGATATCAGCTGAATATTGAAAAAACTTTATAATAATTTTTCATTTTCATGATTGCTTTTGGCAAAAATAACTCTTAAATTAAAAAGTATGCTGGTTCCTACATCAACTATCCTAACTTTAATGGAACTGAGTTTAACAACACAAGGTTAACTGTGATTTGTTCCATGATAGGAGCTTTTGTAAGCCAACCCTATGCTTTTCTGCAAATATTTGTGATGCTTTTTCTTTTTTTTTTTTCATATAAGAAATGTTTGCGTATAGGTCAAAATTTGTAAATGTCAGATATAATAACTCAGTTACTTTATCTCTTTTATCTATTATGTTCCTCAGTCACAAGTAATGTTATTTGAAATAAAAAAAATTGCAGAATCATGCTTGGCAGAAGTATCATAGGCAGGGAAGTCTTATACATATCAACAATAAGCATCTAGTCCAGGAAGAGCAAATATGAATAGTTAGAAGTCAAAGGCCAATGAAATATGAATATTTTCTCTTGAGTCATGATGCCAAGTTGGCTTCATCATTGACCTCAGCTTGTGGAGAACTGGTGAGATCAATCTTGTTAAAGGGATTTATTTTTTGAAACCTTGAAAAACCTTTATTTCCAATATCATGGATTCTTGATTCTCAGCCTTTAAACAAGAACAGGTTAAGAGATGTACATGCACCAATCACCAAGACCTCTGGCAATAGTATTCTTCGATGATCATTCACATAGGTGGAGATATTAGTTTTATATTTTGTTCAGTTTTTTTGAGAATCACCCTCAGTTCCCTCTCAAGGCTCTCTTTTTATCAAATCTTCATTTTTAACATCTCTTATCTACCTTTGGTAAAGAAGATTTCACTGTTCCCCTTTTGAGCAGGGGACAGAATATCACAGAATATACCTTTAAAACAAGGCTCAGATAGGCTTTTTTTCGTTGATTTTAGTGGAGTTAATACAAAGAGTAAAAGAAAAAGGAACAGAAGAAGAAGAGGAATATGGGAATAGACCACTTCTCCATAACTCTTCTTAACTCCATAACTTTTTAACTCTATAACTCTTCTTTAGGTCAGAAGAGTAATTTTACATGTACCAGAGACACTTGATAGAGGAATTGCCCTTGACAGACTTCACACTGGATGGATCAGACAGTGTCTCGTTTATGTAAGATAGTACAAACTGGATAAAAATTTGATTTTCTATCAACTGTCATTCCCTCTCTACCAAGATCTAGTAGTCATGATAATAGTAAAAATGTGAATATAGTACTTACTATGTGTTAGCCGTTATACATACTAACTTTTCTCATCATCTCAATGTCACTGTTCAGTAAATACTATTATTTTCCCTATTCTCAGAGAGAAAACATAGCACTTGTAGTTTTAACATGACATCTGTCATCATAGAGCTAAGGAGGAATATCTGATTTGAGTTCAGATAGTTTGGCTGCACAGACTGCTTAAATTCCCTCTGCAGTACCCTTCCTGAGTGCTGAGACAGAAGTTATATTTTAAAAGCAAAAAAACTTATTTGAAGAAGGTTTGCCTTTACTGTAAATTCCTTGAGGTCATTTCTGTGATTGTATTTAAGCACATGCTACAGTTTCTAAACTGTATTCCCTTTGGTAACAGTAACTTTATGTGGGTCATAAAGTTCAAGTGGTATTAAATTATAAATATATGGGTCACCCAAAGTGACCTATAAAAAAAACTTTGTATATCAACTATTAAAACTAACTGTATCAAAAGAGTATTCCTCTACAAACTTATATCATATTTGCTATTTAATATTGAATTGCATTTTGTTACCTTATTAAAAAGCAATATTTGAAGTTTTAACTGCATAGGGCTAATTCTCTTGTCTTTAAGTTGATAAAATCATCCAACAATGATATCTCTTTCAAGGAATAATTTATATTTTTGTTAAAGAGAAAAATCAAGAAATAGTTCTGCATTTAGCTTGCATGTCTCACACACATAGGGAGTATTTCCAACACAGAAATTAATGAAATGGATGTGTTATTTTCTTTGTTTATAATGCATTCTCTTAGAGCACCTGTAAGCAGGACAGAAAATGGAGAAGACAGGTAAGTTACTTGAAACCATCTCCTTTAAGATCCAGAACAATCTTGATATTTTGAATTTGGGAAATATAATCTGGTCTTTAAAAAATATTTTCAAAAATTCTAATGTTGTAATTTTTGTTTTACTTTACAGATCTCATCATTTATCTTTCGTAAAAAAATAAGAATCTCCAGCCTAAAGCTGGAGAGTTGGAAACTTCAGGGTCTCCTAGATATATCCTCTGTCTGGCTTGGTTTTCTCATGGAGCTCCTACAGACTGGAGTGGCAGAGGTCTCTGACCCTTTTGCCTGCCTTTGGGACCCTTTTCCTCCTGTTGGGTCTAGTCCGTGCTTGATGCAGGAATTAGTGTCTGGCCTTGTTCCATCTTGTCAGTTCCTATTTGAGCAGGACAACTTTTGTGTGAAGAAAGGTGTGGGGGAATCTGTGGGAGAGAGGAGATGGGGGGAACCTAGGGGGAGCAAATGAGGGGAAGAGGTGTTTTGGCATGTGTTATATTAGAGAAGAAAAATAAATTTAAAAAAACCAGAGTATTGTCTGGTTGTGGTGAACATGCCTTTAATCCTAGCACTCACAAGGCAGAGGCAGGTGGATCTCTGTGAGTTCGAGGCTAGTCTGGTCTATAGAGTGAGTTCTAGGACAGCCAGAGTTACTACAGGGAAATCCTGACTCAAAAAAAAAATCAGAGTATTGAGAATAATATCTAAATTATGAATTTGTTGTATTATTTCACCATTGTCTTTGTTATTATGTTAAGCATCAGATCTTTATCTTCATTATACATGGTCAATTGTTATAAAACTGTCTTTACCTTCAGCTCTTGTAAGTCGTGACTTGCGTCCAAGTAATATTTTATTCTCTTAGAGAACAGAGTAAATATTTAAACATTACAACTATTATATATATGAACACTTTCCCTTTTCCTTGTTATAGTGTGTGTGCGCGTGTGCGTGTGTGTATGTGTGTATGTGTGTGCATGCACATGCACTAATGCACATGTGTGCATGCTTGTGAGTTTTACTGTGGATGGGCATATATACTTATTAGTATGTGTGTGTGTGTATGGAAGCTAGAGGTAACAATTCATGCCTTTCCTGGATTGTGTTCTACTTTTCTTCCTTGAGAAAGAGTTTCTGAAAGATTTGATTCGGCCAAGCTGGCTGGCAAAGGATTTTCCTTACCCTACCTCCTCTAGCTTGGTGCTAAGTTTACAAGAATGCATCACCATGCCCAGATTTCCATCTGAGTTCAGAGGTTCCAAACTCAGGTCCTCCTATTCGTATCACAGGAAGCCTACCAAGACTAAGCAATCTCTAGAGCCTCTTTTCTCCCCCTAATGTGTACAGTGTGTTAGGATCACACATATCCCCTTTATCTCCTCTTGTCACTCTTCTAATGCTGATGAGTCTCCTGTTTCTTCCCAGTTATTATCCTCCCACTTTCATGTCTTCTTTTTTGTGCATGTATCTGTTCAGGTACTATGCAGAGAACCATCCTGTAGACAAAGGACAGTGTTTTATAGTATTCATCTCCATCCTAAGCCTTTCTAGTCTTTCCACCAACTTAGTAGTGTTCCTGGGTTCTTAGAGGGAGAGATACAGATATTACATTTAAGGATAAGTATTCGACTCTCATGTATGCTTATTATTTTGCTTATTATTAATCTTCTTTAGACCACTACAAAAAGACACTTCTCTCACCCAGGGAAAGATCATTACTAGTAAATATTTAAAAGGCAAATTGGCTTCATGTCTATTTAGCAAAAATATCATCAGTAAATTTATCCCAAAGGCCTATGACCTTCCTAGCTGTAGGCCTTTGACTACGATTACAGTGCCACAGTGCCAGTCATGTATTCCCTTCTCTGGGTGGGAATTAAATGCAATCATAAAGTTGTTGATTATTCCACAAATTGACAGTTCACTATTGTAACACAGGGGTCACAGGCATCAAAGAGATTTTACCTACTACTACTGTGGATAGTATATCCTTATATCAATGTAAACATTAGCCAGAATGATGTGACTTTTAAGGCTATTTTCAGCTAGATTTCTCTATGTTCTATAACTAACATGGTCAGAAATAGCATATTGTCACCTAGTTATTATGGGCAACCAAGAACAATGGTATTATTTTAGATGCTCTAGAATTTCTCAGACCAACAAATTATAGGGAGAAATCCCATGTTCAACACTGAGATTTTCACAGATAACCCGTGTCTGCTGGGGAAAACATGTCCACTTATGCAGACTACTCATGTTAAAACTTCTTTCCTTTTAAATTATGTATTTTAATTAGTTTACATAATAGTAGGTTTCTGTATGCATTTTCATAATCCTAATTTTGGTTTTCCCAACTTCCACACTCTCTTCTTCCTTCTCCCTCAACCACTTTTAAACCATTTTCCCTAGTATTCCCTCTGCCCTCTATTTTTATATCACATATTTATATAACCTGCTTACCCCTTAACATGTCTTTGTTTCCTTTAGTATGACCTTTCAAGCTTCCCAGATGTTACAGATATTCTAAATTAAAGAACAAATCTAAACATCCAAAATCCAGGATCCATATATTGAGAAAGAATATGGCATTTGCCTTTCTGTTTCTGGATAATCTCACTTAGTATATTTTCCAGTTCTCTCATTCACCTACTTTCATTTTTCTTTAGAGCTGAATTAAACTTTCATCATACATATGTGCCTCATTCTCAATAACCATCTGTTGATGGATATTACTAGGTTGATTGGATGTTCTAGAAATTATAGAGTTGTACTGAACATAAATAGACAAGTGTCTCTGTAGTGAGATATGTGTTCTTTGGGTATAAGCCCAGGGATAGTATACCTGAATCATATGGTAATTTCATTTTAAGACATTTGATGAACCTCCACACTAGTTTGCATAGTAAATTTGCTGGTTAACTTTCCCATCAACAGTATATAAAGGTTTCTATTTTCCCCTAACCTGGGCACCACTTGATATTTGTTTTCTTAATAGTAACCATGTTGAATAATATGAGATGCATTTCCCTGATCATTAATGGTGTTGAATACTTTTTAAATTGTTTATTAGCCACTCATATTTCTTTTTTTTGAAAATTGTTTATCTGAATCTGCAGTTAATTTTTCTTAGGTTGTTTGTTTTCTTGTTCTTTAGAGTTTTGAGCTCCTTGTAAACACTTGGGGCAAAGGTTTTCTCCCATTCTCTAGTTTGTCTCTTCACTAGGTTGACAGTTTTCTTTACTGTACAACAGCTTTAAATTTCATGTGGTCATATTTGTCAATTTTTGGCTGCATTTTCTAAGTACTTTCTGAGACATTTAAAAAATTATTGCCATTACACATGTATTGTGGTGGATTCCATTTTTCCTCTAACAGTTTCAGGATTTCAGGTTGTACACTGATATTTTTGAATGATTTAGAAATAGCTATTATTTAGACTGAGAAAAATAATTTTTAAAAGTATTAGTAAATATTCATTAAGTAAATTTTGGTATATTATGACATTTCAAAATGTGTATATCATAAACTTTGATTGTATTCACCCTCTCCATTATTCTTTTCCTTTTACTGGTTCCTTTTTACAACATAGCTACATTTCAAACCTCATGCCATGTAATATGAAGTTTTATTAGATAAAAAGCTTATTATTGGTTAAAATATTTTGTTATGTACTGAAAATAAAATATTGCTTTACTTGACAGTTATATTCATGTAATAAAGTCCAGTAATTAAATAGCAGGATTATAATTGAGGAAGAAAAACCCACTTAAGACATATTGATTATTTAAAAATCATAAAAGATGTGTATGCACAACCCACTATCCAAGTTGGAATAAGGTTAAGACAACAGTTGTTCTGATTTTCTTTGAGATTATGCCTTCTCTATAAGATAGAAAGGTTGTGATCCTGAAAGCTCAAAAATATGATTGCTTAAAGAAGATAAGATTTTCCTGAACAATGACAACACCAATAGTTGCACTAATGGAATAGAGAATGTGGTTTAAATATAACATACATACACATGTAAAATTTAAAAAAATAAGAAGACAACAGAATTTATTGGTATAAAATAATAAATATTACATATTAATAAGAAATATTAATAAAGTCTTTTTATCTTATATTGAAAGGTACCATGAGGGTATACATGGACTCTCTTCCATCAAGAAGCCTCTAATTTAATTGAAAAAGTAAAATAAGGACAATAAGAAAGATACAGATTATAGTTTGAAAGTATATGCTCAAGGCTAATTGGCTCAAGAAGCAAGTGATGTTGGAATTCAACAAAGAAAGTCACAGATATCACACATGGGGTAGGGATAAGATGTGGTGTGAATAAGATGATTGGACCACTAACTTTTAATCAGTATCTATAGAAACATGCTGCTTTGTAACAGTTATTGTAAGTCTTGTACCAAGAATACTGATTTTACAGAGAGCAAAATCATCCTTGAGACTAGGCATTTGTTGCATTTAATTCTGATGCAGTGTTTTTGAAGGAATATGAATTGCATAGAAAGCCTTATAGTCTCTACTGAAGTACAGGAATGACAACAAAGGGGATTTCTTTAGGAAAGAGAAATAAGCAAAAATACAAATAGGTTAAAAAAAATCTGAACTAGTAGTGAGAATTTCTCAGATCTAGTGTTTTGGAAACAAAGTGGGGAATTGAAGGAACAGGGCCACTAGAGAAGGACAATACCCGAAATCCATTCCTGAAATCCAAGGCTATTCATGGAACCTTATAGCAATAAGTGCTCTTGATTTTATGTCTCTTGGATCTTATCTGATGCAGAAAATTGGCTGGTTCTTTTATTCTGTCTATTAGCCACTTTTGGCACTATATTTCCCCAAAGACTTTTTTATATTGTAACTGAGTGATGCTATGTTTAGTAATTGAGAATGTACTCAGAACACCACATCATACATGCTTGCTGAAGACCTTCCCAACACATCTTACTTGTATAGACAAACCATAGTAGATAGTTCCTAGCACTTACTTAATTCTGTTACTTGTGATCTCTGAAATCTGGCTACTTATGAATATGGAAAATGTTGCATTATGCTCATTATGTTTCCTTTCATTTCCCATCTTATAAGAAATATAGATCATTATTTTCCATCTTCAACCATGATTATGAGAAATAGATAAGACAGGGCATGGGTTTATGTAGCCATAAACCTTATGAAACTTTCTTATGAGGTTAGGATGGCCAATGTTCATTTCATGATGAATTTGCTGCAGAAAAATGAGTTAAAGTACAATGCCATATGATATTTCTGAAGATCAGGTTCACAGTGATATTCTAATAATGAAGGGAAGTTTTAGAGATTAATTATTATTATTTTAGCTTTAATTTTTGCATATTAATTTTAATTATGTGTGTGCATGTATTCAAAAGAGGGGGGAGAGGCAGAAATGAAGAGAGAGACCAGTGGGTGGACCAGGCAACCCAGCTGGAGTAAATGGGTCCCAAAAGAAGGCAAAAGCATCATAGAGCCCCCACATACACTCTAGCCTGCAGGTTCTCTGTAAGAACCCCAAGCCCGACAACCACATAAATACATAGGAGACACTTCAGGTTCCCTATCTTCCACTTCAGGGACCCCAAAAGCACTGATCTGTTGACTCCATGGGGCCTGCTCTGCTGACATCCCTGATCCCACTGGTCCCTGAAATGCATCCATCCCCTCTTCTGCAAGTTTTCTGGAGTTCTGCATGATCCATCTGTTCCTATCAGGTGCTGGCAGAAGCCTCTCTGATGGAGACTAGACTAGGTACTGATCTATGAGTAGAAGAGGATATAATTTGAATTCGACTCCTGGCCATCCTAGTCTCTAGTTCCTAGACTACCCTGAAAAATCAGGCATGGGTTCTCTCCTTTGGCATATGGTTCTGACAATCCATTGCCCTAGTAAGTCCTACAGGGAGAAAGGGTTATAGATCAAAGGTTTTGTGGCTGGGGTTGTATCCCAGTCCCTCTTTCTGAGCCTTGCCAGCTACACAAGTGCCCTGTTCAGGTTCCCCATCCCCCATTACTAGAAGTCATCAATATAGTCTCCACTGTGGGCTCTAGTCAGTTTCCACCTCCCTTAGTCTCCAGATCCCCTCTCAGTATCCCAGAGTTCCTGCTGTCCCTCGGTACACTCCCTCCCTCCCTCCTTCTTTCTACACCAGGCTTCCCCTCCTCCCATTCCTTTCCTCTCCCAGACCAATTGTACCATCCGTTCAGATTTAATATTTTATCTTCACATTTCTGATTTAGCATTTGAAGGTTCAGATCTCTCCCCCATCTCCAGTTTCAAGTTGGATATGATGCTAGTAATTAGGAGTTTCTAAATTCATGTTTAGCAACATGAATAAACATGACCTTAGTGCTGGGAACTAAAGTTAGAATTCTTAGCCTTTACTAGTCTAGTGAGTTATTGAATAAAATACCAAAATTCTTTTCCATCGTCTTCTTAAGTATCTAAGTGTTTTTTTTCTTTTTGATTTTTATGATGAACACTGTTTTTCAGAATTCTATCCAGAGGCAAAAAGATGACTTAGTTGACCTCTAGACATCTTTCTGCTAAAATAATATAAGAAAAGAAAGTTGACTGGGCTCTAATGGACTTAAAGGATTTCAAATGTTCTCAAGAATTATTTTAATCTACAAAAACTTGATGTCATTTTATTGATTTATACTTGTCTTCAATATATTCAATATATATAAATATATTTATGACTTATGTATTCTGGTAACCCAAAAAATCATGATGTGGTTCGTTTTATTATGAATAGTCTTGTGATCTTTATTAGTGTAACTACAAATGATGTACATTAAAGCATAGAGAAATATCATAGGGCATTCCAAGTAATTTTTTCTACTCTAGGTCTTTCTAAGAAGTAGTCAAAACGAAAGGTAGAGACGTGTCAAAGAGTTTTAGTTGTATTATCTATAAAAGGTACATCTATCTGAATTTGAACGTTTACACTACTATAATTATATCTGAATGGTGGAAATTATGTTTTTTATCTCTGCTTCAGTTATAAACTTTATCTACATACAGCCCATCTTTTTTTTTCTTCCTCTCCATTTACTCCTCATGGTTCCTTCCTACCTCCCCTCTAATCTGGATCCACTCCCTTTCTGTCTCTCACTAGAAAAGAAAAGTTTTCTAAGTGATAACAACCACACATAACAAAGTAAAATATAATACGATCAAATGAAAACAAAACCTTCAAAGTTGGGCAAAGAAAACCAACAGGAAGGAAATAGCGCCAGTAGAAGTCACAAGTATCAGAGATCCACTCATTCACAAATTCAGGAGTCCCAGAAAAATACTAAGCTAAAAGCTGTAACATACAAACAGAAGACCTGGTGCAGAGCCATGTTGACTTTGTGCTTTCTACTTCATTCCCAGTTAGTTCACATGAGTTTTGCTCAGTTGGATCCTTGTTCTCCTGCTGTATTTCATCCCCTCTGACTCTTAAACTCTTTCTGTCTCCTCTTTCTCTTCCAAGGTTCCCCTGAGCACTAAGGGAAGGAATTTGATGGAAATATCTCATTTAGAGATATGTATCTCAAAGTCTCACTCTCTGTGTAATATCTGAGTACCATCTGTTTCAGGAGGAAACCTCTCTGATGCTGGCTGAGTAAGGCACCAATCTATGAGCACAGTAAAGTATTATTAGGAGTCATTTTATTATTACTCTTTTTTTAGACCAGTAATGTTTGGTTATATCCCAGGATATATATACTTTACCAGGGTGCTCATTATCTTAGACTGCAGGGTAAAAGCAGAAAACAAAATGTTTTCCTTTATAACACAGATTGCATTTAATGAAATAAGATAACAAAGAGGTTTTGTTTGTTTGTTTGTTTGTTTATTATCTTTGGCCTTGGCTGCCTTACATATTTTGAAACTAAGGAATAGGTTATGTCTTTTTGAGTTGTTGGACAAGATATAGACCCCAAAGCATTGCAGAATATTGTCAATACTTCTCGGTATTCCCCATAACTTGATGTTAACACCACAATGCTGAAGACACCACACACTGAACTAAGAGAACATGGAGAAATTAAGCTGGTACTGACCTAGAAGTATTATCCTTACTGGTTAGTTTTTATATTGTTGGAAAATGCTATGCATGATGCAGTAGGAGGAAAGTGAGACTCAGTCTCCCCAAGCTGTGAATACTGAAAACTACAGTGACTGGCCATGAAAAGAGACACTCACTGGTGCAATACTAACAAGAATGTTTTGAGAATAACCAGCCACTTCCTTATTGGATCTAAGTCCCGCTCCATGGGATGGAATCTGTATCTGGCACTGATAGAATATTCAAGAACATATGGTAAGTTATGCCATAGGCGCTAAGGAGGAACCTGACACAACTGCCTTGCAAAATATACTTAGTATCAAAACAACTAATGGTTCAGTGATATACTCATTGAACGCTGCATCTGCCAAGCCTCATCAGAGAAGCAGCTCTTTGAAGTAGTTGGCAATTAACACAGTGAAGTTCAAATAGTTAACATGCAGAGAGTGAAAGCTCTAAATGGGTCATTCATATCATACTCTAACCACAGTTCTGGAATCTTTGTAGAAGAGGAGGCATGGAGATTGTAAGAACCACACATTGTAGATAATACCAAGGTGCTATTTACACCAAGCATTAGCACAGAGGAGAAAGATGGACAGGAAATCCCACTACTAGATGAGGGAATATTAACATTTAATGGCCACTTGGAGGGAAGGAGAAAGAGAGGAGAGGGAGTAGAATCTCAGACAACATACATTGCTGTTAACTAACTTTTTCCCAAGAAATTCCCATTTGTACAAATTTCGAGAGCCTCCCAATAAAATCCAATATACAAGTAATTTGGGGTTTACTTCATATGGAAACCACAACAATACAGAAAGTCTTGTTTTATTGGAAAGATTCTTTCCACTTACTCTTTTCTACACTCTTGCCATTTTCTGCTGTTGCTCCTGAAGGAGACTGGGTTAATAAATGGGTAGTTTTTCTTCCTCACCTACTGAATCGTCTTACCAGCCCAGTATATAATCTTTTCCAAGGATACTTTCATAAATGGAAAGATCATTGCAGGTTCTTGAGAAAAATATGAATGATTCCTCCACAGCTTACCTTCACAGCACAGTATCCTCAATTGAAAGAAACTTTTTAAAGCATTAGAGTGATATAACTCCACACATACTAGTAAGAAATAGAAAGAACTAATCTTTCAATCCATCCATCTATGGTGCTGCAAACATCATTTACTACCTCTCTGATCTCTTCACTATGAGCTATTTTACAGAGGCTAAGAACTCTTCTTCAATCTCATCCTTACCCAAACTTCTGCTTTGGAAAACAGATCTTGAAATAACCATCCCAAGGAGGTTCACTCCTAACTTTTCTACATTACACATAAGGTCAAATGAAACAACCAACATCAAGAGAGTGTGGCACATCCAAAGATTGGTATGGCTTTATATTTAATTGACATTTCTGTGTATTCATAGGCCAACAGTTCATGTCATTCACATGGACATTTGCCGCTCTGTAACTCAGTAGCTTAAGTTGCTTTAATCTTTTATTTTCTTTAAAAGTTCTCTCCAGTCCTATCCACTGCTACACAAAAAGTTAGCAAGCCTCCCAATCCAATCTTTTTAAGAAAAAGCTACCATCTTCATAAAATTACCAGTCTAAGATTCTCAGTTATTTTTGATTTGTTAATGTGGTTGCCAGGATTCACAAGATACTTAAAGGATGTTTTCCTTGAAAGAGAAAAAAAATGACTTTGATTGTCTTAGAAATGTCCAAATGAGATGAGCATCTTAATTTTAGTTCAGTTTCTCTTGTAGACAGAGATGAACAGGCTCTCCCTCAATTCCTAACAACCTTTACTCCTTTACTGTTGTGCACAGACTAGCGTCATATGCCTCACGGCTCATCGTGAATCATTCATAACAAATGGATCTAACAAGACTTTGTTTTTCTTGTTCTATGCTTTTTCTTCTACTGTGCCATTTCCATTTGAGGTTGGGTTGCTGGTTCTTCAAAAACCGCCAAAGTATGCAAATTTAGCATTATCTATTGCTGATTTACAAATAAAGGTGGATGATAATTTTATGAGAGTTATATTATAAGACAAAATGTATTCAAACTATATTAAGAACATTTTGTCATCATTGTATATTACAGTGTAATACAGTACTCAGTGGAATCCTAGGAGGTAAAAACTGAAGAGACAAAGAGAGAAAATACAAATTTTGAAACTTCTAACTCTATGGTCCCTGAAGTATTTTATTAATTTGCTCCTTTCCATAAACCTTAACAAAATGAAACTTCTTGAGTTTTGTGAACTATAGAACCTACTACTTGTAGTTTCTCTCCGTAAGAGTTTCAAAAGTTGACAGTGAAATTTTTCATTATATTTCACTCTTTGGTTATTCAGAAAGGCTATATTGACTACCCCAAGTGGAATATCAGGTGCCAATCGGAGGTGTTTTTTTTTTTTTTTTTTTTTGTTGTTGTTGTTTGTTTGTTTCTTTGTTTTAGCTTTTAAGACAGTTTCTCTGTATAGCCATGGCTGTCCTGCAACTGACTCTGTGATCAGAAGGGCCTTGAGCTCATAGAGATCTGCCTGCTTCTGTTTCCTCAGTGAGTGCTCTGTTTAAAGGTATGTACCACCACCACCCATCAAGAACTCTGTTTATATGATTGGCAGACATTCCCTAGATGTTCAAGATAAAAGTGGATAAATATGTATTAGAGATAGAGAAAAGATGTATGAGTCCCTATTAGAATGATCCTTCGTTAGGGAGCTAAATTTTTTTGATGCTCACAGGTACAAAACAATGAAATACATACACTCTTATAATTCTGACCTGAAATTCTAAACAGTTTTGTAATTTACAATGCCTTTATGATGGACTAGGAAGATGAGACAGTAGGTCAAGTGTTTTGTTAAAGTGTAACAACCTGAGTTCAGATCCCCCAAACCCACATAAAAAACAATCATAGCAAGCAAATCTAGTCAAAATGGCAAGCTTCAGATTTATTAATAGGATCTGTTCCAAAAATCAACCCTGAGAACAATAAAGGAAGACACTCAATGTGTGCCTCAGACATTCACAACACACACACACATACACACACACACACACACACACACACACACACACACGAAGAAAAAATGCTTCCATTATGGGTCATTCATGATCTTTAAAACAACACAAAACAACAGAAATATAAGAAGCCTGGAAATTAGTGTATCACAAAAATTTTTTATTGAAGAGTACCCTGTTAACAAATTTTGCTTTTCTTTTAATGAAAATTAGCCATTAAAAAGTCAGAAATTTGGGTGACCAAATGTCTCTGAAGTAAAAATACATTTTGGGGGGGGCAAAAAATACATTCAGGGGACAGTAGGGAGATCCCTAGGAGAACAGCCAGTGCGTGGGTTTTAAATACTTGGCATGGGTAGATTTTATTATACCCCATATAAGTGTCATGTTCTTAATGATAATGATCTTAATTCTTAATGATTCACTCCTATGTATTTTATTTAACCCCATCAGCACATCTCTGCAAAGAAGATGTGTATTGGAGAAATAGGAAATAATATCACTGAATGAAAGGTACATTGAGTCTGCAAAGGTACCAGAGGGATTAGCCCTGGGGACTTTGGAAATGATTGGTTAGATTTAAAATCTACATGAACAAGTACAGTTAATATTTAAGAAAATATGACCATTTCTGCTAAAATGGATCCATGGTACACTTCATCTTTCTATTATCCAGAAAAATAGTAAGACAAAGCATTTTTGTTTTATGATAACATTTCAAAGGATTCTATCACTCCAAAATATACATAATTTGTTTCTTAGCATGTGGTTTAGAGTTCAGCCTTTTCTGGTGAAAGTATGTAACTATTTGGATTGTTTTTATTGATCATATTTGTCTAAAAGATTTAGAAGAATTCTCCAAGGTCACAGAAAAGCATTTTGGAGCATCCAGAACTCCTGTTTTTAGTACCATACTCCTGTGACCTTAATCCACAAAATAAAACTATTTTATAAAGGTTTAGAGTGCCTGGGACTTAGGAAAACTATTATTTATCTAGCATCCTGACAGCATGTTGTTGCCATGCTTATGAATCACTATAGAGAAATACAGAAAATATTGCCAGCCAAGCATGTCAAAGCATATCTCATTATACATTCCATTTGCTCTGTGGAACATTGCTTTTAGTGTGCATATGCAATTTCCATTGTAACAATAAAATAAAGTGACACACATTGGTTCTTTTACTTATTGAAGGACTGTAAGTGCATGACTTCCCTCAGATAAGTCACATGCTTCCTTGAATATTTAGATTGAAAACATTTTTTGAATAGAAACTCTTTGGATATCAATAAGGAAATAAGCATGACATAAGGAATGTTTTCTTACTGATGCTTTATGATAATTCAAGTCTCTGGATTAATCTGCTGTCTGCTCTGAGAACTGTACTGTCTAGACTGTTGGCATGGTTTTCTCCATTAGAATGCTTAGGAGTATGCCATTAGCTGAATTGTGTGCCACTTGAGTGTTTCACAAGTAAAGCACTATGAAAGACCTTTTCAGTTATTGTTTTTAGTTTCCTTTATCATTTATTATTGCTTGGTAAAGGATCCTCTTACATGAAAGAGATTTCTAAGAATCAGTATTCCAAACCAGAACAACATGAATATCATGAAAGCTTTTTCCCCCCTAACAAATACACTCTTATGGCCTCTTCTGATATCTACTGATGATAAGGATAAAAAGATTACATATATTTATAGGCTGTCCCTAAGGGTATTTGTAGAGTTCCACAGGCTTTTGTAAAAGTGGTAAAAAGCAAAACTAGGAATCACAGAGGCTTATTTTCTGCTCAGTGCTGGTGATTCAGCATACAGTATTGCCTCATCTTTTCTTATTTTACCGCTGTGCTACTCTAAGCAGATTATACATTAGCACTTCAGTAGGGAAATTTAAAGAGTGTCATTGTATTTATTTTAAGTCATATAATTATGAACTGATTTACTAACCCATTATAATGCTACAAATGATAATTAATTTATTTGCATAATATATTGTTTCATAGAAGTTCAATTATAATAAAGTATTTGCTATATGTAGCATGAAAATAGCATTTCCAGAGAGAATGAGAGTATGAAGCTGCAATTCATTTAGCCTGTCAGTGTATGAACTTATCACAGATGAATTCATCTCTAGATAGGAGTGGCAACAGAGATTTCTTGGCCCTCTTTTTCCTTATTTGAGAACTTATTATCTTCAGGGCATTTGATACATAAAAATAATAAGAAAAATTTAAATGAAGTTAAGGATATTAATTTTCTTTATTACCTAAACTAGCTGAGTTCAAAGTGGGATGGAGATACATAATTATTCTTTTAAGATAATAGTAAACAACCAGGGTGCAGTTCCAGACTGTGTACTCATGTCAGCTTTCAATGGTTTTATGGCTTGTCCTTTGAGATAGAAGATGGAAGAAGAAAGAATTGGAAGACTGATTAGACATCCCAATTGTCTGTGATGATGGGTCAGCATTACACTCCTAGGTAAAGGTTCTGGGTTCCCAGGCCATAACTCTAGACAGGTGACTGAAAAAACAGACTGTCTTGCTTCAAATTCTTAGTACAGCCCCAAGCAGTTATATTTATCTATACTTATTAGAAAAAGAAAATTTTCAGGAATGGCCACCCTGGAATATGATACATCTTGTATAGCTTGCAGGGAAGCTTTCCCTATCTGGCTCCTCCCTACAGGAGGCACCAACAGTTATATTGTTTGATGATAGCCTTGTGTTACTATATCCATAGACTATTTCTCAAATCATACTATGAGGTTATGTGGAAATTGTCCTGATCCATGATTAAAGACAGATTACAGCATGCACCACACACACACACACACACACACACACACATACATACCATATATATGTGTATATATATATATATATTTAAACTCTGAACTCTAAGAAAACTAGCTGGTAAGAAAATACATTAATTAATTATATTAATTGTTTTGTATTATTTGATGTAATCAAAGGCTTCATTATTAAAAGATGTATTTTAAAGATGTTAACGAAATTAAGTTCCTAATCTGACTCGTTTTACACATTGTTGAATATGAGATATTAACATCGCCAAATACTATTATTGAAAGATTTTATCCTGAATTACTTTTCTTCATTGTGTATGGTAGTGTGCTACACCAGAATATTTTACTACAATTATTTGATGTTTGATTACCCTCATATACAATATACCTTCTTTTCTTCCTCTCTACCCTGACATACTAGTTCTTTTTGTTTCCCTAGAGAATGAGTCTATACTTTCTTTGCAAATATAGGCATATGACTTATTGTACTTCTATATTAACTAAGAACAACATTTTAACAACATTTTAAAGAAAACTAAAAGTAATTTCTTTCAAAAATTGTCTTAGCTCAAAACAGTTTTCTTAGTTGAAATTTTCATGCAGACAACACAATATTGTACTTCATGGCTGAAATGTTCAACTGAGTGTTTGTATCATTTTTCCTTTATATTCCACCTATAAATATAGGCTGGTACTGGCAATTATAAATTAATTTAGCCTGTACTTATCATAGAAAGTTTTTTTTCACTTTAAATGATGACGAATGATTTTAATGAGTAGATTTGTCTGAATTGTCATTTTTCTTTTATACCTTTAAATACACCATGCTAATACTTTCTGAATTGTGAAGTTTCTGATGAAAAATAACTTATTATTTTGCACCTGCCTTTATATGTGACTTGGTGTTTCTCTCTTGCATCATTCAGTTTATTTTTAGTGTTTGTGTTTTAATATATGAGCAGGTTATCCTAGGGCATCACAATACCTCTAGGACAGGATCTGTAGTCATTTCCACATTCTGCTTTTTAAATATTCATTCTTTACTTTGTGATTATAGTAGAAATTTATGGTTGTCATACATCTTTTATGATAGGTATTATCTCTATTTTACCCATGTATTTTCACTGGAGTGTCTAGTGAAAGGTGTGTGCGTGTGTGTGTGTGTGTGTGTGTGGTATTGGATTCCAAATCACTTTCTTTTTGAAATTGTGTCAGATATTGCTGCATGTATTTGGAAACTCTGATATTTGGTTCATATGTATTTATATTTCTTATGTTTTCTTGATGGCTCAGAAATTACTCTTAGAATAGTTTTTCCTTTCCTCTAATAGCAGTTTCTCTCTTATATTCTATTTTGTCCAGTAATATAGATGGTACATCTTTTTGTTCACTATTTTTGGGGCATTGTATTTCTATTCTTTTGTACATAAATATTATTGTTATCTGTCCATCTAAAATCTGTCTTTTGACTGAAGTATCTTTAATTGCTATTAATTTTCTATGTCTTACCAAACTTTTTATATATTAAATTAATATCTTTATTCATAATAAATACAGAGTTTTAATGTATCTTATTAAGTTCATTGTTTTTCCTTTGCTATATTTAAAAATGTGTTTACTCATCAGTTACCCAAAGCCATGTTATCAATATTTAACATGAGTCAAACTAAAATGACAATGACACAGTTGTAAAGAAAATCTGAAGGTGTTTTTAAATTCTTTTTGTGATTCTATGAAGTATGTGTATGCATTTGTGTGTGTATGTAACAATATTTAATCCAAAAATTCATAAATCTGAAAAAGATTAAAAGGTATAAGGGACATTTGGAGAGAGGAGAGGAAAGAGAAATGGTGTAATTATATTCTAGTCTCAAAACATAAAAAAAAGAATAAAAGTAAGCTACATTAGTCTAAAGTTATAAATCTACAATGACATAATTTATATGTCCTAATTTTTTAGAAATTAGTATATGTGAAGAAAGGTATAGATATAGTGGGAACTATGGCTGTTGCATGTGTCTTCAATACTGCACTGTACACTGTCCTGCCATAATTTTTGTTTTCTGCTTGTATAGCCTTAAATATTAGACAGTTTATTGCTTAGAGCTTTTTTGTAAGCATGCATAATAGGCCTTCTCATGGTCATGACTTTGAAGATTTCCAAGCATGTAGTAGGCATCTAAAAAATTCCTCAGTGATATATCAGTTCATAAGGAATATGATAGTTGACTAGTTTTCTCAGTTTATGAAAGAGTATATTTTTTAGGTCTTACCCTACCTTCCTGCAGATATCAAATGATATCTAGTAATTTAGAATTTCACTAAATTATCATAGACCACATATTTGTCTGGGTACACAGCAGAGTTCTCCTTTCTTTACTTTGAATTGTAAAGTAACTAGAATACTAGAGTGGCTGCAAGGGAAATGAAAGTCATTTTTCCCCTCAGGATGTGAAAACTGGTAGATTGTCCATTTTCCATTTGATGACCCCATACTCATGCAACACAGAGCAACACACACACACACACACACACACACACACACACACATGCAGTTGTGAAAGATTGTGGGGTTTAGAAGGAGTATGAAAGGAAAAACAGAGACTGAGAGTAGAATCAAAATACACATATTCTACATATATTTATAAAATTCTCAATGTATAAACAAAAACTATTATTAATATCTATGCATAAACAAGCAAACAAGAAAGTAGCTGGAATGAGTATGTCTTGAATTTCAACTAGGATATCTAGTAGAAATGAACCCAAAGTCAGGAAAATTGGGCATACACAGGTTTTGATACTTTTTTTGATATGAATTAATATAGAACTTATAACCTGATTAGTTTTCAATCTCTTCCATATGCCTATTTATTGCAATTGGTTTGTTTCAAGCTCAGAATCATTAAATCTATTTGCTACAAAAGCTCATTTGAACACATAATGACCTTGCATTTGATTATGGCAGTTTCCCTTGTTTCTTTAAAATAAAATTTCCCATGTGTGAAAAATGCTCTGTCTCTAAGTGGTTGAAATCGTTGAGTATCAGCTAAGGTTTAGTTATTCATTATAAATGAGATTTTCTCAGCTAAATCCTCATTGTCCTTAGGAACAACTCCATCCATCTCTTAGCATGTAATTCCATTCAATGAGCTAGAAAAAATTTAGATGCATTTTCATCAGAAGAATGAATGAATGTTACTTTAAAATTATTTACCTTGTTCTGTATTCAGAAAACAATGTCATTAAGGCAGAAGGATAACAAAATTCACAGTTCTATTTTGTTTTTGATCACCATTAGCTTTGTACTGTGATTTAACTATGCTACAAGCATTTATGAAGTTGGGTTTAACTTCCAGGACAGTAAATCTCTTCTCTGTAAGAAGGATATAGCTAATTTCTCCTGACAAATAAGTTTAGAGACATTTGGAAATATGTACGAAAGCTGGTACACATAATTGATGCTCATTCTGTCTTGTAGTAGAAATTTTAAAATGGACTATTTACTGATAGAAGTATTTATAGTTTCTATATTGCTGTTATAAATGATGTACTCCATAATTACTATATATCTTTTTACCAAATATACGTGCCAAACACACACATACACACATACAAACATACACACACACACACACACACACACACACACATGCACACAGACATACACAAATCTATATACGAGGTAACATGCTAGACACATTGTATCAGTAGAGAATGAAGATGGAATAAAGTGAACTTCTATCTGCATTTGCATGGAATCTTCACATTTTTTATGTACTGTTCAATGTAATTATAAAAAGAACAAATTTTAAGTCTCAAAATAATCTCAATTTAGATTATAAACTATATCTGATCATGTAGTTAAAAGCCTAATCTCTGCCACTATACTATGTGCATAATCCTTAATTTCCAGTTGTAGGAAATAGTGCTTTACACATGCACAGTCTCTTAATCTATAAGAAGGGATAGCAAAAACACCTACCTAGTGTGAGTGTGAATATTAAATGAATATAAAGTTCTAGGAGTATTAACTGATGATTATTTTGGTCATATCCTTAATTTAGAATGTGTTTACCATGCTCAGTGAAAGCAAATTTTCAGCTCATCAATGAAAATCATCTTTATGGCCTCATAATTTACTAAATGTATCATTTACATTAAAATAGAATGAATTTGTGAGATCTAAAAGAAACCTGTGAAACTGAATAATCACATAATATATATTAAAATTTTTATCCAACTCCTTCCTTTTGATGAATTGAGACTTTCTACAGGTTCTTGGAAGAACTGAAGGAAATGATATCATGATATTTTTTCTAATATTATTAGCATCTTTGCTTTCTAAAGTAAAGCTGAAAGTAAAGTGGCATTTGTCCTAAATTCTATTGAACAAAGAAAGTCTTGATTTTCTCCAGAAATAAATTAGTTTCCCTGTGGAATAACTACCAAATTATTTGATAGAGACTGTGAAAGAGTAAATTATATTTTTTGTGCATAAATGATGATGTTTAGGTATCTTCTAAACACTTTGTGGTTAGGAAAAAGATGCCCTGAGTAGTAGACAATTGTGAGAGGTAAAAAAGGGGTCCTGGCAGGGCATGCCTTTGATTTGCAATCTAACCAATCCAAAACACACATCCTCTATATAACCCTTAAGACCCAATAAAGAGGAGGCCAAATTACGTTGTCTTAATTATCCCAGTTCCATATTCCAGAAATTAAGAAACAATTTTAGATTTGGATTCTTTTGAAAGTGATCAAAGTAGGGATTATAACCTGTTTGTTTTTGACCTGCCTTTTCATCCCTAGAGAAACTCATACAAAGCCCTTCTCTTAAATATCACTTGCTGACTAACTGATGCCTGTGATGGCACCTTGAGTGTGGTATGCCTCGTGTCTCTTGAGTATGATAAATATTCTTTTCCTGAACTTGTACCGTTTTGTCCTGTGACTATAGCTTGCTGAGCATTTCATAAATACTGAAAATTAAATTATCTTTAATTTGAATGGATTCAGAGCTTTCTAATCCAATTTCTCATAAGTAAATTAATTATGTACTATATATCTATATATCTATTTATATGTCTATCATCTGTCATCAATCTATCTATCTATCTATCTATCTATCTATCTATCTATCATCTATCTGTTTATCTATCATCTATCTACTTTTCTGTTTAAGGTGTGTAATAACATAAATAAAGATTCCTATAGTTTACTTGAAAAATATATAATAGTTATTTCAAATATTTCTTCCCAAGTTGTAATATTTAAGTGTTATGGTTTGGATATGAAATGTCCTCAATACAGGCTTATGTATTGAGAAATTGAAGCACAGTTACTAATGTAGTTTTGAAAACATAAAAGAAATTTTCAGAGGTAGGAGCTAGGTAAAGATAGGAGTCTAGTCACATTTTCCTGACGTTCTTTTGTCACTGCTACACCTCCCCCTTTTATTCTTCCTGTCCCTAATGAGATGAGGTAACCCCTCTGCCATAAGATTCTCCCTTAAGATACTATGCTCACCTGCCAAGAAAACATAGAACTGTTTGAAACCATTATATGTAACAAATTCCTCCTTTCTAAATAAAAGACAGGCAGATTAGTTTGCAGTATCTTACTGAAACTGTTGACATACTCCCCTCTCACAACTTAAAGAACTAACTCATTAGGAGTTAGAGGTGGTTTGGTTTATGGCCACATGTAACATGCTGCCTATTCTATTCATCTTTACTGAGCCATTTTAAAGATTTACACAACAAAATATGTCTAGAAAGAAAGAAATATGCCCCTAATATCAGGCCATGTATAATTTATACTGGGTAATAATGCCAGAATATTTCTGTTTTGTTGAAATGTGCATCCAGGGAAATTAGACATGATCAGCTCTTCCATGATTATAGATTTTCTTCTATGCAGTTGATTATCAGTGATAATTAAATTGTCATCAGAGGTGATTGGGAATTTGTTATTCTTGTTAATATTTTCCCCTCTTTAATTCTAATTATGCATGTGAGGCTTAATGGCTTAAGTTCACTTAGTTATTCTTTGGATTAGCCTACTGAATTTAACTCTGAAATGTAAAAGACAATAATTCATCTGGCAATTGTTATCTTTCTGCTCATTGCCAGTTTTCAAGGCATGCATGACATAATCCATTTCCCAAGTGGAACTGGCATTCTTTTATGAATATTCCTTCTGATAAATTCCTTCTTCATATATACCATCATTATCTTACACCACATAAACATTTCCTTTTGCAACTACTATATTTTGGATGTTATCTGATTATCAGAAACAACACAATAAACTTAAGCTTGGCAACCAAGTGTTTCAGGTGAATGATCCTTTTGAGGTAGCCTACTTAAGTGAAACAATTTTAAAAATTGTTTGAAGCCATTTAAGGGGAGGGAGCTAGAGAGATGACTCAGTGGTGAAGAACACTTTCTATTCTTTCAGAGAGTGAGGTTCCCATCATGCCTATGACAACTCAAAACCATTTGTAACTCCAGCTACAGGGTTTCTAACACCCTCTTCTGGATTCCATGATGACTGTATGCATGTGATGCACAAACATAAACCCTGGTAAAGCTATCATAATGTTTTCAGTTTTTCTTTCTCCTTTAGGATTGAATTATTATTTAAAAAATATCATGAAGAAAGGAGATAGAGGTGTGAGGAGGCACAGAGGGAGGGAAGGATGTAGGTTGGGATGCATTATACAAGAGAAAAATATAAATATAAATTAAAATGATGGAAGGTAAAAAGAGACATTGTGAATTTCTAATAATTTTATGTAATTACATGTGTTTCTTACTTTATTCAAAGAAGTAGATTTTTTTTTCTGGTTTAAATAACTCAGATTTCATTTTTCGTGTAATGCTTTTTCTCAGTACAATCTCCTAGCCATTTTAAAAGTATTTTTCTCTAGTTTTGAGAACTTCATATTTGTTTATAATGAAATATGAAACCAATTTCCCATTTCTTCTAAAACATTTCCACCCTGTCCTATTTTCATGTATATTTTTATAAGCACTAAATACAATTAGTGCTACCCATGTGTGGATGGGTTTGGGGCCATCGACTGGAACATGTAGCACCTACCCATGACCATGTCTCAAAGAATGATTCTCTCTCCCTCTGCAACTATACTCTGTCAATAGTTTCTCATTATGATGGAGTACTTGGAGATAATCTCTACATCAAGATTTTGCTGGCTTGGTCTTCTGTATGTCTTTTTCAGGTAACCACAGCTCCTGTGAGCTCATGATTAGAAAGTTCAGCTGATAGAAAGTCAAAGTACTTGTCTCCAGTCTATGACTTTTGCATTCTTTCCCCACTATATTCTGTGTGGTTCCCTGAATTTTGTGTGTGTGGCTGAATGTATGTGTTGGGTTAATATAGGTATCCCATTTATTGCTGACCACTCAGTCTTTTATTATCAGCACTCTGAGCAGTTATAAAACATTACAAATGAAGCTTTCTTGACCCTGGTTGAGAGCAGCTTATATCTATAGGTATAAAAATAAATATTTAGAAGGCAGTGTAACATCATGACCATTTAGTAAAACAATGATATGAGGTTTTAACCTAGACCCCAATGCCTCAGATGACATGAGTTTTGGATCATGATTATTGTGCCAAGAAATTCTTTCGTGTAGAGTAGATCTCAAATCCAACAAAAAACAAGTTAGCTCTTCTTGTAAAAACTATGCCATGATTTCACCAGTAGGCACACCTGTCCCTTTCAATAAATACATATTTGTCTCACATACTTAGTCTTTTGTTACTACTGCAATTCCTTACCTCTGCCACTTTCATCCTTCTTGCTTTACCTTCATTTAAATATTGTTTTGCTGTAAGAGACCTTCCTATTTTATCTGTGAAATATAGAACCATATTTTATACATTTTTATTGACAATAGACTGAACACAATTTTATAGCCCAGATAATTCTTGTTGAATAATATTGAATACTCTCATAGGTCATAAGTGCTGGTTTTCCAGTCACAATAGTGATTGTCTGCCATTTTAACACTCAGGAGGTTATCAGGGTTTCTAGATTTCAAGGTCAGCCTGGGCTATATAAGCAGACCTACCTTTATTACTTTGTGAGATTCTGTTCTAAAGAAAATAAAATAAGTCAGTATGCAATTTGACTAATTATAAAATTATAGCTTCCTGGTTTTAGCATTTTCACGTTTTCTCAAACACTAATATAATATTTTCTTTTGGCTTTATGTTCATTAAACCTTCTATGTTGGTACAAATGAGGAATCAATGCTAATTATATAATGTGATATATATATATATATATATATATATATATATACACATATATATATATATATATATATATATATATATATTTATCACTGATAGGGTATGTTAGCCAAAATTTTAATAGCCATGACAAAATCTCTGTAATAACTGACATAAGAGATCATAATATTCTGCACATAATTATAATACGGTTGTCAGCAAGTACAAAGAAGTAGAATGACTATCAGAGTGAGTTACCTGACTATGATCCATACTTTATTCCATCTGAGCTCTCAGTCTTTTGGATAGTAGAGTGCACATTCTGAATAAATTCTTACATCAGTATTTAATCCACTTTGGAAACATCACTGACATACCCAGGGGTGTAATTGATTAATATCTTAATACGCCTCAATCCAAGTAAATTGACAATCAAGATTAATCATCATAAGGTGTGAACATAAAAGCCTCTTGTTTTTAAAAAGTGTTTCTGTATATGTACATGCAAGTATATATGTGTGCATATGTGCAGGATATGTATTTATACAAGTTGGGGTTACATTTGTGTGTTTAGGCTGACAAGGAAACACCTTTACCCACTGAGCCATCTTACTTGCTCTTGCTTTAATAATAAAATATTCATTTAAAATAATTCAACAGTGATTAAATTATTCATCCTAAAGTGGATTCTTAACAAATGAGTACATTTTTTGATTAACTAAACAAGGACTATGTTGTCGTGTCGAATGTTAGAGTCAAAACTGATGACTTACTGTGTTGATCATAGAAGTAACTTGTGTGATTCAAAATTTCTTTCAGTTAACAGTAGGTTTCCTTCTCCTAAATCCATAAGGAAAAATATGTCCTTGCTAATGTTGAAAGAAATGAACTGAGAATAGAAATCAGATGCTCTTTAACCATTCCAGGCAGCTAGTTTCCAGAGAAGAAACTCTGAACAGTAATGTTGTCACATTGATAGCTTTGATCTGTTCACTTGCGTGGATGATCCTCACCCCAAGTAAGGATCATGTACCCCTATCTCCCTTTCTTTTTGAAGTTACTAAATCAAGTCTCTAATTTGGAGGAATTATTGGGGTTTCTTAGGAACAATATACTGGGGAAAAGACAAAATATTGAAATTCAGGACAGATGTGTGGCTACTCCTTTGGAGTACGAAGACAAGAACTGCATTCTGCCTGTGTTTCCTAGCAAGCAGCTGAGAGTAGCTAATTTTTTATTTTTATATATTTATATGTATAAATATATATTACATATATTTTATATATTATTCTATTGTATTATATATTGCACATATTATGTTACATGTATTATGTTACACATTTAATTATAGTATATATTTTATAATGCTATCATCAATTACAATTCTATTATGTTATTTTATTATAATATGTAATTATTAATTAATACATCAATATATATATTAAATGCTATCTATAATTTATTTATAATATAAAGTACTTATATATATTATTGTACATATATTATTACATATGTTATAATATGATGATATTATATATTATACATTCCTTATCTCTTGCATAGTTAATCCAATTGTGGGTTTACCCAATTGATATCTCACAATAGTTTTTGGAAATCATTAAGAGTTCACAACTGATCTATTCTGATATGTACCTTTTGTGGTTGAACTTATTTTAGACTTATAACCTAGATAGTAGACTGTTCTCTCTATATTTTCTAGGAGCAATTTGTAACCCCCAAATTACCCAAAAAGGGTAAGATTCCTTTTTCTTTTTCATCAAACAATTTTCCTAAAATATCTTTGTCAGAATCAGCTAATAAAATATTATCCATATAGTGGTAAATAATAGATTGGAATATTTGCTTTCCAATTAGTTCTAATGGTTATTGCACAAAATATTGACATAAAGTTGGACTATTTAACATTCCCTAGGGGAGGACTTTTCATTTATATCTTTGGGCAGGTTGAACACTGATATAGGTGGGTACTGTGAAAGCAAACTTTTTTTGTCCTGGTCTTGCAATGGGATAGTAAAAACAAAAACCAGTCTTTTAAGTCAATCACTATCAAATTTCATTCTTAAGGTAATAATGGAAATAAAGGAATTCCTGTAGTAGATGCATGGCTGAATCATCTTTTTTACAGACCTCAAATCAGTTAACATTCTCCATTATCCAGATTTTCTCTTTATAACAAATACATGTGACTTCCACGGGCTGTTAGATTCTTTTATATACTAAGCTTTTAATTGCTCTTCTACCATCTGTTAAAATGCCTGTAATTTTTCATTTGTTATGGGCCACTGATCTACCACACAGGCTTGTTAGTTTAACCATTTTGAGGATAGGGCAGTTGATATATTTTCAGTAGTGGTCCCTTTTAGAAATTTGGAAACTCAATATGTGTTGTGTCCTGTTTTGGGACAACCTGTATAGCCTGACCATCCCCTTTATTGAGATAATCATCTCATTGCAACCTTATTTTATGTACCTTTTCTTAGATTGAAAGGATATTAATGGGAGATACTCAGTGCTACAATAAATCTCTTGTCCATAATTTTATAGCTATGTAAGCCACATAAGGGTTTAACTTTCCTTTTTGCCCTTCTGGTCCCAAACATTGAACCCAATTTCTACTTTACATGGGATAATTTTCCAGTCCTTATAAACTGTGTGGTATACTTCCTGAAGGTGCCAATTTGAATTCCATGGCTCTTGGAAGATAAAAGTTACATCTGCACCTGTGTCCACCAAACTTTCTATTCAAATGCCATTTATTTGCAATTTTAATTTTGGCATCTTATCATTAATTACAGCCTGCCAGAAAACATGTTTCCCAATGCTTCCAACCCCTATCCACACTCTTTCTACAGGGGTGCCTTTCTTTTTGATGTAGGGTAATAGTAACAGCTGTGCAATCCTATCTCCTTCAATAAATTTCAGGTCTCTTGTTACATAGGCCATGATTGTAATTTCTCCTTTAAAGTTTCCATCTATAATTCCAGGATGCATAATAAATCTCATTAATATCAGATTGCTCCTACCTAGGATCATTCCTGCTGTCCCTGGGAAAAGAGAGCCATAAACTCCTGTAGCAATTTCATAGCATTGAATGTTTGGGGATAGAGTAAGCTGTCTGTATATAGCCAAACATAGTGCAGCACACTGCTTTCAGTAGCATGCACCTGATCTCTAATTCCAAGTATGGGTTTTTTGATTTGCATGCTACTCCAGTGCTGAAAGGACACAGGAAGCTTGTTTTTTCCTCACAGGCCCTGATCTCAGACCCCTGTGTTGTTTCCTGACTATAAGGAATTCCCTTATATTTCTCTCTTGGATCTACACTCATTTGCCCAGTGTCTATATCATCTTTCCATATCATCTGCATACCCCTGGAAGTCTTATCCTTTTTTCTGACTGATATTTAAAGAAATCATTGCAGCTTGGTCACAAACTCTTTGAAAGTGCCAAGTATTTGAACCATTGTCTGCAGTAGCTCTTATCCATTGATCCAACGATACGGAATTTGCTTTTAATGGCCTTAAAATTTTCTTACACACTGTGTTTGCATTTTCAAATGCCATGGCCTCAATCAGCACTTGTCTCACTTCAGGGTCGGAGATTGTGCTGTTTACTTCTGCACTTAGTTTTACAAAATCTCAATGAAGGCTTCACTTGAGTCTTGCATGATTTTTGTGAATGAGGTAGACTTTTTCATAGTTCTGTTACTTTTCCCCAAGCTCATAAAGCTACTAAATGACATTGTTCTTTGGTCAAGTCATAAAACATAATCTGTTCTTGTAATTCTACATACTGAACCTCCCCCAAAAGCTGATTTCAGTCTATATTTATTCCTTTAGTCCTATTCATCTGTTGCACATTTTCTTCTTCTTGTTCCACCAGGTTAACCAGTATAACTGAGGACCTTCCTCTAGTATAGCGGATTTTAATCCTATAATGAATGGAACTATCAGGTACTGTGGTGCCCAGTTATTCAGGACCTGTTTTACACAGAGCATGCCACACGACACCACAGCTTTCTTCAATCTTTTTATTAGATGCCATTTTGTTTCATTAAAACCTTAGGGATTATCCTTATCAGCTGGAATATTCCACTACTGGAAATGTTGAAAGTGATTGTGTGATCCTAGGTTGCTTTTTCTGGTCATTTTCCTGTACAGACTCTTCCCTTATATTTATAACAAGAATATCATCATGTACAGTCTTTTCCCTTATATTTACTCTCAGGAAAGTCTCTCTGTTATTGGGAAGGAGCCCAGTTGTGTTCCCATTTCCTCAACTTTTCTTTTTAGCACTCTTTTAAATTCCCACCAAGTTACACAGACTTTCTGTTTTCCACTCTTTTAAACTCTCTACAAGTTTGTGTTCCTAGTTCCTCAGCCTTTCCCTTTTCCACTCTTTCAAACTACTCCCATATTGGTTTTAATAGCACCACCAATTTCTTTTTTTCTGATTCTCTATTTCTTTTAGCAGTACTGATAATTTCTTTTTTTTCCATTATTTCATTTTTTGAAGAAAAAGAACAAATTGAGCTCTTTTGTTCTTCCTTTTGCTTTGTTTTTCCTGTGTTGGCTATCACTAAGAGAGGAAAAATTAGTTTAAAACAGAGATGAATCCATTTTTACTTATATAATACTAACTTGTCAGTGGTAAATCATGTGTAAGTAAGCTCTAAAAAAAACAAAAAATAGTAAAATAAAATAAAAATAAATGCCAAAGAAAAAGCACAAGAAACATGTGTTGGCACACACAGAATCTGTTAAAAACGCGAAATTCAGAAACCATGATATATAAGCAAAACATCTGTAGGGTAAAAAAAAGAAAAGAAAAATAAATCCAGACAAAGCATTATGAGACAAAACAAAACCAAAAACAAACAAAACAAAACAAAACAAAACAAAACCTCCCCAATTACCATTGAGTTTGTTTTGTATTTGCCAACTACTACTGGTCCAGGAGCATGTCCATAAGAATGGTTTGCAAACTCTTACTCATTATTCTACTGCTGTGAAGAGACACCATAACTAAGGCAATTATTAGAAATTTATTTTATTTTGGGATTTGCTTAGTTTCAGAGGGTTAGTCCATTGTCATCGTGGTGGCAGCATGGCCAGAGAATGGTAACATGCATGGCTCTGGAGCAGTAGCTAAGAGCTGTATCCTAATATACAGGGAACAAGCAGAGAGAAACTGACATGACACAGGCTTTTGAAACCACAAAGCCCACCTCCAGTGACACAATTACTCCAATAAGGCCACACTTCATTATTTTTAATATTCTTTCAAACAGTTCTACTCCCTGGTGGCTAACAATTACATGAGCCTATAGGTACCATTCTTATTCAAAGCACCATATATACTCAATGAGACTCCATTAGAGAAAATTAATTTTTTCTCTTTTTCTTTTATCAATGGAGATAGATTGGGTTAGGGATTTGGGCTCTTTTCCACTTCTACTCTCTGTACTGGAACCCCATCAGGTCAGACCTGTGCATACTACACCATTTCTGTGAGTTCATATGTCTTTAGAAGTTCTTGTTTTCTTTGTGTTCTTCCTCTTCTCTGGCTTTTACAGTCTTTCAGCATACTCTGTGCAGGGTTCCCTGAGCCATGAGTGGGAGGAACTGATAAATACATCATATTTAGAACCAAGTGTTTAGGGTATTTTTTATTCTTTACACATAGTTTGCCTGTGGGTCTCTGTGCTTATTTGCATTTACTGCAGATATAACCTTCTGTGATGATGGCTAAATAGACATTGTTCTATGAGTATAGTAGAATGTCATTAGGAGCAATTCTATTGCTATATTCCTTAACAGAAAGTAGTATTTGGTTTTCCTAGGTTCATTGCCTATTTAATTTGAGGTACTTGGCCACCTAAGCAATGTCAGTATTGGGTTTCATCTCCTGGAGTGGGTCTTAAATCCAACCAGATATAGATTGTTTAGTCCCATAAGGTTTACACTAGCATATCTTTCATGCTGGTCACTATTGGATATTGAAGGTTTTATAGCTGATTTGGTATTTTCCTTTGGTAGCACGTAGAGTACCTGTAGGTACCAGATTTGACTTCTCCATGTTCAATGAATTGTGAAGGCGTTTTCTTCAGCAATAGAATCTGTTTATTGAGTACAACCAACAGTTTTGGCAATAAATCAATCAGATGCAACTCATTCCCATTTGCATGCCCAGAACTAGTAGCTTCACATGGTTATTACAGATGTTATTTCCTTGTTATTTGCGATTCTATTTAGATCACCATCATATATGCATATGTATTTAGGAAGCTTCCATTGTATTAGCTTTCCATATACCCTCTCAAGTAGCCAGTAGTTTTAGCTGTCCCTCTTTTTATTCTCTGTTTTTCCAGTCTCTTACCTCTCTCTCTCTCCATTTAATTTTCCCATTCTAGTCCCACCATAATCCATTATATTCCTTTCCTAGGGTGACCTAATCTTCTATACCTATCCTTTGTGGTTTTATGCATCGTAGCATGCCTATTGAAGAACAAAGTTAACATCCACATATAAACAAAGACCTACCACATTTGCCTTCTTGGGTTTGAGTTACTTCATTCATAATGACTTTTTTCTAGTTTCATTCATTTGCTTGAGAATTTCATCTATTGATGGACAACTAGTCTGTTTCCAGTTTCTGGCTATTATGAATAAATCAACAATGATCATTTTTGAGTGACTGGCACTGTAGTAGGATATGGAATTCTGTTGAGTATATGAATTAGGTACATGTCCAAGAGTGGTATAGTTTTATCTTTAGATAGATATATTTCCAGCTTCCAGTGGAATTGTAACATGGATTTCCATACTGGCTATACAAGTTTGCAGTCCCACCTGCAGTGAATGATTGTTCTTCTTATTTCACATCCTTGCCAGAATGAGTTGTCATTTGTTTTATTGATCCTAGATATTTGGATGGGTGTAAGGTGAAATCTCAAAGTAGTATTAATTTCCATTTCCCTAATAACTACGGCTATTTGACATTTCTTTAAGTGCCTATCATCATTTGTGATTATTCTTTTGAGAATACTGTCTAATTTTTTAATTTAGTTATTTCTTTCTTCATGTCCAATTTTTAACTTATTTATATATTTTTGATATTGGCATTCTATTAGATTTGGAGTTGGTAAAAAATCATTACACATTTTTTAGCTTACCACTTTGTCCAAAGGATATTGTCCTTTATCATACATAAGTTTATAAGTTTCATGAGGCACCATTTATTAATTGTGGTTTCTAATGTTTGTGCTAATTGTATTCTTTTCAGAAAGATCTTTCCTGCCCAATGACATCAAGATTACTCCCCACACTTTCAGGTTCGGTGTATCTGGTTTTATGTTGAGGTCTTTGATCAAAATAAAGTAAAGTTTTGTTCAGGGTGATAAGTATGGATCTATTTGCATTCTTCTAAATGAAACCATACAATTTGACCAGCATCATGTGATAAAGATTTTGTCTTTATCCCAGTGTGTATTTCAGACAACTTCTTAACGAGGCTAGTATATGTTGAGGGTTAGAGATTCTAGCTAACCTGTTAAAGTAATATTTAATAATATGATGGTGATATATTAATAAGGAGCATGACAACTATCAGGGGTACAATACCTGGCAACTTAGGCAGAGGGCTCATGACATATCATCTCCACAGCCTCCTCACACCACTTTCATCATGGTTCTAGAAGCTCTGCTCACCTCTGCTCATCCACCTCTCTCTGCTTTAGCCCCTAGGTGTTTATTCATTCAAAACTTCTTCCTCTCTCCACATAAGCCTTCATTATACAAATGATTGGAATCTAACACTTCTCAAAGTTTGCTAGCAGACAGGTCACCTATCCAGGTGGATGTCCAAGCTCGTGGTTAGTCAGAGTCTTCTCTGATCACCTGGCTGCAGAACATTGAGGGTGATAGGGAACCCTCATCTGCATTGAGGTGAACAAATAGCCTGTTCATATGGAGATCTATGGAGCTACTCCATTGTTTTTAGCATATACATGTTAACAGATATAGGAAGCAATTCCTTCACATGCTGCAAGACATCAGGAAGCACCCTTCCCCCAATACAGCAAGTACATAGGGTATGATCCTATAACTATAAAATATCCCACAGCATTAACCCTAACTAGCAGGCTTGAAAGTTTCTTCATTTTGTTGTGTAAATATTGTAAACCCAAGAGAGTCACACTAGAAAGTGATAAATCATTTGCTGTTCTAGCATAGCTAGTATACTGCTCATATTGTTATGAATATATTTATTTCTTTTCTAAAAAGAGAATCCTCTTTTATAAACCATATATTTGCTTAAAACATGAGTGAGGAGATGCAGATAAAATACACAATTATTGTTTCACTAATTTTAAATTAGTTATAATAACATAACATAAACAACTCAGAGAAGAGCATGCAATGGTGCCCATGCCACTGTCTAAGTCATTCAACTCTGACAACATGTGCAAATGTGGATTTTATAAAATCTAGGGAGTTCAAATAGAGTAAGTATGTGATGAGGTTTACAGAAAAAGAAGCTCACACTAAATTAAAAAGCATCTGTCAAGAACTTCAGAGAACAACACGGAAGTAACATAAGCACAAGAAAGAACCAAAGCAGACACATTTTATGGTATGAAATACCACCAAAGCCCTTTTCCTGCTAATGATTTCTAGCTTTCCTTTTCATTAAGTAAGTTCTTATTTCTGAGAGTAAAAAAATGGCTCAATTTCCTGAAATGGCAGCATGGCATTGTGCCTGATATGTATCAGGCGGTGAGAAAGGTGTCCATTCCATAAAGACAGTTAATCCCTCCTAGACATGTATCAGGCTGCAAAACAAACAAACTAACTAACTAACTAACAGGAAATACAATACTTTCTGCTCTACTTAGCATCTATTTTGCTTATCCTGAAGGAAAATTGGTAGTGAAATATTAATCTGACTTGCCCTTTATATAGCATTTATGTGGGTAAATGACAATAGCTTTACTGATAAGTACAATGAATAGATCTACTAAGCTATCTTTTGCATTTCTTTCCAAGTTATTGTGAAACAGAGGCCTTAAGACACAATATTAGGGTAGAAATGCAAACTGGAAATGATTTATAAAATTCATTTCATGTAAAAAATATCATAGTTTTGTGGTACTCTCATTGTATTCCATTTTTGCCTACTTAGAAATGTAGTCTTTAAACATGTTCTTGAAGGCAAATACTCATAGTATCAAGGCAAGGAAGACAAAAAGAGAAGCAATGCTTCCGGTCAACTCTCACCATGAGTACCTGGGTACTCAAGGAAAGAAAGAAAAGTGTTAGCAACAAGTATCACAAGGACTTTCTTATCTTAACCACAAGTATTTATTCCTGAGAGAATTACTACATTCTAAGTACTACAATAGGTTCAGAAGTGACAGTGATAGAGAAGATCTATGTAAATTAATACAGGAGAACTCAGTGAGACAGGAAAGAGGCTGTGTCTACAGGCAATTAAAATACATCGCAAAATAAAATTTCAAGAGAGAGACATATTTGCCTTAATAGTTATGATCAAAGGAGAATGTAACTATTTTTAAGTGTAAATCAGAAAGCAAGGAGATGAACAATGGTTTGAAAGGTGTACATTCTGACTCATCTCCAACATCACTTCCTATCTGACACTGAATCCTTCTGAGCTCTGCTTCATGTCTCTGCTCCTCTCTTATGGATTAAGGGCATGTGCTACAACTGAAGTGCAAAGAATCGGCTTATGGAGAGAGCAGACAAGAACTTGAGTTCCTGGCTTGGGAGGAGCCCATTTCAAGTCCAACTGGGGCTGTGCAGATAAAATGTTCCCCTACTCCACAAAGCACTTTTGAAGGAAGGTTAGAAGGGAAAAGATTATTTCTATGTGAATTTTAGGATAACAGCACTATATTATCTTTCTGATTTTGTTTACTTCACAGGTCTTAGGAGGTTGGACCCCAAAAGCAATCTCTTTCATCCCGAATTATACATTTTTTCTGCACATCTAATAGAAGAATTCCTTTGGTGGTTCAGAATCCAAGCACTTCTAATCTAGCTTCTCAGTGTACAGATCAAGAACTAAGACTCAAAGTGATAAGATCACTTCCTGGTGGATTTTAATATTTCACATTGTACTTTTAGTTAGCTTTTTATCTGAGCAAATTTTGTCACCTAGATTAAAAGCAAGTTAAGGAATGATTTCTATTTTATTAATTTCTTCTCCTTTCCAGTCTTGACTAATTGCCTAGATAATTGATTCTCAATGTAAGTTTGCAAAATGATTACTTGGGTCACTTGCTATTTAAAATATATTTTCCTTTCCTGTTCTGTATTTCTCTTTTTAAAGGAAGCCTTAAGGAGTTCAATAAAGCAATACATTTATTTGAAAATATAATTTAAAAAAGATATACAGATTTCCATAGCTCTTGCCTGACTCAGAGCCTCCTTTTCTCACCAGTGGGAGGAGGGGTAGGGATTACTTCAAATCCATTAAGTATCCATTACCTAGAAAATTATGAAGTCATAACTTGCTTCTAACAGGATACAGTATTATTCATTATCATTGCAGATTGCTGTGAGGTCTATAATCTCTTGCTTTCATACATCCTGAAATTCATTGGCTCCTTTTACATTGTACTCATTGCTTAACTGATTAGTTATGTTTTCCTGAATCTGCACTGTCATACTTGCTGACTGAACTCCTTTAGAAATCCTCAGTTCTACTTCTTATTTAATTCCTTTAGTAGTTTATAAATTTGTGTTTACAGCCATTATGCATAGCAATATATTTCTTTATGGAATTTTAGTGCACTAAGTTTCATTAAAATTTGCTCCAACTCAATCCTCTTTCTCATTGCCATCATCAGGGACTCCTGTGTTCTCTCTTTGATGACTCCTTTACTCAATCCAAATAGTCTCTTTTACCTACTTTCTTGTTAAATGTGATTAATTACTTAAGATCTCATCCTTTCCTAATATGATCTCTATAGTCTTATTATGTACATAAAGACATAATTTACACACACACACACACACACACACACACATTTTAAATATTGGTACAACATATGAGAGAAAATGTGATATATTTCTTTGGCTTTGATTTTAACACAATGTGTTGTGGGAGATTTTAGTTATGGATAATGTTCTAGTAAGCTGTCCTTGAAGCAAGTAAAGGATTCACTGCCTACCAGTAAACAAAGGAGTGGCTATATGGCTCTCCACAAGAATGGGACAGTCCTTAGCCTTAAGGCAGATGAAGGTAAGACTCCATTGATTTGTATATTGGAAGGCTGGGTGGAGACACAGAGGATGTTGGCATAAAAAAGAACTAGGGCAAGGGCAGAAGAAGGAGACAGACAGAGGCCAGAGAAGCAAGAAGAAGCTAGCGAGCAGGAGAACCAAGAGGAGAGCATGGGGTGAGGAAGCCATTGGAGTGAGCTCTCTGCCCAGCTGCCGGGCATTAGAATTCCCTGAGATTTGACATGGTTTGTGATTAATAAAGAGCATTGGAAATTTCAACATCGGGACTCTCCGTTAAGCACCATAAATTTATTTTAACAACAATGATTTTCAGTTCCATTAGTTTCTGCAAATGTCATGTGTAGAGGAATAAGTCTTGTGATATCTAGGAATGGATCAAATCCAAGGGTCTATAATGAAAGGTTACATCCTGGGGTATATATGAAGGGATCAAATCCAGGGGTCTATATGAATAGAACACATTCAGAGGCCTGTGTGTTCATGATGGAATGTAGAAAGAATGTTAGTACACACCTTTACTCCCAGTGTTCTGAAGACAGTGGTAGCACACATCTTTAATCTGCAAGAATGATGCAGAGACAGGAATCAGAACTCAGGAGTAAGTGTCAGCAGTAAGTCTCTAAGACTTAAATCTCAGAGTAAGTAAGTCTCAGGATTATTGCTTACTGAGTCATTCTGACTCAGCGCCTTCTGTACTTGGGGCTGCATTGAACTCTGACTATTCCAGTTCACTGATGTAACTCACTCACTATGCTTGCTCCAACTCTTCTCCAAGCTGACTGATTTAAACTGATCTTCTGAGCAGGCTTGCTGTTTCTGATCACACTCTTCTGACTCTGGTAGACTCTGGCTGATTCTATGACTGCCTCAGAGTGAACTGCTCTGTTCAGCTCCAAACTGATCCATTCTTCTTGTCTAATTCTGACTTCTATTTTTTCTTCCTCAGATTTCTCATACTGATACTATGTCTCTTTGAGCTCTCACTGTCCCAGACTGCCTCAGTCAACCTCTCTGCTTCTCTGATTTATCTTCTAACTCTGAGCTGAGAATCTGCTTTTCTATCATGATAGTTGAATGTATTCTCACTTTGACTCACTTGGCCAATTCTCTGATTTGTGACTTTGCCTGTCCTTGACTCTGACTCTTCTCAGATATCACTTCCTGTCTGACACGGAATCCTTCTGAGCTCTGCTTCATGTCTCTGCTTCTCTCGTATGGATTAAGGGCATGTGCTACAATTTGCTTCTTAATACTGGGATTAAAGATGTGTACTAACATTCTTTCTTAATTCCATCTTTACCAAAGATCCCTTGATATAGACCCTTGAATTTGATCCCTTAAAATAGACCTTTGGATTGGATATCTTCATAGCTTTCACAGATACCTATTCCTCTACAGTCATGATTTTACTTTTTCTTTTTCTTTATGGCTTGTGGTAGTTTGCATGAAAATGTCCTCCATAGGAACAAAGGGACTGGCATTAATTGAAAGGATTAGAACCTATATCCTTGTTGGGGAAAGTATAGCCTTATTGTAGAAAGTGTGTCACTGAGGGTGGGCTTTGAGATTTCAGATGCTCAAGGCAGGCCCAGTGATATTCTCTTTTCCTGCTGTTTGTAGATATAGATATAGGACTTTTGGCTCCTTCTCTAGTACCATGTCTGCCTGTCCACAGCCAAGCTTTCTGGCATGAAGCATAATGGAGTAAACTTTTGCGACAGTAAACTTTTAAACTTGTAAGTCAGCCCCAATTAAATGCCCTCCTTTATAAGGGTTGCTTTAGTCATGGTTTCTCTTCAAGGCAATAGAAATAATAACTAACATATGAATGAATAAAACTCCATGTCCATTTGTAAACTTTTCTTTATCCATTTGCCTGTTTGATGGGCATCTAGATTTGTTCCATTTCTTGGTTGTTATAAATAGTGCAGCAATAAACATATGTATAGATATAAAAGGAGGTTTATAGAATGCTAATTTGATAATACTTCAGGAATATAAACAAGAATGGAACATTTGGATCAGATTGTAGTTACACTTTCAGGTTTTTGAAAAACAAGTGGCTATATCAGTTTATATTTCTAACAGCAATGATTGAATATTCCTTTTTTCTTACATCCTTAACAAACTTACCAATTTTATTTTTATAATTAAAATTGTATTCATTATCATTATTCTGTGTGTATGTGCAAGACCATGCTGTACCTTCCACTATAGGTTCTGTGAATTGGACACAGGTTTTCAGGCTCGTATAGCAGGCACTTATACCCAATAAGATCTCTTGCTGGCCTTACCAATATTTGATGTTATTTGTATATGTATAGATACCTTATGTATATGTATACATATATATGTATAGATATATTCATATATATATATATATATATACGCACATACAATGTATCAGTATATATTGTATGTATAATATTTATAAAAATATACTCTTTTCTCATATAATATAACCTGACATGGCAAGGCAACAGGAGAGGAGTTCCAAGAGTAGGCAAAATGGTCAGTGACCCTTTCATTCTCAAGGTGAAGAGGCCCATAAAAATACTAAGCTAGTAACTATAGCATACATGTCAAAGAGCTGGTATAGGAACATGTGTTCTATGGATCAGTCTCTGTGAGCTCATATCCACCTTCCTCAGCCCATTAAAAGGGCTGTGTTCTCCTTGTGACCTCCATCCCCTCTTACTCTTACAATCTTTCTAATTCCTCTTCTTAGGAATTTTTAAATCTCTGAAGGGATGCATTTGATAGAGAACTCCAATTTAGATTCTCTCTATACGTAATGTCTGGCTGGGCATCTGGTTGCAACTGCAGCCAGAGGAAGCCTCTCTGATTATGACCGGGTAAGGCGCTGATATATAAGTATAACAGGATATCCTTAAGAGTCAATTTATTGATATTATTTTTAGAACATTCATGCTTGGCTTTACTCTAGGTTTGTAGGCTATATTGTTTCTGGTTCTTGGTTACTCAAGCAGTGTCAGGCATGTGCTCTTCTCACGGATTGTTTCTTCAATCAAATCAGACATTGGGCGACTACTACAAGTTCTGTGCAACTATTACCACAGTATATTTTGCCGGATGGACAGATTGTAGGTCAAAGGTTTTGTGGCTCTGTCAATGTCCACATTTCTCTTTCAGTAGCTGGCAGAGTACCTTCCTGCACCAAAGAGACTAGAACATAGGGGTGAAGGCCTCACGTAGGCACCAGCTCAACATCTCCATTTTGAGAGAGTTGTATGGATGTTGTCATCAGCAATGGGGCCTTGCCATCAGTTTGAAGAGAAAAACCCTTTGTCTTACTCTCAACCTGGGCTTTTCAGGGAGTTCCACGGGTCCCTGTTGGGCAAAAACTCAATTCAATACATCTGTTTCTAGAAGTTCTCATTAGGGACACCTTCGTATCTCCAGCAGTTTTTATTGTTTAGAATTGCTTTACTTTTGCTGTGTTTTTGTTTGTTTTAGTTTTTTGTTTGTTTTGTTTTGTTTTTCCAAATGAAGAAGAAATTTGTCTGTTGACCATTGTATTGAATCTGTAAATTGTTTTTTGGAGGATGGCCATTTTTACCATGCGAATGCTACCAATTCATGAACGTGGGAAATCTCTCTAGTTTATGATATCTTCTTCAAATTATTTGAATTGAATTTTTTTCAACTAAGTCTTTCATTTGCTTGATAAGAGTTACTCCAAGATATTTTTTATTATTTGGGCTATGGTAAGTGGTGTTTCCCTTATTTCTTTCTCAATTTGTTTGTCATTTGTATATAGGAAGGAAAATGTGTTTTTGCTTTGTTTTGTTTTGATTTTAGATATTCTTGTATCCAGCAACTTTGCTGAAAGTGTTTATCAGCTGAAGGAGTTCCATAGTGGAATTTTTAGGGTCACTTACATATACTATCATGTCATCTAAAAATAATAGTACTTTGACTTATTCTTTTTCACTTTTTATCCCCTTCATCTACTTCAGTTTTCTTATTCCTCTAGCTAAAGCTGTAGATATTACACTGAATAGATAGATAGAGAATGGACAACCTTGTCTTGTTTCTGAATTTAATGGAATTGTTTTATGTTTCTCTCCATTTAAATTGATGTTGTCCAGACGCTTGATTTCAACTGCCTTTGTCATGTGTACATTGTCCGTATCTCCAATCATTCCAGGACTTCTATCATGAATGAAAGGGAGTGTTGGATTTTGTCAAATGCATTTTGTGCATCTAATAAGATGATCATTTTTTTTATTTCAGTTTGTTTATATGATATATTACATTTAATGATTTTCATATGTTGATCTATCCCTGCATCTCTGGGATAAAGCTTACTTGATTATGGTGGATTTTTTTTTGATATGTTCCTGGTTTTGGCTTGCAAATTTTATTCCATATTTTTGCATCTATGTTCATACAGGAAGTTGTTTTAGAATTCTCTTTTTGTTGTGTCTTCTTTATGTGGTTTGGGTATCAGGCTGACTGTAGTCTTATCAAATGAATTGAGGAAGATGCCTTTTGTTTATGTTTTGTGGAATAATTTGAGGAGTATTAATCATATCTTTTCTTTGAAGTCTAGTAGAAAGCCTGCACTAAGCTGGGCAGATGTATTGTATGCCTTTAATTACAGCACTTGGGAGCAGAAGTAGGCAGATCTCTGTGAGTTTGAGGCCAGCCTGATCTACAGAATGTGCCCCATGACAGCCATAGTTGTAACAGAGAAACCTGTCTCAAAAAGAAAGAGAAGGAAAAGGAGGAAGAGGAGGAGGAGAAGAAGGAGAAGAAAGAGAAAGAGAAGAAGAAGGGTCTGCACTAAAACTGTGTGGCCCTGGGATTTTTGTTTGTTTGTTTGTTTGTTTGAGAGACTTTAAATGATGGCTTCTATTTCACTAGAAGTTATAGTTGTATTTAAATTGTTTATCTGATCTTTATTTAACTTTGGTATGTGGTACCTATTGGGAAAACTATCCATTTCTTTTATTTTCCAATTTGCTTGAATATTCACTTTTAAAGTATGACTTTATGCTTCTCCACATTTTATTGGTGTCTGTTGTAAAGCTCCCCACTTTGTTTCTTTTAGTTTTGATAATGCTAGTTTAAAGTTAGTTGGATAAGATCTCGTAGTTAGTTTCTCTTTGTGTCTCTTAGTTTGGATAAGGTTTTTTCCTATCATAATGATATCCTCAAAATACCAGATCTTTGTGTCATTGATTCTTCATATATTCTTTGTTTATATTTTATTAATTTCAGTGCTCAGTTTGATTATTTTTGTTGTCTACTTCCCTTGGGTGTGATTACTTCCTTTTGTTCTAGAGCTTGTATGCTTTTAAGTTGGCAGTGAGAAATCTTTCCAATTCTTTATCTAAGTATTTAGTGCTATGAATTTTCCTTTTAGCACTGTTTTCATTGTGTCCTATAAGTTTGGCTATGCTGTATATTCATTTTCAATTCATTCTAGAAAGCCACTAATTTCTTTATTTCTACCTTGACCCATTTTTCATTTAGTAAAGAGTTGTTCTGTTTTTATGAGTTTGTGACCTTTCTTTTGTTGATGATACTCAATTTTAATCCATGGTGGTCTGATAGAATGCAGAGAGTTATTTAAATTTTCTTTTATCTATTGAGACTTCTTTATTTCTGCATATGTGATCAATTTTGGAGAAAATTACATGAGATTCTGAACAGAAGGTATATTTTTTGTGTTTTGGTGAAATGTTTTGTATGTATCTGTTATATTCATTTGGTTTATAAGTTCTTTTAACTCCAGTATTTCTCTGTTTAGTTTTTGTTTGGATAACTTGTCCATTGGCGATAGTGGGGTATTGAAGTCTCCTACTATCAGTGTGTAATGGTCAATATGTAATTTAAGCTGTACTAGTGTCTCCTTTGCAAATATGGGCACATCTATGCATGTTAAGAATTGCAGTGTCTTACTGGTAGATTTTCCGATTTTGAGTTTGTAATGTCCTTCCCCATCTTTTTTGATTAGTTTTTCTTTGAAATCTATTTTGTTAGATAGTAAAATAGCTATACCAGCTTGCTAGTTAGGACTTAGGTATATATTTTTTCCAAACTTTTACCCTGAGGTAATATCTATCCTGGATGCCGAGATGTGATTCTTGGATGCAGAGGAAACATGGATTATGATATCACATCCATTATTTTAATCTATATCCTTTCATTGGGGAACTGAGACAATTATTAGAGTGATATCAATGACCAGCTGTTGTTGATTCCTGCTATTTTGATGTTATTGCTGTTGTTGTTGTTGTGGTGGTGGTTTGTGTGTGTATTTGTGATTGTGTGTGTGTGTGTGCTTTTCTTTTGTTTTGCTGGTATGAGATTGTTTATTATGATTTTTTCATGGATGTAGTTAAGCTCAAATTGTATTTTTCCTGCCAGTACTTTCTGTAGGGATTAACTTGTAGATAGATCATGAATAAATTTTATTTTATCATGGAATATCTTATTTTATCCATCTATAGTTATTGAAATTTTTGTGGGGCATAATAGTTTGGACTGGCATTTGTAGTCTCTTAGAGTCTGCAGCACATATGGCCAGGCCCTTCTTGATTTTAGACAGATAATATCAGGTGTAATTCTGATAAATCTGTAGATCTATGTTACTTGTTCTATTTCCTTTTCAACTTTTAATATTCTTTCTTTGTTCTGTATGTTTAGTGTTTTGATTATTATGCGGCAAGAGGACTTTATTTTCTGGTCTAGTGTGTCTGGTGTTCTATATGCTTCTTTTACCTTTATATATTTCTCTGTCTTTAGGTTAAGAAAACGTTTTCTGGTTTTTGAGCTGGAATTCTTCTTCTCTATTTGTATTAATCTTAGGTTTGCTCTTTTCATAGTGTCTTATATTTCTTGCATGTTTTGTGTCAGGAATTTTTTTTTTTTATATTTAACATTTTTTTGACCAATGTATCTATTTCTTATAGTGTGACTTCAGTATCTGAGATTTTTCTCTTCCATCTTTTATTTCTGTGGGTGAAACTTGCCTCAGTATTTTCTGTTTCATCTCTGGATTCTTAGAGTGTAATGGCTGTGTGTTGCTTATTTTAACTATTTGCTAATCTGAGTTGTTCACTGGGAATGCCTGCTGGTGCTGGAAGCGGTGATGCAGTGGCAACTGATGGGAAGGAGGTTAGGAGGAGATGGTCAATGGGATTCAGAGGAGATGTGGGCATGCAGAATGAAGGTTGCCACTGGAGATCTGTTGTAGTTCCAGGGACAAGTCTAAGGGATTGGGTCTTGGATAGCAGAGAGAAAGAGAGAGAAAGAAGGTCTGCAATCAGCCTATGTGATTTTCTGGCAGACATGGTCTGTTATTTACATTCTTGATGGTAGCCCATCGTCCTCTTTTATCTTATTTTGAATATGAAAATATTTGCAATAACAACTTGGCATATATAGTTCTGTTACTCACTAGATTATATATAAATTTTTGTGGAAAAGACTTTTAAAATCTAGAACAACAAACAACAACAACAAAAACCTTATATCAAGCCTGTATACAGGGAAGAAGTCTCTTTGGATTTTACTTCCTGAATTTGTACTGTTTGCTTCTGATTATAGTTTCATCACTTACTTTACTTGTTAAGACTTTATCCACTCCTGTAGGAAAAGTCCTGAAATCTTCATGGTTGTGAATTTTCAGTCCCCAATATTTCTTTTGGTTTTCTTTTGTTTCCATTTGGAACATATGTTACATTCTTGATAAAGAGCTCTGATTGGGAAAATAAATCTACGGACAGTAAGAGAAGTTACAAAAAAAAATTTACATTGAAATTTCTTTCCTATAGGAGACATAGGGTGCATATTAACAAAAAATATGTTCATTGTCCCCCCATATTTATGGAACTCTTCTTTCAGATTAACAGACCTAGAGACTTGGTTCACTAAAATCACCTCATCTCTCAGGTCCAGACTCCTATGAAACAAGCCAATCCATGATACCAGAATGCATACTTATCAAATGACAATGGGAAAAAGTAGCTGTTACATGGACTAGAATACTAATGTCACCTTTGTATTTCAGGAATTCATATAGCAACATCAACTTCAAAACTAAATCACAGTTCCAAGATTGTTTAGTGAATATGGGATCAGAACAGGGCAACATCACAACCCTTAGAGACCTAAGTATTTTTAATGTACCTCCAAACTTCCCTCTCGTTATTCAAAAATTAAACAATAAAGGTACAAAAATGGAAAAAGCACTCCAACTGTTTTATTTTAAATTTCTCCCATGATGAATACTTTAAAACTTTCACTAAAATATCAATATATTCTTTCAAAATCATTTTTCTTCCTTAAGCAATTTACTTTGATGGTGTTCTAAGAATAAGACAGATTGAGGGGCTCAAAATAGGAATTTTAGTGCTTAGATTTTTAATTCCCACTAGCCAGGATGCAGCTATTCTCAAGGAGGCTAAAGCTTTCTTTGGTATCCTGTTTAGTTGAGGCTGGTGAAGTATGAAAAGTGACTCTTCTCTGTGTTCCTACACACTGTTGGTTTCTGTCTGACTGTCACATCTTTTCCCTAGGTATGTTAATACATTAAATCATATTATAGTCTTGGAAGGCTGATCTGCGACTATTATAAGGAATGTTTGCACATTTTGATCTGTTCCCTTGTGCTTAGGTATCATAATATAGAGCTCATTCAGAGGACAACAATGTACTGAAGAAATTAAGAAATGCCATTTATATCCATATCTTGGGCAATACCAAAAGGCAGATATTATACAGGAAGAGAATAAATTCACATTGGCCCAGGTAGGACTATAGTCAAGTGTTTATATAAATAAACACTAGTCTTAAAGTAAGATATTATGGAAATCATAGTGAATAATTAAGATATTTGTGGATGAATAAATGGAAAAATGTTGATATAGCATTTTAAGATACTTCAAAAAATATAGTTAAGTAACAATCATCATTTTATATATTCCATAATTAAAGGCAGGTAAAATCTTAAATTAAGAATCCCTGAGGATCTATGCTGATACAAAAATATTTACTAATTTCGCAGGCGATATTAGTTTTCTTTTGGACAAACCTAGAAGATGCCACTACAACAAAGTAAAAACCACCAAACAGGATACACAGACATATTTTTTCTCATTCTGCATATGGAGAAGAAGACAGTGTAATTTGAGCAGTAGTCTTGTGAAAAATTCATAACCAAATATAATCATTTGAAATATCAGAGCCAAAATTAGAATTATTCTATATAATAGTTGGTTTCTCAAAAGTTTCAAGTTCATGAAGTACCAAAGACTGAGTATTATTTAGTAAGAAAAAAAGGAAGTATGGCAGCAGTTGGGAACTTGAATGGGGCCAGAAACAGAAAAGAAAATATATTAGTGAAAATCAAATGGTATTTATAAGTTCAATTTGTTTAATTTTCACATTTTTGTGAAATATAAGGACATTAATAGAAGCTAGGTGAAGAATAGCTGAGAACTCTATTTTTTAGTTATTTTATTTTATTTTCAAATCTAAATTTATTTTCAAGTAAGATTAAAAAAATACATTTCATGATAAATTAACAAGCTATATACCACATCATGAAACTAGCTGTAAAGCATTTCCTTGGAAATACAATCTAAATGGTATTTAAATCGGTTGTATCTTAATGCCACCTGGACTTTAACCTCTGGAAGCATTTCTATAGTTCTGCTGTTACTGAGCTGTCACTGATACATTGTAGTTTCAAACTGTAATAAAAACGCACAAAGATAAATCAAAACACTAATGAATATTGTTTTTAAACTGAAAAGCAGTCTCTCCCATGCTTGATTTATTCCCTAGGCTTTGGTTCAAAATGGTAGCATTTTAGGCTGGTGTTGTGGGACAGCACCTGGATGTGGTGACCTAAAGATCAGGAATTCAAGATCATTCTCAATTGCATAAAAAAATAAAATCTGGGCAATTTGAGATTTTGTCTCAAAACCACACACAAAAAATTAATCATTTTATGTCCTGTAATATTTACTACAAATATCCCCTTCTTTGGTTGTATGTATGTATACATATATGTGTTTTGTATGCATTTTGTTGCACACATACATTTGTGTTCTTTTTCATAGGCCAGGATTCAAGTTTCACTATCTTCTCTCATGCTCCATCTTACTTTTTCTGATAAAGTCTGTCACTGAACCTCAAATTTACTTTTTTTGCTCAGATGTCAAGTGAGATCCTAGAGTCTGCCTGTTTTCATCTTTATCAGTGCTAGGTTATAGGAGTAGGTGGTGATGCCCAGCATTTACAAGAGTACTAGAAATTGAAACTCATGTCTTTGTGCTTATGGAACAAGCACTTTATTCATTGAGCTATCTTCCCACTCAACATACTGCCTTCTAATCTCTAAGGTTATCTAAGGCTCTTGCATTCATTTAAATAGTCTTTGTGCCTCCTTAGTACAATGAGTTGGTTAGTTTTAGGTTTTCAAATAAGATTTATTTTTATCTTTAATTTTGGTTATGCATGGGGGCCTTATGTGGGTATGGGCAGATGAGTACAGGTGCCATCAGATGCTCTGAAACTGGAGTCATACGTGTGAGTCACCTAACATATGGTCGCTACAAACCAAAGACAAGTTACTTTCTATTAGACTATTAACCATCTCCACAGCCCTAGTTTTAAACCACATCCTATATGACCCTCTTTAAGTTTCAACAAAATTAATTAAATTAATGAAAAATAATTAGAACATACTTTTAATATAACTATTTTCCACTTCAGAGTAAGTGGTATGACATGGATTGCTTGTGTTTGGCTAGATTTTCTGTACTTTTGTTATTTTTAGTATTGCATCCTTGGGGTGTTCAATCAAACACTCTATTTAATTTAAAATATTCCCTTACTACTTTATTACTTATCCTGGAGATCCTTATTCCAGTACTCTCCTTTCTGGAGTTTCCCATCTTCATTTGTCATGTCGTCTTACTCCTGAATCTCATAGAATTACAACAGAGTAATTACTGGCTGCATAAAAAAATATATAGAATGACTATGCTTCACTGTTTTCTAGCAGAAAATATTAGTGTTAGCATTTGGGTGATTTTGAAGAGATGCTTGCCTGCTCTTCAGCTTCCTCTACCTAAAAAGTTAGGAGACCCTTGTCTCCTTACATGTATTGGGATTTTTCCATCGTTTGTACAGGTATGTTCATTTTTATTGGCACTAGTTCTAACTTTTCAACCTGTTGAAGAATATCCCTTTTTAATTATTCTGTGACATACTTTTTTCTCAATTTCTCTGCTCTTTTTCAGAATTACTAACAAAAGCTGTAGTTCTTACATTGCTTTCCTAGCCTTCATACATACATACACGCGTATATTCATACATACATAATACATTCTGTGCTTCAATTTTCTGGTCATTAATTTTAATCTTCCCTGCTGATGAGTTTGGCATTCTGGTGGTTTTAAATTTATATTTATTATTATTTTGGGTATATAATGTATTTGTATATATTTGTAGATATAATGTGCATGAGTATGTACATGCACAGGTCATACTATATGTGCAAAGGGCACAGATCACCTCTCTATAGTTGGTTATATCCTTATCCTCCTTGTATGTCCTAGAGATTGAACACAGTTCACTAGGCTTGCACAGCAACTGGGTTTGCCTGCTGAGATTTCTTACCAGACACTCTGTTGATTACTTTTATATCTTTCAGAAGCACTTCTTGCTTTCCTCATATTTATTTTATATTTCAGTGGGATATTATTTGTGGATAAATTATATCCCAGCATCACTCTGTTTTGCACTGGCTTGTTTCTAAGTTTTCTATATTTTATTTGTCTGGTATTTGGGGGAGCATTCCTTTGTTTGTTTTCCTTAAATATTTTCTAAATGAAAGATTTCATCAAATACCAAAAAACGTTTGTTTCTCTGCTTAAATTTAAGAAAGAGACAAGAAAAAAGCTGACTGTGGATGTGTATATAGTTACACATTGTGGATACCTGCCACTGTGGATCATGAAGGCCTTCCTCTTTCTTTAGGCCAGTTCAAATGTCCAAGCATTGTTTTGGTGGTTGCTGTTTTCCCTTAAGAAAGACAGCTGTGAGAAATTTATCTAGAAGTTTGAACAATTTAAACATGGCTGAATTAAAAGCAAGTGCTAGATTCATTTTCAATAGCAAGCCCTATTCTCAGTGGTAAGATAATCTCATTCAAGGCGTTCATAATATTTTACACTTCTGAGTGCCACTGATCTCCATGGCTTAGCAGTTGGATTACTTCACTAACTGCTTTTTCTCATATTAGGTAGGCTTCATTTTCTTTTTTAAAAACGTACTTATTTTAACTAAAATACAGCTATAAAATTCTGTACCTCATTCTCTTCCCTCCAACTCCTCTGCCTAACTAAGATTTAAACAATGACAACACTGTTTTGACATGGAAACCCAAATACAGGAAACCATAAGGGGCTCTACCCTTACATAAAAGAGCTACATACAAGAAATTAATGATAACCAAGAGAAGGAATATGGATGAGCCCCCTAATGAATTATCTAATGCTAATTGCTCATTCCTAAAAACAAGCACAAAGGTTTGTATCTTCTTCCATCTACTCTATCAGGAATCAGTTCCCTTTATGGTCAATGATGTAGAACACTGTTTATCATCTGTCAATTAGTGGAATTTCACAAGACAGAAAGTGGCCTGTAAAAATCTTTTTTTTTAAATTAATAATAAAGACTTTCTGTACATCTTAATTGCAGGTAAAAATAAAATTCTTTACAATATGAAACAAAACAAACTAGTAGGTTAACATAAAACAATAGTTAAACTTGTATGCATTGACATCAAGAGAAACATTTAGAAAATATTCCCAATCCCAATTTGAGAACTACTAAGAACTGATCAAAGTTCTTTCATGTGTTTAAATTGAAATATGAAGTAACATTTTCTTTCATAACTACTTTTGAAGACTGCAATTTCTTGTCCTCTTATGCATCTTTTTTTGACTAGGTTGTTAATAGTAGAATTGTCTGGAAATGCTAGAGAAGATGATATTTCTGGTGCTTTGTTAACAAACAAAACAGGAATGATAAAGAAGTCAGTACTGTCACTGCTAACCTTAATTATTTAACAAGGAATATAGACAGCCTCGTTTTTAAATTATAACCAAAGAGCTATTTGAGTACCAGCAGAAATTAATCTCTTTTTTCCTTTTTTACTCCTTTGGAAGTTTGACTTTCAATTCCCACAGGAAAAGTTAATCTCTAAAGCCGTAAATAATCCTGATTTTTTTCATATTTTAAAAATGACATCCACTTTGTCCTTAAACAAAGTTTATTTACAGATTTAATAGTTATTAAAATTAATTTTAAATTTTTAACATATAAATATTATATTTCTAAAATTTACTTCCACTCCTTCTTCCTTTGACTTTTTGTACCCATTGAAATTCATAGCCTCTTATACTTTAATTATCATTAACATTTATACATACAAAGAAATATATAAACATAATATCCTGAGTTTGTTCCATGATCCTGCTGACAAGGGTATAGGCAATGAGAGGCATTGAACTATCAAGCTTGTTAATATGAAAGATCCAAGGGAAAAACCTCATAATTAAGAACAGAGCTTGTGAAGTTTAAGGTGAAGATTCCATTTCCATAAAACTCATAATGATAATTCTTGATTTCTATTGGGAATTTCAACACTCAAAGCATCAAAGCAGGTAATTAGACATAAGTTAGGTTACCACACTATAGTTTAGCTCAAGACACTGTGTTTAAGTAAATTTGTGAGATACTTGTTTTTCTTGGATTTCCTTAAGGTAAAGTGCAAATCACTATGAAAAGATTAAAAAGATGCTATGAAAAATAATGGGTCACAATCAAGAATGTTTTATTTAGTATTACTTTTCATTCAAAAGGAAGTAGAGAAAAAGTATTTTCAGTTTAAAAATAGAACAAGAATTCCTAGATAATTTTCAGATAATTATAACTATATATATATATATAATATAAATTATATATATAATTATAATTATAGATAATTATAATTTTCAGAAGATTATTAAAATAGAAAATGGAATTTTGTATATGAGGGTTGTGAAGTAGAAGGAAGAAAAGACTGTGATTCTGTAGGCACAGTCTATAATAAGGTAGGATAGAAAACAGTGGACTTAGAAAAGAAGAAGCTTTTTGATTAATAAAACAGAAAACCACTCAGCTATAAAATGAACTGAAATAATGAATTGGTGAGCCCTCAGGAATGGGGAACATTACTGCACATATTCTCCAAGGAGGCATTCAGAAAGTTTAAGTCCTAACCTGAAAGACTTGGTTAGATTCCTCCAATTGTACAATTTGTTCTCATTGACTTTAATTCTTTTTATTTCTTCTCATAACATTCATTGATGTATAATTTTATGTTCATATCAGAATATGTTAACGTTGGCAAAATTAGAGACTTGCAGTGAGATTATATATGGTTTTAAAAATTAAATATTTGCCACTCTCATTTGTATTTTGTTAACTTTGAATACATTGACTTCTGTTATTTTAAAAATCTGGATATACTTTATAACTAAAGTTTTCATATCATTCATTCCTCATCCAAACCAGTGAGAAACAGAAGTATCAGGTGAATGCACCACACTGTCCTGTGGGCTTTGCAGTTTTTTATCATATGACTCATCAGCTCCATAGGATGTTTCAATGTCTTCCAATGACTTGATTACTATTTCTTTACTATTACTATTAGTATCATGTTAATTGTATTAGTTGCTATAAAATATGACTTTTGAACTCATATCATTATCCAACAGTTGCAGGTCTCTTCTGTATACTTTGGGCATTTGCTGTCATAGAGAACAGCTATCTTTGTTTTAGTATCCTTTAGTAGAAGATACTGTGGCAAGATTTATGGTACAGTATTTTATTAAGAAGGTGTACTATTGTGGTGGGTTATATATAAATAAAACTGCACTAGACTACTGAGTACACTAGAGTTAAAGTGATGGCAGTCTCTGCATTGATTTTGGCCATGTGGATTGGTGTAGATCCTTGAAAGAGAACTAACTCTTCTCTTCCAAAAATCAGAATTTTGCCTACCTTGATTTTGTGCTGTTCTTTTGCATGCAGTCATATACGATGTGAGTTCTTATATACAACTGTTCTCTTTTGTTTTGAATACACTGTTTTGATGTAGCTATCACTGTCTCTGGCTATTATGATCTTTCTAACTCTACTTTAGCAATGATCTCTGAGCCATGAGAGGAAGTGCTATGGTACAAATGTTCCAATAAAGGTTGAATATTCTTCAGTCTCTTTTTCTCTGCATATTGAAAATGAATAGGTCTTTATGTTAATTTCTACATCATTAAAATAATATTGTGTTAATTATTTGAGAATTTCATGAAAGGTATTTTAAACATATTCAACAACCCAACTCTAATGGACCCACCTCTCCAACCTCACTGTCATACCCAACCAACACAGTTTTCCCCTTTTCCTTCCTTCCTTCCTTCCTTCCTTCCTTCCTTCCTTCCTTCCTTCCTTCCTTCCTTCCTTCCTTCCTTCTTTTCTTCCTTTCTTCCATTCTTTGCTTTATTTCTTTTAAACATTTCAAGTTAAGTTGTGTTTTCAAGATAATCTTAGGAATAGAGCCTGGTCTGGAGTACTTTTTACATACCAGCAGTTATATTATAAAAGAAAATGAACTCTCTCTATCCCACCAGCTTTTAAGTGCCCAAAGTAGATGTGGGACATCCTGCCTATCTCCCTGGAGCTACTAGGATTTTTCATGGCTTCAGTTTGAATAGGTTTTGTGCATGCTGTCACTCTTACTGTGAGTTTGTATGTGCAAATTCCCTGTTGCATACAAAAAAACATCAATTTCTTGAAGTGAAGAGCCACCATCTCTGGCTCTTATACTTCTTCTCCCCCCCTTCATGATGTTTCGAACTCTGGGCTTGCTAAATCCTAACTGTAAAGTTACAAAAAAATTATGAACCACAATGAATGTTAGCACAGATGTACTACAATCTGCAGCCCAATCACTTTAAAATGATTCAATAACCTCCTATTATACTTTACTCTTTAGACTACAATTACCTTTTCAGAGTTGTATAGAGTAAGATAAGTGTCCACTCACTTTTGAGTTATGATACTTTTACATTACTCATGTAATTACAACCCTGGGAGTGCCAGAGGATTGTTGGCTGAAAATAGCTTTCTTTTAGCAAAAGAAGGGATAGATTTTTTTCAGGTGCCTCATTTTTCTTTGTGGTAGGAAGGTGTTTCCTAAATTGACCACAATGGAAGTAAAAACTCTACTTTAGTCATTTCCATTATCAAATCTGTAGATCAGGAGTATTCTGAATGCTGGAGTAAGAGCATGCATTCATGACAAAAATCCAAATATCCCATTGCTCCAGAGAGGTTATTCATATTACATGTAGACTTGTGTACTACCAATTTTATTCTGTATTTATGTGTTTCATAGAAAAATAACCTTGATCTTCCTTCTAATTTCAATGATTTCTTGAGGCATTTTAGGTTTTTACCATTACTTATATGTACATGATATGATAATAATGTTAACCTAGCTATTGCTTTCTTCAGCAGAAATCAGCTAGGAGATGACAGTAGCAATGGGTTCTACTGGCAACACAGAATCATAAAATGAACAAAAGCAAATCCAAAACTCTAATGAACCTTCATGCAATATTTCTAGTTTTAAATAATCAGCATATACTGGTTTGATGATTCATTAGAATAAGTGAGAGGGTATGTATAATTGTTTTTATGTCATTTATCCCAAGAAAAGCAAAAATAGCTTCATCTTAAATGGCACAATTACATGTTTTTATTTTGAAACATGCACTAATGAAGTCAAAATAATTTCAAGATTATCAGAATATAACTTGATGAAAATGTCCATCAATTTCTCATCAGCCATTTTGTGGAAGTCCCAAATCCTTTGCCTAGGCCTCCTTGGCCTCCTAGTACTAAACACACACACACACACACACACACACACACACACACACATATTTCCTCATGTTCACTTTCCTCCCTGGGAAGTAGTGAAGCTGTCGGAGCTAACTCAGCTTTGGGGAAGGAAAACACACTGTGTGGATCTATGCATCTAGGCATGTCCTTGATCAAAGGATCTTAGATTTGGCAGGACATAAAGAATTCCCAAGTGCACATGTCAGAGGATGTAACTCAGTTTACCAAGAAAGGGTCTCTGTTATCCAGGGGGAACTCATTGGTTAGGGCAGCACAGGTACTTGTTTGAACAATAATGTATAATTAAGCATGTAGCTCAGTAATGGAGTGCCTGCAAATTATGTCGAAGTCCCAAAGTTTGTTACCTACTATCACTGAAAAAGTAAATATTTACATGAATATGCAAAAATAATATATAATTTTCATAGAATAACCCTTTTTATCAGAGATATACAATCCTTGGATAAATTAAGAATTATGCTTTTTGGCACATATTTCTTCAAAGATAGAAGTATATATTTCTGTCATGATTTTATCATACCAATAAAATTCCCATATATTGGCCTCAATGAATAGTTCCAGATGACTTCATTTCCAGCATCATGCTACTACCAAGTAGACCAAGGGACAAATAAACCAAGGAACAAATAGGAGACAGACTTCATGATATCCCAAAATGTAGCAAATGAAAAATCAAAAGTGAAGAAAATCAGACAAGTTCAAGTTATCTGCTATATAAATGTGATTTATTACTCATGAAGTTCAAGGTTTAATGTCTGACCCCGAAGGATGTGAATGCTGTAAAGGTATGAATGTTTACTTTGATCATTAATATATCCCAAGCCCCTCAAACTAAGGTAACATGTTGAAATGAATATTTATGGATAGAAACATTTGGCTGTTGTAACCTCCAATAAGAGAAGAGCTGCTATGTGTATGACATTATTCTAGGTCATAATCTTTCAACTTGATAAATTTTATTCAGAACTGTTCTTTGACATGTATTACATAGCAATGTTAAGTTTTCTCCATTTCTTCCCACAGTTTTTACTTTCACAAGGTTCAAAACAGAGGTTGAATTTAAACTGTCTTTTAATATTAATTTTCTTGCTTATTTTTTTTTCTTATATTCTAAAAATATTATTCAGGTTAACTAGGGAGAAGTTTATGTTTGAAGGAAAATATATATGAAAGTTCAATAAACAGTCTATTTTGTACAATCTTGGATGGAGAACTTTTCCTGTAGTATTTACAGTATTATCTACTATTCTCAACGGAATGCTAGAAATCTCAGTGTCTTAAAATTATCATAATAGAAATCTTTTGTTTATTTGGTGAAGTTTATTCTCAATGATTTTGTCAGTCATTTATTTGTGGCTACTGTGAATGGAATTATTTCCCCAATTTCCTTCTCAGTGTGGTAATTAATGGTATACTCAGGAAAGTTACCGATTTGTATGTGCTAATTTTGTATTTTGCTACTTAGCGGAAAGCATCATCTCTAACATTACTTATGGTGGAGACTTTTTGTCTTTTATGTATAGCATCATATAACCTGTAAATAATGACACTTTGTTTTTCGTATTTGTATTTCATTTACTTTCTTCACTTATCTTATTACCATAGATAAAGCTTTAGGAACTGTATTGATAGGAATGGAGAAAATGGACAACCTTGTCTTATTACTGATCTAGTAAGTCTCCATTTTCACTGATACAATACCTTAATCATGCAATTTCAAGAATTTTGAAACTAATATTCTATCATTTATGTTCTCTAATAACCTAAAGTATTTTCTTATCTCATGGTTCTCATTCTTGATATCAAAACAATATTACAGCCTTTTTAACACACTCTCAACTTGTGTTTTAATGAAAAACAATACTACAAACTTTATAAGTGATTTACATACTTTATACAATAAATCAGACAATAGAGAAAAACTCTGTAATAGTGCTTGGCTTTAGCAACACTCATTCCATTAATTTTTTGAGAGTTAAGGTCTGGATTAAATTTAGGTCATTTGGTGGTAATTGTTTTGCTTGTTTTGAGTATGTGTGTGTGAATGTGTACCTGTTCATGTGTTTGTATGCATGAGTGTGCATGCATATATATGCAGGCCAAAAGTTGACAATGGATGCCAACCTCAGTTGCCTGCTATCTACCACCTTGCTTTTTGAGACAAGGTGTCTCTTTGAATCTGGAACTCAACTTTTTCTCTAGATTGGTTTTCCAGAAAGCCCTAGGTATCTTCTTATCTCTACCGCCTTGGTCCTGGAATCGCAGATATTTTTCATCACACCTAAATTTTATGTGGGTGCTCAGCATTGAACTCAGCTCTTCATGAATGAGATGTAATTATTAACTGGTTAACCCATCTTCCCAAACATAAGCATGTTATGTTTCTAGATTATTTCCAAGTGATTTATCTTTTAGGTGAATTTTATCCGCTATGTGTTTGAGAGAAGGAAAAAAATGGAAATCATGATATATAAATCAAATGACATGTATTTATTATTAGAGAAAGTACAATATTTGAATGGCCTGTAGATAAATAATAAATAATATAATATAATAATAATAAATAAATAAATGTAGATCCATTTATTCCCTTATTCTTTTCACAATGTATCCCATTCTCTTATCCTAAGCTATTCATCTCTCACTAAGCATGCTTTACATACAGAAATATTTTCCCAACCTGTGCATGTGACATAACATCTTTTCCAACAACCTTCTTTGCTCCCCTACAAGAGTGGGACTCCTAACTTAAATATCATTTCAGTAGTATATATCATCTTGCATCGTCATTGAAATCCTTCGCTTATAAAAATGTCCATGTCATTTTTAAGAGATATCTTTTCCAGTTAAGAATGCCTTATATCCATTAAACATTTCTCTCTCTCTCTCTCTCCCCTCCCCCCTCTCTCTCTTTCTCTGTGTATGTGTGAGTGTACATGCACATACCTGAGTGTATTTGTGTGGGTATGAATTTACATGCATACCTGTGCATATGAAGACGGAGGTTAATGCTGGCTCCTCAAAAATCATCTACCTTGGGAAAGTGTCTCTCATTGGGACTTAGATTTATCCAAGTTGAGCTAGACTGATTGGCAGCCAAGTTCCAGAGATCCTCTCATCTTTTCTTCCATTCACTGAGTTCCTAAGTGTGTACCATCACTCTCGCCTTTTTGTGCGGTTGATAGCAATAAAGTTCAGGTCTTCTTGTGTGTGTAGGAAGCATAATTAAGACAAAACTATCTGTATCCCAGTTTTCTGCTGTTTACATGATTTCAGTTAGATATGGTCAAAAAAAGTAGAACAGTAAAGGTGTAGCAGAACAAGCCTGTTATATTCACAGACCTTAAAAAACAGGAATGATGGGATACTATCCGGGAAACTATTGGAGTCAGTCATGAGCAGAACAAGTCCTTCCTCTAGGTTCTATAAGAGGAACAGGATAAGACAGGATAGATAGTTTGCTGGCTACTTTGAATAATTTAACCAGGTTCTAAATTATAGAGGTAGTATCCAACATCCAGTAGTGGGATGTTTAAGGAGAAAAACATTGCTTCTTGGGGTGGAGTGAACAAGGTTCTGGAGCTTTTAGTTTGGTAAAAAAAGGCCAGGTAATTGGTTATCCTTAGAAAAGTCACTCATTAAAACCCAGAAACATCACAATATACAGAAAATTAAAAGTAAGCAATTAAGAAATTATTACACTATCCTAATAATTAGAAATATATTTAGTTGGGATGTGATTTGAAAGTTAATTGAACATAGAAGATTTCAGTGAAGTTTTTGAGAGTTATGGAAAAATAAATGGTCAGAATGAGCTACAGTTCTGCTAAGAAGCTGGAAGATGCTAGTAAAGGCTGAACTTGCTTTGATCCACTTTGTAGAACCACAGTAATATCTTCCTTCTGTGGTGGGGTGAGTAGTCTACGTGTTGCATCCAGAAAGAAATGGAATTTTTAGCTATGTACCAATCTTTGTTTTGAAACCTATTAATATATAACAATGAGCTTCAGTTTTTTAGTTTATTCTGGAAGAGTAATCATGTGAGAAAATTTCAGTTTTCTTATTGTTTTGATCTGGATGTTTGTAGACCACCTGAAATCCAGAAGGTTGATCTGAATGGATATTGGATGTGAGATGCATAATATAAACAGATTTCTTGAACAAAAGTATCCAAAGGAACTTTGGTTCTATGAATTAATGATTTGAATGTGAGGATCAATTTCAAGGAGAAAAGCAACTTTGTTTATAGATTCTGCCATTTCATATATAAAGTGCTTGCTCCTACCCTCACACATTAAAGTAAGTTGTATTATTTGCATCCAAGGAGCATGTAAGAAGAAAAAATTTGCTACCACCACCAAAAAAAAAAAAAAAAAAAAAAAGAAAAACAACAATAAAACCAGCTACCACTCTTTGTATTTTTTTAGAACATTTTAGAATTACCATATTGATTTATTAATTATAGTGAGCACAGTTGCTGAGAAAGAGATAGGACAGGCAACCCAAGAGTCTGGAACCTTTGGTTTATTTGTTAAACAAGTTCATATTTCTAACTACTCTCAAACATTGAGGGCAAGGCAGTATATCTATTGTCAGATACTGTAATATAGACAAAGCTGAAGTCAGATGAGGATCTGTCATTAAATACAGTATCATTCTTCCTATACTGTATTTCCTCTATTTAAACACTTTTTAATCAGCTGAGAGAGACTGATTTTTACCATGAATGTAGGAATATGAAAAGGTGATTTTTATGAACAAATTAATTATAAAAAGTTCATGAAAATAAAATAGTAATAGATTCATTAAAAATGTATAATTTATTTGTTAAAAATAAATGAAAAAAAATTCATCTGAAGATATATATCTGTAGTTGAAAAGATTTAATAATAATTAACATTATTGCTTTTATTTATAATTATTGTTATTATTTATGTGTATGTATGTGCATACGTGTGTTTGTATTTGTGCTTGTGTTTGTGTATGTGATATGAGAGTATGGACACAGTACACTTCTCAATGTCACAGGACAATTGCTTTGGTTAGCCCTCTGTTTCCACCCTGGTTTCTAGGAAATGAATTCAGGTCATCAAGCTTGTGTGACTACTGCTTTTATTCATTATGTCTCACCACTAGTCCTATTTTTAATTATTTAACAATGAATTTAGTATACAGACAAGATTAATATAACTTGATAGATTTTCATGAAATAAAATATTAAATGGGCTATACGTTTTAATAAATATCCACAATCTAAGAAAATAGAGAAATTAAATAGTAGACATTTAAAATACTCTCCTCAGAGTTTTCCTACAATTGTATATATGTGTTCTTATTTTTCACTTAAAAGATTGAAGATATAACATCTGATAACAAACTCCAATGGCAGTCTGCCTGGGTTTCAATATGAGTTTGAATATTGTTTTATAGAGCTGAGAAGGTCAAACAGTGTGTGGTGTGGTCTTGCTGTGAAGAGGCCCCGAGAGCACATTGTGTGTAGCTGCGTACAGAAAATGGACCCACGCCATGAGAAGATGCTACAGCAGCAAATCTAAACTTACGGAACTAAAACGATGGAACTCCAAAACTAAAGTTATGGGACCTTTTGAAACAAAAACCTTAGAAACAAAACATGGAGCTATAGATTTGATGTTTGCCCTCTTGATTTTCAGTATTGTTTTGGTCCAACCTTTCCTAAGTATGCCCCCAATTCTCCAATTTGCAAGGTGGATATATTTTTTCTACCATTTTATTTTAGATTTTGTTTCCTTGAATCTCAGAATAGACATTGGATATTTAAACAGTGTTCAGATTGTTAAAGACTACGAGGATTTTCAAAATTGGACTAAATGACTTTTGCCAATGTATCAGGGCCAGTATGTTGTAGTTTGAGTGAAAAATGTGTCTATAGATTCATTTATTTGGTCATCAATTCTTCCTTTTTAATCTGCTTTCTGTGTTTGGGTTGGTATATGATCAGAAAGCTTCCCGATCTTGTTGCCTGTTTCCATGCCTTACATTCCATTTTGGAACATTAATTATTTGGAACAATGTACAAAAGTAAAGCTTTTCTTCCTCAAGTTGCATTCAGGTAGAGTGCTTTATTACAGCATCAAGAAGTAAATACAAATATATTTGTATTAATTGTGTAACCTTGGTAAAATTACTTACATCCTAGTGCCTCATTATCCCTCCAGCAAATTGTGGCTAACAGTGATACCACCTCTTGAGTGTTATTGGGAATTATGCAGACACATATGAATTTACATAAGCAAAATTCCTTAGAATTACTTAGTGTATAATAAAATATTTGGTAACTATCCCTTATCATTCTCAATTTCTTAACTGAAAGAAAATCTATAAGTATATTCAACTGTATTAATGTTCCACAGAAGACTGACTTGACAGAACAACTCAAATGATAAAATGGACATTCCAATTGAAGTCATATACAGTAATTGAAGGTTTTTGGAGGAAAGAGCATTTCCCCAAACAATGACAAAATCCCCAAAATAATATATGCTTAATAAAGGAACAAAAACAGTTTAACAGTTTATTCTACATATGAAGTCAAGTTTGAATCTGTCTTAATGCTAACATTTAAGACTAATTTATATTTTTATATTTATAAATATAAATTTATATTTGTAATTTTATATTTTGTTAAAAATTTCTATGGGATGTATTCCATTTTTATTATTTGTCAATGCTTTTGAAAAAAACTTTTCTGTGATATAGTTTTAACCATCTTTTGATTCACATACTGTATCAAAATAATAGTGTATTTTTAATACATATAAAATCAATCTTCAAAAATGAGAGAACTTTTTTCTTTTAGCCTTCTAAGATCACTCTGTTCTGCCATAATTGGTATTTTGAAATAGTCCTATGTGCATGGACTTATAAAATTGTCTAGTTTACTATAAAGTATAAAAATTAGCTATTTGTTTCTATAGTAGAGAGAGAGAAAATATCATAGCAACATTTATCGTATTGAATTTACACATATCTGGTATATCTTTTATATAAAATGTGGAAATAGTCTCTGTCCTCTCTCTCTCTCTCTCTCTCTCTCATCTCATGTTTATGTATATGTGTGCATGTGTGAGCATGTGTGTGTATGTGTGTGTGTGCGTGTTTCTTATTCATGTCAAATTTCTGATATTTTGATAGATATTGTCTTTGCAACAAGATATATCAATCTTTGAAATAGAAATCAAGCCCTTAAAGGAAAAACAGATGGTCACTCTTGGCTCTATTACTTATTTAATGATATTTTGTAGATGTATGCTTGCTCAATTAGGCATCTACATTCCATTGAAATCAAAATTATCTACCAATATATCAATTTCATTAGTATTGTGTTTTTCAAGTTTCCCATGGAAGAGAATTTCTTTTCCTGAAATCATTTAAATTTCTTGAAAATGTATGGAAAATTAAAATTGCTATAACCATTTCCTGAATCTGTAGTGTATTGTCCATATATATCAATTCATACATATATATGTATATGTATACATATATATGTATTACTTCATATATATAGCCAGATTTTTGATGCAGTATTGCTGAATGACATTTTCCTAAAAGCTTGAGTGCTTTTAGGATAGGAGTTATTCAGTTAGTATACACATAGATTCTAAGAAAGAATCAAAATACATACCTTTTGAAAGCATGCTCATTTGGCCAGCTTTGTTTTTAAAAGATAAATGTAATACTAGCACCCATCTCAATATTTTCCTGTGAATACTACTTTGAACTTCTCTCACTGAAAGTAGAGATTATTTCTGTACCCATTCCATTGAGTAGGATTTGTGATAGTTCTGACTAAAAGACTATGTCAAAATCAATGATCCATCAGACATAGTTAGCAAAGAATTGAAGGATTAAAGCTTCCAGGATTCTATGGAATGTTTTCATTCTTTTAAACCACAAACCACAAAGTAAAAATGAGCTTTGAAATTTAAGTAAATGCTCAAATATATACTCAGGTACTTATATCAACAACATTATAAAGTATAATGCATTTGAATGATATTTGAGTATTTATTTACTTAATTATGTATTCATTGTAAAGGATGAGTTCATCAAGGCAAAATTCCCTTGAATGGCAATATGCTGCCCTGGAGAAAGTTGTATAATATTCCATATCTTAAATGTCCAGTCAGCTTTTGCTTTCTGACCTTTGGCTATTTATTCCTGGTACATTAATTTTCAGAATGTGACCAGCAGATTAAGATAAACTATAGCTCCATAAAAGGACAAATTGGTGAACACCTCAGCTGAAATTCTAACTCACAGTGAACATTAACTGTCAGCATTTTGAATGTGTCCTACGTGCTCAGCTTGGTTGAATAGTATAGCCAATGTCTGATTGCAATAACATGATAGACACAAAGACACCAATTCATTGTCTGAGTAGAGTGTCTATTGCTGTGATAAAATACCATGACCACAAGGAACTTGGGAAAAAATGGTTTATTTAACTATATACTTCCAGGTGACAGTCCATCTAGGAACTCAAGTAATAGAAGTAAAAGCCATGGAGCATAGCTGCTTATTGCCTTGTGTCTCATGGTTTGCTCAACTTGATTGCATATAAAATCTAGGATCACAAAACAGGGATATATACCACCCAGAACTAAACCTTGCCACAACAATAATTTATCAAGAGAAGACACCATAGGATTGCCCATAGGCTAGTCTGATGGAAACAATTTATCACTTGAGTTTAACTCTTCCCAAATAACTTTAGTTGTGGCAAGTTGACACAAAACTAGCAAGCATACCCTGTCAACCTCAAATGTCGTGAAAGATACTAGTAATATTTTTTTTTTCAGCAAGCATGATCTGGAATAGTTGCTTAAGCAGCAATATACATAAAAGAGCAAGGCGAATTCATTCTCTGACAATGTATTGAGTATTTGGCAATGTTATAATGAAATGATATATATTAATCACATATTAAACATTTTATAGAATAGCATGCCCAGATCAACTGATTTTTTAAAACTTAATGGAGAAAAGGAAACAAAAATAGAAGTGAAAAATAATTAAATTGTAAGAGATGTCATGGAGTTATTTTTAAATATGAATATGCTGCTGGTGGCAAGTTTTGAAATACATATATATATATATATATATATATATAGTTATGAAATTTGAGGAAATTATATATTTTGAGCTCCTCTAAACTTGTATCTTGAAAAGGAAAAGACTTTATGACTTGAAGGTTTTCTGTTCCTTATATCTCTGCAACTTTAATAGAATACATCTACTCATATGAAAATGAAAAAAAGTACTTACTTCAAATAAGTCTACCATGGGGTATTTGTGGGACACTGTATGCTTGCTATTTAGCTTATCAGATATCTGTGGGTCCACAGGCAAATTCTATATAAAAAGAATTTATATAGACAGCATAAAAGAAAACTTTAGAAATCTTCTGTCTCATTAATGAAGAATCCCTGACCATTAAAGCAAATTGAGGAATTAAAGTGGGAGTGTTCTGATAGATATATATTAATTTTATGATTTCTTTCATTAATATCCACGGTATAGTTGCAAAAAAAAAAAACAAGAACAAAACAAATCACACAAAAAAATAAAGCAAAAACAATTGTAACCTATTGAGTACCTACTTAAAAGGCACTTTATGCAGAAAAATCATTTAACTCCCTACAAAACAAAACTATAAAAGGTATAAGAATTATTAAGAAAAATAAATACTCTCCCAAGTTCTAGAAATTGATGACAGAATTTTAGTTACAATTAATTTAGTCTGATATTTTTAAAACTTGTGTTGTTTTAGTGAAACATGCTCTCTGGGAGAAGAAGTTAACAAAGAAACTTTCTCAAAACCTGCATTTGAATAAAAGAATAAATCAACTTGCTGCAACCATATGTATTTAAAAGAAGTTGCTATAAGAGTTAGGGCTTGTAACTTTGTAGTGGTAGAGATAGAATACTGCCTTCCGGAAGGTGCTACAGTTCTTGGTAGATGCAAACTTAGTGTTGGGAGCCAACCAAGGAGTCACCATGCCAGGATGTGTTTAATACAGATTGCATCATCCAAATCCTTGACCATTTCATGCCTTCTGCTTATGTTAGGCCTTTCAAAATGACATAATAGGGGCAAACTGAGGACTTCTATTGTGAGTCAGCATGACTTAGTACTTTATGTGCGTTAATCTCATTTAGTAGTCAAAGGAACTTCCAAAGTTGATACCATTACTATCTTGTTTGGAGAGTGAGTTATGTATGAGTGAGAAAGTAAATTATTTGAAGTTATAGACTTCATTAGGTTGGAGGCACAGAATCTGAACCTGAGGGTCTGGCTCTAGTATACTTTCTGGAAGACACATTCTGTCTTTCTTATATTTTTTTTCCTTAGGAGACATGGCATGGGATTTCAAATTTTTTTTCTGCTATCTCAGCTCACTAATTCTGAAAACTTTTATCTCCTCTTACATTCCCAGAATCATTCCTCTCAGAAAAGACCAAATTCAGCTTAAAATTTTCTGTGGCTTCTCTCAGAATTTACAAAGTACTTACTCCAGAATTCTTTTTAAATGAAGCAGTCACAAAAGCAATTGCTGAGCAAAACTTGGAGAAAGGATGGGCATGAGTTTTATCAGACCAATCAGCCACATGCAGCATTGGTTCAGTTATCAACCTGTAGATACCATGACTTTTAAGCTAACTGGTGTTGCTGGCACATCAGAGAGGTCATAAAAAAGAGGGGTTTCCAGGTAAGGTAAAATAAAACATCTTACCATTCAAGGATAATGGCAGACCATAATAGTTAAATGAAAAGTAATCTTGAAATCATGGTTCCATCTAAAGTTTTAATGAGGTTTGATGGAATGTACAGCAAGTATAAAAAAATTGTTCATGTTCATTAAAATTTTGAAAGATTTTACAAAAAGCATATTACTTGAGTTATGAAAAATATGGTCCCAAGAAATCAATTTTCCTTTCTCAGAATTAATTAAATTTTCAAGTGATTAACTATTTAAGTACTTTTTTTTAACTGAATCACAAAATCTACCAATCTGTTCCTCATTTCCTCCTTGGACTGGCAACTCTTTAATTCAGCTTGGAGAAAATAATAGATTTTGGCTTACTATCTGAAGAGGAACATTTAATCTTTTAATCTAGCAGCATGGCTGTGCTAGCAAAAGATTACATTGAAAGAACTGTGTGACAGTTAGGAAGGGATCACATCCAAAGACCTGTATGAAGAAATCACATTCAGAGGTCTGTGTGATTCAAGTGAAATGCTTGGAGGTAATGGAAGGATGTCTTTAATCCCAAACTCTTATTGAATCAGAGTGAAGTCTGAGATTAAATCAGAATGAGGACATGTCCAACTCTCAGGATATAAAAGAAGGCTCTCATCTCACAGGCAGTTCAGAGAGAGTTCAGAAGGCAGAAGTAGAGTAAGTGAATTGGAAAGATAGTCAGTCAGCTCACAGAGAGAAGGAATAGCCAAGAAGAGCAGAGCCAGTCCAGAATAAGCAGAGAGAAAGTGGGGGGGGGGGACAGAAGCAAATGTTTTACAATTTACAGTTCAAAGAACATAGTATAGATCAGAGTAAAAAGAGGTAGATCAGAGTAAGCTCAGTAAGTAGTAAGTCTCAGAGGCTGAAAAATTCTAGGTTTAGATCGGCAGATTCAATTTTATGGAGGCTGAAGTCTTCTAGGTTTAGGCTTGCATCTTTTTGATTAGATTGTATACAGGCTGAAAACATCTAGGACTCGAATTGAATTAGCAAAAAGTAAACTGGCTTTTGCCATAAACCCATGAGAATAATTTAAAAAATAATCTACAATTACAAGTATGTACTTGGTAGGGAGAAAATTGAATATAGCTTAATATATTCAAATAGGCAATAGAATTGTAATATTAGCAAAATATTCAGAAGAGAAAGAGAAAGATTTGAACAAGATAGTAAGTGGTAATTGCATGCTTATTCATACAATTATATTAGAAAATGGGTCAAAATGCAAATGAGATAGTTATAGGACTATTTAGTTTAACTGAGTTTTCCTTTAAAAAGTGACCATATTGTAGGAGCTCCTCAGCATGTGGAGTCCATAATCTGAAGTTCCTGCTTTTATCGAGGGCTCCACCCCACACAGTCTAAAGTCAAGAACTCCCACATGTGTGGAGAGCTCCACTCCCCTATATCCTTCTCTACTTATTGAGCTGGGGCCTGAGCTTCAGCCCCCATGCCACTCACCAGTCCTCAGCCAGGGCTTTGCGGACCCCTCTGTGTGGAGAAAGCTCTGCCTAAGCTCCGCCCCCTTGCAGATACAATCCTCCTGGCCCTGCCTCCTTGAGGTGCCCAGCAGTCAAGCTGCCTCAGCTAGCTATGGACTGCTTCAGAGTGGACCCCACAGGTGACCATGGCAGCAGGCTGACCAAGGTGAGGACTGGGCTGCTGGCTTCCTATTCCCAGCCCAAAATGGCACCTCACTTGCCATCTATGTTTCTGCTGGAGAGCAAATCTGACTTTTCCCAGCAGCCTAGCCACTCCTGCTGCCAGCTGCTTCACTCCCTTGTTACTCTGCTGGGGACCCCCAGGCTCCAGCCACCACCCCCTGTGCCTACTATGAATCCTAAATGGTGCAGAGGACCACTGGGGAACCAGCATATTTCCTCCTTGTGGGAGTATGGCTCTGCAAGAGCTCTGGCACTTGAGACCACCATAAGAAAGCTCTCCACTGGGACTATCAGAGACCTTCTCCCAGCTGGCTATGGGGTCCCCCAACTCTGGCAGAGTAGCACAGAAGCAGCCCCAACTAACACACCTGGCCTTAAGCTAGGCTGCTCAGCCATCTCCAGAGTAGCTAAATAAGGACAAAAAATTCTACCAATCACAGGGCACACTGGGAGGCTCCGTACCCTCAGGGACATTATATAAAGAGCTGGACTCTGCTCAGTAGTTGGGGGTGGGTGGGCTGTGTGTGCAGCTTCAGCTGCTGCCTTTCTCCCAAGTGGAGGCAGCCATGGAGAGAAGAAACACAAAGAACACCTCAGCTAAGCCAGAAGCAAGAAGAACACTTTTGCTCAGCCCAGAGCATCTTAGATCAGCTGGGGATATTTCCCTTTAGAGCTGCAATACTGGGGAAGCTTCTCCCCTCAAGCTCAGAGCAGAGCAAAGCCTAAAGGAGTTGTTAATTGTAACACTCCAGCTCAGCTGGGAAAGCCTTTCCTGCCTCCAAGCTGCAAGATCTGTGTGGTTCCTGGCTTTCCAATGTTGGGATACTTTCTGTTATGGATACCTTCTCCACCTCAGAGCTGTGCTGTTCATGGCTTCCCAAATGTCAAGATACCCTTTCCATTGCAGAAAACTTCCTCAGAGCAATATGGTCCCTAAGTTCCTGATTGCCAGGGTACCTTCCTCTTAGAGCTAAAAACACTTCTAGTGGGAACACCTTCCCCACCTCAGAGCATGTAGTTCCTGGGCTCCTAACTGCCAGGGCACCTTCCTCTAAGAGCTATGTGCTTCCTGGGCTCGCAAATGCCAGGCTACTTTTCCATCTCTGTTCATGCTGAATAAAAAAAGTCCTAACACATATTATCTTCAAAGAGGCTGGAATACTATGAAAATTAGTCAATCTAATAAGCATCTATTTCAATACCTAGAAGAAATAGGGAAATATGGACAAAATTGTAGATTCTCAGCAGTTACCTTCTGAGTCTTCAGTTGTCATTTATTATTTTGTGTGTGCCTATATGGATGAGAACTTATGTATGTGCACTGAGATGGAGTGCATTTGTATGTGTGATCACTGATGTTCAGGCCATAAAACAACATCAGGAGTCATTCCTCAGAAGCTTTCTGCATTTTTTTTTTTTAGCCAGGGTCACTCATTGGCTTGGGTGGATATTACTAGTAGTTTAGACATACTACCAGCAAGCTCAAGGATCTGCCTGTCTTTATGCCTAGTGCTACAGTTGCAAGCACTTACCACAATACTTGACTTTTAAGTCAGTTCTGAAAATTAAACTCAGGTCCTCATGCTCACAATGGAAGCACTTTTCTGATTGAACTATTTCCCCATTTGTTTGTTTGTTTGCTTATACTGTAAAACTTTTTATTTCAGTTTTGAGAAACATCTCATCCTTAGCCCAGGCTAGCCTGGACATAACTATATAACCTCAATTGGCTTCAAACTTGTGGCAATCCCATTGTTTCAAATTATCTAAACATTGACTTACTGGCATGGGCCATATGTGGCTTCCTTCTGAAAGTGATTGCATTTATTTTACTAGCCCCAGTACAGACACACATATGTATATAGTCCCTAACACACACACAAACACAGAGAGAGAGAGAAAGAGAGAGAGAGAGAGAGAGAGAGAGAGAGAGAGAGAGGGATACAGACAAGAGTGAAAGAGCAGCAGAGAGAAAAGAGAGGGAGAGATACATTCTGAGAATGTCTCAGAGTCATGCTTCAATGTCATAATAGGGAACACCCAGAAATTCCTAGGAACTTTGTGACCTCAGCCAAAATGGGAGGGAAAGTTTGTAGGTTGTTAAGGCAACAATTAAGGAACACCTGGTCAGAAATGAAACTATCAACTGATTTTACATGTAAAAAATAAAACAATTTCCTTCTTTGATATTAAAACTGAGGGTAATGTAGAGATAATATAGAAATATGACTTCCTACTCAATTTGAAAATGATACCAATTCTGTTTTTTAAAACTGAGCTTTTTTTTTTATTATATTTGAAGATAGGAGTACAATTTTATGGCAGATGAATTCTGTTACAGTATGTAGTCTCTGGTATAAGAAATCCTTCACACAATAAATCTTTTATGACTCAAGAAAATGATATGTTTTTTTTTTCTAAATAAACTTTTTCCTAAGAGATGTTCTTCAGAAAGCAAAGCAACCTTAGAATCCTTCAGTTATAGGATCTATTTTAAGTTTTTTTGCACAATGAAACCAATTCTTTAATTCACAAGAGATAGTGCGGGCAGGCATCCATATCCTCTGAGGACTGTACTTGCTTTAGGGGAACAAATCATTTCCTCCTCTGTTTATGACAAGAAGCACTCCTATCACTGTGACTTCACCAATTCTGACCGGTGTTCTTCAGTCTAGAGAACAATTATCTGAGCTAAATTTGCAGCTTCTCATTGAACCTTTTGTGTATAATAGATCTCTAAATACGTAAGGATGGGATTTTTCTCTTTTCTGAACAGCGTAGTCAGTGAAAGTAAAATGAAATTTTCCTTTCTTAGGCTGAAGCATCCTATAGAGAAAGTAGCAGGCTAATATCAATGCAACCTATAATCACCTTTCCACAAAAATCATAGGAATTTAAGAACAAATATTAGAAGAGCTGAAACAGTGATGGAAGAAACCAACTGTATGATTTAAATCAGTTGCCATTTTCACAAGAATTTATTGAAGAGCTTATCAACCTTGATGCTTTTGTCATTTTAACTAGATAATTCTTTGATATAGAGCCTACTCTGCACTGTGGATTGTTTAGCAGCATGTGAAATCTACACCCACTAGTGGTCAGTAACACCCTCTCACTTCCAATTAGACCAACAGGTTTGCAGGCATTGTCAAGTACCCCCCAAAAGCACACTCTTATTTGAATCCATATATAAAGCTGTATATAAGTATTTATTGGATTAAAAATTAGTAAGTGAAAGGAATCAAATTGCTGGATACACAGGTGTCATCTGAACAATTCTTTCAAAAGTCTAAGTGTGATAGTATAGAATACCATATACATATATATATAAAATACACAAGATCAGTTCCATTGCTTGCTGTTGGGGAAGTATATTTCTAGTTATGTTTATAATAATTGTTTTGTACTTTTTTGGAGGAAATGCTACCTAAGCATTGGTAGGTTGTATTGGTTGCTTTGGGGGCTGTGAGGATATTTCAGTGGCTAAGAGCACTGACTGCTCTTCCAGGGGTCCAGCACTGACAGGGCAGCTCAGAACTGTCTATAACTCCTGTACAGGGGATTCAACACCCTCACACAGATATACATGAATGCAAGACACTAAAGTACATAAAATAAAAAGAAATAAAATATTTTAGAAAACCAAGATGGTTACTTTCTCATGATCTACTCCTGCTCACTGCTTACTGCTCTTTTGTAGAGAAATTGTGGAAGAGAAAATCTGCTGTGGGGGCATTCTGTGGTCCTTCTGTCCCACAGTCTCTGACAACAAGAAGAGAACACTTCCCTTAGGCCTTGAGCTCCCCCATTGTAAGTGACATAGCTCAGCCATTAAAAGTTTGTTGGATCCTCTTGGTCATTAAACTCCCCACTGTAAAGAAGACAATTGGCTGTCGAATGAGACTAGGTTACAGGTTTCCCTCATTATGCAAATAGGCCTTTGGATGATGGGGCAGAGGTATTGTATCAATAGAACACCTGAGGAACATCTGTATCTATAAAAACAACTGACATCTGTTAATCAGGATGCCACTGTCTACAGTGCTGCTTGCCATGACAGATGGTTCACTCTGTTGAGGTATCTATGAAAGTGTCTCCTTGTCTTTCTTGTATAAAACCCATCTGTCCAGAATAAAGCCAACACAAATGGACCAAATTTGAAACAAGCTTTAATTAAATTAATTAAGGACTAGCAAGGAAGTTGGACTCTGAGCAAGTCCATTCTGAGGTACCCACAGAGTGAAACTGTCACCTCCATAATTCCCACAGAATGGGCCAGGTCACATAGCCCAAATACTTAAAAAGGCAAGCATCTATCGTGATAAATTTATTGTCTGGATTATTTCCTGCCTATAAATTATAAAGCTCATCTGGTGCAGTAGTAGTAACCAAGTGGGAACTTTTCATTTCACACCCAACATTCCAGGAGAAGTGAGATTACAGGATTATGCCTTTCTGTACATCACTTGAGCAGCCCTACCTAGCACTCCAAGGAAATTATGCTTTTGTTCTGTAGATCTCTTTGACACAGTAATTAAAATTAAAATAATAACTTTTGCTCTTAAGCTTGCTAATCTCACACAGCAGCTATCTGCTACAGCTGGCCTTGAAAATGTAGCTAATCTGAAATACAATATTTTAAATGAAGAAAGCATTAGCAAGTTCTAGTTTGACATAAGCCATTCAATATACAACTTGCCTCTGCTTTCTATTACCCATTAATAGGATAACAGACAGGGAAAACAACAACAACAATAACAAAATCAACCAAACCATATCAAAACAATAAATTTTCAAAAACGTAAATGAGATAGAAAAAAAAATTGGGAGAATTGTAAATCAAAGGAACATGTGGAAGAATTTCATTTACCTTAAAATTTATATTCTGCAAAAATCTGTACTCTAAATGGGCATTGACGTGTGTTGTGCACACACAAGTATGAGATCATATGAGCTCTGACCACAGGCTCCACTAAAAGGGAGGACAATGGTCAAAGTGTGTTTATACAAAGTTTCCAGTTCAAGTCTTCCTTTCTTTCCAAACAGCATGTAAACTTTCAGTAATCATGCAGAAGCCTCAGAGGCATATGTTCTTAAATAGGTAGAACATAAAGTCTGTGAACAAAGTCAGTTAAGAAATAAACATTGAGTGCTGAAAAGGCAGGAAACAGGTAGAAACAGAAAAGAAGTGAAACATCAGTCTCTGCACTGAATGTTGAAATTGCAGCTCCCTTTCTCCAAATATAGCTATGTGCTATAGCCTATAACTGTTTAAGAGGAAGTAGGATGAATTAGACATTTGAGAAGCCTGACTGTCATTTATCATTAAGCCACATGACTTTAGGCAAGGTACTTATTTTAATTCAGACCCTCACCTATAGCATTAGGATAAAAATAGCATTATTCTCATAAAGCTATGGCATCTAATGAAATATCAGCTTACTCATCTGTCATTTGCCATTCTCTTGGTTGTCCTAAACTACAATTCCATAACAGCTCACAGAACATTACACTGTTACCCAAGAAAAATAGTGATCAGAAGTTCAAGTGCACATGAAATAGATTTACCTTTTGCTCTTGGATGAATCTTGGCTTCCACTTATTTAGTTATCTATTTTTTAATTCCTATGGTAATTCTTTAAAAAACTGTGTTGGACCTTTGAAAAATCTGAAATTCAGTTGAGAAAAATGTGAGAAAAAGAGGAAAGGAAGCCTGGTTATCAGCAGCTTAGTTACGTGAGTCATGGTCCCTTCTGCTGCTGTGGCTCACTGCCGTATACCCCCACAGCAACTGAGGAAAAGTGGAGGCACAGGAGACTGTTGCAAGATCTTATTTGAAATGATTCCTGGCTAGAAAGGTAAGTAAATGTATTTTATTTGAAGCAAGACTGAATACCTATCAAAGAAGACATAGCCAATAATCCTTTTACTTGGTTACTGTCTTACTCTTTATTTGGCATTCTTTATTCAGTTTGAATAGGTTGATAAGTCTCTTCATTGTTATAGTTAACAGTGCATGTTTCCTAAGGATGAACACTTATCTTCTGCACATTAATGCCATAAATGAACTAAAAGTGTCCTGATACTGTTTTCTCATTCTCAGGGAATTTAGCTTTCTAAGAGATGCAGTAGGATTGACTAGGTCCCCATTTTAAAAACATGGCCTCCAAGAAAGGCTGATATTGTGGAGATATTTTAGCATGAAGAATGTAATTGCACAAAATTTACCTTAAAATGCTGATAGGCATATAATGTGTAGTAGGTAAATTTTTTATTTTATTTTATGCCACAAGACCAATAACCCCAACAGAAAGGATCTCAAGGTATATATTAATATTTTCCCCACATAAAATTTATAACCCTTGCTCTAACCATAACCCTAACCCTCAAAATATCACAGTTGTCAAATCCCAGATTTGACAATTTGACAAACTACAATTTGCAGTTAACTTTTCAATACTATCCTCCTTAGATATCAGTAGTCAATCAAGAAACATAAATCTCTGGAAAGCATTTCTAGATTTAGGTAGATACCAAAGTCCCCAAGAATTGTAACATAGAATTTCAAAGAGAGGTAGGTAGATTTAGAGGAAATCAGTATCATCTGAGAAGAGAAAGTGAGCTCTGAAGCAAGATCATGTAGTGGTGCAAGCATTAAAAGAAAAAAATTGAGAACTCTGAAAAACATGAATATAGAATATATGACAAATGCAACAAAAAGTGCAAAAGTAAGTGTGGAGTCTCCTAAAGAGCGCTAAATAAAAGCAATGAGACAAAAGAGAGGTATCAGAGAATTGTGTCAAGAGCAATCACATCTGAATAGAAAGGGATAGAAAGTACTAGAGCATGACTTAGACTATGGTAGGTAGCTAATAGCAATGGAGTAAGGTAGAATAAAAAGTGTTTCAGACATGAAAGATGCACAGATTTACTTTATATTAAGCATTTTCCAGGAATATTCTGTGCTGAAGTTGAATAAAGAAATGTCTGAGGATCCAATGTGAGCACATGAAGGTAACTTTCATGTGATGCTTACAACACCCCTAGAAAGCAAGCAACCTTCAATGTACTAACATCTGAAGACTTGTGTGGTCTAATGATGGCTCAGAAGACCACTGGTTATGCAGGTGGAATAGCTCATACACATTTACAATTTAATTATTTGTTGAACAATTTGATGTAAGTTCATCATTCTCCCACAAAACGAATTCTTTTTGTACTCATGTGTTTGAAAGATACTAAAATTGTCACAACAGATTTCATTTGCTACAAATCTATATTGCTGCTTTCAAAAGTAATGAAAAATTCATGCTATAGTGACTATTTGTTGAAACTGCTCTGTAAATTTTTTTTTCTAGGATGGTAACGCTGCATTTTATTTTGATACTAAAGATTTCTCATCGTCAGCTCAGTTGTTAGTTGTGATTCCTGCATAGCATTCTGTATTTATGCAGTCACATCTCTTTGAAAATAGAGCTCTATTGTCTTTCTATTATTAACTCATTTTGTCTTCTGGCCCCTGGGAACCAAACATTGGGAAAAAATTAAGGAAATATTCCAAGGCCTTCCACTGGCTGTTTTGGGATTGAAGCCACAACCACTGTGCTCAGATAATTAGTCTCACAAAGAATGTACAGCCTATGGAATTGTGAGATGGTTCAGCAGGTAATGGTGTCCGGGATACATGTGGCAGAAGGAAAGAACTGACACTTCCAAGTTGTCTAATTACATATGACAAAATATTCCTTGAACCCATACTGTCATTTCTGCTTTTCTTTCATCTTCAGACATTAGATGATAATCCTCAAAAAAATTAGAAATCTCTCAAGGTTTTCCAACTTGGACTCTGCCCTATTTGGCACACCAGTGAGATTCATTTCCTTTACCTCTGATGACAATACTCTTATAAGATGTTCAGATACCAGTTTATGTAACTAAATTATTTGTAACTTCAGATTCAGGATGTCAAATACTCTGATTTCAGTGGGTACCACGTACGCTAGTATTGCATATACATACATGCAACAAAATGTTTACATAAAAGTAAAATAAATACATTTTTAAAGTCTAATAAACTTTGAGTTTACTGGTCAGATTGTTGCCTCTTGCCTTTCTTATCCTGTTTTTCTTCAATTTGAAGTCATATAATAGCATTTTAAAATGACAAAATTGATAAAAGTATTTGAAAGAGCAAAGCTGATTTCTAGTGCTAAAAGACTAACACTAACAACACACACACACACCACAATTTTCTGTATATACAATCATATAAGTAAATGGATTATGTTGCCTTTATCCTCTCTTTTAAGTTAAGCCATTGAGAAGCTTAAAATTTTGTCTCAGGGCATATTAAAAGTCAAAAATATCACAGAAATTTAGCTATGCCAGCTCATGGTCTCTTTGTGAGATTCCCCAATCCCCAGTCTTGCTGAATACAGCTATGAGAATGTAGGAAGGATGCCAAAAGTTTTCATGGCAATGAACCAGATTCTACTGTGCCAGGATTTTGTAAAGCAATTGAGAATACACTAAGAAAAATAGGTGTTGGAGAAATACATCTCTAGGGGGAGGAAGATAAAAATCATGGTCTCAGATACTCTTAGCCTTCTCCTCCTTATGTAATACAACGCTCTTGATAGACAAATGCATATTCTCTTTCATTAAGAAAGAAGTATCACATTTTTATTTATTTAAGTGTGATTGCATGTGTGTATGTGTGTGTGTGTGTGTGTGTGTGTGTGTGTGTGTGTGTGTGTGTGTGATGATGCCCATACCATAATGCCTTTGAACTATACAACATTTTTCCTTCAATCTCAGGAATCTGATATTTCTGTTTTACAGTAATGAGAGCTTTCTATAATTGCTTTCACTGCTTTTGTTCTATTTCTAATGAATCTGCTGATTCATGTTATTACTCTGTGCTATAGACCCGCCACTAACTTCTGAGCCTTTGGTTCTACTTACTTGTAAGCTAGACTATCATACATTCAGTGCCTTATGCTTCCCTTTCCTTTACCTATTACATTGTTAACAGTCTTCCCATAGATGCCTCAGTTTCTAGTTTCTATGTCTCTTTTTGGGAGACTTCATTATGATCAACAAAAATATTATAAGATTTTACCGAGACTCTTATTCATTCTTTTTTCAGCTAAATTCAATAATGATTATAACTTCAGAATATCTTCTCTAATATTTTTAACATCAAAATATTAATAAATTGAATGTGATAAAAATTACTCAGTGAATGGTTAAAGGCACTTGTTGCTCTTGCACAGAATCTGGGTTTGATTCCCAGCACATGCATGGTGGCCCACAATTATCTCTAACTACAGTTCCATGGTATCCAATACTTTCTGGTCTGATGAAAACTGTATAGACAGATCAGTTACTAAAGACTTAACCTCATAGTCAAATATGTTTCCTTTGATGAATGTGTTGTATCTAATATAAAGAAATTTCAAATATGAAATTCTGTACATAGGTTGTTTTAAATGCTTTTTGCATACAAGGAGTATACTAATTTGACTAAAGTGTTTGTCTGGATTAAAACCTGAAGATTGGTAGAATTTCTTTTACAGGACATACTTACTGTATGTACATTATTCAACTAATATTTTGTTGTATAATACATGAACATGGAGTCTGCACATTTTTCCACTATAATTATAATTACCTAAAGACCTCCAGGATGAAGACTTCTGTGGTTATCAGATGGAAAATATGATTATTTGCTTGTTCCTTTTTTAATTATAATAAATTAGTTCTTATCAAATAATGAAAGTATCATTTTTTACTCCTTCCAGGTAGGCTGACTACAAATCTTCATCTTTATGCTTGCTTCTCTAGCTCTGCATCAAAACACCTGATGTAGCCTTCCTTGCTCCCAACCCCTATCTCCTGTGGATCCCACAGATCTTCCCCTTCCAATCTCACTACTCTTACTTGTTGCTTTGTCCCAGCCCCAAAATCCAGCTGACACACCCTACTAAGGTTCCACTTCTGTCAGGGAAGCAGTTTGGTTGCCTATAAATCTTTCCCTCCCTTCTGTTCCTTGAGATACAATCCCAGAGTATCACTCTCAGCAGTATAGAAGAACTTCAAAGGAGACATTCTTTCACTGTCTATTCACATTCCAAGGATCTTAAATAAGCATATCCTGTTTTGACAATCTGCTCTCCTCCCTTTGGTGAAACCCTTCAGAATCCTGCCTAACCCAATTCCTATGTGTCAGCTTTCAATACCCAGAAATTCATTTTACCTGGAATCCCAGTAGCCATACTTAGCAGGTCCACAAAAATTTCCTACCAGTTGACACATAGCCATCGTCCTCTTGTAAAATCCATAACGAAATAGGAACCAAAAACCAAAACCAAACCAAACCAAAACAAAGCAAAGAACAAAAGAAACCACACATACAACCTGAGAAAAAAGGAAAAAAGAAAATCAAATAAGCACCTAGACCTTTAATTAACCCAATCCCAGAAGACTAAAGTCCAGCATAAAAACACAATCAACAACAACCAAAGAAATATGTCTCCAATATCCAGCAACCCTACCACAGCAAGTCCTGGATATTCCAACACAGCTGAAGCACAAAACTGGCTAACCAGTTTTAATGTCTTTTTCTTAAAACACTTAAAGAAATCTAGGGAAACACAAAGAAACATAGGAAGAAAATAAGTATAGGAAAAAAAATAAATGAACAAGATATGAAATAGAATCAATTAAAAAACTCAAACTGAAGGAAGTATAAATGAAAAATTTAGGAATTTGAACTGAAACTATCGAGGCAGACTTCATCAACAGAACCCAAGAGGTGGAAGAGAGAATCTCAAACACTGAAGATACAATCATTATCATTACAAACACTGAATCTACACAATTCCTGACACAAACATCCAAGATATCTATGACACTATGAAAAGACCAAACCAAAGAACAATTGAAAGAGAGAAAATTGAAGTAACCCAGCTTATTGGCCCAGAAAGCATTTTCAACAAAATTAAAGAAGAAAATTTTCCTAACGTAAAGAAGGAAATGGCAATAAAGTTACAAGATCTTACAGAACAATAGAGAGATTCGACCAGAAAAGAAAGTCGCTATTCCACAAAATGATCAAAACACTAAACCTAAAGAACAAAGAAAGAATATTAAAAGCTGCAAGGGAAATAGATCAAGTAATATATAAATGCAGACCTCTTAGATAACACCTGACTTCTCAATGGAGCCTCTAAAAGTAAGAATGTCCTGGACAAATGTGTTGCACATTTTAAGAAAACACAGATGTCAACCCACACTACTATGCCAAGCAAACCTTTCAATCACCCTAGTTGGAGAAAATAAGATATTCTGTAATAAAGCCAAATATAAACAATACTATCCATAAATCCATTCATAAAGAGTGAGGTAGAAGGAAAATTACAGCCTAAGGTGGTTAACTACACCCATGAAAACACAGGGAATAAATCTCAAGCTAGCAAAATAAAAAAAAAGAGAGAAGCACACACATACACACACACATCAACACCACCACCACCACCACCAACACCACCACCACCAACATAAACCCCAACAACATAACAGGAATGAATGATCATTGGTCTTTGATATCTCTCAATATCAATGGTCTCAATTCTCCCGATTAAAAAAAAAAACACACAAATTAATGGAATGAATGCTAAAACAGGATCTATCTCTCTGCTGCAGCCAATAAATACACCTTAAACTCAAGTATATACATTGCCCCATGGTAAATAGTTGAAAAAAGATACTCCAAGCAAATGGATCTAAGAATCAATGTGGTTTAGCCATTTTTAATATCTACTAAAATAGACTTCCAACAAAAACTAATGTAAAGACTTAGAAAAGGATACTACAGACTAATCAAAGGAAAAAATCCACTTCTTAATATCTGTGCTGACAAACTTGAAGAAACCTAAGTTTGTAAAAGAAACACTACTACAGATGAAATCTTACATTGACCCTCAGACAGTGATTGTAGGAGACTTCAGTACCCAAATCTAGCTAATAGACAGGTCATTCAGACAAATATTATATATAAAAATGCTAGCGCTAACAGATGTTTTAAACCTAATGGGCCTAACAGATATTTACAGAACACAAACACAAAGGAATATATCCTCTCTGTACTTCATGGAATTTTCTTCAAAATTGACCACCAATTCAGTCACAAAACAAGTTTCAACAGATAGAAGAAAACTGAAATAATTTCCTGTACCTTAGTGTGCCACCACAAATAAAGTTGGATACTAATGAAAACAGAATCTACAGAAAGCTTACAAGGTAATGCGAACTGAACAACTCTCTACTGAATAAAAATAGGCCAAGATGGAAATAAAGAAAAAAATTAAAGACTTTCTAGAATGGAATAAAAATGAATACACAACATGCCAAGCTTATAGGAAACAATGGAAGTGGAAACAAAGCAATTTCATAAAACTGAATACAGAGAGAGAGAAAATAAAGAAGAAATCCACCCAAAATGAGTAGAGAGCAAGAAATAATCAAAATCAGGATTGAAATCAATAAAATAGAAATTAAGAGAATAATACATAGAATCAAGAAAACTAAGAGTTGATTTTTTGAGAAAACTAATCAGATTGGCAAATCATTATCTCAATTAACTAAAAGGTAGACAAAGAACATCTAAATAATAAAAATCAGAAATGAAAAGGAGACATAACAACAGAAACTAAGGAAATCAATTTTGTTGTGCCTTTAATGTTAGTTTTTATCCTTCTGCCTGTTTCAACACAGAAGAGATGATTACAACATCTTCATCTATTACATCTGCCTTTAAGACAGAAGAAAGTGGCCTAATAACATTGCCAGCAATGCCTCTTATGCTCGATGGGGAAAGCAACATCTTTCCTAGAAACATTGTTTAAAAAGAATGGTTGTTATATCTCATTCTCCAGAGCTGTTGTGATCATCTTCAAGTTCAGGCTATACCTTGTAGAGAGGAAGTTGATTACCAAAATATTATAGAACAGTGGCCCTGAACGTTGGGTGAAAACTAAGGCCTAAATTCACCAATCAGCATTTTAAAGCACCACAGCCTCATGTCTTCTTTGTAGCAAGGTTTGAATATGATAAAGTTGTATCAGAATTACACTTTTTTCTTATTCAAGCCCTTATTTTTCACCTTATCCAAGTTTTTTTTTTTCAGTTACCAATAAAACATTTAGTTGATTATCATAGTTTATTTTAATTAAAAATAATAACTTTTATTTCAGTTTATTATCATTAGGTCAAAGAAAATTGAAGAAAAAATAAGCCTGCTTAGAGTGTACACGCCAGCAATCAATGGAGACCATCACAGAAAACCACAACTGAACATAAAGCAGAGTTCAACAGACAGAATAATAACATTATCAATAGACATGTTAACATGGAATCTTCTATAATTAGATAAAGAAATACAGGCAACTGAAGTTTGCCTGAAAAAGGAAAATAATCCCCTTATTTGTTATCCAATGGAGAATGGTAAGTCTTGAAACCATACACATGCAGGTTGTGCTTGTTTATATTTGTGAATACACATGCGGTCATATATGTCCACAAATGAATGTAGGTAACAATAATTATTAAAGAAAAAGAGGTTGTTACTTAAGATTTGGGGGTATGGGAGGGCTTCAAGGAATAATATCTGGGAGGGACTGGAAGGAAGAAAGGGAAGGGGGTAGTGATATATTTATATTTTAATTAAAATAATATTATTGGAAAAAGTAGCTACAAAAATATTCACTCAAGTAATCAGAAAATGATTTTCATTTGATGTTTTAGTCATAAATTAAGTGATTTATTAGGAGATTTATTGATGACTCTTTGCTTTCTCCTTGGTCATCAACAACAAATGATAGTATGATATCCTGATTGTTCCATGAAAGTCTCTCAAGTTGGGACAGTTTCTTTCAAGAATTGTTATTTTTTCAATAAAAAGTTAAGTGATAATAAATGCAAATTTTTCCTTTAATATTTTCTGAATTTAGAGGAAAATATAGTATTTAAGATTTTTAACTAAGACAAGCCTTAGACAAAACAATCAAACAAAAAATAGAATATTTGCACACACTGAATTGTTAGAGGCTGAGGCATTTTTCTTTCCAGAGAAAGCATTTGTAGTGGTTAATGGTAAGGTACCAGCTGTCCTGGCAGTTTAGTGTTATTTTGGAGGAGCTTGGCATAAAATTTCTTTAACCTACATATATCACAATATAAACTGCATTTTATCTTGATATATATATGGTTATAGTAGATAAAAACACAGATTTTCATGAATATTTGCCACGCCAAATTGAATCTGTGCAAGGTACTTTTAAGCAATCTCTTTTCAGGGTATAATACAGTCCAGAAACATGAGTAAACTTTGAACAAAATTAACCAGATATTAGTGATACTATTGACCGTTTTTGTTTTACCCTGTCCACATTAAGTATAGTTTATACCAATATTCTAAAAACTGGTGAAGCATAGAATATCTTCCCTGTAAGAACTAACCTGTTCTTACCACTTGTAAAATGATGGAATGCTTTAAATATTGAAAAAGAAGTAGACGTTACATAACACTAAGCAAAAACAAATCTATTGAGTGAATTGGGATCAGCTGAGCCTAGGATCATCTTGTCGTTAATAAAATCTGACCCAAATCTGTTATTAGCTGGATGCACACTGGTGGAGATAGTTCTGTGGAAAATGAGTAGCTGGATTCACCCAAGTGGATCTAACAGCCTTTTCCTGAGCAGTTTGAGTTTGGTTGCTGGCTTCTATGAGGTTTTAAAAACAAAAATGAGGAAAAAAAGAATGAGACAGAAAAGGAGAATAGGAAAAACAGGAAACAACCAAACAACCATTAAAACACCTGATACAGTGATGCATATCTCCTTTATCAAAAGAACACTACAAAATTTATATTTAATAAAGTGATTTGTAGAGTAGAGTCACTTTTAGCCACATCTCAAGAGGAAGATGTATATTTTCTGTGAATTTCATCACCATCTTAGATTCCCTGTGATGGATATACCTATCTTAGAGGGCTGGAAAGAGGGCACAGAAGCAAGGGGATAGGGTTGTATCTCACTGAGTACTACTCTTCCATCATTCAGTTTTAAGACTTCATATTCTACAAAATACTTCTCTTTTTCAGAGTTCCATCACTGGAAAAAGGTCTAAACAAGCATGAGATGGGGAGTAGACACAAAATCCCACTCCCAGTCATTCAGAAGCTATTTGTAGTTGGCACTTACGAGAAGAAAGAAAATTAGTTTTTGCAAACGTAATGACACTTAGCATTTCAACCACTCTTCAGGGCAGGCTCCATGCCCAAGAGTAGTTGGTCAAGAAAATGTATTCTATGCCTCTTGTTTACTGCTTTTGCTTGTTTAGGTTTGGTATATTTGTTTTTAGGTTTGTTTTTATATTCTTTATGAAAAAGAGGGAAAGGAATTTTGATGGGTAGTAAAGTAAGGAGGATCTGGAAAGATTGGGAAGGGAAAAATATGATGAAAATGTATAAAAAATTGAGAGCAAAAAAAAAATACACAAAACAGAGAAGCAAATATTTTTGTAAAAAAAGGAAAGGAATGTGCAGGAGTCGAGTCCAGCTCTAGTCCACACGGGGTTCCTCAGTCTCCACAAAGGTGGATAAACAAGAAAGTTGTGACAAGTGAATGCAGTAATTCACTCCTCTATGGCATCCAGAGCTATACCGGCCCTAAGTGACAAGTGAATGTAATAATTCACTCCTCTATGGAATCTTTAGTTGACACACTTAACATGCCTTAATGAGACACATAGAATACACTTTATGATGATTATGACACTCAAGAGTGTTTCTTCAATAATAAAAATAAAGAAATTAGAAGTTAGAAAAAGTTAAGAGAGAAAAATTAACAATGTGCACATTGAGGAAAAATTACAAGACTCCCCTCCCAACAGAGACCTGTCAAGACTGAAATAGCAAAACTGCTAACTTCTTATCTAACAGAATGTAGGTTTCAGGCATACATCAATGCAAGAGTGTTCATCCCCTCCTGGCTGCAGGCCTCTAATCTTCAAGGTTAATTTTAGTGGGTAGCCTTAACACAATAGTCTATTAATGAATAGCTGAATTTTAGGTCTGTATACTTGCTGCAATAAAGGGGGGCAGGCATTCAGGGGTGAATTATCTATTTGCTTTTTCAAGCTTGCTGACATACTGTCTAGACTTCGTTTCTGATCTTGACTATGGCTGTGTCTCTATGGGAAGGTCAATTTTACCAAGAATAATTTTTTATATATCTACAGAAAGCATGAATAGTATTCACACATGCCAAAAACTTGAAGGCCAGTAAGACTGTTACAATTACTTAGAGTTGAGATGGTAGTGTTCCTCTCCCAGCCAGCCCAGGAATTGATTTGAGTTTTCACTATAATTGAGTTTTCACTATAGACAATATTATTGATGAGAGGCTTTTGTCACCATACAGTAAAGATGAGAAAGGGGCAAAGCAGTTGGTGGGCTTCAGTCTCCTAGTTAAGGGAAAAACCAGGATCTTTGTCAAGCTGGTTACATCCACAGCCTGGGTATGTATCATTGGCCCCCAACAGAAATGATTATATAAACATAAAAGGGAAAACACATTTGTAATCATTTTGTCTACATAAATAAGAAACAAAAGTTTTCACAATTTGGCAGTCACATATATGCTAGAAGTTGTAGCTAACATGTCTTTAGGTTATGGAATTTCAAATACAGGCAACTGACTTTGGGAATGCCTGCCACAGTAACAGCAACATGACCGAGCAGTTCACAGTCTCATTCTTAACCTTCTTCTAATTCCAGTGTCTCCACTTTGCTCATAGCATTTATTTTAAAATTTATAAACTCTTTCTAAGCCTCACAAAATGTTGTCTAAATCTTATAGCCACTTGCTTACTTCATAAAATAGGAATATCTTTCTCTGAAGCCTGAAAGGACTTTCTTTTGAAATATAATCATCTAAAAAGTCAGTGCCTTCAACTCCCAGTTTCTGAGGGAGGATGAGTGCTTGCTCAGCTTGCTTTCTTATAATACCTAAACCACCTGCCCAGAGGTAGCACCACCCACAATGGATACCAGGTCCCTCCCGTAACTACCTTTATCAAGAAAATGGCTCCACAATCTTGCCCACAGTCCAATCTGATGGAGTCATTTACTCAACTGAGGATTTCTCTTTCCAAATGCTGAAAGCTGGGGTCAAATTGACAAAAAAAATAAAATAAAAAGTTAAAAAAAATGATCTAACTCTGAAGGGATCAACTAACAAAACCAGAGGGCACAATCATAGAGTCAGGAGTAAACTTTTTCCCAGTACCTTCTACTGATTTCTACTGATTGCTTCCTTTAATATCCTCCAGTTCTTCCCACGAACTCATTCAGTGTTTAAAAGTCTTCTACCTTTTATTTTAATGGAATATAGTCCAATCCTTCTCCCAAATCCCATAAATCTTGAATAGTGTTTTTATCTTTTAGTGGCCCATTGCAATAATCCTTTGAAAATGTGTAGGAACTTCCCAGAACCTACATTAAACCAGGATGGACTGGAAATATATTCTCTATGTGTCAGGGAAGCAGTTTGGTGTGGAAAATACCATCAAACAAGAAACAGAAAATAGCCCATGGAGCATAAAGTGGGAACAAGCCAACTTTATCAGTATTATCAAATCTATGGAATTATTAATCACTAATCTAGAGATTCCTGCATTGGTCTTAATAGCTTGGTCCTGGAAATATAGACTAACCTTGTCTATACACAGAAAAAGGAGCAAACCACTCCTGAATTTGGGTCTTTTGGCTTGGAAAGAGATTTGTAGAACTACTCAATTCTATAGACAAAAATAGATGTCTGTATAATCAGAAATTTAATCTCTTGGGCTTCATGTGCCATACTTAACTGAGCTACTTCAGTAAAAATAATATAAGAGAAAGGTAAGAAAATCCTTATGGCTGTTATTTCAATCATCAGTCATAATGAACAAAGCAGGAAGTGGGTCTAGACATAGTTTACAATTTACACACTGCCGTTTTCTACTTTTAATCTTTTGAAAAAGAACACAATTAATTGAAATAAAATTGTTGAAAATATTTAACTTAGGCCAGAGATGTAGCTAAGTGGTAAATCTCTTGTCTAGCAACCTTGAATTCCTTGATTAAATCCTCAGTATCACAAAGATAGTTTTAGAATATGTAAGTCAGCAGCATGTAGTAATGTAACATTAAGAACAAAAATGTTCAGTTGTACATTATGTGAAATTTTTGTTATAGGACAAAATTTAAGTTGTTTTAAAGTTAAGTTCCTATTTTTTCAGGCTGTTTCCCAGATTTATTTTCTTCTCTTTACCATATAAGTTACTTACCCCACATGAGTTCATATTATCAAATGCAAAAATGGAAGACATGCAGTTTGTGAGACTGTTAATGAACATAAAACATTATAACTTCATTCATAGTCAAATAATCTCCTTATACCTCCATTTGGAGCATAGTGTATCTTTCTTCTTGTTTTGTTATAGTAACATGGATAGGAAAATTTAAATACGAAATGATGAATGTTAGTGCTTTCTTAGTTTGCTGATCTATCTAAATTATACTGGCATGTTCCTAAAAGAGAACATATAAATCACCTTTTATGTAGTGTTGTTTGCCAGTTATGCTGTTAAGCTGGGTTACAGGAAACTACTGTACAGTCTGGCTTTTACATACAAGTTTGAGACTTAAACTAACATCTTCTTTCTTTCAAAGCAAGTATTCTTACCCACTGAGCCATCTTAACAGCTCATAATTCACTGTTTCAGATAAATTGATGAGATTGTAACGGTTAAGTATTACTCTTATAACTGGTGATAGAAAACATCATACAAAAACCTGCTATTATCTGAAGGTTAGTAATATATACTCTTTTATAAGATAAATGCATAATCTCAGATTCTGAAAAACAAATGATTAGTAAATCAATAATGATGCTAGTTAACAATAACACTAGATTGTATAATTCTGTGTGGTGGCTTACTTAAGAATTGGTTGAGCACTTCAATTTAATACTTCTGTATAATTGTTATAGAACCTATATCAATATGATTGAGTTTATTCATAATTGAATATGGCACTTGGATTTATAAGGTTAGTAAAAGATTTCAACAACAAATTATTTTCCTAATTATTTTCATTTTATTCTCTGGCTTTGAACAGAAAGGTATCTGGCTTCGATACCTTTTTGTGTATCAACATATAATAGAGTGCAATGTTAGTACTTCATTAATGTTTATCAAAGCAAATCTCTAAAGTATGTTATTCTAAATATAATTATAGATACATAATTATGTGGGGATTGTTTGTTCATATCAATAATATCTACAACTAACTGAGGTACAAATTTCATCTCATTAGAAGCTAATCCTCAAACATTGGAACAATTACTATTATTATAATGTTAGACTAAACAAGATCATGACTGGAGATACAAAATATTTCACACCTGCAAGTCTTCAGGAAATCAGTGACAGCTCTGACTCACTATTTGTGCTGGATATTTTATGTCAACCTGACACAAACTAGAGTTATCTAAAAGTAGGGAAACTCGATTGAAAACATGCTGAATCATAAAATTCAGCTGTAGGCTGAATTTCTTAATTTGATGAGGGAGGGCCCATCTTATTGTGCATGGTGCCATTCCTGGGCTGGTAGTCCTGCATTCTGTAAGAAAGCAGGCTGATTAAGCCAGTAAGCAATATCCCTCCTCAATTTCTACATAAGATGCAGCCTCCAATTCCTGCCCTACTTGAATTCCTGTCCTCACTTCCTCCAGTGATGGACTATGATGTAGAAGTGTGAGGTAAATAAACCCTTTTGTCTTGAGTTGCTTTTGGTCATGGAGTTTTACCACAGCAATAGTAAACTTAAGTAAGACAAGTTGGTACCAGATGTCAAGCATTGATGTGATAGACCTGGCCATGTTGTGTTGGGGAGGATCATGAAAAGACTGAAATTTTGGGCTAGAAAAGCCATTGGAAGTTGAGAGCCCAGTGAGCTGTCCTGTAGGAGTTTGGAAGATAAAAATGTTGAGAGCATTACAGACAACAGAGGCCTGGCTTGTAAAGTTTCAGAGGGAAATTTAAAGGCTCTGTTGGGGCTGTTTGTTATTTTGTATTAAGATGCTTTGTTGTCTGGTTAGCTGAGGGTTGGATTAAGAATGAGTCAGAATCACTTAATTAAAAACTTAACTGGAACAGTTGATGCTGGTTAGCTGAAGTTAAGAAATCATTAGTGATTAAGAAGAGACCAGCATTATTTAGTTGAAGTCTTGATAGGATGTCCTGAGACTCAGCACACAAGCTGGGTTCCAGAGTCAGCCAAGGTTGTAACTCCTGCTGTCGCAGAATTTGATAGTGTAAGAGTCTTCCACTTGGCACTGGCTTTTAAGGCATGAAGGGATCGTGGAAAGTGGCTAGATTTGGCACTGTAAAGTGAGCCTATGAGAGGGTATTAGTGAAAGTGCAACTTAGTTGCAGCAGAAGAGTGCAGCGTTTTTGAATATCTCATTATCATGGATGACCACCGTGAAAAACAGCAGCAGGAGAGTGGAGGCAGATGATGCTTAGAAGACAAGCTGTGTTTGCTGCAGAGAGCAGAGCCAGAGAAGTGACCAAAGCCCAGATGATTGTGAATTAATCACAGATAATTGAACAGTGAGTAATTTACACTTTTGAAATTTAGTTTTAATTTGTTCAGGTTGTGATTGTGAGTCTTATCTCTTGAAGTAAAAAGGACTTAATTTATTTTTGATTGTTTGACTTTTGATTTTGATTTACAAGAGCTCACAATAAGGAGACTTAAAAATATAAAATAAGAGAGAGATTTTGGGGTTTTGAGGATAATATGAATTTTAAAAAAGACTGGATATTCTAAACATACAACTTTTAAAGTACTTGAATTTGTAAGGCTGTGAGATTTTTGAAGTTTATAAAATGTTTTGCATTATGATGTCTTTATTAATGTGTAATCTTGGGGGTGAACAAGAAAGGTAACATTATGGCCTAACAGTGATGTGTCTGTCTGTCATGTTGACAAGAGCTCAATTGTGCTGCATACTTTTATGTGAACTTTACACAAGCTGAAAGGAGGGAACTTCAATTGAGAAAATGTCTCCATAAAATTGGCTGTAGGGCATTTTCTTAAACAGTGATTGATAGAGGAGGGCCCAGCTCATTGTGGATGGTGCCATCCCTGGGCTAATGGTCCTGGGTTCTAAAAAATTCACGATGAGCAAGCCATGAGGAGTAAGCCAGTAAGCAGTTCCTTTCCATGGCCCATGCATTAGCTGCAGCCCCTAGGTTTCAGCCCCTCTTGAGTTCCTCATTGGAGCCCTGACCTGACTTCCTCCAATGATGGATTATGATCTGAAAGTACACACAAAATAAACCATTTCTTCCCAGAGTGCTGGGGCCCATCATATCTTGGCAATTGATGCAGTCTTCTTCACTGGAGTTCCAGATTTCCCTATCCAGGGAATTTTGGCCCACCAGCTACTTTGCCCTCTTCTCCCCTTTACTGTACGGAGGCAAAAAAGTCTCTCAGCAATAATAATGTCTGCATGGCCTAATAGTGATATCCATATTAATCCTTGAGCTAGCTATTGCTAACTAGAAATAGGGACACTGCCATCTCTGCTCAAAAGTAATTGTAGCTATCCTACTGACCTTCAAGTCCTGACATATAAGAAAATTAACTCATGTCTACTGGAAGCAGATCATAAAAAAAATATTCCTAGCCATTAGATAAAAGCAAAAAGACTAGACAGTAAGTCAGCAAGTTTGAAAAACAGATAGATAATTTACCCCTGAGTGCCTGTCCCTTTGTTAATGTAAGCCTACAGACCTAGAATCAACTATTAGTTAATGAAACCATTGTATTAGAAGTTTTCTCAGTAAAAATAACCTCAAAGATTAGAGCTTGCAGCTGCAGTCTGTGAAGGATCCTTTTGTCTACATTGTATCTAAATGAACTTTTCTGAAGTGTGCTTAACACTGGCATTACCGTAAAAAAATAAAAATAAAATAAAATAAAATAAAGCATCATGTTCACTTTTTAAGCCATGGTAACCTTGCCTCTGGCAAGAACAGAATTCCCCCAGAGAGAGAGAGGGCTCTCCCTGAATGAGGATTTTTCCTCCATGACAATAAGTGTTCATTGCCAGTTTTCCTTTCAAAATGTATGTGTGCGTCTTTATTTCTCAAAGCGTGTCTATGTGTTTCATTTAAAGTATGTCTGAGTGTGTCATTTAAAGCATGATTGTGCATGCCATTTTGTCCTAAGAAAGGAAACAAAAGTATATGCTTGGTTATCATATTTTCATTCAATGGTACCTTTTTTCCTCTGTGGAGTGTTTCATGGAATCTACTGTGGGTGAAGACCACAAAAGCAACCTGAGTTGCTTTTGGTCATGGTGTTTCATCAAGGCAATAGTAACCAAAACTGAGACAATACCTCTGAAACTAAATCAACAAATTATTCTAAAGCAAGAGTTAATTCCATGCTGGATACCCTTTTACTGGAGTGACTATTATCATCGTAGAGAATTTTATGTTGAATTTAAAGTTTCCTATGCAATTTTATATGATAGGATTTTTATCTCATTTTCATTGGCTAAACTAATACTTTCATTTCATAATATTCTCCCATTCCATAGTGAGATAGAATGTTTCTTTTGGTATAGTGTCTGATTTTTCACCTGAGGAGTAGAAGCCCTGCTAGATAGAATAGCTGACATTTTGATCCAATCCCAGCAGGCAAACACAGACAAGCTGTCTTCTCCTCCCTTCCTGTAAGATGACTGCTATGCAGACCTTTCCTGTCTGGAGGGAAAATGCTAGCTTTCCAAGGAGAAAGAGTGCTATATGTATCTTTTTGTATTTACTGAAGATTCACTTGATTTGTTAGATGAGTTTTGGGTATAAATTCTTATTATCAGACAGCCTTATGCATCCTTAATGTTCCTCAGTGGTATTCTCCTTTAACTACAACTTGATTTTCTGCAAACACAAAAATCTCAGTTTAATGATTGGTATCCTCCCTGGAATATTTCATTCTCCTCCATTCTTTACTCCTCAAATTCTCCATAACCTCAGGAAGCAAGCCACATCAGTTCTGGAAATATGTTTACACTATAAAGAGTCAGAATTATTTCATAATCATCATGTCACATAAAGACACAGGTATACTTGAGCATTCAAAAATATATATAATGCTGTGGGCTGACCAAAAAATATATTATTTTAAGCTCTGGCTGTTATCTTATTTTTTAACCGATCAAGGTCCAAATTAATCTATTAAATTTTTGAATCACAGCGTACATGTTCTCATTGAAAGAACCCATGCTTGTAGGTGCATGAATGTGAAGGAGCATTTAATTCCAATAGTTCAAGCAACATGAAAGCTTGTTTCCCTCTTTTAAGTTAATAATCTCTAGAAACACGAAATTATGGGCAACTGTTACACAGTAAAGGTGTCTCCAGACTTACCACCTTACTAGTAAAGAGAAAAAAGAACAGAATAAATGTCTAATGTTAGAAGCTATCTCAGGAAAAAAAAATGAGAGAGTTTGTGCACATCACTTTGGCCAGTATTTTGTTGACAAGATCTACTGACTATTTGCAAAAGGAAGCTATGAAAGCCAGCTACAGGGATTCAACCATACCCCAATCTTGACCTCACAGAATCTTGTCTGCCAAGTGACCTTTTTCCTTCTATCCATTGTACCATAGTCCCTTTTTGTTCCACTGCAAATGCTAGTCTCTCCAAAGTCTTCTCTTCAGATATCTCTAAATGAGCACTAGCTTCAACATTCTGCCTTCATGTTTAACTCCAAGTTCAGCAAACACTTTTCAAAGCCCAGCAACAAATCACCACTATGCCAATCATTGTCCAAGTAGCTGCAAAAGAGATACTTCAAAGTAGGCCCTGCAAATCTCATTCAGTAATGTGCCAGCCAGTTACATCAAATATATCTCCTTATTTTGTTGCCTCTTAGTTGATTTGGTAGTCATAGCAATCAAAGTAGAGAAATTCTTTTACTAAAGAAAAATCCTACGTTTTAGTAATTCTATTCATTCTCATCATTATGATTTAGAATGTTTTTGGAGAGCCTTGGTAAAGGTGATGGTTAAGATTATAGCACCTACTGATCAACTTATAAATAAGTTCATGTGGGTTTTCTAGATCCAATAGCAATTTACAGACAAATTATCACCCTTTACATCTAATTTTTGGGAACAAATTGCCAACTCTTGGACAAAACCAGCTCTCCTCAAAATACTTCTTCCAGGGTTTTTCAGTATTCACGTATTATTGTATATAGTTGTCATTGTAGGTTAAATTCAACTCAAGTCACCAATTGATGTCACTAAATATTCTATGACATCTATTCTATTGTATCAAAATAGTCTATGATATGGTATTATTTCTTACTAACTTTATAAAATCATATTAGTAATAGGAATTTATGGGACCCTGATGAATATAATAAAAATTGCTTTGTTGTTATTCTTTGTAGTAATGCTTTTATATGCTTATTGTATTTGTTAAAAAGACCATATTTTTAATAAATCGTTTGTCCTCATAAAAATAAGAATTACTTGTACATTTTGTCTCTTCTACCCAGTTGACCTATCTGTCTTGTGGTTTTATTTTATTTTTGAAATCAAAATATAATTACATCATTTCGCTCTTACATATCACTCCTCTCTTCTTTGCTCTCTCTAAATTCCTGTCCTGTCTCCTTAATTGTTGTGATAGATACATATTCCTAAATGTATAAATAAAACTTGTTCTGTCTCTTTAATGTTTCTAGTACATATAGGATTTCAGGGCTGACCAACTGGTATCCTGGTATTGAATAACCATCTGAGAAGCTCTTTCCTGGGGAACACTATTTCTACTGCTCTCAGCATTTCTTTTAGTTACCTGTAGATTTAGCTATGGTCAAGGCACTATGAAAATTTCATTTTCCATGTCAGAAGCTCTACTAATTTGATCTCATAAATATGGCTCCCTAAACAAGGATGAACTGGATGAGGAGGGCATCAATATACCTGTTTTGCATCCTTAAGCAAATGTGTTATGACTTCCATGCTTCCTTGTGTTAGAACTACATAAAATTGCCACAGTAAAACTGGGTAAAAATAAAATGATAAAATACCCTTTCATAAAGTCTGACCTGAGATGAGGCTTTTTTGATAAATTGCCTTCCATAAGCTGAGAAATTCTAACCATAGATTGTGAGGAAATTTTTAAAATCTGCTCTATTCATTAGTGCTTTAATCATAACTGCATGTTAAATTTTAATGCACTCCTTATATTTATTGAAATGGTTACATAGTTGCATTTTCTAATATGGTAAATCACACTGATAAATGTTATGAGTGATTAATCAAGTTACCTTCCTGGAAAACCTGCTTCCTCATGTTCCATTATCCTTTTATGCATTGTTAACATGGTGTAAATGTTTACACTAAAGTTTGTAAAGAGATTAAGCCATTGATATATTTTACCTTTAAAGTAGAAAATTTTACCATAGACTTTACCAACATTCACAACATTCAATCTATCTACTATTCACATTAATGCTCCCAACGTAATATACCTTCTATTTCCATGGTGTGTGTGTGTGTGTGTGTGTGTGTGTGTGTGTGTGTGTGTGTGTGATTTTCTCTAACTATAAAATATCTAGGATCAACAAATGAGAGAAAATATATGATGATATTTATCTTTCAGATACTGACTCATTCCAGTCAGTATGATCTCCAGTTGTACCTATTTTTTGCAAATGACATAATTTCAATCTTTCTGGTTGAATAAAACTCTTTTGTGCCATATTTTCTTTATCTTGTCATCCGTTGAGGGACACTTAGATTGATTCCATAACTTGGCTCTTATGAATAATTCTGTAATAATCACTGATGTTCAAGTATCTCTGTCTGGGGACTACTATCTTAGGAGAGCTATTACTGACTTATATAGTAGTTCTATTTTTAGGTGTGATTTTTGTTTTGTTTTGTTTTCCCGTCATTATTGTGAACTTGCATGATAAATTCCAAACTTGATTCTCTAGTTTACATTTCACCAATGGTTTATATTCTTTGTGAATAGATTTTCAACAGCATTGTAGTATTTATTTTCTTAATGATAGATATTATGACTGAGGTGAAATGGAACATTATTGTAGTTTTAATTTGCATTAGGCTGATTTAAAGAGATGTAACTCTTTTTTTATGAGTTTGCAGAAAATTTGTATTTCATCACTTGAGAACTACATTTTCATTTCACTAGTCAATTTTTTGATTGGATCCTTAGGTTTGATGGAAATTTTAAACTACTAATATATTCTAGATATTAACTCCTTGTCAGATTATGACATGAAAAATTTCTTTTCCCTTTTCTTAGGTTACTAGTCTACTCAGTGCTTTTACTTGCTTTGCAGAAGCTGGTTTTGTTTCCAGTGCCAATAAATTCTTTTTAAAAAATTAGAAAAGAGTTTGTAGTATGACACTGTTCCTTCTAGGCTCATAAATTTTCTTGTAATTTGCTTTACTTGTCCTGGTATAAAAATTCTGGTCTCATAGAATTAAGTTTAAAAATATTTACCATTCTTCAGTTTTCTGGAGATTTGTTACGTTGTTTTCTCATGGATGCTTTATAGAATTCTGTACCAAAATTGTCTGAGTCTGGATTTCTCTTCAAAAAAAGGTTTTATCTACAAATTTATTTTCCTTAAGTGTCATTGAACTATCAGGTTTTTTTGAGTAGGATTGGATATTGTTCCTCTTTAAGAAATTTGCCATTTTTATTGGTGTGGAATTTTCATAGAATGTACATAGTTATGACATTGTCCATTATGGTAGCTTCTATCAGATATTGAGTATTAAGTCCTGGAACTATAAACTCATGAGTGCTTTGAAATATACTATTATGTAGAAGTTATACAGGATTTTAAGAACTAACACATTTTAAAAGCAGTTATGAGAGGATTTTAAATTATGTTCTAGGTTTCTTCATAGCAATGCTAATCTAGTGTCTGGTATCTCATTTTATGTGGGACTTCAGAAACCACTGAGTCTCAACAGACTTGACCTATCAATTTTTAAATGTTATCAAATAACAGTACATCAAAATTATTACCTTCATTTGTTTGCTGAGACAATTTCCAAAGAAGCATTTTCTTATCTCTTACATAGTCTTTTAGATTGCCCAATAGTAGACTTTTGATAGAAGTGTTAAATTTTTAATAGTTTTTCTTTACATATTGTTTTATATACTGTCTACTTTAATCCTTCAAGATTATAAAAGATTTGATATCTTTTTGAGCAGATGGGTTAAATATATTTAACTTGTTTTGAAAGTGTATTTTTATATTAATGCCTTCATATTTTTATGGTTTTTTACCCTTTTGACCAAGCAGAGCCTCATTATTTGGGCTCCAATGTACTTAAAAATTCTTACTGTCTTTACAACTGATTTTGCTATCAAATATTGCTAACTATTTTAGGACTACTTTAGGCCACTGCTGGCCTCCAACACAATCTTCTAGTCTCACCTTCCAAATGTCAGGGTTACAAGAATATGCCACACATCTATTCTGTATGATTTTTGCATCACTTTGGTGTAAGTAATGTTCCTAAGGAGAACTATTGTTTAATGACATTAAAACCATTATGTTGATTTAGATATGTTTACTACTTCTAGTTCAGGGATCATTTTCAACTCAGTATCAATTATAATAAACTTATATAGGTTTTATAACCATACATGCACACGCTCACACACACACACATACACAAACACACACATCATCATCTATACCTTTATCTACCTATAAATATATTATATATAATCTATATAATATATATAATATACATGCATACATGTTTGTGTGTATACACACACACACACACACACACACACACACATACTCACACATATGCCATAAAAATGTTGAATCTCACAGATATTCTTATTTGTATCTTTTAAATACCACATGGCCATTGTTTTTTATTTTGTAATTTTGATCCCACACTAATCAAATGGTTTCAGAGTAGCAATCTACTTCAGAACAACTAGACCATAATAATTACAAAATTATTAATGAAAAGAGTTTTGGGATATAGACTGTCCATACTATGGTATTAATTACACATTCATTTCTACATCTTTCACTCATCATGCTTCTCTGCGTTTTGACTTTCCGTATCTTATTCTTTAGAAGATAACAAGATATTAAGCATAAGCTCCTGTGAAAATATTCATTTGTGTTTCACCACTTTTATGCAGATTTGCTAGTCTTTCAAAAATGCTTAAAGTTGAGTTTCTCTGCATATATTACACTTTGCTTATATTTTCACTCCTTATTGTGTTCCATATTGACAAATTTTCAATTTTAACTGCAATCATCTGCTGACATCTAACCAAACTCTTCCCCATCTAAACCAGTTGTCCTTAATTAGATTTATAGTTTTCTGTTGGCTCTTTTGTGGTTATCAGATATGTCAAAGATCTGTTTTCTTCTCTTTTTCCCCCAATGCATAGAGAATTTGTGGTGATATCAACTTATCATTTCACAAACATTTGCCTTGAATTTCAGTTTTGCCATTATGGAGCAAATAATAAACCTCATTCAACAATAGTCTTAGCTATTGCACTCCTTGTGCCTGAAAAGAAATATCCAAATATCCTGCCCAAAAGAGTGATCTCGTTTACCTTGGTGACTTTAAGCAAACTCACAGATCATGCTTTTCACTCATTAGTGCTTAGGACCTGATCCTTGTAAAATACTGTACAAACACGCCATAAGACATGCATTTGAATCCATTGTTTTTATGATTTATCTAACAGCAATTCTGTGTTTCCTCTACATTACCTTACAATGCTTCATCATAATTCACTCCATATTTTCAACACATAGTCTCCTTTCTATTGTGATTTTTTTCTTCTATCCATTCATACTTCATACCATGATTCTATGATTTTTTGCCTTAAAATATGTTATAACATCCTTATATTTTTAAGTTCAAAATACTGCAATAGATAAAAATCATTACATTTTAAGGGATATGCATGAGAATATGGCTTTATAGCAATGAATATTGCAGTATAAATAATAAGATGAATACTAGAATAATCTTTAGTAATTTAGTAATATTTAGTAAAAATGGGGAATCAAAGCCATTATCTCTATTACATTTTATGATTTTTCAGTCTATTATAAAATGTATATAATTAACAAACATTAAATTTTAAATCATTGTTTCAAAAGTTTATAAAAATATATTATGATTATCTCTGAAACTGTTTCACTTTTGGAGGATTTATTTAAAATCGTTACCTGACTTCTTTTAAATATATACATATTTAAAGATACTTGATTATTTGTAATATTTTGCTCTTAAATAAAATGATTAATATTCATCTTCATATATTTTATTGAATAATTATTATTTCTGTAACCCTTGTAAGATTTTAGTCATTTTGAAGACTTAATTAAAATATTGCATCCATATAAATTTTATCTGAACTTCAAATTCCAAGTAATTTTGTAATAGAATGGCATATACTTTCTATACTCTTAAAACCTTGTTTACACCAACTTTTAATTCCTCAAGCTTAATACTTAAACTAGAATTGGCTTTTAATGTACAGTATTCTTTTGCTCTTTGCTTTTTAAAATATTCCTTTTATCTTGAAGTCTTTTATTGTCACTAAATTATTATTTTTCATTTTTTTGTGATCCTAGTTTGACATTTGACTTTTGATCTATCTAATATCTAAATCACTTTCAAACATAGTTCTCAGTGAATAGCCTTTCCTTAAAGACTTGTTTGGGGTATTGATTTAATATGCAGGGATGACAGTTGGTTCTATCTTGGCACCACAATAACCACAACTTCCATTACTACTGATAAACTTTGGATACCATGGCAGAATTAAAGAACTCTGCTCCTCACTCATCCTAGATTCCATGCAGCATGGAATAACTCTAGTGGTCAGGAAAGTGTCATGACCACTGTAGCTGTGCTGTACCCATTAAGTGGAAATGGAAGCACAGGGTTGTCATGAACATTTCCCAGGCACTGATGTGATGAGTCATACTGTCAGAAAGTACATCCAGTCCTGGCAACTGCAGCAACAATGAGGAGGCTGTAGCAACTCTTGTTAGTTCTTGTGAAATAGCTCCTGTTAATCATTGTGTGTTGGCCTGACCACTGACTGGTAGCTCAAAGGCTATTTATAATCCAAGAAAAGCATAAGTCCTCACAAATTCCTTTCTTAGAGTCAACTTGGTTGACAAATTCCACCAGTTCCTTGCAGCAACATTTTCTCTTAGCAATGGTGCCTGCTCACATGTGGATACTGCACGGAACCAGCAGTGAAGGAATGTACCTAATGCTTTTTGTCCCAGAAATGGCATGGGATACACACAGTGCAGTAGGAGGAACTAGTGTGTTCTTTCTGTGGAACCTACAGTCATAAACTCCAAAATAAGAAAGAATATTGATCATTCCTTTCAATTATACATTTTATGAACGTTTACTGTCACATACATTTTATTACATAATAGCTGTTACAGTTGTGAAGTGTCTACCTACATTATTTTTCCTGAAATCTTGGATTTGCAATTTAATATTCATGAAACCATGAAGCCTTCAACATGGATTACCATATTTGTGATGATTAGTTTTAATTGTCAATGACATGAGTTAGAATCACTAGGGAAATGAGTCTTAAGAAGGTGGCGTCTGTATTTGATTGGCATGTGTGTGGAGGAGGCCTGTCTTAATTGTGCCAACTGAAGCAGGAAACCTGGCATACTCTTTATGGATGGCACCATTTCCTAAGCATGTGGCCTGATCTGTATAAAAGTGGAGAAACTGAGCGAGCAAACAAGTAGGCAAATGTACATGCATTTGTTTCTCTCTGTACTCAGATGTGGATGTATTGTGTCCAGATGTATCCAGATGCTGCTGCTGTGCCTTTCCCCCAGTAACTGTAACCTGTAATTGAGAGCTGAACTAACCCTTTTTCTTCTCAAGTTGTTTTTTAACAGAATATATTGTCACAATACAGGAAAAGAAACCAGGACACTGGTGGTTCAGTTTTATCATTAGTAAACACAGAAAATATTAATAATGACTACCTGCATTACAAATAATGGTTAATTAAATGTGCAAGGAAAAATTGTTAGAACATGGAATGAATTCCTATCATCTCATATAGCATTATTATCTTACAGTTATATGATAAATGAATAGTTTTGTTGTCTTGTATCTATCTTTAGGACTATGTGTGAAAAATCCCTACAGATTAAGATGGAAAATAAATATTTACTTCATTATATGTTGATGGAATTATAATTACAGACTGTAAAGAATTTTTAATAAATAACTTATTTATTTGTTATATCAAAACCTTAGAAAAGTAAAAGGTAATTTATTAAATTTTATCTAGATTTTGTGATCATTCTGTAAAATAGAAAGCAATCTTTCCTGACATTCCTTTATTTTATAATTTGGCATGTAGGCAGGAATAAACTCATCTTTTTCATCTTAAAACATGAAAGTAAATTAGATAAAAATCATTTTATGTTTCTATCCTTTGCACATAGTGAAACAAGTATATACTAAATGCTAAATAAAATAAATTTATTGTTGCTTTCTGGAGGATTGAAAATGTACCTTATTAAAGCTGGATCTTTTTTTCGCAGAATGTTGGAAGTCTCAACTGGATTCTTTTGTCTTCCTATAGGAACTATAGGCAAGAACTATATAATACAGAGCAAGAAATAAAGGAACTAGAGAAATTCCTGGATAGTATCTCAGGATTGTATCAATTTTCTCAAAATAAAAATTGCCTGAGATCTAAGATCTAATCCAGGATTATACTAGTCACTATCTAAACAAAATTAAAGCTAGAGTAAGTCTGTAAGATTTCAGCAGTATTTATTCACAGGCTCATAAACTTTCCCTGAAACTTTTGTTTTAAAACTCAGGCTTCTGAGTCCTTAAAGATGTCATCCCATAACACTATGACTCAGCTGAAAATAAAAAAAATAAGACTGACTTGAAGCAGATTTCTGTAGATTTGACTTTGCCGAATGGAATGTACCACTCTAAAACCCACTAGCTTTAGTGAAATTTTATCAGCTTTGGCTGAAAGTGACAGATAAAATAAAACATGAAAACAAGGCCAAGAAATTTAGTTTCAACAGGACTCACAATTTGAAATCAAGAACACCAGAAAAACAGTATGAATGAGGAAAAACTGGCCTGAATCCACAGACAGTTCTGTTCTCACAGCAGGAAAAATTTGTTATAAATGCCAAGCCCAGTGTCATAATTGATGTGGATCAGTGATTGCCTTATGTCTCCCATTTCCCCTTATTTTAACTGTAGTATCTATTGTGTGACCCTAATTCAGTTTTCTCCTTATGTGCTGTAACTTCTGTGTCATAAAAAGATTCACAGGCTGCTGGTTAATAATGGATCTGAATCCTGTAAGAGAAAACATAGTTACGTCCAAAATTTGTTTGAAATTAATTTGTTATTTCCATGAAAACAGCAGCAAAAGTAGAAACATTGATTAACAGCAAGACAATGTGCCAAATAAGAAAGAGCTTCCCAGGTTGGACAAGGTCTTCTGTATGCATGTTCTACATATATTACAGATGAATTCGGGTAAAGAAACTATATAGAGATTGCACCCTGGACTTAAAATAATCACTGAGATAAAGCACTGTCTAGAAGTAAGCAGCTTGGAATAGAATCTTGGATATGATAGCCTATGTCTTCCTACTTCCAGTATACTGTACACTAAGAATATTCTACAGATATTCTTGAGGACTCCAAGCAAGAGTAAGAACAGAGTATTATCCTCAGAATAGAAGAACCATCCATTTTGTTACCAAGCAAATGGAATGGACAGAAACACATTCACAGAATGGAACATAAATATTTCAAGTAAACTCAAGAATTCAAACCTGATACATATTATCTTCAATATAGAGATCACATTTGAAGAAGGAATAGAATCATACTGTGAAAGGGACTGGAAAGGCATGATTTTGAGGTTGAATTATAACTTTCCTAGAAGATATATTGAGTTATAACTACTAGGACCTCAGAGTATGGTTTTATTTAGAAATAATGTCATTGCAGATATAATTAAGAGGAGAAGTTGTATGTCTTTAAAGAGACAAGAAACATGTAGGGAGATGATAACCATGTGAAGATGAAGAAATATTGGAGGAAACTTGTATACAAAAAAGAATATCAAATATTTCTAGTAAACCCCAGGCTTTAGGAAAAGCAAAGAATATTACTCATCTTTGCATTCCAGAGGAATTATTATTTACTTTCAGCCTTAGAGCTGTGAGATACAACACAAGTCCTAGGACATGATGTGTATATTTCTGCTTGTGGAAAGGATTTAAATAAATTGTGATCAAAGGGATAATTAAGCTATATTAAATGAGGTATAAATTTCCATATCTCTCAATTACAAATATGAATTATCCCTTATTTTCTTAAAGTACTCCGGTGTTATGGCTTTCACCAATGCCATGAGGAAAAACTGGCCTATAAACTTCAAGGATTATGGCTTGAAAGTTCGTTAGCTTATTATTAGTGCATTGGAATTTTCTCTCTTTAGACACATTGGAGGATTCTTACTTCATAAAGGGGGAACATATTAGAAATCAATGAGGTGATCTGGATGACATATGACTCAGCTGAGTAACACAGCAACACTAATTGACAGTAATTCAAACAAGCCACTAGCAATGTTCATTCAAGTCCAAGGCTAGGATGATGGCAACAGAAGCATCCAAATAAACTGGATGGAGATGTTGGAGGAGTCATTGGTGAGTAACTATTGGTACTTTAAAGAATTTAACTGAATGAGTTTTGTTATGTAACAGAAACCCAGATTATTTTTGATTATTAAGCATTGTTTATAAGACATCATGCTAGAAACTTTATATTCTTTATCTCATTTAGCCTTTGCCAATCATTTTATATCACTCCAACTTTATTTATGAAAAGTTCAATTATTTAAAAAAGTGTTTATTTAGAGAAAATCTTCTAGCTAGTAAAATGAATTTTAAAATTCAAAATTTGTTGTACATACATACTTCAGTGTAATTTCAATAGCTGATTGTAGGATTCTAAGAGTCATTGAATTTATTTGTGACAGGTGTTCTTTATAAGCCAAAATCGGTGAAGCATTCACTATCTAATTGATAGTTTTAGTTTGGTCATCTTATGAGTACCTGAGTATTAATTATAATCTATGATCTGACATACAGTGTAACATTACTATTTCACACTCTATCTTACCTATGAATATAAGCTGAGAACTTTTAAACTGGAAAATGAATGCCTCTTTTAAATTTTCATTAATGCATTTTACTGTTCTCATAATTGCATATCTATCAGAATTGAGTAGATGAGTTACATTTATGAACATAATCCTCAGTTTGAAGGAAAGGAAACATTCAGAGATATTATCTAGGTTTTAATTTTCTTGTACTTCTTTTTACAATTTATATTTTCAACCACTATCAAATATTACCATTGTGTATTCATTCTTTCACCCACATTTCTGTTTTTTTCTAGTTTGAGCCTAGTAAAATTGAATGTATCTTTTGAGATTTTCACACCTACACTCATTCCTACATCAGCACAGGAAAACAACAACGGGAGTCCAAAATCAAGCAGTGTGACATGTAGGCAACCGAAAACCAATACTAAGGATATAACCTTTGAGCCTCTTCCAAAATGGCAAGTATTCATGGAAATGTACTTATTGGAGGAGTATTTTTAAAGGAAATCTATTTGCTTAAGATGATGTTGATTTCATCATTTTCAGCTGGATAATTATCAATGCAAACTGACTCACATACTAAAGTCGAACATTTTTCCTTAAAACTTTGATTTCATGATTAAGCTTCATAAACATAAAATGATATCATCCTTTGACCTAAAGAATGCTATGATTTAATGGACTAAACTTGTCACATTGTACATGTACTTATTAGATCCAATTATAGATATACTTGTGGGAATAGGTTGTAATAAAATAAACAATAATGTAGTCAGAAATATACTATAGTGATAGCCTTTCTCTAGTTCAGTGGAATGGCTCTTTATCTGGGTAGCCCCTACTCCAAACCTCTCTTGTGTAACTTTAAACATGGTGTTAGAGAGTTGGACATTTGTGCTTCAAGCAATCCCGCTGTCCTCTACAGACACCACCTTTGCTAATGAATGATATCCAACCATTCCTCAAAAATTTATGAGTGATCTCGCATATGTGACTGTATCTATCTCTGAGGCTTAGTTTTCTGGAATCACCTCCTTGCTCTGTTGTGGTGGTGAAATAAAACATTGACTCAATTTCTATAAATTAGGTGATAAAATTCTATTATTATTATTTATAATTATTTAGCTCTCATGATATCTCAATTTTTTATGCAAGCTTCCAAAATGGAAAATGATTATTAGTCTTTTCTAGATATAAAAGCCTACAAATCACAAAAATGACAAGCATTGAAAGATATACTCAATGGTACAGTAGTGGCACTTACATGTTGGGGAAAACCAGCAGGCACTTTATAGGAAGTAATTCATTCCTGATATATTAAATCTAGTTAACTATCTATCCCTAATTAGGTCATAATTAACCTTATGTTTAAAATCTTACATCTTAAAAATTCATCCTGTGTGAAGGAATTCTTAGCTATCCATGATATGGTGTTATATGGAGAATAGTGTCTCCCTAAAGATATCTCCATTCTAATCCCTAACAATGAATGTCTGGGTTACACAGCAAGGGACAATAGAAACATGTACTTCACTTAAAGATGCTGATCAATTGATCCTAGAAGAAAATGTGATTCTGTACTATCCATATGGGCTTGGTATAAAGACACTAGTACTTACAAATAGGAAAAGGAGGCAGAGGAGAACAGACCAGAGAAATGTAAACTTATGAAAGATTACCCACAATATGACTAGGTTTGGGGAGAAAGAATAGTCTTAGAGTCAAGGAATATAGGCATGCTCTAAAAACTGGGAAAAGCAAGAATGTCTCGCCTAGAGTTTCAAAATAGTACATTTCTTCCATATCTTTAATTAGTTCAGTGAGACCTATTTCTGTTGTTTGATCTCCAGAGCTGTGAAGATGATAAATTTTCTACTTGTTTTAAGGAACAAATTTATATCAATATGCTATAAGGGCAGCAGAAAATTAATAGAAGTTGTGATAGTATGAGCCATATTTTTTCAATGGAAGGAGGAAAAGACACTTGCTCCCATGTTGCTGACTGTATTTTTCAGGTTGGCCTCTTCTTGAATTTCAGTTCCTCGGTCTCCTCTCACTTCAGAGTGTCCAGCTTTTTATTGTACTTTCACGACACTGTCCCACGAAAACTTCAAACTATGAACGACACTGTGTTATTTCTGAAATCATCTGCATTTGGTGATCAAACGGCAGTTCAAGGGATTCAACAAGTCACATTCAGTTTTCAGTGTGGGAGCTATAACAAAATATGTAACTGGGAATTTGGAGAAACAAAGCAAACACCCAGAATTTCAAATATCACCATCCTGTTACTTCTAAGCCACCTTAGAATGAGTAGAACCCTTTGCCATTTCCTTTTACTATTATGTAATTATTTCCAAAGTGAGTGTTAAAAAGTTACATAAAGGATTGAGAGAGATCAATTCTGTGAAGAATTTTCAAGGAAGTTATATGATCTGCATAGGCAATCTGCCACGAACTATAGTAGCTTTGGGAATTATATAGAATCTATACATGTCTGTCTCTTATCCTACTTTCCGAGGCCCTTCATTATTCATTAGATTTCAGACTCAGCAGCCTTGTTTCTGTGTCTTAACACACTGACATCTTTCCTTTTCTCTAGAATGTCCAATCACATTTTTTTCATGCCTGAATTTTCTTCTTAACATTTTTCTTAAATCTCATCACTCAGGCCTGTATTGATCAAGCCATCTAGAGAAGGTAGCAATTTCAAGTACCTTTTCTTTCCTTCTGAGCACTTGCTTTGAATTGCAATAGATCCTCTGTTCATTTCAGGATTCTATTCCCAATTAAACAGATGCTCCATGGAAACACAGAACTTGGTTATGCTTTTCAGCAGTACATCTTCAACACTGACTATATTTCCAGAAAGATATTAACTTCCTGAAGGAATGAATGGCTGCTAAACATTCTTACACTTGTAATGCCATTATTAATTCCAGTGGACGGAGCTGATAATCAAGCCTACAAGGATTAGAAACAATCCAAGGAAATCAGGTATAGGAAACAAATCTTGTGATTTTTTTTTCTACTGAAAATCTATTTTGCTCATAAATATATAAAACGGAGCATACTTCAATACAAGCAGACAAACATCCTGAATTTTCTATCATATACTGAAATTCTTAATTTACTACTAGATCTAGTAGTACACGTGGGAGAAAAACTGGTAAGGTATGTAGCATTAACCTGATTGATGTGGTACCAGGTGACATTAAACTAGCAACTATTAGAGTCTATGCAACTGTATATTGCAACTTAACAATTTTGTACCATATGAATACCTCTCTCAGTTATGGGATATTAAAATAACAAAACCCCACTATTTTTCCAAGTTACAAAAAACAAGTGATTATATTGAAGATTATTCAGAAAATGCAGTTATTTAGAGAAAAAAGCAGTTATGTTTGGTCATAATTACTTAGTGACAACACTATCTATGCTGTTGTTTCACATCATGTATATATTTCCTCCGTGTGTGTGTGTGTATATATATATATATATATATATCTCCACACAATAATTTGCTACTAAAACCTAACAAATAGTTGGTATATGTTTCTTGACTGAATAAATGAATAAAGGAATGGCCACTAGCTATTCTAATCTAATACTGAGAATTTGAGTTGTTTAAAGGAGTCATTACTTTTTCTATGCATACTATTTTTATTATTTCTCTAATTTGCTTTTCTCATTCTAATTTGGTGATTATGCAAATTCTGAGGCTTTTAATTATCACTGACTCTCCATGCAAATACATAAGGGCTCAGAAACACTATTAGGTAAAAATAAAACTACTGTAAGTTTTCAGGCAAGCAGTAGTGGAGATACTTATTTTCTTGTATCTATTCTACGAATTATTTATTTAACATTTTAAAACTTATATTAATAGACATCAAATGTATCCTAAAACTTCAAGATTTTTGCTACATAGACTCAGCAAACTAGAAATACAAGTGCAAACTAGAAATACAAGTGAATATCCACAAAATGAAGAAAAATGTTGATATAGAACTTAAGAGATAGCATCAAAAGAAGTGGTGAAATTTTTGGGTCTTTCCTGAAGAGTTAAAGAATGTATGGAAAAACAAGATTAGCTGCTCTTTACAACTATGTTTACATTGCATTTTTCTAATGAAAGTAAATTAAAAATGAAACACAGAGGTCAGAAAGGAAAAATGGAAACCAATGTTCCAAGATACATGTGAATTTCTATGCAGAAAAACTAAGTTATGCCCTCATCCCTTGAAAAAGAACTCAAAATAACAAGTGAATATAATATTTTGGTTAAGTGTAAATATATAAAGCTCAGTTTAACCTTTATATATTAGCATAGTTAAATGATGAAAAAAATGATTCAGATGAGTATGAGAAAATTATAAAATGAACACAGATACAGAGAATAAAAATTGAAAAAATACTGAAAGTCATGAAAAACTGACGCTAAAAGACTTTAAATAAAATCTAAAGAAATGCAATATATAACATTATTATAGTTTATTATAGTTAAATTGTTTAATTTAAAAGTCAAGTATATCTTAATTGATTTACAAGTATTAAATTCCAATAATAAATGTAGAACAATCTTTTTAGAGAAATTGTCCAAGTCATTCTAAAATTACATGAAGGCACAAATAATTTGTAGAGTCAAAATAATCTTGAAAGTAAAGATCAACTTTTAAAAATTAATATTATCCTGTTTCAATATTTTTTCATAACAAAACTTCAATAAAAATATAAGAAAACATAAATGAGTAGCTGGATCCCAGTTAGTAAATTAACACATAGGTTAGTCAACTGATTTTTGACAAGGTTGTAAAAATGATTCAACAGATGAAAAGCAGTCTCTTATACAAACTTCACTGGAAAAATATATTGCATATCCATATTCATATTACATCATTTGTAGCATGCAAAGACATTAAGTGTTCCTACTGAAAGTAAGTTAAGAGCATTGTGATCTTGAAGTTAATTAATGCCATGAGTTTAATGAATTATTTCTTAAATGGAAGGAAGAACAGAAAAAAAATTGTGAAGTGGTTTTAGTGAATATTTTTAAGCTATTGCTCATCAATTGTCTATCTGTCTATGAATGATATTTCCCACTAGACAGAAAAATATAAGCCATGTATGAGAGATTCAGAATGTTTCTTTTATAATTCAACAAACAAGTAATTCTTTTATGGGTTTCAAGCACAATTAATGATATGACACACAGCCCAAGTTCAGTGACCAAAGGACTTCAACAAAATGTTCAGGAAGCAAGACTTCAATGATCAGTAGTTCTATTTAAAATTGCTCAAGGTATCTTATAGAAAATGTATGGTAATAAAAATAAAGTGTGACCTCATGACCAATAAAATGGATAACATTCAATTAAATTACAATAGAGAAGAAACCAATTAACCTGAAGTCTCATGTATTACAGTCTGAGTGAAATAATTTTTATGTTGGAAGATATTTTATCATTTTCTTATAAAGTTAACATATACTACTAATGTCTTCATTCCAGTCTTAGCTAATTACCTAAGAAAACTAGGAACATTTTAAATCAAAACACTGTCATACATTTATGTGTGCCAGCTTTAATTATAGTATAGATGAACAAAAACAAACAACTGGTTGTTCAACAAGGAAATTGCAAGCAAATTATGACATGTCTCTACAATAAAATTCTTCCCATAAATATAGATATGTAAAGCTACATGTTTGAGTTTCAACTACATTATATTCCTTGAAGGAATCCAGACAAAAAAGTAAACACTGAATTTTTCCTTTTATCAGAAAGTAGCCTGAGGTGTTAGAAATGGTAGCAGTAGTAGCCTCTGTGTATAACACAAAGATTGATCAAGAAATATAAGATGGTACTTTCTAGATATAATGATCAAATTCCACATCTTAATAAGCAATGCTTTATCTGTTAAATTCCAATGGAATTTTAAATAAATTGAGTACATTTTATTCCTTATAAATTGTATCTCAGTTTGTAAAACATAATATAATTGCCTGACATGATTGAAGGCTCATATTTGTAATTTCTCAGGAGGTTGTAATTTCTCATATTTGTAATTATTCAGGAGGTTGAGCCTGGAGAATTGATTTGAATTTAAGGCTACATAGTTACTTTCAAACCATCCTAGGGTACAGAGTGAGATAATATCTCTACAACAACAGAAAAATATTGAAGGGATAAGAATTAAAAAAAAGTACTACTTGCTTCCAGTTAGCATTTTTCAAAACATAATTGAATAATAGATTCTTCAAATAATTAAAATAAATTGAATAACTACAGTGTTCAAATAGTTGAATACCAAACTTTTCTAACGTCACAAGAATGCTTTGGGTACAAATAAGAGAAAATTCATTCAGCTACTGTTGACAATGAAATACAGGCTAGTCATTCCGGGGATAATGCAGATTAAACCTCTCTGTCTTCTTTTCCAAATACTATGTGACATACTACCAAGCCATATCAAAAAGGATGATAAGGAAAACATTCCTACCTAAGTGTTTATAATTATTAAGGTAAGGCCACACGGAAGAAAATCCCTCCATGTTGGTTAGGGCTTTGTCTAGTCTAAGAAAGAAAATCACTTAAAAATTGAATTAGACAAATGACTTTTGTGACTAATTTGAATTGACCTTTTGGGCCTCAGTTGGCATTTTTTTTTCTGTAATTTGGACATCGCCCAATACTAAAGAATAAGGGTTCATTTTTGTAGGGAAAAAATTGAAGATGGGGGCATCATTTATACAATAACAATCTACTACACCAGATTCTCAGACTGATTCCAATACCTTGATGTTTCAGCATAGCTGTTTGAATTTCTAAGAGATATTCAGTGATTCATGTTGGTCTAAAGACAACATGAACAATTCTTTCCTAGTGCTTCAAAAGTAGTAAATGCAATTTTTGGAACTGCTTAAAATGATTAGTTGCTAAATCAAATGCAGAGATATAGTGAAAATCTCAAGCCTCAGTTTCTATCACAAGAAGCAATGACAGAGGCTTTCATAGAACCAAGCACAACAGAACATAAAAAGTAAAAACAAAGAGTGTACTGTATTATTTCAGGTTTCATATTTAAGTAACTGAATTAAAATACCACATGTCTCTAGGTGGAAATAGATATTAAGAAAAATTGTAAAATATATCTGAATGTATGTGTATGTATAGATACAGATATATGTACACATATATGTATATGAAAGTAATCTCAACCATTCTTGTACATTCTGATACTGTATAAACAAAGTAGAAAAATCAGTTCCTTATTGGGATATTTTTCCCAATTTATATTTTGGGATAAAATGCCAGAAACCCCCTTGGACAGAGAAACTACTTAGTGCAGGGACTCATATTTGGTCAATAATGAGAATAAGTGATTATTTAGAACTCAGACATAAACAGAACATCTATGTCATCTTTCACTCTCATATGCAAACTTTAGCTCCAGGGAACAAGAGCATGCAGATATGAAACTTGCAGAACTTTGACACGCAGGTATGACTCAGTCATAATATCATAACTCACAATAGCAGTAAGTACCTACGCAAGATTAGGCCCTTCAACATAGTGTCATGGAGAAGTTGCCATGAAGTCCCACCCCTTCCTGTTGAGATATTGACTGTTAATGATTGTTGGGGGGTTGTTAATTTTTTTCAAAAGTGTAGGTAATGTCTTGGAAGGAAGAAAGAATTTAAAATAAAACAAAACAAAAACAAAACAGAAAGGCGATGATAGATTGCATGCAAAATGGTTACAGTCAAAATAAGGTAGATGTGTCTGTAAATACATGTATGCATACATATGTAGTTTTTAAAACTAAAAAGTAAAAGATGGAAGGAAGGAAGGAAGGAAGAAAGGAAGGAAGGAAGGAAGGGAGAAATAGCTTTTTATTTTTAACAAAGGTGTCTTTCCTCAGAAACTCTACTTTATTTCTTATTCTTTTATCCCATTTTTAAAAATTGCATAAAAACATTATTTCCTATAGTAAGCTGATGAAGAGGCTTATTAATTAAAATATGATAAATGAAAAGAACTATAAATATCTGTGGATATTTACTTCATAAGCTTTATTTTCATATGAGGAAATGTCACCATCATTCTGAGAACAGGTGTGTACATTTACATTAAATAAATTATTCATTTGTTAATATTGTGGAATTGTTTTCTAGCACATGAGGGTTAGAAAAAGAAGCCAGAATAATCTCCATCTTTTGCATTATGCATTATAGTCTTAAGAAAGAATTTTCTTGGGGAAACAATTCACAAACAGACTCACTTGTATCCCTGGGGTGCTATAGTAAGTAACACTAAAATCCAGTAAAAATTATTGGATTTATTTTGATTCTCTGCTATCACCTTTAGTTAATGGTATAAAGGCTTCAGTTTCTAAGCTCATAAAATATGACTTGGCTGGTTTGAATATTTTCTTAATTCCTTTGGGGAAATTCAAAGATTGCTACTTTTTATTTTTCTGTCGTTTTGGGAAACTTTACTCACCGTCTTTGAGCAGCTCTTCTCAGAGTTTGAGAATGCCACTGCATTGTGTCTGGCATGCTGGGCAGGCACAGGTCACCGAAGGAGCTGATTCTGTTGTCTAAACTCACTGATTGTCTTGCCTAAGCAGCACAATTGCAAATTCCTTTTCCTAGAATTCTGGGACTTGTATGGTATCAATTTGCATCTTGTTTTATTTTCCTATCTGAAGATAATATAACACTCTCCAAGATGATACTTATGTTTTTTGTTTATTTTAATCATACTTCTCTCTGAGATTAATGTGTCCTACGTATGATTTTTCAAATCTATATCCCAGATACTTTGGGTAGTATATTATGATATGTAGGTTTTTATATACTATGGATAATGTAGTTGTTATTTTTATATTGAGCATCTAAGATTCAGTCCATTTTTTTTCAAGTTATATTGTGCGAAAGCTAGTTTCTAAAAGTTTTGCAGAGTCACTTGTATCTATGCCCAAATGTATACAGCTCAAGCACTGTTACCAGACATAAGTATCTCATGGGTCTGTTACCTTTGCTTCCACCTATAAATTCACGGTTGTCGAATTTATAAGGCATGAGACCATGATTTCAGACACTATTCTACTGGAACCCATTTCCAGCTTCTTTTTATCTAGCCTTTCTAAACATCCTCAAGCTCTAAGATTCACTCCATCCATAGCTCTTGAGTAGAAAATTAGATTATTTTTCTCCAAATTTTAAAATGAATTCCTCCCCCGATGAAAAAAATATCAGAGAAAAGAAAGGGGAAAGAGGACAGGAAATTCCCATATGCCTTACAGCATCCATTTCATGTTTGAGATCAGAAAACCTTAGCACTTTTAGAGACCCTCTCTTTCTACACACAGCAGTTCTCATACGTGAAGTTTTAATATAACATGAGAGGAACAGCAAATAGAAATCACCAGAGCATTTATAATTAGAGTTCTAAATTTTTCCTCAATTTGTCTATCATCTGTTTTCCAGGATTCTCAGAGTATCCAGTGATTTCCTTGTCATCCATATTTGAATTTATTTTAAAATGATTGAAGATTGACATTTATCTTCTTATTTTTCCTGCTTTTCCCTAGCTACAAAATCTTTCTCTCTTCTCTTTGAATGGAAAAAAAGAACATGCTTAAACAAGATCTCATCATATCCCCCCTACACTAATGGTTCCATTTGTAAGGGGTAAATTATTTGTTAGTATGAAAATATTTTGGAAGGAACTAAATGAAACATTACACATGGTAACTCTTGTTCCTTTCTTTTCAGAAGAATCAGAGAAGTCAAAGGGAGGAAAGGTGACATAACTATAAATATTAGTGATGTTAAGAGACTATGTTAATAGAGTTTGGTATGTACTTCTGAGAAAAGAAATTAAAAATCTACTTTATTTAGGGGAATTATCAGTGAATATTTATCTGTGTTGAATGAAATAAACTAAACTAAACATAAATAATATGTTCATGATACTGTGAAGATTAAAAAATTAGTAAATACAAAACAGAGGAATGTATTGTTTAAGAGTAGATTCTGACAGTAGGAACACATAGGTACACAGAAAGACATTTGGGAAGCTACAAATAGACTGCCAACACCATTTATCTTCTACCCTGTATTGATATATCCAAAGATAAACTGATGATCCTTAATTCTAAAGCCCCAATCCTAGACATTTTCTGGCTAAATATTATCTTCCCTAAATAGCCCACTATGCAATATTAGCTTGCTATTTCTTGTATAACATTTGTTCTGTGAAGGCTAAATGAAATATCTTCTTTATTGTTATCTTCTATGATACTTTTCTTGGCTTAGTGTTATTGCAAAGCTATGATCTCAATGCAGAACACTCACAGTTATTTCCAGAGCCAATTTGCTTTCCATCATGCTAAAATGGAGAGGAAAAAAATATTCAGGCCATATCTACAGAAAATAAATCATAAATTTATTCTTTTCGGTAAAGTTCTGATTCCATTGAACTCTTCTCTTTTCTCCATTAGGGATACAAGGATTGGAAGTAGACAGACACAAGTGTGTCAGGGTTTCCCCCAACTAGCTGTGGGACTTTGGAACATAACCTGATACCTGGAAACTTTTATACTCTCCTTATCTGCCCAATCACACTGATTTTTTTTTCTAAAGAACACAATCTAGTTGTTATGATAGAAATTAGCAAGTCCTCACTGAAGCATAGGGCTCCCTATCAGATGGTAAGTGGATAATACAAAAAAGGCATCCTAGCCATCTACTTGATTTTATCTACCTGATTTTGTTGTGCATAGACACAAACTTGAGGTTTTGGGTAACAGAATGCCATTTTGGATTTGCCAAGCAAAATGATTATATAATTCTTAATTCAAACCAGTAGACTGATTTATAAGTGAATTATTTTAGTTTTAATAAAAAATTCAGGCCCAAGATGTATTAAATTATTTCATTAGTTTGATGCTTCACTCTGTGTTCCCACTTGCTGTGCCTTAGCTATTATGCATTGCTGCTAATACAGAGACTTGTGATCATCTTCTTGCCCTTGGGTTGAGATAAAGTGTGCATTTTCTAATTCTACAGGGCATACACAGAAAGGAGTAGGCCATGGAAGAGATTTTTCCATTGTTGCTGCTTTTTTTGCATTATTGAACATGGGCTCAGCTGCTTGGCTTTTTTGGCTGTTCACTTCCAGAGGCTGGGCCTCATTTTACTCTGATTTTTGCTGTTAATAAGTTACAAATAAATCTGCTGAAGATTGCTTTAACTCCTAGACCACTTATTATGTAGATGATTCAGATTCAGAGATACTAGAGTTTTCAGTAGTTATGCTTTTGATTTGGGGGACAGAAATCAAGGTATGGTTCTTTGCAGTAATACAATGAGCAATTTAAGGGAGACTGTTTGAATGAGAATCTCCTGCAGAATCTTCCTTGTGATTGAGTTGTAAAAAATTTATCAGCAAAGTCAGTGATAGAAGATAGAAGGGAGGATAGTGGTGGATAGAATCAAGCTTGCTTGTGTTTATGATAACAAGCTGAATTCCACAGCCTTCTTCTGCTTATGCCTTTAAGCTCCATATTTTCATGTTCTTTCTGTGTCCTCATTCCTTCCATATCTTTTAGAACTAAACTGAAAGAAACTGTCTCTCATATTAAGCATAAGTGATAAAAACCTTGATGTTAACCCTTAAAAGTGTCACCTGAGCATGAAGTGTATATCAAACTTCAAGCTGAATTGATGACACTTTACTGGTATATCCAGCACTGTTTTTAGGATTTATATGGCTGATTTAAAGTCCCACACATTTCTGTCTTTGTAAAGCTCTACTAGATTTGGGTCATTGATTTTCCTGACAGCTCTTTCTAAGGACAGAAAATATTGCATAATATTATTCCACTCCTTGTAACTATACGCAATTAGACTTTCCAGGGAACTGATTCAAGTCTTCATTGATTCACAGAAAGAGCAATAGATTGTCTGTTTTGTTTTGGGTTTTTGTTGATGTTGTTGTTGCTCCTGCTGCTGCTGTTTTGCTTTTTTTTAGGATAAACTGAGGAGTGTCTTCATCTCTTCTCTTGTATACCTTGACTGTACTGAGTCATATAAAGAAGATGTTGGAAACTGGAGTAAATCAAGTTTGTTATCTCCTACACTCTTATTTATAATTCACTGATTTATGTACTGAGGTCCATACCCATGGCAACAAAGGTGACTATTTTTTAAAGAAGCCCAGAAAAAGAAAATAAAATGAAGACATTCTTCTTACACACGCGTCTACATGAAGATTCCCAGACACTACTCAGTGTCTTCTAGGTCAGTGAGAGTGCTCTTGCATCCTGAGGATATTGAGGATATCTGCTTTGTCTAATAATAAAAACTATTTTGTTTTTCCTGCTGCATGGGAATATTTTTTTTTATTTTTCAGAAACTTTATTTAATGTGTTCTGTTTCATAGTACTCAGGGATTCATAATACAATGCCTTTCCATGAACCTCAGTGCCTCTAATTGTCCTGACCTGGTATCCCTGTTTTTCTTTCCCTGAGACATAAGCTCATACTGATTACTTTTTCTCTCAGCTCAAAGGCTGTTCCCTGGAAAAACATGCTCTGGGCTTTTATGCTGGGTCAGGCAGGCTTCACTGATTTTCCTTCCCAGAAGCTCCTTTTAATTTTTACTCAAAGTACTTTGGTAGTTGGTAACTATATTTTGTGATTATTTCAGTATAATTTTTACCTCATCTAGCCTCTGTGTTTCAAATGACAGGAACCTTGGCTACTGGATTATTATTTAAGTCTAGCACCTGACACAATGTTAATGATTAATTGAACTGGTATTTATTTAGCTATTTGTTGAATGTATTAAAGAACTTTTAATTTCTCTTTTTTTAAGACTTCAGTTAACTGGTTATTGTATTGGTAACTTTAGTGCCATAATGTAAATATCATATGGCTAAAAATAGAAACATATTTCTTACAATTGTTGAGGCTTGAAAACCTAGATCAGTTTTAGTTGATGTGAATCTGAGGTTTTGATATTGTTTGTTTTTATGATGGTAGGAATTTTGAGACAAGGAGCCGGGATCCTTTCTATGTACTTCAGATTAGCCTTGTTCCTCCAGCTCAATATCCCAAATACTATGATTATAAATTCTGTACCATCAAAACCAGCAGGTGTAGTTCTTAATAGCTTGCTTTTGGGTGTTCAGAATGTAAACTATATATACCTTACTACAAGAAAACAATTTGAAAGAAAACATAAGCCATTCTACACTTGAAATCTTTTTATTTATGTGTGTGTTCATGTGCAGTAGAATGAAAGATAGATAGCTTTCTTATTTCTTAAAAGGTCACTATATAAACTATTACACCAGAGAAACAACAGCATATTTGTCTGTCTCACTGTCTGTTTGTCTCTCCTTCCCCGCCTCATGTGTGTATGTGTATAATGTGTATTTGTATAATGGAAATTGAATCATGATTGTGTTCCTGAAAATCCCTACAGTTTGATGTATACAAGATGAAGAAAATGGAAGGTTAGTAGAATCATTCAACTTCACCTGAAAAGACATCTCTCAGTCCAAGATTAAAGACTAGAGAGCAGAGGTGTCATTAATGGGCATGTAAGTCATAGTATAAATTTGTTAGATTAATAAGAGCTAGATATCTTTGCCAAAGAAAGAACAAAGTTTGCCTTTTCTCTCCCTTTTATGATTCTATTAAGGTTCCTTACAAGGTTAACTTATACTCATTCACACTAGAGTAGAATATATGCTTTGTAATTGAAATGTCTTTTAGGAAAACCCTCATTACCATACCCAGGAATAATGTAGTATCTGTTAGTTAAGTCATCACATAAATTAACCACCCTAGTTACTGACCCTTTAGTCATTGACCTAAACATCATAATTAATGTCTCTCACCATCATATTTACTAACCTAATGATCAAAGTCACTGACTATTATTACCATGATACTTATCAATGTAACTGTCAGTCACTGATTCCACCATCATTATCATTAACCTAGTCTTCATACTAAATGAATTTTCATAATAACCACAAGCTTAATCATCGGAATCATCAACAATCAAAGTTACAGAACCTAACCATTACAAGAATCAATTTATCTATCACATTCACCAACCTTTACCATCGTAATCACAAAACTAACTTCTGTTGTCACTTACCCTAACAAATCAAAATCTCCAACCTAACCACCGTAGTCAGTAATCCTAGCATTGTAATCACCAATGGAAACCATTATGATCGTCACACTAATCTTCCTAGTTAACTGATCCTAACAATCATAACTACTAACTTTAATTTCATAGTCATTGAACCTATCATATTTACCAACCTAAAAATCACAGTTATTGATTTAACCATTATAATCACAACATCATGACTAATTCTTTTTTCTTTTGGTTTGGTTTTTGTTTTAGTTGTTTTTGTTTTGTTCTGTTTTGTTTTTTTGAGACAGACTTTCTCAATTATAACTCTGGCTGTCCTGGAATTCATTCTGTAGACAAGGTTGGCCTTGAACTTAGAGATACAGCAGCCTCTGCTTACTGAGGCTGGAATTAAAGGAGTTTATCTCCACTGCTTGGCTATCATTACCAATTCTATAATCCACAACCTAATTAGCATAGACAATGACAGCCATAAACATAACCATGACAAACACCATCTGTCTTAGTTTATTGTGTTTTTGTTGTTGTTGTTGGTGGTGGTAGTTTGTTTTTTGTTTGTTTGTGTGTTTGCTTGTTTGTTTTGCTGTAAAGGTAATTTATAAAAAAAAAAAAAGAGTTAGTTTAGGCTTATAGTTCACGATAAGTCCATGATGGCAGCTAGAGCAAAAGCCTAGGCCTCAAATATTGAACCTAAGCACAAAGCAGAGATTGAACTGGAAATGAACCAAGGCTTTGAAACCTTAAAGCCTTCCAACAGTAACTTACTTCTCAGAGTAAGCTTACTAAACCTACACAAATGTACAACCAATGAGAGACCTAGTTTTCAAACACTTGAGCATATGGGGAACATTACTACTCAATTCAAGACATCCTAACCATCATAATCACCACTGTGACAGGATTTGGATCTAAGGCCTATAAGGAGGACCAGGCTCATTGAACTTGCATCACTTTTTCACACAACCAAATGTTGTTAAACTTGGGGCTTGGGTTGGGGGGTACAATTAGTCATATGGCATTGAATTCTATTCTACTTGAAGTCCCCAGTCCTTCCAAGAGACATTAACTCATTGCTCTACACTTTTAACCTTCTTTCTTAGGCGGCAAGTACAGTTGTAAGTTTATAGTTTATTCTTAATTAAAAGTCTGGTGCAGGATGGTAACAATAGAAATATGCTCATTGGCAGACATAGAAATTGTTCTTTATACATTAACATGATAAACATTCAGTTGAATTTTAGTGTTTGCAAATAAGTACCACTGTGCTTCCATATTCTTCATCTGGAGTTTACATTCTTAAAGCTTGTATTATTCACTTCAAGTGAACCCTAACTGTGTTTATCTGCCTCCACAGGAAAATCTTGTATTTGTCTGCAAAAACTCTATTTAACTTTAATATTATTTTTATTAACTTACATAAGATAATCACCTAGAAGTGTCACTCCTAAATAACTTTTTAAAAAATACTATCTTTATTTCTTGTGTAAAGGCTTCTTGTTTTCTGTTTTTCTTTTTTGTGTGGGCACTGGCAATTGTAAGATTGAGAACTTAGGGCTACCAATGTGAAAGGTTCTCTATTTTTTTCTTCCCTATTAAAATTCCTCCTGGTTGTCTGTTATGTTGAATAAAAAAAGAAAACACCATCTCATATTCTTCCTTTTCTCCTCAATTTTAGTATAAGTTCTCTCTTTCTGTACTTGATTTTTTTTAGGTTTCATTGAATGTGAAAATGAATGAAATGATGTTAGAAGAAATTTACTGTAGGAATTCACTGCTAGTTTGGCTGGTTATTGTTAAGGGATTCAGTGAGTTGTATCAGGTGAGAACCAGGTGTGTGAACATGTTTGTTGAATCTGGTATTAAAAATCAACACTGAATAGCATATCCCTCTGAAAAAGTAGTTTCACAACATACTGCTGTAATGACAGTGTCATATTGACTAGACTTGTGGAACAAGAAATAAATATTTTCCTCTCTACTTCACTCCATTTGAATTTCGTACCAGGAAAAACCTTCTTAAATGTAATAATTCTTATAACTTTATGATTCATTCAAAATAAAGCCAAGAGAATTGATGACAGAAGTGATAAGGTACATGTAAAATGGTAAAATCCTATCAGTTGGCTATGCTGATTAATTTCCTAATTGTGTAGATCTATTTGGTACTTAAGACCCAAGAAAGGACAAATTTATCTATTAAAGTGGTAGCAAAAAACATTATATATTGAACATCCACTTAGTTTGCAAGTAATGATGAAGGAAAAATAAGTTGAATTGAGCATTGTTTCTGCATTCCAGAGTATCATAGTCTACCAAAAAAAAAATTCTTGAGTGGTTATAATGAGTGGAAAAGGGAGAGTGAGAGATTAAGATTGTTATGATTATTTCAACAGAAATTAAGAGGACTGTCATTTATGGAAACTATAGAATACTTTTCTGGGTGGTAGTATTTGTACTCTGAAGGATAAAAGAGAAACAAACAAGTGAGCAAGATAGTGCTGGGTATTAGAAAAACTGAGAAGAACATAGTTCTAGATGGGAAAAAAAGAGAGTCATTTCTTGCTTATTAAGTGATTATAAAAGAAGGAACGTGGGAGGAAACAGAAATCTGTGAATGATACTGAGATTGGAGAAGCAATCAGATTTGCTGAGGCAGTATGCATTGTGGACATGAGGCAGTGGAGATAAAGAAACGTACTAGAAGGTTTTTTTGTATATGTTGAACTTTGGATTTGACAAACAAGTTAGACACAAGGTACTACAATCTAATTTGGATCAGTAGATTTTTTTATTAATGCTGTGTTTAAGGGAGAATAATATATAATATAATAATAATATATATATATTATATATATATATATAATATAATAATAATAATAATAATGCTGTACTAAGGAAAGAGAATGGTGGAGTACAAGAGTTATTGGAGAAGGGGAAAATATTAGATTTCTGAGTGAAAAGTATGTTTTTGAAGCCTTAAACATCAACTAATCTAAGAAAAATCTAGCTTTCAACCAGAGAGTGTACACTCAATGTTTCTGGATTTATATTTAGACATGATTCCCAGAACTTTGTGTTAAGAAAAACTAGTAAAAATTCTTTGGTACAAGTTGATACCCTGCATTGACTTCTGCTACATTGAATAAATAAAGTTACATGATATTCTAGTTTCATTTCTGTCTTTGTGGTAAAATACCCTAAAAAGAAGCAACTCAGGGAAGAAATTCTAGGTTACCATTTTATCTTAGGGAAGTTAAGGAAGAAACACAAAACAATGAGTCTCATCTGGTCAAGAGCTGAGAGAGAATAAATGCATAAACCCATTCTTTTTGTTTATACACTATGGAGCTCCTAACTGGAATGATACCGCTTATTTTCAAGCTGAGTCTTCCCACATCATTAAGGAATCACAATGATCTCCCATACACATCCACGTGGTTAACCTGATCTAGTCAATGGCTCTTTGAGACTCTATATATTGTGTCAATCTGAAAATTAAACTGTCACTCATTATTTGTATTTTATTATTATTAATTTATTGCATTTTGTTTTATTGCTTATTTATTTCCATTAATATACAATGAAAGAAATATAAACCTGTAGATAAAATCCTAAAATAGGCTTAAGAAAGGAGGATGTAATAGCAAGAAGAAATGCTTTTTGCCTTAAACAACTTATTTTTAAAATAAAGTATTTTGATATGCGTGCTACCTCATGAGAGCAATACACTTTTGACTTTGCCCCAAAGTTCAGGACCTGGGTAATTGAATATTGACAGGAAAGATAGGAAGGGAGAATGTAAATGGAAAAACTGTAATTCACATGAAACAAATATAAACTGGTATTTATTTTTTCCTGTTTAATGTCTTGATTATTTTTCATACTTCTGTTTGAATTGTAGGTAATGAAGTTCCTTGTATTTGTCATTAACTGGAGTTTGAAATAAGTACTTTTAATTTCAGTTGTGTATTGGAGACAGCATGGTTAAATTAGTAATGCTAGAATGTGATTATTTTAGCAGTTTAATGACAAAGTATCAGAAATCCACAACATGTTATTTGCTTTTGAAAATAACATTTTTTCACTACACTTGCATGTTTAGTGCTCTTTAGTTTGCTGGTTGTTCCCCTTATTTAGTTACTATAAAGATCTTGTGAGACACTGTGACTCATTCCTTGATTTCTGTCTTCCTTGAGCCTAATCCTGTCATAGATGTTCCTGGTATTCACAGGAAGCCCTCATCCACACTAACTCCACTTGTACTAGTCAGCAGCCTCTAGCACTGATGTGACAACTTAGTCTATTTCCTTATCCTGACCTCTATTATTTATAGCTATATCAAGGGAATAGTATAAGAGGAAGTGGAATAAACTCCTTAAATTGTACCTGAGCTCTTAATAATTTCGATGCTGTGAATGCATACACTGATGCTGAAAGAACTTAGATGTAAATATGTATTAAATCAATTAAATGAATGAAGACTTGCTTTAATTGCATAACATTTCTTTGTCTACATTTCTTCATCTGCCTATGGAGTACTTCCAAATATTTCTGCAAAAGTTAGAGAGGAGTTTTAATACAATAGTCAGATTCATAAAAGAAAGATATTATTTGACTACAACCTATTATATCCAAGGTAACTACATAGTACTATTTTTCTTATTGATTTTGAAAGACTTGGATAATTCCATGTTAGCTGTCTTACAAATACTGAAGCTATTTTTCACAACAGCAGTGACTCAGAATGCATAATTTGTACACTGACAATCATATAATTTCTACATGAGCACATCCAAATGCAAAATTGTCAGGAGAAATCTAGTAGGACCACCTATGTGAAGTCAAACATCTTCATTTCTCTCTTCTTGAGAAATATATTTTCTCATCTCAGAAGAAGAATTCTTAGGGCAAGAACTGTCCAGAATGTTTGCTAATGCCCATGGTATCTCTGAAGCTGCCTTCAGTCATCTCTCTCTCTCTTCTCTTCCATTAAAGCATAAGGAAAGCAAAAGTAATTTGCTCGACTAGCCTAGCAACCGGTTCCCCTGTGATTTGGCCATGAACTTTGGAGTGGCGGCGATATTTCCATAAATAAATTGGAGCTTTCTTATTGACAGGAATACAACTAATACAAGTAATGTTTAATATAGATTGTGCACTGAAGCTTTCCAGTAATTCAACAGATATGTGCTTTATTTGATGATACAGTCTATCAGTGATGATGGTTTCAGAGTATATAATAATGGCTGCCAAAAGTGTAGTTATCATAAGTAAGAGGCACACAAGTGTAAAGATGTGTTATTTTGAAATTAATAGGTTTGATTTATAGTAAGTGATGTGTCTTTTGTGAATTAAAATTACTTCATTATGCTTCTTGGATTTTTCCCTTGAAGAACCAACTACTTTGTTGAAAGTGTAGTCTTTTATTTTTTTCTTTTATTTTTGGTAGGAGAACTGGCTGTCTTTTTAAAATAGCACTATTTCTTTAGTAGTATTTCTACTTGAGGATTTTTTTTTTTTTTTTGCATATTACGCCACATTCTCTCATAGTTCGTATTTTACCATTTTTCTTTGTTTCTCACACATTTTGTTAAGAAATCAACAATTTTTTGTAAGCTGTTTAAAATTTGCTTTTGGGTTTGATTAGACATTGTGGTAGAGAAAGTCCTAAGAACAGACTCAACTTGTCATTTAGCTTTCTAGTGGGCTTCAAAGAGACGTACATAACTGACCTCACCGAGTAGAGTATTATAACATTAGAAAATGAATGTATATATATATATATATATATATATTAGGATTGCCCAAGTTCAGCTTTGTTAAGCGATGACAAGAAATTTATTTACATGTCTTGCATGTTATCATCACTAACAAGAAGATAATATCAGACTCCATTAGGCACTTCCTGGGATCCAACAGGCCACTCCTGGCAGCCAAGCCGGTAAGCAAATCCTTACCACTCTCTCTATTCCTTCAAGTCTAATCCACTAGTCTCATTCTTACCTCTGCAGCAAGAAATCTCCCCCTGCCTCATCTATAACGAGTCCCTTAATAAACTTCTTCACCTAACTCTTTGCTTTAGCACATCTCCAACTCAAAGAGGCACTTCCTGTAAACACACAGGCCATTCAAACCAGTAAACCATTTAGGATAACTGCAAAACTTCAATTCTCTTCTGCTCCTAGAAATCAAATCCCCCCAATCTCATCCCTAGCTCTGCAATAGAAATTATCAGTAGCCATCCCTCTCCCCATTCTCATATGTCCAGCTGACCTAGGATTCTGGGGTCCAGCCTCAGCAACAGCTGGATGAGGGTCAGAAAAAGACACAAGAAAGGCATGAATGGACTGGTGATGAGAGAGAAGGAAAGGATGATGAGTCTGATTAAAAAGACAGCTGGCTAATGAAGTCAGCCAGTGAGGTAGCTAAAAGCTTTTGCTCTCTTGACTGAAAATCACTCTATCTTTATTTACTAAAAGTATATTAAAATCTCACAGTTTACCAAGGTCAAGCACATTCAAATTTCATATAAGTTTCGTAGTTATATTTTTCTCAAAAATTCCCATGTCTGCTAGGCACACTAAGCAAGAACAATCTTAACTAATAACCTTAACAAACTTAAGTAACAGCTTAATCTTCGACTTAGTTTTTCCTCAGAAAACCTCTAACAGAATAGTTCATTAATTGTTTGCTGGATGCCCTGCTTGCAGTTTTAACATATATCAGACAGACAGAAGGACACAAAGGTGACAGAAAGAAATTCTATAGATCTTACACTTTCTCTAGTTTTTCTACTTCTTCCCTGTATCTACCCAAACTTCAATTACATATTACTTTAGCATTAATAGCATCTATTTCTCTTTTCCTTGACTACCAATTTTACTTTTTTGGGGGAGTTCTCTGTGGCTTCAAGATAGTATTTAGATTTAAGCAGTTTCAAACTTAAACAGAGATTTAAGCTTCAAGTATTAATCACATCTATCCTAGGTTTAAAATTCATAATAGTTTCTTCACATGCTATGAACATTGTCTCTAGGTAGGCTTTCTTTTCTTAAAAAAGACAAGCATCTCAGGGGCGATTATCTATATAGCATGTCTTTCCAGACATGCTAACTCCCCTATCCAGTCTCCGCAGCCCCTGTCTTTACTGGGGAATCAGTGCCTTTTGTGCCAGGAAAAGTTCTGTAATACATCTCTCTCATTCTCTGTGAAATATCAGGTCAAGGATATTATACATTAAACAATTCTCACATATCCTTAGGTCTTGAAGGTCAGTAAGACTGTTATTATTATTATTTTTAGTGTTGAAATCACTATGCCCTTGTTCTCTATAATGTGTTCCTTTCCCAGTTAATTAGAGCTGAATTAAGGATTACTTTTAGTTTTACCACAAAGTCAAACTGTTGTGGCTGGCTTTTTAAGGTTTATGGAGCATGTACATAGGAGAAATACAGCAAGAGGGGAAATCTGCTGCATTGACCATTTGTGCTGGCCAACCTTCTTATCGTTAAATTATTGAATGGGGGCAGTGTGTGCAAAAGCTCCTAGGAACCTGGTTCCAGAAGGTGGAAAAAGGTCAGGTATTTTGGCAGCTCTTAGTATGCCCAATATTCAGGATGATATGTCTCCACTAGATGCTAGTAACCCTATTACAGCAGGCCCTGAATATTCTAATGTAACGAAGCACAAAATAAAAGACCTTTAAAACAGTCTTTATGATTTTGATAGAAGTCTTTAATGATTAGATGAATAAATTCCTTTAGCCTATGAAAAACAAGCAACTAGTGTAAGTAAATGAATAAAACTGTTCAAGATTGAAAATACAAATAGAATCAGTAAAGAAGATCCAAACTGAGGGAATTCTGGAAATGAAACATTTACGAACTCAAATAGTTCCTAAATATAGGCAAATAGAGGCAAGCTTCATCAACAGTATACAAGAGATAGAAGAAAGACTTTTTGGCATTAAAGACAGGGTAGAAGAAATAGATACATCATTCAAAGAAAATGTTAAACCTAAATATCTCGTGATACAAAACATCCAGGCAATCTGGAACACTATTTAAAGACCAAATCTGAAAGCAATAGAAATAGAGGAAGGAGAAACCCTGGTTGAAGGTACAGAAATATTTTCATCAAAAATCATAGAAGAAAAATTTTCTTAGTTGAAGAAGGAGATTACTATCAAGGCACAAGAAGCTTGCAGAACACAAATAGACTGGACCCTCTGCATGAAATAATCAAACACTAAACAAATCACCAGTGCATTTTTTTTTCAGCCTCCTCTTCTGAGGGGTTCCCTGAGCTCTGAGGAGAGGGATTTGAAGAGACATCCATTTAGAGCTGTGCAATCCCATGGTCTCTCACTCTCTGTATAATATCTAGCTGAGAATCTCTGTATTTATTCCCATTTGCTGCAGGAGGGAGCTTCTCTGACAATAAGTGAACAAGACACTGATATATGATTTCTTTCTTAGATCTTTTGTCATTTGTGTATAGGAGGGCTAATAATTTTTTTTAGCCAATTTTGAATCCAGCTACTTTACTGAAAGTGTTATCAGCTGTGGGAATTTCCTGCTGCAATATTTCAGGAAAGTTATTTATGTATACTATCATATTTGAAATAAAGTTACTTTTACTTGTTTCTTTCAAATTTGTGCTATATTGAGTATATGAGAAAATCAACAATCTTTTTTGTTCTTGATTTTAGTGAAATTGCTTTATGATTCTCTCCATTTAAGTTGATGTTGGCAATGTGCTTGCTTTCAATTGTCTTTATTATGATTAAGTATTTCCCTTGTATTCCTAATTTCTTCAGAAATTTTATCACAATGGGATGTTGGATTGTGTCAGGGGTCTTTTCGTCATCTAATGAGATGATCATGTGATTTTGTCTTTTTTTTCTTTCATATGGCAGATTACATTTATATATTTATGTATGTATAATTGTATTTGTTTACAGTTTGGTGGTATTTGGGGGAGGGGTGACGTTGCATTTTGTTTTCCAAGTTTTGTGTGTTTTGTTGTATTTTTTGAGAAAGAAGGATTTAAAGTTGTGTGGGTAGAGACGGGAGAGGATCTGGACGAACTTGGGGAAGGAAAAGAATTTGATCAAAATATGAAAATTTAAAGACTAAGTAATAAAATAATCAAGTAAATAAATAAATACATGAAAAATCAACAGCAACTGTAAGCAAGTATATAAGTATTTTGTCACAGAATGTCTAGGTCTTTAGAGTAAATGTGCTAATTCAGTTTTATCACAGTTAAGAGCAAGAAGGTTAATTTTTATATGTAAAATACTCATTTATTGCAGAATATTCCAGTTTTTATAGATTGAGTACTCTTTTGGAATTTCAAGTAAGGAGTATGAAGCACTAAACTGCATCCTTTTCTTGGGCAGGTTGTCAGGTGTTAGGCCATGTGTATGGGAAGTGAACTTCTCTTAGGATAAAACTTTCTACCTTTTGATACATTGGCACAATTCAAAAATGGTCTAGAAGCTTTAGTTTTTAATGAAACATTTGCTTTGACAAGTCAAATCTGCTCTTGACAACTGTCTCATATTAATTGAAATGGAAGAACACAGAGTGTTCATATAAGTACAGGCTCTTAAAACGAAGGCAGAATAAGTGATTTTAGGAAATTGTCTTTTCCCACTGACTTGACATCTAATGGTTTCCTGCAGGCAAGGACCTTAGTGGGCTATTTGCTCAGCTATGTGTGTGTGGTGGTTGGGGTGTTAAAAAACAATGTCTAACAGTGGCAAAGGTACTCTGCAATACGGTTTTCCATTCATTTTGAGATTCCTAAGCATCTGTTTCTTACTGTGATCATTTTGGTTATATTCTTTTCAAAGAAGGCACAGATGTATAAGCAGAAAACAATTTTTCAAACATAGGAATAGATTTTAGAGTTTGAACAGTGTTGAAATTTCCGGTGTCAAATTGCAGAATAAACTTAAAATATTTATCTGGCCGTAACTGAAACCAATCCCTCTCTCCAAACTCAACCCCTACTTACCACCATTTTTCCCTATCATCTTCTCTTCTGTAATTTTCTAAAACTACTGAATCCACTTAGTGTTACCTATGTGTATATCGAGAGAGGACCATCCACTGAAGCATGGGCTAGTTTTAAGGGTAGTATCTCAGAAGAAAATTTACTGTCCCTACCCAGCAACCATTAATTGCAAATAATATTTCAGCAACAGTTGGGACCTCATGAGCCAGTACTATATATACTTAAATTATGGTTTTTGAGAATTTCATCCACATATATTGTGCACTATGATCATGTATACTCTTACAGACTGTCATCAAATTCTCCATCCTTCTAACTTCTTCTTCCTCCTATATAGATTCCTCCTACATGGTCTTGGTTTCTAAAGGTTTTATTCTGGTAGCCATTGCAATGTGTTTATACTGCAATGGCCATGTTACAGCCAGAAAACATCATTTTACACAATCCTTTCCCGTGCTCTGGCTTATATAATTTTTCTATTTCCTTAAGCAATGTTCTCTGGGCCTAGGAATTGACATATAGATGTCCTATTTAGGATTGAGGACCCAACAGTCAGTTACACTTATCCTCAGCATTTTGACCAGTGACAAGCCTCTTCACTAATCATCTTCTTTTGTATTAAGAAAGGTTATTTGACCCATGATCACTGCAGCATGAGCCTGAGTATAAACAAAAATATTTAGAACACAATTTTACATGGCAAGTTATCAAGACATCATCAGTATATTCACCTCTAGGATCCAAAGCCTCCCAAATGGTAAGATTTGGACCAAGTTTACAGTATCAATTACATGTTCACTTTTCTGTAATAGAAATAGTTGGTCACTGCCAAAGTAGTCATGTCACTGGACTTGTTTGTGCATATTTTCTGATAGACTGGTACTAAAGCATGCTGAGTCTATAGTTATATCATTTATAATTCCATATATTTTATGCCTTAAATGTCTCTTTATTAGTGTTAGTCCAAATTTCATTGCAAATTAAACATGTATTCAAGTGCTTCCAATTTAAAAGTGGGTGTGTCTATTTGTATTTTCTTTCTCTAACCATCTTTATGCATTTTATACAATAAATGGACAAAGTTCAATAAATTTTCAATATGAATCATTTTCTGTGATGTGTTGAAATAATTTTGTGATATGCAATATATCTATATTTTGTGATTTTAAACCAAAATTTCACAAAGTTGATGTAGAAAAATTTTATTTTTTAACAATTCTTTTCCTTGTAATTTTCCTTGGAAAAGTTCATTTGCCTTCCATATTTTTTCTTCTAGATAATTCCTCTTGGCAATATAATTATCTGTAATTATCTAAATTATTAGAAACTCATTTTGTTGGTAGTCCAGGAGAGATTTCCAAATTTACTAAATATAATTTTCCATTTTTCTCAGCAAATATATAACATGTTCTAGAAAGATATACTATATGCCTTTCAGCTCAATCATTTTCTGCATTTCTTTTTGGTCTTTGACAGAAAAAGATTTACGCACCCAGTTTTTAATAATAAAATGTTTTAATATCTCATTTAATATTAATGTGCATGTTCTAATTTGTTTTCTGTTCCCTGATTTTTCCTTTCTTGGGAAGGAAGGAGGTTATTCATCTTACACTTCAAGATCACAGTCTACCACTGAGGGAAATCAAGACAGTAACACTAGAAGGAGCTTAAAGCAGAAACTATGGAGGAATACTGCTTAGTAGCTTGCTCTCTGATTTGCTTCTAGATAGCTTTCTTATACAGCCTGAGTCCATCTGCATAAAGATAGTGTAGCCTGTGGTGGGCAGGATTATTCCACATTAATAATCAATTAAGACAATCTCTTACCATTTTGAATTCAGGTCAGTCAAACTGAGGCAGCTATTTATAATTTCCTTCTCCCAGGTGATTTTATGCTGTGTCAATTTTACAAGGAAACTAACCAAGACAGCATGTAAGTATAAAACCCTGTCTACTAATATAAATTAATCTATTCATTATAAAGCTTGATTTTAACATTAACTTTTATCAATAATCGTGTGCTGTGGGTATATGTGGGGGTTGAGACCAGCTCTAGTCCACCAGGGTTCCTCAGACTCCACGAAAGGTGATAGACAGTGAGGAAATTTATGGAAATGAACTCAATAGTTCATTCCTCTATGGGACCCGATATGGCACGCTTAATCATACCTTTAGAATGGCCTGCATAGAACACCCTTTTTAGTGATAATATCACCCAAAAGCACTTCTTTTAATAAAAGAATTAAAAATAAAATAAAATAAAATCACAGTGTGAGCACTGAGGGAATTGTATAAGACTCCCTCTAGACAAAGACTTTTCTGTGGCTTAAATAGCAAACTGCAGGATTGCTTATCTAACGATACACAGATGTCAAACATACATTAAAGGGAACCAATGCAAAAATGTCCTCCTTCCTATAGCTGCAGGCTTTGAGGCTTTTTCATTACCATCAGAGAGTTACAATGACCAATTAGTGGATGGTTGGAATGTCACTACTGATTGAATTATATCTCTGTTTGCCTCTCACATATAAAGGAGGTGCCATGTAGGCACCAGAAATGGATTTTTATGGTATTTTAGTTCCTCGTTATGTATTTATTCTTCTGGGTCACAGCTATAAATTTCTGTTCCTATCTTTTGGCCTCAGTTAACTTGAAGGTCGTCTTTCTCTTTAAGTTCTGGAAATGTTTGCTTTTAGGTCAGTGCAGGTTTGCTATGTTCTTCATTAGCAGAGTGTGAACTGTTTTTCCAGATGCACTAACTCTCTAACTAGACTTCTTTAGCATCTATCTATTAAAGGCTTATCTCTTCCTGGGAAGATCAGCATTTACTATAGGAATAGGTTTTATGATGCACTTTCAATAAATCTGGGTAGTTCTTACATATGCCAGGACTTGAAATTCTGGGAGGTGATTTACTTTTGAATAGAATGGTTGTGTCCCTTTTCCAGACATAAATAGCTAAGCCAGGAGTAAATTTTATTAATGAGAAATGTGGGCACCATTTCTATAAGAATTCACAGTTATACAGTCGAAAAGACAAGAAGAGCCAATGGACCACGATCTTCTGGCATTACGGCAACCAAAATTCTTGTCTGCAGTTTGCTTACACTTCCACGACTGATCTGGGCTCTGGCAGGTATAAATTGTTCCTTCGTTGCAGTCAGTTAAAGTAATAAACCAAAAGTCAATCAAGGATTAAATCTTCTGGAAAATTAAAATCTTATTTCAATCACCTGCATTTTACACTGTTGGATTTAAATAGACTTTTTGACAATTATGTCTTGGAATGCTGTAAGTCCTAGTTTCATATGAATCTCATACAGTTAAGAACATCTTCATTAATGTAGATTGAATTATATGTGTATACATTCATTTGAAGAAGAAAAGTAACCATTGTTATTAAATGTCAGTAACACAATTTGAATGGAGAATTGACTCATTGAAATGACTAGCATTTAATGTTGATTTCTTATTTTATTTTTGAGTGATAAAATATTATGACCAAAGACTTGACATAAAAAGGTTCTTTACATCTTACATTTCTAGTCAACAGTTCATCATTAAGGAAAGTCAATGCAGGAATTTGCAATCAGGAACTGAAACAGAGTCCATAGATGAATGATACTTATTGGATTATTCATAGATTGCTCAGCCTAGTATTTATACAGCTTAAAACCATATGTCCTGCGTTGGTACCACCCACAGTGAGCTAGTTCATTCTTAATCTATCATCAATCAAGAAAATGTACCATAGGTTTGTTCATAGACCAGTCTGTTGTATGTGAGGGGATCATTTCCTCAATTGGCATTTTTTCTTCTAAAAGAACTCTAGCTTGTGTCAAGTTAACATAAAACTAGCCAGAAAAATTGTTGCCATTTGGCATTTTATATGATGTCTTTAAATGGAACAACACTGTTAATCAAACATTTCAGGAGTAAAGACTTTGGGTTTTTTTCCCCCTAAGGATCTATAACAAAAACTGGTGTGTACATGCTGTAGTTTTACCTCTATATCTCTCAGTCTAGTTTAAAGAATAAAATTTACAGTTTCAAAGAATCCATGGACTTGTATGATTCAAAAAGAACAATGACATTTATTTTTAACTGCAGAAAACCTTCAAATCAGATTGATCTGGATGAATTTATAGTATTTTAAGAATCAAGTCACAAAATAGGTTTTGTCTTAGTGGCTGAAAACTTTAATCATGTATTTTCAGTAAGAGTTTTGTTACCATGATGTTCTTGGGAAATTCTGGTGAATTCTAATAATTACATTTATTTTAAGTAAATTTATAGTAGGTCCCAGACATATCATTTAATCTTATGTGAGTGCCCTTGTGAGCCTTAATTACAAATAACATTTAGGATTTATACTACAAGTCTGTAGTCTTGGGAATGGCCTAAAGGTTATGATGAGGCAAGTCAGTTAAGCTTCTAAACAATAACATTTTTCTCTCTCAGTGGCTTTTTAAAAACTTAATTAGGAAAGAAAAGCATCCTCAAATCATTGATACTACACAACAATGTCAGAGTTTAATGTCAGACTAGAGCCAAAAATTCAGACTAATGTCATCTCAAAGTAGTCACATATCCTTCCTATGGCAACAGGGTCCTTCATTGGAATCTTTCCACCTACCCCTGCAAGGACTCTCATTCTAATCCATCTTGTTTTTGTGACAGTAAATATCTCAATTTCAGTTTCAATCTGAGTGGTTTATAAAATTACTTTAATGTTCAGTATTTTGATATGAGCTGGAGACAATGTACAGTTTATTAGCCTGATATCAGTTATTTGATCAATTATGGTTTATTTTCATACCTAACGTAAAATATGAGGAAGAAATGCCTTTTAAAATAAATTTATTCAGATGTAATTAATATATCTCAGAATTTACAATTTTAATTGTACAATTAGTAAAGGGTATTTTGTTTGCTTTTTGGTTTTTTATTTTTTTGAAAAGAAGTTCATTTCTCACATAATATATCCTGATTAAATTTCCACTCTGACTACTCATACTAGTTCTTTCTCCCCTCCCTTCCCATTCAGCCCCATTCCCTTTCTGTCTCTCATTTGAAAAGAATAGGAGACAATTCTAAGAGAATATATATATACATTTATATACATACATATGTGTATATATACATATATGTATATATGTGTGTATATGTATATATATATATGAAGATAAAACAAAAATTAACACATCAAAGTTGGACAGGACAAACCAATGGAAGGAAGAGTGCTCAAGAGAAGGCACACAAATCAGAGACCCACATATTCACAAACTCAGGAATCCCATAAAAACACAAAACTAGAAATCATATTATAAACAGAGAAGATCTGGTGCAGGACCATGACAGTCTTGTGCACGATGCCTCAGTTACTATGAGTTCATATGAGCTTGCTCGTGTTGACTTAAAGGGCCTTGTTTACTTGTTGTCCTCTCTGACTCTTTTTGCCTTCTGGTCTGTTGGGTACCCTGAACTCTGAGATAAGGGATTTGATGAAACTTTCCATTTAAGGTTGAGTGTTCCAAGGTCTCTCACTCTCTGTGTAATTCAAACAATCTACAGCAGTGTTGGTGTTCCCCTTTTGGTAACTGTTCCAACAATGCTAGATTGTAAGTATGAAGGCTCTATGTAGCACCAGCTGTTCTCCATGTTCAATGAATTATATAGGTGTTGTCTTCAGCAATCCAGCCTTCCTATCCATTTGTGTCGAGCAACATATGGACACTAGCAACAGCCTGGGTTGTTTGGGAATTCTCAAAGAGTCACCTTTGATAAACAATTCAATTAGATGCTATCCAATCCTGATATTGGAAGCTTCATTTGGTGATGAGATGTCCAGTTAAGACTCTATCTCTCCAACTTTTTGGTGATTTCATTTAAACCGCTTTCACATTTTAGGAAGCTTCTACTCCTCAAAATATCCTTAATTTTATCTATCTCTTCCAATATTCCCTCTCTCAGCCATCTTAACACTCTTATTCTCCATTAACTCTGCTATTCCAGTCTCCCCTTACCATCCATAACTATATATTCTCTTTCTATTCCTTAATGAGATCTATTTGTTTTTCTAGCCATTGTCTTAGGGTTTCTATTTCTGTGATAAGACACCAAAGTAACTTTAGGTGGAAAGTTTTTTTTGGCTTATACTTCCATACTACTGTTAATCATTGATAAAGTCAGAAGAGCAACTCAAACAGGTTCAGAACCTGGAGGCAGGAGCTGATGCAAGGCCATGGATGGCTGCTGTTGCTGGCTTGTTCCCCATTGCTTGCCTAGCTTGCTTTTAGGGATGGCACAACTCACAGCGATCCATATTCTCTCGCATTGATCACTAATGCCCTACAGGCTTACTTACAGCCTGATCTTATGAAGACATTTTCTTAATTGAGTTTCCTTCATCTGAGATGACTTTTGCTTCTGTTAACTAGACAAAAAACTATTCAGCACACATACCCTCTGTATTACTGCAGAATTGTAGCTTGTTTATCAGTGGATTAACAACAAATATCCACATAAAAGCAAATGAATACCATATTTATCTTAATGTGTCTGAGGTATACCTCTCAGGATGTTTTTTATAGTTCTATGCATTTGCCTACAAATTTCATGATGCCATTATTTTAATGGCTGAGGAATTCTCCGTTGTGTAAATGTTGACAAATATCTAGGTTGTTTCCAATTTCTGGGTACTCTGAATAGAGTAGTAATGGACATGGTTGACAAAGTGTCTCTATGGTAGGATAAAGTATCCTTTGGGTATATGACCAAGAGTGGTAGAGCTGGATATTGAGGCATATCAATTCCAATCTTCCTGAGGAACCACCACAGTGATTTCTACAGTGGTTATACAAGCTTGCATTCCTATCATCAATGTTAAGTGTTCCTCTTACTGTGCATCTTTTCCAGTATGAGCTATCATTGTTTTGATGATCTTAGCCATTCTGATGTGTGTAAGATGAAATCTCAATGTAGTTTTGATATGCATTTCCCTAATAGCTAAGGATGTTTAATATTCCAAATGTATATTGGACTTTTGGGTTTCTTTTATTGAGAATTGTATTTAGATTTGTATGCCATTTTAAAAAATTGAGACGGCTCATGGGTTAAGAGCTTTCGCTGCACTGGCACAGTCAAATATAATTTCAGCTCCAAGGGTATCTGACACTATCATCTGGACTCCATAGTCACATCAACACATATGCATAAACACATAAACAAAATAAAATATTTAAAACTAATTCATAATAAACAAATAGATATTAAATTACTACATTAATAGAAAGGCATAAATGAAATAATAGGGCTTATATTATCATTATGGATTATGATATAGATGAAATCATAGGATAATGTGTGATTATGTGTCAGATATATAAAATGAAGTCCCTTACACATGAATGGGTAAATGAGTGGGCAAAACTCACATCGTAAATTAAGCAATCCATGAACAATTTTCAGGGTTTCCTTGAAAACATTTCACATGTTGAAATGAGACAGGTGAGTTGCTGGTGCATATCTCTGCTTTTTAAATAGATTTGAACATGCTTTAAAGATTTGTTCCTCTCTATTCTCCTAGAATCTTCTTTAGATTAAGGAGACCTATACTTTCCTAAGGAAGCTAGCTCAGAATTTTTTTTTCCCTATTTGATTACAAAACCCCCTGAAGGGCCTCATCCAGCCTTCTATAATTTTCTTCTGTCCTCTACTATTCAATATGCTAATAAAAAGGAAAGTGGAGTAACCCAGCATGATGCAGATACACACAGAGTATGTAATGAAGAAATCCATACCTTCACGGAAAGTTACATTCCCACAGCATTAACTTTCACCCTTGATTTTTTTGGGGTTTTGGTCTGGAAAAATTTGCCAAGGAATGGAACAATAAAATAAGTGGTTTCCATGACGTGCTTGCTCTTGATTGCTCTAAGACAGAAGCCTCTATTTATAGGATTATAGAAATCGTGGGAATGCTCCTGACACAGTCTTTGGAGAATCCCCTGTGTCTGCTTGGCATAGGAACGTTGTCCTCTGATCTGTGGCAGTTCTAATCTTTTCTATAATGGGAAACAATAAATCATCGCAAAAGGAATCCCAGATCAAAATTATACAGACAATTCTTAAGGAACATGGCTTTAGAATCACACATAAGAATGCCAGTTCCTTTTGGAAAGAGGCCCCGAAGGTAGTGCCATGGTTGGAAAAGGTAGATTTAAAAGAGGGCGAAACATGGACCAGAATTACATCTGAAATCTATGACAGGGAAACCAAGGGAGAAAAAAAATCTCCTCCCAAGGCATCCTGTGCAGTCTCAACCATGACTGAATGTGTAGATTCCTCTAAATCAGAGCCCCCACCATCCCAAGAAAAGAAAAATAACAATCCAGGAGACCAGAACAATTCTGACCCTCCAGCTCTCCAAAATACTATAAATTTTACATTCAAAACAGATAATTCATTATCCCCTCTCCCACTGACAGGTAAAAAATATAGTATCAACCCAGCCAGCTCAATTCTCAAATTCCCCCAAGGCGAGATTCCAGAAATTCCATAGAACACCAACCCAACCCCCAATGTGGCAGGGCCCAAAATAGACATACAACTCCATTCAGAGAGGATTTGCCTGACTATCCCAGGGCTCAGAACAAACACCAAATTTCAAATCCAAATGGATCAAAGACTTCAATATAAAACCAGATACTTTGAAACTGCTAGAGGAAAAGTTAGACGCTATATTTCAACACTAATATGGAATGCATCAATGAGAAAAATTATTCCTCAGTTCTATTATTTTTCATGATATAAACTCATATTAAAATTTTTCATTTAAGTGTGAATAATTGACACAAATAAGAAGCCATTCCAATCCCATTTTAGTCATATAAACATAATACATTAGTCTCTCCTCCTACATGAATCAGTAATCAAGAAAATGGCTATAGACATATCCACAACCAATCTGGTAGAGATGAGGTTTCCAAGAGTGTCAGGATAACAAACTGTTATATACTCTAACGTGAGGAATAATTGTTTTCTCCAGAAAAAATATTGCTTCACAGCTAAAATCGACATTTTTCCATTTAATTACTGAACCATTTTTTCTATGAACAATTTCTTATGGATTTGCATAGACTCCAATGTGGGAATATTTCTGAATTCTGTGTTTCTGTTATTCTGTGTTTCAGACTATCTGTAAACAATATGTAGTTTTCCTGGCTGATTCCAAGTACTAGATTTGTTAAATGAGAATTGAGAACAAACCAAAATGCTTTAGAAAAAGAATGTGATTCATAGTGAACTGAAACTTGGAGAGAACAGTGGACACAGAAGAGACTCACAGTCTTCTGGAAGGTAAGACAGAGGAAGTTCTAAAAGGAGTGACTCAGGGAAACCAGAGAGAGAAAGGGAAGGAGGAAGGGGTAAGACTAGAGATTAACCAAAACACAGTAAGAGAGTCATTTAAAATGGTAAGTGATAATTCAAATGGTAAGCCCTAAAAAACAATTAAATGCTAACAATGAAGTTCAGAAAGCAAATTTTTGTTGTTGTTGTGGTTGTTGTTGTTTGTTTGCTTTGTTTTTTAAATAGCTTCCATGGAGTCCCTCAGACTCAGAAAGGACCATTCTGTCCTGATGTTAGCTAGTATAACTGTAAAGATAAAAGGATGATTGCCAAGAATGTCTACTTTAGTCATATTTTTTACAATTCAAAGCCAGAAAGGTAATTCATGCAGAAATCAGAGTTCTTGGAACACAACTGCAAAATTATTGGTCACAAATATATTTTATTAATAGGTTAACTTTTAAAAGAAGGAGTATTTTTTCTTTCTTTCTTTCTTCCTTTTCTTTCTTTCTTTCTTAGTTTTTTTTTTTTTAAATTGGTTTACATGTGTGTGAGATGACATTGCAGCCTGATGAGTACATTGGAGACCCTGGGGCTCTGGTTGCAGGCGTCGTGAGTCACCTGATGAACATGTCAGAAATCAAACATGGGTCCTCGCCAAGATCAGTAGGTGTTCTTAACCATGGAGGTATCCCTCTCCATTCCCAGTATTTTGTTTGTTTGTTTGTTTGCTTTTTGTTTTCTTTTTTTCTTAGTGATACTTGTAGCAGCATAGAAAGCATTCCCTAATTTGTATAACATTCCTATTTTGCCTGCGGGCTTTTTAACATGTCTGTTATTTCTGCATAGTATTTGCAGCCAATTTTTAGTTTGCCAATCACACCATTTACAGAATATGAGTCTTCTGGCTAGCCTTGGTGTGAATCCCACTGTACTCTTTCCTAAGAGCTAGGAAGCATACAAGTCTGTGATATGTTCAGGCTCTTGCTTGTACAGAATGATGAGCTTCTTACTCCTTTTCCTCTCTGCTGTCATGAGGTCTATCATTTTCCCTTAGGCAATAAGAGGAATCTCTACCAGGAAAATGTATGTGGAGCCTAACCAGAGGATAAATTTGTTTTATCTTGCATGATACCTTATTTAATTATAAAGTCTGGGATGCTTTCCTTAAATTCCTCTCCCATACTAATAGCTCGTAGTCCAATTCAAACTATATCTTGAAGGCTTTATTCTTTGGTTTTAGGATGATCTTTAAATCTGCCTGGTTCCTTGTCCCACTAGTTAATAACTCCGTGTCTGAAAGCTCTTCTAGAGTGATACAATCTTTTGCCACTAACTTTGACAATTTACTTATGACCTGTATTTTTTCTCATTTACTTTCATATATAGAAAAATATTACTTGCTCCTGGCTAGCTCTTATTTCCCAGGTTGATACAGGTTTTATTAAAAAACAAAAAAAAACAAAAAAAAACTTCAAATTTGAAAATTCTATTTGGAATGCAGTTATTTTTGATTGGTTGTTTCTATATTCCCAGCACAGGTCACTTTTTATCTGTACTAGTGATAGCAGAATAGTTTTTTTTTTTCCTCTGCTTACGTTTTAAGTGGAAAATGCTTCAACTTATAAATTTTGAAATGTAGTAACAAAATTAAAAAGGAAATAAAGGGTTACTGGACTCTGAAGCTGGCAAGCTCAAACTTTGAAAGAGATTGGTGGTACAATTTTCAAATGTCATTGTGGTGCTATTCATCCATTTATATTCCATGATCTCATAATCAAGTTCCATTTCATATAGCATGTTAATTTAAAAGAGCAACAAAATGTCAATATAGCTTTATTTTTTCCTTTATAAATATTTATAAAATGTTAGTTGATACTGCTGTATTAATAAAATCATCCATTGTTTAATTTACATAGACAGGAATATGGCCCACATTTTGTCATCAAATCCATCTATCAAAATTGATGTTACTTTCCTGATTTTACAAGTGAAGAAGTGGTGGCTCTGGAGACTGAAAAATTCATTCCTGGTCATCCACAAAGACAGTTGAAGCCTGTGCATAAACATCCAAACTATTTGTTAATAATTGCTATGACAATGTCCAATTTTGTTCTGAGTGATAGGTTTCACACTTAGAATTTTGACTATATTAAATTTCTCCCAAAAATTTCTGATACAATTTTCAAAGATGGCTTAAGGTCAGGAACCACCATGTTTAAAATACAAAGACTTCATCTGTTGATGCTCCAGGTTTCTGTTTTCTGTATATGGCAAGCTATTGAAGATGAGGTCTAGGGATGATCAACATCTTTTTCTGAATTTTTTTGTATATTTTGCTTTGACAAAAAATTTTAAAGCGAACTAGTTTTCTGTGTTTTATTTTCTAATAATATTGGGTATATGAGGTATGTATTATTAAGATGTTTCTCTTACAATTAAGTAAATTCTGATATTTAAGTGTACAAGTGAAGATAAGGAAAGAGAGATGGAACTATTCCTTTACAATGTAGCGAATTGATTAAAATCAATAACCTGATGATTGAAATATTTTTACATGCAGTCAGATTTTTGAAAAAATAAATCTGACACATGAATTCACAATAGGCACTAATAAGTTTGTTCTTAGGCTTCTAAGTTGTAGAAATACTGACTAGTCTCTCTAGAGAAAAAATATTATATGTATTCTTACCTTAAAAATCATGTATGTATTGTATAGAAATTTTTTTTAAACTATAGTATGAAGTCAGATTTAAATCAAGAAAATAAGGACAATGCAAAGATGGAGACCTGAATTTAGAATATCAGGATTTTAGAATAAGAAAAGAGCTTCAAGAACAACTAGGAAGTTTACTATTAAATACAATAGGTATATGCCTCATTACTGGTGGAAAATCTGTTCTTGATCTTCCCTCTCCAGGTGACACCAGTCGGACTTTTCCTCACAAATTTCCTTGTTAAAAAAAAAAAAAAAAAAAAAAAAAAAGAGTAAGGTTGAGTTCTAGGATATTTATGCTGCTTTGAAGGGTCTAAGTTTCTGGTTTCATCAGGTTCAAGGAGAAAAGATTTTTTTTTCATGTGTCAGTGGCACAAAGAGAAGTGGAAATGAAACAGAAAAATGAGACTATAATACTGAATGCCTAAAAAATGTTCTTCACCTTTTACTACTTAATGTTGGCTGGGTTTCCATGAGGAATGAGGTATTATTGATAGAAACTATATACAAGAATTTGTGGTATGCATAAAGCCTAATTATTTGTTTAAAAAGTCAAATTGAAAATCAAATCATATTCTAACAGACAACTTGATTATCAGCAGATATATACATACAATGGCAAAGGCTATATTCAGTCAGTTTAAACAGGATAGGACCAACATTTTTAAGCTAACACATTTTACGAAATACTGTTTCTAACAATCTGTGGAGTGGATGGTACTCAATTAGGGACCAATATTGATTTATCATAAATATTAAAGAGTTAGATCAGGGCAATAGTTTGGATATAGAGCTCAAAGGCTAATGTTTGTAATACAATAATATCATTAAAGATCATTGTCTGCACTGACTAGGTATTGGAAAGTTCTTAGCATCTTATTTAAAGCACACATAAATAGCAAAGCAGCTAAGAATTTCATTCAAGGCCACATGAATGTACAAGCTAACTACACTACAGGAGTAGACTGCTTGTGCTAAAAGGTCCAAAACAATGGGCCTCCTTTCCTGGGTCCAAGAAAAAGAGCAGTTAGCTTCTAGGGACAGAATGTGGATTTTTTCTCTTTTGACTGACAGATTCAGTTATGTAAGCCTTTGTTCACTGTTCATGTTCTTTCCAATAATTAGTCCAATTTTAATCAGTCATGTTCATGCATAGGCATAAAATGATATATACAGACTTTTTAAAGAAATGTTCACTCTAAGGACATGTCTTTTTTCCATGCACTCTACACCATTTCTAGCCAAACAGACCCCTCTCCTATAGTTCCCTTAAGTATTCTAGCACATGTTTGAATGGAAACAATATAAAACAAGAGATTCTAAGAGCTTATAGGAAGCTGTATGTCACAGTAACAGGTTATTTTGTTTACAGCGCTATACAAATGTCTGTGCAAATCTGCATATGACTCTGTGTGTGTGTGTGTGTGTGTGTGTGTGTGTGTGTGTGTGTATACATATTTGTAGCTAAGTGTAGGTGAGGGGTGCCACAGGTTGCTAACGGCTTTGCTGGAGAATATTTGAGAACCTCAAGCCAAGTAGAGCCCTGGGTTCTAAACTCTCACTGTACCATTTTCTCTAAGACTGTTGTTATATGCTGAGTTTAATTGATTCATATATATTTACTTTCTCAAAATTTGCGTAACTCCATGCAAGTGGATACTATTATCCCAGTTTAGCAAATGAATACATGAAGATAAAAGGAATTTAGCAACTCACTGAAATTTATAGACTTAGTGATTACTATTTTAGAATTAAAATCCTGGCAATGTAGCTTCAGTAGAGTCCTGTCCACCTACTTAATGACTATTTCTGGAATTTTCCATACTCAGTGCTCCTAACTTCTTTAAGCAGACAATAGGATATACTGTTGTGTTCTTTACTATGCACCTAATATTTTTTATAGACAAGCAAGGCTGAGATTTATCAAATAGAGTCTGCTATAACATAAAACAGTTTTAAAAATCTAGAACTGAGGCAATTCATGGTGTTTTATCTGGAACTTCAAAGCAATGGTTAGTTTTTAAGGGAAATTCATATTGGTCTAATAAAACCCTTTCAAATATATATATCCTCAAGAAACCTTATTCTTATGGGTGGAATCTATTATCACATATTTCTATGACCATGGAATTAGCCATGTGTTGTAGTTTTTATGGTTATAAACCTCATGAGTCAGTAAAGCATTCTAATACACACCTTCACACACACATACACACACACACACACACACACACACACACACACACACACACACGGTATGCATACTAATTATTCATGTGGGAATAAGGATCCTGAGACCCTATTACACTGAAATACGTAACTTGCTACTTTTTCTAGGGTAGTATATTACTTATGCACTTGTATTATCATTCCTTTATATAACAGCTTCTAGTTACTCAAATAATTGTCTAATCTTATTAACGTCTTGTCTTTTAGCCAAAACAATTATCAATATAAAAAGATAATTGTTAATACAAAGCAAGTCTACTTTATAGTTCATCTTCTTAAGTCCACAGAAGCAGAGAGATAAATCTATTGTATATTTTTTATGAGCTGTGTATTTTAAGCACCTCATTTAAAGTATATTTTTCTCATACTTCAGCATTTTCTATTTATATACATTTATTTCTCCCTAAGGTGACATTTAAGGAAGCATAGTGGGAAAGTAAAGATACAATAGAGTTATCTTGATTATGACCTCCATCCCAAAGATCCTCATCTCTTGAATGTGAGTTTTACTAATAGAGAGGTATAACAGGATTGATTTAAAGGCAGTGGCCTCATCATTAAAATCAGGAATCTCCAAATATCCTATATTGCAACTGTTAGAAGCAATCTCTGAAACAGAGATAGAGGTAAAACTCAACTTTAACTGTGAGATTGGCACAATGTCTCATTATTTGCCAGTTGTCCTAGACCACTAATCTCCAAGAATGGAAATGACATTGGCCTGGTAGTCTGGAAGCCTTCTATGACAATTAGCAAGGTGAAGTAAATGGTGATGATAAGAAGATGGGTTGTGATGCTTTTGTTTCGAGATTTATTTTAACATGTTGACTTTGCTTTGGACTACTCTCTGACTGCATCTATATTAGATTGCTAATGGAAGAAAGTTCATCTCCAGCAGAAATATTGCTGTCATTATACTTTCTGCATTATTTTTGAGTCCCTATTCATTTTTTTCTTTTATAATCTTTGTGCTTGAAAAACTTACTTCTAGATATATAGTATAAAAATCAGGTTGAAATGGATATATATGCAGACTATTTTCACTGAATGAAAAGGCAAAACTGAAAGACAAGAAAATATCTGGTATAGAATTCCAAGTATAAGAAAGCACATGCTTTATTCAGATGGAGCTTACCTCCCTGCTTCCCCTAGGACTAGATAATATCCCTCATAAAATATAGTCTTGTAAGAAGAACATACTCATGTTAACACAGCACATTAAGATTACTATCAGGATATCTCGATTTTTATGTTTTATACGTGAGGAAATTTCTCAAAGTGATTATTTTTAATTGGAGAACAAATAAATGAAAGGGCGACATGAAGCTAACTTTAAAAAATTAAAGACTAAGCTGAAGACATTATCATCCCTCTTGCTTCCTAATCAGTATTACTTACTTGATACCTAAAGCGTATTTTTTTCTGAGAGGACATCTTATACTTTCATTAGAAGGTTGTGGTGGTTGAATGAGAATGTCCCTCATAAGCTCATGAACTCCCTGTTTGGTGGTACTGTTTGGGGAGATTTATGAGGTGTGGTCTTGATAAAGCTAGCATGTCAAAGAAGGTCAGCTTCAAGATTTCAAATCCTAGTTACATTTATAGTACTCTTTTTCTGCTTTATGTTTACTGTTTCAGCAGTAGAGAAGTAACTAAAAAAGACAACCCCAGGCTGGAATTTACATCATCATTTGAGGTTTATCCTTTATCAACCATCCTCAAGTGACCTCCTTGAACTTACTCTATAGCATCTAATCAAGAGGTCAGCAAAGCCACTTGAGAATGTGACTTCTTGATGAAATACTACTACTATTACTACTAAAACAAGAAGAACTATTTATTATTACTATTATTAATTATTGTATCCCTCAAACCTGGTTACAATGACCAAGTGAAAGCAGCCATAGAATAGCCAGAGAGATGCTGAGCTGGTATGGTTCCTGTTTTTGATTTTCCAACTGATATTGATTGAGATGTTCTCATATACAATTCTGTCATCTATTCTGGTATTCAGTTACTCTTTCTTCAACCCAGCCATTGTTTATGAGACTTGATGTAAATTTCCAAGCTCGTCTATTTATTATATTTCTATAATTATTTGTATTCTGTTTCCTTTTTCATGAATCCCTCTGTGTCTAAGACATTTGTAATATTAATATAAATATCATCAGCTGATTCATAGTTCTTTACAGATCTCTAAACTCAAACCAATACTGTGCTTATTAGTATAGTCTCCTCATGAAATAATGGGACTTCCTTTGAAATTCAAATATCAAATACTCTATACTTTAATTTTATATTTTGTCATTTACTTATCATAATTTGTATTCTTACTAATCTCCAAGGAGGTTTATTTCTTTCTATTATCTATCTATCTATCTATCTATCTATCTATCTATCTATCTATCTCTATCTCTATCATCACAGGTGAGCAAGATGACATTAAGGTTTTAATTATCATGAGGTTTTAGACTTGAGTGTTTGGATTATAAGCATGTTCCACCCCACTGAGCTAATATTCTGTGACTATATGTTATCACAGAGCACACAGTTTACTCACTAGATTCTATTGTTTTTCTATAGTGATTTTAATGGTGTGTTGTTTCATATTTTTTGATTTAGCTTCAACAATTACAATTAGTAAAAGAAATGAAAATGAAAAACATTATACTATTCGAATGACTTTCTAAACTCCATAAAGAATACTAAATCACAAAGTCAGAATTCACATACTATTAGTTTAATTTCTTTCAGTAAAAAGAGTTTAAATAGTTTTTATTTGATTTTATTTTTACAAAGTGGAGATGTAATTCTGAGTTTAAGTAGTTCATCTTTTATAGAAGAAAGATGAAAGGAGGGAATGAAAGGAAAGATGAGAGAATAAAGAGAGTATAGAATGAGATAGAACCAGGTAAGTTAGTGAAAAAAATCTTGTACACTAGAAAAACAAATTTCTAATTAGTGTTACATGATATTATTCCTGGGAAGATATAGTCAAATATGTATTTCCCTCAGATAGCAAATAGATAAAAGACCCAAGTAGAAATAATTGTCATATTCAGAGTTCTATTGCTGTAAAGAGACACCATGACCACAGCAATTCTTGTAAAGGAAAACATGTAACTGGGGATTGCTTACAGTTTCAGAAGTTTAGTCCATTATCATCAGGGCATGAAGCATGACAGCATACAGGCAAACATAATGCAGGAGCAATAGCTAAGACTTCTAAATCTCAATCCATAGGAAGCAGGAAGAAAGACACTCTGGACCTGGCTTCGGAGTTCTGAAATTTCAAAGCCTACCCTCAGTGACATACTTCCTCTAACAAGGCCACACTTCCTAATTTTTTAAAGTAGTGTCAGTCCCTGGTAACCTGATCTTATGGGGGCTATTCTCATTCAAACCAGCACAACCACCAGAGTCTTAATTGGTGATCTAATTTCCTTGGATCATAGGAGTACGGACAAGGAATTATTTACAGGAGAATAGATAACTCAAAAGCAGCCCACATTATTGAAAAAAGAGAACTGCACATGTGACTACTCACAAAATCTGCAATCCTGAAACTATCTGCACAAATGCCAGGCCAATAGGTAGGAGAATCTCTTCTCAGTAGTCCTTATGCTTACATAAATTTAATAAAAGAAGTTCCTTGAAAAACTGGAAAGTTTTATGGACTTTGAAGAAATCTGACTTACTTACTTTTTAAGTCTAAATGAGCCTCCCTTTAGTCCCAACTAACTTCTCTCCAAGGATGAATGCTTCAATTATGAGAACATTTCTATACAAAAATAAGGGACTTTTACTGTTGTTCTAGTTTCACAGATATTATGGGGTAGCCAACTGTTTTCTGGTTTGATGTAAGACAGTCTTGATAAGAAGAAGTCCGTGCCTAATATTGTGGACCTGCTCAAAAATCTTATACCTGAAGAGGTTAAAGTACTTAGGATAAATCTACTATGTCATTTTGCTAAATGGAAATGTTATCAAAATAATTGTTAAATATTTGCATTTGTACTCCTTAACTTTGAAGAAAGAAGATTCGCAGAGACTCATGTCTCTCAAGTTGCTGAAAGCAAGTACGTCAGTATTAAACAGGACACTCATGTCACTTGCTTGAAAGACCCAGGATAATCAATAAAGAGGTAGCAGAAAGAATTTAAGAACTGAACAATGTAGAAGCTGGCAGTGAAGTGCTATGCTATGGACATGGTGTGGCCCTAAGCACTCATGCATTCACAACTGCTGCGGTTGTTTTCATAAGGCCTGAGCAAGTAAACAGTCATAAATTATGGAGAGACTCATGGATCCTTCTCCTGCACAGTATAGTGAATCGCAGTAGAGAGATGCTGACCTAAGAGAATTCATTGTCTTCAGTGATGTAGCCTATGCTGAATTCTTTATGTTCCAACGAAAAAAAGTTATCATACTCAGGCTCAGATGAGTGTCCCTAGTTAAAACCAGTGGGTCAGAAAGCAAAAGCAAAAACAAAACAAGAGGACATGAAAATAGGGGAGGGAAAATGGGAGAATGGTATTTGGGGAAAGGAGCAGAGGACCAAAAAGAGGCCGGAAGAATGAATGTGACCAGAATGCATTGTAAAAATATATGGAAACTGTCAAAGTATAAATCAATAAAAAGTAAGAAGTAGAGCAGTTCTTTGGTCTTCTCTATCACAATTATCTCAACTGGAACAGGGATGACTATGCCCAACTTTGCATCATTTTGTTTCTACCAGGTAAACTGGAGGAAAGTCATCTCTCTTACTTGGAAGAGATCAAGTTTGTTATATATGTTGTTTAGTCAGAAAACAATTGTTAAGGGTCTTATGTATTCTACTAAGAGCTTCTTTCTAAAGCAAAAACCTGGTTCATTTGTAAACAACATCCCAAATTCACTGGCACACCTACTATTATGTTTTCATTTCCATGAATTTACCTGACTGTGTGTTCTTTAAATTGATAGGTTTTCAACTAAATTATTACTATAAATTATGCTTTATATTTTGCTTTTGCCTAGAACTTATTTGAATAAATTTTCTTCAAATTTGGAAAATGAACCTTACTCCTTAGAAGTACTCTCTTTTCTCATAATGCTGAGTTTACCTCTGACCTCCCCAACTTCCCTTCACCAGCGCCTTCCTGTGGATTTCTGCATAACATGGCTTTGGGTATTTTAGGTTGACTTTTGATTACTGGATATTTTTGTTCATTTTGTCACAATGACACAGAAACATTGTATTATAAAAATGTTATGTGCACTTTCCAGAGAGCTTAGGATGGTGCACATTTCTTTAAGAGCTTCTCAGCCATTTGAATTTCCTCTTTTGAGAATTCTTTGTTTAGTTCTGCACCCCATTTGGGGGAGGGTATTTGTTTTGTTGACATCTGGTTTCTTGAGTCCTTTATATATTTTGAGTATTAGCCCTCTATCATAAGTGGAGTTGGTAAATACCTTTTTCCTTTCTGTAGGCTGCCATTTTGTATTATTAACAGTGTCCTTTGCTTTACAGTAGCTTTTCAGTTTATTGAGGTCCCATTTATTGATCTTAGCACTTGAGCCACGTGTGTTCTGTTCAAGAAGTTGTCTCCTGTACCAATGCATTCAAGGCTTTTCCCCACTTTCTCTTCTATAAGTTTCAGTGTATCCAATTTTATATTGAGATCTTTGATCATTTGGACTTGAATTTTGTGTATGTTGATAAATTTGGATCTATTTATATTCTTCTACATGCAGATAACCAAACAAAATGCAGAGCTCTGGGAACCCCACAGAAGAAGTAAAGGAGTGATTGCTGCACCAGAGGGGTTGAGAGTAGCAAACAAGAGGGGTTTGTTTGAGGAGAACAAACCTCATGGAGTCAACTGACCAATACTTTTAGGAACTCACAGAACCTGGAGTGACAGACATGGAACCTACTGGTTCCCCCAAATATGTCTTGCGTTTGTCTGACCTACTACCCTTATAGAACTCATACAGAATTGAATGGGGGGTTGTCCCTAAACTGCTTACCTACCCTTGAGTACCTTGCCCCCCTTTTGAGTTGTCTAGTCTATCATTGAGGAAAGGAATTGTGCCTGACACTGTTACATCTTATTGTGCCATGTTTGAACAGTAACCATGGGAAGATTGCTATTTCTTGGGGAGAGTCATGGTGGGAACAGGAGCATGGGGTAGATCTGGGAAATAGGGAAGAAAGGGGGGCTGGGATGAATTAAGGGAGTGGCAGAAGGGGATTGGAATGCACTATATGAAAGACGAAAATTCTAATAAATAAATAAATTTTAAAAAAGAAATGTTATGTGTAGCATGTCAAATATAGATCTCACTTTCTCAGTCTTAAGTTTATAGACAATTCAGACCTAAACCTAAATTAGCCACCTAGATTTATTCTATATAAACCTTGTTTAGTTTGGACATTTTGCTATTACCTCATAATTCATGTTAATACACATCTCTATTTAAATCATTTCATATTTTTAATGACTTGGATTCATCTAAGTGTAAAGAAAAATATTTAGGTTTCCTCTATGTAGAATAATATTGTAAGTGTTGTCTAAGTACTAAGCTTATGGCTTCAAGGGTATATTAATTATCCATTGACTGTCTAAATGATTGGGCCTTCTATGCTAATTTCAGTATTGACCAAGAACCCTGAGGCTTGGTCATCAGAATGTGCTATTTAAGACAGAACCTAAATAAAAAAACCTCATCAAGAAGGATAGAACTGCTTAATATCACATCTGATATATAATGTCTAATATAATAAAATCTGTTATAATCAATGGAAGAAGTAGGAAAATGCATTAGTTCACTATACGTAAAGTCTAAGGTTATTGTTTGATTCTAATCACAGGATCAATTTTTACAGAATTTTTCTTAGAAGTTTTAAATTTTAGGCTAATTATAATTAACAACTGAAAAGTGCATGTAAAATAGTCTATATAATTTCCATTTGATATTTTGGTACTCTCTTGACATTTTGTGGTTTTTACATTATTTTTAAATTCTTTCTAAGAGAATACACTAAAGAAAAACACTGCTGGCATCAAAATTGCAGTTGGGCATTATTCACTCTGATTTATCCCATAAATAGAGTCAATGTCTACAAGCGATGTGAACTGGAGAGTGGAGCAATTAGTTGGTGAATATTCTCCCTGCAGCTACTTTTCTCTCAGTTGTTCCTTAGTGTCATGATCATCAGAACAATTACTTCTTTCTTTCTAGTGTACATGTAGCCATAGCTCAATCCCTGTGGCAAAAATATTTGATGAAAATGGTCCTATGGTGGTAAAATTTCATTATTGAGAAAACACAGCTTCTGTTAAAATAAAGGAATGCATTTTAGGTACATCAATAATATTTTGCTGGAAAGCTATGTAAGGGTAGGCTGGCAATTTACCATAGGATATTTCAGGCTGTGTCTCTAATTATATTTTTGACAGAGCTTTGAAAAGCTTTGAATTTGTGTTGCCATTACCCCATAGGGTCTCTACCACTTCAAAATTGTTTTAGAAGTCAGTTCTGGGGATTCCACAGAAGCACTTAGACAACAGAGTGAAAAATCTTCTCACAAAATGGTTTTCTCAGGAGGAAGATGGCTTATTTTTGAAGGTAGTTCAAATGATTTGAGGGAACAGTGTTTGGGGAGAATGAATTGATATTTTTATTATGGTAAAATGAAATAGATCAAGGTGAGGACACTTACCAATGAAGCTGAAATGGTTTGGACTAATCAGTACTTATATCAGGAAGGCTGCACTTGACTATCAGAAACAGGAAAAGCAAGTTTTCAGTTAAAAGTGTCAGAAAATTGGAGGCAGACATTTTATTTTTACTTACATCATTTCCTATAAATGAATGTATGATATCAGATATCAACTTTCTGAGCATAATTTGCATGCTTTCAAGGTTCTTAGATACTAATGCAAATATGCCCTCATATGTAAATACAAATTATATATATATATATATATATATATATATATATATATATATATATATATATATACACACACACACTCATGTGCATTTCCTTTCTTTAATATGAAGCAGAGATAAACAATATGCAAATTGGTTTCACATATGGTGTTATTTTGGCCTACTCTTTATTTTATTTTTAAATGTTTGCATAAGATTTTTAAATATTAGGTGCTCTTAAAATTCTCATGGAAATCATGATAAAACACAGAATGCCAACTGGGCAATAGTGGCTCATGCCTTTAATCCCAGCACTCAGGTGGCAGAGGCAGGCAGATCTCTATGAGTTCAAGGAAGCCAGACCAGCCTACAAAGTGAGTTCTAGAACAGCTAGAGACACAACAGAGAAACCTTGTTTTGAAAAATCAACCAATCAAAACGATAATAATAAATAAATTAAATAATATATAATATAATAATATATAATTATAATAGTATAATATAATATTATTTAATTAATATATAATTATTATTATATGATAATATGTATAAATAAAACAAAACACAGAATGCCACATCCTATTTTCCAGACTTTCTGGCTTAATAGACCTTAGATAAACTTACACATCTATCAAATTATATTACTTATGTTCATATTGTTGCCCATATTGGTATCCTTGGAAGAAATTTTGTTATTTTGGTTCCTTTAAAAATGCAAAATCACTTTTGGACTAGGCTTCTGTTCTCATCCCAGGGGTGGTGGATAGTTATGAGTTTGATTTGGAATGCTCAATGCGGTGGCTATAGTTTGGTTGGATGAAGTTGCTTTGCCATTTGTAGCTTATTCTTGGGATTGAGTGCTGCTTGGATTTGTGGGAACTTTTGTTGAGAGTATCGCAGGGTTGAAGTCCTGAGAACTTTTGGTGGTAAGATAAAAGCTTACAATATTTGATAGTATTCAAGCTGAAGATAATTGTTTTTATTGTAGCTGAGGCCTATGTTAGTATCATTTATTTGCTCAGGCAATCATAGAAAGCAACATGATTAAACTGAACTGGTACCACCTGAAAATTTTGATGACTTTGAAAAATGCCAATGGAGCTTGAATTTCTTAGTCTTTATCTTTTATGACTTAGTGTTTAACTTGTATAATTTAAAGAACATGAAACTGAGTCAGGAATTTATTGGTTAAATAAAATTTGTCTCTGATTTGAAATATGATTGTGAGTGAGTGATAAATACCCTCTAAATCTTTTGAAAGATTTCTGAAAAGGTCAGATAACAAATTTTAAATGTGTAGTAGATGGTCATTGTGAAAACTATATCTCACCAGTATAGAATAAAACAGTCACACCCAGAGTTTACTTTCCTATAAAAATTCATTAACATTTTTGATTTGTGTAACTTCTTGAGCTATAGTTTTACCTTTAATTTAATCAGACAGATATTTTTGTTTTTTCTAATACTTTTATTAATAATTTGAATTTCATACAATATATCTCAGTAATACCCTCTTCTCATTCCTCCCTATTCTACACTCCCATCCATGTGCCATCAAAATTAAATAAATAGATAGATTAATTAATTAATTAGTTAATTAATAAGAAAGTCAAAGAGAGGGAGAGAGAGAAAGGAAAAAAGAAAGAAGGAAAGAAAGCAAGAAAGAAAGGGAGAAAGAGAGAGAAATAAAGAGAGAAAGAGAGAGAAAGAAAAGAAAATTGAGTCCAGCTAGTGTGGCAGGAGCATGGATAAAGGCATCATCACAATTCCTGGAGGCAGTAGCCTGCTCTGATGATGGACAGTCACCTGGTCCATACTAGCCTGAAACCAAGCATGATGAAGTACAATTCAAAGTTAGACTTCACTGTCCGAGCCTGTAAAGGGATTTTTAATTTTCCATTTATAAAAAGCAGGTCAGCCCAGAAAGCTTCTAGTTTTTCACTAGAAGCAAGCATTCTGCAATTCTCTGATGGGATGACAGTTGCCGAATGTTCATGGCATCTTTTCTCTTTATTTTTAGTTGCATGCAGATAAATATATACAAGTATATTCTTAAATATAACCTGATAAGTCCATAATATTATATGTACATTTCCAGGGAAGACCATTTGGCTCTGAACAACCAATTGTTTTGCTCATGAATACTTATCAATATCACTCTTTTTTAAAAAGTACAACATAATTGGTTTAAGACTGAGAGACCATTCAGCATAATCAAAGTTTGAATTGAGAGTCTATATTAAGCCAGTCACTGCCTGGAGAGAAATCCTTCTCACCATACAGCCCTAAATGCATATTACAGGTTTGTTTTACTTTAAAGAAAAAGAACACAGAAAAAGTACATCCAGTTGGTAGTTGCAGGTTGAAGCAAGCAAGCAGTTTAACAAGGGCCAATAACATGCAGTTAGCTTGGGCATTTTGACCTTGAATTTCTATTATAGGGTTGCATGCTTTCCCATGGACTTCTCAGGGCTGAGGAGGGGTAAGGGAAAAGTTAGAAACCAAACATGGCCTCAGCTGACACAAGATGGAGGAACCTTTGTCATGTTACATGCAACACACAGTGGATGGATAAATTTAATCACTTTCCCCTTGGAGATAATATTATACATTCTTGGATAAAAGACTACTTACTAAAAAATCATTCTAAGCTAACAGAATGTCAGGAAATAAATTTGTTCTTTTATATCAGTATAATACGCATTAATAATATGATTGCCTAACAATATTTTAAGTGTTGGAGCAAAAAATTACATGATGATTGAAATCCACAGAAATAAGGATTAGCATTTGGAGATTAGGAATCTTATTACGAATCAGATTAATTATTAGTAAATGGCAGTTTTAATGTTTGAGGACAAGAAGAAATGAGCATAAATAACAGAAACATGTAGACTGTGTGCTTCAGAGATGATTTTATGTTCAGATGGAAATAGTAAAACACACATTTGGAATTTTATATAGACAGTAGATTCTGTTATTTAGTCTATGTCACTATGATAAATTCCTGAGAAAAACAGTTTAAAAGGGAAAGGGATTATTTTGATGTTTGTTTTTATAGTCTTTCGTTCATGGTCACATCCATTGCTATGCAGCTGTGGAGAGGCACATTATCACATTGGGAGAGGCTTTGTGAGCAGAACTGCTCATCTGATACAGAGATACTAAAACTGTGAACAAAATATAGCCCCAAAGCTGAGCCCGAGTGACTCACTTACTCTTAGTAGGCCCTATACCTGGATGCTTCTATCACCTTTTAATAATAATTGATTAAACCATAAATTATTAATATATGAATCATTGAATATGTCAGAGCCCTCAAGATCTAGCCATCATAAACTAGAGATTATTCACCCAACACATGAATACTTAGGTGATATAATTCATATCTAAACATTAGCAAATGCAATAGAGAGCAATATTTTTAACAAAAGAACTGGTGGCTTGGCCCCAATGCCACCCCAGCTGCAGAATTTCAGGCAGGCTGCTCTCTCTACAATAAAATCCCTGCACTCTCTTAGTGCCCTTCCTTTTCAGCTCAAACGCAGCTCAAAAGCCCAGAAAATATTTTTGCCATAATCATAGAAGAAAATTTTCCAAACCCCAAAATGGAAGTACCTATATAGGTACAAGAAGCATATAGAACACCAAATAGACTGGACCAGAAAAGAAAGTTCTTTCATCACATAATAATCAAAACACTAAATATACAGAACAAAAAAAGAATACTAAAAGCTGAAAGACAAAAAAATAGCAAGTAACATATAAAGGTAAACCTATTAGAATTATGCTCAACTTCACAAGACTCTAAAAGCAGGAGGGCCTGGACAGATGTGCTGCAGACTCTACAGAACCAAAGATGCCAGTCCAGACTACTAAACTCAGCAAAACTTTCAATTACCATAAATAGAGCAAACAAAGTATTACATGATAAAGTCAAATTCAAACCTTATTTAGCTACAAATCCAGCCTTACTGAAGGTACTAGAAGGAAAATTCCTTCCCAAGGAAGTTAAGTACACCCATGTAAACACAGAAAATTAGCAACCTTACCCCCATCAAATTCAATAAAAGGGACACACACACACACACACACACACACACACACACACACACACACACACACCACAAACAACAACTGCAAAATAACAGGACCTAACAAACATTGGTCATTGAAATTTCTCAACATCACTGGACTCATCTCTCAAATAAAAAGACACAGGTTATCAGAATGAATGTAAAAACAAGATCTATCCTTCTGCTGCATACAAAAACACACCTCAACCCCAAAGATAAACATGACCTCAGAGAAAAAGGGATGGGAAAAGATCTTCCAAGCAAGTTGACCTAAGAAACAAACTTGTGTAGCTATTCTAATATCTGACAAAATTAAATTCCTAAATTAATGAAAAGAGATGATGGACAATTAATCCTCATCAAAGAGAAAATTCATGTGTTTGACATTTGAACACTTATCATCTACACCCCCAACACAAGGGCTCCCAGATTTGTTAAAGACATATTACTAAAACCTAAAACACACATTGACCCTCATACACGGATAGTCAGAGATTTCAGTACCTCACTCTCACCAACTGATAGGTTATCCAAACAAAATGTAAACAGAGAAACACTGGAAACACTAGAGAAACCAGACACTATAAACCAAATGGACCTAACAGATATACCCAGATCATTTTTCCCCACACAAAAGAATATAGCTTTTTCTCACCACCTCATGGAAACTTCTCCAAAATTGAATACATCTTGGCCACAAAGCAAGTCTCAACAAATACAACAAATTTGAAATAACCCCTGAATCTTATCTAACGACCTTACCAGCTTATCAATACTATCATGCATTAAACTGGATTTTAATAACAATAGCAACACCAGAATGTCTACAAGTTGATGGAGAATGAACAGCTCTCTTCTGAATGACTACTGGGTCAAGATAGAAATAAAGAAATTGAAGACTATCTAGAATTCAATGAAAATGAAGCCACAACATACCCAAACTTATGGGACAAAATGTTAGTGGTGCTAAGAGGAAAATTCATAGCATAAACTGCCCAACAAAAATGAGTAAAGAGATCACATACTAGCCAAATAACACATCTGAAAGCTCTAGAACAAAAAGAAACAAGCACATTCAAGAGAAGTAGATGGCAAGAAATAATCAAACCGAGGGTGGAAATCAAGAAAATAGAAATAAAGAGAACAATACAAAGAATCTATGAAACAAAGAGTTGGTTGTAATATAATTGTCAGGCAATATATTAATAAAGAGCATGAGACATGGTTAAAGGTATAAGCCAGACAGACTTGAGCAGAGCTTACAACATTGCCATCTTCTAGCTCCAACTCTTCTGCTCCTCCCAGAAGTTTATTATCTTAAAAGCACATTTTAGATCTCTGTTAACAGTCTATGATCACAGAGATACAATGGTTTATTCCTCCCAAACTGTTGGCTATTGGGGCATGTCCATGTCCATAGTCTAGGGCCATTGACACAAAAAGGTCCAGGCCACATCCATCTGAGTAATGTTCATTTTTTACAGTAGGGGAATTGCAGATCAATTGGGCATGCCAGGCCACACCTAATGTCTACTCTGGTCTGCTGGAGTATACAAATAACCAATTTAACAGCAACTTTATTCGCATTAAGCTAAGAGGGAGCAACTCTTATTTACATAATAGCTGATTCAGCCATAGAAATCATATCCTGCTAGGCTTCATGCAGTCAGTGTGAGGAATCGTAAGTAAATCTAATATCTTGTCAAATATAAGGCAACATTGGTTCTTTGAGAAAATCAATAGGATACACAAACCCCATCCGACCACAGAGAAAGACACAGAGAAAATATCCAAATCAACAAAATCATAAATGAAAAGGAAGATATACTACAGACACAGAGGAAATCTAAGGAAACTTTAGGTCATACTTTAAAAACCTGTTCTAAATAATATTGGAAAATCTAAAAGTAGTGTATAACTTCATAGATACCACCTTCCAACATTAAATCAAGATCGGATAAACAATTTAAACAGACCTATAAACAACAAGGAAATAGAAACAGTCATTAAAAGTATCCCCACCAAATAAAGGCCAGGGCCAGATAATTTTCAGCAAAATTCTATCAGACATCCAAAGATTTAACATTAATACTTTTCAAACTATTCCACAAAATAGAAACAGAAGGAGCACTGTCAAACTCATTCTAAGAGGTAACAGTCATTCTGAAACCCAAACCACACAAAGACTCAACAAAAAAAGAGAATTACCGACCAATTTCCCTAATGAACATTGATGCAAAAATACTCAGTAAAATATTAGCAAACCAAATTCAAGAACACATCTAAAATATCATCCACCATGATCAAGTAGGCATCATTTCAAAGACACAGAGATGGTTGAGCATAAAAAATTAATCAATACAATACACCATATAAATAAACTGAAAGAGAAAAACCACCTGATTATCTCACTAGATGCTGAAAGACCTTTTGACAAAACTTAGCACCCCTTCATGATAAAAGTTTGGAGAGATTAGGGATACAGGGAACATACCTAAACATAATAAAGACAATTTACAGAAACCCATAGCCAAGAATTAAATGGAAAGAAACTCAAAGAAATTCCACTAAAATCAGGCAGAAGAAAAGATTGTCCACTCTCTCCATACCTATTCATTATAGTACTTAAAGTTACAGTTAGAGCAATAAGACAACAACGGGAAACAACTTGGAAAGGAAGAATTCAAAGTATGCTTATTTGCAAATGATATGATAGTATATATAAATGATCTCTAAAATTCTACCAGAGAACTCCTACAGCTGATAGATAACATCAATAAAGCGGCTGATGATAAGATCAACTCAAAATATCAGTAGCCCTCCTACATACTAATGAAAAATGGACTGAAAAAGAAGTAGGGAAATAACACCTTTCACACCAGCCACAAACAACATAAAATATTGTGGGTAACTCTAATCAACCAAGTGAAAGACCTGAAAGACCAAAAAAATTTAACGTCTTTGAAGAGAGAAATTGAAGAAGACCTCAGAAGATGGAAAGATCTACCATGCTCCTAGTTTGGAAGCAATCTACAGATTCAACACAATCTGTATCAAAATCCCAATGCAATTATTTACAGACTTTGAAAGGACAATACTCAATTTCATATGGAAAAGCAGAACACCCAGGAAAATAATCCTGAAAAATAAAAGAACTTCTGGAGGTATACCTGATCTCAGGATGTACTAAAGAGTTATAATAATAAAAACAGCATGATATTGTCCTAAAAACAGGCATGTTGATCAATGGAACAAAATCAAAGACCATAAGTGTACACATTTATGGATACTTAATCTTCAATAAATAAGCCAGAAATATATAATGGAACAAAAGCCATCTTTAACAAATGATGCTGTTTAGATTGGATGTCTGTGTGTAAAAGAATGAAAATAGACCTATATCTATCACCCTGTAAAAAGTTGAAGTCCAAGTGGATGAAAGATCTCCATATAAACCCAGATATACTGAACCTGATAGAAAATAAAGTAGGGAATAGCCTTGAGTGAGCTGGCATAGGAAACATCTTTCTTAACAGAACACCAATAGTTCAGGCACTAAGATCAACTATTAATAAATGAGACCTTACCAAACTGAAAATCTTCTGTAAGGCTAGGTCACTGTCAATAAGAAAAAGCAGCAGCCCAGAAAATGGGAAAAGATTTTCGTCAATTCCACTTCTAATTGGATAATATCTAAAATATATAATAAATTCTAGAAACTAGATACCATCAAAACAAATAACCCAATGAAAATTAGGGTATAGATATGAACAAAGAATTCTCAAAAGGAATATCAAATTGCTGAGAAACACAAAAAAACCCCAAAAACCAAAAAAAAACCACAAAAGTGATGTTCAATGTCCTTAGCCATGCAATAAATGCAAATCAAAAGTACTATGAGATTCCTTCTAACATCTCTCAGAATGGCTAATATCAATAACACTAAAGACCATTCATGCTGGCAAGGATGTGGAGCAAGAAAAATACTCCTTTATTGCTGGTGGCAGTGCAAACCTGAAGTCACTATGGAAATCAATATGGAGATTAGCAATCAATCTACCTCAAGATCCAGCTATACCACTCCTGGGAATATGGCCAAAGTACAATTCATTTTTCTACAAGGGCACTTGCTCAAATATGTTCATAGCAGCTTTATTCATAATAACCCCAAATTGGGAATGGCATAGATGCCCCTCAACTGAAGAATGGATAAAGAAATGGCAGTAGATTTACACAATGGAGTATTACTCAGCTATTAAAAACAATGGCCACTTGAATTTTGCAGACAAATGGATGAAACTAGAAAAAAAATCATCCTGAATGAGGTAACACAGTTCCAGAAAGATAAGCATGGATGTACTCACATATATGTAGATATTAACCATTAAGCAATGGAGAAATATGCTAATATCCACAGACCCAGAGAGACTACGTAACAAAGAGCTCTCAGTGGGAACACAAGGATCTCCCTTATAAAGTGGAAATTGAACAGATGGTACAGGTGAGCTAATAGAGCATGGGAATGGGAATGGAGAGGACTAGGAGTGTGAGAGTGAGGGAAGGAGAGAATATATGTAGAAATAAGCAGAATTAGGGACAATTAGGGCATGATAGGGGACCTAGTGCAGTAGAAACTCACTAGAATCTATGAAGGAAACCCTAGCAAGGATCCCTAGTAATTGGGGTTAGGGAGCCTGGACAGGTAATCTGCTTTGGCCAAGCAAGGCTTCCAGTGTTGGAAATGGGATCCATTCTGGCCACAAAACCTCTGACCTATGGCCTATCCACCAGACGTGATCAGCTGGACCAATGGAAGAGCAGACCCCATGCCAAGAGAGGGAATTCCTGCCTGTTGCTGCAGGGCAGGGCAGGAACTAGAAACTGGATATCCCTGAGGTGATTTTGAATTATGTTCTTCCCAGAGATGGCTGCCTAGCCCATCCTTCATCAGAGATGCCCTACCATCACTGACAGGAGCATACAAAGAGACTCAGGGCTAGAGAGTATGCAGAGCTCAGAGAATACAAATCAGTCAGGAAGAAAGGAATGTGAGGACCAGAGAGTTCAAGGACACCAGGAGAACAAGCCCCACAATGTAAACTAGTCAGCTCTCTTAGGGTTTCACAGAAACTGGAGCTGAAGTGGCAGATACAGAACCTGCAGGTTCCAGTAAATATATCTTATGACTGGTATGTTGTTCTTGCAAAACTCCTACAGGCTAAATGGAGGAGTCTCTGGCCCTTTTATCTACCCTTGGGACCCATTTGCTCCTACTGAATTGCCTAGTCAAGCTTTGATATAGGGTGTAGTGTCCATCCTTTTTCCATCCTGTTAAGTCATGCATTGTTGAGTGTTAACCCTAGGAGTATTGTTCTTTTCTAGGGTGAAGAAGGGGTTAAGTGTGTTGGCTCGTGGGTGTGGGCTAAGGGGCATATCTGAGGGAGAGGGAAGATGTGGGGAGCTGGGAGCAGTAGAGGGAGGGAAGAAGGAGGTGGTTTAATGCACAATTTGTACCTCTGAAATGCATGGTCAGTTGTACCAGTAGAGTTTAAAAACTAAGAATTTTCTAAATTTAGAGTCTTTCCAGAGTTCAAACCCACCACACATACAGGGAAACATCTGCCTTTAGGCTGCTTTTCCATGAAGACAATAACATAAGTTACTGGGACTTTCATGTTTTTACTACTGTTTTCCTTTCTTTTCTTCCATTCTCTTTCTTTTCCTTCTTCTCCTCTTCATTTATTTATATTTATAATAAACTTTTCTAATAATAAACCCTGATTCTCATCCAGGGCCTGTTTCTGTTTGCTTATTTATTTACTTGTTTGTGTATAGATATATATATATATATATATATATATATATATATATATATATATATATATATAATTGCATGCCATGATGAGAATGTGGAGATGATAGGAAACAATTAGGAAGTCAGTTCTCCTCTTCCATCATAAGTTCCAGGGTTTGGTCTCAAGCCTTTAAGATGCATGAAAAAAGTGCTTTTTCCAGATGAGACATCTTACTGGAACCAGGATCTACTATTCTTTAGTATATGTATAAGAAGTGGCTATTAACATTTCAGCTTGCTAGTGGGTTAAACTTCAGCCCATTCACAATGTCTAACTTTATTAGTGTAGTCTTGGCTTTACCTTCCCAATGTAAGAAACAGTTAATAAATATATTACTTATAAAATAAAATGAATGAGTGATTAAGCTACTCAGGAAAGGCTGAAAGAAGACGTGTATTTATACATATTGTTTTAGTAGAGATTGAGAATGATACTGAAACTGAATATAAGGAGTACTGTAGTCATATATAGCTCACCTTTCTGCGATAGATGTCTGCACTAAATCTGATAGTAATGTAAATCCATACAAAGCCAGGAATATTTGCTACGTGGCATTGATCAGATTCACATCCCTCTATAATTTCATGTCAGCATTGCAGGCTATATAAATTGACTTAAGTTTTGTATCAATAGTGCTTATGGTTATGTTGTTTGGAGTTTCCATTCAACCACTTTTAGGGCCTTATTGACCCTATTATTAATTACTAACATAAATTAAAACCATGGATACATATTCACTTTATACTTGCATTAATGTCATAATTGATTTTAACTTGTTTGAAAATATTACCTTTATTTCCAGTGATAAATCTTTAACAATATGAAGTGTGCATGTATGTTTACACATGTGTTTGTGTCTATATCTATGTGAAGGAACTATGCTATTTTGCACCCAGGAGAATTAACATCTGAACAGTTACAGCTGACTACGAATCCTAACAAAATCAAGCTTATGTCTAGGAACTATGAAATTCTTTGTCCTAAAGCCCTGTGAATAGAAGACTAGAAAAAGAAAACATTTTACATGCAAAAATTAATTTTGTTATAGCATGAAAACAAAGCAAACAAGCATTTAAACACTAAACATTAAACACTAAAAAGCTTCTACTTTTTAGAAAAATAATCTGAAAAAAACAGCATTCAATATATAGTAAAATTATATTGTAAAACAAGAATTTATCCACCCTCAAAAAAAAAACCACTAAAGTATAAATTGTTCTCACATTTCCCTGATTTTGTCTCTAAACTCTTGTATCAAAGCCAGAATGCAATTAAGAATCATGGCCATGGTGACTTTTTCGTCACTTTCAGTATGTGATAGTTTTTCGGCGCTTTCCTATTTTTTGTTTTGTTTTGTTTTGTTTATTATGTTGAAGTTTCTGAACAGTACTGGCCTCACACTCAGTTTCCGACTGTGTGCTGTTTTCTCCTAATCAGTTTGACATCCCTGAGCAGTACCACCTTATTGCACTAGCTTCACTGAGATCCCAGTTTATCCAAAAGAGAGCATATGCTGCTAAGGTCTTCTTACATATGCTATTTAAACTTCATAATTTGTTTTAGTGATCCCTGCTAGGTTTCTGCACTGTATTATTACTAACTGCTCTCTTTTGTAATTAGGGAGATAAATCTTAAAGGCCAGATACTTTGGTCAAACAACCTGTTTCTGATCAACATTGACCATCTCTCTTTTAGCATCCACTAGTAGAGTGAATCTGCAGCCATAATTTCTGGGGTTCCTAGTGAGTTTCTGTTTACTTGATCTACATATATTGTTTGGAATTTTACTTTAAGAATTATGTTAAACCTGAGAATTTCAAAGAGAAAAACAAAATCCATAGATATTTAATTAAAGTAAGTTTAATTTTCAAGGTACAACCAAGACTGGCCAGTCTGCCTTTTCTTCCTAAACTTTTTAGAGATTTTGGAAAGCAGGCATACCTGGGTGTTTGAGATCCCTTTTATGCAGAAAGATAAAGTATTTACAGGGTTAAGACAGTTGGCTGTTAGAAACTGTTAGAAAAGTACAATGAAAGAGAAAGAACAAAGACATAGTTCATATAAATGGAGGACACAAGTTAAGTGTAGGTTGAAAAATATTTTATTCAGGTTACATCAGATTAAAAAACAGGAGCTTATTCTTACCTAGCAAGAGAAACCTTAATTTTCAAATACTTAACACAATAGGCTCCTTAATTAGCAAGCTATGTTGTTCCTGTTTTGGTCTTGAAATAGCCCCCTTACATATCTATCTATCTATCTATCTATCTATCTATCTATCTATCTATCTATTTATTCTGAGATTGATGGAGACTCTATTTTGGAGTTTCAACCCAATACTTTCAGTATTTACTTATGTATTTTTTGTTTAGCATTTTTTGGTTTGGCCATTTGGCATTCTTTTAGCAAGCATGAAACTTTCATTTTGTTTTGATTTTGATCCTTTGTTTTATTACATTAAGTTCCAGAACTCTTTTGTATTTTCCCTTCTTTATTCCTAAAATATATCCTTCTCTAAAAATTACTGATCTGTTTGTTGGAGTATGCCATGTACAAAACCAACCAACCAGCAAACAAAACAAAAACAAGCCTCAAAAGTATGATGAAACATTCTCTCAGGTTTCAATATGGATTTTCCCTATTGTTTTGTAACTGAATGTTTTTCTTGAGATATTATTGAATGCTTTCATAGAACTAGAAAAGAAAATTAATAGGATAAAATAAAGATGTCTTTGATACCTTGTCTTAGATTTCTGTAAGGAAATGCATTACTTAGGAACAAATGAATAAAGAAAGAGAAGGGCATTTTGAGTCTCTGAGAACCAGGGAAACTCCACTTTGTCCCAGTCTGCATTCTGTCCTCTCATAGTGTGCAGGCCCTGAATAATTCTCAGAAAGTCCTGAAACCAGCCAATCAGAATGGTGCTAGACTAGAACGAAGTTCCTGAAACAGTTGGTTAATCATGTTCCTTCCATGACCCACATGCCTCACATCCCTGCCAGATGTAACTAGCCAATCCAGTAAGGATCTGTGTTCAAGTCCTGGCCAATCAGAAAGATCCCCTAACAACTGCCTGTTTGGCTTAAAAGGCCTGTGTGCCTCCATTTTCGGGTTGCTATCTTCTAATGGTGATGACCCCAGCATGCTGGTCTGCATTTCACAGCAATAAACTGCTTTTGTATGGCCATACATATCTCTCAGTGTCTTCTTGAGTGATTTCAGGCCTAACATTTCCAAACAAGCAGTCAATGCTTATTGAATCATTTCTTAGAAGGAGTATGTGGTATGTACTTCAGTTAATAGATATGGTCCCTGCCCTTGAAGGCTGTAGTGTTACAGTGAGACCAAGTTAAACTTTTAACAGAAGAATGAGTGCTGAAATGTGTTAGGGTCACGTATTTCATTTTATATCAATATTTAACATTAATTTTTCTTCACTTGTATTTAATGAGTCTACCTTGTGTCTCTTGGCAGCTCACTATTTTAAAGCACCACATGAGATAAAGATTCTGCAGGATTTTTCTTCCCAAATTTTTTGATTATGATGTTCTCATTTTGTTTTTATTGATAAGCAATTATATTCAAAGCAAAATTAAGATAAGATAAAAAGATGAAAATGAGGTGACTGAACCTTGTTCTGTGATTTTTTAAGGGATTTTTCAACCTAGAAGAACCAGTTTCCTGGTCTCCCAAATCCATTATCTTAGTCTTCTCCTGATTATATGTATGTATGTATATATACATACATACACACACATACACACATACATATATGTATGTGTGTGTGTGTGTGTGTGTGTGTGTGTGTGTGTGTATATATATATATATATATATATATATATATATATATATATATATATGTATTCTGGATGCACTGAGCACCATAACACTCCTCTAAAAATATGTGTGGATTTTCTATTTGAATTTTTTTCTAATAAGCCTGAATTTATTTTATCATATCATTTTAGAGGTTTCATTTATGGCATTGACCAGTGACATTCAGTTAATCAATGGATATAAAATACTTATTAACATTGGCAACATCAAATACATTTAGTAACTAGAATGCAGGTCTCCTGGATTTGGAGAACTGCCCTACTTTCTCATCGCTGAAAGGCTTAAAATGCTTCATAGATGTACTAAAAGTATGAAATGAGTGACTACAACCAGCACTTAGAGAAGAACTCAAAATAATATGCACTTTATGGCATTAATTTTTAATCTGAGTTCATGAATTACATTAATAATATATGTGAAAAAAGCATGGACTCCATTTACTATGTAATATAATAATAGTAGGAAAAGGGGAGTAACATGTGAATTTGAATAACTGATATATAATTATGGATCAAATACCATTGTCATTCTTTTTAACTGACCTTTCTTCCCACTTCTATTTAACAAATCCATCCAAATTTAATTATTTTGTTGTAAAATCATTTGAAGAAATAAATTCTCAAATAAAATTATTTCAAACTAGGTGTAAATTTTAAATTAAATTCCTGAAATATTGATAATATGTTCAACAATTGTTTGTTAAATGACTCCATCATAACAGCCTCTTCCCTTCCAAAGTGTTTGATTTCTTTTGAACAATCTATGTTTTCAGAGGTATACATAGTGGCATTCAGGATAAAATAATTTTGAATGGTAGTTATTTATTAATAAGAACCAACTAATGTTTATAAAAAGACACAGAAAGTATGAGAACAGCTAATGCCCACTTTTTAAGTAAAAAGTAAATTTTATTAGTTTAAAGACACTTGTCTTATCCTTAAGGATATCTTTAATCTCCATTGAAAATAAATACTTCCCCAAACACCTACCACTTCTCAGTCCTGAAAAAGTTATAATACATATAGTACTCAATGTCAAGGCTTACAAAAAGTACCGTAATTAAGACATTGTTGCATTGATAAAATAATAGAAGCATACTTCATTAAATTGATATCTTAGAATACATATTAAAATAAGGATAAATTTTTGAAGTATATGCAAATGTAGTTTTGTAAATATATATTAAATATATATTTAATAGTTGCTGATGTAGCTATCACAGAGCTACAGCTTTAAAACCAGTTTTAAAAACAGTCCTAGCTGTGGATCTTGTAGCTTCAGAAACTGAATCAAGACTATAATAAAAAAATGTGAAAAAATTTCAAAAACTGAATGCTTGAATGAATGAATGAATTAAAGAAAAAGAACTTGAAAAATAAAATTTAGAGGAAAAATTTACATATTTTGGACTTAATTTCAAGATTTTAGATTTAGCACTAAATGCACAAGATAGAAGATACATTTGTAGAAAAACTGGTAAATTTTATGTTAATAAGTTTAAAATATTCCATTCTGTTAAAGACAATTAAGATGAATAGATAAGACAGAGACATTTGTCTTTCGTAACTTGTTAGGTAAACGTACATTCTAAGAGCAATGAGAAAATGTTAAATTGAATGGCTAAAGCCTAGCAAAAGCCTTCTGGTTTCTTGTACAGCCGAAGTTTTATGGCATAATGAGCTCTTACTCAGGTAGCTGGAAATGCAATATCCACATAATTCATGTGTATGACATCTTAACAAACCAACATGGAAATCTGCACTTCAAAATCTGTATCAATTTTATTCATAACCAACAAAAACTGGATTTAACCACAGTATAATTCAATAGATAAAAAAGATAAACAAATACCTGCTTTCATACAATGAAAGCCTTTCAGAAATGAAAGTAAATAAGTTATGTGTCCTCAGAAAAAAAGAGATAGTGACTATTAAGTATATGTAATGAAAACAGGTAGTCTGCAGATTATCTGCATTGAATCATTCCACATGACATTCTCAAAGGGCAAAAGTATGGAGGCAGTAAACGAACTAGTGATTCCAAGATATTTGGAGAGGAGCTGGGGTGAAAGAAAATAGCTATTTCTCTCATTTGTTGTTTATTATTTGATTGCTTAAATATAGTTTTGCTTATGAAGTTCATGTGCCAAAGTTTGTTGTCCCAAATATTCTAAAATTTTACAGAAGTGAATACATATTAAAAGTGTATTCTCACTTGCCTTGCTTCCAAAAAGCAATGACAAATGATCCATTTTCCCTGAAGTTTACATTTTACTTTTAGTATTGTGCTTAAAATTTAACATAGTGTAACACAGCTAGTTTCTTAATCTATTGATAGGAAATTGATTATTTTATTTTGTTTTTGTTTTCATTACTAGACTTTAGCTTTAATGTGAATGGAAGAAAATGACATTGAAAGGCTAGATTATATTTATTTTAACTTTGCCACAGAATACTAAAGTTTGATTAACTACAGGTATAAATGGCATTGCCCAGATAACCGTTTAAAAAAGCATTGTCAATACGTTATGTGAGTCTATTATTTTAAGATATTTGGATTTACATGTATGTATTTATTTCTAAGATAAAGATATTTATTGGAAAACTAAATGTTTTCTTTTCAAATTTTATTGAAATGAAGGAATATTTCAAAAATGAATTAAAGTAATGAATCTATCCCAAAGGACTCTTGAATATATATTAAACCTTCGAAATACAAACTCTTTACTTATTTTGACCTTCAGAAATATTTTTCAATATTATATTTTAAATGCCTTACATAAAACTTTACATATCTTTAAAAACATTTATTTGGAGGCTTTCTAGCCAAGTTAAAAGCACAACAATAAACAATAAAAACAACAAAAGTAGAAACCAAAACAATCCTTCATGGGAGATGACTAGAATAACTCTTGGACTTTTTGCATGGTGTTCAAGCTTCCAGGCCTCAGCAGCTAGAAAGCTGTCATGCATATAACCAGAAAGGAAAGATAGTCTTCAGGCTCTCCTAGTTGAAAATTCTGTGAGCTAGGATAATGACTTTCATGTCAAGTTATGACCACTAGAGGAACAGTGGCACAAATGATATGGTAGTAACCAATCCCTTTCTGATTGATTTAAAGTCTGTTCCATAAGGCATTAATTTCCAGACATTGCACTATTTAATGAGAGGAAGAACATGTGGCTAAGTTAAGAAGGACTAGTATTGAAATGACTCCTAATTATTTATTACTAATAATCATAGTCAGTCCTCTTAAACCCTTTTCAGGGATGTTTCATCTTATAATATATGGCATATGGCAGTTAACACAGAGACCCACAACTGGTCAATGTGCAAAGAATAAGAGACCACAGTGTTCAGCCCTAAGTGGGAAAGCTATTTCACACTCCTTCCCACAAAGCTCAAGTATGTTTATGGAAGAGGGTCCATGAACTTGTAATTGCCAGAGGTGTTTGATAATCTCAAGCAACTTCAAGCTAGACAAAATTCCAAGATGAAGAAGGGGGGTGGGATGCTTACTAAGTCATCCTTTCCTCTGAGTGAAGGTGGCATTTGATAGCTGTTAGGACAGGGAGAGTCAGTGTCTTCCTTCCTTCCTTCCTTCCTTCCTTCCTTCCTTCCTTCCTTCCTTTCTTTCTTTCTTTCATTGATCTTTTCAAAGAGTCACTATTTTGACAGCTTCATCATTTATTTCATATTGCATTTTATTAATATTAAAATATCCAAAATTTATCTTTTGTAAATGTATGACCTTAATTTTTTCAGTCTTTTTTCTATCTTGCTAACTGAATGCTAAATTGACATACTTCTGTCTTACTCCTTTAAAGTACAAAACTAAAACTAAACTTCCAAAGGAAGAAAGCAATTAAATAATCCTAGCTTGCTGCAATAGCTATAAATGAGGATAGTCACCAACATGACTGGATATGCAAATGATGCAATTAGTGACACTAAAAGGCTTAATGGCAACCAGAAGCTGTTCAATTGGATGTAAGGCCCACTCAACAAGAGGGAAATGGTGTCTGATGAGTGTAGTTACTCCTCTGTTCAATGAAGCCTCTCTAACAACAAAGAAAGATTATCACAGGAAACCAAAACTGGATACAATTTAGAGAACAACAGATATATCTATTTGATCATCTGTGCTCCTATGGCATAGAGAACATCATGGAAGAGGAATAGAAAGACTGTAACAGCCAGAGTAACAAGAATTCTGGTGTGAAACAGGTTCTCATAGAAAGACCTGAAAAGATGGTATAAATGGACATGTTAACATGGGAAAGTGAACTTTTCATGGGGCAGTTCCTTAGAAAAGAACTATAGGCAAATCATTACTACTGGATGAAGAACAATTAGCATCTCCCAAAGATGATCCTTATAGATTGTTTGATACAGAGTGGTCATCCCTTAAACCATATATATGCAAACAATTAAAACAAACTCAGCAGGTTATATTTATAGAAATTTGTGTACACATACATTAACATTAATAATAAAAAGAAAGGAGTCTATCAACTTGAGAATGTAGGGCACATATATGGGACTTGAGAAAAGGTAGCTAAGGAGGGGCTGTAGGGAGGAAGTAAGTGGAAAAAAGGGATGTAAATCTATTTCAATTTAAAATGTAAAATGAATTAAAATACAAAATATAGAGAATAGTATATACTATACTCTGTTAAATCATCCCAACTAGTATGTCTTTATTAATCTTCCATTCAAAATATTTGAGCAATACCTTATATTCACTGTCAACTCTATAAATTGACATAAAAATGAATTTATCTCCATGTACCCAGTCTTTATTCAGTTTTAAAGTATTGTTATATCTTTTTTTATCAAGTATTTGAAAAGTCTGACTTAAATTTCCTTGTAACCTCTCAAATACTAACAGAACCTGTTTAAACTATACTTTTTATGTAACAGACCCATCAGCATTTATTGCATCTCTACCAAATGATATGTATATTTCACAATAGTATTTGATACAGACTTGATGCATAGAAACATTTAACATTAAGTGGCTAGATGGCTCTGGTGCTTGCCTTCTGGAACAAACCCCATATGTGATTGGAAGCCATCCTTCCCAAGTGCTTCCTCTCCTTGCCAATAGGTGAGTGTTTATGGAACTCCACTACCAGCTTACTTCTTTGAAGCATGAAATTTAGCTAGTATTACCCCCTAATTCTTAAGTCTCAGGTATTTCCTACTCAAGTCACTACTCTTTCCCCTTTTTATCATATAGGTATCATGTTTCTTTCTTCTTTGCATATTTCTCTTTCTTTACCATTACAAATAGCAGTAATAAAAAATTCCCCGTAGTTGCCTTGAGAAACGATTTTAAATGTAGTTTCTCAAGATGATAAAAGGAACATATTAGATTTTCTTATTCTATTAAATATAGCTAATATAATAAGATTCTTTTACAACTTTCAAATAGAAAATGAAGTCTGAAATCCACTTTAAGAACACAAAATTTAGTGGATGGATGAATAATATTAGAAGATAAACAACAAAAGTTAATGCTATGTGTTTCAATGTGTTTCATCATTTCTACGGCAAACTTCAAAGCTAATAATGCCATCAGACAACATATAAAATATATACTAAATCTATACAAAACATTCACTTTTCTGTAACTTGTTTTCCTACTGTACCAACCTATACATTTAATAATATAATAAATTCATTTACTTCTGATCATCTTTATCCTACGACTATGAAAGTTTATATAACTTACTCTATATTCCCTTGGGTCTGAATGTGTCCCTTGAGCCAACCAAATCGATATCTGTGGGCCACAGTCAATTTTTCTCAAAATAAACTTTTGTCTCTTATTCTCTAAGTGAGAGCTCTATTCTACTTTATCAAAACTTTCCATAATTTAAATTTATGTATGACAATGGTTTAAAATCATTTCTCCTTTCTTCAGAAGATTTTTCAGATAAAATGCTGAACTGCTAATTATATTTTTAAATATTTTTCACGATAAGTATAGTGCATGTTACATTTGGGAGTACATTAAAACAATAATTCATGGTCAACCTGAATTCCAAATTTAATTAGATGTCCTATGCATTCTCTTAAACTTTCCAGCCACAGTTTTTGATTTAGGTTTTCTAAAAGCTATTATAGATGATGTGCTTTAATTAACAATAATATTTATTCTCTTACCTTCTCTGTAGACTCAATGAAATTAAAACTATGTGATTTATGCCCATCTCTGCTGGGAAACCATGCAAGGTTTAGTGTGTGCTCAGTGAATATTTGAACTAAATGTGTTAGCTTTAAAGAAGGTTGTAACTGTACAAATGTTGCATTGGTTAAAACAAACTACTATAAGAAAATAGTGAAAGCATAGGAAGCATATAATAAACATTCCTTGAAAAGCAAATGTAACAGCAAATTTCTCAATTAAGATGTTAAATAGAGGACAATTATGCTCCTTAGTCCAACAGATTAGTCCAACTAATTGGAGCCAGGCTATTTTTTCTTTCAGAATATGAACTGTGACTATCTCCCAAGTTTTATTAAACATATATAATGTTGCACTGAGAGAGAATTCAAGTCTAATTAGAATAAGCTTGGTATTAAGGTGTTCATGAAACTTCCAGTACTCATCTCTAGGCTGGTCATGTGCCATTGAGTTTACTTTGTACTTCCTCACTAGGGATTAGAATCTATACTTCATTAGCAGACATATCCTGCTAGGGCACTCAACTCTGATCTACCTGCCGTGAAATGTATTCATACTCTGATTCCTGGGTGGCATTTATATGCTTGATTTAGGAGGGTAGCTATAAGGAGAGGGGGCATTAGAATGTACCACAGGAGAAAGCCCACAAAACTCCTCAGAGCCTTCTCTCAAAACCAGAGCAACATTCAAGTTAGAAACTAAGATGAAGAAGCTTATAGATTTTGCTTCTGTGCAACCTGAAACACTTCAGTGTTCAGATATGAGCTATAGCAATGGTTGGAAATTTCATCTGGGATTACGAGGTAAGTTTTACAAGAAAAAAGAGAAGCCCTGTTTTTGAAAAAAAAAATGTTCAACATTCTTATATTAATCACATGTGCATGGAACAAAATTCAAACTAGAAATAAGGCTGGTGCTCAACTCTGCAGGCAACATATTCCTTCCTCAGTCTTTTTGAATGTCAATGGCACATCTCTCTGAAAGTGGAAACTGCTACACAGTTTCTGAGGAGGTCTGGGTTCTATTCACTCGTCATTTCCATAATGTCACATCTTCTATTAACCAAAACAATGCAAATGCTGTTCAAACAAAGTTGTGGTTCCCAGAGTGATTCCCCTTAGTCTTTCCCACTGGAACTTGCTGCCGACTATGTCTGGGCTTCAACAGTATCTCTTCTTTTTGCTTTTCCACCATCCAGCCTGTCTCCAAATTATTTACGCAAAGAAGTAATGTGAAGGAAAAGAAAAGCCATAATGGTGAATAAATTTCCCTCCTACTTGCAAGTGGATTCTGTCTTGAGTACAGGTTCAATTACTGAAAACTAAATTTTTGTCCCAGCTGGTTTGGTGTTGGGAAAATGAACATGAATAATGTTTAAGCCTAAATAAGTTGCCTTTTTAGATTCTTCTTTTGTACCAAAACCCATGATTACTGGGAGCTTGCAAAAAACTCTTTCTACTTACTGTGTAGTCAGAGTCAGTTGAAAAAACAGAGCTGTTGTTCTGCTATTTTAACAAATTGTCTTTTGTATGTGTCTAAGAAAATCCAAATTTCTCCCTTTGTCATCATCAAAACCCAACAACAAATGACTGTTGATTGACTAACTTTTTCAATTACTAATTAGCAGATTTTCTTCTTACCTTTGTAGACACCATAAACACATCCTCTTCACATGGAGTCTAAAAAGCAAAGATCCTTTGAATTTTTAAGTTATAACATGTACTAGACAAAGGCAGGCTAGGTTTTGATGTTTGCTGTGGTTTAAACTCATATCACAAACAAGAACAAATAGTACTTTAGTCATCAGTTCCTGAGTCTTATAAAAGGAAATTAACCCTTTGAAGAACTGTCATTTTTTTCCGAGTGTGTGGTTTTCATTGCAGGAAAATGAGAATGTTTTATTAAAGTCTAGCAGCCTAGTCCTTTCTATCATCTACATTACAGGTAATATAGCTTAGAAGCAGGTCACATTCATAGGATGTACAAAACCCTGCATTCATTCCTCATTACAGAAAAACAAAACAAAACAAAACAAAAAATGTAGTTCCCAGTACAGCAAACTAAAAGAGTACAAGACAGGAGTTTCTACAAGAAAAGAACTTGGGCTTCAGAGAATTAAAGGATTTCATTTTCAAAGACAGTGAATAAAATATTCATGGTTGCAAAAGTTGAGACATTTATCTTTCTTTGGATTGGAATTTTCCTGATCACAGCATTGAAAGACTGTATCCACTTGAAAATGATAATTTAGTATCATTTTGATTTTAAGATGTTGATGCTTATCCTGTGATGGATGGTCATATTTGTCTAATAAAGAAGAGAAGGTATAGATAAGGTATTGAGGTTGGCCAATACTCAATTGACTTAAAAAATACTTCTCAGGAAGGTATAATGAAGTTTGATACTAGGTTAATTGGGAGGAGTGAACAGAAGAGTGCAAATAACTACAAACATATATTTAATGATAAAACTCCAAAAGAATACATGTTAACTTAAATTAACTATGTTAACTTAAAAAGTTAATTTAAAAATAAATCTAAATTAATTTAAAATAACAATTTTATTTAATTTTCAATACAAAATAGAACAGATCCCAGGATATGCATCTCCTTCAATAGCAGGATTTGGCTACATAATACATGGGTCTTGATTCAGAGAAACAGGAAAATGTTATTGAGCATCAAAATGTTGGAAAATTTTAAAAGAAGACATTTTTTATTTGTACTAAAGTGAAAAAAGCAATTTGCACTTCCCTTGTTCATAAAGATTCTATCTACCCAGGGTTATATCTCTGAGAACTGGAAGAATGATAGTGTAATGAACCAGGATGAAGCAGAGTCATACTCTGTACCTTCATGAAGTTATACTCTGAGTTACACACTCTGTACTTTCATGAAGTGAGAACGTCCAATTTAACCTCTAAGAGTTTCTTACTGTTCTGACCCTTTTCCCGAATTTGAATATTAGTTTTTCCTCATATAACTACAAATAGATCCCAAGTACTTGGCCTAGACTGGGGCCAGGAATTGACAAGCCCACTTACATTTGTCTTGCTGCTTTTCAACCCACTTTGATAAATATCCCGGCCCACAGGATCTTCAACCAAGACCCTAGGAGAAGGCGTGGGAATGGGGTATGGGCAGGGGCATGAGAAATGAAAGGCAGACAATCTGTCAATCAAGCCTTCAATTTATTGAACACATAGTACCAGTGTTTATACAATCTTTGAAGTGGGGAGAAGAGTGGGGAGTGCGTAAGCAGGTATCTATGGTAACCTTATCTGGTATGGGACTAGTCTGGTCTATTCAGTATTCCTAGGTAGTGTTAGAATGTCCCAGAGTGAGAGATAAGGAAGTGCATGGAGCTGTGAGATTGTCTCTAGGGCTTCCTGTGTAATCTACAAGGGTGGAAACGTGGAGTGAGGAAGCAATAAGGGTGTTAGTTAGCAGGCAGTTTCCAAGAACTGAGCAGCTTTGGGCTATCTGACCTTGTCCATACTCTTGTCCATTAAGACTAGAGCAGAAACGGATCTTTTTAAAAGGTGGGATGCTTTGTGTTTCAAGCCAGCATCCAGGGGTCCACTTACTACAGATACAAAGTCTCAAGACACCTATTTCAAGAATCTCTGAATCACATTAGGTAAAATACGAGAAAAAAAAATCTGATGCATATATTACCTCATAAATGAATTGAATCAGAATCTCTGATGATTCCAGAAAAAGCAATTCAAACATTGTCCCTTAAAGAGCACTGACATACAAACAGAATTGAAATTTAAGGGTCTATTTTTCCATATATTTCATAAGACTTCCTTATTTTATGTGTATGTTTGTGTGTAGATGAACATGCGCCTACCATAAGAATGCATGTGGTGGTCCAAAGATAACTTTTGGGAGTCAGTTTTCTCCTTCTATCATATAGATCCCAAGGATGAAACTCAGGTTATCAGTCTCGGTGACCAGTGCCTATAGCCTGGTCTCAGCCATCTCACTATACCAAGATTCTTAATTTTAATGTATACATATTTTCCCAATGTTTTCAGCTATAGCTGACATCTAAAACACAGAGTATGCAGAAAATGTGCTTGTTGTTGAGCTTGGGACAAGGGCATCTGCAATGTTATAGTGTAGTTCCAGTTTCTGTAGTCAAACTTATGTTTCATAGGTTCATAAGTTTCATAGGTTCATTTCTTAGTGTGGCACTTTTGAGGTGATAAAAACCATAAGCAGTGATTTCCATTGAAAGAGGTTGTGCCAGAGGACACCATCCTCATGCTGTCATGATTTTTGGATTTTGTACTTTCCAGAATCATGAGTCAAATAAATCTTTGCTTCATAAAGTAACTGTCTTAGGTGTTTTGTTTTAGGGTCACAGAGCTGAGATACCCATATAACTATCACCAATTACAAGAGAGTAAACACTTCCATCACCTCCTCAAGTTGCTGCTATGTCCTTAGTTATTAGTAGAATTATTATAGCAATATCATGAAACAGAAGATCTACCTTATCAAAAAATTGTAAATATAAATTGGATATTATATCATTACCTGAAGGCACTGTGTTATATAGTAGGTCTCTGAAACTCAGAGATCTTTGAAAATTTTAAGTTTCTACCCTAAATATCCCCATCTCATTTATCATTCATCTGAGACTCAGGAAACTACAATTTTGTGCTTTGCTTCCGTAACTACAACTATTTCAGATTTGATATTGATATGATCTAAATGTGTCTTTACAAAATTCATATTGATGGTACTAGAATGAGTATCACTATGACATTAGGTGGCAAGAGCAGAGCTATCACTACTAGCATTGATACTTTATGAAACAAATATTTCAGATATAGATTGGCCTATCTACTATGTAAGAACACAGTGAAATAGGGTCAACCACAGATTAGGTAATGAACATTTCCAAGACACTGAATTGAGGCACACTGTGACTTTGGGTTTTCTAATTGCCAAATTCACAAAAGCCAGATTTCTCCTCTTTACAAATTACTTTTCTATGGTGTTTTGTATTAGAATGCTGAGTAGATACAAGAGTTGTCTTTTTATGCTTGGTGACGACCCTTAACATAGGTTTTTCCAGGCCTATGTGTATAGTTTCAAATGGCAATATTTTCTCCTTTTTTTAAGTTAAGTTTTTGAGTTTTAAGTCAATCATATTTACAGTACAATTTATCTATTTGGTAAGCATTCACATTTTACATGACCATTTGTAGATAACGTTTGAATGATGCTGTCAGTGTAGATCTTCTTCATGCTGAGATCAGTTCTTTTAACAATATACCCATGGTATTGCTGGATCCTTAAGCACTTCTATTTCAGTTTCTAAGGCTACATAATACTCTATTAAATGACCACACCAATGTATATTTCTAAAAATAGTGCAAAAGTTTTTTGATCCTGACTAGCATATTTGTTCTCTGTTTCTATCTCTCTTAAACACCCCCCCCACACACACACCATAGAAAAGTAGTCATCATAGTCATTATAAGGTGACAATCATACTGGTATGGAAATACATTTCTGATAACAAGTAATAGACAACAATTTTTTCATGTATATGTTGCCAATATGTGTTCCTAGGAGAAATGGTCATTTAATTTATGTTCCCAATTACAAGTAGTTCCTTGAGAGGTATTAGTTAATTGAATCTATTACATCCTGTGTACATTCACCCTTTATCAGATAAATGGGATACAAATACTTTCTTTAATATGTTTCCTTGTAGATTGTGTCTTGGCCTTACAAAAATATTTTAAAAAGTAGTCATATGCATATGTACAAAGAAAGATATATGGGAGGCTTTGGATGGAGGAATGGGAAGCAGAAAATAATATAGATATATGATAATCTCAAAAAATACAAAAGTAAACAAAGAATATTAATTTATTTTTAAAAAGCAGTGCACAGGTTACTTGTCTTTTGCTTTCTCTCCTTTTTTTTTGCAGGGGGGTGCACTATCTTCCTGTAATATGCTAAGAGTCTTATTGTTTTTCAAGTATTACATACATGTCTTTAGCTCATTAATGTTATTTTTTTTGTAATGTATGAGATATGGATCCAATTCTCATATATATATATGTTGCATATTGTGTATTGTGTATAAGACACACACAGACAAATATATAATATTATGATAAACACTTTTAAATAATTTATAAATACATAAAGAGATTAATGTATATAAATAGAAATTATGATCCTTATTTATTGAAAAAAAACATGTTTTTCTGGTTTATTCTTCATACTGTTAACCATGCATGCTTTATTTCTGGACTTTTTATTTTCTTCCATTGTTGAATATATTTTACACTAATATCATTTTGTTTGGTAATTATAACCTGCAATATAATTACAAATCAATAACTATTGTTCTAACAGTTCAGCTTTAATTTTGTTTAAAAATATTTTTGTTATTCAGAGACTTCATCAGAATATTAAAATTTATTTTCATTTCTATAAAAATGCTTTTATGATCTTTATAGATTATATCTGTAAAGGCAAAGATATTTATTCCTCTGCCTTTTCTATGTTCATGACTGAAACTCCATTAATATAAAAGATATTAGTAAAAAGAGATCACAATTAATTGATACAGTAAAATTTTGGCATGATACAAGACTCTTCAAAAACAAAGACCAAAATAGCACAGAAAAGTTTGTTTTTAATGGGCATTCATGGAAAATTGTGATTGAAGAAAATAGTTAATGGTAATAAATTTGGGATCTAGAAGGTTGTTTTGTTTAGATTCTTTGTAGCATCTCAGTGTCCTTATTTCTTTCTCTGCAATATACAGAGGACTCCTCTAGCAAGCAGATCCACTTTAGAAGGAATTTGGAAGCATATTTCATGCTTGCTGCAGAGGACATGAAGGCTTAGAGTGATCCGTACCTACTGTTTTTCTCAAATACCAAAGTGTAGTATTTGGGTGTGGCCTGCCCAGGACTCTGCTATACTGACACTTTTGACTGTTTTGAATGGTATGGAGACTTCAGAAATTTTAATGAGCATAATTGCAAGCCCAGGATACACTTATATTACTGTTTAGTTTCTCGTCAACAATTTAGTCTACTGAGTATGACTTTCATCAACTGTACAAAATTATACTAAAGCACTTTATTATCATTATTTTAGATTCTACTGTGAATGAAATTGGTTGCCTCAATTTCCTTTTAGAGAGATTGTTGTTCATATATTAACAGGTAACTGATATTGTACTGATATTGGTTTCACTTACTTTTAACAGTTTTTGACATATATCCAAGATAGTCCATGTATAAAATCATATTTCCTACAAAGACAATTTTTTCATTTTTTTAAATTAGCTTTTCCTTAGTTTCCTTGCCTAAGTTTATTGTCTAAGACTCCTAAAACTGTTCTGAACAAAAGTATTAAAAGTCAGTATTCTTGTTTCCTTCTTGAACTTAGCATAAACATGTCCAAGTTTTGCCACAGAACATAATGCATTTATTGCTCTTAATGCTGTCGTGTTGAGATATATAAAAGAGGTAACATATTTATTAAGATTTTGTAATTAATTCACCTGTATTTCTATATCTGATAAGATCATCAGAAATCCTTTTTCTTCATTTTCTTAATGAGATATATCACACTCATTAATCTATGGTTATTAAACTATCTTTGCATCATAGGGACAAATACATTTTGATCATAGCAAATAGCCTTTTTTGTTATATTTTGGAACTCAAACTTGTCAGCTTTTCATTGAGGGAAATTTGGCACCTATGTTTTCCAGTAGAAACTTGGTCACTGCTTTGTTTTATTTCTAGTATCTCTAGCTTTGCAGCCACTATATGAAGACCTCACAAAATAAGTTTGGAGTATGTTATCTTTCCTAGTTTTTGAGAGAAGCTTAAGAAGATGTGTGAGAGAGAGATTGTATAGTTTAACAGTAGAACATATTTCATAGGTTTTCCTGTGGGAAGATCATTCTCTTTATTGATTGGACTCTTCAAACTTGCTATTCATGGTTTACACTGTGTAGGGGAAGCCATTCTGGGAAGACATCCATTTCTTACAGGTGACTCACATTTTTAGTATGTTCAATATGTCCTGGTATTGGTTTTTACTATTTCTTCTATATCAGTTTTAATTAGTTTTCATTTATATTTTTAAATATTTGATACTTCTTTCCATGATTTCTGTTTGCCTAAGAATCGTTGGTGTATTTACCAGTCCATGGGCATGTTAGCAGAGTCTTTAGCCAGCTATTGTGAATCATGTTGGGTTGCTGCATACTGTGTCTTCCTCTCAAGGTCCTAGTTATCCAGAACACTGAGGAACGCTAATGTCCTCAGTATGTGTGAGACAACAGTGTTTTTCCCTAGCAGCATCCCACAAGAACAAAACTCAATTGTTCTTACTTCTCTTATGGAATATATCCAAGAAAACATAATGCAATTCATGAATTTCCCTCTTCACTAGAGTGCTGAAGCTTCAGCAGAAAAGAAAATACTTACAAAGATCTAAATCCTACTTACATTGCTGTTAAAATCATCTGGTTTGTTTTTCATTTTGGTTTTAGTATAGGGCTGAGAGCTAAAATCTCATTCTGCTGATTTTAATCTTTCCCTTTGTTTTTAGTCTTTTATTTTCAATAGTCAGATACTCTTAGTGTGCTATAGTCTTAAAATAATGACTCATATATTCTTGATTTAGTTGGAAATGCTATTTTTTCTGGTTCCTTCTCCTCCAACAAACTTCTATCACTTCCAGCACTTATAGTTATGTAAATAATGTACATTTATTTACATTTCAATATAGGCTACCACAATTTGTTTAGAAAACAATTATAAAGTTTTATATTTTACAGAATTGAATCTGCTCTGAATCTATCAGCAGGTTGCCACATGTCCTGGGGTTTGATTGGCAGGAACATATTTCCTGTGGAGTTTTGCCAATGAAATTTGTGTACAACAAACAAGACATCTCATTCTGCTGATTTTAATCTTTCCTTTTGTTTTTAGTCTTCTATTTTCAATAGTCAGATACTCTTAGTGTGTTATAGTCTTAAAATAATGACTTATATATTCTCAATTTAGTTGGAAATGCTATTTTTTCTGCTTCCTTCTCCTCCAACAAAGTTCTATCACTTCTAGCACTTACAGTTGTGTAATTAATATACATTTAATTACATTTCAATATAGGCTACCACAATTTGTTTAGAAAACAATTATAAAGTTTTATATTTTACAGAATTGAATCTGCTCTGAATCTATCAGCAGGTTGCCCCATGTCCTGTGGTTTGATTGGCAGGAACATATTTCCTGTGGAGTTTTACCAATGAAATTTGTGTACAACAAACAAGACTAAACCTTGGGAACTGTATGGACCAGATGATAGGATGATACTTTGGCAGAGCTTCCATTATTTAGCACACTGTTCTGAATTTTTAATAAAATTTCTTAATGATAACCTGGGAAAACTGAAGTAGTCTATGAGACTTACAGGTACTCTGGATTAATATATTATTAATTAGATTGTAAGAATAATATACACAATGGGAAATATCTAGCGCAAACCATGGTAAAATTTATCCTATAATGTGTGTGTTATAATATTAGAAATAGACAGTAATAAATCATTCATGATTGGTCTGGCAACATAAAAGGAGAACTTAGAGTCTCAAATCCTTAGAAAAGTTGCTTTATTCCTTGAGTTTCAGAGTGACTTCATAAATGACCTTTTAGGAGTCACAGTAAACTGATGAGCCAATGTAGATTTCTTACTTATTAACTATATTTCTTAAGTTTACTCATTTCACACATTTAAAAGAAAAAGCAAGTACTGTCTCAATTCAAAGTTTTTACTCCTGTTCTTTCTTTCATTTTTTATTTTATTTTATTTTTGGCAATAGTTTGTCAGTCAGTACTGTATATTATCTATGACCACATTGAATGGAAAGTCTAAAGACCTGTGGTTTTGTATTGGATTAAGTATATATCTTAAACCCCGATTGTGTCATGAGAATAAGTAAATGTGTCATTTTCCCTACCTATTATATTATATAGATACAGCTATAAAAGGAATCAACATGTACAGATTTTCTTTTCAAAAGGCATGAATTAATTTCAGAGCCATTCTCCATATTGCCACTTTCAGATTACTTACAACATTTCTATAAACATATCTCAGTCCTCTTCCTGACAGTCAAGGATGCTGTTTCTTCCTGAACACACACACACACACACACACACACACACACACACACACACAAGTGCATACAAACACACTGACGTTCGTAAGGCACTATGATCTTTAACATCTATATCCTTAACCTGTTCATCTCTTATATCTTAACCACATGACTAGATTCTAAGATATAATCACATACCATCCTCGGCTGGCTTCTTTATAACTTTCTATTCCAACCTATGCTTTGTCTTTAGTGACCATGCCCACATCACACAATAAAATTTAAGTAATGCTTTTTTGACACTTCTCTTCATATCTGGGAGTTTTTAAGCACTGTAAGATTGTTTCTCAAGAGCATTCACTTATTAGGATCTATCAAAGTTAATTTTAGAAAAGCAAATAAAAATATTTATTCAGAATTACAGATCTATCTTCTACCTGTCCAGTAGGTGCATAATAATAAGTTGGAGCTCTTCTATTTTCTTATTCACAGAAATTTTTCTCCTCACAATCTTCCCTCCCTCTTCTTAGACACAAAATGACTTCACTTTAAGCATCTATATTTCATATATGTATCTCTAAGACATGTTTTTCTACTTTCTACCTATATATCTAATCAAAATTATTCTCATGATCATTAAAACCAAAGCACAAGAAATATATCCTGTACCGTTAATTTTGTTAAGCCTGTGTTAAAGTCTTAAGTCTTCTTCCCTAGCTTTTGTCAGCCCTGTGTTAAAATTCCTTCAACAAGCTAAAACTCTTTTGTTCCTGTGTTAAACTCCCTTACCCTGCTGAATAGGACCCTACAATATATTAACAAGTCCTTAAAAGTCAAGGTTTCTATTTGTGGTATAAAGAAGTAGTAAGGTTCCTATTTGTAGTAAAAATAAATTCCTGTACCATGTTAATAGGTTAAATCTTCTATTTGTAATGAAAATAAGCTCCTATATTTTTCATGGTTTATTACTTTTACCAATTTCACAACCCATTCCTTTATATTCTCATTGTGAGGCCTAACAACCAAATATCTCACCTTACTTTTTACATAAAAGAAATCTTGATGGGGCTAAAAAAAGGTTGCACTCCAAGTCATGACTTCTGGAGTCAGCAGGGCTAGCCTCCTTCAAGGTGCACCCCTAAAATAATGAAGCTTGCTTGGATTTAGACAAATGTGGAATTGGTTTAGCTTATCCTCATATTTTTATTTTACATTAACAATATTTCTTCATTAGGATCTATCAAAGTTAATAAAAAAAAACATTTATTCAAGATTGTAGATCCATCTTCCACCTGTCCAGTAGGAGCATGGTAACAAGTTGGAGCTCTTCTAGTTTCTTCTTCAGAAAATCTCATTTCCTCACAGTATTCCACAATCTTCCCACTCTCTTCACCATCATGAAATAACTTCATATTAAGCATCTACTTTTCGAATGTTTCTTTAATTTCCACCTATATAACTAATCAAAATGATGCTTATGAGCCTTAAATACTCAGTTTAATCTCATGCTTTTTTACCCCTACAAATCTTTTTTTTTTTTTTTTTTTTTTTGTCTCCTATCTCAAGAAATGGATGCCCTTAACCAGTTCTAGGAATCAGATATACATTGCTTCTGCCATCCTTCTTTCCCTTTTAGTGGACATGTAAAACCTGTTTGTAGATAAGAATAAGTTCCTAGTTGCCCTGTGCCAAAGTTCCCATACTGTGGTGTAGCAGGTTGCTACTGTGCTTTGTTACCCACTAACTCAGGAAAGAAAAAGAAGCTTAGGAAGAACAAAAGAAAGAAATCTTCCTTAATCTTGTTGGCTAGTGGCCTGGAAAGACAGCAAGAAAGAAAGGAAGAAATATACACAGACTTATGGGCTTTCAGATGCTTAGAGAGCAGAAACAGATAGTAAGCTGGACTAATGTCTCAGTGAAATATCCCTTCCTATTTCCTCCAAACAAGGTCTCTTTAAGCAACAACCAACCAATCAATAATCCAATCAACAGACTACCAACTAACCAACCAACCAACCTCAGCTCTCCAAGTTTCAACCAAAATGCATTCTGAGCTAAGTTCCCACATGTCTAAGCAGCATGCTCTCATAAGGACAAGCTTTAAATGACAAAATAGTTGCATGTAACTAAATCATAGTCACAAGTAACCAATAGTCTAAATCCAACTTATTATCATCCACTACACCTGGGATAGGGAAAAAAGCATATTCCAAAGCATATTCTCTGCTTTTTTTTTTTTTAAGAGAAAGCAAGTAAACTCTTTCAAAGCATCTCAGTACAACATGCAACCTAAGTTTTCTGTTTGTAGCTAAGAATAAGTTCCTGTTTGTCCTATGTCAAAATCCTGTAACTTGCAAGCCAAGGTTTCTATAATCAAGAGTAAGTTCCTGTTTGCTCTGTGTCAACTTGTTACAAGTTAAGGTTTCTATTTGCAATTAGGGAATAAAGTTTCTGCTTATTAGCATCTGATATAACCTGCAAAACATCATGACCCCACTCACATGATATAAAACCTTGTTTTTATTCATTCTCTTTCATTGTATTTTTCTAGCAATATCTGATAGCCAACTATTTTGCCCTGGTAAACACTTAAGCTCTTATGAAAAAAGGAACCTAAAGAAGCAAGCAGGGGATGCTCCCTAAAATCTTAACATAAGATTTGCAGCTTGCTGGCCAGTCTCAGGTGCCCCCCAAAATGCAACTTACTTAAACAGATATTTGTGGAGATGGTCTTTCTCCTCACAATTCCCAGATAGTTAGCTTAGTTTATTGTAAATTTAGTTTTGGTTTTCAAAATCTCTATGTTTCATTCATTTCTAAATTGTCACTGCTTTCATGTCTGTCAGACTGTATGTTTTCCAAAATATTCTCCATGGATATAGAGGTTGTCTACTGCCTTGACACTCTGGATCAAAGGAAACTTTATTAACTGTGACAACCTTCATTTCCACTTTGCTTGAAATAACTTCATGGGTTTATTCTATGAGAAAAGTAGGGAAAAAATTACATTAATATGTAAGAAGCTGCATAATCTGAAGAATTCCTATGTATTCAGTACTGTTTATCATCACCCTCACTTTAAGAGATACTGTGCCTTTTGTTTTCTATGCAATGTTTTTGTGACCACTATGTTCTTACAAGTGCCAATGAATTAAAATATGAATATCGATATTTTATTATTAATATATTAATATTGTTAATATATTAATATTAATTAAAATATTCACACATATACTTTTTGATAATAAGTGTATTCAATATTAACAAGAAACCTACTACAAGGCAGGATGTTGCTTGGAGAGAATGGCTAATTTTCTGTAAGGAAAGATGCTGTGGTTTGGCTGGAAGAATTCAGTAAAATTTTTTCCACTGTAAAATTTCTTGTCTATACTGTCTAAAATTTGCTTTTGTTCACTTACAACATGTTAAATGTAAGAAACTGCATTTAACAAATATTCCAATTTAAATTAATTCAAATTTAATTTATGACAAATAATAGCTATATTCTATTCCTCATTTTAATAAGCAGCAACAAGAGTCTGAATTTTACAGGTTTTACCAATATTGTCCATGAGGCTGGTCTGACCAGTTTCTGGAAATTAACACAGTTCAGTTGTCAGTAGTTAGAAAACAGGAAACGAAAGATGTTTGATCGATGACAAAGTAATGTCTTAGAGTCCTATAGATATTTATACCTAAAAAGTAAGTTATATAAAATGCTTAAACCATGCCTGCATAAAAAACAAAATGTGTTGACCAGCTAGGCATATCACAAAGTAATATGTAAAAACACCCTTGACAATACAGTGTAATATAAAATTATATACTTTGAAAATACAAAGTATTATTCAGCACCCATGATTCCATTACACAAGAGCTCATGACATAGAGATACAATGCTACAAGTAAAGGTAGTGATCTACAGTGAGGATTTCTATGCTAAATGCTGAGTTGCAAAAGGTGCATCTGACAACTGAATAACTACATACTTTCATCTGTTTTAGAAGGACTTCAAATTTTATATAATAAATAAGAATTATTAGTTATCAACATGGCTATTCATATTTTTTGGCTGGCTAATTACATTTATTCTGACCAGAATATAAACAAGATCTCAGGATCTTGATCACCAATAAATGCTGGGTGTGCTTTACATCTTCTGGAATGGGCCTTAAGTCAAATCTGATATTGGTTGGTTACTCCCACAAACTATGTGCAACCATTGCCGTAACATATCTTGGCGGCAGTATACCATTGTATATCACAGTGTTTGTGGCTAGATTGGTGTTCACATTCCTATTTTGGTAGACTTCTGAACACTTTCCTATACCAATGATGTGAAAATGTAGAGATGCACAATCAGTGGAGGTACCAGGTCAACTTCTCCAAGTTCAATTACTCGTGTAGGTGTTGCCTTCAGCAATGGGGCCTTGCTGTCAGTTTTAGAGCAATTTACTCACTTGGCAACAGCTGGGATTATTTGGGGATTCCCATGGGGGACCTAATACAATCTATGCACTGTAAATTTCATCTGGTGACAAGAGATGGCAAGTTGAAACCTTTTTTCCTCATTATTTGGAAGTATCATTTCAATTGACTTGCTATATATGAATAGGAAACTTCTAGTGGTTTTCATTCAATCCTTTAATGGTGCATAATTTTAGAAGCCTCTCACATGTTCCTCCATACATCTCACTCTCTTCTCCCCCTCCCAACTTAATACTTCATTCTTACTCCCACCTCCAACCATCCATAATTATCTATTCTATTTAATATCCTTTCCCAGTGATATCCATCTATACAATCAAATCCATTTCTCCCTTACCTTCCCTCTGTAGTTCTACAGATTGTAGCATGGTTATCATTGCCTTAAAAACTAATATCTACATATGAGCAAATACAGGCTATATTCATCTTTCATAGTCTTTGATACCTCACTCAGAATGATTTTTTTCTAGCTCCATCCATTTGACTGCAAATTTCATGTTGTCGATTTTTAAAAATCCATTCAATAAATGTACAACATTTCTTTATACATTCTTCTGTTGAGGGCCATATATGTTGTTTCCAATTTCTGGTTATTATGAATCAAACACCAGTGAACACAATTGAGTATCTTTGTGGTAGGATGAGGCATTCTTTGGATATATTCACAAGAGTGATATAGATGGATCTAGATGTAGATCAAATCCCATCATCCTAAGAAGCCACTATATTGATTTTCATAGTAGCTATGAGTTGCATTCCAATAATGTTGGAATGTGTCTCTTACTCCACAGCCTAACCAATATGAGTTGTGATTTGTTTTATTGAACTGAGCTGTTTTGAAGAATGAAAGATGAAATCTGAAAGTAGTTTGATTTGCATTTCTCTAATGGCTAAGAATGATAACATTTCTTTAAGTGTTTCTCAGTCATTTGAGGTTCATCTATTAAGAATACTCTCTGTTTAGTTATGTACCCCATTTTTAATTGGGTCATTTTTAATCAATATGCATCTTCTTTAGATTAGGGGAATATTCTTCCATAATTTTGTTGAAAATATTTTCTGTGTTTTGATTTCTGTTTTTCTACTTTCTGTATTCCTATTGTTATTAGATTTGTTTTTTTAACACTGTGCTAAACTTTCTGGATATTTGTGCCAGATATTTTAGCTTTAACATTTTTTTAAACCAATGTATTCATTTCACCTATTGTGCCTCAAATGCCTGAGATTCTGTCTCTCATCCCTTATATTCTATTGGTGAAACTGCCCTCTGAGTTTCCTGTTGGAGTTCCTAAATATTTCATTTCCAGATTTTCCTCAGTTTGGGTTTCACTTATTGTTTCTATTTGCACTTTCTGGTACTGCACAGTTTGATTTATTTCTCTTGACTGTGTTTTCATAGATTTTTTTTAAAGGTATATCCATTTCATTTCAAGAGCTTCTATCACGTTCAGAAAGGCTGTGTTGAGGACTTTTTCTTTTGCTTCAGCAACACTGTGATATTCCTTTAGATATATCCTCATAGGTAACATAGGCTCCATAGAATCCATGTAGTATGAGCTCTGATTGATTCTGCTACAAACACTGCAAAAGCATAACAACTTTGATCTTCAATGAAAATAATTCGTAGAGATAGACAGGTAGTTTAGAAATTATATATATATATAATTTCTAAATATATATATTTATAGAATAAATATTTATATTATATAAATATTATATATATATATATATATATATTGCAAATATTTTCCTTCTACTCTATGCTTCTAACACAAATAAACCCACACTGATAATATATAATTTACAACGCCTAATTTCTGTCTTCTAGTTCTATTAAAAAGAAAACAGCAACAATAACAATTGAGATGTGCAAAATTCTAGGTTCTACACATTCTTCTAATGCCTTACATACTGAGTAGCATAGGAAAAGATAAAACTCAAGTTCTCACTGTGACTATTAGCATAGATGGAATCTTCATGGATCAATGACTTGGGCATAGGATATTCTAGCTACATGAGTTTCATTATGAAATATTTGGCTGGTCTACCATTTTAAAAATAAAAGAACGCATTTTAGTTTGATTTCCATTTAGAAAGTTTTAACTATTTTTTCTCTCAATTTAGATTTAAAATCTATGGAAACATTTTTATCATATTCTTATCAGATATTAACTGATTTTAAGTCTAAAACAATGTCAAGGAATAAGATGCTTCCTTACAGCAATAGTGTGAGGCACGGGTCTGTTAATTTTTCCATTAATTTTATCTCTTCTGGATTATGGAAATTTCAAAGAAAACATATTAAGGTTTTGCATACTTTTTTCTTGACACTAACTATCATATATCAGACTTGAATATACCAAATTCTGAGTACCTATACAACTTAGGCAAATTTTCTTCATGAGAATGGTAACATTTCTGAGCCTGTGAGCAAGCTTTTAGTTCAAACAAACTTAATTAAATTAGTTTAACTACTATTAGTATCTACCAGGGAGTTATTGCCTTATTTTTCTTTTTCCATTTAAAAATTTTTGGTCTGTTTTGTTTTGTCTTATGATACAGGGACCTTTGACTGCTAGGCCACTGCTTCATCCTGTGTCATTTGTGACTCATCATTATTCACGTATAATAAGTGTTCATATGATGAATCATGACAATTGATAATGTGAAAAATTATGCAGTCAAATCAGGATGATTAGTGTGCTTATCATAAACACCTAGCATTTCTTTGGGTTGGAAATATTTTGGGCTCTTTCTTGATTTGTGCCAAATATGTATAAATTACTAGGAATTGCAAAGTCAAACTAGTTTTCTCAAAGACATTAGCAGTTATCCCTTGTGTACTGGTCATTTGGTTCTAGTTATCTGAATTACCTTTGTCCTCTCCCCTCATATTCCATGCCTCAACTGATAGTTTTCCATTTTTTACTTCTATGAGGTGTTGTAGAAGTTTAATTTTAGTTGTGTATAAAATAATTGTCTTTTTCACTGTTGGAAAAAAGGAACCCTAGGCCTTGGCATTTTGTTTGTCTGTAGGTGTTGGATTTCTGTGAGGGATGTTTGATTGCTTATGATCTGCACCTAAGGTATTCTGTAATAAATACACCTGAGCTGAGACATTTGGGGTTCCACTGTAAGTACGGCATTGACCATTGATAGTAGTTTCTTCTGCTGAGGTCTGGCAGTGTTTCCATGTATGAAAATGCCTCCTTGTCTCCTTGGTGATCACCCACAGAGGCATACAACTACAATGAAGTCAATGTATTTTTTAACTATCACATGAGTGAGACATCCAGACTAATAGCCTTCTTATTTAGATCAGGTTTCCAATAACAACAAAATTATTTGTATTTTTTACCAATCAAAATACCCAAATCAAAAATTATCAAAACTTTATATTTTAGATCATATCAATAGCTTTTACTGAGATTAACATTACTATTATTCTAAGCAGCCATAATAGTATCTGAAACTGATAATCAATTGTTAGTTAGACAAATGATGTCTAAAGAAATTTAGATGTAACCAAACAATGTGACCTTTATTTTTCTACATATTAACAGCACTAACACTCTTAGCAAGTGAGAATCATTCAGATTTGACTCTTCTTAGATGACTCTTCTTAGACTCTTTTTAATTTAGATAATTGTCCTGTTTTTGAACTGACACATATTTATATAAAGAACTGTTTAAAGCATTTTATATTTGCCAAAAACTTGTGATAAAATCTACTCTTGCAAATATGTGATGAAATATATAAGATAATAAATATAGTGAAAGTCTATAGCATAAATTATGCACATGTTGTTAAATAAAAAAATAAAACTAAAAATATAGACTAATTGAGCTTTATTTTTCTTTTCAGTTCTACCCAAGGACATATCTTCAAGGAGAGTTATGCTCCATATTTAGACTCTGTTTTATTTATATTCTGGTGTTTTACTTCTTCACAAAATGAATTAATATCATTTCAAATAACCAAAAACTTATTAATCAGGTTAAAAAATTCTCAATCAAACTGTAATCTTTCCACTTTGATATCTAATTCTTGACACATTCATCTGGTTTCCTATGGGCATTTGGTACACCAGAAGTAAGATTACAAAAGATTCCATTTTTGTTTATTTCTTTGTTTGTTTATTATTTGAGATACGGTCTCTATGTTGTAACTCTGGGTGTCCTTGAACTCATTCTGTAGACCAGGTTGGCCTCAAAGTCACAGAGATCTGCCTGCCTCTGCCTCCAAGTGCTGAGATTAAAGGCAAGAGCCACCACCTTCCACAATGGGCAATGCTTCAATTCTTAAAGGAAATGTTTATTTACAGTTATTTAATTTCAAGATGAAAAATATTAAGAAAATACCCAATCAGAATGATCACTATGACCAGTGGTGAGGTTCAATAATGAGATGACTGTTGTCAAGTTTCTATCCTTGGTTTAGTCTAAAGGTCACAGAAAGAGTGGTAAGTTTGTACAACAAAATTATTGTTTCTTAGGAATATTTGACCAGAGAAAGAAAAAGAGTACAATAATGATCAACCATCTCCATTGTGTGTGTGTGTGTGTGTGTGTGTGTGTGTGTGTGTGTGTATGTGTGTGTGTGTGTGTGCAGAGAAACAGATAATCACTCAATGTATCTCCTTAATTTTTTTGTAAGATTTATAATCTGGTTCTGTAACCAATGTAGTCTCAGTCTGGTTTTCCTAGTACAGTCTACATGGACAAAAGTCACTCAAACAGTAGATCTTGCTGGAAGATCTCTGTTGTAAGTTGCAATGTATGTAGATGTGTTATGATGGTGATTATTTTAGTCATCTGGTAGAAGTCAGAGTAACTTCCAGCACCATCAATACTAGGTAGTAGAGGTAAAGCAGCAAATGTCAGACATCAGGTTGATTTCTCCATCTCCCTGGGAGGTGGTGGTGCAGACCTTTAATCCTAGCACTTGGAAGGGAGGAGTAGACAGATCTCTGTGTTTGAGGCCAGCCTAGTCTACACAGTAAGTTCCAGGACAGCCAGAGTTAAAATAGAGAAAGCCTATCTATAAAAAACAAAACAAAACAAAAAGAACCCCAAAAAACAAAAAATTATTTTCATCAGGAAGAAGGAACAAAAATATTGAGGATCTAGAAGTATAGGACATGTGTTAAGAAACAGTGTTTACTTTTTTTGTATATGACAGGAAACTACACAAAAGAAACCTTAAAAACATTGTTGCTTATACAAGATCTACACTTGTTTGTAGATTTGATATGCCAATATAGATGGGAATCAGGATCCCAAAAGGCCCCACTTCTCTGTCGAGAATTATAGATAATTATAGTCTGTTAAGAGAAAGAGAAGCAGATACCTCCAGGGATCAACCCCTGATAGGTTGTCCATTCCCACATGGTCAGCCTTAAAAACATGCCCACATGAGCAACACCAATGTATTTAGCAAATACACACACACACACACACACACACACACACACACATGTAACAATAATTGAAGAAAAAGATGTCTTGGATTTGAGAGACAATTGAAGATTTGGGGAGACACAAGAAAAGTCGGAGTGGGTAAAGGGTTGGATAGAAATGATGTAAATACAGTGTTCATGAGTAAAATTCTCAAAAATATGTGGGGTTTACAATTATGTTTTAAATGACCATTAACTATGAAATACTAATCTTTTGAAATGAAAAAAAAAAGGAAATCAAACATCCACAGCAACTGCAGAAATTAGAAATCTGTGTGGTGCTTCCTCATATTGATGGGAATCAATCTAACTCAAGAGCTAGTGATAACCACTTTTGGGCATATACCCAACAGATGCTTCATCCTACCACAAGGATACCTGCTCAACCAAATTCATTGCTTCTTTAAAATTTGATGTTGCATATGAGATGTTTTATACAGGCATATTATTATATTTAATAAACATGGCTATTAATGTTGTAATTACTAAGTATTTATTTTCAAATGATATTTTTACTTATTGATAAGCATAAGCACATTGCCACCATCTGTTCATTTTTTAATTAAAAAAATATTCTCTCATAATATTTATACAATACATCCAGACCCACACCTACCTCCAGCTTCCCCTATTTCCCCTTTCCCCCAGATCTACCTTCCATCACCACCCACAAACACCTGCCTCCTGATTCTCCCCGGGAAAATCCATCTTCCCAGAGTTACAGCACAATCAGGGCATGACATAGCAGAATGGAACCAAGTAATTACCAGTTCCTACATCAAGGGTAGGCCAGGCAGCCTGGAAAGAGAAAAAGGGTCTCAAGAGCAAGTAAAATGATTAGAGACATCCCCACTCAAGCCTGTCCATGTTTTTCAAGGACACTGATCCAGAGAATCGTGAGATGTATTTAGAGGATCTTGCAGGTTCTGTGTCTATGGCTTAGGGGCTCTGTGGCCCCTAGGATTGCTACTCAATTGACAATGTGTGCCTTGTTCTCTGGTGTACTCAGCCTCTGCAGTTTCTGTCATCCCTTTTCTCCCTCTTCCGTGGAGTTCTCGGGTCTCTGCACAATGTTCGGCCCTGGTCCTCTCCATATGCCCCTCTCAGCTGTTGGAGGGGCCTCTCTGGTGAGGACAGGGTTACTACTAATCTATGAACCGAGCATGACATCATTAGACCTTTTCTCCGGGTTATCCAGTCTCTAGTTCCTGTACTGTCTTGTAGTTTTAGGCACGGGTTCTTTACTTTGACATGGAGATCTGCTTTTCTTTTGTCAATGAGATACTTCCATGGCAGATAGGCCATAGTCAGAGGTTTTCTGGCTGGGCTGTTGTCAGAGATTCTTCACTGGAAACCTTGCCTAGCCACAGCAGATGGCCTGTTGATGTTCCCTATCCCTGATTACTAGGGATTCTTGCTAGGGTCTCCCTCATTGATTCCTGTGATTTTTCTCTACAATATTTGTCTTGATAGCTCCCTAATTTTCTCCCAATTCTTTACATCTCCTCATAAATTTTCTTTCTTCATTCCTCTACCCCTGGTGCCCTCTGCTCCCATCCCTATCTTCCCCCATCCCACCTGAACTCTCTGTTCAGTTTCTGCCCTACCAGGGAGATCCATGGGTTCCAACTGTTTCTCTTCTTGTTGAGTAGTTTTTCTGTTTCTGTGGATACTACTACCTTTCTCTTTTGCTTAGCAGTTAGTATCTAATTCTAAGTGAATACATACCATGCTTGTCTTCTGTAACTGGGTTACCTTATTCAGGTTTATTTTTTGCAGTTCAGCTCATTTGCCTGCAAAGTTCTTTTAGTCATTTTTTTTTAGATAGCTGAGTAATACTCTATTGTGTAAATGAATCATAATTTATCTACTCTTCAGTTGAAGGGTATCTAGGTTGTCTCCAATTTCTGACTATTATGAATAAAGTAGTTATGAACATAGTTGAGCAAGTATCCTTTTGGTACAATGAAGTGTCTTTTGGGTATATGCACAGCAGTGGTATAGCTGGGTCTTGAGGTAGGTCAATTTCCAATTTTTTAAGGAATCACCATATTGTTTTCCATAATGTCTGTGAAAGTTTGCATTTTCACCAGCATGAGCTATTATTTGTGTTATTGATCTTAGTATTCTGATAGGTGAAAGATGGAATCTCAAAGTGGTTTTGATTTGCATTTCCCTAATTGCTAAGGATACTGAACATTTTAAAGGAATTTCTCTGCCATTTGATTTCCTCTTTTGAGAATTCTTTGTTTAGTTCTGCGGTACCTCATTTTTTAAACTAGATTACTTGTTTTGTTGATGTCTACTTTCTTGAGTTCCTTATATATTTTGGATATTAGCCCTCTATCACAAGTGTAGTTGGTGAATATCTTTTCCCATTCTGTAGGTTGCTGTTTTATCTTACTGACAGTGTCCTTTTCCTTATAGGAGTTTTTTGGATTCATGAGGTCCCATTTATTAATTGTTGGTCTTAGTGCCTGAGCTAATTGTGTTCTGTTCAGGAAGTTGGCTCCTATGCCAATATGTTCAAGGATATTCTCCAATTTCTCTTCTATGATATTAGGTATACCTGGTTTTATATTGAGGTCCTTGATCCACTTGTACTTGAGTTTTGTGCATGTTGACAAATATGGATCAATTTGTATTTTTCTACATGTAGACATGCAATTAGACCAGCACCAATTGTTAAAGATGCTTTCTTTTGTCCATTTTAAGTTTCTGGCCTCTTTATTGAAGATCAGGTATCCATAAATGTGTGGGTTTATGTCTGGATCTTTCATTCAGTTTCACTCATCAACATATCTGTTTTTATGCAAATACCATGTGGATTTTTATTACTATAGCTCTGTAGTACAGCTTAAGATCAGGCACAGTGATACTGTCAGAAGTTCTTTCATTTTTCAGGAAGATATTGGCTATTCTTTCTCTCCCTCTCTCTTCATATGAAGTTGACTATTGTCCATTCAATGTCTGTAAATAATTGTGTTTTGGGATTTTGTTAGGGATTGTGTTGAATCTTTAAATTGCTTTTGGTAAAATGGACATTTCTACTATGTTTATCCACCCGGTCCAGGAGCTTGGGAGAACTTTCCATCTTGTGAGATCTTCTTCAATTTCTCTTTTAAAAGACTTGAAGTTTTTGTGGAATTGGGTAATTCAGTGTTGTTTAGACTCCGGAATCTCTGCCAAGCATTGAAGTAAATGGAAAACTTCTACACCTACATAGAATGTAAGTAGATTCAGAGTTTGGATATAGTTGTTGTTAGAATTAGTGTTGTTTAACATCTGTTAAACAATTTTAAGTATGAGCTGCATTTGCAGGGTGCATAACATTCTGGGAAGTTGAAGTTCACAACTCCCCTTTTTTATTAAAGGCTTAAAAAAAGATATTCATTATCTTTAGGAAAAAAATAAAGAACTTTGCAATCTTTTATATAATTAATTTTAGATTTGTAAGACACAATGTTCTAACAAAAGAATGAAAACTAGAGGTACCCCAATTCTGGAAATGAGAATACTTCACAGAATTATGCTCAGACTTGAAATCAATTTGTAGCCTGAATAACTTAAATTCTGAGAGTCTAAAAATGCATGGGATGAAAACTTTCATTATTGATGATCCATATCCAGAATACCTCCTTTTCCAATATTTGCTGTTTAATTGAGAATACGAATTCTAGCAACATAGTTTTTCTTTTATGCATTTTTAAGTCTTAAATTCTTCTCTGAAAGTAATTTTAATTAACATGCTAGAACATTTGAATGGTTATGAAAAGTTTAATGCCTCTGATTACCAATTTTATCACAAAGAACACTACTATTGATTCCATTCCCAACATCATACACCACTATTACATAACATTGACTAGAGACAAATAATTTTGCATTATTGTGTTAAGTATTTCAACCAAGTTAAATGAGTTATCTGTTCACTCTCAAAATCAGTGATTTTCTACAATTCCTGTTAAGCAGCTGTCTTTTTAAGATCTAAACAATGATAGATGTAAGTATAACTATGATCTAACAATGAATTGATGAGATGTTTAGTTTCATTTATCCTTTCATGACTGGATTGTATGGAATATTATACATAAAGTATAGTCTATAAAGTCCACAAAGATCCTTCTTAGTGATTTTTATAAAATTAATGTACTTGTTATTTTTTTAATTTAATATAACAAGGAATTGTGTGTGTGTGTGTGTGTGTGTGTGTATGTGTACATACATCCAAGGATGTATATTCATCCAAGTGAACCTGTATGTGTGATGAGAAGATGTCCATATCTAATATATTCTTTAGTCACTCTCCAATTTGGCTAGACTGGATGGGCAGTGAACCCAAGGACTTACCTATCTCTACATCCACAGTACTTAGTCATTCTGACTGGCTTTTTACGTAGGGTTCTAAACACAGGTCTCCATGCTTGTTCAGTAAGAATTTTACCAAAGGAACCATCTTTCATGCCCCTCTGTTTTATGACTTCTAATTAAAAGATTATATATATATATATATATATATATATATATATATATATATATATATATATATATTCTACTAAGTCAGAGAAATTCTAGTAAATAGATTTTTAATGGTTTATGGGAAGGTTTTAGGAAGGAAAACACTCTCCTGATCAACTGATGCTAACATGAATGCTAATGAGCATTCTCAATTCAGTTTATTTATTTTAGGTTAGCTTTTTAAAACAACATCAGTTCAGGTGGTAGGTGACTATATAAAACCTTGTTTGCTTCTTTGAACATGGCATTTTTGATATGTGGGTCATGATGATAAAAGTTGCCTACACAGTTTTAGTAATTCAGATTTCTGTCTGCCTCAAATGGGTTCTCTGTATCCAGACTCTGGAAGTCACAGATACTTTGGGGGTTTTCTTTCTTATGGGGTAGACTAGAGTTGGATATGTTTCTTTCTCTGGGTGAGTTACACTCATTATCTCTAGTAGATTAAACTCTAATAAAAATAGTTTTTTCTTGAAGTATAGACTTTTAAGAAGAACAAACGTCTGTGCTTACATGAGCTCTTCTGTGTGTAGCAGATTTATCTTAGATCTTACAGGTGATAACATGTGGAGATACAGGAGATAAAGCACAACAATGTGAATGTATCTTCCGAAAGTGTGGTTCACTTGGATATCAGCACTTTTTCATCTATCAACAATGAATTTTTGTTTTGTCTGATACACTAATTTTCCTATCTAACATTGGTTTCATGGGGGGTGATCTACTTAATTTTTTAGACTCACTTCTCATGAGTTGGAGAATTTGAGTTTGTACCATCAAAGAGCTGTGGACTCTTCATTTCTTCATTGTTTTTACTTCTTCTTAGGACAAAATAATGGCTTTCAGTATCTTATATGTTAGACCAGAAATATAAGGTTTGCCTTCCTTACTTTCTTTTAGTCAAAAAATGCATATACTTGCCAATAGAAATATTTCCCAGTGTGCTATCCCAAACCTTCTGCCTATAAACTCTAGAATCTTCTAAAATACCCTAAGGAAGAGCTTTTCTGTTATTTACCATGGATCTTCTCAAATATAGCTCTATTTTTCTGATTTACTTCTCCAGGATAACTTTTTTTAAATTAGATTACATCTATTAAATTTGAGAAACTTAAATATTCAGTACTCAATACTGAATATATATCTTTCATTGCTTCAGTTTTTTATCTGCCATATTTTCAGCTTTCATTCCTTACTTCATAGATGGCAATAGAGTTATTTAAGTTATTTAACCTCCTAAGATATATACACAGAAAACAAACATCTAGGGAACTACAAGTGTACTTCCTTTCATCTCAGCGGTCTCATCGAGAGTTAGCAAGCTGCCTCACTTTCATTGCATAGTAATTTATTGGAGATTCATTGAAGCATTTATTTTCTAAACTCTGTGGCAGAATAGTTCATGTCCTATCAACATAGACAAACAGAAGATTCATTATCTTAAAATAGGCAATAATTGTAGACCCATCTTTTCTACTATAAGGAAAATAAGTTTTTCTCCTCTTGCTCCAATATGGATCTGACGGCATCTTGTACATTTTCTTGTTCCCTTCTAAACTGCTTCCCTATTTGTAAGCACTATTAAATCTATATGTGCCTTGTTGTAGTCACTGGTTCCTCCTAACTGTGATTTTGCAGTGTCAACTCACACTTATTAAAACAGCTTAAGAGATGATAAAGGTTCTACATGAGTGGTTCAGCCATTAGAATTTATCAGAAAAATCAGCTGATTTTTGGCAGATCTCCAAGTTTCAATATCTGTAGATATTCTGACAGCCAGAATTCTAAATGAAATACAAAGATGCTTTGAAGCTTCTAGCATTTTAATATTTGTAGTTTCTCATAAAGCCACTACTTCCAGTAGAGGACCTTGTCCCTTCCATCTTGCCTTGTCTGTGTCTGATGCTTGTAGAATATCTCTTTCTAGCACTTGCTTATCTGAATTTGTTCTTTTTCACAGATTAAAATGTATCCAGGTAATATTTAATTTTCCCTTTCTTTTCCTTTTCATGCCATCTTTTCTAGTTCTTTATGTAGTTTTTAAATTTGTAATTAAATTAAATTAAATTAAATTTGTTATTCATTGTTAAAACTTCAAGGCAAATTAAAGTAATTTGTTGTTGTGAAAATATCTCAGTGAAGAAAAGACTTATTCTGATGTGTATTTTCAAGGAATATATTCAATGCAGGAACTCCTCCACTGAAAAATAATAGGAAACTTCCTTTAATGCAATAATTATTTTGATCCTCTTATTATCTCATAATTGAAAGGTGGTGAAATGTTTTACTTTCAAAATCTAAAAAGACTTTTATTGTACAGTTTTTAAAGATACACAATAATCAACCTAACATCCATTAAGACATTTCTATGGAAAGGCTACTCAATATTCTGAATATATTTAGGATCTTTTCTGCTCAAAAAATGAAATAGTCCTTTGTTACATATAAATTAATGCCAGATGTTTTATTCTAAATTTAGTCTGTTACTTAGTTCATAATGTTTAAATAGTATTTTCACTGAGTGACTTAAGAGGTTAAATTTATATTTTGATTTAAAAAAAAATCTTTGCCACTTTCAAAGGAGAGAAATCAAGTCCCTTTCTCACTCTTTTGGGCTGATGAAGTACTGCATTTCAATGAAGAAGCTATTTTTATTATTGAGCTTCTTCTTTAATAAAACTTCCATGGTTCTGTACTCAGTCTTTTCATTAAACTCTAAGATAACATTCCTCAGCTAAGAGAAATTGCAACTGAAGTAGTCTGTATTGATTGCAAACTCTCTTAGCAAAATTTCAGTTAAAAAAAAAACATTTCTAGCATTCATAAGCTGTTAGATTGTGGGCCTCAGTCCATGTCTCCTTAGAAACAGGTCACTCAATGATAAGTTTAAGAGGTCTCGGCTTATAAAGCATCTGGTTCCTATGCTCTGCAAACTATCATCAGATGTTTCCAGTCCTTCTTGGAAGACTCCTCTATATTCTTTTATTATGATTTCTATTACCCTGTCGAAAGGTATGGCCTTCTGTATGGCCTTCATTTTCATTTCTTTTTTATGACTCCATTGCCATCCTCTCCATATCAAACTCACATTCATTTGTTTGCCTTAGGACCTTACTAAAGAATGCAATTATCTCTCCTGTAGGAACATAGTACTTCCATATTACCTTACTAATTCAACCCATATTCTCTAAATTCATCTGACCACTTGAAATATATATCTATTCCGGGCATATTGTGATTTTATGAACATTATTATTTGTCTTTGCTTTGCTTTAATTTTTTTTATTTCTTTTGTCTTTTAAAGACAGGGTTTCTCTGTTGTAACAGAGGCTGTTCAGAACTCATTCTGCAGACCAGGCTGGCCATGAACTCACGAGAATCCTCCTGAGTGCTGGGATTAAAGGTGTGCACCACCACCTGGCTAATTTTTTTTTGATTTAAAAAGAATGATATCACTTTTTCCTCCCTCATTATTTGCTTCAGTGTAGACTGTTTTTGTACATATTTTCTTTAAAAAAAATTTTGCAAATGTTACTCAAGCACTGATTTCCCAGACCAATTTCTTCATGTTCTGTAGTTTATTATTGATTATGTTTGTACTTTTTTACAATTTAATCTGTAGCTAATATTCTTGTATTGAATTTTTATTAACAGAAGAAGAATTTTTATTAACAGAAGATTTTCAGGAAAAACCTAGAAAGTATTCAAATGTTATTATACTTGTTTTCTCTGTTTTCTTCCTTTCTTCCTCCTGTTTTCTTCATTCCTTCCTTTTTTGTTCCTCCTCCATTCTTCTTTTCCTTCTTCTATCCATTCTTCTTTTGTCCATTCTTGCTCCTCATCTTTCTCTTATTACTTAAACATCATTCATCTCCTCTGAAACTTGTTTTGAAATATAGCCACTGGAGCAGCAAATAGAGTTAAGAAGTAGTGAGATCTTTGAAGTGATTAGATAAACACAGTATACCAATTTATCTTCTGTAGGTCCAAGGTGTTTCTTGTAAGATCAAGTAAACAGTTGCTCTTACAGGATTGTAGTGATTGATATAAGACCAAAGCTATTCTCTTTGGTCTCTTATACACATGAAAACTTGCCTTCTAACTTCTGCCATGTTTGAAGGAACACATGACTAATCTTATGTCGCTGACCAATATTGATTTTTAATCATCCATAACCATGAGCTGAATAAACTTCTTTTCTTTCTATGTTACTCCATCCTAATTTTTACTGTAACAATATAAAAACATACTTAGAGTACCTGTTTTCATACTTTCTTTTTGTCTGCATTCACAGCACACAGCGTTTGAATCATTATGCATTGACAATATTATTATACCCCATTGTCTCTTGATTTCCATGCTGTCCATGGTCTTTACTTTGGGAATTCCTCAGTTCTTGGTGAATAAAAACATTTGAGAAAGTTTTAGACAACAGGATATGAGAAAATGATAAATTAGTTACTGGGGTGGGCATTGTTTCTAGGTTTTTTGAAAATCAGTTTGACTCCATTCTTTTCTTTTCTCCTGTGGGCTACAGAAGTAAGATCACAATACATATTATTATCCAAATATACCTATTCAGAGAAAGGCAGGTTTTTAGAAGAAATGTAATTGGAATTGGATCTTTAATTGAAAATGCTTAATCTGACTTGACTATATTAAGCCTTTTTATATACTTAGATACAGATAATATAATTATTTTAATAATTCTGACAGTGTGTTGTATTTTTTTTCAAACTATTTCCACAAAAATAAATCTATTAAGATACTTTCAATTTCAAATTAAAGGTTGGGTTTGCTAGGATTTTAATCCTAGTTGAAAATGCAGTAATTTTCATTTTGAACCTTTAATAAGCCCTTAATTGAAAGGTATTGAAATGTTTTAGTCTTTGAAGTATAAGAACTATACTCTTATACAAAGTGTAAGAATTATTGTAAACTAATATTTCAAGCATATAAATTCATTATTCATTAATATAATGTCTACACTATAACTATTTCACCTAATATTGAGAATATATATGTATATATAATATATATATGTATATAATAATAATATATAATAAATAATAAATATAGTAAATATATATGTATATATATCAAGTATATATTTAAAATATATATATATACACGTGATATATATACATATATATGTATATATACTTAAAATCCTGATTTTTTAACTCTCATTGTTTTGTTTATCAGTACATTTTCTAATATATATATCACATATTCAAGAAAAACAGTTCAATTGAAAACATTTATCAGGCTATATGAAAGCAACTGACAAGTTTTGCTGCTTACCACAGTTAAAGGATATTGCTATTTTGAAACAAAAGCCTGTAATTTCTACTCCTTTTTCCAAATTTTACATAAGATGATGTTGGCTCAGAAATGGCAATGGCTTCCCAAGGTCACAAAGTTAGTAAAAATAGGATTTGAACATGCTTACCCTTTATCTAAAACTCACTGTGGAGCTGTACTCTTCCATAAGTACAATCTGTCCTTTACAATATCTATGGAACCAAACTGAATAAGCAATTAGCTGCTCACCTAAGTGACCTTCTCCATATAATGTCAGATTTAAAAATGAACTAGTGAGCAAACAGTGAGAGTTAAAAAAGTTTTATAAAATTGTCTTTTCATGTAACAAAGTAAAAGCTGAAAAATGAAGATGAGAATTTCACAGTTATTTGAAAGAAAAGAATGTTAGATAGAATTTCATATGGACACTTTGTTTTTTTAGTTTTCTACCATTGTCTACAAGTTATAATTTAAGTAACAGCTTAGTTGCTTTATGAACCTTTGAATATACTACCACCTCCTTTCTACTAAGTGAGTTGTCCCTCTTAAGAATTAAGACAGTATTTGGGGGGGAAGTAAACTTAGAATTGGGGGCAAATGAATATAGGATTTTGCCAGGACTTGCATGGCTGTACAGGTTGCTGATTGACAGAGATCCAGCCTTTGGCATGCCACCTACATACAGAAGACATCTGGCAATGGCTGCTCTACAAATAAGCCTACTATTATTTGTGTGTGGTACTTTTCTTTTTCTCTCTAAAGTTTCCTTTGTTCCTGTTAATGGGACCCAGGCAAATGCCTCCATGGGAACCTACCCTCTTGGTGGTTCCTTGGTAAGGAAGAAGAAGGCTGAATCTAATGACCCTGAGATGGAAGCCATTGTACATGCCCTAAAGGTTGTTGGTCCTGGGTCAGCCTCATTAAATGAAAGTCAGCTAAGGGACAAGATAAAATTGTGTATGAATTCTTCCTTAAAGAACTTTTTGGAACTATATGATTTGATCAAGTTAGGTACACTAACTAATAGGGGCACTGAGCCTATATTTTCTGAACTGAATAGGGTTTACAGAGAGCCAGAAAAAAGGGAAATAAATAGTCAAGGAGAAGAATAGATGCTGTTAATGCTAAAGAAATATATGATTGGTATTTTGAGAGATAAAGGAAAGAATGAGAAGAACTAGAGGAAGCATAAAATCTACAAATATAAAATTTCTGTCTGACACCTTTTTGCTCTTCTGTCTGTTTGATATATGCTGAAACCACAAGTAAGGTACTCAGCAAACCATGAGTGAACCATTGCGTTGGAGGTTTTCTGAGAAAAGTACAGGTTGATGATTAAGCTGTTACAAATGAAAATTGTTCTTGTACCAAGTGTGGGAATTCAGTGATATAGAGCTATGTGATTTTTCTATGAAGCTTTGATAAACTGTTAGATTTGCCATGTACTTTTAGTAAATAAAATACTGGGTTGGTTCATGCTCAATAGAAGTGGTTCATGCTCAGTATTAGAAAATCATCAAGTTTGGATGCTTTCCTGAGGTGACTAGCTATCAGTTTTTACCAGCTTTTGATTCCTGAATAAATTCTTCATGCTACTTCCAGGTATCCCTTTCTAAAGACCTCCTCAAGTTGAGGCTGGACCCTGGCAGAATTGGGAGCATGTAAACTAAGAATCGATTCAAAATAAACCTTTTCTTCCTCAGAGTACCATTATTTGTCTAATGAGCAAATTGTGTGTGTGTGTGTGTAGCGTGCGTGTGCACATGCGCATATGTGTGTGTGAGTGTTTTGTATATCTAATAATGTTCACCTATGTAGCTGTACTTTCTGAAGCATTTAACAAATATTTTCATTTATTTGTTAAAAATCATTTAATAAATATTTTCCATTTATTTGTTAAGGGTAAAGTTTAAAATACAATTATACAATTGTATTCCTATTCTTTTCATATCTTTCTTTCTAAGGTTAATACTTCATTTGTATTGGCACTATAGAATTAGAATACATATTTAGATAATGAAGATTAAATAAAAATCAATTAAATTAAATTAATTTTAAAATTTAATACCTTAATATTCTATCCTCAAAACCAAGTGATTTCTTAGAAATCACAAGAAGTTGTCACCACTATAATGGAAAAACCAGATATGCATCTCTAATATCATATTAAAATGTGTTGTAAGCAGATAATTAATCATTGCTTCTAAGTTGTATATAATAATTAGAATAAAAATATCTGTCTTTAAGAAAACCAACATATACATCAAAGAAAAATATCCACCCAGAAGACATTACAATTCTTAACATCTAACCACCAAACATAAGAACATTCTAGTTCATAAAAGAAATATTATTACAATTTAAGTCATATATTGAACCTCATACAGTGATAGTGGATTACTTTAATAGTCCATTCTTGCCAATAGACAAGTCATCCACACAAAAATCAAACAGAGACACTGGAGCTAACTAACATAATAAATCAAATGAACCTAAGAGATATTTATACCACAATTCATCCAAACATGAAAGAATATAACTTTATCTCTGCACTTCAGGCAACGTTCTACAAAACTGACCACATACTTGGATACAAGGCAAGTCTCAACAGATACAAGAAATTGAAATAACACCACGCAACTTATCTATCCACCACAGATTAAACCTTGATATCAACAACAACAGGATACTTTCAGAACCTCTTTGGAGGTTCTTTGTCTCAAAATGTCTTTTCAAGTGTATTTATTCATTCATTTATTTATTTAATTCTACAGGTCCTTTCTGTATATATTGTGGTGTCTGGCTTTATGTTTTTATAGGATTCCTATGTATGTGAGAGTTTGTATCTCTGTATCTGTATGTTTCTTGTGCTTTTTCTTTTTAGCTCTTTTTCTTGTTTTTTTTCCCCTCTGTTTGTTTTGTTCTATCCAGATTTATTATGCTTTTTCTTATTTTATTTTATTATTATCCCTTAAATGCCTCTTTGTTTTCTAATGAAAGGCAAAAAGGATGTGGATACTGTTTGGAGAAGTGGTGGGGAAGAATTGTGAGGCATTGTTTTAGGGTAAACTATAGTTACAATATACTATATGAAACAAATCTATTTTCAATAAAAGAAATAAAAATATGGCTAAAAACAAGAAACATTTACAAGTAATATTTGAAATATTTATTGAGACTTGGCTTTTTCTTAAATGGCTTTAATACAGTGAAGTAACTATTATCTATTTCTAAGTCACTGTCTGGAACTAAGTTTAAAGATACAAGTAATAAAAAATTACATTTCCTAAGAATTCCCTTGAAGATAGGTTTGCTTCTTTTTCTGAATATGCTACTGACATTGAGTTTTGAAATTAATTCTTTCTACGTATGTCATATAAAACAACCACATTTACCTAAGGACAACAATTCCGGTAGGTCCGTCTGATTTTGCGAATGAGGTTTATGTGGAAAAATTGTAGTTCAAACTCCCATAATATAGGACAATCTGGCTTATTATGAAGCAATGAATTTTAGTATGTAAAGTAGATATTTTTCTTTAATTATTCCAAGAAGTTCAGACTATATTCTGGAGAAGCATAACTGTGGCTGTTTGATTTTTAGTCTTCTAATACATTAGAAATATATTCCCTTTTTGAAAAGTGTCATTTTTTCATCTACTTAAATATATTGTGGTAATTTACAATGAACTTAGTTGCCTAACAATAACATATATTGAATATTAAACAATATTTTTTGAGCTTGTACTATCCTATGGCTTTTCATGGATCTATCCAACTTGATATATTTTCATTAGGGTCCACTTGAGAGTTTTTACAAAATAATCTCTGTAAACATTTCATATCCAAATCTGATGTGGTCCTCATTTGCAACCAGTCAATTACAGTGCTTTGAGCATTTCGAAATTGAAATTGAATAGGATTTCATAAGATTGGAATTGTGGGAATCATCAGTCCTATTAAAATTTTCTAAGAAATTTTGCTGAAATTGCTTTTCCCCACTCTGGTTTTAACTGAAAGTGTTTTCAAGACAAGAAATTATGAGATGAAAAAAAAAAGTTAAGCTGAAGATATCAGTATAATGAGACAGAAAACACAGAATAAGACAAATAAGTGTGGATTCTTCTTCTTCCAATGATAGACTCTAAAATCTGTCACTGGAGCTAATTTAAAAGAATAACCCATCAACACAGAAAAGGATCTTAGGAATGTTACTTGGCAGAATGTGAGTTCAGTGTGAACTGGCAGCAGAAAATATTCGTTATCCCTTCTGGTCATTGTTGGCTATACCTAATGAAGAGCATAGAATTTCATTTCATATCCTATCTTTATTAAGTATCACATTGAGTCAAAGCCTGAGTTTTAATTTGTTAATTTTATGGTATATTAAATAAGTTAAAGGAAACTGGGAATGGACTAAATGGGAAGAAAAAAAATTGCTCTACAATATTTTAGAATTTGACCTCTAGGCAGAAACTTCAGTCATAAACATGTTGCCTCCAATTGAATGTATCCAAGAGGAGACAACTTCAGCTGTTTACATACTATGTCTCTTATTTATGGATAAGTGAATGGTTTTGAGGAAATTCAAAATATTGTCTGGCTTCAGTTGCTTACTTGGAAAGTGTGTTGGTTAGAGCTTCGCATAACATTTCATTAGTTTCAGGTCCATCCCCCCATTATTTTGTGATTCCCTTTAGATCACCTTTATTTATGCATATATTTGAGCAAGCTTCTATAATATCAGGTTTCAATACATCAAATGGTCTTTAGTTTTTACATTCCTCCCCATATTTCTTCCCTCAACCCTTCTTCCTGTCTGCTTCCTATTTGATTCTCTCATTCGATCTCCCCTCCACATCGATCTGCAATTAACTATTATATTTCCCCTATCTATGGTGATCTATAACTAACCTTTATGGGTTTATGGTTTGTAGCCTGCTTAACCATTACATTTTTTCTTAGAATACATTTTATTTTAAAGCATTTGATTTCTCTGGTCTGAATTTAGGCCATTATCTACATAAACATTTTAATAGTAAATATAGTAGGTTTACTTTTTTACTATATTTTTATTATTTAAAACAATATTTAAAATTAACTATATTGATATTCTTCTCTTCTTATAAGTAAGTCCTTCCAGATAAAATTCTTCTCCCTATTTCCAAATTTTAAGTTCTTTATCAAAAACAAAAACCCAGCACAACAAAACAGCTCCAAATCAAGAAAACAAAATAAAACATCAATGTTTGCAAATACATATACTATTAAACACCCTCGCCCCCACCAAAGAAGCTATAACCAGATGAAAAAAAAAAAACTGTGGATTTCATTACATGTCTGTTTGTCAACTCCCCCTGAATATGTCTGTCCTGGAGTGGTTGACATACATGGTGTCACTCCATTGGAGAAACATGATTTTCCTCTTTCAGCAGATATAAATGACAGTTCAGTTGTTTACCTTTATCCTGGTGACAAGGTTTTCATTCATTTATTCATTTAAAAATATAACAAAATAAAATATAATAAGGTAAAGCAAAAACAATGTCATCAAAACTGGATAAGATAAACCAACAGAAGGAAAACAATCTGAGAGAAGGCATAAAACAGAGACACAATCATTAGCACACTCAAGAATCTCATAAAACTGAAAAACTGATGTCAAAATATAAGCAAAGAGGACCTGGTACAGATCTGTGCAGATCCTGGTCATGCTGCTTCAGTCTCTGGCAATTCATATGATCTTATCTAATTTTTATTTAGGAGGCCATGTTTTCTTTGTATCTTCCATACCCACTGGCTCTTATACTCTTCTCTTCCATGGGGGTCCCTGAGCTCTGGAGACATACTATTTTAGACTGAATGTCGCCAATTGTCTCACATTTTCTATAGTATCTGTGGGTATCTTTATGTGTTCCCATATTCTACAGGAAGAAACATCTCTGATATTGACTAGACACAACAGTAATCTATGAGAAGAGTAGATTATCATTAGGAATAAATTTATAGTTACGTTTTTGTTGTTGTTTTGGACAGTTTTATTTGATTTTACTCCAAGTTCCTGGGATATCTAAATCTCAGGATCTTGGTCACCTAAGCAGTGTTGAAAGTGTTCCATCAAATAGAATGGGCCTTAAGTCCACAATCTTTGTGTCATCATTGTCCTATCATAATTTGTAGGCAGGATACCATTGTAGATCAAAGTGTTCGTGGCTGTCTTTATGTTTACATTTCTCCTTTGAGAGCATGCAGAGTGCCTTCTTGTACCAAAGATCCTAGAACATAGGACTGAAGCCTCTATGTAGGCACCAGCTCAAAATTTCCATATTCATTGCATTGTAGAGGTATTCAGCAATGAGGCCTTACTGTCTGTTTTGGGAGAGCAACCTACAGTTTTGGCATCAGCCTGGGTTTTTGGGGATTCTTTTGAGGCCCATTTGTCCAACAATTCAGTTGGATATAAACTAATCCTGCTACTACAAGCTTTATTTGGTGACAAGAGATGAACAGTTGGAACTCTTTCTACCTCTCATATTTAGTAATTTCATTTAGATTACCTTCTTATATGTATACAGTTTAGAAGTTTCACTGTATTAAGTTTCCATATTACCCCTTAATTTTAAGGGGTTATATCCCATAATTAATAATATGTCCCTTAATTTTAGCTGTCTCCCACTATATTACCTCCCACAGCACCTTACCCCTTTTCTATCCCCACTAGATCTTCACAATCCAGGCCCTTCCATTCATATCTATCTATACTATTTAACTTTCCTAACTATATCTATCTTTTCTCTTTATTCTCTTACATATATAGATCTGCGGCTCTGTAAATTGTGGCTTGATTGTCATTGACCTAAGAGCTAATATCCATATATCAGCAATTACATATCCCATTTTACTTTTTGAGTTTGGGTTATCTCACTCAGTGTTATTTTCTCTAGTTCCATCCATTTGCCTGAATTTTCATGTTTTTTTTTTTTTTTTGCCAAGTAATATTCCAGTTTGTAAATGTATCACATAGTCTTTATCCATTCTTTTGCTGAGAGACATCTACATCTAGGGCATTTCAATCTTAGCTATTATGAACAGCAGTGAAAATGGGTGCCAGGTGTCTCTGTGGTAAGATGAAGCTTCCTTTGGATATATGCTCAAGAATGGTATAGCTGGATCTTGAGGTAGATAAATTCCCATCTTCTCGAGAAACTGCCACAATTTCCATATTGGCTGTACAAGTTTTCACTGAAAACAGCAATTTATGAGGATTCCTTTTACTCTACATCCTTGCCAGTACTAGCTGTCACTGTTATTGCTGACCTTATCAATTCTGATAGTTGTAAGAAGAAATCTCAAAGTAGTTTTGATTTGCAACTTTCTGATATATAGCTAAGGATATTCAACATTCATTTAAGTATTTCTGAGCTATTGGAAATTCCTCTCTTGAGCATGTTGTTTACCCCATTTTTTTATATCTAGTTTTACATATATATATATATATATATATATATATATATATATATATATATATATATATATATGATGTTTTTTCAAAGGTCTTTAGTGTGTTGTCCTTTACCTTAAGCCATACTCTACCTTGAAGTCCCATCCCCAGCATCACAAAACCATTCCTAGCCCATTACTCCCCCTTTCCCTTAAAAACTCCTGTGTTCTATTATCACACTTCTTTTGAAATTCTCCCCATAGTCACTTTATAATTTTGTGTCTTCTAAAGATGCTTCATTCAACTTTTTTCAGAGAAGGTTCTTTTTGTAGTATATGGTGATTAACACAGAGACTCACAAGTACTCAAAGCTCAGAAAATAAGAAAATGTGTACTTTTCAAACATAATATAACAAACATAATATTATATAACATCTATGTTATAACTCATCTCACTAAGGGTCAGGCATCATCACAGAAGTTGATGCAGAAAAATGGTAAGAACTAGATGTAGTAGAAGACTGCTGTGAAACAGTTGCCCGGATATGATAGGGATATTGTAATCATAAGCTCACAAAGGCTGTGACTGCAATAACAGTAATGACTGGCCTGACAAAATATATGACACAAGACCTACAGAAAATAAATTCAGTCAAAAGTATAACACTTATATGGAATGGAATCACAAATTTATAACCCTAGTTAAGGAGCTCTTGGCAATTGATGGCTGCTAGTTGAGAGAGAACCAGATTTTTTTTTTTCGTTATAGGCTGCCCATGTTCCAATAGATGGCTCTACTCCAGTGCACATACTGGAAACATTAAGTTGACTCAGTGGGTTTGGAAATAAAAAAGTACTTGAAAGCAAAATAAAAAGTAGTTAAAATTAGCATCTATAGAAATATACATAAAGTTAGGAGGGGAAAATGGTGAGAGTATAGGAAGCATTGTATGGAATGGTGGATTTAATAAAAACACATATTCATGTAGGAAATTCTCAAACAATAGATTTTTTTAGAAATAATCTGGGGACATAATTTTCAAACTCTATAAACTTAAAGTTCTGCACTCAGAGAGAAAGATGGTACCAGGGGCCACAGACGGGCTCTCAGAAACAGAATTGTGAGGCACAATTTCTGTGTGGGATGACCTTATCAAGATCAGTGATTATTTTTTTTCAGTATTTGACACAGTTACACAATTCTCTTTCCCATCCTTCAACTATCATTAGGTATCACACATTGATTGAAGGTCATTTGTTACCTTAACTCTTAAATGTAGATAAAAATACAAGTTGAGACACATGGCTAAGTCTGAAATAAAGGACGTTGAGCTTCATAAATTTTTAAAAAGTCAGGAAAGAGAGAGAGAAACTCAGATGTCCTGTCAAAGAGCTGACAGGGGGACCAGTCATACCATTTAATCTTGATTTGCACCAGTGAACATTGCATTGATTTTGTCTTTTCAAAGAAGGAGATCAATGTGAAACTAATGAAATATTTGGATCGAGTTTTTAATGATAGCAAGTTATTTCAACAAGGTTATTTTTGCATACCTACTGTGTGATAAATACTTCAAAGGCATTATCAGTAAGAGATATCTGTTATCAACTCCAAGCTGCTCAAATGATGTCAACAGTACTTTACAAGATATATAAACAAAATATTAGGGAGGGCATTTCTTTTCCAAATAAAGAAACTCCCTCAACAATTTAATAACAGTTCCACAAACTATTTCTTGTGATTAGGAGAAACAAGAAAATGTTGATTTTATACTATGATAGACAAACTGCTACCCAGAGCAAAGATCTGTAAGGAAAATTGCATGCAGGGTATTCAAACGTTGACCTAAATAGCTAAATATTTAAAGAAAATAATTCTATTTCCATTTGTTCTTTAAAGTGACATAAAAATAAAATACCTGATAATTTCAGTGTCACCTTAAAAAATCAATGACAAGCATTCTGATATTACCAGATGTTGGGGCTCTATAACAAGCAGAGTTCACAGCAGGTTTCTACACTGCTCCCTACCCCTGACCACAGACATAGCCCACAGTATGGGGCTCCCACTTCTATGGAGAGCTCCACCCCTGACACGCCCCTCCACATTTATCTGTGATTAGCCTTCACAGCCACTTGGAGGAAGCTCCACCTTAGCCCCACCCCCTTGCCAAGCCCAACCCTCCAACTGTGTGTCAAGTAGGAGTAAGTAATTGAAGACTGCACTGCTGGCTTCCTGCCCCCACTCCAATATGGAATATCACAGCCATCTGTGTTTCTGCCTAGGTGCAAATCTGACTTTCCCAGCAAACCTAGCCCCTCTCGCTGTCAACTGCTATTCAGGGCAAATACCTCCCTCACCACCATGCTGGGAATCCTGAGGGTGGAGAGGGGAAGACCCAGCCACCATCCCTTGTGCCCACCAGGAACCCCAAATGGTGCCAAGGACCACTGGGGAGCCAGCATCCTTCTCTGGACTAAGAATTCCACCAGTCACAGGCCAAAGAATTCCACCAATCACAGGCCACCCTGGGAGGTTCTGCCCCCTGAGGGACTACATAAAAGACCAGCCATCAGGACTCAGAGAGAGCAGGGAGGGGGCATAGCTTCAGCTGCTGCCTTCCTCCCAAGTGGAGGCAGCCACCAAAAAACATGAACACCTTAGCTGGGCCAGAAGAAAGAAGAACAGTTCAACCAGGAATATTTCCCTTCAGAGTTACAACACTGGGGATACCTAGCCAGAAGCAGAGCTGAACACCTCACCTCAGCTCTGCTGGGCTGTGCACACCTCAGTCCTATTGGGATATTCTCCCTTCAGGACTGTACCACCTCTACAGGGAGGTTTCTCCCTTTGGCGCTGTGTGCTCTCTGGGCTCCTGAAGACCAGGACACTTTTCTATCACAAAAGAGCTCCACTTTTCTATCTGTTCCAGCTTAATAAAAAAAACAAAAACAAAAACTTGCCACCAAGCACACAAAGTGTCTACACTGATAATGAATTTGAGAGTTGCTTCTAAAATGGAGAGAAGGTAATTAGAGGGAATAGAGGTAAAGTGAGGAGGGCAGAGTAATAAGAAAAAGTATTACAAATATTTAGTAGTCACATCTGGCTATTTTTATAATGTTTGCAGATATAGGAACAAAACTGATGAATTTTGACACACAGTGGGAGAACATTATAAAGATATCCAGTATGAAGTTTTGAAATACTGTATAGTTATTAGTGTCTTATGTGGTTAAAAAAAAAAAAAGAGTGCAGAACTGTTTCTATTGTTATCAAGTTACTGAAGAACCATTCACATAAAATCTGTTTCCAAGGTGTTAACATGAAAAAAAAAAAAAGCCAATGGTACTGAGTAATTTTTGCATTTTTCTACTTTTTTATAATTATTTTCATGGTATCCCTGGCTATACCACAGTGGAATAAACCCCTTGAAACAGAACTTAATGGAATGTAAGTACTCTGAATTAACCATTCAGAAATGTGTTTTTAGTCCAAAGTGGCTGCAGATAACACATGTGAGGTCTTTACATTCATTTGGGGACAAATTGCTGAAATGACATTAACTCATTTTAGCAAGGGTGACTATATTGTAATTCTTACCAGTGTATGACTCCAGGCATATCTGTAGTGTCCCATTCAAATTTAGGTTTTTTGTGCTTCCCTACACACACGTTCATAGACATATAGAATTAGACAATCATAGCTACTAGGAGAGAATTCAAAGTAAATAAACATATTATCATTCCTATTATAGGCTATAATATATAACTGTAGATAGTTTTTACATTTGTTTAGTAGACTAAAGTAAGTTTTTTTCATTACTACTCTTAAATTTTCTGTGTGGGACTAAATCTAACCATACATGAACAAATTACCATTACCCATGACTTGAAATCAACACCTTTGGTGAAAGGTGTCTGAATATTCCCTTTAGAAGTGTCAGGTGTAAGGCTCCTCTAATCCCAAAGCATGGCTTCTGTAGGAAAAAGGAATGTTGGTATACACCTTTAATCCCAAGTATTCAGAAAGTAATGATGGCACACAACTTTAATCCCAGTATTAAGAAGGCAGTGGTGGTGCACCTTGTTAATCCCAGAGCTCTTAGGAAGAAAAGCTCTGAAGGAATCAGTGTTAGACAAGAAGTAACTTCTGAGATGAGTCATAGTGAAGGGCAGACAAAGTGATGAATTAGAGGAAGAATTAGCAGAGTGAGAACACACCAACTCTCAGGATATAAAATTAGGCTCTCAGCACAAGACAGAGAGGCAGTATGCAGCAGTCAGAGCTCATAGATCAACAAGACACAGAGGCAAAGAGAAGAGTCTGAGGCAAAGACACCGAAGCAATTCATCATACATCAGTATCAGACTGAAGAGTCAGTCAGTTTGAATCTGAGCAGAAATCTTCAGTCTCTCTGATTGAACTTCTCTAGTTTCAGGAGTCAGTTAACCAGAAGAGTTTAGTACAACTCTTGAGTTCAGAAGGAGACAATCAGAGATGGCTCAGTCAGCAGAAGCCTAGGAGGTTAAAATGATTTAGATTGTATGGAGGCTGAAATGCTCCAGGGCTCCAAGATAAAGACCCATGATTTAATTAATCAAAGAATAAAAGCCTTTGAACCTGAATCATTGACTACACTCAGATGCTAGTTGTCCTGACTGATGATATTCCATAGCCATGAAAGACTGTAAAAACCAAGAAAAACTATTGAAAAAAATCTATAATTGTCACTACTTTACCTCCAAACTCTGAAATCTTCAACCCCAATGAATTTCCTTCACATCTTCTGCCCAGCCTACGCAAGAGCTGTCCTTCTAATAAGGACACAGAATATAATGGACATATAATGCTCCATTAACATGTTATCAAAGGAAAAATTTAGTTTTTGTGCCAAAACATCAATGCAGTTAAAGAGCACATGCAAAGGATAGAGAGTACAGATAGCTCATTCCAAAGGAGTTAAAAGAATAACTAAGTTTAGTTTAAAGTAGTTAAAAGAGAAGTCATATCAACCAGGATGCTTGTGTACCATAAGCAATGAGCTTAGAATTTGTGCTAAATCTTAAAGTAAGATCAGCATCCAAGTACACTACTGTGCCCTATTCTTCATTCTAGCTATGTAGTATATACTAGCCACCAATTTTGAACAAGGTTAGTGAATAAAATCAACTTTGTTTTCCTCATCATTTGGAGTAACTGTCTCATAGAAATATTGTGGAAATTAAATAAAGTGTTACAAACCACAATGTTTGGATATTGATAAATTTGGGATCCCTTTCCCACTTTTATTCACTGATTTATCTGTTGATTAAATTATAGTAGTTCGTATAATAAAAGAAATCTAAATGATGCTATAGATCTGGGACTTGTGAGATGGTTCAGTGAGGAAGGCTTCTTCTGCTAAGCCTAATGAACAGAAAATAGAACAGACTTCTTCAAGTTATCCTTTATCTCAATACATATAATGGGTTGCACACACACAGACACTGAAACACACACACACACACACACACACACACACACACACACACGCAAAATAGCTAAAATATAATAAAAGCAAATTAAACTTAGAATAAGAGATACTATCGATTTGTCTCCACTTCCCAATCTAAACCTAAACCTTACAAGCTATTCTAACTTCCCTCCAGTTCCCAAATGTATATCTAAAACATATTAGCAAATCTAGGTTCCCAAATCTATACCTAAGATTTTAGTAAGTCTTACATCCCCAGATGATTCTAATAGCTTTCTGAAACATTATGAAGATCATTCATGTAAACTTAAGTTGAAACCAGCTAGCATTTGACCAATTATCTAATCAAGAATTGCCTAGGGATGAGCAACTAATTTTGAATAATGGCTTGATCTCCAATTGGCCTCCTGATAGCTGCATTTTCCATTCAGGAAGAGTGTGTGGTTAACGATAAAGACTCAAAACATAGATAATCCTAATTACAATACTACACAAGAGACTTCTACTTTCATATGAGGCAAACAAGGCAAATTGTATTCCCAGTGTTTGCTTCCAAAGCTAGGAAAACTTTAGATGAAATAACAGCACACATTAGCTTTGCTTGGTATAATGTGGACCTAATATTCTCAATAGAAATTTGGAGGTTAAAGGTTCTATAACGTATTTTGAAAAATTACTTATGAGGTACATATCCATCCTATAATTATATGTAATTGTGGTCAGCATGAAAGATGATTAAAATCATATAGTGGGTGTATATCAGCTTATAATAATGTTTTCCTGTAAATTTGATAATTAAGCATGTTATGATTTCAGCAGTAAGTCCAGATCTCCAGTTAGACAGCAAACTCATTAAGAGCATTGATTTTCTAGTCTTTGATATACCTTTCTTATCCAGCATCAAACACATTGACATAATCTAGTGCAGGTTTAGATGTATTGGAGATAGATTACTCTTTGTTATACAGTCTTGAAGTAAAATTACTAATTGAAAACCTCCTTAGGATGAGGAGAAAACCAGGTAATACCAAGCAGTGCTGACAATCATTGGGTGTGACAGTTAGTGTGCTGACAGCCCATAATATTTTTAATGGTTTGTCAAACTAGCAAAGTGTTTTACTTTCACTCAAGACTGAAACATGAGCTTCTATGTTGATAATAGTGTTTTAATAACTAGGATTAATATATTCTTTACACAAAATGTTTAAATTATTTTTTAAGGATGAAAGAGTTTTGCCAAATATAAACAGACTCCAAGACCACAGAGGCCATAATATCAATCTGACTTCAATACACCATGTTTTAATGCAACCATTTTAAGATTCTATGCATAGCTTTACTATGACCAACTTTTTAATTTATAACTTGTCTAAATTAAAATCCACCAAGGAAGTTGCCAACCACACACATAAGTTGAAGTAAGGGATTAAGTTGAAGTAAGGGAAGATTGTTCAGTGACAATTTTTCCCTTTTTTTTCTTTTCTTTCTTTTCTTTGTTCATTCTTTTTTTCCTTCCCTTTTATTTTTTCTTCTTTACTGTTTTATTTCTTCCTTTCTTCCTTCCTTTCTTTTTTAAGCTCATGTAAATTTAATGGCCTTGCTTCATTCTAAATTTCAATTTTAAAGTCAGAGATTTGATTTCTAGTCTGGAAATCAAAGCATTATTCTTAGAAATCCTTTCTCAGGAAGCTGTGCAGTTTATCCCTGAATAACCCCCCAAGCATTGAGTCATAGAAGAGGACTTCTCTGCCATAACCAAGATAGCTCAATAAATGTATGATCATCCTGCCAAATCTTAAAAGTAAAATTTTTACTACTTTTAGAGGATATGTAGTATTTTTACTCACATGATATTTAATAAAATTTGTAACTTTCTATATTGGCTGAGAAAAAAATGTTACTCTTATTCTCAGTGTAGAGCTGTCAAAGTTAGCAAATAAATAGATCAACTCATTGAACTTCAAATAGATATTAACAATTCTCTTATATTAAAGCTGATTATTGTTTAAGCTTAAATTTAATTAAAAAATCTTTAATCCATGGTTCCTTCAGTTTTCTAATCACAGCAGAGAGGATGGTGGTAAAGACCTTTAATCCCAACTCTTGGGAGGCAGAGACAGGCTCTGTGAGTTTTTGGCCAGCCTGGTCTACAGAGTGAGTTCCAGGACAGCCAGAGTTACAACAGAGAAAACTAGTTTCAAAAAACCAAAACCAAAAACCAAATAATCAAAAAACAAAAAACAAAAAAACAGTTCTCTAGTTACAAGTTTCTCTAGAAAAATATTTTCAGAGACCTTCTAAGCATACAACTATGTCTCTGTCTCAGAGTTTTAAAGAATGTTGTTTACAGTTTTTGTTTTAAACTTCTGTTCCTACTTTTTGGTAGGATTTCTGTATATAAAGTGTGGCTTACCTACTAGAATTATAGCTACTTACAAGATAGTAGAGCAACTTTAGCCTTTTCAATTGTGTTCTGAGTATTTATAGATAGGGCCTATTGACTTTTGTTGAAGGGCCAAATTTGACTCAGAACCATAGTACAACTTATCCTTGAAACTATATTCCACGAACAGTGTAAAGTTTATGATAGATAAACAACTTTAGAGATGTCCCAGAATAGGAGCAGCAGTCCAGGGAATCACACTTTTAGAAAGTAGCTGAAAGTGTTAGCCTAAGGAGATGTCCAGGAAAGTGATGTTTTTTTATGAATTGATTTATGCAGATAGGATGAAATGCCTAAGGGATAGAGGTTAAAGTACAGGTCATGCATTCACAAAAGTGTATTTTGAGACTATCACCATAGCTTAGGGGGAAGATTCATTCCTAAACTTTAATAACTGAGAGAAAAAATGAACATATATTAGTACTATGTGTAATACTGAGATGGTATATACAATATGCTTGGTTCAGTTTCCTATTTACTTTCAGTGATTCTAAGGTATCTACCTAGGAATCTTCCTATAACAATAAAATTACTCCATATTTGTTGTAGCAATGATCACATTATTCAAATAATAATTCTGTATTGGAGCACTTTTAAATCTTCCTAGTATTTTGGCAGTGCAGAAGAGAAGTAAAATCAGGAGGAGGCAGTAGACACAATTTAAAGTCTAGAAAACTAAGAACCAGAAAAACAAACTGTGGTGGTTTGAATGAGGATGACACTCATAGGCTGATAATTTAATGCCTATTTCTCAATTGGTGGAATATTTGGGAAAGATTAGGGGGTATGGAATTGTTGGATGAAGTGTGTGACTAGAGTAGGTTTTCAGATTTCAAAAGCCCATGATTTATATTTCTGCCTTGTGCTTATATATTAAGATGCTAGATCTCTGGTCTTTCTGTCTTTGGCTCTGAGTATTTTCATATTATTTATTTTGATAATTCATTGTTAAAAATTACGAAGAATTAAAAGAATTGATTTTTTCTTTAAAAAAAGGGGGGATGGGAAAGATGACTATTCTTTTGAAGATCTTATTAGTGTATGAAGAACATAAGAAGGTTGGAATCCAAATTGGCTCCTTCAGGAAATATTCACATAGTTTGTAAGGATTGTAACATGATCCTAAGTAAAACAAAGTGTAATATGGATTAAATGTGTAGGATCAGATGTCAAATAAGAAGATTAAAGTCATAAGTGGCAGATATAGCCATAAGTCTATAGGGAAGAGGGTTATTACAATGGGGAGGTTAGATTAGTATTTCTTCTATTTCATAGACAACGGATACCTTAAGAAACTAAAACTGATACTGTATACTGACATCTTATGAAATATTGATTAATTATTTCATTAGTCTTCTACATTATGGATAGAATTGTGGCTGTGCAGTATCTGGGTACTTTTCCTTCATATTTGCAGACTATGATACCCCAGCATTCAATACAAACCTGTTTAGTTATGAGCATTTCTTTAGCTATAACATATGTCGTATGTCTGGTTTCAAAAAGTGAGAAATGTTGGTTACAAAGTCCAATTATTGATGTCTGTGAATTACCAAAGTTCTAATTTTACCTTAAAGGACTCACAGAGATAGATTGCATAATGCTTTATTAATTTTAACTTTTGTGAATGCTTATAAGGCAGGAACAACAGTTTCCGAAAGACAGTGAATTGTAGAAAAACAAATGCTCGATTAAATCAGCCTGTATACTATAAGGATGTGTCAACATAATGGAAATCAGGGAATATGTAATGTTGGAGAAGAGAGTTATGCCTACATTTCCATAGAAGTCAAAAATTTGTTGGTTCCACCAAAATTGGTAAGATTCAATCTGAGTAAGAGAGGCTTCCAAGATACCAACTGCTAGAATGAAAGGCACCAAATCAAGGAAGGAGGAAGCACAGAAAGACAACAATGCAGGTGACACAAAAACCTGATCCCTTTGCATGGAGACAACACACACACACACACACACACAAAACTGGCTGAAGAAGGAGAAGTGATACTTTGTCAGACTGGAAAACCTTGAAATTGAAACAGACAGTTGCTGAAAGACTATTGAAGATAACTTGACAGATGATCAAGACTGATAACTACTACAATTATGGAAGATCATTACACCTATGACTGCTGTATGTCTGAAGAGGCTCTTCATAAGGACATTCAGACTGTAAGGTTTACGTGACTAAAAAAAAAATCCTTCCAAAGCACTTTGGATTCAAATATGCTTCGTTTAATCTTGTCTTATCGTAGTATTTAAATGATGTAAAACTATTTTCATAGCACAATTTATAGCATAAACAGAAAGGGGAAAGATGTAGAGAAATATTTAATATTTTAATCCAGAAGCATGACTGCTCTAAGGTAGAAAGAATGTTAATACAAGCCTTTAATCACAAGGTAGCACACATCTTTAATTCCAATTCAGAAGGCAGAAGTGGTTCAAGCCTCTAAACCCAGCACTTGGGAGGCAGAGGTGGAGCACAGAGGTAGATGCAGAGAGTAGAGCCAGTGTTAGAGTTCAGAGTTCAGAGAAGAAAGCAAGGTAGAAAGAGAGTATGGAAGCAGAGTTCAGACAGAAGTGAATTGGAAGTGGAGAGGAAAACGACAAGATTCAGAGCTCAGTGTAGCCATTGATTCAGGTAAAAAGACAATTTATTCTTTGGTAAATTCAATCACCAGTTGTAGTCCTGGATCCCTGGAGCATTTTGGCATCCATACAGTCTAATCTTAATTCTAGACCTGGAGGGCTTCAGTCTCAGTACAATCTAGTACATTTAAGCTTCCCAGTCTTACTGCCTCTGAGCCACTCTGAGCACAGAGCTATACTGATGTACAGCTCAAAGTTCTGGCTCAAAGTCTTCTCCAAGCTACTGGTTTAAACTGACCTTCTGAGCCAGCTGACTATTTCTGACTGAATTTCTCTGTCTGACTCTGATGACTCTTGGAACTTCTTTGACTGAACTGCTCTGCTAGACTTTAAACTGACTCTCGAGGTTAGTTCATTCTATTTTTGCTGGACTGTCTGCTGTTTCACTGAATGACTTGAGCTCATCACCAGGATCCAGATCTGGCTAGCCAACAGGAAAGGACAGTCCAAAGATTTAATATTTCTCAGACAGTGAGCCATATGAAGAGTTTATTGAAAAATATCAAAGGTCAATATGAAGGGATCAAATCAAAGGGCCTATATAAAAGGACCACATCCAGAGCTCTATATGAAGGGATCACATTCAGAGGGATATGTGGTCTGGGTGAAATGTGGAAAGAATGTTAGTACACACCTTTAATCCCAGTTGTAGTGAGATACTTGGAAGAAGTTTTTTTGTTATTTTGTTTTCTTTAAAAACACAAAATGGCTCTGGACTAGGTTTCTGTTCCCATCCTAGGTGTAGTGGATGATTATGAGTTTGATTTGGAATGTTCATTGCCAGTGTCTATAATTTGGTTAGGTGTAGCTGTTTGGCTGTGTGTAGCTTTCTCTTAGGATTGAATGCCATTTGAATTTATGGGAATGTTTGCTTATAGTATATGAGGATTATAGTCCTGAGAACTGGGGTGATTGCTGGTTGGTTGACCTGTTCATCACAGGTTGATTCATTGATTCTTTCATAGAACATTGTTTATAGGTTGGGCTTGCACCTCTGAATATGCCTTCTTTTCTTATTTGCTGAGCCACCACCATAGGTGTACTGCTACAAGTAGCACCTGCAATGTGGTACATGACATAATACCAGCTAACATCCAATGTGGAGACAAGGAAGAAGGGAAAAACTCCAGACATGGAAGAGTTCGATAAACTATGCTCAAGGGCAGCTCCCAGATTACAGAGATATTTTTTATATGTGAAAATAATAAGTAGATGTCTTCTGAAGGAAAAGGAGAGAAAGGAAATATGCCTATATGAAGAGAAAAAGATGTGAAATTAATAAATAAATGAGAAAGAAAACTCTGAGATGAGAGCCATAGAATAGAGGTCTTTAGGGATAGAGAAAAAAATTCATAGTAAAAACAAAGAATTCAACTGGGAGCAGGGAAAATGTAGTTTCTAATTGCTTTACCTGATAATGGAGTAGACATTCCCTTCCACCATTGGTGGTAGCCAGGGAATGGGAAATGGAAGCCAGAGAATATTGTTCTACAAACTGAGTTTTCTGGTAGCTGCTGTGTGTGTTTGTGTGTGTGTGTAAAGCCCAAAGCCTCATATTTGGGATCTATGGAGAAGGGTGTGTGCTTCCCCATAGCAGTGATTGAGGAGACCACCAAATTGCCAGGATATTTCCAATGGAGGTTCTTCCTACTGACCCAAAACTCCCTGCTATGGAAACTGTGTCTTGGAGCTGAAAAGCTGGTTATTTAAACTCAACAATTATTTTCCCTGCAAACCAGACTCTATCTTAAAATCTGCAAAGTGTTTCCTCAGGGTCCCAACAGAAGTTGTCTTTCAGTACCGAGGTTGGTGCTGGCATCTAAACTTATACTGTAAGAGTCACCCAGATTTCATGGTTTTTGGAGGCATGAAGGGGTTATTAGAGAACAACTGGAACTTGGCACTAAGAAAGCCCATGAGAGGTTACTGGTAAAAGTACACCCTCAGTTGTAGTTGAAGGCCCAGATTGAAGGAGTCATACAAACAAGTTGAGGATTGCCATTGTGAAGAAAGCTCAGGAAAAGCTATTGTTGAAAGTTCAGCCCAGTTGCAGCAAGGGACCCCAGCACCTTTGGAGATGCCTGTACCAGGGGATGACACCAAGTATAGCAACAGCAGTGTGATTGAGTCAGCAAGAGCCTAGAGAAACAACTGTATGTGCTGCTGCAAAGTCAGAGACAGAGAAGTATACCAAGCTCTTTTGAGGATCCCAGAAGTTCTGTGCGAATTCCTGATTATTGGATACTGATAATGTTTTTCTAGTGTCCAAAGACATTATGAAAACTTTCATCCATGTTTGCTTTCATTTGGTTCTTTCCTTGTGATTGTTCCTCCTGGAAATAGTTTTGCTGATATTGTGTTAAAGAGATAAATCAATTTTTTTGTCTTATTCAGAAAGGAGGAAATGATACCAAAGCTTAATTTTAGTTGTGTTTAAAATGATTGTTTTGTGCTCTGTTGGGTAAAAGGCTGCCTAGGTCTTGGTGTTTTGTATTGTCTGCAAGTGTTGGCTTTATATAAAGTATGTTTAATTGCACATGATCTGAATGTGCTATCAGTAGAAGACCTGAGGAGCTTAGGTATCAATAAAATCCCATGAGATGAGACACTCAGGGTTCCTCTGTCCAGGATGATGCTTGGCATGGTAGTGTTTCCTTCTGTTGAGTTCTGGCAGTGTTTACACCTACAAAAATGTCTTCAGCTCCTCATAGGTGACCACCACAGCAGCATACTAATACACCCAATATTCAGAAAGCACTGGTGCATGCCTTTAATCCTAGCACATGGAAGTCTGAAGTAGTCATTCCGGAAGTTTGAGGCAGTATGAGGAAGAGACACAGAGGCATTCTGGGACAATATGAGGCAGAAACACAGAGGCAGTCCAGCAGAAAGAGTCAACGAACTGTGAGAGTCACTTTTAAGCCTAGCAGAGCAGTTCACTCAGAGATGTTCCAAGAGTCACCAGAATCAGGCAGAGAAATTCAGTCAGAAATAGTCAGCTGGCTCAGAAGGTCAGTTTAAACCAGTAGCTTGGAGAATACTTTGAGCCAGAACAGTATATGAGTTGATTACTATAGCTCTGTGCTCAGAAGGAGCTAGTCAGAGTGGCTCAGAGGCAGTAAGACTGGGAGGCTTAAATGTACTAGATTGTACTGAGACTGAAGCCCTCCAGGTCTAGAATTAAGATTAGACTGTATGGATGCCAAAATGCTCCAGGGATCCAGAACTAGAACTGGTGATTGAATTTACCAAAGAATAAATTGTTTTTTTACCTGAATCAATAGCTACACATTAAAATGTGTATGGCTACACAGAGAAAAGCAGAGAGTTTGTTCGGTGAGGCAGTTTGAATACAGTCAGCTCACAGACAGTTCAGTTCAGAAGGAGAAGCCAAGAAGAGTAGATCCAGTCCAGAATAAGCTAAGAGAGAAAGCAGCGAGTCAGAGTAGATGGTTTAAGATTTACAGTTTACAGTTCAGAACACAACTAGTCATTTTGAGCATTATGAGTAAGTCTGAGTCTGAAACTTTCTAGGTTTAGGTTTGAAGATTAGATTATTCAGAATCTAAAGCCTTCTAAGTCTATGCTTTATCCTTAATATTAGATTGTACCAAGACTGAAACCCCTTAGGGATTGAATTAGCAAAGAACAAACTTTGCTCTGTCATGAACCCAGGGGACTATATAAATTAAATCAAAGCTAGTCTCTATGGCTACAGCAATAGACAAGTAAGTCACCAGTCTTAAGTATATGAAAACATAGAATGATTCTTTATGTTCACACAGAAATTTTATGCTGAAATTCTGTCCTTGAAATGATGCTGATACATGGAAAAAGGATTTTTGGAAGGAAATTGGGTCATGGGATGGAGCACTCTGGAAAAGATTAGTGCCCTTTAAAAAGAAACCACAGAAAATTTCTCTTTCTGAGTATGAAGACACATAAAGAAGATAGTCATTTTGGAATTAAAAATCAGGTCACACCACAACCTCACTGTTATAGTAGCTTGATTTTGACTCCTAGTTATTGGTACTTGTAAGTGCAGGGTGAATTCAGTAAGATGAAAGCGATTGTAATTCCTCTTTCTTTCCCCATATCTGTGCATAGTATCTAAAGTAAATAAATTTCAAGAAAAAAACACACAGTAATGTGTTTAGCAGAAAAGACATTTGGGGTGATTATAAGAAAGTGTTAACATGAAACTTAAATAAAGTGATACATGTAAAGGAAGAAAAGTTTGGCAAGATGAATCACTATTATTTTATCAAACATTTTAATGTAATTACTTTGCTAATTTATTCTTATGGAGTTAACAAAATCAGTTACATTATTTATTTTTCTCTCCTCTCTACTAACGTTTATAACCCATCCTAGATAGGCAATTATTTTCTATGGCCCTCTCATCTGATGACAGTATTTACAGTTCTATTGCATTTGTCTTTGATTGAGTATATCTTTACCCTCTTAACCTAATTAAATTCTACAAAGTCTTTGAGTAGAATCCACATTCTATGATCTTAGTACTTGTATTGAAGGCCTACTAGTTACCTTTGATCCTCTTCTAATTTATTACATGTTCACTATACATACTTAAACTTGACCAACATATATTTCTAGCTGAAAATATTTATTCTTTCTATGTCTGTATGTGGGTCATTGTTTTATCTTTCTAAAGAAGATATGAATATTAAATAATTGCATAAAATGGCTGATACCTAAAGCATGCTTTTGAAGATTTTATTAGTGTATTACCATGAAGAATACCAAGAAAATGCATTAATGCCTTAACTCTTTTTACCACATATTGTTAACAAAAAGTTACATACATTCCATCCAATATATAATCAATTACTTGAAAACAGCAAACAATTTTCTTTGTATGCATTATGTGTTATTAGCAGCTCTTAAATATAGAGCAAAAGGCCTGTGTGAAAGCTAGAAAGTGTTTATATTCCAGGGCTCTATATGAAGGGATCACATTTAGAGGCCTATGTGATATGGATGGAATGTCGAAAGAATGTTAAGAATGTTGGTACACACCTTTAGTCTTACTATTCAGAAGGCAATGGTGGTGCAGGTCTTTAATCCCTAAAACAGAGTGTGGAAGGTGGCACAGGAAGGAGAACTTGGAAAGAGTCAGTTTGAGAGATGGAATGACCTCTGTGATGAGTCAATGTGATGGACAGGCAAAGTGACTAATCAGGGAAGAGTTAGCCGAGTGACTCAGAATGAGGACATTCCAAATTCTCACAATATAAAAGCAGGCTCTCAGCTCAGACCAGAGTGCATTACAGCATAGTCAGTTACAAAGCAGTCATTTACAGCAGGCATCATAATGATGAGATGAGCCATCTGAAAATGACTGACTGGGAATAAGGCAGTGATGTAGAGAAACACAGAGGTAATGCAGCAGAAGTCAGTATCAGACAGGAAGAGTGAGTCAGTTTGAAGCCAAACAGAGCAGTTCATTCTGAGGTAGTCAAAGAATTAGCCAGAATCTGCCTGAGTTAGGAGAGTTCTATCAGAAACTGTAAGCCTGTCCAGAAGCTCAGGTTGAACCAATCAGCTTGGAGAAGAGTTTGAGTTGAACCTGAAGAGTCAGAAAGAGCTAGTAAAGGTAGCTCAGTCAGCAGTAACTCACACATATTTATTAGGTTTTATGGAGGTTTAAAGATTCTAGATTGTAAAAATGTTGAAGCCCTCCAGGTCTAGACTGAAGACTAGATCGTATAGAGGCAGAAATACTCCAGGATTTCAGGATTAAGAAACAATGATTGCATTAGGCAAAGAATAACTTGCCTTTTCCCTGGAACCTAGGCTACAATTGAGAGAATTAGTATCACACTTTTTATTAACATATTAAACCAATATTTGAAAATGCATTGGTTTGGGGTTTTAGGATTCATTGCCTGGTTTGGGAACTTTGAATAGTGCATTATAGTTAGTGAAATATTGATTAGTTAGAGGGTCAGGAAGGATACATGGGGTTTCTTCAGATTCTAAAAAATACAGTTTAAATTATTTTAAGATAAAATTTAATTTTTTCCTTTTTTTTAACTGATGTGGAGTCCTTTTGTTTGTTTTATATGAATTGATGAAATTCAGCGAAAATTGTGTTTATTAAAATAAATGAAAAAGAACATAATGTAATATCTAAGTACTAATTCATGTATGTATATTGCTCATTTTTTGTACATTATTAATGCCATTTAAATCTAAAATTACAGGACAATAGGGATTTGTATGTGTTCAGTGGTTCCAGGTAGAATGTGTGACTTTTAATTTTCACTTCTTTTGCCAACTTAATGTCTTAGTTGTTATTACCATCTCCTCTCCTCAGGAGTTATTTTCACTTTCCCTCATATTTTATCACACTGCATTCAACCCATCTGTTCATGTGTTCTTGGCTAGCTGTAGCAGGAGAGAGTTCAATTAACCCCTGTCTTCCTCTCTCTTTCTCTGTATGTATATGTTCTAAATAAGATAAGAAATGTGTAATAGTTCAAATTATTCAGTAATAGGCATGTGAACAAAAAACACAACGATTTTTAGTGCTTAAAGAAATCATTTCCTGTATTTGAACTGTTGTGGGAGAGAGGTAGCAAGAAAGGCACAAATGAAACAAGAGATCTGTGTCACTGTGGTTGATGTGTCCAAGAGATGGGAACAGGTGTCATCAACTTAATCTCAAATGCCCTTGGTATTTTTTGTATGATTATCTGAAATGTGGATTTTAATATTCAGGGAAAAATCCAATCATCCCAAGTGCTTCATAATTCTGAGTATTTGATGAATTGGCAGAGTTGTAATATAACACTGGTTTCAAATATTTTACAAAAAAATATTGTTCTGATTAAAGATTTGTACAGAATTTTTGCTGTCAATCTGGATAATACCATTCCTGTTTCAAATAAAGTTAATAATGACAAGTATTCAATGGCATCAGCAAAAGTAGAGAGTACAGTTTTGTAAAACTAGGACATTGAACAATAAAAAGAGAATAAGGGAAAACCACTGTATGTGTCACTGCCCTTCTATTCTACCCAGAAAAGTTTGCCTTTGGGAAGACAAAGCTTATTTATATTACTTTATCATCTGGAAAGACATATATGTGTGTGTGTATATATATATATATATTTTTTAACTTCTTCCTTTCCAATTTTAGTCCCTTCAGTTCTACAGCTGGATAAAAATGAAAACAGCATACTCAATCTTAAGGTACAAAATGAAGGCTGTGCTAAGATGCAAGTTCAAAGTTCTAAGGGCTTATATATAGAACCTAAAGAGATATAATATAAGCAACAGCACATTTGAAAGTTCTAGAGAAAAGAGAAGAAAACATACCCAAAAAGGAATAGATGGCAAGAATTAATCAAACTCAAAGCCGAAATCAATAAAAGAGAAACAAACAGCAACAGCAATAAAAACAAAATCAATATAGAAAAGCAATAAAAGAAAGATTTAGTTATTTAGAAAATCAATAAGGTTAATAAGCCCTTATCTAAAAATGGAGAGAAAAAAGATTACAAATTAACACAACTAGGAATAAAAGGAGGACTAAACAAAAAATCACTTAAGAAATTCAAAGAAGCATAAGGACATAATTTTAAAATGTATACTCCACCAAATTGAAAAATCTGAAAGAAATGGATAACTTTCTTGATAGATACTACTTACCAAAGTGAAGTCAAGATCAGATAAGCAATTTAAATAGATATATAACCCATTAAATAGAAGTCATCATTAAAAGTCTCCTAAACAAACAAAAGCCCAGAGTCAGATGGTTTAGATCAGAATTCTACCACTTTCAAAGAAGTGTTAATGCCAGTACTCCTCAAATTATTTAACAAATTCAAAACAGAAGGAACATTGCCCTATTCATTTTTTAAGGCCACAGTTACTATAATAAGTAAACCACATAAAGACTCAACAAAGGAAAGAGAATTACAAACCAATTTCCTTCATGAACATAGAAGCAAAAATACTCAATAAAATACATGCAAACATAATTCAAGAACATGTCACAAAGATCATTCATCATGATCAAGTAGACATTCCAGTGATCCAAATATTGTCCAATATATGAAAATTGATAAATGAATATACCATATAAACAGAGATAAAAACTCTATGACATCTCATTAGATGCAGAAAAGGCCTTGACAAAGTACAATACTTCTTCATGATGAAAATATTGGAGAGATTAGGGAAATAAGGGATTATTTCTGAACATAATAAAGGCAGTTTAAAGCAAGCCCATCAATAACATCAATTTAAATGTAGAGGAACTCAAAACAATTCTACTAAAATCAATAACAAGACAATATTGTCTACTCTCTCCATACCTGTTGAATAGTGTATTTGAAATCTTAGCTAGAGCAAGAAGACAACTGACAGATCAAGGGGCTAAAATTGGAAAGGAAGAAGTTAAAAAAAAAAAGTATGTCATTCCAGATGCTGTGATCTGAAAAACTTTCACCACGAAAATGTGACAACTGATAAACTCTTTCAACAAAATAGCTGGATACAAAATTAACTTAGAAAAAGCTGATGCCTGAGAAAATTTCTGAGAAAAATAAATCATGGAAATATCACCTTTCACAATAGGCTCAAACAGTATATAAAATATCTTGGAGTACAAAAAAATTTGTACGCTAAAATTTTCATGTCATTGAAGAGAGACACAGGAGAAGATACTAGAAAATGGAAAGATCATCCTTTCTCATTGATTGGTAGGACTAACATAGTAAAAATTGTCATTCTACCAAAAACAAACTGCATATTTAATGTCACTCTCATCAAAATTTCATGACAATTTCACAGATTTTTGACAAGACAATTTTCAGCTTCATAAAAACCCAGGAGAACTAAAACAATCCTGAATAGTAAAAGAACTGCTCAATAGCAAAATACTCAATAGTAAAAGCACCACCATCCATCTCCATTTTCAAGTTTTTCTCTAATTCTGTATTAAAAAATAACAGCATTGTATTGGCACAAAAAACAGACATGTTGATCAATGGAATCAATTTGTAGACACAGATATGAATCCACACACGTATTAACACTTGATGTTTGTTAAAGAAGCCAGAAATACACCTAACAAAAGATAACGTCCTCAACAAATGGTGGTGGTAAAACTGAATAGTTACATGTGGAAGAATCTAAATAAATCTCTATTTATCACCGTGCACAAAAGTCAACAGGTAGATCAAAGATCTCAGCCTAAAAAGAGATACACTAAACCTGAAATAAGAGAAAACAAGGAACAGCCTTGAATTAATTGGTATAGTAAAAGTCTTTCTGACCCAGAACACCTTTACCTCAGGAACTTAGTCAAAAATGAATAAATGGAAGCTCATAAAACTGAAACACTTCTGTAAGGCAAAGACAATGTCATTTGAAGAAAGTGGCACCCTAAAGAATGGAAAAAGATTTTTACCAACTAAAAATTCACTAGAGAGCTAATGTCCAAAACGTATAAAGAGCTCAAGAAACTAAGTATCAAGAAAACAAATAACTCAATTTAAAAAATGTGATAAAGATCTAAACAGAATTCTCTATACAGGAAACTCAAATGGTTAAGAAACCAGAAATGTTCACCATCTTTAGCCATCAGGAAAATGTGAATCAAAACTACTTTGAGAATTCATTTTACATCTGTCAGCATGTCCAAGATTAAGAAGACAAGTAACAAGTTATGCTTGCAAGGATGTTGAGCAAGACGAACACTTCTTTATTGCTGGTAGAAGTACAAACTTGCACAGACATTGTAGAAATCAGTGTGGCAGTTATTCAGGAAGATGGGAATCAATCTACCTTAAGATTCAGGGATACCTTTATTTTTGCATATACCCAAAGGATGCTTCATTCTGCCAAAAACACACTTGCTCTACCCTGTTCACTGATGTTCTATTCATAATAGCCAGAAATTGCAAACAACCTAGATGTCCTTCAACAGTATACTGGATAAAGAAAATGTGGCATATTTACACAATTTACTTAGCCTTTTGGGGAAAAAAGTGCCATCTTGAAATTTGCAGGAAAATTGATGAAACTAGAAAAAAAATCACCGTGAGTGAGGTATTTCAGACCAAGGAAGACAAACATGGTATGTATTTGCTTATATGTGGATATTAGTTATTAAAGCCATGAGAACCAAGCTATAATCCATATAATCACTGATGCTACATAAAGTATGGAACAGGTACAGATAGATCTCATTAGATAAAGAAATAGGACAGATGTTTATGGATGGCTGTGGTGGTCTGGAATGGGAGGATCAAGTGAGGATGGGGAGGGGAAAGGGGTTAATGGGAAGAAATAAGGGAAAATAAATAAAAATTAATGGATGTTAAGGGGTAATGTGGAAACATAATACAGCAGAAACTGCCTAAAATACAAACATATATTAAGATGATCTAAATGAATTTGCCACATAATGGGAGAATAGAGACTTGATTGTCTATCTCTTGTCACCAAACCTTCCAGTACCATGATTGGGTTACACCTAATTGAGTTGTTGGCCAGGTGTTCCCCTTAGGAATCCGCAAACAACCCAGGCTGTTGCTGAAACTATAGGTTTGTCTCTACAAACTGAGAGTAAGGCCCCATTGCTGAAGACAACACCTAAAGTCACACTGCACATGGGGATTTTGAGTGAGTATCTACATAAAGCCTTCACTCCTATGTTCCAAGGTCTTTGGTACAGGAATTTACTTTGCATGCTCTCAAAGGAGAAATGTAACACCAGATCAACTGTTAATGACTTGGACTGAATTATGGGGCATAGAATAGAATTATCTTATTGATAAAAGATGTGGTCTTGATCATCGCACTTGTGGTTAGGTTAACAAATAATCTGAATCATTACATTACAGCTTCTTATGATCTCATCATAATGTATACATTTAGCATAAAAGTTGGAAAGATAATAGGAGCTAGCAGATCAGAAAGTTTTCTACAAGTTTCAATAAGTTTTCTATAAGTCTCTTAGTATTGTCAGGTGTTAGGTTAACATCAGGGTGGACTGTCCCATGATCAGAAAGACAACACAGAGAAGTCACAGACAAAGATAAAAACCAAATGACAGCCTATCCCCTGAAGGGGCTCCATCTACCTACCGTTCCAAAAAAGTCTTAGTGACCCTCTGATCAGAAGAGAAACTAGGGCATCCCCTGCTTGTCCAGCTCTTGAGACTTGCGGCATATCTGCCTAGTCCACATTAGAGCCCAAGATAGTCCAGACGCCAGAAAACCAGACAAACAGAGTTTTTTTGATGGCCACACCATGCCAGGGGCCCCATCCTTTTGGGTAAACATTCCTCCTTTAAAACTTACCAGCCTGCTGTGCAGATTGAAAAAAAGAAAACAAAAACAGCTTAATTTCAGGTTAGTATGGGTTACATAAGTCAGGGATGTCCAATGGTAAAAAAAAAAAAAAAAAACGGCAACCTCAAAATCTGGCTGCAAGGTCCATTAAAACCAAACAGGAAGGACCTAGGGGATCTTTCTGATTGGTCAGGATTTGAATACTGGATTGGCTGTCATATATCAGGAGTAAGCAAGGGCTTCTGGGAAAGCGAGTACTTGACACAGTCACTGCCACCCACCACTAGGGGGCGGCGATCCTCTCAATACCCATACAGATTTATGACTGCCTAAATATGAGCTGAACTAGAACAACAATAGATGTACCAAATTGGACAGGAGAAAGACCCTACACAAATAACTACAGGCAACTTCGATATACTGAGAGTGAGAGATTTTCTTTATCCGTGAAAATGTATATCAATTGCTTATCCTGTATCAATTGGTCAGTCCTGAAAAAGCACACACAGCTAGTATTATACAGAATGAGCATGTTATATTTAGGACTGACCTAATTCTAACCCCAATTCATTTAATTTTTTTTTTTGTGAAAATCAAGTCAGGAACTCAGCATTTTAAAATCTAGCATTAATACACAATTCTATCTGCACGAATTTGATACTTACGTGCTGAGCGACAGTGGTAGGAAGATTATCAAAAATGTTTGTCTTCCATAATTAAAGCATTATGCTTCTGTAAAAACAGAAGACTTTGCATGTGCAGCAACAGCACTGCGTTTCATGATATAAGGTGGTCTTGAATCTGAGATGAATTGTGTCGGGAAGCATTTGTTGTCCTTTGTGGGTGTGCATGACCGTGAACTGCACGAAATGAGCATTCATTTTCCCCCCGTACGTAGTATCTTTCTATGTAGCCCAGGCTAAATTTGCAGCTTCTGTCTCCTAAATGTTGAGACTCTAGGTATGGGTCAATACATCTGAAAAAAATTTATTCAACTATGGAATATTCAGGTTAAGGTTAAAACCTACATTTATTGGCCGGACAAAGGGCAATGTTTTTTATAAAAGTCTTTTCTATTGGTCCTGTTGCTTGCGTGTCATTCGTGCACCCCATGCTCACTATCTGAAAACATCATCTGAGTTGTGGATCCGGTATGTATCAAAGTGACCTCAAGATTGTACTTCAATATTATTTTCTTTGAGTGTCGGGGCCAATGTAACTGCAGATGTTCTTTCTCCCACTGCTCCTGTTTAGGGGACAGAATGTCGTCTAATTTGGGAGAAAGTTAGGGAGATCTGAGAGTTGAGGAGGCCGACAAAGCTGGAAAGGTTTCACTGGTTGTAGGCACTCACGATCCCTGGGCCTGAAGATTAGCGTTCGCTGTGCTAATTCAACAGTTTACATAGCCACCCATATTACACATATGCATTTAACAAAGATTATTGAAAAAAGAGGCCATGGATTTGAAAGAAAGCAAGGAGGGGTTTGAGTAGGAAAAAAAGGGGAAATTACATAATTATATTATAAACTCAAAAGAAAAAATTATAAAAAGAATATAATAAGAAATTTTAGTAATTAGAAAAGAATTATGCATATAACACACTAAGTGTTTCTAAACTAGTATATATAAATATTATGTTTTATAATACATGTATATATAATACAGATATAAATAATTGTTTCATTTTTCTAGCAGTACACTTACAAATTCAGAAAAAAATTGGTAAGGAAAATTCATTTTGTGAATCCAGATAAACAGATGGCGTTGTGCGTTGCTTTCCAAAATTATCTATGGCTTTGAAAATATATCAGAATCAAAAGCAGTAAAATGATATTTTGGTAATCAAATGTGGTTTATGATATCTGGCCTTAGTATTTTTACCTTATAACTTTTTCTTCTATCATCAGCAAAAGAAGTGATGCTGTGGCTTTTATGTCTGAAAGCCATTCAGAATGACAAAATAATAGTAATCCCAACTGATGGCTACCACATGCTCATAATGTTTTCTGGATGTGTATTTTATATTTCAAACAATAGTCTTTCAACACAAATACTGTTATCTTCACTCTAGAAAGGAATTAATGGGGGGGTCAAACATTTTTTAAAAGTCACTGAACAAGAGTAAGAGAGACAAGATTTGAATTGTATGTCTCCAGTTCATAATTATAATGCTCTGTACATTGTTTTCTTTTACAATTGATTCATTTCTCTTACTGTTGTAAACTCTGCTTTTATATTTTGAAAAGAACAAAAGTAATCTATAAGTCAAACAGAAGAAACAGGTTATAGTTAGGTGAAATATATCATTTAGTAGGCATATTGGGGAATTTTGATAAGGAAATTTGAAAATCAAAATTATCTAGAAGAATGTTTTGGGAGGTGTCACTCTTTAAATCCTCTGTCAAGAAGAAAAATCAGGCTAGGGAGACAGATCAGTGGTTGAAGTACTTGCTGTGGAAGCATGTGGACCTGAGTTCAAATTCCTAGCATCCATGTAAAAACTGGACATGGTGGCATGTTTCTGTAACTCCAACACTCAGGAGATAAAGACACATGACTAATAGATATTCTCTGGCTATTTGTAACAGCGATCAATGAGAGATGCTATCTTAAAAAATGAAACAGAATAGACACAAGAAGACACATGATGTGAATTACTAGCCTCTGCATATGAATACAGAGGCAATCACATATGCACACACACGGACAACACACACACACACACACACACATACACACACACACACACACACACACACACCCATCAAAGGACAAAGGAGGAAAATAAGATATCTGTACCTAGTATCTAAACAGTACAGTTTCAGTGGATGTCTACATAAATTCAGCTACCAATGCCTTAAGATATATAGAAAACTAATTTTAAATAGCAGAAAATTAGATGCATAGAGATATTTTGTATTTATTTATATTTTTTCCTGTGTATTTACATAGCATTAACTTATAGTGACAAATTTATTTATCATTAATTCATTTATTTTTATGTAGGATTTACACAACCATAGGATTAAATTTAATTCAGTTTTAACCAGGAGAATTTTTTAAAGTGTTTCCAGTTTGGCTATAAATAGTAGTGATTTAGTTATAATTAAATAGAAATGAGTGTAGGAAAGCCTAATGAATTTGGAGAAGTATTCATTATATTTTAGGACATTTACGCTCCAAATAAGTTGGTATACCTCTATTATAATTAATTAGGAATTAACTCATCTAAGTTAAAAAAAAACAATTTCTGGTCTCTGAATTATTACTGTGTTATATACCATTGCAAACAAAATTGAGAGTGTAGGAAACATAAATTTTAATGAATCAAAACAAAAAAAAATAGTGAAGCATTGCAACTAAGTATAATTGACTTGAATTGTTTACAGAATCATATTTTAGTGGCATCCAAAAGTTTTCTTTATTGCATGTTTGCGATATTAAATGTCTTTCCATAGTCCAGACTTCAACGCTTTATCAAATACATACCTCTTCTATCTTTTATTGTCTAATAAAATATTGCCGTATTACCACTTGTCTATGAGTCATTTTTAATTCCTAAAGAATGAGATAGTATTTTATGCTTTTATTTTTACTTTTTTAAAATACTACCTGGAGAGAAGGTACGTTTCTCTGTTTCTCCAGTTCCCCTAATGTTGAGGATTAACTGAGTAACTATAGATGGTGATTTCAGCTCATCTCACCTTACCTCCTCCCTTTCATTTCTTTCCTTTCACTTTTCTTTGTATAACTTTTTGGAGACAGAACTCACACACCTGATAACTCACACATTTAATGTGGTGATTAAATGGTATGCTAAGCAGACATGTAGTCACAGCAACTAATAGTCCAAAAAAACAAGTTAGATAGGTAGTATGTGGTCTCATGGCTTCCATATCTCATTCTTCCAGAGCAGAAGACATGGCAAAGCAAGAACTGCTCCCATCATGGCAACAGGAAGCAGAAACTAAGAATATACATGCTGAGGAATTTTGCTTTTTCCTTTTATTCTGCACAAATCTCAATAGATGGGGTGGTGCTGTTCCATCCATGAAAAGGAAGACTTTTCATCCTCACAATACCCAGAGGTATGCTTTACAACTCTTTTAGGAGCTTTTCCATCCATTTGAATTGTCACTCAATATTAACCATCACAAATGATTCTAGTTCCTCCACAGATATGCTAGACACTAGACTACCATTAAGTTTATCTAATGTCTGTCACCTAAAATAGAAACACATTTTCGCTTAGCTACTTCTGTATTTTCCTATACAGGAAAATCTACTTATTTTAGTTCACCATTTCTTTTCTATCAATATGCATTTCTCCATTCTGGGCTTTTTTTTTGTAGGTGACTGAAATCATATAAAATCTGATCTTTTCTTTCATTCTAGTATATTCTTTCATTTAGTATAATGTCTTGAAGCTTTATTCATATTGTAATATATATACAAACCAATAGAATTCCACTGCTAGGATTCAGTATCTGTTCATTATCTGTCAGTTGATGGATATTTTGTTTATTTCTATGCTTTGAATATTATTAATGCTGCTTTCTATAGTCAGCTATGCACAATGTTTTGTGAAAATTGATTGTCTTAGAAACACCATGACCAAAAGCAATGTGGGGAAGAAAGGGTTTATTTCATTCACTGTTCATTATAATAATCAATGAGGGAAGGAACTCAAATAAAGCAGTTCAGAACTCTGGAGGCAGGAGGTGATGTAGAGACCATAGAGCTTTATTACTGGCTTGTTCCTCATGGCTTGCTCAACCTGCTTTCTTATAGAACCCAGGATTGCCAGTCCAGTGACGGCACAACCCACAATGGGCTGGGTTGTCTCACATCCATCCTAATTAATAAAATGCTCTACAGGCTTTCCTACAACTTGATCTAAGAATTTTCTCAATTGAGACTTCCTCTTCTGTGATGACTATCTTGTATTAAGCTTACATACCATAAGAAAGTATGTGGGTTTATTGTCTTGTGGTTATATACCCAGGAGAAATATTTATTAATCACTGCATTTCATGTTTTGAGAAAATATTTGCTGTTTTCCAGAATGCTTCCCACTACCATAGACAATGTACATAGACTCTGATTTCTCCATATCCTGTTAACATTTCTTATTATCTAGTTTTTGGATTATAATTACTAAAATGAGTGTGATGTAGAAACTCAATAAGCTTTAAGTATGTATTTTCCTGAGTAACATAGTTGAGCATTTTCCAATATGCTAATTGGCAATATTTTTGTAGTTTTCTTAGAGAAATACTTCATTCTGTTATTTTCCCATTTTTATACTGGGTTCTTTATCTCATAATTGAGATAGAGTTTTCAGATATTTGGAAATTTGAGTCCCCTTTTAGGGTATATGACTTGCAAAACTGGCCTTGCTACAGATTGTTCTGACATAGTAAAAAATATGACAGAGTGTCACATTACTTTTTATTAGTTTCATTACTGACATCCAGTTACTAAGTGAGCTGAGCCTTCATTTTACATTTATTTTCATGTTTAAATGTAAAGTAATTAGAGAAATTCAATATAATGGTGTGAAAAGCAGGCCTTTCCTCTTTACAATGTTATTACATATCAGATTAGGATACTTAAAAATCTCAACTTTAACAATGTCACCAAAACTTCATGTAACCACCCTTTTACAGAGAACTACAATTACAAGACACTGATCCCATTCCTTAATAGAAGAGGTTTACTACTGGATAGATCAACTATGAAACCTCATCATCAAGGGTGCCAGCAAAGGAAATATTTCAATGCTAAGAGTAAAAAAATAGGCAATGTTACTATTTTTCACATCTAAGTTTTAAATATCTGTGCTTTTAAATATCTCAATTTAAAGCTGCTGTTGGATCTTAAACAGGCTGGGTATATATATCAACATATTTATATATTTTTGTTCACTTGTTTCTCATTTTATATAGATTAATGTCCTTCAGTGGAAACCTTGCTTCCAACATATAGAAATATAGCTACAGTAGTCTTGTTTTTTTAACATATTTCTTTGTGGCATCCACAGAGCTAACAATAGTCTTTGTTTATCATTTAAGTATATTTTGTTTTAATACTTGATCCATTTCAATCACTAGTGCTCTGCAAACTGCTCTTCTGAAGAGATCACTAATCTCTTTTACTTACAGAATATTTGAGTTTGTTTTGGTTATTTTACAAGACTCTGTTTTCTACCATCATTGTAAGATGCTGTCCTATATGTATTTCAAGGTGTTACTACTATTTTTGCAAGTGGTATTTCAAGGTAAGTATTCCACTATTTACAAAAATTTAACATCAGTTAAAATGGGATTCTTAGACACTGGCCCCTATATTTATGCCCTTAGTGAATGGTATCAATAGTTCATTCATCTATAATCATGAATGAATAGTTATAGGAAAAGTTTATTTTCACTGTAGAGAATTTGGGTTTGTGAATTCAAAACTATATCTTATGTTAAATCCTCAACTAGACAAATCGGTGACAGATGATAGCTAATGTGACACATGCACTTTCCTACACAAAGCAGTCCCAATGAGGCAAATTTCATACAGTAATCATAACATGTGGAGTATTGGATATTACATAAAAAATACTATTAAGATTAAATTAAAGAGAAGTCCAAGCCTTTTTCTTTGGGGCTGCTATATAGTTACAGTGTAAAATAACAACAGAAAACAAACTAAAATCAGAGAGTGGCATTCAGAATATTTCCAGAAATTAAATGATCTCATTTATTTTGTAACCTGTCAGTATACCAATAATACGTTCTGATCAAAAATGTACATTAAAGAAAAATTAAAGTGTAGAAAGGTCTTCTTACTAAGAAATATTACTGCAATGACATTGATTTTAAAATGCTGCATTTTAGCTTCCTTCAGGTCATTTCCTCTAGTATATCCCTTATTTCCTAAGGCAATAACCACTTTCATTCTTGCCAACTAAGTGAGAGACAGCATGCTGAAAAGAGCTTGGCTGCCAACCCTCTGCTGCTCTCTCACTTCTGTTGCACTCAGAGAGTTTTGTGACAGATTACCAAAAACTACTTGTTTTGTTTTCAGATTGCCCTTCTACTCCTATTTCAGAGAAAGAGAAGTGTGTTCATTTTCAAAATGATGGAGTAGGAAAATGTCCCTTTAGATTATTTAGGCTGTTCCTTTAGGAGTCTAGTACTTCAAACCATTCATTTCTTTCCCTAAACATATGTTCTTCCACTCTACCTTCTCCTCCTGCTCTCACTGTTTACACCTTGTAATGATTCACTGTATAGTAGTGAATATTCAGGGTCCTTTGAATTCAAATCACTTTCCCTATCAAGTGAGAAATTTTCTGTCACAACCAGGGATTTGTTTAAGTGTAATGAATCATGGTGATAACTGTTGTTATAGGCATAAAGATATTAATTTTAAAACCCAAGTAAAATATTATACCATGATTTCAGTCTTTCTGATTTCTTACATGTACTGGAAAAGATTCAACAAATTCTTGGTAATTTCTTAAGTTCTGCAAAGAAAATTACTAACCATAAAAAGTTTTGAGGTGGGGAAAGTTAATTACAAATTATATTAATTTAGAGGTAATAGGAATGTTCAGGTGAAATAACTTAGTTATTTTTTCCCGTTTGTAAATAAACTCTATTTTTTAACATTCAGTGAGATTGTTATCTATTTATTGTGCTTTTCAGTTTCAAAATTTCAACTCGCCACTATATATACATATATATATATATATATATATATATATATATCAACAAATTAGATATATATTACATTACACACATAACATACACACACATACACATACTATATCTATAACAACAAGTAAAGGAAAGTAAAGGAAAGAGGTCAGAGGTCAGAGGTCATGCATTTAAAAGAGACCAAGGTGCAAATAGTCCACAGGACAGGATAGAATAAAGGAAAGAGGATAAGAATGATGTAATTATATTTTAATTTCAAAAATTAAATAAAATACATCCCTGTCACATAGCTCAGCTTCTGAGTACTCTCAGGGTTGATATCAATCAATTTCTTTTCTCAAATTATTTTCTTTTTTCTTTTTTTCTTCTTTATTTTAATTTTATTAGATATTTTCAATTGTGTCCTTGCTTGTCACTTTGCAAACGATTGTGGAATGTTCTTAATTTCACTTAAAAATTCTGTTTTAGAGGCAATGGCACTTGATCATGAACTATTTTGGTAAAGTCTACTTTCAAGGGCCGTTTAGTTTCAAGCTGGCTGTTTTGTTTGTCTGCTTGTTTTGTTTTGTTTTGCTATGCTCTTCTGTGACTTGCAGTTGCCACATAAAATAGAAGAAAGGGTGATATATGGGAAGCTTTTCAGGGAGAATCAGGAAAGGACTGTAATCTCAAAAAAATAAAAGAGATCATTTTAAGAAATAATTATTGTAGGCTGGATAATGATTCAAGACAGACACAGTCTGCTCAAGTGGGACCAAGATTTGGTGAAAGCAAAAGTAGTAGTATTGAAAGGAAAGTAAAAGGTTCAATACATATGAATGTACTTGGCACAATCAGAAAATGTCACAGAAGACATCTGAAATATAAGACACGTCCTCTGAAGATTTCACTAATAGTTGAGTGTCTCTCCAGAGGAAAAGTACAAAATTTCTAATTCGAGGGAACTGTTGCCTGCATGACAGATGAAAACTGGTGTTTGGTACCTGAAGATGTAGATCATTTGTGGATTAGGGACTTGCAAAACTTATATTTTAAACTGAATACAGTGAAGACAAAATAGTGTTTTATTTCATGTTAGGTAAAACATCTACTCTATGAAAAAAGTTCTACTACCCCGATAGATAGACACAAAAATAAAGCTGTAGATTTCATATGGAAGTCCTAGAACAATTCTTTATGCATGAAAAAGTACAACTGAGGGGAGACTTTTAATTAGGTACTTTTGATATATCTTCTTTAAAGGCCTGATAGCTTTATTGAATCTTCAAGTATTTTGGGGCTTTCTTCAGAAGAGAAAGAGAGAAGATTTAGTAATAGTTTCATTGAAACTGTAAATAAATTTAGAAATTTCAATGTCTAGAGGGAGTAGATGTCCATGAGGAATTTCTTGAGTGTCTCTGCCTTTTACTTTTCATATATATATGACTATATGATTATGTATACAAAAATAAATTATGTATGTAAGTGTTTTGCCTGCTTTTACATTTGTGTACTATGTGAACACAATACTTTCTTCTGGCATTTGCAGAGACTATGCTTGGTATCTGCAAATGCCAGAAGAAAGCATCAGATCCCCTGGAGCTGTAATTACACAGTTGTGAGACATCACATTGCTGCTAGAACTGAACCCAGCTCTTGAGTAGGAACAATAAGTACTCTTAAAAGCTGAGCCATTACTTCAACCTCTGTTTTGTTTTGTCTGTTTTTATTCTTTTCCTAGACTTTTGGTTTTACTTCTACTTACCTATCTGCTAATTATTTTCTTGGTTTTCTTCTTCTGCCTAGTCCTCCAGTAGAGCATTGGTATGCCATGAAGATAAAAATAGTCTTCTGTCATTCCTAGTTAACATGCTGGTAATATTGCATCATTAAGAATATTTTATTTGTATTCCAACTGTAAAATATTTTACTTGTGACAACATATAAGATTTACTTCCTCTCTTTTAACCATTTTTAAGTATATAGCACAGAGACTTTAAAATTCTCACAATGTTGTGCAAAAATTGCCACTACCTGCTTCCATATCATTTCTATTATACTCCAGTTTGATATTTTGTTGATAGTTTGGGAGTCTGTGCTAGAGATACTATTCATTAACGAAAAGCAACATAGATTGATATATAGTAGCTCTGTGGCCAGAGGAGTAAAGTAACTAGTTCAAGGAGCACATGTATTTAATTGAGAAGTTTAAGGAAGTGCCAGAGGGAACATGAAATGTTTATTTTTGAAACATGACATACAGAAAAAGAAAATATCATCAAATATTACAAATGGTAAAAATGTTAGGAAGAAAATGCAACCAAACAAAAACTGGTACTAAGTTTATGATTCTGAAAGTAATCCAGTAAATATTGAGTGAAGTTTTCCTTCTTGCAATATTTTACAGTATTTTGAAAGTTGTACTAGAATTAGACTTCATTTTTAGCTTTAGCAGACTTTTATATTTCTACATGTCATGTTACTAGAAACTGTGTTTATGTTTGGGAGATATTTAAGGCAGCATTATAGTAAGAGAAGCAACTGAAGACAAGGAGTAATCATCTGTTGTGAATGTGTCAGTGGGAAACAGAATGGAAAAAGAGGGGGTTTAGAATTAGATTTAATAACACTTGCCAATCTCCTTAGTCCTTTGTCACCTTCCTTCCTTATCTGCCCCATTATCCTCATTCAAGGAGCTGCTCTAATCAGTTTAGCCACTGGTAAGTACAAGACCTCCCTAAGGTACAAGTTTATTTTCATCATGAAGCATATACTTGTTTAATGAGTAAAAACATTATTATCTGCAGAGAAAATTATCTACATATTTAAAGACATTTTGCTGATATGTTGCACAGCTGTTTCCTCTGGATTAAGACATTCTCCCAAGAGGGAAAAGACAGACTTACAAAGATGCCAAATCTCACAAGAATATTATGCAAATTCATAAAAAAGGAGACTATGAGAATCCTCTGCATGATTATTGTAAATAATAAATTGTAAATAAATGCTGGAAGTAAAGACATCCCTTGGTGATATGTCTGTAAGTTTTTCAGGGCACTCTAGTGAGGAGATTTTGTAAAATATCATTTATTATAGGGTAGGATTTTGGAAATGCAGTAGCAGGTGTCACTGTTACTCCTATAAGTAGCCCCAATAAATCCAGTATTTTATGAAGCTAGGCTTATATTAACTCATTTCTCTGATACGTCAGTAGCTATTTCTTTGGTAAGCCAGTAGACATTTCTCTAGGAAAAGTCATGTAACACAACTGAGGCCTGAACAGGAACCAATAAGATAAAAGAAGAGTCAAGTAGATTTCCATGACCCCAGAGATGGATCGGAGTGCTTTCCTGATGAATGTAGTCTACCGAGTGGACACAGGGATACCACACGAAATGCTGAAGAAGCATAGAATATATCAAAATTCTTGAAAATAGTATATATTTCCTCAGGATGTAAATGACCTTTGGTATCATAGGCTGAGTTTCTGCTTGTGGGAGAAAATGTAGATACGGTGAAAGAACTGCATATGATCAAGGGGAGTGACTATGTTTAGTTAGGTAATAAAGTGCTGAGGTCATAAGGGACCATAGAACTGGTATGGGGCTTCAGGAACTCTTCTGGGGCAGAACTTCGGATTTATCACTAAAATATATCAATAATCCAAGGACACTAATAGCATTTCCATATCTTTAAACAATTGTTTCCATGTTTTCTGATTTAATAATTTAAGAATTTTAAAAACATATCATAAGTTGTTTTAATTAATAGTTACTCTAGACAGATATCCTAGAGATTATAACAAATTAATAGTTAACCTGGAAAGATGATTCAGCAGTTAAGAGCACTTAATGTTCTCAAAGAAGGCCCATTCTTGGTTCCCAGCATCAATATGATAGCTCAGAAGCAATTGCAAACATCCACTTAGTACATATACATACATGCAGGCAAACATTAAACCATAAAAAAATCTGCAAATAATTAAAAAATAGTTACCCTATTTTGCTAGGAACAGCCCAGGAGCAAGTGTGTGAATGTGTGTGCTCCTGTGCTAATTTTTTTCAAAAAACGATAGAGGATAAAGAGTAGAAACTAGGCTATGGTGGTTTCAAGACTAAAATAGTTCAAACATTCAAAATCATACATCATCTAACCCATTTCTGAAGATACAGATGGAAGAGTACAGAAAAATAACAGTGATATGTGGCAAAGATGTATTTAAGTGAAAATTTTAATAACTTAAATCTTAGTAATCTTAATACCAAAAATTTTATTTTACTATTTTAGGAATATTATTTTAGGAATAAGGAGAATATTAAGAAAGTCAGTAATTTAAGTCAAAACATTAATAACAAAATGAACATAACCATTCAGAGAAATACACAAGAGTACTTATTGAAACACAATGTTATTAGAAACTGAAAATTAAGCCCCAAACAATATAGGAACTAGGAATCATCTAATGTGCATAATTAAAATATAAGGCTTCCGTTCTTGGTTTATGATAAAATGAAAAATAATTTCTACTCAATGGAACGAAGAGAACTTCTTTCTATCACCATTATTAATAATTCCCTTGTGAAGTTTTTGCCAGTGTATAGAGTTAAATTAAAGTAAAAAGCATTAACAGCCTAAAGGAAAGAATAAATAAATCTATATTGATTACTGCTGTCACTTCATGTGAAGAAAATCCATTCAAAAACAGAGAATAATCTGCATATTATTAAACTCATACAAGAAGTCTGTCATAAAATGAAAATACAATCAAAATATTTTATATAAAATCATAAGGATTTTAAACATAATAACAGCAGAATTAAATTTAATGTGTTTGAGGAGAAATATAATATATGAAATTATATTGAATAATACAATTCCTAGACATTTTTTAAATACCTGTAGAGTGAGGAACATTAAGAGCTTTTAAACAAGATTGATTATATTAATTAATTTTCACATATTTGTAACAAAATAAGTGACAGAAGAAACTTGAGGGAGAATAAATTTTATCTCATTATGTGAGAGCTGATACAGTGAATAATGGCCTCCTGTCCTAAAAACAAGAGCAGGATTCAGCTAATCACAGTGTGCCTATTCTCAGGAAGCAGATGTAAATACTGGTATTCCTCTGGTTTTCTACTTTCCCCTTTTTCTTCTGTCTAAGTGCAAGGACAGAAGATAAAGCCAGCCACATCAGAGTGAGTATTACCTCCTTAGTTAAACATCTTGAAAAATTCCCTGACAGAACACCCACAAGTGTGTTTTCTACTGAGTCTGAATCCAATCAAGTCTACAGTAAAGATTAATCTTCAAGTATATCAATGGTATTCAAGTCATAGCTGTAAGATTGCTAAATTGTTCTGAATGTCATATACTACAATATGTTCACCTTAATTTGGTATGAGTATTTCTTCAGGAAAGGAAATTAAAAGCATAGCATTGTAAAATGTTAAATTCTTGAAGGTATTTTTCAATCAAATTTTTCATAGCATATAAAGGAAATTGTCTTATGTCATCTCTCTACATAACACTCACTGCTCTTTGAATTTCAGTGACATTTATTTAAGTAGCCTCTGAATATAATTTGAATTTAAAACAGTAGCTATAATTAACTAGCCTGTGTTCACTTACACTCACACTACAGATGAATCCATAATCACCTTCTTACACTATAGGGATTTCATTGATCAAGAAGATTATTTTCCATGTGTCTCAGTGTATGCAGCTGAAGAAGGAAAAAAATGAGTTCTCATCAAAACCATCAGACCATTGCCTAGCTTTATCTGCGAGCAGTGTTTCTACATATATTTTTTATAATGTGAGAATAGAAGCATGAAAATTTATTTATTATTAATCTCATAAAGTATGTTTTCAGATTTTTTTCAGAAATAAAAAAGAGTAAAAATGTGAATCTTTCAAATTTGCATGGTGATCTGTTGTACTCAAGGACAAGGTGAATGCTCACAGAATCAAATTCTCCTTGAGACAACATGAAGTCAATGCAAGCTTAGGCTATAGTATGTTTTTTGATCAAGTTGACCAGCTTCACCTTTTGTTAAACACAAGTAATTATAAGTAATATAATAAGTTTAATTTATAATCTCTGCTACTACTCTATGTTTATTTTGCATGATAGATCCATGTTGTTTCTTTCATAATACATCATTCTACTGAGAAAACAGATTCAGTAATAAAGTTTATCACTACACCAAATAACTTATTGTTAACTATGCATAATGAAAAATATATGAAAATCTTTTGAAAAGTGACATTCTGAGTTATGTATTATTTTGACTCAAGTCTATGATTTATTTAAGTTTTTCTACCTAAACAGACATCACATTGACTTTGGTAATTTTGTCCAGAAAATTCTTGAATTAAATAACTACTTATTTGATGATTAGGTAGAACTTAATTCAACTGTTTATGATGACTGTCAAAATATACTGGACTAATTTAATGAAAAAACAATGTAATGAAAAAGGGATTGAATTTAAAAGGGCTACATGTGTCATTTAGTGGTATGCCACTTTCCTAGCATGGCCTAGCATGAAAGTCAACACCAGTAAAAGTAGGAGAAAATAGAAAAGAAAGAGAAAGAAGAGTAAAAGGATGATGAGGAGAAGGGATGAGAAGGAGGAGTAGGATGAGGAAAAATGCAGACTGTCAAATACATACTGACATCAAAAATAAATGTGAGTAGATTATAAACCTAATCAAAAGGTAAAGATGGTAAGACTATGCTTTAGAAAATGATTAAGCTTACAGAGAAATAATTTAGGTGCAAAGATACACATAGGATACAAAGAAAAGAATGTAAAAAGATATGTCAGAAGATCAATAACCAAAAGAAATCTAGATTGAAAAAACAGGAGTTTCTAATATTGAAACTTTGCTTTAAGAGAGCAGAACATATCACCTTGATAAAAATTAGACAAGGATGGTAAAACAATTAGAAACATAAGCAACGAAAAAAAGATACCCAAATTTGTGAAAAAAAAAACTAGCATAATTGACAGCTTGAAAAGGGAAATTTCAAAAACAGACTTAGAGATTAAAATCTCATACAAATTGTTGTGGTCATGCCTTGTGGTTTTTATGGATTTTTGTTAAATTAATTTTTGTTGTATACCAAGAAATGATACCACTGTGACATTTTCATGTACATATATTATTATAACTTGTTTTCATCTACTGCAAACCCTTCCTATCCCCACTTTCCCTGTGTTATTTCCTCCTTCTTTCTCCCTGAATGTGTCCCCCTTATCGTGAGATATATATCTCATTACTCTTTTTTTAATACCTTCACTTTAAATCTCTTCATACTCTCTCATAGTCCTGTCCCTACTAGCATTTCCTATGCCAATATTAAAATTCATACAATGTGTACACACATATTATATATAATTATATATTATATATTATATGATATATATATTATACATATTTTACAGAATATGTATAATATATATATATCATTCAGCAATTTTCTTTTTCAGTCTGGCTTGTTTAGTTTAACTTAACAATTTCAAGATCTCTTCATTTACCTGTACATGTCAAAATTCTATTATTTTTTTGAAACGTAATAAAAGTGACTGAGATGGAGAAACCTTCAAGGTGTCTACTCGACTACTCTGGTCAGCATAGTACTGGAAAATCTAGTTAGGATATTATGACAACTAAAATGAATACAAAACTTTGTAACTGGAAAGAAAGGTGTGCATTTATCAATACTTCACCATGACATAATTTGGCCAAACCTATAAAGATTTCACTACATACAATAATCAATATAAGATTCTAGCATGGTATAAAGTAAATATATATATCATCTGCAAATTTGCATAATAAGCTATCAGCCATATCTAAGCAAAATTATGAAAGCAATCTCATTTAAAATAGGATGAAGTGTGATTCATAAGAAATTTACTCAAAGGAGTATAATAAACCTTGAGCTATAGAAGATAAGAATATTATTTATTTAAATAGGTGGAAGCCTAATCACTTCTTGTAGAGGAACATTTGGAAGAAAATTTTGTCATTTTGTTCTCTTTAAAAATTGAAAATGGCGTTTGGACTAGGTTTATGTTCCCATCCCAGGTGTGATGGATGATTATGACTTTGATTTAGAATGCTCGATGCCAATTGATGGCCATAATTTGGTTAGGTGCAGTTGTTTTGGCACATATAGCCTGTTCTTGGAATTGTATGCCACTTGGGTTTATGGGAACTTTTGCTTAGAGTATGAAAGTTTTGAAGCTCTGAGGGTTGGGGTGGGTGCTGGTTGGTGGTTCATTGTTGGTTAGTGTGTTGATTTGTGCAAAGAAGTACATCCATTAGAGAGACTGGGTTTGCATATAGTAAGCTGAGACTGTAGTCTGACTTAGTATCAGCTAGTCCTCTCTAAGCTTAGGACAACCTAAAAGGGCTGTGAAAATTTCAACTTTTCTCTCCTTCTCTGTCAAGGCTGCCTGCAAAAGTGATGAAAATTTCTTTCTATCCTTTCTTTCTCTTCCTCTAAATTGAGGGTAAACGATTGTACCATATTACTACAATTTGCCATTCATGGTAAGATTTATTATTAAAAAATATTAATACTATTCAAAGTAACCAACAACATTAAGGCATTTCCTATCAAAATGCCATGCATTTTGGAAAAAAAAAATAGCAAGCCAATCACAGTATCAATTTGGTAATGGGAAGAACAAGCAATAGTCAAGATGGCTGACACAGTTTGTAGGCTGTATTTCAAGATTGAATGGTTAGTTTTATTAAAATCACTGGTTTGTGCACCTGAAATTATTGAATTGATTAAGTACATGGACTTTTCTCAGTGGAAGCTGTAACAAAAAAGTTGATGTACGTGTTGATAATAAAGAAAAATTGGTTGGGTGTCCTCATCCGAAATTTTTTCTTATTTAATTTTATCATGTAGGCATACACAAATTACTTTTACCACATTTACATTCTCATGCTGATTTACCTATTTATGGCTGGAATCTTTGTATCCGCTTAGTGAAATCCTACTCAGAACTTCCTTCTGCAATATCTCTAGATCACCACCACTATGATTTTCAATTTTGAACTTAAAAGTCATTTCCAGTCTTTTAAATACCATACTATTTTTATTCTAAACATGAATCATGTTATTTTAAATTTCAATAAATTTTTAAAGCACAGAATTTGATAAAATTTTATTTGTTTAATTCTTAACACCGAGTCTGATCCTCTGTAATATTTCAACAAATCCATGTTAAGTAAGTAAATTGATATTTTGATCAATATACTCTATATGAGTCGATGCAATGTACTCAATGACTAAACAGTAATGGATGAGATACAGAATTTCTTTTCATAAATAGTGTTTCAAGGTAAGCCCGCCAGAGACACCAGAGGTCACTGTTATAGCAGAAAAGAAAGTCTCTATTGATGGCCAATGGCTCTACAGGGAACTTGCCCAAGTCATGCAGTTTGAGCCTTACAGTCTTTTGTTTTTTATGAACAAGATCCATATCTTGGCTGTTACATTTCAGTCAGCAAGAAGTACAACTACAGAAGCTGAAAAGCAAGGTTAGTGGATTTGTGGAATTCCCTGGAACTATGGACTATTTTTTTGCTGGATTAGCTATTCATTACATTTTGGCAGGTGCTTGGGCCCTATTTGCTGGGTTTTTAAGTGAGAATGTTGTTTCTAATATGGTGCCAGTTGTGCTAAGATCTGGGGGCTGGTTACAACACAATGAAAGAGTTTGAAGTACATAATTTGTTCTATTAGTCACAAAATTACTGAGTTTCTTGATTGGAGTTTCCACACTGGAAGAGTCTACATATCAAACTCACTGAACAGTTTCTGTTATGAGGAGCGGACATGATGGAAGCTTATGAATTATGCATGAAATAATGGATTTTGTACATTTTATGTATTTCCATGTCCTCAGTGCTATGGAAAGTTTCATATCAAGCATGCTATGAAGAAATATTTGTTATATGAATAAACAGTGTACAAAGCAATCTGTGTACAAAAATTGTATCATGGTTGATATAGTCATAACAATTACTCAGAAAGGGTTAATATACAGTACATTATAAATTGACTTTTGGTATCTCATGTTGCTAGCAACATAAATATGTGAACTGCATATAAAGATAACATAGTTGTTTAATTGGGGATCAGAGATTTATGCTCATTTTGATTTAAGTTAATAAGGCTGATTTGTTAAACCACACTATCAATGCCATATCAAATTGGATAAATGCCAGTCATTTTTTTTTTTGTGTGCGTATGTGTGTGTGTGTTAGTGTGTTTTCATTTGTTCTTTAAATGGCTTTGTTAATTTTAACTATTGCTTTAGATGATTAGCTTTAATCATTTCTCAGCATATTTTGGAGGCAGTTCCATTAAATATGATTCTTGAAAAAGACACATAGATAGAAATATAAGGATGGATACATACGTAGATTTATTGAAATCCAAGTTTAATAGAAATGACCTCCTTCTAATTTCTCGAGACAATGAACTTTCATTTTAATATGATAAGATGACAAATTAATCACAAATTCGTTTCTCATTTAAGAAATTTAAGAGGCACTTAAGAAAGTAATCTGAAATGTTGAAGTGATAATTACAAATTTAATTCTTATGAAGTAGTATGAGATAGAAAAATTAAAATCTGTTACATATTTTCTTTTCTTTACTAGAAATGATATAGTGGCTGTGGTGATTTGAATAAAAATGGACCCTATAAGCTCATAGAAATTGGCACTACTGGGAGGTATGTCTTTGTTGGAGTGAGTGTTGGAGGAACTGTATCATTTGGGGTAGGTTTCAGAAGTCCAAGCCAGGCCCAGTGTCACTCTCTTCCTATTGCCTGCCAATCTGGATGTAGAACTCTCAGCTACCTCTAGCTACTTCCAGTTACCTTTCCAGCAGCCTCCATGCTGCCATTCTTTCTGCCATGTCAATAATGAACTAAACTTCTGAACAATAATCCAGTCCAATTGATTACTTTTCTTTATAAGAGTTGCCATGGACATCATGTCTCTTCACAGCAATAAATCCTTAAGACAATTGTTCTCAGGAAAATGGAATAAGCTAAGATCATACTAGAAAGATATGAAGTTGACAAGAAATATCTCAACTTTGTTTCTGTGGGAGAATACCAGTGCTCTGATATATTCCAATCTGACACTATCCTATTATGTTTGAAAATATATGAGTATAATATTGAGATGCAGTAAGATTTTTAATTAAGCTGTTGTTCTAAAAACAGAAAATATATTTAAATTGAACTATGCATCCTTTCTATAGGAATATATATGAGCTTTATAGTTTCCATCAGATACTAGACTCCAGACATTGTAATAGTACCAAATATAAATATTCCAGATGATATTAAACAGATGATAGATGCATGATAGGTGAAGTGATAAATGGTGAACTAGACAATTTACAAGCAAGTATAAGACAGACTTGGTAAATAAACCATTCTCAATTTAATTTGTTACTTACAGATTAAATGCAAAGCTAATTTTAAAAGTCCTAGTTTCATTAATAATGATATACTACTGTGACTTTAATCTCATTAAATATAATTTTTGAAATTCTAGAAAATAAGTTAAAATGTATAACTTTAAATTTACTTCATTTTATTTTATTTGGTGTGTTTTACATACATATGTATGTGTGGTATATGCATATGTGCACAAATGTGGGGTTGTATGCACACCCATACAGACCTGTTTAAAGACCAGGAATTGATATTGAATTTTCTTTCTATTTTGGGGGTCAGTTTATCTCATTTATTTTAGAACTCATCACCATTTGCATGATACTAAAGAGCAGACCCCCGAGATCTGCCTGTCTTAGTCCCCAGTGTTAATGCACAGGAGTACATCACCATAAACACACACCAACACACATACACACACATTTATATATATATATATACTATTTATATATGTGTGTGTGTGTGTGTGTGTGTGTGTGTGTGTGTGGTAGTAATATGTTAATTATAGAATTTGGAAAATTTTGCAAGATTATTCATTTATATTTTCAATAAGCAAAAAATAATATGGAGGTTGAGGGATTCTTTCCATCCTTAGTGATTCCCTCATCAAACTAGAAGCAATTTCCATAATTTTTTCTAGGTTGTAATTTTCCTTGTAGAATGAGAATGGGCTTATTTAAAATCTTTCTATTCCCCTCTCAACTTTAAGACCTGCATTTACTTGGTTCGCTGTTAGTCAAATTCTTACTTACTACTTATTAATTCCAGAATCCCTATAAATTGAAATAGTAAGACTGAAATGAACCTCTCAGACACTGAGGCCACTCTGACCTAAAATCTAAGGCTTCCACAGACTCAGTCTGAATATCCACCTATCAGAAAACCAAGAGCTTTTTGAACAGGCCACACATTCCAGGTATTGTTTACTGTGGCTCCATCTACAGAATCACCTCTTTTTTTTTTTTTTTTTAAATTTTCAGTCTCCATTTCATACTTTTTTGGGAGAAAATCATCAGAGCAACATATTTCCATATGATAGTGATAGGTAGTGGCTGCTTTCTGTGCTTTAACTCATAGAGGCCTTGTCTTTCTAAAATGGAAAATGGATTTAGATCTCAGTATTATTTCTGCCACACGCCTGTTTAGTGAAATACCATTTACTCATATGAATTGAATTTTCTTTGACTCTTTGATAGAGTGTGAGTCACACTCAGGCAAATGATGTCACTTTCAAAGTTAGTTTCTTTGTGTATATGCAGTAAAAGCTCATGACTAAGTGTTAAGGCTACAGAACAGGTAGGTAGCGTTTGACATTTTCAAAGACTTTAAGAGTCATCTCTATGTTTTCTATTCATGGAGTTTAAAATCTTCACGAGGGATTTTAGTATATTTTCTTTTTGTTAGTTAATGCTATTTAAATTTAAACCAATTTAGGCAAAAGTTATTGCTATACTAAAACAAATTACTCTAGATGTTGTCGCATGAGGAAAGATTTTTTTGTTTAAAACCATTGAAACTCATGCCAAGGTAGGGAAGGAGTTTCACTTCATTCTCCTGAAACCAAACGATTTTTTTGAATAATTCAGTGTGGTCGTGGGATGAGATGAGGGGCTGGAAGTAGAGGCTCTGAGGACAAGGACAAGTGCTTGAGGACAGAGGTGATCAGGCCACCTCTATTGTCAATTGGTATTTGTGGATATTAGGATTCTTAGTCCCCTATAAGGACTAGATGGTAAGGGCCTTTTATTTATTTTGATTACATTTCAAAAAATGGCTATCATTTCTCAGAAAAAGATTCTATGGTGGTCTGAACAAAGTATCTCATTTCGAGTGTCTGGCCCCTAATTGATGACGCTGTTTGGGAAGGCTTAGGTGTGGCTTTGGTGACAAAAGTAAGTCATGAATGGCAGGGTGCCATGCGGTGGACTTGGGCAAAAAATCTGACCCAGCAAAAGTCTCAGGGCACTACGGAACCCCCAACCTCAGGGCGGGAGAGACCAGGCCCCTCCTCCCACTTGTGTCACACTGCCCACTGACTGTCTAAGTGCAACCGATGTTAAGGGTGACAGCTGCCCACACCCTCACCACCCCACCCCCACCCCACCCCACCCCTGCTCTGCCTGCCTATGTTTGGGAGCCTATTCACCCCCTACCTATAAATTCCTGGTCCACCCTGAATAAAGTGACTTCCTGATTCCACCAGAATAGGGTCCCTTAGGTACTCTGGGCTGCAGATCTTCTAGCCAGTCCAGATCCATGCCCTTTCCCCTTCCCCCACCCCTCCTCTTAAGCTCCTGCCCTGGGACCTAACCTGGCCAGCACTGAAGGGTGGTAGCAGGGTAAGATTGAGACCAGAACACTGGGGGAACCAACATCAGGGTTTGATGTTTCAAAAGCCAAGATCAATTTACAGCACACTCTGCTTCATGCTGCAGTTTAAGATAATGAGCTCTTAGCTTGCTACATGCTTCCTCACCTTGATAGTGATGGGCTGTGATCTTTGTGGAACCGTCAGTCAGAGTAAGCTCTTCTTTCTACAAGTTTTGGTGTTTTAGCATGACAATAGAAGTATGAGCAGTGGAGAAACTGGTACTAGAGAAGGTGTTATTGCTGAGACAGACCTAACAATAATGGTTTGGTGAGGAATGTGGAAGACTTTAGGACTTCAGGTAAAAATAGGTGAATTATTTAAGCAGAGCTCACTAAGCTTTCGAGAGCTAAGCAGATATAGATGCGTAGAAGAGATATCAGAGAGAAGCAAGGACTATAACAAGACCTGGGCTAGAGTACATTTATCTAATATGTTGGTAAATAATCTGGACCCTTGTTATTGTCCAAAAAATTGCATAAAACTAAATTGAAAAAACACTGGACAAGTTTCTATGACAAAGAGAATTTCAAACTAGTTAATGTTGAATCAATGGCATGTTATTATTAATGACTATGATGCAGATATACAGTGGGAAAAAAAAGCAAATGCAAAAAATATACAGTGTGAAGAGAAAAAGCACCAGGAAACCTTATTTTACTGCCAAGATTTATGTTGAAAAAGAAAAGATCAATGTGAGGCCTGATCTGCAGTGAAATAAAAGTAAGTGTGCCCTTAGAGTAAGACAACACCCAGACAAGTTTCCCACGAGTGAAAGGAAAAGACTTCAGGAATTTTCTGCTCCTAGAAAGGACCAACAAACAGAAGCTGCTGTAGCCCTCTCAGGGCCAGTGTTCATCCCAAACTAACAGACAAACTTGACAATGTCTTCTTCCACATGATTCACATTGTAGTATTGTAAAGCATGCAAAAGTTAAGAGATCATGGAGCCTCTTTCTGTGTTTTCAGAGAGTTTCTGAGGACAGACTATGTGCGGCAGGTGATCCATGCATAAAAGCCATGAGCAGGATACAGGTTCTGAGAAGACATTTTGTGAAGCTGTGAAAGTGAAACCTGCAGTGCTTGAAAAGGATAGAGCTGTTCAAGATTCTGGAGCAGTAGAATAACTTGGAGTTGCTGCTTATTGGAGATGCCAGAGCCTTGAAAAATCTGCCAAGAAGTGCTATACAAGAAAGAGATGTATCTTGCCGGCAGCAAAATTGTAAGGAGAGAACCATCTAGATCTTTTTACACTGAAAATGGACCTGGAGAATTTTATTTGTTTATGTTTTTTACTGAACTTCAGTCTTGCTTTCATTCAATTATTTTGCCATCATTCCCTGATTCTTTCTTTTTCGAATAGTAGTACATAATCAGTGCCATTATATATTGGAAGTACATAATTTGCTGTTTGGTTAACAGGGGATTTCAGTATAGAAACTAATTATAGCCTATGAAGATACATTGAACTTTGAAACACAGATTGTGATAGGCTATTTGACTATGGAGATTTTTGCAGTTGGACTAAATGTATTTTACATTATGATATGATCATGAGACTTAATGGGCAAGGACTGGAATATTGTGGTTTAAATGAGACTAAGAGTGACTAATGTTAGGCAAAAAAATATTCATATTGATGCCTCTATATTTTTCCCTACTGTATAGTCCTGTCTGTAAAGGAATACTATATCCTATAGTTTCTCAAAGAGAAAATCTCTTTTCAGCAGATTTCCTGCTTATATCTTAGGCATTTGAATATTAATACTTGGTCCACAGTTAATGATACTTTTTGAGGAGTCCAGGAAATATGGCTTTGGTAGAGGGATTATGTCCCTGGGGAAGCAGGCCTTGAGGTTTCAAAACCCATGCACCATTTCTAGTGTACTCATTTTGCATCTTTCTTGTAATTGAAAATGTGAACCTGAATCTTCTGCCCTCACTGTCATGCCTATAGCCTGCTGTCTTGACTCAACATCATAAGTTTAAGCCTCTGAAACGATAATACCAAATAAATCTCTTTTTTTTATTAGTTGATTATCCATAGTGCTTCATCACAGCAATGGAAAAACAGCTAATGCAGATAACTCTTGTTTATAATACTAGCAAGAAGTTGGAAACTTATTCACACCTCAAAAGAACAGAGAAATAGCTTCTAATTTCACATTTTCTAAAATATGTCCTTCAAGACAAAGGAGGCCAGGAATTTCCATCATAAAGAAGGTTAGGTGAGGGCAATACTGATGTTAACTGTAAGTATCTTCCATAAAGTTCCAAATATACCGTATATACCTCAGCACATTAACTCATTGAAAAGTCTGAGAAATAAAAAGACCTGTAATTAAACAAAAGATCCAAAATAAAACAGATTTAATATAAGTAGGAAACCTGTTGATGTTAGATTTCCAGTTTGAGAAACCATAGGATATAGTATTCCTTTACAGACAGGAGTACACTGGTGGGAAAAATAGAACGAATGTGTCAAAATCTTCCTTTTTTGGCATGAGATTAGTAATTGTTAGGCTTTTCTAGAAAATGGTGAATAAAAAAATATCAGGTGGCCAAAAATATTGCAGGCCTCTAAGAAGTGTTAACATAGCACAAAGATCAAGAATCTAGGGAAACTAAGTAGTTTAGTTCTAGAAATGTAAATTATGATATTCATCTTAATTTAACATAAAATAAATTAAGTTTAAAAAATGCTATGACACTGGACAATACTCATCATTCCTAAGATTTTATTTTTACAAATGTTCTATATTAATTTCCTCTCACAAAAATATATAAACACAGCAAATATTTGGAAATAAATGACTATTTTATTCAGTTAATGTAAACAATTACACTAATGTTATCATTATGTACTTGGACTCCTAAAAATGCTATGATTTAAATAAATCTTGATAGAATTTCTTTTCCCTCACTCCTGTGCTCCAGAAGTAAAAAAAAAAAGTTTAAATTTATTATTCTGTACATTATGTATACAATATAATGAATGACAACTACAGGTCTAAACTAATATAACACTTCATACTCAACATTATAAGGTCAAGTTTTTTTTCTTTTCCATATTTTCAACACTTTAACAGTGAAACCTGTAGAGTCTATTGTTTCTAATGCATTTATTTATGTAATTTTTGCTGTTCTACAATCCTACGTGTATTCATTTCCATCTCCATGAAGAGTTTCTGCTCATCTTGCTCTGAATTCAATACTTACTTTGGTTCCTGAAACCACTACTTTGATGCATACATACCCTGCATACTCTGCATGAACACTGACATCATTATGGGTAAAAAAAAAATATCTTCCTTAAGAGGGAAAAATGATGACTTGTTCTAGAGCCAAATATAAGTGATCTGGTACACAAATTGAAATGACCCCAAATTATATATTCTAATTTAATAAAACATTTGTTAAGTTTTCATAATAAGAGAACTAAGAAAGCTGGGCAGTGGTATTGCACACCTTTAATCCCAGCACTTGAGAAGCAGAGGTAAATGAATTTCTGTGATTTTGAGGCAGCCTGCTCTATAGAGTGAATTTCAGGATGGCCAGAGTTACAACAGAGAAACCCTGATTTGAATGGGGGGGGGAATAGAGAGTGAGAACAAAAAAGAATAGGTAACAAGATGATTTTCTTATATGTATTAATGTTTTACAAAGGCACAAATCTTCCCCAAATCTCACCACTGCAGTTTCAAGAGCACACAAGTTTTGGAGTCCACATGTTTGATTACACTAATTAGTACGGTCAGTGAACACTTCTAAATAGATTTAGATATTCAAGAACCATCCAGAACAATATGCACAGAAAGATTTTCATCTTTGTTTTGGCTAAGTTAAGACACTAAATCATCATTTTCACATAAGACGAGAAATAATTATTTGGGTTGAAGGCAGAGTATAACAGTGTTAAGAATGTGGATTTTTCAGGAAATTACAAAACACTGTGAAGACAGTTATTATCTGGACATTGGACTTATTCTTTCAATCTCATCATTCAGATGCTAGAGACACGAAGATCAAAAATGAAAGCCAGTCTGTATATGTCTGATATACAGATATTTATATGTCTGAAACAAGCAAATAAGATATTTCTAAAATGTCTTTGGAAATGATTTGAAAATATTTAGTTTATTTAAAATTAGTTTGATGAGCTGATTAGTATTATTTTCCTAACTGAGATGGAGGGAAATACAAATGGATGTTTGTTAATTTAGTCAATGACACACAGTACATCCATTTGCTTGCTTGATTGTTTGCTTGTTTCAGTCAATATTCAAGAGATATTTCTCCCTTGATAGTTTATGGGATTCAGTGACCAAGCTAAAGTCTCTAAGCCTGTTCCCAACTCTCCTACCTTCTGAGATTTCTTTTGAATTTCTCTTACTTTGTGGGAGACAGTGTCTCATTTAACTCCATGTATAACTCACTTTGATAACATTGAATTCCTCCTATTTTTGCCTCTAAATTCCATAATGCAATTTACAGGCCAGTTGCTGGTTAAGAAACAGATCTTCATTCAAACTGAAAACAGATTTGACAAAAAACCAATAGGACTATTACACTGAAACTTAAATCTATATATTCAAAATATTTCCTTCCTAAACATTGAAAATGAAATTTTGCTGGACACAATGTAATTTATTACTACTAAGAATTCTTAAAGTCCCAAGACCTTATTATATTGTTAGAACTCTCCATGGATAAATATGTCAAAAGTACTATACTTGATGGGAAATGCATAGTTCACTAATATCACAGTTGTTAGAAGTAATTTTAAGTATCACCATCCTTGATGGGAATATACGTATGTATCTATTCACTACCTTCATTATCTGAGCTTGAGAAGCACTCTGTAGAACCAGATCTTAGTTGTTAAATATCATTATAGAGTTAAATATTCCAGGGATTATAGGAAATACAGTTGTTTCTAGAGCTGAAACAAGAAAGGTATAAGAAGACCTTGGAATACCTCTTTTTTTCTAAAGTAAATAAACATCCAAAGAATTGAGAAGACATATCTCTGCTAAACAATAGTTGTTAAAGCTAAAATATAGAAATTTCATTACAGGCTCATGTGTTTGGACATTTAGGTTCACGCTTATGGTGCTATTTTGATAAAGGGTAGAAATTTCTGGCATACAGTCCAGAAATAGATCTCAGTTTGAACAAATGGGGTTGAAGTTTAAAACTGGATCCTCCTTCTTGTCTTGTCTCTGTTTCCTATTGTGCTGGGACATGAGCATGTAGCTTTCACAGGATCCTGCTTTCATGAGTTCCTCACCATGATGGGCTTCAGCACCTCAAATAATTAGCACTGAGATGTCATCTAGGAGGTTAGAAAATCTTTTTCCATTCAGGCTTTAGTGGGAGGAATGGATCTCTGTGACATGCCTCTGAGGTTTGAAGCCTGGTAGAACTTTTGTTCTGTTTCCTGTTTCCATAAGATTTGAGCAAGAGGCTGTTACAGGGTTTTGTCATTGGGGAAATACCTACCTATATACTTTCCACATCATAATAGACTGTACTTCCTCACATGATGAGACATTAAGTTTCTTCTTGTTAGGTATTTAGTTAAAGCAACAGCAAAAATAATTGACATAAGAAGATAAAAAGAGAACATAAGCATTTCTCTGATGCTTTATTTTAGATCCACAATTAAAAGCTCCTAAATAAAAGCTAATAATAGCAATTATACAATAATTTTTCAATTAGTTCCAATATTGTTAAACTAATAAAAGTCAATGGAAGATTGAAAGAAATTGAGAATACATGACACCTAAATGTAAAACATACTCTGGTCTTGATTCTTATATTCTCTAAATGATATTATCTCCATGGCATTGGACATGTTGAATGTTGGCTGGAAGATACATATCAGTAATCTCTTAATTTCGGTGTTTATATTTTAGCTACATAGAAGAGAAATGCTTTAAAAATTATTCATACGATATTCCAAAATAAGAAAATCAGCAATGTATGACCAAATGATTAAGAAAATTTTCTTTTCACATTTCATTGAAACATTTATTTAAGTTGGCAGCTTCAAAATTATTACAAATTACATTTGCATGTGTGCTTCATTGAATATAGAGAAACTTAACTGTTATTTATATTCTTTTAATGATAATTGGTGACCTCCTTTTAAAATCAGAGATCTCTGCTATTGGATTTTATAGTCACATTCTCTAATAAATATATACTAGATGTTAAGGTAAGGCAAATAAATGATAGTTATACCATGTAGATATATATCATATCTATTGGTTATAGAGATTTGTTTTCAGCTTCAGTGATATATTCAGTTAAATCTATCAATGAAGTCAATTCATCTGTAAATATTTGTTTACAAAATATTTTGTATCTACATCTTTCAAGTAAGAACGTCCAATTAATACATCTAAACTTTACATGAATTTTCAAGTTTAAAAAGATCTTCATGAATCAATTTGTTTAGTACTACCTATGGCCTGTGATGTAGGATTTTCTCAATAATCAACTAATGAATATTTAATGAAAAATGGACACAAGAAATTTTGATACTTGAAGGTAAGATTCAATATTGTATAGAACCTCCTTTATTTTTATTTTTTGTTGTTATACATTTAAAATGCAAGTGTAAGAGATTAGATTAACTAGGTCTTTTTTAGGACTTTTTAAAAATTTATTATTTTAAAATGGATTAGAGGATTACATTCCCTTTTGGAGCATATTTAAATCCAAGTAAAATCACTAATGTTTATTTTTTCTATACAACAAGATAATATATTAGGAACTAGAATATCTTTACTTGCTAGTTTACAGTTTTTAGACCATATGGTCCAGCATCCAACCACAGTTCCAGTTTTGAAGACATTGCAGATGTTTTCTAGAAGCTACATGACACCTCTAACTGTTTGCTCTCAGAGATATCCAGGAATAAAGGAGGTTAAACTAGTCATGAGTGTTTTGAAAATCTTTTCATTGTGTTTTGAGTTACCACAAACTTTGTTTAACTCAGGATGACTCTGCAGCTACTTTTAATCAGGACAAAGGAGAAACACTTCCTCTGCTTGTCCAATGGAAGGCCTGTGACTAATACTGTGATGATTAATTTTCTTTGCTAACTTGATGGGATTTAGAATGTTGTTTCCCAAAAAATTCAGTGAGGTGAAATAAAGATTCATGCTGCATGTGGGCAGCACAGTTTCTTGCACTGAGAACCAGGACATGGGTAATAAAAAAGTGAGAAAGCAAACTGAACTTCAGAATACAAATCTCTCTCTGTTTCAGATTATGGATTCAGTATTAACAGATGACTCAACTACCTGTTGCCATGCATTCATTCCCTCTCATAACAGACTTTATCCCTTCTTAAATGTAATCCAAAACAATGTTCTCATTATGTGTTTTGTTAGAGGAATAAGATACAAATGTGTAAATTCCTCCTCAGCATGAGAGATTTGTCTGGTACAATACAATCCATAATTGGTTTGCAGAACCAATTGCTGTGATTGATATAAATTCAGTCCTTCACTTTAATGAAGGACTACACTAATTAGAAAAGATGACCTCGTCTCATCTACTTTCTGGCCTTATCACCAAGATACTCAATCCACTCAGTAAAGATTACCTTCTATGAGAACTCATGCTGTAGTAACATAAGCCTCAATAAAAGGATTATTTTGTATTGCCATTTTTTGTCTACTTTTGAGCAAGGTATGCTGTTAACAAAAAGGAAGCCATGAAGCAGCTATGGCAAATGTGGCAGTGCTGATGAAGTCGGGAGTATGACCTCTTCTTGGTACATATAAGGTGAAATGACACTTTCTTCCCCAAGATTTGCTTTGAGGTTTGGTATCTTATCACAGCAACTGAAATTCTATGGCAGAACAATAACAGTGTTAAAGGATTACAAAATCTTAACTCCTGTCTTTAAATTTTTATAAATGTAGAATTCGATTAGAAATTTGGTTAGTGATAATTTCTGAAAAGTTTGGGTACGGGAAAAATATGTACTTTGAGAAAAGGTAAGTATAGTGGCATACATATAGGTTTCAATGGTTCTGTGTTACTTGGAACACTCAAAGTCTTCATTGTAGAGGTGATAAAGAGATACACAATTATTTTTGAGATTAAAAATATAATGTTTGTATAAAATGTATCTATCATTTTAGAAAGCACAATAAGCACCAAATGTTTATTTCTTGCCCAACTCACCTCACTTTAGTGCCTTATGTGATAGAAATTTCTCTTGGATAACCAAAGTTCTACCAAGTAATAGATATTGAAGTAAAAGAGTTAAAATTCAAAGAGTAGAAAGATCTGAATATGAGGATATTACAAACTCAAGCAGATAAAGCTTTTCGAGGAACACCTCAACCAACTAAGCAGCAGATTGATATCTCATATGCAGAAACAAAAAGATAAAAAGAAATCAGTTCTTTTAGCATTTCAAAAGAACAGATTCTCTCTGTCTCTCTGTCTCTCAACCCAGATATTGCTTTATTTAGCTGCAGCTAGACTCATACCTATTTAAAGGCACATAGAATTAGAATATACTTACGATTATTAGGTATACTTACATTAGTAAAACTCAAATGAGGCTTTGGGGGCTATTTAGCTTTAACAAGGATCAATTAAAATTGATTTTTAGGATGTAATACATCATTATGGCTTTTTCTAATCCATAGCCTTTATTTCCAAGGTATTGTAATAACTCAGATGACCCTAAATAACAATTCATTCATTCCCTGATTCATCTACTAAACCATGGACACTGCTCATGGAGTATATGTAGGTTCCCCCAATGTTCCGGCCTTTCCCTGCTGCCGCCCTCTCAGTGATGGCTGGGTGCGAAGGTCACAGGCAGGAGAACTGGGGTGTGTGTGTGTGTGTGTGTGTGTGTGTGTGTGTGTGTGTGTGAGTGACACATGGCTCTGGACTGGCACACAGATCTGATTTGCTGCCCAGAGAACTGAGCAGACGAGGCATAAAGAACCAGGCCTAGGGACCATATCCTGATGGAATCAGGAAGTCACTTTATTCAGTGTGGGCCATGCTATTTATCAGGTGTGCGGGGGTCCAGGAGGCAGGGTGTGAAATAGGTCACCCAACCTTGGTTCATGGTTTGCACATAGGCGGGCAGCGAGAGTGGGCAGCTGTCACCCTTAGCACCGGTTGCACATAGACGGGCAGCATGGGGAGAGGCCTGTTCTCTGCTGCCCTGGCGGTGGAGATTCCTAGTGCCCTCAGCTCACACTGGGTCCAGTGTGGTAAGTATAGAGAGGAATAGAATAGTTTTTAGCTAGGGAATAATGTAGATAAGTAGACACAGGATGTTAGCTGCTCCTCTATGGTTTTCTTCTGGGCACCAATTTGTATTTCTCTGCCCAGATACAGCAATAACTCCTGACTCCAGCACATAAAGAAGCAGTAATATTTGTTATATGAGCACGGTAATGGTCTTGTTATAACAAAGGTAACCTCTGCTAAAATACAATATCTGACACCCTCCAACACAAAAAGGCAGTTTTTTTTTTTTTTTGGACTGTTAGTTGATTGGATACAAGGACTTTGATGTTGATCTTAAAATACTGACATTATCATTTGTAAATATCATTTGTCTGACAATATTTTAAATATCTTATTTGTTGTTGCTCCCCACGTCTGCCTCTCTCCCTCACAGGGTCTTGCTTCCCTTCCAGGCACATGGCTAAACTAAGGCCCTTTAACTAAGCCCTGGGAAGGAAAGCCACAGCTTTTTCAGGAGAGGTTGTCAGAGGAGCATATCTCTCATTTATTAAAGAAAGATGATTACATTAGGGTTCAGGCAGGGAAGGGTCTTTGGTACCCAGGAATGGGAGCCATTGGTTTAGACAAGGATAGTGGGGTAACCTCATTTGCATTTGGAGCTCAAGTCTGAGCATCAAGATCTTGCAAGATCACCTTCTGCATTAGGTGTAGTCCCACAGGACAAAGATAAAGACAATTTATCAGTGGGCTCAGCCCCAGGCTTCCAGCTACAGCACAGATAAGCATCAACCAAGCCACATTCCTTTGCTAATGACCTTCTGTGAAGGAGGCAGTATTTAATATTTAGCTGTGTTCTGGCCAAGGCCAAGAAAAGTAGGGAGCAACCAAATTCCTACTGCAATCATGATGAGAAAATCTGGGGTTCAAGGCATGCTTCGACTCACTCTTAGCTCTAGGACATCTCCACACTTATTTATACAGAAAATGAGTTTTTAAATGTCATAATCTTATCAGTGTTACAGAGTTGCAATTCAACAAAATTTTCTAGAATTTACAATTGTCAATAAAATATAACCATTAAGTTTTGCAGTGGAAATGTATCAAAAGCCAAACAGAAATATAGAAAATGGAATGTCAGTTTGAACTATGATAGTAATTTTGTCAACTGAGAAGAAATTCTTTCTAATGAGACTGACTTTATCCAGAATCTTAAATATAATATTACTTTACATTTGTAGTCCTTTACACTTACACACACACACACACACACACACACACACACACACACACACATCTTATTTGTTATGAATAAAAATACCCAATACTTAAAATTATTTCAGCTATTGTCATCTCTTCTACTTCTCTATAGTCTGTATGTATATATGATTGTTTGTTTGGGTTATTTATCTACAAGCTTTTAATAATATATAATACACTTCATATAATATACTTTTACCCTGCTGTAAAAATATAAAAGAAAAAGATAAAAATATATAAAAATAAATTAAATTTTTCAAAAAATGAAACTGTGAGCAAGCTCCCAATTAAATATTTTATTTTCTAAGACTTGCGTTGGTCATGATGTCTCTTCACAGCAATAGAACAGTGACTATCAAATGCAACCTTTTTCAAAATATAACCATTTGACATATGCAACCTGAAACAATTTCCTACTACAAAAGTATCACAACATTTTTGTCAAATATTAACATGTATTTAAATTTATTCATAGTTATTGGTCAATTTTTACAATTTTTGTTTTTGTAGAGAGACATTACTCTATTCCTATTGCATGGCAATCAGAGATGGGGTATTGTTGTAAGTCTGAGATTATCTTGGTCTACATAGTGAGTCCAAGTCAACCTGTGCTATAAAGGAAGATCCTGTCTCAGTTCTCCCTCTGTAGCTGATTATCATTGATGTAAAATAATCTTATGACTTTTATCTATATTTAATTTTATATTCGGATATTTTTCCAAATGTGCTCTAACATTTGAGTTTCTTTTATGTTTGTTTTGCTTTTATTTTATTTTATCATTGATAATCGATTTTTTCATATGTATTCTGATTTCCCCACCCTGAACTCCTTTCAGATCTCTCCCATTTTCCCATCCTACCAAATCCACACCCTTTCTGTGACTCTCTCATTAGAATACAAACAGTCATCTAAAAAACAAAACAAAACAAAATTAAAACAAGAATAACAGCCACCACAACCACAAATAAACACAGAATAAAAAGAGTAAGACACAAGAAACACATAATATAAATGCTGAGACATGATCACTAATGCAAAGGTAATACTTGTAAGGTAATAAATAAATAAATACATACATACATACATACATACATATAGATAAAAATGCATTATGAAAAATGAACCACCAAATGTGTCATTGAGTGTGTTTTGTTTAGCTGTCTACTCCTGGCATGAAGTCTTGCTTTAAGAGTGGTTTGTCTACCCAGTTAGACTCCATTGGAGAAAAGCAAATTTCCATTTGCAAAATGTTATCAATTGCAGATAGCTTTTGGCTTAGGGATGAGGACTTGTGTCCACTTCCCCCTTCAGTACTGGAACTCTGTCTGGCTTAGACTTGTGCAGAACCCGTGAATTCCGCCACAGTCCCTATGAGTTAATACATGCATTAGTCCTTGTGCCAAGAAGACTCTTTTTCCCTTGTGTCTTCTGTGCTCTCTGGCTCCTTTATGCCTCCTATTCTGCAGGAATTCTTGAGAGTTAAGAGGAGGGAATTGATGGAACCATCCCACTTAGAAAAAAGTCTATTGAGTTCTTTTTTTTTTTTTTTTCTTCTGTATATTATCAGCTTCAGGTCTCTGTATTTGTTCCCATCTACAGCAGAAAGAAGCTTCTCTAATGATGGCTAAAAAAAGATACTGATCTATTAGTATAGCAAAATATCATTAGGAGTCATTTTACTGTGACATTCCTTTAGTAGAACAGTAGCACTTAGTTTTCTCCCAGGTCTCTGACCTATTAAGTCTCAGGTTCTTGACCATTCAAGCAGTGTTGGGCACGGATTCCATCTTACAGAGTGGGCCATAAATCCAATCAGATGTTGGTTGGTTACTCCAACAAGCTTTGTGTCACTATTGCACTAGCACATCTTGCAGAAAGGTCACCATTGTAGATTAAAGGATTTGTAGTTTGGTTGTTTACATTTCTCCTTTGGTAATGTATAAAATGCCTTCTGATTCATGAATAATAGTCAATAAGTATGACAGTTCTAGGTAGGCATCAGCTCAATTTCTCCATGTTCTATGAATAATGTAGATGTTATCTCCAAAAATTGAGTCTTAGTAGCAACCAATTGCCTTGGCAATAGCCTGGGCGGTTTTGGGGTTCCAAGACCCTAACTCTAACCCTTTAGTTTCTTAAATCCCATTTCTTTAAAATTAATGATTATTTTTATTTATTTACATTGTTTTTATTTCATTTTATTAAACTTTCAAATATTGGATGACAATGATTTTGTTCTTTGCTTTGGTTCTTGAATTTGTTAAGGAAATATTATAGGATTTTTTGGTTAGTGCGTGATAATTCCTGATAATCCTTAAGAAAATGTATTTATTGTCAGGCAGTGGTGGCACAACCTTCTAATTCCAGCACGTGGAGGCAGAAGTAGGCAGATGGATTTTTATGAGTTCAAGACCAGCCTGGTCTACAGAGTGAGTTCCAGGACAGCCAGAGTTATAACTAAAAATTCTGTCTCGAAAACTAAAATAAGAAAAGAAAAAAAGAAAGAAAGAAAGAATAAGAAAATAAAAGAAATATATTCATGTTGTTTTTAAAATTTTCTTTTTATTTCTATTAAAATATCAAGACTAAATATCAAGGATAAAATATCAATTTTAGCAAATTTTAATAAGTTTTGGCAATTGCTGATTAATTAAATGATATTTTACATGAATTTACAATAAAAAATAGGTGAGGGAATTCACACATGGAAAACTTACAATTTAGTGCAAAAGTGACATGTTTTTACTTCTAAAAAATGAGGAGCTTTTCATTGTAATTTTATCTTATGTAAGATACCACAGGATTTTTGGTACTATTTAAAAAAAATTGGTTTATTCTTTCTTCTCTCCAGTGCAATATCTCATATTTTTTAAGCATTTACTGTACTATTTTTCCCTCTGGTTATTTGATGGGCATGAAGGTTAAAGACACTGAATAGTTTATTCTGATTCTCATTTGTGGTGGTATCTTTTCTATTGTGAATCTTAGTTTTAGTTTGCCTTGCATTCATCTCCTGAGGCCACTATTTGGGAGTTCTTTTTGGAAGTTTCATTTTTTCTTCTTCTACTATCTAGGGAGCTTTATCAAGCTAATAATAACTTTCATGTTGTATTTTCTTGACTTGAGAATCCTTGGGCCATTTTGTATACACAGGAACTCCAAATTCTAAAGAGTAGAAACCCTTAGGTGCAAAGTTTTGAACAAAATGTTTTAGTGGGAGAATCTACTGGCCTCCCCACAACCACACGAACAATACTACAGACTTATTTTCATATGTAGATTTTATTCTGCTCTTGGGAACTAGGAATTTTCTCTTCTGTAATGAGAAATGAAGCACAATTATAACTACACACTGTTTCTTAGTGTTTTCCAGGGTTCCTAGTTACTTAGTTTGTCGTTAGGTCATTCCTTGTCACTGAATATATGTTTTTCATGAACTGTGTATTTCATTGGGCATTTGGAAAATGGTAAGATGTAATCAGCCCTCTCTCCCTTCCATGTCTCCTTGAACATCATACAAGTCTACTCTTTATCAAACTATTAGGATTGATTTTATTCAAGTCTCTCTATTTAGAGGAAAAACTGTCAATTTAAAAGATTTCCTAGAGAGTAACGGAAAAGAATGCCACCTTGTAGTAAACAGTGTAGAAAAAAAGCCATAATATCTAGAAACACATACATTTAGATAGAAGGTTAAAGAAGTGCTGTTTCTTTCTTCTGAGAAGAATCAGAAGGATAACGCTGAGAAGTAGACATCTCTTATGCATAGAAGGGGGTGCCAGATAATTTATTTTAGCTAATTTAAAAATATTTCTTTTCAGTAAAACCAAAATTTGGGATGAAGATGCACAAAGGATCTTATGTATCTTATAGGGATGTAGTCAGAGATTCAGCAGGACCAGGTGCTGTGCCTTCGAATGAAAGAAAAACATGCACAGCTGGCACTGATGTAGGAAATCTGCAAGCCTTCGCAGCCTACACAGCTGCAGCAACATTTGGAAAATGAATCAGGCCTTGGGTAATTATCTTATCATTCCCTAGTAATCATTCAATAACTCAATAAACAAACATTGACTATATAATTAAAAAATAGTTATACAACATTTCAGCCCATCATGTGGTAACTAAAATTGGTGTTTCATGCAATTATATCATCATAGACATAATTTTTCAGTATAAATTTCCTTAATTTCATCTTTCAAATATTAATTTTTCTTTGTAACATCTTTATTGACATTTAAATTGTCACTAGGGAAGCAAAAGACCAATGATGTTATTCAGTGCTCATTCTCTCCTTACTCTATGGCCTATGATATTTATTCTTTAAGAATTAAACTCAAATATGGTCAAATGAGTGGCTAATACAACACTTTTTGAGCAGTGTTTGCAACCTGAAAACTTACATTTTCATTTGTTAGGTAATTATAAATATGGGCAATGCAATTCAACAATTCTGAGACTAATAATACTAGCCCATTTCCTAAGACAGAGATACTTATGATGTTAGACTAAACAATTACAAATATGTACTAGATTCAAAATAATCTGAACTGCATTTATATGTTTATATATACCCACTATGCATAATGTATGAGCAATTTTGCATATTGAACTCTGTGTTTTAATTTTATAAATGTGATAAGCAAAACATTGATTTTCATGGGGAGAATATTATTAGTATTTTTTTTGACCAACTTAAAACAAATTTTAAAAATATTGACATTCTTATCTTCAGGGAGGACTCTGAGTGTGTTTTCTTTTTCAGAAAATCCTGTTTTAGAACATCACTTAATTTGAATAAATGTCTTCTTTCAGATTTGAGAAGTCTGATTTACTTAAAAATGAGTTTTGAAACTAGTAAGTGTTGCTGTCTAAATGACATGAAACCATTGGAACTTGCTTTGTAGACCATACTGACTTTGAAATTAGAGATTTGCCTGCCTTTGCCTCCTGAGTACTGGGATAAAAAAGTACTTACCAATGCCTCCATAACAAAGACTTTAAATTGCCATTTTAGAAGCATAGTCATACATCAAACATATAATCTCTGTAGTAGATAAATATTATTATTTTAAAATAAAGAACTACCACAGAGGTTGCAGTGATCTTGTTATGTTTCAAAAAGTCGTTGTTGTTTAGTTAGACATGCTTTCTTTCTCCTTCTGTTACTTGTTTTTTCAAAATTTGATAAATCAATACTGTCTAACATTATTATTATTTCTTTTCTCTTCCTATGACAAAACATGATTAAGGCTACTTACAGAAGGAAGTGTGTATTCCTGAAAGATGGAATCGATCGCTATCGTAAAGCATGGTAGTAAGAAGTCAGGCATGGGGCTGGAGACATATAGCTGAGAGCTCACATCTGATCCGTAAACAGGAAGCAGATCTCAGACCACTGGGAAAGTCAGGAATCTTCTAATACCTCAACTAAACTAGTCCACAACTTCTAATCTATCCCAAACCTTGTAATTTTTCCCAAGCAACTGGGGACCATGTTTCCAAACATATGAGGCTAGGGGTGATTCTCATTCAAACTGCCATAGGTACTAAAGGTCCTATTGATACAATGGTATTTGCCAATAACTACTAATATTCTATATATCAAATCAAACTTAGTTTTTGATAAAGAAACACCTTTTTGGATGGAAAGAAAGTAGTTTTACTGCTTTGCAAATCATTCTCACCTCTTGAATTTGTTTAAATTTTGAACTAATGGGATTATACATTTTATCCAAAAATTATTAATTTTTTTTTACTTCAGAGATAATAAAATAAAACAATAAAGTGGAAACTGAGATGCATACATATCAGTAGCTTTTAAAATAAAGTGTGAATGATAATGCTATTTGTGATGGCTAATATTGTTACTTGACTATATCTAGAAATATCTAGGAAACAAACCTTTGTTTATGACTTGATCAGACTAACTAGATAAGGTTACTCCTAAAGAATGTCTGCAAAGGATTATTTTGATTAGGTTAATTGAGGCAGGAAGATTCATCCTTACTGAGGATGGACCCATACCATGATCTGGAGTCCTAGATTAAATAAAAATAAGGAGATGAACTGTCCACTAGCATTCATCTTCCTCTGCTTTGTAACTGCAGGTGAATTAATTATGAACAGCAACCTCACACTCCCACTGTCGTGACTTCCTCACAAGGATGGTCCATACCTTGGAACTGGGAGGCTAACAAAATCCTTACTTAGGTTTCTTTTGTCCGCCAAAATATTTTTGTCACAAGACAAGGAACTAGTAGCATGCTGTGTCATTTTTGTATACAACTAAAACTCTAGGAATTTAAAATGAACATGCTTGCTGGTGAGTTTCTTAGAAACACCAGAAAAAAAATGCAATCCTGGATTCCACATTGTTCTGTTATACTTTATTTGAAAGAACTTTTCTTGGCCATTGTTGTTAATTTCATATGGAACCTTTTGCTGTTTCACTCGGTTAAATCAAGTTTCCAAGAATAACACAATACACAATGTTCAGATGTGACATACTGGGGGGGGGGGGAGGCTATTATACAACTTTTTAAAGTTGGATTACACACAATTTTTCTCTGGGAATTAAAGGCTTAAGTAAAAGAGGGGAATCCTAAGATGCAGCTATTATAGAAGCAATGGGGATCAAAGACATGAAAAGAAAGGGTATATGTGATGCAGGGATCAGCAAAAATTAAATATGTATACAGATGCTATAAGGAAAGGTATTTCTCTGTAAGGTAATTAAATTTATTTTTAAATGAGTGTGATATTACATGCTTCTCACTAAACTTTTTCTCTAATTCATGTACTAGCCAGACTTAGGTTTCCTGGAGAGATTTAAGTTCAAAACTGGACCATAAATTATTATAGTTTTTTGGGAGCCACCTACAATCTTTGCTGTTGTAAAGTTGAGGTCCTGAAGCTCAACTTTGAGGTCTGGATTCATCTCCAGCTCTAGCAATTCCTGGAAGATGCTCAACTCAAATTGATTTGGCTTCTCCTCATTGGACATCATGATATTGGGACTTTAGCTGAACATAGCTTTTTGAAGAACATTTGATCAGTCTTAGAAATGTATTTTAATTACTTGTACTCATGTCTCCATTTTTTACTTTCTCTAATTCTTAATAATATATCTTAATTAAAAATTATCTATGAAAAATATAAGATTATAGATGAATTCCTTGTTTGTATGTAAGACTCAAGATAGAAACAAAAAACCATAATTCTAGCTCAGACTTTGAGCTCTATGAAGCATGACATAACAAACTTATTGATCAAAGTTAAAAATACAAACATTCTGATAGGTGTGGAAATCTTTTGCCACAGTTATTATCTTCAATATTTTTCAATGTTTAAAAAAGAATTCTGAAAGCACTATTTGTGTATCTAAAAATATCCCTTTTGGGGCAATATTTCCCTGTTGCTGTTTATTGCTGTAGATTTCTAGGCATGGAGCCTACTTTTATTATTGTTTATGTTCATCCCCTTTATTTCTAGTTTTAATGTTGAAGCTTCATAAATATATTATTACACAAGTAAAATTTTGTAATAATACTATAAAATTGATTTATTTTCATATTCCTTGAGAATCTCAGCTGTTTACTGCAATTAGTCTAATCCTTCATATAGGAGCTGTCACCTATTCCCTTTCCTAAAGAAAAACAGCAGGAAACACACATTACACTCAATAGTATGACACCAAGATTGGTGAGTAAATACCTCTGCCTAGAATTTGCACAAATCATATTGTGTAAATCACACACAACTGGAAAAGGACAGATTTTATTTTAGAGAATCGTGGAATTATTTCTAATAATTAAAACAGTAAAAATCATCATCTGGTGATAGAAAAGGCCTTACATATGTTTATCCTAGTTGACTCTACTTTGTGGCCACTATATTAATAGAGTATGTGCCAAAATGTAAGTCTTCAATAAATGTTTCCTAAGCAAATGAATAAATGCTGTTTCAACTTCTTAATTATTATAAAATATTTAATGATAATTCCATGTAAATAGTTGGAATGTCATTATCTCCAAATGCAAGAATAAGCTCAACAAAGTTGAAATCAGTGAGTTGCCAACAGAAAACTTCAGGACAGAGAAAACAATCTCTTCACATCTGTAGAGACAGGAGCATCAACAGAATCATGAATGGGATTTGCCTATTGAGACAGAAATCATAGAAGTGTAACTATCAGCCATACATAGATATTACTCTTGACCAATTGCTGAAAGATGGATGTGAAGTGCCCTTAAGAATATGAAAACCAAGAAAGTGATGCAAGTTTAGAAGAATCCCCACATTGTTGCAAGTTTTACTCCCAGGAACCCTAGCAGATTTTTATTATAAATATATGAAAGAGATCTGGCAATGCCAGAAGATTAGCTGTGACAAAATATACATAGAAGTGTTTTTATTTTCCTATTAGAAAAAGATGTTTTGCAAGGAAGGGAGACTTTATTAATATTTTATAATATATATATCAAGCATTCTACTTAGTTTACCGTGTCTTTTCTGTCTAATCTAAAGTACTGGAGGTTGAAAATAATACAGAGGAAACATTGTGAGAAAGATCTACAGGAACAAATCTATTAAAAGACATTGAAATGAATGCTTATAGAGTAATCACTCTCTCCACACCTTGTCAACCACTCCAGCAGAAGGGCAGAAAATAGCTATTCATTTATGCTGAGATATTTGCAAAGTACAGACTGAAGAGGATGCATAGGTAACCATAATGTTAGGAAGCAAGAAAAAAAAGCATGGGCACTGTAGGAATGTAAATATCCTGGCATGTACACATACAAAAAAGACAGGACAAATTGGCTTCAAATTAGATTAGTGTACAGCCTCACATTAGAGACCTATTTATCTGATGAACTATTCTTTTATGAAGCACTGTTTGTGTTAAATGTCCTACATGATTATTTACTTGACTAGAACTTCATGATTGTGGATCAAATGAATTTGAAGTTGAAGATTCAAACTACTTTCAGTTATTTTCATTCCACTCATAAGTTATTTATACCAACATCTATTTCTAATTCAGTATCATTATGATGATTAGGTAAAAGTTTGAGAATGTATAAGCTACTACACCATTATCATCTACCAAACCTACAGCTAATATTATTATAAAATAGCAACTAAACCTGTAGGTGAGATAACTTGATATCTCCACAAATGTATTTGTTAACTACACTGGTTTTGTGACGTTCTTTTATTCTATGAGTATAAAAGATCATGTGGTTTCTTTCACAGTGGAAACAATAATTCAGAATAATCTGAATCCATGTTCCTTGGCTATAGTCACTCAATTCTTGCTCAGACTAAACTTTCTTTTATTCTCCTTGGAGCAATAACTGTGTTTTATGTTGACAATTTCAGTTTTCATTTAAACTACAGCTATAGTAACAAAATTTGTGAGGTATCACAAAGACAAGAAAGAAAACAAGACACAGCATACTTAGGAGACTCAAAGTATGCATCAAAACCAGATTCAGGGGACTAAAATGCTAGATGGCTCAGAGTTTAAGAGCTGTTGCTGCTCTTGCAAAGAACTGGAGTTTAGTTCCCAGCACCCACATGGCAGTTTACCACTGCCTGTAACTCCAGCTGCAGGCGATACAATGTATTCCTCTGACTTTCACTGATGCCTGGTCATGTGTGCGCGCGCGCGCGCACACACACACACACACACACACACAAATTTTAAAAAGAAAACCAAGATTCACTGAAATTTTCATATATGAAAGTTAAATGACTGTGAATAATAAGGTAATCAGTTATACTCGGTAGATTTTGTTAACAGCCTGACACAATTTTCTACAAAACAGAAAGCTTAGCTGAAGAATTACTACCATCAGATTGCTATGGGGGCATGCCTATGGGGAATTGTCTTGATGATAATTAATGTAGAAGGACACAGTCTGTGGTGGGAAGCACTATCCCTGGGTAGGAGACCTGGCCTCTATGAAAAACTAGCTGATCAATCCAGAGGAAGTAAGCCAGTAAGCAGGATTCCTCCATGGTCTGTACAAATAAACAGACTAACAGAAGCCCATTATTTTATGTACTCATCAACCAAATGATGAAGATACAGCTGAAGAAAATGTGGAGTATATGAAGACAGATGAATAGAAATTTCTCAAGCCATAAAGATGAATGAAAGAAAGAGGGAGAAACAAGAAGAGGTCATTTAAGCACTGTTTAACATGTACACAAAAATTAATGAATGAAGCAAAGAATACATTTAAAGTTATAAAAGAAGTGTTAATGGGAGAAATAATAGCTAAGGACATTCCAAATTTAATGCAGACACCAAGCTACTGATTCTGGAACCTCACAAAAAATGAATAGAATAAATACCAATAACAGATGCTGTATCTGTACCTAGGGATGTCAGCCATTGTCAAGGGGAATATAGATGAAAACAAAAAAATCTTAAAATAGCTCACAGAAAGAACTCTTGTTACACACTGAGGAACAGGGTGAAGATTGATGTAAACATCTCATTCTAAGCCATGCATGAAAGAAGAGAAATGAAAATATCAAGAGATGTACTCCACTGACCTAGAATTCAAATTTAATAAACCTTGTAGATATAACAGAGAGTTTTCTAGGTAAATGACATACATGGAAATTCATAAGCAGAGACTTGTCCTGTGTGAAATGTTGAAAGATTTTCTTCAGTTAGTTGGGAAACTATGGGTACTATAGTAAAGAAGAGGTCTAAATTTTAAAAATTAAAGGAAGTATGAAAAGTTGTCAAGACTTGATAGGTAAAGCTTTCTCACATAAAATAAAAGATAGATACATAACATCTGCACTATATATTTTCTATAACAAAATTTGGGTGATATTTTTAAGATATCTAATTATCTTTAAGTGTGAACCAAAAGTACTTACCAAAGATATATTCCTAAAGTTAAATAAGCTATGTAGCTTGATGATGTGACTGTATAGGTAAATGACAGAATGGAAGGAATCATTACAAGCTGAGAACTGTGTTATTCAGTAAGACAGAAATCAAAGAAAAGCTCTTGGCTTCCTTACTGAAAATCAGTTATAATCCATCATATTTTATCTGTAACATAAAAAATCATTTATGTCCCAATTAGCAATTCAAAATGTACACCTATGGTATGAAAAAATAAGTGAATCATATTCATAAGCTGAGAACATCTCAGAATAATTTTCCCTCTTTTCCTCTCAGTTATAATAATTTTCTCATGAGCAAAACTATCATACTTCAATTAACACACCAGAAATTTGAGACATTACTTGAGATTCACATAGTTATCCTGTGTATTTATCTACACCTCCAAATACGATAATCAAACAAAAATATGAAGCATAAGCATATTTGCTCATTTTTTTACAAATTATTTCCAAGGAAACAGCTTACTTTTTGATTTGTAGAAATAGAATCCTGTCAACAACACTAGGGAAAGTTTATTGTGTTCAGAGTGTGATATCTAAATAATATGTACCCTACTGCTAGTATAGTATTGTCTTCAGGACAAAAGAAAGGAGAAATCTCAGAGAACTTTAAAACAAGACAGTAATTTAGAAATATTCTCAAAACAATTAGTTCAAATGTAATGCATGATACAGTGGAGGTGGCAATCAAGTTTAATTTGATTGGAACTGGGTGATTATGACTCACTGGATGAAAGTACTCTCTGTTCAAGCATAGATGCCTGATTTGAATCTGCAGCACCCATGTAAAGGAGCTTGACATGAATAAACAGAACCCTGGAGATTAGTAACCAGACTATCTAGCCTATATGGTGTTCTTGCAGTACAATGAATGAATCTACCCCAAGCTGGAGACCATAAAGAAGACAGCCAATATCTTTCTGTTGTCACTGTATATGAATTCATGTGCATGCATGTGCTATATGCACACAGCATATGCACATACAATAAACACAATATGCAAAATAATGTTGAAATGAAATAAAAATTATGAAATTTTGTAATCATATATTCATTTAAAAAGCTCCTATGTAAGATATATTTTGAAGCAAATTAAAAAATATATATCATAACCATTTTTAAACAGTAATAAAGTACTCTTTTGTTTTAGGGAAAAGATCAATTAAGTCACACTGATTTTCATGAGACTCCCAGTGAGTCAGATACAAGGACTCTTTCTTGTGAGTCTAACTTTACATACACAGCTGTTATTTAAGGTGAATCTCTGCTATTTTAAGCCAGATTTTAAAACAGTCTTCAGTATACTAAAAGGAATGTTAGTGATGTTAATGGTATGTGTGTGTGTGTGTGAATGTTTGTGTATGTGTGTGTACATATAACTGATTCTAATTATAATTTCTACCTAATATTTAAAATGTAAATATAATAAACATATGAAATTAGTTTAAAAATAAGAAATATATATATATATATATATATATATATATATATATATATTCAAATGTGTAAAACCTTCCACACTGTTCATTTAAAATAGTTGAAGCATGAGACATAATTTATAAGTATTTTCATATTACACAAAGGAGAATTCAGTAACTTAATGCAACGGAAATACAATTTATGTGACAAGAAAAACATGGAAATAAATTATAAGACATAAAAGAAAAATCCCATACATTAATTTTAACAAGTGAAAAACCAAATATTTTATGTTAAAATGCATATATAAAGATACAGATACAGTGTCTGGACTGTGGTTGTAGCAATATTGACCTGAAGTACAGGTTCTGTCATTTTCAATTAAAGATCTAAGGGATTTAATTGAGAACCAATCACAGATTGAACTAAGAGTGATGACTGCTCAGGTGGGGAGAAAAGTGCAAGGTCATATAGTAACCTGAACCCAAGTCATACAAATTCAAAACTAATAATTCATGTGGCACACCAATGCCAAGAAAATGTTAGCTACTAGATTTCAAAATCCATCAGAAACCATGAAAATGATATTATGTGACAAGGGTTATATTGTATACTTCCAATTCTTTAGGACACAAAGGACCCACACAAGTCAATTTGCATAACAGGGTGTTGGGTTGCTGATACTGATGGGCTACTAGAATGACTCAGAGGAAGTCCATAAATTAAGATTCATGATATTTCCCCAGGTTGAGGGAATATTACAAAACATTTTTATTTTGAATATGTACCTTTAAAATAAGAGTTGAAAAAAGATCATTTGTGGAAATTAGCTACATTTTCTGAAAAACTGAAATATCTTTCCAGATTATATACATATCCCCCTTCTATGATCATAGGTGTTCTATGCCTCGTTCCTTCCTTCTTGTCCTTCTTTCCTCTCTCTTCTTTTAAAAATTCCTTCTTTTTGTTGTTGTCTTTCCAAGAATGCAAATTACTATTATGCCACAGGGAGACATTTTTAGGACATGGACTTGTAAACATTAATATAATACCATGTCTCACTTTTAATGGACAAGGTCTATGTGATATCTCTCTTATTCTCATACAAATTATTAATTTTTCTCTCAACATGACAAGATGAATGTCACTATTTATTGGTTTAAGCTAATGTAATTTGCAAAATGATGCTAAGGTATTCTATTTGCCTGTAAAGCACAAACGCTTGGCCAAAAATACATAGCTTCTTTCTTCTGGTTATTGGCTGATGCAATGTCTGAAATAGAAAACAATAAGGGAGTGGGTGGGTGTCAGATAGTTCTTACCTATGCCTGTTGTTTTACTTCAAAATTAAATTACCTCAAAATTAAACTTATCTCAAAATTAAAGTAGCAACTTTTCTTGAGAAGGAAGAATTGAAATGCTGGTCAATAGCAAGGCATCCTCCCTTTCCCTCCAAGGCTGAAATGCCATCGCTCAATTCCTACTCTACATTCCTTAAGAAGTTTAAACGGCAATCCTGATTTTTGCTCTAGACTTCAGCATTATAAGATTGCAGAAAGGCAATCTCTCCAGCAGCACTTTCCAAAGGCTATAATTACAAATATAGAATAAGAGTCTTCACTTTCAAGACTTTAAACATTTTTGTTGTTTTTAGAAAGTAATTGGTTTTTCTCCCCCAACCCTCCACCACCAATGCTCAATGCAATCTATACTGCCTGGAAGCCAGACTTTAAATGAAACAGATGCTGCAAGTTTAAACTCTAAGCTGGAGGTAGAATTGTTTCCTAGCAACCAAAAGTTATGAAAACTTTAAGAGCACCACTTTGCTCAATATGGCTTCTTCCATTTAGTTTGGTGCATTCAGTGGGTTATTATATAGCCCTGACTACCATGTAAAATCCAACCTGATCCCATATGAAAAAGAGGAAAAAAAACATACCATACACATTTTAAACTGGTGACCTTGCAAACCCTAGACAGATTAAAAACTAGGTTTTATGCAATACTTTAGAAAAAAACAGAGAATGAAATTTGGGTGGGATTTCACATATAGATGATTTACTTAGGTCACAAAACTTTCAAATTATTTTAAAATTATTTTAAAATTCGAGATTTTTCTGAAGCTTTCGCTGATTTCAGACAGGGAACATAAATGATATTTAATTCATATATTCTACAATCTTCAGTTTCAAGAATTCTGTTTTCACAATTTTTTTTCCTTAAAAGATACTGAACCTCACAAAGTGAAAGAGACATTTCATGTCCATATTCTATGCTCATATCTTGATTTTTGGCATTATTTTGTTATAAAATCATACACTATGCATACTCAAGAAAAGTTTACTGTGAACCTGAGAGAATAACTATGCACTCATTCCATGGCTGTTGCCAGATGGATCACATTCTCAACAGAATCTGAGTCAATTTTCATTACAACATTTCAGAGCACTAAGTCTTAACGCAGTTCTCTAGACTTCGAAGTCAGGGATGTAGTAAATATTTGTTTTCATTTTGCCTCGGGATAGAGCTTAAGAGAGTCAGTGCACTGAGATTTCATAAGGTTTTGCAAAGAGCCGGATGTTGAAGTTTTGAACACTATAATAAATGTCACTTCCTTAAAAAAAAACAAAAGGATGTTCTCTGAAAATAGTAAATCTTTAAAACAGAATCATATACGTTTCTGAACGTTAAATATTAGTAAAACCTAGAAAGTGGTACAAAAAATACAGCCAATTTAGCAGCAATCATACTTGATTCATATTAGTTATTTAAAAGTATATTTATATTATTGTGTATTGTAACAAAATCCTCTGTATGGTTAATCAGTGGTTAGAAAGAAGTTTGAAAGTTGAGATAGCCTATTTGTTAGGAGTGTAAAGACATGGACATTTATGGATGTTGTTTTAATTAGAAAGAATAATGTTTGTTTTCAGATACACTATTGTAACATTTATAATGTTAAAATGGGAACCTATAAAAATAAAAGGTTGTTACTCAACCTCTTACCTGTTTTTCTTTAGAGACATAGTAACAGCAATATGATAGTTTACTTAAATAAATTATGCTAATTAAATCTCTGTATTTCAATTCAATTTATAGAATGAATGCTTTGAAATACATTTCTGAAATCTAGAAATTTTAAATTACTATGAAATAGATGCTTCACGCTTCTGTGTTTCCTTACCAGACATGGTTTCCCTCTTATTTAGCAGGTCTTAAATCTGTTATATCTACAATCAGTTTACTAGACTAGCATAATCCCTAACTACATTCTTGATATCTGTCCTTATAACCAGAGCTAAGTGTAATCATCACCCTTTACCAAGGAAACTTCTTATTGCAATAGATGAAGACCATTACACAAATCAACAACCAATCAAAATCCAGAGTTGGGGGGTCTAATCCCAATGAACACATCTGCAAAACAACTCCCACACTTAAGATTCAGAAAGCATTGAAGAAGATCCAGAAAGGTTATTAAGATCCAGAAGATCAAGGAGTTTGCTGTGAGACCATGTCTCTTAATAATGTCAGAAACATCACCCATAATATCTCACCAACATGAGTCCTTAAACACGAGCTAAACAAGTGAAGACTATTATGAACATGACAAAGAACTGCAGGCACCAAAAGAATGCAGAGAGTGGAAGAAATGTTCTTCTCCACTGGTGCAGATCAACTGGTTACCTAATACCAAATGGCCAACTCTAAAGACATACACATGTGTAACATTATACAGACTGAGAAAGTTTTATTTAGGAATATATATGTACACACACACACACACACACAAACATGCATATAACAACAATTAATGAAAAATAGGGCATGAAAAACTATATGAGAGAGTTTGGAACCAGGAAAGGGAAGGATAAAATAATGTCATGATGTCATTATATTCAACCTTCAAAATGCAAAAAAGTAATCTAAAAAATAAATTTGTGGTCTTATTGCAATATTTGCCCAAGACCTTCTGCACGTACATTAACATATACAGCCCCCCCAGCACAAATTTTTTCTCCTTTGCAGTCATTTTCATCTACTTATTACAATCAGTTTATTTGTTTGCTTATTTTGTTATCTAGATTTTAATTCAAATATCCATGAAACTCAGACTTTATACATATTTTTCCTTTTAAAAATACCTTTTGAGTAAGGTGTTAGATTCAACTTTGTTAGAACTACTATCTTTTCGATCTGCTGCTAAATTGTTTTGATTAATTTTAAATAAGAACAGACTAGTTTCAATACCAGTAAAATAATTACAACATCAAGTGCTATCCTATCAAACAAATCCGAGATCCCTGATGAGAACAAGGAGATGTATATAACAAGCTTTCTTAAGGTCACAACGTTAAGTACTTGGATCAAGTCAACCATTTGAAGATGTGAAAACTTTTTTTTTTAAGTTTTTTAAGTTTTTAAGTATCTTTTAAAAAGACATTTAGACATACTCATTTTGATTAATATCCATAACTTTGCATTTTCATTTCTTTATGTAGTGAAGTGATCTCCATTTATTTTCAAAGAGAAGATTCCTTGAAGAGAGGGGAAGACTACACTTATCAGTGAGCATAAGGACAAATGTTTACAATTGTTACTAGAGATTATACTGGTATACAAAATTCTATAGTATCTAAGGCTCAGGGAACATTTCAGAAGAGGGGAGAGGAAGATTGTAAGAACCAGAGAATCACTGAGTTTACTGTAAGATTATATATCCTAGTGACACCAGAAACTACACCCCTAAAACCTAACCAACATTACAGCCCAAATATGACTGAATGAGGATGACTCTGAGCAACATAACAAACTGAAAGAGGAAATGTCTACAATGCCTCAACCCTACACAAAGAAATTTAGGCATCAGGCATTCTGAGGAAAGAAACAGGAAAAGTTTTCCCTAAGGAAGTGCTCACTAACTAGTTTTCCAGTACCAAACTGCCCTGAAAACATACATACAAGGTACAAGTAACATTAGCATTATATGGTTGGGACAGGTTATATTTAGAAATACATATACATAATTTGTCTGTGTGTGAGTGTGTGTGTGTGTGTGTGTGTGTGTGTGTGTGTGTGTGTGTGCACAATAAAAATTAGTAAGAAAAGAGGCCTTGAATTTGAAAAAGAAATGATATTGGATAGCTTGGTCTGAGGAAAGGGAAAGAAATATTGTAATTAACTAATAACTTCAAAAATTAAAAAAAAAACCAATAAAAAGATATTTAGGAATATAGAAAGTTTTAATGAAAACTAAAAGTCCAAATTTCAAACTCACTAAATTAAAAAGAAATTATTTGATTTTTGTTTGGGTAATTAAGCACTATTCTATATATAATCATGTTTATGTTTTTATTATTTTCTTTTGCCAAAACAGATGTTTCAAAAATATCAGGAACATTGCACAGCAATTGTCATATTTGAATTTTGATCTAAGGAAAGCATGATAAAGAAGTGGCCTAATATTGGCAAAGAGCTTACAATAAGTATACCTTGAGAAATGTCTCATAGGGAGAAGCTATAATTCTACACAGAGGTTTGCATTTCCATTGACAATAGTTGTATACTATTGTGACTCAAACTCTATGTGATATATAAGAATACTACGTTAGATATAAATAAATCAGTACTCTAAAAGGGATTTGCAAAATTAAGTCATGAAAACACTAATTAAAAGAAGCTAAGTTGGATGTATTCATATTAGAAAAAAATATATTTTCAGGCTATGAGTACTTATAGGAACCGAAGAGAAATATTTTATAGGAACATAAAAGTCAAAATGAGAAAACATATTTTAAAATGAGCATGTATCTAACAAAAAGCTTCAAATGCTTTAGAGCAAATAAAACTATTGAAAGAATAAATTAATAAATACGTAAGCACTTTTGGAAATAAATTTTTCTTAGGACGTGTCAAAACATGTAGTAAAAAAAAAAGATTAATCTGCAAAATTTTCTCATCAACAGTAATCTACTGAAATAATAGTAAACCTGTCAATAAATACATGGAATAAAACGTGGCCAATATAATTATGATTAGAAAATGAACTGATATATTTCATTATATATAATACTAGTAAATAGTAAAAAGAGGCAGCAAAATGTAATTATCTTTATATATTCAAGAAACAGATAGAGCATTTGACAAAAGCAAAAAGCCAAAAAATTTTAGTGAGCTAAGACTAGCTAAAACTAGTGAGCTAAGACACTATATCAATGTGATATACATTTTTTTAAACCTGCTGCATTGTACTCAATCGTAAAGGCTCAACCTGGCTATCTGGTGAATCTTCATCATTTTTCATCTGTAGCCTTAGGGAATATGTATGAAAATTATTTCCCTATATATTAATGACAATTTATTGGAATTTAAAGCGTAGCTTTATAATGAAAAAGCTATATTGTACCACAGGTGAAGAGTAGTAGTGCACACCTTAAGGTATCCAAAGCTTTCAATTAGCTACAAACATGTAACTCTTTTGTGCATTCCATGGCACTAATTAAAGCATTAAAATCTTTTAGAGGGAAAGATGATTGCAGCTACACCATTTTACTTAGTTTTTAGTTAGTCTTGAGAATGTAGAACATGAAGTAGGGGCAGACTAGAGAATGAAGGGGAAATGTCTGAGGTGGTCAAGATAGATTAGACAATGGCGTTAGAACTTTTGAGACTGTGAGACAGTGAACAGAGGGCTGTGTTACTTGACTATGACAGCTGTGGTGGCTTTGAATGAAAAATCCTCTTCCTAATGTAAGAAGTTGGTTGCTCAGCTCCTGCACTTTGTTTGCTCTTTTTATATCAAGATGTTCCTCCTGCACATGATCTAATAATTCTGCATATATTACATATGCTAGCAGTTATAGACATTCTCTAATTTCCCTCAAGTGAATGCTATCTTTTCACAAAATTCATTTGTTTTTATTTTTGCTATTAATTTTTCAAAACAAGAAATTATCCCTGTTCAATTTTAAAACCACTAGTGTACTGTTCCAATCTCAGAAGAGATGCTCAGAATATATGTGATGGATATTATTAAATACACAGAATTTGGTGTTTTTATATAGTGGAATAAGGATATGTTGAGAAGAATAACATTATAATGAAAGAAATGCTATTTTAAATGAATAATGATTAAAACATCATTTCATGTAATATTACATTTCATGTAATATTTTACATTCACCCAAATACTTTTTATGTGTATTTTAAGTGTTCTAATTCTAATTCCAATAAGTAGAAATAACTTCTAGTCTATGTCTTGGCCTGACTATAGGGGAATTTAAATGCAATCTTCTGCCACTGTTTTCTGGTGACTCTAACTGATCAGTTGTTGCTCTTATAATTCCTCTTTCTGTGATTAAATAAAAATCAAATGATTCTCCCAGAAGTATTTTATAACCATGTGTCATCCTGCAGGTATAGGGAAAAAATATCTTGATGGAGTAATTCTTGAATATATACAAATATATAATTATGATTACATTTAGTTACATTAGCTTTGAAAAATTTATAATGTTCCTATCTTCTATTGACGTAATTATGGTATAGCAGCAACAGCTAAAAATAATACCCCTCAAATCATAATATTAAACAAAATTTATCACCAAGATAAATAAGGGCAAAGCTATTTAGTGTACAATCATCAAACTTCTGACTTTAGAGAAAAGTAGGATTAAAAGTGAATAAACAGAAATACAGAAAAATTTTTCATTAGTCTTTTGTATTTCATTGCTATGTTATTATTTAATTTACTAACATGAGTGTTTAGGAAAGCTCTCTTAACATGTATTTTAAATATTTAAATATTGAGTGTTTTAAATATTTAAATTAATTATTTTAAATATAATGAAATATTAAGTATTTTAAATATTCTAATTCAATATTTTTTTTACTTTTTTACTTTATTTTTTTAAAAATTTATTTTTATTATTTTAATAATATTTTTATTAATAATTTGATTTGCATAAATTGTATCTATATATCAGCCTCTTCCATTCCTTCCTGTTCCACCCTCCTAATCTTATGTCCTCAAAAAAAAAAAAGATAAAAAGAAATAAAAGAAAATTAAACTGATCTTGTGTGATAGGAGCATGGATCACTGGCATCACCCATTGTCTTTGGAGGCACCAGGAAGCTCAGATCATGGACATTCACCTGGCCCATACTAGCCTGAGAAGAAGCATTAGAAATTTCGAAGGGAAATTGGGCTTCACCACCAAAACCCAGACATTGAGCAGGTTTTCTGGTACCCTAAAAGCACCAGAGCATTTGAAAGGACCCCTAACATCCTACAGGCCCTCCCAATTCCCACAGGGACCAATACCTCTTGCAGGTTCCCTGATATCCTTGCAGGCACCAGGAACTCCCTCAGGTACTAGGACATTCCTCAGGCACCAGGACCCGGAAATTGGAAATTTGGAAATTCCCTGGGATCCCAGACATCCTGCAGACCCCAGAGCCTTCTATAGGCAAGCAGGCTACCTGCAGGCTCCGGGACCTCCCACAGGCTTCAGGGCATTTGACAGGCTCCAGAACATCCTGCAGATACCCGGATATAATGTAGATACCCAGACATCAAACAGGTACTGGGACCTACACAGGTTTCTGGATATCCTTCAGGCACCCAAATGTCACTACTCGCAGCAACCGAATGATCACCCCCTGGCTAGGGGCTGGGAATGAAGAGACAAAGAACACAAGAAGGGACACCAAGACAGGTTTCTGATCAATATGTCTATCTTTATTAAAATGAATAGGATTTTTATAGTCCAGTAACAGGAGATTTCCAAACGACCTTCCACATCTCCATGGTAATGCTTAACCTATACAAATCAGTTTCTCACAGGGAAACAAAACCTGACTCAGGCCAACAAGGAACATCCTGATACAGGATGAAAGAAACCTGCGTTCTGTGCCAAGCCATAAATCAACAGGCTGCGGTCTAACAGTCACATTAACAGACTGCAGTCTACGTGACTAGTGGTTAACCACGAAACGGCTGCCACACCCAGACATCCTGCAGGTACCAGTGTGTGCTAACTGCACCCAGAATTCCTACAGGTACCTAGACATTCTGCAGGCACTGTGGCCTCCTCTATGTACCAGGATATCCTGAAGGCACTAAGACATGCTGCAAGCACCAGGATGTCCCACAGGCACCAGGATATCCCACAGGCTCCAGGGCCTCCAGTAGATGTCCCAGCATCATACACATACTAGGTCAACCCACAGATACCTGACATCTTGCTGGCATCGAGACATCTCACAGGCACACAGGCCCCACTCAAGTAGCCAAGCATTACACAGGCATCTGGTCATTCTTCAGGCACCAAGACATCATGCAGGCACGTGGACATCTGGCAAGCATCAGAGCCTCCTGCAGGCACCTGGACATATTACAGGCACCAGGATATCCTGCAAGCACCACAAAATCCCACAAGCACCAGGGCATCCTGCAAGTTCTAGGACATCCCACAGGTTCCAGGGCATTCCACAGACGCCTGGGCATCGCACCAGCACTGTGACACCCAGAGGCACTGGGGCATTCTACATATGCCCAGACCTCCTGAAGGTACCAGGACATCCTGCTGGTGCCAGAATGTCCTGAGGTTATCAGCGCATGTGACAGATGCTCAGTCCTCCCAAAGGCACCAGGGCTTCCTACAGGAACCAAGGATCCAAGGATCCAAGGAATTCTGTAGGTATATGGACATCCTGCAGACACCAGGACTTCCTGTGGGCACAAGGACATCCCACAAATGCCCAAGTGTAAGGCAGGAACTCAGCCAACCCACAGTCTCCCAGATGTCATGTAGGTGCTGGGACATCTCACCAGCACCAATAACTCCCACAGACTCCAAAGGTACCCAGACCTACCTCAGACACCAAACATCCTGCAGGCACCAAAATGTTTCAAGGGCACGATGATATCCCTCAGATGCCCAGACACCCAGACAACATGCAGGGGCCTGGTCTTCCCACAGGCACCCAGACATCCAACAAGCATCAAGGCATCCAGCAAGCACCTGGACATCTCACTAGCACCAGGACCTCCTGTAGGCTCTAACACTTCTTGTAGGTGCCTGACATATAGCATACTGCATTGGCTCAGTCATCAAGCAGGCACAGGGCCAACCCACAGATACCCAGACATCTCACAGGCACACAGACTTCCCACAGGCACCCACACACCAGGTAGGCATCAAGGTCTCCTCTGGGTACCCAGGCATCCTGCAAGTGCCAGGATTTCCCGTGTGTACCAGAGTATCCCAGAGACACCCAACCTTCGCAGTGGCACTTGGTCAACCTGGAGATACCATGACTTCCCATAGGCACCCAGTCTTTCAATAAGCACACAGATGTTATGTGGGCACCCAGCCATTCCTCCAGTAGGTGGACATCCCACAAGCACAGTGATCCTGCAGTTACCTGGACATCCTACAGATACCAGGGCCTCCTGCAGACACCAGGGAAACTTTCAGGTGCTGAGACATCTACAAGGAACCAGGATGTCTCCCATGCTCCAAGGCATTCTGTACATGCCTGGGTATCCACAGTCATCCAGACATCCTGCAGATACCCAGACATCTTGCAGGTACACAAACATTACACAGGCACTTGGATGTCACAAAGGCACCTCAAGCACCTCTTCTAGTGGGATCCAGAAAGCTCCCATGTGTGGGAACCTCACTTGGATGATGACGTAAATTTTTGCTAGTACATCTTGCCAATTACTCTGGTTCAGAATGATCCTACAACTACAACATGCCCATGGACAGGACCTGTTAAAATTCCAGGTTGTTGGTCCCCACCCTGCCTTCAGCACCATTTGTCCTGCTACCTCAGGCCTTTTGCCTGCAGACTGCAACCCTCATGCAGCACCATAGTCCAAGCTTTCCTTCACCCCATTAGGGAAGGTGCTATTACAAGCTGCAGCCACAGCCACAGGAGCAATGGCTCCAGTCTAGTCGTCACTGAAGACTGAATGCCCATCTACCCAGGTGCCCTTCCATCTTTGCCACTACTTCCAATTATGCTCACCATTGTTTTTCTGTCTGCAGAGCACCCAGCTCTGTTACTTCATGTTGAGTTTGTTTGCCGTTTTTGTCACACCAGAGCCACAACTGTTAATTCAGTTCAGATTCTCTCTGCCTGTGGCATGAGAGTGGGGAGCCCCACATACATCTGTATCCACCAGGACTCTATCTCCACAACTCTACTCTGTCCCTTGCTGTATTCCACATCTTTCTTCTTTCCACTAATGGACAGCTGCTTGTCCGTTGTCTTTCTAACCACTTCTAATTCTCAAAATGTTGTCTGCTGGGCTTGGCAACAGAATAGTTTCTCCATGTCCACAGAGTGAGAGGACAGAAATGACTGTATTGGTGGGGCAGTAGGGCAGGCAGACAGAGCCTATCATACTGAGCCAACTGCCTTGCTGTCATTTTGTAATCACAATTCTAGGAATTTTTAATTTATCAAGTCATTAAGTGATAAAGGAAAACCATAGCAACCCAAAGTTGACATTGTATTTGTAACATTGTTGGTCTCCCAGAGATCATCATGAACTTGAACTGGTATTTTGCTGATCTTCTTTTACTCTTTTCCTTTCAGCAAAGAAGTTAAGTCTCTTTTTTCTATGAGTGTGAATAAGGCAACATGATACTAGCCTTGCTTCAAGTCTATAAAGCATTTCACTTCCAATATTGTATTCTGCCCTCCCTTAGCTTTGTTAAGAAGTTGACAATCAGCACTATCCTCAGTTTGGCATGCTTGGACCATAAACTCCTTTACAGTATAACCAGTTTTAATTTCATGTAAAAAATAGTAGAGGCTTGCTTCTAGACTGAATCAATATGAATATTTAAAGGCATAAATTTACCAAGCATGTGGTTTCACTTTCATTCTTTCTTTTTTTGCTACCACTAAGTATTTTTTAAACATAAACCCTAGACCTTATGGGTATGCAAATAGAGCAGTTCATAATTAAAAAAGAATTTCAAGTCACCTTGCTGCTAGCATTGTTTTGTAGACAAGGAATCAATATGTAATTTTCCTAAGGTAAGAAGAGTCAAGCAACTCCTTTCTTCACATGTAAAAACTTAACAGATGGTGTGATCTACCCTGTAGATTACCTGTGAATTTTTTGAAAACTCCTCCCTTCCTCTTTCATCCTTGCCTCCCTCCCTTCACACTTTCCTCTCCCTCTCTGCCTTTCTCCCTTCTTCCGATAGCAGTGTAAAAAGTCTCTATATGTGGAAGAGTGCAGTGTTTTATAGATCTCATGGGCATCTTTGAACATATAGTTAGAGGACTTTGCTTTCAGGTAAGACATGGTAATCATGAGGGTTTTTGTATAGGATTTCTTTGTACTCAGGTGAAGAGATTATGTGAGGGGCATCTGAGCATTCCTAAAGGAACAAAAGCATATTCACTGAGTCACAGTGAAGGCTGCTTCTCACAGGGTAACATGTGATAAAAATTATTTTACAGAAACCCTGGAAGAACTTCAGGAAATGCACAATGGGATCAATTCTCTGGAGAACCATTGATGAAGGATAATTCAAATGAGTATTCAGCACATAACAGCAAGAAGAACATAGCGTAGAGTGGAGCATATGTACAGTAGATCAGGAGACACTCATCCCTTCTGCTTGATGCAGCACAAGAGGAGAAAGAAAGAAGACACAGTTTAAAGTATTCAGTTATCCAACAATGAGTAATATACTACTTTGGTTTGATTTCTTAATTTGATTTCCACAAAGCAGTATGCTATTTCATAATTCCTAGTTCAATATATCATATTCAATAAGGACACATTTCTTAGTCTGCAGCCCACCAGTGATGACCCAACATGATTTATGTGTACTTAAGTGTTACTGTCTGTCTCTCCATTCAGTTTAAAATAAGGCTCAAGTCAAAAAGAAGGTTTACGATGACCTGTCTATAGCTCATTTGTGTTGCTTCCTATACTAGTTAAACCAGAATGGATGTGCTTGTTCCCAAGAACAGACATCTGAACCCTACACAAATGTGATTATGTTGTTTTTTTTATGTAAAAACAGAAGTTTGAACTTGTGAATGTCTAAATGCAAAGTCTATGTCAACATTATTACAAAACAACATTTCTTAGAAAGAGATTTGTGCTGCTACTGAATTTTAAATCCATTGTAGAAGTTTATTGTCTAAACACTATTTGCACTTATGTTTTCAAGTACTAGTCTAAAAGCGTCATATGAAATTTTATATATGTTGACTAAAGGCTAAAAATGTCGCACAATAATACAGAAGCCATTTGCAGGGTATATTGAAATAAATTATTTTATAACTCATACAACTTATCTATATAGAAAAACAAGTTTTGAGAGTAAACCTGTAAGTGCTCTTTATTACATAAATTTTGTATTGCATCTTTTATGTATAGCTAAAGAAACAGAAGGGCAGGCTTGAAGTATTAATCAAGTGACATTCTTTGCAACTTATAACTTTCTTAATTAATGATTGAAGGAAAATGTATGTGGAACTCTAAAGATGGCTCATTGGTTAAAATGTTTGTCTGGTACATCAGAGACTGGAGTTTGGATCCCCAAAGCCCATGTATATGTCCGGACTCTAACTGATGAGAAAAATGGTCCTTCAGAGCAAGGCACCTAGTGAGACTACCTGTATATCAATGAGCATGGGATTTGACTGAAAGACCCTTCTTCAATGAGTAAGGTAGAAGAGTCATTCTTGCCATCAACCTCGGACAACCACACACCATGAATGTGCACACACACTCGCAGCCGCATGCAAACACATACACACAACTCTACACACATCAACATGCAAAAATGAAAAAAGAAAACAAAAATTATTCCCTCACCAAGTTTCATTTGAAAATTAAAGCATAGCACTCTGTAAACTAAAAACAAAAATTCAAGGATGGTTGGATTCTATCTTCATGATTTTGAAGGCAACCATGGTCTTTTCTTCATTCACTTTCTCTTGCTTCCTAGCTTTGTTTCTTCATTTTTTCCCAGTCCTTGACATTATCCAAAATGTATAGGTTTCAGAATTCAGCAGACAAGCGCTGGCTAGTTATAACTGTCTGGCAGATGTTATCCCAAAATAATACATAACCAAGGCTGCATTAATATCTTTTTATCCTAGACAGGCCACCAGAGTGCCACTTCCTTCTACTGTTTTACTCTGAGGCATAACCTTAGGGGTCTTGGTAAGACACATAGGACCAGCTGCAGAGAAATACCCTTGCTTTAAATATGGGACAAAATGAAGAACTTATGACTTTCCGCAACAGTTCATTTGAAAAAGGGCATGAGGTGCATCTGAGATAAGCTCTACCAAATGGCCAGCTACAGGACACATTTGAAGAATCAGCCTTATTTACTGAGACTAGTAGGTGGTTAGGTGAAGAGCTGATGTGAAATGCACTCTTCCTGTTACATATGTTAGAAAAAATAAAAAGAAATGGAAACAAAGAACAAGATTCTGTTCTTGATGCCTTAGCAAACGTTTTACAGGTCTACTAAGTCAATCCGTTCATAAACAAAGAAACAATATTGAATAACAGATGAACCCACAGATATAGCCTCCCTTTATACCTCATGAGGCTACATGGAAGTCTGATTGAGTTTATACTAGCTAATATATCTTTAAGAGCAGAAAATAATGTGTTTGTATGTGTATGTGTTTTGTCCAGTGAGCTACATTAGCTAAAAGACAAGGTTCAAGATGCATACCTAGAGTGAATAATGCCTGTGGAATGAAGACAATAAATTGTTTTTAAAAATAACACTCAAAGTTATATAATATGAGTATAAAATATTTTTGTGGAACTAAAATCTGTTAACATAATTAATAAAGGAGAGAAGAGACCATCAAAGTCCCCAAGAACTGCTGAGAACAAATAAAACTCTTGAATTATTAAGTGAAAAAAATTTCCATTAGAAAACTAAAAAATGTGTTAAAGAAATCAATTTTAAAATATTAAATAAAACAAATCCATATGAATAATGGAAAGTGAAAGGAAAAACAATTACTGTATTAAAATTTTACTGTTTCATATTTTATACAATATATTCTTTTTTACATTCATAAATGATTTCATTTTTAAATATGTGGGTCTGAGCACTAAAATAGCAACATAGAAAAATGAAATTGTAATTTCTTCACCATGATAGTTTAATAACTCTAAGAATTAAATAAAACCTCTACGTATAGGGAGAAATAATGCTGATTTCATAGCAAAGGGCGTTTTTAATCAATTGGAAGCAGTTTCCTGACAAGAAGAAAACAAAACAAACAAAAACTGTAAGTCATGGGTTATAATTATAGATTGGGAAAACAATTTTTGTAGAAACTTTTCTATTTAATCATTTAATATGCTAAAGCAATTTCAATTACTAATTTCCAACTGGAGCAATTTAGTCTGAAATCTAAAGGCGTGCACTGACAGCGCATGTACAGATAGTCAGCAGTGCATGTCAATGTTCTGTTTCCTGAGGAAAGATTTTGGAGCTTTTGAAAAAATGAAAAATATGCTAACTTACATTTAGAAATGACGGACTATATATAATGAAGCACTAACTCTAATTATATAATATTATGGTTTAGGAACTGATAAAATGTTTACTGACTATTTAAATAAAAGGATAAAATCTACAAATGCACTATATTTCATGTGATAAAGCACTTTTCTTTTTGGAAGGAAGAAAACAGAAGAGAAAATATACTTCTCTAATCCAAGAAAGATAAAAATACTTAAATATTGATTACTATATATTATATTACAGTAATTATAATGTGAAATATATTGTGACATAGATGTAAGCTTTGACTTAGTAATTATTCTTCTCCTGGGTTCATGGTACAGGATAGTTTATTTTTACCTAATTTTATCTCCTGTCCTGGAGGTTTCAGCTTCTGTACAATCTACATTTAAACCTAAACCTGGAAGTCTTCAGCCTCAATACAAGCTAATCTTCAAAATGATAGTCTGGACTTAGAAGGTTTCAGCCTCTATATAATCTAATTTTCAAACCTAAACCTAGAACATTTTCAGCCTCTGAGACTTATTGCAGACTGAGCTCACTCTGACTAGCTGTCTTCTGAACTCTAAACTGTGAATTACAAAGCATCTGCTTCTGACTCTCTGCTTTCTCTCTTAGCTGATTCCGGATGGCCTCCACTCTTCCCAGCTTCTCCTGAACTGAACTGTCTATGAGCTGACTGCACTCCAACTGCCTAACTGAACTAACTCTCTGCTTTGCTTTTTTTCTACTTTCATGTCTGCTTCTATCTTGCTTTCCTCTCTGAACTCTCTGCTTCTGTTTCTTCCTTGCTTCTCTCTCTGAGTTCTGCTGTCTGCTTTCGCTTTTCTTCTATTCTCTGCCTCTACTCTCAGTGAGCTCCACAGCTTCTTATCTCCTTTGACCTCCTGAGTTCTGCCTCCTGTATTTGTTTCCACACTCTGCTTCAATTCCCTGCTTCTTTTTGCTGAGCTGGGATTAAAGCCATGTGCTACCACTTCCTTCTGATTTGGGATTAAAGGTGTGTGCTACATTGTTTTATAGAAATCCCATTTACCTCTAATTAGCACAGACAGAGGACAGGATGCCTAACATGTTTTATACATTCCATCACAGGCTTCTGAATGTGATCACTTCATGTAGGTCTTTGGATGGGATACTTTCCTAGATATCACATACGGCTTTCAATGTGATCCCTTGCTAGAGTAGCCATGCTGCTGGATTAAAGGATTAAATATTCCTCTGTGATATATAACAATATACTATATAATAATTATAATGTAATTATTATAATTAATATATACTAGATTATATGATTAATATATGATAACATAATAAATGTATGATGATAATATTACATGTGTAGAGTATTATAGAATGTATATATTTATAAACACATACACACAGACATGCATACACGTGGCTTCTTTCTTTTTGTGTTGTATTTTAAGTTATTATCATATGTAATGATGTTTCTGGAAGTACAGTGCCTTTCTCTACAGTGAAACCGGCACATAGTTTTAATTTATAACAATGTTAATATACAGTGTGCATATCAAAAGGAATTCACTACTAGACTAGAAGAATATTTAACTGACATAGAATAACTAACTTAACTGTCTTAAGAAGTGAACATAATTAGGAGAATGCTCAAAAAGGGCAAATTTGGAAATTAAAATTCAAAACATTTTTGTCATAATTTCTATCTTGTAGCACTAAATTTATAAAGAAGGAATAATATAAGTACATATGCAATTTTCATATATACTAATTATCAATTGGCTTAAATTCTTTATGAAAAAGGCATCAGAATTGGTTGATAAATAGGCTCTACTCTTTTCATATCTTATATAGATCAGAAAATACAATGCAAAACACATGTTGTGTATAACTGCATTATAACATATTGGTGTAATATTCACATCTTCTAAACATGAATCATGAAATCTGCTGTGCATGATGCTCAAATCTCAAGAACACAAATAAAAGGCAACTAGCACATGATTCTTTGCTTCTGATGTGTGATTGCTAGGATGTTGCATGTAGCATAGTTACTGACCTTTGTCTATGACAGGTAACATTAGTTTCAAGTAAACTTGAAGTAAGTCATAATTTTGCAGTTAAAAGGCTTATTTGTTTAATCTCCAATAATTCTTGGTGATTTTTCTACTTAATTTATCAAGATTATATGATGACTTATAATTTTTAATAAAAATTTTACTAACACCTGATCTCATTTTCAATAAAAGACATTGGCATTTTTTACAGTCTTAAACGTCAAAGATTCAAATAGATGTGTTTACATTTTTAGAGGTATATATTTTATTATTTTTAAATCGTAGATATATGTGTGTTTGTGGGTATGTGCACATGAATATGGATGCTCTCAGAATGCAGAACAGTGAAAAAGATACCCTGGAACTGGAATTACAGAAGGTTATTAATCAGCAGGTATGGGGACTAGAAACAAAACTCGGGTTCTCTGGAAGAATAATAAGTTCTCTTAACTGCCATGCTATCTCTCTAGTCCCCAAGATGTTTACTTTCTTTGTAAATTACGCTGATAATAGTTTTCCTTGTCTGTTATCAGTTAAAGAAGTAGGAAAGTGAATGGCCATGGGAACCTTAGCCCATTAGCTCTGTAAGCTCCATCAGGTCTTTGAGACTCAGTAATAAAACCACTTTCTTATAAATTGTAGTAGTTTCTCCCATGCAAAAACACGGACAATTTACCAGAGTAGTTAGTATCTCTCCTTTTTCAAATATTTGGATTTAATGGCTAAGTGTCATCATATACAGAATGCTTTGCTAGGTAATGAACGGATGAATGAATACAAAGCAAATGGATGCTTAAATGCGGAAATGTCATCCATTGGTTTGTTATATTCTTGTGTTCCTATGATACAGCCACAAAGGTACTTGACCTAGTTCCGAGAATGATACGCATAAAGACTGAACTTGAGAAGAAACACTCAGCTCAGTCTACTCTTTGCAGCGCAGTTACTTTGATTTCCCATAGAAAAAGTTATGTGTCAAAATTGTGATCAGTGTCCTAGCCAAGAGGAATCCTTTTGTTCAGGCCTTCCTTGAAAACATGATGCAATTGATGGGTAGTTTGAATTGCCAATATAATGTCATACATAAAAATTGTGCTAGATGCTATCTGTACTAATCTAAAAATAAATATGAATAAATAAAGATGAATTAGTTCTGGAAAAATGGTTACTTAAAGTACATATTGAAAGTTTGTCATGAGCTTTTATTGACTTGCCATAGCAGACAAATACTTATAAAAATTATTTGATTGCTATAGGATATGAACTAATTTAAAATATAACCCATGTTCAATCACTCTGCAAAATGGATAGAGCTTTTAATATTGCCCCAATGGCTTTTCCAAAACTCTGCTCTTCTACATTTTCTGGCAATCTTCTATGTCTAATTGTCTCAATTACATTTTATTTTTTTTAGTTTGAAGATCGGCAAATACTATCTATAATGTAATGAGAACTCAGCATGTTCTTGAAGATGAACAAAAATTGATGAGCAGAGCACTGAAGTAAACATTGTTACTCTTAGGATTTCTAAGTTTTCTTAATTTATATTCTCCCTGGGAAACACTCAGATTCTACTGTTTCTACAGTAGAATTCTACAGATTCTACTGTCATTCAAACCTGTATATCAATTGATATAAAAAGGAAATTGTGGTTATTGATATCTTAAAAAATTTAACAATAATATAAGGTCACACTGTCCTATTCTTACCAAATGCTAGGAAACAGGGAACTAATGATTTCCAGGGTCAGAGAACAGAGAGATCTAGAAATTGACCTAACTTTATCAGCTTCATGATGTAGTAAAAAGGGATAACATCCTCACACTTGGGGTGGGTTTTTTTTTTTGTATAATTTGACTAATTATTTTAAATCTATGATTGATGTAATGCGTAATAGAAAATATTGCTCCTGGTACCACAAGTGACTTAGAAATGGGTCCTTTGACCATATCAATATATATCATTACAGAAAGTGATGATTATTGAGTTTGATCTCATATGAAAAGTGTGGTAACTCTGCCTGAGTCCTTGCACTGTAACACTGGAAGAAGTTTGGCAATATGCATGTGGTGTGGGTTTTATTTTTGTTAAAGTAATTGTTTGACTTGCTCAAGGTGACACACACCATCATTACTAGAAATAATTTCTTTTGACTTTGAATTTTGTAGGCTTAGTTTTGCTGAGAAAGTGACTTTATCAATGTAAATAGATATGATAATAATATAAAAAGCAATCAATATTAGACATCTGAAGACAGGTGGCTGCATGTGAAAATCATTTAGACCGAAAATAAAATACTATATCTGTTCCAAATGGAGTTAAAATCTCTTTTAGCAAATGACACTGCCATAAATCTGGGTAAGGAGAAGGAGTTTTTATGGTTATTTTTTCTACAGTTATCAGTTTCAAGATTTGAAGAAATATATCTTACTTAAGTTAAGAGAATTGACCAGATCTTCAGCTTATTTTACACAACTGTAGCTGAACTATGGATGGAATAAATACATATTACATTTTAACAATAATTTTTCAAATGAGTGTTTCTATTTTTAATGTGTTTCTTAACATATATATGCTAATTTATAGTAATTCTCAAAGGATGGAACAGGTCTCTAGAATGCTTAGGGTTATATTTATATGCCAGATCATTCCTACAGTGGCATATATTCAGATGTCTGAGGAAATTCACTACTTATTCTGCTTATTTCATGTATCAGACATTGTTTTATATACTTAAAATATAATAAGCCAAACTGATGATGACTTCATGGTGTGTATAATATTTTGTGGTAGGGTGATGAAGGTAAACTAATGTAAAAGAAAGCATAATACAGAAAAACCATGCAATTAGAACAGAATATGGAGGTCAGAGATGTCTGAAGGCCGAGCCCTCTGGGTCTATGCTATGCTATGGAATTTGACAGTGTCAGACTTTTGAGCAAGAGTTTGACATGGTATGGAACATTGTTTTAAGGGTCATCTGGTCTTCTGTGTTTAGAATAAATTAAAGATGTCAGGAATTTCAAAAATAGATAAATTTTAGGAAGTTCTTTTTACAAACTAGACAATTAGTTGTTCTCTGTATTTTGACCCTTTGTAATTTTTTTGTAATGGTCTCTGTTGCAGAAAGAAGCTTCTTTGATGAAAGAGGATAGTTACATTTATTTGTGATTAGAAGAATAAGTGTTTAGTATGCAGTTAGGAATTATACTGGTTTAGGAAAGTAGCAATGGTACATTCTTCTCTAAGATCCATAACTTCACTTGCTTCAGGTAGTTGACTATGTTTCCAGTACCAAGTATGATTTCTCTAGTGTTAAGCAGGTCTTTTGTGTAATTCGACAATGGTCAGTTATCAGCAAGATATGACAGCCAATCTTTCACCTTTAAAGGTGATGTCATGCTGCTCATTGATGATTCATAGGACTTTTGATTGCTCCCCTTCCTTGGCAACTTGCATAGCATCTTCTGCTACTACAAAAGCTAGTCCTCAGGGAGGAAGATTTTTAGATCAGATCTCGCTTGTTTCCTTGGAGTGTTCTATCTGAAGTGCCTGTTTTCTTCAGCTATGGGGATTTATCTTCATCTCACAAGAGAAAACTAAAGGTAACAGCAATAGCCTATATTGCTTTGGACTCCACTGACCAACTACTTATAAGGAGATTTCTTTCTCTCTCTCTTTCTCTCTCTTTTTTGTTTGATTGTCTGATTTTTTTTTGTTTGTTTGTTTTCCAGACAGGGTTTCTCTGGCTATCTTGAAACTCATTGTGTAGACCAGGCTGTCCTTGAACTCACTGAAGTTCTCCTGCATCTGCATGCAACATTCCCACCCAGCACAAGGAGATTTCTAGTGCCTGGCACCTGGACTTTCTCTTAAGTAGTCTGTTGCTCTAGGAAATGAAAAGACCTCCCATGCTAATGGATTAGTAGAATTAATATCATAAAACTGATTATTCTAACCAAAACAGTCTATAGATTCAATGCAATCTCAATCAAAATTCTCACAGCTCTCCTTCATAGTAGTAGAAAAAATAAAATAAAATTCATATGGCACCACAAAAAAATCCCAGCTAGCAAAGCAAACTTGAGAAGAAAAACGAAACACAACGTGACAGTATAACACCCAAAACAAATAAATAGAACAATGCTGGAGGTGTTTCTCTTCAGAGTTATTTGAAGTCTCTACTTTTCTCCCATGTCTTGTGTCTGTTTGTAGTTTGTGATTACTGGCCTGTCTGCATGCTGTCTATTGTCTATGTTTGATCTGTCTGTATCTGCTCCCTCTCTGATGTGCCTATGTCTATTCTGTTTCTGTGCCTGTCCCTCATACAGGACTTTACTCTATATTTATTGAACAAGGCAGAAAATAAGTATGGGAAAGCAATTCCTTATGACATCTTTAATAGTTTCACAAGGAAAGAAGTTACTTTATTGATCTCAGCTGACCCATGAAAGCACTCAAAACATCCTTCTATATTCACATGTTTCCAACATAAATGGGATGTTTGTTTTGTTTAAAGTTGTTTTCAACCTATTGAGGGGTTTACCAAATGTTTATCAACAAACTACACACATACATTATTATTGGTGAGCTGTATGGAAAAATATACTATTTAAGACTGAAGCTATACATTAAGTTTGTAAAGCTGATTACATGAAAAATCCAAGGTGTATGTTTTCTTAAAGGCAGGATAAACTGAAATAGGCTGAGTATGCAGTAGGATAGCAGGTTAAGTACATAATTCCAAAATCATCTCAAGGAGTATTATGATTTTGTCACAAAGTCTGAAAAAATTCTCTTTGGGACATATGCATGTTTGTGGGAGTCGAGTCCAGCTCTAGTCCACTTGGGGGTCCTTGGCCTCCACGAAGGGGAATAAACAATGAAGTTATGACAAGTGAGCACAGAACCTCACTCTTTTATGGGACCCTTTGGTTGATACACTTACACGCTTTAAAGAGACACATAGAGTACACGTTATGATGATGATGACATGGAAGAGCGTTTTCTTTAATAATAAAAATAAACAAGTTAATAGAGAGAAATTAACAATGTGCACATTGGGGAAAAATTACAAGACTCTCCCCAAGACAGAAAGCTGTCCTGACTCAAATACCAAAACTGTAACTTCTTATCTAGCAGGTGTTCAGGCAGTGTACATCTCCTCCTAGCTGCAGGCTTCTAATCTTCAAGGTTAATTCTAGTGGGTAGCCTTAACACAATAGTCTATTAATGAATAGCTGAATTTTAGGTCTGTATGCTTGCTACAAATAAAGGGAGGGCAGGCATTCAGGGTGAATTATCTATTTGCTATTTCAAGCATAAGCTAACATATTGTTGAGACTTAGTTTCTGTTCTTGACTATGGCTGTGTCTCTATGGGAAGGTCAGTTACCAAGAATAATTTGTTATATCTCTACAGAAAGCATGAATAGTATTCACACATGCCAAAAAACTTGAAGGCCAGTAAGACTGCTACAATTACTTTGAGATGGCATTGCTCCTCTCCCAGCCAGCCCAGGAATAGATTTGAGTTTAAGTATAAGGCCAAAAATAGACAATATTATTGATAAGAGGCTTTTGTCACCATACAGTAAAGATGAGAAAGGGGCAAGGCAGTTGGTGGGCTTCAGACTCCCAGCTAAGGGAAAAACCAGGATCTTTGTCAAGCTGGTTACGTCCACAGCCTGGGTATCAACGGCCTCCAACACATGTTTAGTTGGTTTAAAGAAATAAGATGATTACTGCTTATGTGATTGTAACTTAGGGAGTTATAAGACAAGATTCTGGTTGGATTAAGAGTTCTCTCTTCAAAGATAGAAAGACAATAAATTAAAATCTCTCATCTTTATGCTGTATATTTTGGGATCATGCCTAGCTCAGTGGTTCTCAACTTTCCTAATGCCTTTGAAGCATGAGGAAACTTTAATACAGTTCCTCATGTAATGATGACTCCCCCAAAATTAGAATTATTTTTGTTACTACTTCATAAATGTAAATTTGCTACTTTCCTGAATCATAATGTAAAGATTTGATATAAGATGGTTTTAGGTGACCCGTGTGAAAGAGTAATTTGATCCCTAAAGGGTCACAACCTACATGTTGAGAAACACTGGAGCACAACAGAATGATCTGAGAATGTATCTTACAGAGATGGATAAGGAAGACACTGTGCAGCACAACATGTCCAAAGAAGCTCTTTTGCTTCAAGATTTTAAGTTATTTCTGAAATAGAGATTATTCTGCTGAAGTATTAATTCTTACAAATATTTTCTTGAACAGAGGAATAATACAATTCTAGAATTTTCAACTGTATTAATTTAGCAATCCCTTCCTTCATATAGATTTATAATTTATTTTGTGAATTCAGTGTGCAACAGGTCCCTTACCACTGGCAAAAGGAAGAAAGCAAAATGGGTACAAACTTTGTTCTGTGAACATTTGTTCCTGATTTAGGAACTTGACAAGAGAAGGGAGATTGTCTGTATTCCTACCACATCCAATGGAACTCCAGTTTAGAGTCATCATCTAAACTGCCTTTCAATGAACAGAAAGAGTTATACAGGCAAAACATTAAGAAAGTCACAAAAACTGACATATTCACTGTCACTGTCCATGGAAATTGGAAATTTTTATTAGAACTTTTCCTAGCAACTGAGTTGGCAGCAAGCTACAAAAGAACTGCAGCAGTGAAGATTGTGGGATTTGAGCACATTTACACGCATATTCTTCAATTTTACCTTGCTGTCTTCTATGAGAATGCCAGTTTCTGCCCTATTCTTCGTAGTCAAATCTTTCCATTGTTATGATTCCTCAGAGATGACTTTTAGAAATATCCATCCATTTTTATGTCCAGTTTCAAGCAAAGCACTCACTATTAACTTTCCATTTACAATACTGCAAAAACAATAGTAATGCCATTGTGGAAGTTTTACCATGGACCACACAATCATATCTTATGTAAATGTGTGTCATTGTGTAGATTTGTTTAGAAATCTACAAGATTATTTTCTTAAGCTGCCTCCTCAGTTATCCTTTTTTAGTGTCACTTCTGTAAACAACTGGAAGCTTTTACTCATGACAACTTGAAACAGCAGAAGATAGATATGTCTAAGTCTTAATTAGCATAGCATTCAAAAGAAAGTATTGTGAAATGGTGACTGATGGTATGGCTTAGAAACCTGGGGATCTTTACTTTTCCAATCAGCACACACAATGATACAGTCTGTGGAAAGAGGAAGGACTAAGATTTGGGGAAGGATATGGGAAGTGAGACACACCAGTCTCAAAACACAGGAAACTCACCAGGGATAAAGTGTGATGATATGGCTGCCTAGAAGCAAATCAGAGAGGAAAGACAGATATTTACATAAATCAAATATTCATAGTGTTTATTAGACTTAATGGTTGCAATACCACAAAAACAAAAAGATTAGAATGGACTACAAAGAAAAAAGAACTGCCAGAAAATAAGAAACTAGTTGGCTGTGTTATATAATGTAAGGAGGAAGGGATGGACTGAATGATAAAGAGGAAAAAGGAGTGAGAAAATAGAAAAGGGGAGGGAGAGATATTGGAGAGAGAGAGATGGAGGATATATCTTTAGGAATTTACAGAAAATACACACACACACACACACACACACACACACACACACACACAACAAATTTCCAATTAGGTTGGAAAGAAATATAAAGACCACAACAAAATTCATAGCATAAAATTCAACAAAGAGAAAGTCCAAATACTACCTTTCAAATATTCAACCAGAGGTGAAATGTTTAATGGTACAAATCACAGATTATGCCCTACTTAAGTATAAAGTAACCCGTTAGCAAGAATGAGGCTCTAATATGGGCTAGGTTTGTGTCATTCATTTTAATTTTGTCTCACTTTGTAATGTAAAAAGATGCAATTTAGCAAAGTCTATTTTTTGTGAGACCCAAAGAAGTAGGAAAACTACTATACAATCCAAGGAAAATTTTACCCCTCCTGTGTATTAAAAAAAGAAGAAGAAAACTACTATAAAGTAACTATTAAATGTATTTATACATTCACTGAAAGAGCTAGTGTATAACCAGATCAGTAATTTCAAGAGAGAACTGATGAAAAGAATTTCAAAGGAAATGTTATAATTTTAAAGTAATGGAATTACAGTTTCTTGAAAAAACTAAATATTGGCCAAATATAACAGAAAAAGTTCTGTTGATGCTGAAGATGGTTTGAACAAAGGATGGCAAACATATACACAGGATCAAACATATAAAGCACCGAGGTCCAATGATTAACCTATTTATCTGGAACTTTAATGGAGAAATGGAAAAATTAAAAAGTATTTTATTATTTTTGTTTTTTATAATATATTTGTTAATAATTTGAGTTTCCTGCAGTGTAACTCTTCCCATTCCTCCCTGTTCCATCCTCCGACACCAGTGCCCTCAAACAAAAACTAAAGCAAAAATAAAAACAAATGAAAGAAAATTAAGTCAAATTTGTATGGCTGGACCATGGATTCTTGGCATCACCACAGTTTTTGGAGGTAGCATGTTGCTCTGATCATGGACATTCACCTGGCCAATACTAGCCAAGAAGGAACATGTTGAAATTTGACCTGAAATTGGGCCTCACTACCCAAACCCTAAGACACGTCAGTTTCCAGCAGGCATCTGGGCACTGAGCAGGCACCATGAAATCCTACAAGCACCAGGACATCCCATAGGCCCCCAGACCTCCACAGGCACCCAGACTTCCTGCAGACTCTAGGGCCTCCTGCTGTCACTAGGGTCCCCCACAGATGCCTTGGCATCACTCACCTACCCAGTCTTTCATGGCTCCCAGATTTCATGCAGGCACCTGACGATTCTTCAGGCACCCAGATATCATATGGGTATTCAGATATCCCTCAAACATCAGTGCATTCTGCAGGCCCCCAGGCATCCTGTGAACAACCAGGCATCTGTAGGCACCAGGGCTTCCCACATGCACCTGACATCTCTCAGTCACTCAGACACCAAGCTGGTACCAGGGCCTCATATAAGTACCTGGGAATCACACAGGCACCCAGTCCTCCTATAGATATCTGGCTATCCTGCAGGAATCTGAACTTCATTCAGGTACCAGAGAGCCTGCCAAAAACACTTTCTTCATGAAGCCAGACTCAAGTACCTGGTGATATCTGATAGTGTCAGCAATGCAGACAGATCTCTAATTGTTCTGGTCTACATGAGCATTTTGAGGTTTCTAAGATTCCTCTCAAAAGGAGGAGACTCAAGCTCTAGTATGAAATGTTCTTCATGTGGGACATCTTGCTGTTGCTCAGGAATAGGGTAATCCTGAGGTTTGGCAGAGCATTTGGGGACAAGACTTGTTTGAGATCTGGATTTTTGCACACATCCCTTATGACCCTTACCTCTGTCCAACCTGCTGCCTTGGCCTATGTGCTTGCAGCCTGTGGGTAGTACCATAATTCATGCTCTCTATCACCCTATCAGAGAGAGCACTATGAGTAATGACCATGGCAAGGAAGCAGCAGAATTGGCCTGGCAGGTGGTGAAGAGGTCAAGACAGTCTGCTGGTAATCAGAGGATAGGTCTCCTGTGTGGATATTCAGTCTTGAAATTGAGACCCTCTTCAGCTAGGATATCCTGTTATTGCTCAGGAGAAGGGTGATCCTATAGCTTGGCAGCAAATTTCGGGAAGGACCTGATCCAGCTCCAAACTGCTGCAACCTAACCTAACTATGGAAGGGTTTTGGAGGAGAAAGGGGAAGGGACAAATGATGAAATTCTATTATAATCTCAAAAATAAAATTAAATAAATAAAAAATATATTTCAGCCCCCCCCCCATCAAAAATTGTAAAGGGCCTTGTCAGTCTCTAGTTCATACCTGCAATTTGAGCTTTAGAGAGGTAAATGCAGGAAGTCAAGGTCATCCTCAGCTGCATTGTAATTTGAGGCCAGCATGAGATACATGAAATACTGTCTTTAATGTCTGAAAATACCAAGAAAAAAGTCTTAACTTTGTTAAAAATATTATATAAATGATAGTCCAATATCTTCTCTCCATACAGTTTTACTTTGCTATCTGAAGGTGAGTCTGATGAGCAAGCTAATTGTTCATTCTTTGCAGAGGACATAACAGGATAGGCACTATGGGTCAAAAAATTGCAGTTACTTCAAGCTAGAGGGTAAAGCAATCCTATAATCTAGTAGATTAAACAATTTTACTTACCATTAAAAGAAAAAGGTGGCAGTGAAAACACACACACACACACACACACACACACACGATTCAAAGCAACTTTATTAACAGCAATCACGGAAAGCTTGGGGAAGAAAACTGAATAATAAACTGTATATTACGTATACTGACATATAATGGTATATTAGGACTCTGCCAATTTTCTAATCATTACAAATTTAAAGATTAGTGGTTTCACGTCTGAAGAAATGATTATTCTTAAGTATTCTGCCTTAACTTATCACAGGTTTTTATTTTCTTCACTCATTAGTGTAAATATTTTTGCCTATTGCAAGACGAATCGATATCTAGTACTTTATCTTGAGACATACTGACAAGATTCTTGTTTGTCATGGAGATAATATGATAAGCTGAAGAAGTAGCATCCATAAAACCAGCAGTCATCATACACATTGAAGGTGATATAAGGAAATATAAGAAAGATAATATGCAGAGAATGGGCTAATGGTGATGTGACTAGAATATATACTAACACCTATGAAGACTGCAGGACATGGATCCATAGTTGAAGCATGAGAATAAGTAGATTATGCGAAATTCTACAGACGAGGAAATTAAAAGATTCTAATAGCTTAAGTTACAAACCAAGTATCTAAGCCATACTATTTGTTATGAATGATTTTTATTTAGATAAGTTATAACATAGTTTTAATATATTCCAATTCAAACAATTTGAAACTATGAAACTAATTTTTGTTACCAAATTTCAAGTCAGGATTTTATAAGATTTGTACCTTATGTGCTTGTCATCATTGATTATTCTAAAATAACTTTAAATAATTAGACATATAACATGTAAAAGCAAAATTTACCTATGTAAATGATAGCACTAAAATACTTTTATAGAAATAACATTCATTTTCATGGGGAAAAATAAATATTACCAACTGGAGGTACAGAAGTATAAATTATAAATTTTATTTATAAAAATAAAATTCTGGAAAAGCATCAAGAAATAAGTAGAGAGAATTAAAAGTTAAAGTACAACTGACTTCCTAGTCTACTAGATTTCAATGAGCTGGGTTAATTAGTCCATTTTATGAATATACATATTTATTTTTGAACACAAGCCTCTGCATCAGTTTAGGAAACCTGCTGATGAATCAATTCCCATTGGGAGACTTATGCATGAATGTGAGCAAAGCAGAGAAGATAGGTTGTGTTTAGATTACAATGTGGTTATTTTCAATCATGAGTAGCAGGTATACTCCTCTCCATTATCAGACACAACCCATTTTTTTCCATTCTTTTCTTGCTATTTCTCCTATATCCACTGAACTGAGAAACTTCAGTGACCCATTTCCAATTTGGAAGCTTTGTGTAGCAAGCTGAAAAGCCAGACAAATGTTAGTCCTACCAAGTTTCTTCCAATGCTCCTTTGATGCTAGGGCATCTGTTTTCTGATTCCTAAAACCCTTCCTAAAGCTCTCCTGACATTTTCCCTTGTATACACATCCAACTTCTGAGAATGATGCTTTATAAGTGTATTAGTGCTATTAGTCAAAAGAAACTCAAAATATGACCATCTTTTGAAGAAATGCCTTTGGGATTTCTGGGTGCCTGCAGGATATCCTTCTGTCTTCTGGATGTCTGGGTGCTGTGGGAGGCCCAAGGTTCCTCCACTGGCACCTGGATATTCTGTGGGCACCAGGGCCTGCATGATGCCTGGGCATCTGTAAGATTCCCTGGTGCCCATGGGAGGTCCAAGTACTTGTGAGATAGCTGGGTGCCTGTGGGATATCCAGGTCCCTGCAGAATGTCTGGGTGCCTGAAGGAGGCCCTAGTATCTGTGGGGGGTCCTTGTGTCTGCCAGATGTTCTGGTGCCTGCATGATTACTGGGTGTCTGAGGGATGAACAAGTGGCTGTGTATTGTCCTGGTGCCTGTATGATATCTGTGGGCTTTCAAGATGCCTGGGTGCCTGTAGACTTTTTGGGTACCTGCTGAATGTCTGGACACCTATTGGATGCCTTAGTGCCTGTGGGTGGCCCTGGCACCTGCAGGATAACGAGATGTCTGCAGGTGCCTTTGGGAAGACTGGGTCCCTGTATAATATCCAGGTATCTGTGGGTTGGCTGGATGACTACATGATATCTGGAGAATATGGGATTCTCTGGTGCCTGTGGGGGGCCCTGGTGCCTGCAGAATGATTGGGTACTTGCAAAATGTCCTGGGGCCTGGAGGGCCCTGATGCCTGTGGGAGTCCTGGTGACTTCCCAATGACCTGGTGCCTGTGTGATTTCTGGGAGCCTGAGGAAGGATAGGTTGCCTGCAGGAGGCTTTGGATCCTGTGGGTTGTTGGTGTCTGGGTTTGGGCAGTAAGGCCCAGCTTCAGGTCAAACTCTGTCATGCTTTGTCTTTGGATAGTATGGATAGGTGAATGTAGATGATTATAGCAGCCTTCTGCCTCCAAAGACCATGATGATACCTGTGATCCATGTTCTTACCACACAAGCTTAACTTAATTTTCTTGTCCTTTTTCTTTTTCTTTGTCTTTCTTTTTTTGAGGGCACAGGAATCAGAAGGGGAAACAGGGAGGAATAGGAAGAGGGTGTTATTGAGATACATTGTATTAAACTTTATTGTTATTAATAAAGCGTCATAAAAATAAATATACTCTCATTGAGACCACAACTAAATTATATATCATTTATATTAGATAAATGAGTGATTAATATGAAATATACAAAGAGCTGAGTGGGGACAAGGTACACTACAGAATATTGCAAAAAATTCCTTGAACATCTCTAGGGTAATGTACTTCTTGTCATGGCAGCAGTCTACTTCCGGATGCTACCGTCTATTTTAGTTACTTTTCTAGTGCTATGGAAAAATATCATGACTAAGAAAACTTATAAAATAAAATATCTTTGGAATCTCAGTCCAAAAGGGTAATAGAGTCCATGGCCATCATGGCAGGGAGCATGAAAGCATACATTATGCTGAAGTAGTAGCTGAGAGTTTCATGTTGAGAATTTAAACACTCTGTCGTTGCCAGTATGATCTGATCTGAACTCCCCTCTTCATTAACTTCCTGTGACCATTGAAAATGAACTAAATATAGTAAGGGCATGTATACTTTATTTAATTGCTGGCCGATCAAAATAAAAGGTGACATAAAACCTCAAGTAAAAAATAAGTGATCTTAATTTCAGATCCTTTAACAAGAGTCAAAAAAATTAAAACGAAGTAGTGGTTGGAATGAGGGTTACTTTTGTTTGAATTTATTTGAGTGCGTGGTCCCCAGTTGGTAGAACTGTATTGACTTGTTAGAGAAGGCATGGCACTGTAGTGGGCTTTGAGGCTCCAAAATCCTGTGCCATTCCCAGTTAACTCTTTCTCTCTGCCTTGTGGTTGTAGTCTCAACCTGAAAGGTTTTTGCTACAGCTCAGGTACCATGCCTGCCTGCCTATTACCATAATGGACATTGACTCTACTATGCTTATGATCTGGGACCTCCAAATTAAATATTTTATTCTATAAGTTGCCTTGGTCATTATGTTTTGTTACAACAACAAAACAGTAACTAAGAACTATTGCTGTAACAGTCAATACATGATCTTGGAGTTCATATACTATAGAGTTTTTCAATCACGTTTATTCCTTGTGTCCTTTTGTAAGTATAGTGATCTCACTTTCCAAAATATCTTTTTGACATAAATACAATATATGCATGTGATTACAACAGAATATTGAGATGCAGCCATCGATCTCTGATTATAACCTAATTTGTGATTTAGCTGTATATGTCCTATTAACCCATTATATATAACAAAAGTAAAATAATACTGTATTAATATTTTGAGATATCTGGAAGAGTACAATATCATTTGAAAATACCTGTGGTTGATTTCCCAACATCTCAGTGTCAACCCTCTGAAAGCTTTTCATGATTATAATGAAGGAAATGCTACAATTTCTTTATGTAATTCCTATATATCAATGGGCCACAAACTTAGATACCTAGTCTAGAGAAGCCTTTCCTTTCAAATGTGATAAATTGACAGAAAGAGTACTAGTATGTCCAATATCACAAAACTTACTGGAAGCTTTCAAATGAACAGAAACTGTTCTTCTTCCACCAAGGCCATAACTCTAAATAATGCATATCTATAATCCCTTCCTCCTGTTTTTATCTCATTGTAAGCATATTGTTACAAATCCCTGGTGAGCATGCTATAACTGAGAAATTTATATAGGCATGCTCACTTCTGTCTTGTAAATTACTGGCTTATGCTGCAATGATATGTATATCAATCTTTCTCTTCTGATAGCCAGGGAATTCCTATAGAAAAGTCACTGTGACAAATATATCTTATGACCCTTGAGTTGACTGTTATGTGGTAGTTTGCTAGTTATTAACTTCTATGTCCTCCAGAGTTTACATTTGTTTCTTAGTTTATAGTCTTCTCTCCTTACTAGACTGAGTGTTTCTCATAGTAAAAGCAATATTTTGAATATTTTGAAGAGCTGTTGCTTAAGCAATGCTGTGTTGTGCGTGCTGAAAGATTTAAACAAAAGAAATGGTGCGATTTTGAGAAAGCAAGATAATTTAATGATTAAGATCTTTTAATGCCTATATGTGAAAATGAATTTCTTAAATACCATAGAAAATCAAATTAAAGGGATTCTCATACTAACAAATACCTTTGTTTATTTTATATTTAATGAATAAAAGTGATGTAATTAAAACACTTGCTTAAGGGCACTGATTGAAAAAGTCAATGTTATTAAAGTATTCTCTTAAACAAAATTGTTAGATAAAGAGCTTGTCTGTTTTAACCTGGTAGAAAGCACTGTTTTATTTCAAAATATGAAATTTTGGAGTTCGTTGAAATATGTTTAAATCATAAATTAAATTGAAATCTCCCTATTTTTTTTTTGTGTGTGTGTGTGTGTGTGTTTGCTCTCACACGTGTGTAGTTGAAGGTGTCTTCCTCTATCATATGTAATCCCAGTTCTTGGGCTGACACAGCAAGGGATTGATAAAGGAGCCATTGGTGTAGTCTCTATTGTGGTTTGTGGTTTTATGTTACTCTCATGAAGTACAAATGAATTGACTCATGAGGTTCCTGCTATTTCAATGAAAGGAAACATTGACATCTGTACATTATGTAGAATGAGAACTCCTGACATTATTGTCAAATTATCCAGGGTTGCCACTTTCCAATCATGTTGATAAGAACCAACTTCATCCCTCCCTCCCCCTGATCCTCTTCCTCTTTCTCCTTCTTTCTCTCCCTTCCTCTACATCTTTTCTTTTTCTTTCTTGTGGTGCTGGATTCCTAGGTTTTGCACATGCTAAAAATACCTTCTAGAATTTTGCCACACACTCAAACTCAACATCTCGTTTTAAAATGTTTAAAACTTGCTTGAATTGAAACTTTCTATGATTTTTGAATTCTATTTGACGTATGTATTAGCCCAGAGTTTATGGCTCCTCTCTACATAATTGAAAACCAAGCCAACTGATTTTACTTATTCTTGATAGTTGTTCTAATGCTATAGAAAATCAATTACATTATTTTTATTTGATTTTGTAACTTGTTAATTTGAATTTTACCATCAATGTTCTGGAGAAAAAATGTAAAGCATTCAAAACAGGTATTTCAAAGTTTTAAAACTACATTTTAAATTAAAATAGAATTAATTTACTTCCTCCTTTCACTTTACTCTCTCCAGTTCCTGCCATACTGCCCAACTCTCAAATTCATAGCTGTTTTTTAGTTGTATTTTTACATATATGTGTATGCCACCTGCTAAGTCTTATTTTGCTGTTTGTATGTACATGATTTCAGGGTTAATCACTGTGTAGGAATTCTCTTGCTATTAAGGACACGGAGTTACCATTATTTCTAGGACTACTTCTCTCTTCATTTGTTCTTTTATTCTTCTGTAAATATTCACAATATTGTAGTAATTATTATTGCAATAATTGTGTGATCGTTTTCAGCTGTTATATGATACTTTATAGCAATCTTCTGTAGTTGTTCTTTCTCAATTAAGGAAAGTATATTTAAGAAGGTAATAACTTCCTTTTCTAGTCATACTTTCTCAGGTTTTTTATGTTAGTGAAAATCTTGATCACTTAAAGCAAAAAGGTCTGTCTTAATTATTACTTAATATTTTAAAGAAATAATCTTTAGGATAGTAATTGCTTAAGACAATAATTTGTTTAATTGATGTCCTACACATAATTTTCAATAAGATCAATCTAAATTAAAATATTTCATAGAAAATATATACTTTGAGAAAGGTTTCATCCTAATTTTGTTCCTGTTTTTTGTTTGTTCATTTGTTTTATGTTACCATGAATGACAGAAAGACATCATAAAGTACATTTTTGATTTTTGGTAGAAGTTCCTTTGGTGCAATTCAACAAATAATGATAGTAGCTGACCTATATTATTTGTTTATATCTTATTATTTGATTAGGCAAGAAACATGTAATTAAGGTATAACTTACCTACATAATAACTCAATGATGTCATAACCCCTCTCTTCTCTTCTTTTTTTCAAACAATTTTCTAATATTCCTGATACTCAGAAGTATAGGCAAATTACTGCGCAACAGGGGAAAAAATGTAAAATCTGAAAAATGTCTAAATTGTTCCATAGTGTTATTTCTCACCTTTATCATAATCTTTCTTTAGAAATTTCTTACTATCTATTTTAGACTATTTGTAGTGATATAAGAAAATGATAGAAACCAGGTAACATAAATAATAGAAATTTATTTCTACAATTCTGAAAGTTAGAAACACCCAAGATAAATGGAAGAAATGGTCATTTTGATGTCTACTGAAGGACCTGCCTCTGATCCAAGAGAGTTTGGTTTCTTTGAAGTCAGAAGGGATCCAAGGATACATCATACGCAGAAGAACATGAACCTTCTCCCTTAAGATCAGGAGACCCTAATATCAACCACAAGAGATCCACTCTCCTGGTCTCTTCTTTCTGAAGTAAAAGTATTTCAGCAGTAAAGTCCTGCCTTATGTATTTTGGGCAAAACATTCAGATCTGAGCAACTTCTCTAATGTTAAAATTTCCAAAATGTGTTTTGACCAAGAAATTCAAGGCAATGATAACTTAAGTGTATTTATTTTCAGCGTACATGTGTCTTTGTAAGAGGGCCACATAGTGAATCTTACTATAGTTGTTAAATATTGTCATTATATCTAAATGTATAAATCCCCACCGGTTAATCAACTAATTCAAGTTTTGTGTTTTGCCCATAATATTTATTTACTCATTAAATATTTACTCAATATCTACTGTATGTTTTATAATTTTATACATGCTCAGAATACAATGAGGAACCAAATAGGCTACTACATTCAATTGCTGTTGTTTGAGAGAGACCCTTTTAGCAAAGCAATGGTACAAAAGAGAGACAATGCCTAGTAATTTCTCAAGGGTTTTGGGTACATGTTCAAAAGATGTTTTTCTTCTTGTAGTAAATATCCTGGCCTTGTGATTTCCAGAGTAACAGCCTGTCAATTTATTCCAGAAACAGCTGTGTTCCTCTGACAACTGACATGATTTTGTGCAAACATCTTAGGCTTGTGTTTTAGCCTGGGCCCTATAATAGTGTTTAACATTGTCAGGTACTTCAACTGAAAGAACATAAAGATAGGGGTGAAAAAATAAACATGTCAGCTCTAGTTGCAACAGATCAAATTAATCTCTATTGTAGTCTTGGACCAAATATTTCACAAGTAATCAAGATATTTCTACACATGAGCTACATAGAAAATGACCCAACTATTAAGTTTGTGGGGGGGTTACTATGATGACAGATTTGCCAAGACTTTTTATATGATTTCCATCATTCAGCAGGTATCTGCTAGCTTAAGTAAAGATTTGGAGTTTTCAGACAACACTGTCTTGCAGTTTCTGCAGTGTAACCCAGGTAAGTGTTATAATATAGGTGTCAGATACATTTTCTTCAGCTAACCTATTGCAATGCGAATAATGTATTTCCTAGTAACATTATTTTTCTAAAATAATTACATCCATTTAGTATTTTGTGTGTGCTCCTGTGTGCCCTAATGAGCCACAGAATATCAGTAGAGGTCAGAGAAATTGTTTCTCTCCTTGAGCTCTCATGGCCTTGCACTGTTTCAGTCACCCTCTCTGCTCTTCAGTTAGATAAGTTTATTGTTTCTGTGTCTCATCCCCCATCTGCCTGACTGCTTGTCTCATAATGCATGCTATTACTGACTGTTTTAACTGTAATGGACTCTCCTGTAACTGACTCTGCTTTGAGCTGGGGGTCTATCTTTTTCTACGGTGAGAGTTGGGCATGTTCTTACTCTAATTTAATCTGCTAACTCTTCCTCTAATAAGTCACTTTGCCTGCCCTTCATTCAGTCTCAGCTCAGTGGTAACTTCTTGTATGACACTGACTCCTTCTGAGTTGCTTCCTGTCTTCTTCCACACTCTATTTCTATCTTAGGGATTAAAGGTGTGTGCTTCTCTGAATACTGGAATTAAAGGTGTGTACCACCACTTTTCTCTGAGTACTGGAATTAAAGATGTGTACCAACATTCCTTCTACCCTAGAGGAGTGATGCTGCTAGATTGAAGGATTAAACATTCCTCTACAAAGAGGAGCTAGAAAAATGATCTGCCTTACAGAAGCTTTTCAATTTCATGAGGTCCCTTTCATTAACTGTTGTTGATCTTAGTGTCTGAGCTATCAGTGTTCTGTTTAGGAAGTTGTCTCTTGTACCAATGAGTTCAAGGCTATTTCCCACTTTCTTTTATATCAAGTTCAGTGTATCTGGCTTTGTGCTGAGGTCTTTGATCCACTTGGAAATTAGTTTTGTACACAGTGATACATATGGTTCTATTTACATTCTTCTACATGCAGACATCCATTTAGACCAGCACATCAGCTAAAGACTCTTTTTTTTTTTCATTTTAGTTTTTGACTTCTTTATCAAAGATCAGGTGTCCATAATTATGTGGGTGTATGTCTGGATCTTCAGTTTGGTTCCATTGATCCAAGTGTCTATTTTTATGCTAGTACCATGAGGTTTTTATTAATATGGCTTGGTAATACAGCTTAAAGTCAAATGTTGATACCTCTAGAAGTTCTTTTATTTTTCAGGATTATTTTAAGCTATCATTGGTTTTTTTGTTTTTCCATATGAAGCTAAGTATTGTCCTTTCAAGGTCCATATGAAATTGTATTGATATTTTGATGGGAGTTCTGTTGAATCTGTAGATTGCTTTTGGTAAGATGGCAATTTTTACTATTAATCTTATCCAGGAGCATGGGATATCTTTCCATCTTTTGAAATCTTATTCAGTTTCCCTCTTCAAGGTCTTAAAATTTTTGTCATACAAATCTTTCACTTGCTTGGTTAGAATCATGCCAAGATGGCTATTGTGAAGGGTGGTGTTTCCATGATTTCTTTCTTATTCTATTTGTCTTTGCCTAGGAGAGCTACTGATTTTTTTTTTTTTTTGAGTTTATCTAGTAGTCAGCCACTTTGCTGAACTTGATTATCAACAGTAGGAGTTCCCTGGTAGAATTTTTGGGGAGATATATAATTATATCATCTGCAAATAAGGATACTTTGACTTCTTCCCTTCCAGTTTGTATCCCCTTAATCTCCTTCGTCTTATTGCTCTAGCTAGAATTTCAAGTGCTATATTGAATAGGTAGATATCTATTCAATCTTGTTGTTCTATGTGTGAATAGTAACCATGGGAGGAATGCTGTTTCTTAGGGAGAGGAGGAAGTGGGTTTGAGGGTGGAGGGTAGATCTAGGGAAGAGAGAAAATGGGGGAGCTTGGAGAAGAGGAAGGAGGGAGAAAAAGAGAAAAAAAAGAAAAATGATCTGGATGCAGAATCATACTCAGTGTGTTCAAACTGCAGCCATGAAAGTATTCTGTATCTTCTACTTTATACAGTAAGCTAACCAGAAGATTTTTCATAGAAAAGTGACCTAAATATTTAAAATATTATTGTGCTTACTCTTTTAATAGAAGTATGTTTAAAGTGAAAGCAGAGGGCAGAAAGAGTCACATCACCTAAGAAGCTGTCCCTGTTTTACACCTAAGGTATAAAGAAATCTTTTGCTGAAATTGTGACTGTTGAAGGACTATGAAGTATTGAGATGAGTAGGATCTAGCAAGGTAGCTTCGATAATTCAGTTAAGATGAAATCAATTTAAGTTGGTGTTTAGACTTCGAATGAAGAAGCCAAGTAATGATTGTAAAACAGTGTCTGTGCTTTCAAAGAGAGGTCCAAGTTGAGTATTTAAAACTGATAATCTTCTGCACAAAGCCACAAGACTATGATATCATTGTGCAAACAAATACAAAGAGAGGAGAAAGATTGGCTAAGGAATGGTCTTTGAAGAATTTCAGATTGATGAAGTAAGGAAAGATAAGTGAAGTGAGTGAAGAACCCATTAGTGTGACAATGAAAAAATCAAGAAGCCAATCAAATGTTTAATGGAGCACAAAGTTTGCCTATTGTGCTACTATTAGAGCAAGTCACAAGGCTGGTTTACCATGCTGTGGGAAATGTAGACTTGAACAGTCTAGTGGAACATTAGGTATGAGATTGGTGTAATTTAGAGGTAAATGTATTTATAACTGTTTATTATAATTTTTTTCTGATCAGTGTATATCAGTTTTTCCCAGAGAGAGAAGGGAATTTCAGATAAAACAAAAGATTCCACCAAAGTCCAGTTTGGCATACTGGAAACATACTTGAAATATACTTGAAACATACATTTATAAAGGGATTTTATTCTTAAGAAAAATGTAATAAGATGGTTAGTGACAATAGATGCAGAGTTAAAATTTTTTTGCCAAGACACTGCATAAAATGTGTTCCTTTGTAAGAACCACTCAGGAAAATAGGTAACAGTTATGATTTAGAATATAGGTGAGTAAATTGCCTAAAGGATAGTGCTTGAGCAGGTAAGGCAAAGAAAGGAATAGGTAGAGAGCCTGGTTTCACCGGGGCACAGGAATATCCCACATACATAATTCACTACTTTGTCAGTACTATTCTTATGTAAAACCAATGACAGGATCACATCATTTATACATGAGAAAAAGAAGCAAACATGCTTCATCAAAAAACATCTATAAGCACAATTAAAATGCTTCAAAATTGGTGGAATTTACCAACTCCTATGAATTTTGATTGGAAGCTGATTGAGTCCATGGAATGATAATTTATAATCATGCTTGGGAAATAGTGTTCACAAATGTTGCTGATTTTTGGAGTCAGTTCTTGAGTTTTAAGACAGAATCTCTGGTTTAAACATTTGGGCATGTTCTTTTAGAATACTTTAGGAAAGAATAGGTAGGACACTGTGTTTAAGATGATGAATTATTGTTTTTTAGAATAATACTCTAATGGAGTATTGCTATCATATCATACAGATAGATTATTTCAAATCACCTTTGTCATATAAGCATTCTTTCCAAACTAGGTGTGTTTTCCTTCATGAAGACTGAAAAGTGTGATATGTAATTACTGTAGTAAAACACTTTGAGTGAATTCATAATAATTTTAAATACATACTTTTGTCTTTAATGAACATTGATGTTGTCAATTTGTGTTGGATAGCAGAAAGACATATTTTTGTTATGGTTTTCAATTCTTTCCAGTGGGTGTTAATTTGATGGGGAAATATATCAAGTAATTAATGAGGGTTTAAAGGAAGGATGCTTCTAATTCTTAATTCTTGCATCTAATTTGTTATTGTGCTCTATGATATTCTACTTTAAAGACTGCTTTTATTTTATTCAAATGTTAAAAAAATATTTCAATGAGATCATACTCATACAAAAATTACATCTCCAAATATCAACACCCATATGTTTTCTCCCAGTGCAGTACCCTTTCTTCCTCTAGAACAGTGTTGTCAAACACCACTATCAGTCCAGGAATGCTTACCAATTAATGCTACATTCAATGAGTTACAACACTGGAGACAAAATATAGCAAATTTATGAAGACCTGACTGAAATAAATCTACTTTGCTTCTGAGTAACCTAACAAACTTAAATTGTGGAAATGAAATTAAGAGGAAATAAAAGTTTATAAGAATCTCAGGATTGCTTCTGTTTCACTAGACTTCTCAGATGAATTGGAATAGAAATACACAACTTTAGGAATTATATGTGCTAAGTAAGTAAATCTAGTGTTTAGAACAAAGTTAACTTCTTTGCCTTTCCTTCCAAGAAAAACACACCCTTTCCAAGTATTAATGTATAGATACTTGAATTCTTATTAATAAATGATGCAGGAAATTATTTTAAAATTTAGAAAGAAACCTTTTGTGTTACTCTCATTTCTCTGATAGAAAATAACTGCAATGATGTTAAATATTGAGAAATATATTTTGGAAATAAAACCTGGGAGATAAAATAGAAAAAGACCACCATGCACATCTGATCAATAGGGAAGGAGACAGGAGAAGGCAATGCAGGTGGCAATTATTTAGTAATTATGATAGTTCTAAGGAAGGTCTAGCTAGTCTGTATTGAGTCCTCAAGCTAAAGCTACCCACTAGAGGAGACCTGCTTTTCCAGAGTAGTGTGTGTTCTGATCTCCCGTGGTCAATCATTGGCTGGTGGTACCTAGAGGAGGATGTACTGAGTTTTTAAGATTGCAGAACAGAACTTCAGAAATGTATGCTTCCTGTAGATGAGATTTGTTTATAAACATATATTCTCATAGCTACCATGCAGCTGTATTCTTAAGATGTATACTCAAAGTTCTGAGGGTTTGCTGTTCATTCATCTGTGTAGCTGACACCTTAAAACTTTTATGTCAAAAGCTAACTATAAAGGCTGCAGTTTATCCTGAATTCAATTGTCGCAAGCAGATGACCAAAATCTGTCAACTAAGGACATTTTGGCATATAGTTTTGCAGTTTTTGTCTATTATTTTTAGGATCAAAATCATATGGGAGATGAGATGTGCTTCTGTTTCTATTCAAAAGGAAGACGTTTTTCCAAAAAGGTGTCATTAAGAAAGACTAAGAAGGTGCTAGTGCTGAGGCTCTGCGAAATGTGATATCTTCTCAGAAGTTAATTCCTCCTGTCCTAAACTCAGCAGCTAATGGAATATGTTCCTATAAGGGGAAGGATTTTTTCACAAAATTGACTCTGTAGAAAAAAGTACAGGGGTGGACCAGACCTGCTATTAGAGTAATGAAATTTGTCAAGCTCTGTGTGAGATGATTGGGTTTTGCTCACTGTTGTCTCTCCTCTGGCTTTGATTTAAGGTTACCCATGTTGCTGCTATTTAATCAATGAAGTATGAGGCTATTTAAAAGAATGAAGTCTTTTCCTGAAATTGTATCTCTTTGTTTTAATTGCAAACCAGTACTGGTTCTGGGGACACAAGGGTATATGTTGTATGATATTAGATGTATCTTATTGCCAATCTCCTCCTTGCTTCAGATACAGTTAATTCTTGAATTAATGTAATGATGTCAGGATCTCTGGCTTTATTTTTTTAGTCTCAATTGTCTTCTAATACATTAAAAAGATTGCTTAGATAGTTTGAATCAGAGGAGATTCCTTTTCTGAACTGATTGAGCCACAAACAAATAGAAATAAGACTTCACTTACAACTCTCTAGGGATCTCTTGCTTACCTTGTATGTACCCTGTACCTTAGCTCTTGTATGAGCAAGAGATCAAACCTCAGGATTTCATATGAAAGATTCTACCCACTGATCTATCTCTTCAGCCCTCATAGAGGAATATATAAATAGTGTTTAAGAAGTGTTCTTTGGGTGGCATTCATATGTATGTCCTCACAAATCTTTTCATATAATTATACATTATTTGATTATTTAATAATGAATAATAATCACACATTACAGCAGGAAGAATTTTTGCAATAGTTTATATTGATGGAAATAAATTATAATAAATACATATAAAATAAATAAAATAAGGCTGGAGTTCTTTGTGCAGACATTTATTTGGTGAGGAACAGTTGTTTACCTGTACCATGATTAATTATAATAATACTCTTAAATGTAGGTATTTTGATTATGAGATGGGGCCAAGTAATGCTAACTTTTGATAACATTTAAATTGTTCTTGAACACATGTAGTTTTTGAGGTTATGATTTTATTACTTTCTAGGCACATTAACTTACTATTTACACAGTTACATGGAAATATATTGATTTATGGAAATAGTTTGACTATATATTTTTATAGATATTAATGAAAAGTTATAAAGTGAAAGCAGCTTACAATTTTGAAAGTAAAGATGATATTCATGTAGTATCACTTACAGCAATGGACTTGAATTTCATTCAAATTTGTTTCACAATTCTATTGATATTAGATAGCATTAATCTTGTTTTAATAATCATGACTGCCATTCAAATATGTTTAAGTTCTGAAATTTATGCATCTTTGGAATTATACCATATTTCCCCCCCTCGTAATCTTTAAAATTTTGGCTCTTTCTGCTTTCTTCCATAACTTTGTGCTTTTGTTGTTTGGTGTATATTGTGTGTGTGTGTGTGTGTGTGTGTGTTATTTGTTGTTTGTTATTGTTTTTGTTTTCCACGAAGCCTAGACTTGTCTCAATCACTAATGGGAACAGTTCTCCTGGGTAGGCAGAGGTGGGCCATATTCTTTTGGATAAAGATGCTGACATTAGCCAGATGGTTGTGGTGCTGTTAGAGCCAGCCGATGGGCTTCCAAGGAACCACGAGACGTTCAAACCGATGCAAAATGCATGAGGCTTTATTATTATCCGGTGCTTCGGGTCCCGCCTGTTCCTACACAGGAGACAAGCATGGTGGGCCTCGATTCCTTCCCTCCAGGCACTTTTATGGGATTCAGGGGAAAAGGGTCTGGGGATGGGGGCTTTTGCAGCTCTGATTGTCTCAGAACTAATTGGTTGGGAGTTCGCGCTTGTAGGATGGGGGTGGGGGGTCAATCCGTGCCCTTGGACTAGCCATCCTGGAGACATGGTGGCTCCTGGTATGCCCGGGAAGGATGAATCCTGCTGATAGGTGTTAAGCTTAATGGTCATTTTCCTGTGGGTGGGGAGGAGACTGAAGAGACTGTTAATGGCTATTCTTGGGAAGGCATCTCTCAATAGGAGGCATCTCCCCCACATACGTTGTTGTGATATGTTTAGTTGTGGATAATATTTTAGTTAAGATTAGTCTCCTACTTGTTTACACCTTTGTGCCAGCCGCAGCTTCCAACCCCCCCCACAGGAGGTTCCTGTTATCTGTTGATTGAGGGTCTGTGTGAAAACAGGAAGAAAACACCTGGGGATTAAGGGGTGGAGCAAGGAGGGAGGAGAACCGAGAGGAGAGCATGGGGTGAGGAAGCCTTGCAGTGAGCTCTCTGCCTAGCGGCCCGGGTATTAGAATTCCCTGAGAATTGACATGGTTTGTGATTAATAAAGAGCATTGGAAAATTCAACGCTGGACTCTCCATTAAGCGCCATAATGAAATTTTAACACTTGGCACACCAACGCGTGGCAAGGACACACGAGAAAAAAGAAGAAAAAAAAGAAAGAAGACAAATGAAAAAAGACAGACAACGTGGAACAGGAGAGTCCAGACGCAGAGTCTACAAGGAAACAACAGACAACACGGGACAGCGAGAGCCAAGGCAGAAAAAAGAAGAAAAGAAGAAAGAAGACGCAGGAAAGGTAAAGTAAGATACACGATAAATAAATAAAGAAGGAGTAGGGCCTCCTATGGAAAGAGGAGTGCTAAAGAGAAAGAGAATTAAAGAAAAAATGCACACAGGTGCGGGTTAATAAAGTTTCAGGAGAAGGTAATAAAGAGAATGCTCTTTGAGAAGTGGAAGCCACAGTAAGACAGAAATAATAAAAGAAAATTGCACAGAAGTTTCCTAAGGAAGGAGAGGATAAGTAAGAGTGGAAAAGAAAATTTTTCCATGTTAAAAATGGAAAATATTGTGACACAGGGCACTTGGGCTCTGTATAGTTTTGTTAAGGATGTCATAGGAATGAAAACAGTAGATGAAAAGATAAATACTTCAACTGAAACTAGCATAATACAGATTATGGTTTTTGTTATTCTGGTATTTCACATGGTATTATCAATAGCCATCATGGTATACTGTGCTCTTTCAAGGAAAACTGTCAGTGCAGAAGGAAAAGGGAAATCTCTTAGCCCTTTACAGGATATTGACTTAGATACAGGAAATAAATTCAGAGCAAAATCAGAAAATTTTAAAATGGTGGAAAGAAAAGCAGAATCTACTTGCTTCTCACAAGAAGCAGCCTTAAAAGAAATAGATGAGAGGTGGAATGCGAAAATGCAAACTTTGGTAGCAAAATTAGAACACTTGATGGAAGGAAGTAAAAGCCTATCTCAGTCAGAGAATTCAGAGCCTACCACCTTATAACGCAATGTGGCAGCCAAAGATTTTAAGAAAACCAACCATGGTTTATCCAGTAACTATAAACAGGATTCAGGGCTATGATGAATTTGGATGGCAACCTACAGAAATGCTAGATTTAAAGAGATTTAAAGAGGCAATAGTAGCCTATGGAATGCACTCTCCTTATGTTAAACAGATATTGAACAACTGAGCTGTTCAACACCGAGTCATTCCTCAAGATTGGAGGGACTTGACAAAAGCTGTATTAGAAGCTGGTCCTCAGTTACAATGGCTGACATGGTGGAGAGAGGAAGCTTTGGAAATAGAACAATGTAACTGAGCTAGAGGCATTAATATTTTCAGAGATCAGTTGATAGGTGAAGGTCAATATGCTGAATTGGAAGTGCAGATCCAGTTTGATGATAATATTTTGGCACAATGTCGTACAGTGGCCTTAAATGCTTGGAGTAAAGTTGAAGAGCCAGGAAAAAGGTCTGAGTCATTTACTAAGATCATACAAGGCCCAAATGAGCCATTCACTGATTTTTTACAGAGATTGACTTCTGCTGTCCATCAGACAATTTCAGACTCAGAAGCAAGGGAAGTGGTAATTAAATCTCTGGCATTTGAAAATGCTAATTCAGAATGCCAAAAGGCAATAAGGCCATTAAAAACAGCTTCTTTGGATCAATGGATTAAAATTACTACTGATATTGGATCCAATGCTTACAATGCCACTATGATTGAACAAGCAATTGTTCAAGGTCTTAAAAATCAAAAGGTTAGATGTTTTGGCTGTGGAAAGTCAGGTCATTTTAAAAGGGACTGTAGACAAACAGATCCTAGAAATAATGTTTTCTCTAATAATAAGCCAGGAAGAAAACATCAGTTTCCTGGTATATGTAGAAGGTGTGGAAAAGGCAGACATTGGTCTAATGAATGTAGATCTGTAACCGATATTCAAGGTAACTCCTTGCTGTCGGGAAACACCTTTGGGGGCCCGGCTCAGGCCCCTATTGCAGAAAACCTGAGCCAACAATTTCTTACCAGCAATGGATTAACTCACCCTCAGAGAGATTAAAACATGTAGTGCCTGTTGCTAAAGACACTAATGCTCTAGACTTTACTATCAAGGACAGTGGTAAATTAAAAAGTACTGAAAAACAGGTATTTTGGCAAGCAACTATAAATGATTAGAGACCTAAGTTAAAAGTACAGATAAATGGAATTTGATTGAAGGATTGTTAGACACGGGAGCTGATGTAACAGTCATTTCAAGACTCCTGGAATTCAAACTGGCCTTTTCAAGAGGTAACTACTCAGCTCTTAGGAACAGGAACATTTTCTCAGTTAAAACAGAATATAACAGGTGTAAAATGCATAGGACCAGAAAGTGAAATAGGAAATATAAGACCATATGTGGCAGATATAGCTATAAGTTTATGGGGAAGAGACCTATTAAAACAATGGAATGTACAGATTAACACTCCTTTAATCTTAGGGACAACCTGTAAAATTCGAGATGCTATTGATAAAGATATTAAAAAATGTTATCAAAAACAATCACAGACTGTCAAGTTTGTCCATAAGCAGGACAGAACAGATATTGACAATAATTGTCAGCCTGTTAAAAGGTATCAATGGAAAGTCATTCCCAAGAATTCTCAGATAGTACCACCTTATGTCAATATTTTGTACAAAAGCCACTGAAAGTTAATATCTGGTTTAATGAACCTACCATTGGGTTAACTACTCAAGAGTTAAATAATTCATTTCAAACACTGAACGGTGATTCAGATTTAAACAGACAAAAAAGTTTAACAACAACATAAAAGAAGTTAATTCAGGTAGAAAGCAGATTACAGAATGCATATGTCAATTACCTAGATCTCAAGCTTGATTGTATGCTTTCTGATTGTTCCTCTACTGAGCTCATGATACAAAAGGAAGACAATATTTTAAAATGGATCATTGCAAAAAGCGACTCAGAAAGCTTGGGCAGAATCTAAACTGCTTGTGTTAGAGTTTTTTTCTCAGCAGCCACTTGGCTATGGTTGTTAAATAACAAGCCTTGCTATGTTCAGGAGGTTAGACAAAAAATTCAGCTAACTGGTCCCTGGTCCAGGGAATTGGTATTTGGTTTTATTAGGTTGACAAAAAAGATTTATTTTACCTGTATTTGGAAGTTTGTTTATGATTAATGTTGGAAAAAAGTTCCAAACTTCCCGGATTTGTCATGGACTACAAAACCCATAAGGCATTGCAGTGGCTAGATGTTCCATGTTTGTCTTTCCTTAACTGGGTTACCTCACTCAAGATCGTTTTTTTTTAATTCCATCCACCTGCCTACAAAGTCCAAGTAGTCATTTTTAATAGCTATATAATATTCCAATATGTAATATACCATAATTTCTTTATCCATTCTTCAGGTGAGGGGCATCAAGGTTGGCTCCAATTTCTGGCAACAATAAGTAAAGCTGCTATAAACATAATTGAACTAGTGTCTTTCTGGTAGGATGGAGAGATTTTGGGTATATTCCCAGGAATTGTACTGCTGGGTAATGAGGTTGGTAAATTTACAATTTCCTAAGGAATAGCCATATGGATTTCCACAGTGGTTATACAAGTTTGCATTCCCATCAGCAATGGAGAAGTGCTCCTCATGAGCTGTCCCTTGTGTTGTTGATCTTAGTCATTTTGACAGGTATAAGATGGAATCTCAAAGTGGTATTGATTTACATTTCCCTAATGGCTAAGAAATGTCGAACATTTCTTTAGGTGTTTCTCATTCATTTGAGATTCCTCTTTAAAGAATCTTTGTTTAGATCTATACTCATAGTTTTAATTGGGTGGTTTGATTTCCTGATGTCTAATTTCTTGAGTTCTTTATATATTTTGAATATTAACCTTCTATCAGAAGTGGAGCCATTTTTCCCATTCTGTAGGTTGCCATTTTGTATTGTTGATAGTGTCCTTTGCCTTACAGAAGATTTTCAGTTTCATGAGGTCCCATTTACTAATCATTGCTCTTAGTGCCTGAGTTATTGGCGTTCTGTTCAGAAAGTTGTCTCCTGTGCCAATGCATTCAAGGCTCTTCCCCACTTTCTCTTCTATTATGTTCAGTGTGTCTGGTTTCATGTTGAGGTCTTTGACCCGCTTGGGCTTGAACTCTGTGCAAGATAAATTCTGTGCATGGTGCAATTTGAATTTTTCTCATGTATACATCATTAGAACAGCACAATTTTTTAATTGTGTCCATTGTGTCCTGTGCAGGTGTCCATAAGTGTTTCAATTTATGTCTGGATCTTCAGTTCACTTCCATTGATAAACATGTCTGTTTTAAACCAGTACCATTTGATTTTTATTACTATAGGTCTGTAGTACAATTTAACATCAGGAATAGTGATATTTCCAGAAGCTCTTTTATTTTCCAGGATTTCTTTAGCTCTCCTGGTTTTTGCTTTTGCATTTTCCATATGAAGTTAAATATTGCCCTTTCAAGGTCTGTAAAGAATTGTGTGGGATTTTGAGAGGGATTGTACTGAATTAGTAGATTGCTTTTGGTAAGATGGCCATTTTTATTATGTTGATCCTACCAATCCAGAAGCATGGGTGATCTTTGAATCTTCTGAGATTTTCTTCAATTTCTCTCTTCACAGACTTGAATATTTTTGTCATACAAGACATTCACTAGCTTGGTTAGAGTCACTCCAAGGTAGCATTGTTAATTGTGGCTATTGTGTTGTTTCCCCAATTTCTTTCTCAGTCCATTTATCATTTGTATATAGGAGGGCTACTGATTTTTTTTTAAGCTAGTCTTATAGCCAGCCAATTCACTAAAATTGCTTATCAGCTGTAAGTGTTCCCTGGTAAAAATTTTGGGGTCACTTATACAAACAATATTATCATCTGTAAAAAGGGATACTTTGACTTCTTCCTTTCCAAATTGTATACCCTTGATTTTCTTCAGTTATCTTATTGCTCTAGCTAGGACTTAAAATATTGTATTGAATAGGAATGTGGAGTGGGGACAATCTTTTCTTTTTCCTGATTTTAGTGGTATTGCTTTGAGTTTTTCTCCATTTAATTTGATGTTAGCTGTGGGCTCACTATAAATTGCCTTTATAATGTTTAGATATGTTCCTTGTTATATCTAATCTCTCCAAGACATTTATCACAAAGGGGCATTGGATTTTGTCAAAGGCTTTTGTGGTTTTGTTTTGTTGTGTTTCTTCTTCTTCTTCTTCTTCTTCTTCTTCTTCTTCTTCTTCTTCTTCTTCTTCTTCTTCTTCTTCTTCTTCTTCTTCTTCTTCTCTTCCTCTTCCTCTTCCTCTTCCTCTTCCTCTTCCTCTTCCTCCTCCTCTTCCTCCTCCTCCTCCTCCTGCTCCTCCTCCTCCTCCTCCTCCTCCTCCTCCTCCTCCTCCTCCTCCTCCTCCTTCTCCTCCACCTTCTTCTTTTTGAGACAAGTCTTCTCTGTTGTAATTCTGTCTGTCCAAGAACTCAATCTGTAGACCAGGCTAGTCTTGAACTCACAGTGATCTGCCTGCCTCTGCCTCCTAATTACTGGGATTAAAGGTGTGAACCACCACTGCCAGGAATGTGGTTTATTTTCTTTCAATTTGTTTATATAGTGGAATACATTGGCTGATTTTATGTTGAAGCATCACTGCTTCTCTAGGAGGAAATATACTTGATAATCATGGATAATATTATTATTTTCCTGGATTTGGTTTGTGATGATCAGGTGTCCATAAGTGTGTGGATTTATGTCTGAATCTTCAATTCGATTCCGTTGACAAACATGTCTATTTATACGCCAATACCATGTGGTTTTTATTACTATAGCTCATAGTATACCTTGAAATTAGGAATGGTGATACCTCTAGAAGTTCTCTTATTTTTCAGGATTATTTTAAACTTTGCTGGATTTTTGTTTTTCCATAGGAAGTTGAGCATTATCCTTTAACGTTCTGTAAAAAATTGTATTGAGATTTTGATTGGGATTGTGTTGAATATGTAGGTTGCTTTGAACTTGATGGCCATTTTTACTATGTTAACACTACCAATCCACAAGCGTGGGAGATCTTTCCATTTTCTGAGATCTTCAATTTCTTTCTTCAAGGATTTGAAGTTTTGCAGTACAAGTCTTTCACTTGTTTATTAGAGTCACCCCAAATATTTTCTCCCATTTGTGACTATAGTGAATTGAACGATGTTGTTTCTTGATTTTTTTTCCTTAGTCAATTTGTTGATTGTATATAGGAGGGTTACTGGTTTTTGTTGTTGTTGTTTGTTTGTTTGTTTTTTAATTGATCTTTGTAGCCAGCTGTTTCACTGTAGTTGTTTATCACTTGTAGGAGATTTCTGGTAGAATTTTTATGGTTGGTTATATACACCATCATATCATCTGCAAATGAGGATATTTTGACTTCTTCCTTTCCAGTTTTATGCCCTTGATCTCCTTTGGCTGTCTTATTGTTCAAGCTAGAAATTCAAGTACTATATTGACTAGGTATAGAGAGTGGACAATGTTGTCTTCTTCCTGATTTTAGTGGAATTGCTTTAAGTTTCTCTCCATTTAATTTGAAATTGGCTGTGGGCTTGCTGTACATTACCTTCATCATGTTTAGGTATGTCCTTTGTATCCCGAATCTCTCCAAGTCTTTTACCATGAAGGGGTGTTGGATTTTATCTAAAGCTTCTTTGTCATGTAGTGAGATGACCATGCGTCTTTTTCCTTTAATTTTGTTTATATGGTGGGCTACATTGAGTCATTTTCATAGGTTGGACCATCCCTGCATCACTGGGATGAAGCATATTTGAGCATAGAAGGTGATCTTTTTGATGTGTTATTGGATTTGGTTTGCCAATATTTTACTGGGTATTTTTGCATCTATGTTCATGAGGGAAATTGGTCTGTAATTCTCTTTCTTCTTGAATCTTTGTGTAGTTTGAGTATCAGGGTGACTGTGGCCTTGTAGAATGAGGTTGGCAGTTGTCTTTCTGTTTCTATTTTGTGGAATAATTGGAGGAGTATTGACATTAACTCTTCTTTGAATGTCTGATGGAATTCTTAAATATAACCATCTGGCATTTGGCGTTTGGCATATTTTTGGGGATGGGGGCTATGAGACTTTTAAAGTTTGTTTCTGTTTCCTTGTAAGTTGTAGGTCTATCTAAATTGTTTATCTGATCTTGATGTAGCATCAGTAAGTGGTATCTATTAAGAAACTCTTTCATATTTTTTAAATATTCCAATTTTGTGGAATACAGCTTTTTAAAGTATAACCTAAGGATTATTTTGATTTCTAAGTGCCTGTAGTTATATTTCCTCTTTTGTTTCTCATTTTGAGAATTTGAATATCTGCTGTCTATCTATTAATTAGTTTGGATAGGGGTTTTATCCATTTTGTTGATTTTCTCAAAGAACCAACTGTTTGTTTCATTGTTCTCTTTGCTTTATTTTATTTATTTCATTTTTGATTTGTTGTTTTGAATACTGTTTCTCCATCTTTTTACTTGGTAGTTGAGCCCACTGATGTTGAAAGATATCAATGATCACTAATTATTAGGTCTTATTATTTTGTAGTTGTTGTTGATTATATTCATTTGTGTGTCTTTGTGTGTGTATGTGCCTGGGTGTTTGTATTTCCTCTTTTTACATTTTTATGTGGTGAGGTTATTTATTTCCTGTATTTTTATGGGTGTAGTTAATCTTCTTGGGTTGGAGTTTACCTTTTAGTACCTTCTGGAGAGTACCTTTGTAGTACCTTTGTAGAGAGATGTTGTTTTAATTTGGATTTATAATGGATTTTAATTTTTTTCTCTACTTATGGTAATTGAATGTTTTGCTGGATATAGTAGGGGTTGGCATCTGTGATCCCTTAGGGTATTTAGAATATCTGTCCATGCTCTTCTGGATTTTAGAGTTTCCAATGAAAAGTCATGTACAATTCTAATAGGTTTGCATTTATGTTACTTCTTTTTCTCCAGCAGCTTTTAGTAATGTTTCTTTCTTCTGTATGTTTAGTTCTCAATATTATGTGGCAAGGGGATTTTCTTTTCTGGTCCATTCTATATGGTGTTCTGTATGCTTCTTGAGTAGGGATCTCCTTCTTTAGGCTTGGAAATTTTTCTTCTATGATTTTGTTAAAAATATTTTCTAGGTCGTTGAGGTAGGATTCTTCTGCTTCTTCTAGTCCTATTATTCTTCTGTGTGGTCTTTTCGTAGTGTATCAGATTTCCTATATGTTTCATATTAGGGATTTTTTGATTTAACAGTTTCTTTTCCTGATGTGTCTATTTCTTCTATAGCATCTTGAACTCCTGAGATTTTCTCTTCTATCACTTGTATTTTGTTGATGCAGTTTGCCTCTGTAGTTTCTGATTGCTTTTCTAGATTTTTCATTTCCCAAATTCTTTCTTTTTGTATTTTCCTTATGGCTTCTCTTTCCATTTTCAGGTCTTGGTCAGTTTTGTTTGTTTCTTATGTTTGCTTATTTCCCCCCCCCCCCTTGACATTCTTTAAGGAATTTATTCATGTCTTCTAATTATTTGTGTTTTCATGTGTTTCTTTAATTAATTTACTCAATTATTTCATTGTCTGTTTGTCTTTTCATGTATTTCTTTGAGGGTTTTATTTATTTCCTCTTTAAGGTCCTCTATTATCTTCATAATGTTGGCTTTGAGATCTTTTTCTTGGACTTCAGCTGTGTCAAGGTGTTCCAGACTTCTTGTAGTAGGATAGTTGGGTTTTGATGGTGATATATTGCCATGGTTGTTGTTGATTGTGTCCTTACATTGGTGTTTAGGCATTTGGGTTTTGGTTGATTATAGGTTTAGCTGCCAAATTCATGTGTTTTTCTTTATCAGATGAGTGTCTTGTTACTTGTTTTTCCTTTCTATCTTAGTTTCTTCTCTGGTCTTCTGCTTTTTGTTGCCTTTTTGAGCTGGGAAGCTCTCTGCCCAAGTTGAGGGCTCAAGTGCTGGTGGTCAACATGGCCTCCTGTCCAGCAGTTAATTCTCTTCCTAGTTTGGGAGCTGGAACTTGGCTACTATTTTTCTGGTTGGATGGCCTAGCCTGTGCTATAGTCTTTTTTCTGGTTTGTAAGGCCTGCACTGGTTCCTCAAATGGAGTATGCTATAATGGTGCTGGTGGTTGTTTCATTGGCTGATGTGTTGTGATAACATTTGGAAATGTGGACCAGGGCAGTGGGGCTGGAGGAGAGTGGGGAGGGACTATGGAGGAGTAGGTTGTGGGAATAGGACCAAGTGTTCTGTAGGTGGACTGCCTACCTCTTCAGTACATTGGTTGAGGCTGCAGTGGTACTGAGCTCCTTCTGCAGGTATTGTGAGTCAGGAAGGCAGGGCTAGAGGAGAATGGGAAGGGGCTATGGAGGAGTGAGTTTTGGGAACAAAACAAAGTGTTCTACAGTAGGCTGCCTACCTGGTTCATCTACTACTAAGGCTGCAATGTCACTGGGTTCTTTCTTGTGTTCCCTGTTTAAAGAACAGGAAAAAGTTCTTCAGTCATGAAATCGAATAGATTCAAGGTTACCAAAGCACAGCTCTTAGTTCCCAGTCTTTAACATTTAATATAATAATATACTGTTTTAGGCCTAAAGAGTACATCTAGCTACTAGAAACTTGTGTATAAGTTTCCTGAACTGAATATACCAGCTATGATCAGTGAATCTGACTTCAATATTCTGTGACATCCCAGCCTATCAGTCAATTTACCAATATTTTGGTGTTTCAAATGGAGAGAAATGGAGAAAAAACAAAATAGAAACAGAACAGAACAAAACAAAATCACAAATGTTCTTCTTTCCTATTTCTCAGTTTGCTGCCGAGGAGTAGCATCAGTTGTTACCTTATTTATGCTAATGTTACTGCTGCTTTCTATTCATTGCATTCAAAGTAAGAATGCTTCTTCTCGTCCAAACTGCACCTAACATCTGCAAGTACTTAGTTAACATACTGACTGTCATTCCTGGCTTCCTCAGGGACTGTTTCAAAATACTAATGACACTAGGAAATTAGTGATTTGATTCTGTTGAATTGAGGTCAGTATAACATGTTTTTCTCAACTTCGCTATCACCTTTATTTCTATGGTGTTGCTTGTGCCTGTGATTAAGTCTTTCTTTGCAGAATATTCTCAATGACCTGGCATCTCTTATCCTCTGTCACTATTCCTTCAAGTTGTTGTCTTGGTACAGTCTTGGTCAGACAACTATAACTGTCTGGGAACTCAAGAAAGTATTCTTCAAATTCTCCTATTTCAAACAAATGGAATTGGTGATTTTCTTAAAAGAATCAAGCAAAACCATTTAGAAGAATGAACATAAACACTTTTATTCTCAGTCTGAGAAAAAAAGGACAAAAATTCTTGGCTATCTACTCTTGGATTAAGTTAACCTGAGGGAATAAATTAATGAGTTAGATCTCTAATAGGAAATGAGTTTAATAAGCGTCATAGAATTATATTATTTATTTTTGAAATCCTTCTGTGAAGAAATAAGAATGTTAGAAGAATCAGGTATTTAGAGATAGTGATCAACCATATCTCCTTCACATTCTACAATGTTTGCTTTTGCATTCTATTCTAAGGATGGAACTGGAGCCTCATACATAGCAAACAAGTGTTCACAGACTCACCAAGTGATCACATGCATAATACAAATAACTTTTGGCCAATATGCCCTTTCACAAGTAATAGGTCATTGGTGGACTGGATTAAAGGAAGGTTTTCATTGTCATGTGTTAGGGAGGAGTCTTGAAAAAAGGATAAATATAACTTTAGTCTTGAAGGACAATTGAAGTCAGAAATAAAGGTGATAACAATGTCAGTTTCAATAGGTAAATATGGATGGTAAAAATCAAGATAACAAAACAACAAGGTAGATAAGACTAGCAAGTGGAAGACATTTTGATAACTATCTTTGGTCTTGCCTCATAGGAATGTTATTACTATCTGTCAAGTTCACTCCATGCTAGGTCTGTAATTCCATTGTTTTCTCCAGCAAGTCATAAATGCCTGTGAGTCTAAGATACTTAACATGAGCCCATATCTCGTCTCTCAGTCTCCTTCATTGGACCATTTATTTTGTTGCTATTGGTTGAGTGTGTAGAGGCCAGAAGTTGACATTGAGTCACTTCTATCACTTTCCACCTTATGTTCCAGGGTAAGGTCTTTCACTGAACCTGAAACTCATTGTTTCAGCTACTCTGGCTTTCCAGAGTGCTCTGGGGGTCATCTTGTATCGATGTCCCTGACACTGGGGTTAGAATAATGCCCTGGCATGCCTGAATTTTTGTATGGAATGTGCAGGTCTGACACAAAGTCCTTATGTTTGTGTATCAAGCACTTTATCTTTGGAGCCATCTCCCTACTACTCTTATTTTAATCTACAGCTCATACACCACTTTATAGTTGGTTGCTTGTTTACAAAGTAAATATATCATAATGATATTCTTCTTAAATTTTTTCAGTAATTGTTCTTCATACATCTGATCTGGGGCAGTGAAATGGATCAGCAGGTAAACATGTTTGCTACTAAGTTTGATGGTCTGAGCTTCATCCCCAGAACACAGATGGTCAAAGAAGAGAAATGAATCCTGTTAGATATCCTGTGACACAGACACAGATGCACACACAGACACAGACATACAGAGACATACAACAGAGAGAGAGAGAGAGAGAGAGAGAGAGGGAGAGAGGGAGAGAGGGAGAGAGGGGTGGGTGCTTCTCTGGAACATTATATTAATTAGTAAGTTTCTAACACTGATGGTTTATTTTTTTAGCCATACCATTTTATTTCCTTTTTATATCATTGACCTCCATATCTAACACACAATGTACTTGTTTAAGTAAGCGACTGACCCACTTACCACTCATTCTCAACCATTCAACCTCTTAGGCTACTTTCCTAAATACTAAAAATTGATACAATGAAATCACACCTCCCACTACTTCCTAGTAGGATTCCAGATAACATTTAATTCTAAGGATTATTTTGAAAGGAGAAATGAATCAGAGTCTAATTTCTTGTTGCTTTTGTTAACAATTAAGTTTTCATGAGGGCATAATGTTGTGCTTTAGTATATTCTCTTTACTATCATGGACATCTGAGGTAATTGTATGTACCAGCAACAGAAGCCCAAATGGGCAAAACTGGAAAGTATTCGATGTAAGAGAGCCACAAACTGTACTCTGACTTTTAAGTTTGCAAATTTGATTTATTTTCTTTGGCTTTTCTTTAATTTTATTTAACATCTCTTCTGTTTCATGTATCTACATGATACATGAACATTATCATGATACATGATTTCCTGAGCATTACTGAAAAGTGATCAATTATTGTACAGATCTTGTGTCTCCACTGTTTTTCACTGTTTAATTCACTAGAAGACAAACCCAGGAAGAACAGGAATGTGACTAAGACCACCCATTTTACACCAACAGTTCATATGTAAAAGTTAGGGCTAATGAAGACTCATTAGATGAGTGAGAATTAATACACATAGATTAAGCTTAATTTAGTCTGAAAACTAGCTAAATGTATATAGCCCACATTTCTTGCATCAGTGGTTATGCATTTATTTTGGACTTATGTAGCATTATAAAAAGGAATTGTTTTAGAATCAAGAGTTGCATTCTGTGTTTTCACTTTTCAAGATATATAAATGTAAACAGTTCCTGTTAAATGGATTTTTAATTATGTGTCAACAAATCCCTTTTATATAAAATTATGAGATCATTATTAGAATCCTTCCTCCAGAGGAATTGCTTTCAATAAAGTTATTGCTACTCAGACAATCTGCATATTAACCCTGGTGAATAAAATGTTGTTTTCTAACTTTTGGTTTATATGAGGAATTTTGAAATAGCAGGCACACCTGACAATGCAGTGGGTATCTCAGTTGCTCTGCTTCAGACATGCAATCTCTTTGTTCCCCATGTAGATTTCTTCTCTCATCTTTTGCTTTATCCTCTGCCTTGTCAAAATACAAATCAACATCACATAACAAAGTAAGTAATGCAGATTTCAATAGTATCATCCAGAAATGAGTCAGCATTTTTTTCACTCTGCCAGGAAGAAGCTTCAAACAAACACTTCAGTCAAGTGTTGTGATGTGCTTGACCTTTTCGGATGGAAAGAAGCCCCCTCCAATCAAAACTCTGTTCCTCTTGTTTCTTACTCGCAACACTTAATCAGTTCCCTAAGGCCTTCTTGTTTTCTGTTAGGTGTTTAAGATTGACATGGTGCCTCCTTATTAGATGGATTCTGAAAGGAGAGGTGTTTCTGTTGCTAAGAGATCCACAATGTAGTCTTTGATATTGTTTCTTTTCATTTTTTATTTTTTGAAGAGTGAGACTCCTATCAAATATTTGCATATATAGATAGATGTGCATATATATATATATATATATATATATATATATATATATATATATACATATGTACATATATACATACACACACATTATATATATTACACATACATACATACATATATATACACAAATATTTGATAGGAGTCTCACTCTTCAAAAAATAAAGAAATGATCATATATATGTCTGGCTTCCTTCATATAAATCATAAAGAGAAAAATAGCCATGTTATACTATAAAAGAGAAAAGCAATCAAACCATGTTCCCCCTGTTGGGAAGGTTTTGTTATTGTTGGAATAGATGGAAAGAGATAGAACAGAGAGAGAAGAAAGATGGAGAAGCTCTTTTGTGATGGCCTGGAGACCACACAATGCCAAAGGGACAAACCTCCCTGTAGAGGTGGTACAGTCCTGAAGGAAGAATATCCCAACAGGACTGATGAGTTGCTCAGCCCAGCGGAGCTGAGGTGAGGTGAAGTGTCCAGCTCTGCCTCATCTCGCCTCCTGGAGATGATGCAGTTCTGAAGGGAGAGTATCCCAACAGGACCAAGATACAGAACAGGTACCTCTCTGGGGACAGGCACAGGGGCGGTACCTGGCCAGAAGGTAGGGAGTGTCAGGAGCATGGGGGATGGGTAGGCTCCAGGGAGGGAGCTCTGGCCAATTCACAACAGAAAGCACTACAGCATACAGCAATTATAGGCAATAAAAACAGATTCAAGGGCCACAGTCAAATGTGGCTCCTTGCAACAAAGAAGGGAGCTAAAAGTCAGATGATTGATATGTCTACTTTATTAGAATTCATGAGCTTATTCTGTGATCACGTGATGAGTGATATTTAATGTGTAAAGCACTAAAGAGATATATGAGCAGAATCATTCGTCATTTTCCAAACACAGCCTATTCCTTCACATCCTCTTTTATGCTGGGAGAAGAGAGGACAAGAGAATGTAAGAACATGTGTTTAGGGTTTCTTTTTCTATTATGTTGGAAAAAACAGAGAAGGGAAATGGTGACTAGGGAATCAAAGCAAGCTAACAAGTCAAGGAGCAAAAGGAGACAAAAGGAGAAAGGGGAAGAATCTAAGGCAACGCATTCTCAAACCTGATGGAATTTTCACTTCATGTTCTTTGTCCAAAGGATTGGAATCTATATGGCTGATTTGGCATTGCTGGCATGCAATAAAATGTGGAAGAAACAGGGATTATGAAAAATGCCTAATTCTCAATGTAAAATAAAAATGAAAAATGATTTGACTAAATCAACTCATTTTGCTTTATCTTTTATCTTCCCTCCTGCATGTTCTTGGATGGAATCTATTGGTTATACGGAACAGCCCACAACCTCCTTTCACATATGTGGGATCATAAATCCCATAAAAAAATTAAATAACTTCAGGGTTTTGGTTTTGCCAGTTTATGTATAAGTTATAAATTTAATGAAGTCTCCCTGACTTTCATTCTAGTGATTTTTTTTCATTAAAGTATTCTTATTCCTTTTTGCCATTGAAGCATCCTTATCATGAACTATGATAAGATTTTATTAACATAATTGATGATGAAACAGTGTTTTAATGCTTTCAAACATCCACACTGAATTACAATAAGGAATAGCATAACAATGTATTTTCATTAAGAAACCAGAGGTGGTTCACCTTCCACCAAAAACAAATACCAAATTGCTTATCATATGATTTTAAAAACATTCTAAGTCTGATAATTCTAAAGCATAAAAGCATAAAAGGTGAGTTAAAGAACAACACAGTAAATTTGCTCCCTGCTAACCATGGCTGATAATGAAGGCTGTGGTAATGATTGGGAGAGCTCATTCTGTGTTTCTGTTTTGGTGAATGTCTGCTGATGGGATAAAATATTGCAACTAAAAGCAACATAAGGAAGAAGATTTTACTTTGTTTTGGATTTTGGTACCAGCAGATCAGGGTCAACAATGGCAGGTATGGTATGGCAGCAGTGGCAAGAAAGAATGAGAGAAGGAAATGGGGTTAGCTGTAAATCTCCAAAGCTCACTCCCAGGGATGTATTTCTTCCAACAATGTCTGGGCTTCTCAAGATTCCACAACCTTCTCAAAAGCCATGTTTAAGCAGTAACCCTGAGGAAACTGGGAGAGATGGGAGTGGTAGTGGGAGGATGGGGGGTAGATCCGGGGGATAGGTGAAATGGGGGGAGATGGGAAGAGTAGAGGGAGGGGATGAAGGGAGCTGGGATGTATTGTATAAGAGAAGAAAAATTGAAAATAAAATTAATAACAAAGCACCCCTTCTGGCGTCCAAATGTTCAAATGTTTGAGACTATGAGCAACAATTTATTCAAACCAGGATCTTAGTGATTTTAGGGAAAAAAATCTTGAAAAAAAGCTGTATTTATGAAACACAGAACAATGAAGAGGTATATTAAAATTGTCTTGATATACTAGGTCAAACAATGTTTTCACTTAAAATATATAAATAATTAAAATAAATTACATTTTTCTTTATGTAGGTATTGATCTGATAATTGATGAATTTTTCAATATGAATGTCATAAGAGTGCTATAACAGCAAGAAAAATTACAATTTAAAAATTTATAAAAGTGGATTAATATGTCAAAATGAAATGTGGAATATGATCATGAAAATCTTCTAATCACACTGTTTAGTTTGGTTTAAAAAAATTAAGCCTAGGTAGTAAAGATATCATATAGATACCAATTTATATAACAGAAAGTCTAAAAAGAGTTATTCTTAAATTTTTTCCTAAAAAATTCTGTCTCTACAATATTGGATACTAAACAGTAGGACAAATAATGACCATATTTGTTATAAGTGGACTATTAATCCATATATATATATCAATCCTTATTTGTAGACTTAGTAGTAAGCATTCTATATTTCACATATTTATAGATTATAATGTACTACATATCATATCATATTACAATCATTGTTGATCTAATTGTAATATTTCTCATGATGTTTTTGAAGTGGTCAAAGTGATGTTTATTAAGGGTCAATACATTTACCAAGCTAAGAGCCATTTGCCATATAGAAGCCTCTTAATATTTTAAGGAGGTCTATATATCTGAATATTTTAAATTATAAAAAATCGAAAATAAATGAAGAATAATGCCCTGATACATGAATTAATTATTTTTAGCAAGTCACAATTTAATTTTGCAATTTATTCTGTAGTTTTGAGGCAGATATTTGAAAATAAAGTTGCTTCTGGGTTGAATCATAATACAAACATATCAAACTAATTTCTTCATTACAAACTCATCTCCTCTTACAAACTCATCTCCTCTTACTTTTTTAAGCATTGTGGTTGTTTTAGTTACTTTTCTTTCTGGGACAGGTGGCAGGGGGGAGGCCAAAGAAAACTTTGAAAGGATTTTCTTTTTGAAAATCATTGTTTTTTTAACTTCATTTATGTGTGTTTTTCTTCCTGTTTGCCTGTGCACCCACTATGTGTACCTGTTGCCCACAGAGTTCCAAGAGGGCACTAGATTCCCTGGAACTAGAGTTACAAATGGGTATGAACTGCCATAGGGATACTGGGAATTGATTCCAGGTCTTCTGGAAGAACAGACTGTCTACTTTTCCAATTATCCATCTCTCTAATTCCAGCTTTAACTTTCAAAATAAACTTTTCTTGAGATGTATTCTCTTCCCCTCATTTTTGGCTAAATTCTTAGATATTTTGAAATATATTTGGCTAACAGTATAGCCCAGTGGGAATAAGAATACATGAGAAAAGATTTTGAAAGTTTAATCTTGTATAAAATTAACTCTGGTTCCAGGAGTTTTCAGGAAGACATATTTAAAAATATGAAGATGTAACTACTGAATTTGGATGTTCCAAAGTATTTAAATGCAGACCCTTAATGGGGCAGCACTCTATTTACTTTGATTTCACAGTGACAACCAAAACCACTTCAACGGGACTCTTCAAAAGCCAAGTTTGACAAGAATGAGAAGGCTTTCAAGTAACTTTAATCACCTCAATTAACCAAACCACAGGGATTCAAACTGAAGCAATTAGCAGAATTAAATAACACAGGATGGTGGAGTGCAATTATTACTATGACTCACATAATTTTTTAAAGTATTGATTAATATTGAAAAGCTGCTTCGGCCAAGTTTTCTGTAAAAAGAGTTGGTGGAATGTAACACTTTTTCAAAGGCCTGCTACGATTCTGACAACTCTCTTTGTGTTAAAATATTTTAATTATCTACATATGCATTTTTATTTAAATGCAGGCCAAAAGAATGCTGCTGATATGATGATAGGGAGGAATACAGAATAAGATTATGATGTATTAGGTGTGATGGAGATCAGGAGATGCTACTGATGAATACAGCATCTTGACAAGGGAAAATTAGAAGCATTCAGACCCACTTTTCACACACACATACACACACACACTTTCTCCATAGTAGCAAACTCTAAGAGAATTCTCTGGCTGTCATCTAACTTTCTTCACAAAACACTCATTTCATATTTCATATGTGTTCATCCTCACCTATATAAAATATTTTTCAGACACCTCCCTCTACATACAAATAATCTGAATAGGCATTGCCATGAGTCCACTAGTTTATAATTATATCCCTTTGCTCTCCATTATATTTCTGCACAACTACCCATGAAAACAGAATTTTTCTTGACTTTCTGAATCATCTTCTATGAAGGCTGGTATATAACATAATACTGTATTAAATAATTTTAAGTGCTTTCTCTTTTTGTAGTTGTCCTTTTATATTATTTTTTTCCTTCTCTTGTATGATAGATCTTGACCCCACACTTCTGCTCCCTCTACTCCACCCATCTTCCCTATCCCCTAGATCTTTCATCCCATCCCCACCCACCAAACAACACCACCCCCACCTTTTCCCCAGAAAAGAACAGTCTTCCCAAGGTTACCACTCAAATAGGGCATAATGAAATGGAACAAGGTCTACACTGCTCTTTATATCAAGGGTGGACTAGGCAACCCATCAGGAGCAAAAGGCTCCCAGAAGGGAAAAGGGCCAGAAACTTCCCCACTCCAACATGTAGAAGTTTCATAAGTAAACCAAGCCAGAAAACCATAAGATGTATTTAGGGCACCTTGAAGGTTTTTGTCCTGCGGCTTCATCCTCCATGAGCCCCTAAGAGTGCAGGTCAGTTGATTCCATGTTGCTTGTTCTGGCATCCTTGGCATCTTTGGTTGCCGCAGTTCCTCCTCTCCCTCTTCTGCAGGATTCCCTGAGCTCTGCAGGATGGTTGGCCCTGGTCTCTGCATAGACTTCCATCAATTGCTGGAGACTCCCCCTCTGATGAAGACTAGGCACCAATCTATGAGCAGAGCAGAACATCATTAGAAATCATCTCCTGGCTATCCAATCTCTATCTGGAGTACCAAGCATTGGCTTCCTTCTTTGGTTTGGGGTTCTGCCCTTCTATTATCCCAGTGTATCCTGTAGGATGGGAACGCCATAGGTCAAAAGTTTTGTGAATGGAATGGTGACCCTGTCCTACCACTAGAAGTCTTGCCTGGCCACAGGAGATGGACTGTTTAGACTCCTTATTCTCCATTATTAAAGGTCCTCAAACTTTTCTACCTAGTAGATAGATTGCAGTAAGTTCCCACTGCACTGTTTCCTGATCATCCTCTAAATGTCCTCCAATTCCAATCATCTATCCATATATTCTCTCCCTCTCCCAACTCCTGGTCCCCTCCACTTTGTTCCCATTTTCCCTCAGCCTATCTTCACCATCTGTTCTATTTCATGCTTATCACACCCTGTGTCCTCATGAGAGCCTCCTTGTTGCATAATCTCTCTGGGTCTGTGGATTGTAGCACCTTCCTTCTTTGTTTAACAATTAATAGTTACATATGAGGAAGTACTTACCGTGTTTGTCTTTCTTGGGGTGAGTTACCTATCTCAGGATGATTTTTTTTCTAGTTCCCTCCATTTGCATGCAAAAATCATGTGGTCATTTTTTAATAGCTGAGTAATAATACTGCTGTGTAAATGTACCGCAATTGCTTTATCCATTCTTCAATACAGGGGCATCTAGGTTGTTTCTAATTTCTGACTATTATGAATGAATATGCTATGAACATAGTGGAAAAAGTATCCTTGTTGTAGGGTGGAATTTCTTTTGGGTAAATGTCCAGGAGTTAGTTGAGTCTTAGGTAGGTAGATTTCCAATTTCCTGAGGAATCACCATATTGATTTCCATAGTAGATGTACAAGTTTCTACTCCTATCAGGAAGAAAGGAATGTGCACCTTGTTCCACATCCTTGCCAGGCTACCATGATCTGTCCATTCTGTTATTGATCTTAGTCATTCTGAGAGGTGTGAAATGGAATATCAGAGTAGTTTTGCTCTCCATTTCCAGGATGGCTAGTAATGTCAAACATTTCTTTAAGTGTTTCTCAGCCATTTGAGATTACTCTTTTGAGAATCCTTTATTAAGATCTATACCCCATTTTCAATTGGATTATCTGTTTTGCTGATGCTTCATGAGGTCCTGTTCATTAATCATTGTTCTCAGTGTTTGAACTATTGCTGTTCTGTTCAGGATGTCTCCTCTGCCATTGTATTCCAGGCTATTCCCCCATTTTCTCTTCTATAATGTTCAGTGCATCTAATTTTATGTTGAGGGTCTTGATCCACTTGGTTATGAGATTTACTCAGGATAATATATATGGATCAATTTACATTCTTCTTAATGCCAAAATCCAAATAGACCAGTACTATTTGTTAAAGATGCTTTTTCCATCATATACTTCTGGTTTCTTTAAGATCAAATGTTCTTAAGTGTGTGGATTTATGTCTGGATCTTCTATTCAATTCCATTCATAAACCTGTCTATTTGTATGCCAATACTACGTGGTTTTTATTACTATAGCTAGTGGTACATGGTGAAATCAGGAATGGTGATACCTCCAGAAGTTCTCTTATTTTTCAGGATTATCTTAAGCTTTTCTGGGTATTTGTTTTTCCATATAAAGTATTATAGAAAGGAGTATTATCCTTTAAAGTTTTGTAAAAGATTGTATTGAGATTTTGATTGGGATTGTGTTGAATATGTAGGTTGCTTTGGGCTTGATGACCATTTTTACTATGTTAATACTACCAAGCCAGGAACATGGGGGATCTTTCTGTCTTCTGAGATCTTCTTCAATTTCTTTTTTCAAGGATTTAAAGTTTTGTTATACAAGTCTTTCACTTGTTTTATTAGAGTCACCCCAAATATTTTCTGACATTTGTAACTATTGTGAATTGAAATAGGCTGTTTCTTGATTTTTTTTTTCAGTCAATTTGTTGATTGTAAATAGGAGGGCTACTTTTTGTTGTTGTTGTTTGTTTGTTTGTTTGTTTTTTAATTGATCTTTGTAACCAGCTGTTTCACTGTAGTTGTTTATCACTTGTAGGAGATTTCTGGTAGAATTTTTATGGTTGGTTATATACACCATCATATCATCTGCAAATGAGGATATTTTGACTTCTTCCTTTCCAGTTTGTATGCCCTTGATCTCCTTTGGCTGTCTTATTGTTCAAGCTAGAAATTCAAGTACTATATTGACTAGGTATAGAGAGTGGACAATGTTGTCTTCTTCCTGATTTTAGTGGAATTGCTTTAAGTTTCTCTCCATTTAATTTGAAGTTGGCTGTGGGCTTGCTGTACATTACCTTCATCATGTTCAGGTGTGTCCTTTGTATCCCGAATCTCTCCAAGTCTTTTACCATGAAGGGGTGTTGGATTTTATCTAAAGCTTCTTTGTCATGTAGTGAGATGACCATGCGTCTTTTTCCTTTAATTTTGTTTATATGGTGGGCTACATTGAGTCATTTTCATAGGTTGGACCATCCCTGCATCACTGGGGTGAAGCATGTTTGAGCATAGAAGGTGATTTTTTGACGTGTTATTGGATTTGGTTTGCCAATATTTTACTGGGAATTTTTGCATCTATGTTCATGAGGGAAATTGGTCTGTAATTCTCTTTCTTCTTGAATCTTTGTGTAGTTTGAGCATCAGGGTGACTGTGGCCTTGTAGAATGAGGTTGGCAGCTGTCTTTCTGTTTCTATTTTGTGGAATAATTGGAGGAGTATTGACATTAACTCTTCTTTGAATGTCTGATGGAATTCTTAAATATAACCATCTGGCATTTGGCATTTGGCTTTTTTGGGGGGAGGTAGGAGATTTTAATGCTTGTTTCTATTTCCTTGTGGTTTGTAGGACTATCTAAATTGTTAATCTGATCTTGATGTAGCATTGGTAGGTGGTATCTATAGAGAAAATCTTCCATTTCTTTTTGATTTTCTATTTTTGTGTATTACATGTGTATTACATAATCATGATCTAAAGATTCTTTATTTTTTCTTGGTATCTGTTGTTTTTTCTTCTCTGATTTGGTAATTCAATACTCTCTCTTAATCTTTCAATTAGTTTGAGTAAGGATTTATTTATCTTGCTTATTTTCTCTCTGTTTCATTGATTATTTGTTTTGCTCTCTTTGTTTCTATTTTATTGATTTCTGTCCTCAGCTTTATTATTTCTTGCTGTCTAGGTCTGTTGGATGTGCATATTTGTCTTTGTTTTAGAGCTTTAAGATGTCACGTTAAGTTGCTAGTATATGATCTCTCTACTCTGTTTTTGTGGGCACTTTGTCTATGCATTTTCCACTTCGCACATATTTCCTTGTGTCCCACAAGTTTAGGTATGCTGTAGATTCATTCTAGAATTCATGTGAATTCTAGGAAATCTTTAATTTCTCTATTTCTCTTCTTGATGCAAATGTCATTCAGCAGACATTTATTAGTTCTCATGGATTTGTAAGTGCTCTGTTGTTGCTGTTGTTGAAATCCAGCTTTAATACATGGTGGTCTGATAGGATACAGGGGGCTATGCCAACTTTATTCTGTCTGTTGAGACTTGCTTTGTGGCTGAATTATGGTCAATTTTGGACAAGGTTTCCTGAGGTGGTGAGAAAAAGTCTTGTTCTTTTTTTTTTTTTTTTTTTTTTTTTTTTTGAGTGTGAAATGTGAAATGTTCTGTAAATATCTGTTAGTTCTGTATTTCTCTGTTTTGTTTTTGTCTGCTTGACCTGTCCATTTGTGCCATTGAAATCTCCCACTGTCAATAAGTGTGGATTAGTGTATGTTTTAAGCTTTAGCAATTTTTCTTTTACAAACATGGGAGCCCTTGTTTTGGAGGCATAAATGTTAAGGCCTGAAATGTCATCTTGGTGGATATTCCCTTTGATGAATATGAGGTGTCCATCCCTTTCTGTTTTATTGAATTTTAGTTTGAAGTTTTTTTGTTTGTTTGTTTGTTTGGTTGATTTTCTTTTTTTTGACATTAGACTGTTTCTCATTTCCATTTGCTTGGAAATTCTTTTTCCAAACCTTTACAATGAGATAATGTTGATCATCGATGTTAAGCTATGTCTCCTGTATGAAGCAGAAGGACGGAACCTATTTTCATATCCATTGTGTTAGTCTGTGTATTTTTATTGGTGAGTTGATTCCACTGAGTTTTAGAGATATCAATGACCAATGATTGTTCGGTTATGTTATTTTGTAGTTAGGGTTAGGGTTCGGGTTAGGGTTAGGGTTAGGGTTAGGGTTAGGGTTCACCCTAGGTGTGTACATGCACCTGTGTGTTTTTCTGTGCATGTTTCTCGTTTTTTCATTTTGATGGTTTGAGGTTACTTATTTCCTGTGTTTTCATGGGTGTAGTTAACGTCCTCAGGTTGGAGTTTTCCTTCTCTAGGTCTGGATTTGTAGATAAATTGAATTTGGATTCATCATGGAATATTTTGATTTCTCCATTTATGGTAATTGAACATTGTGCTGGATATGATAGTCTGGGCTAGCATCTATGTTCTCTTAGCATCTGTGGCACATCTCTCCAGGCCCATCTTGCTTTTAGAGTTTCAACTGAGAAGCTGGGTGCAATTCTAATAGGTTTGCATTTATGTTACTTGCTCTTTTTCTCCTGTAGCTTTTAGTATTCCTTCTTTGTTCTACATGATTAGCGTTTTGATTATTATGTGATGAGGGGAAACTATTTTCTGGTTTGGTCACTTTGATGTTCTTAATGCTTCTTGTACCTTTGTAGGGATCTCCTTTGATTTGGAAAATTTTCTTCAATGGTTTTGTTGAAAGTACCTGGGTTTTTGAGGTAGGATTCTTTTCCTTCCTCTATATTTATTATTCATAGGTTTGGTCTTTCCATGGTGTCCCATACGTCCTGGATGTTTAGTGTCAGGAGTTTTTTGGATTTAACAAATTCTTTTATCCATGTATTTATTTCTTCAATAGTATCTTCAACTCCTGATATTGCCTTGTCCATCTCTTACATTATTTTGCTATAGCTTGCCTCTGTAGTTCCTGATAGCTTTTCTAGATTTTTCATTTCTAAGATTCCTTTAGTTTATGATGTCTTTATGGCTTCTATTTCCATTTTTAGTTCTAGAACGCTTTGCTTCTTTCCTTTGATTGTTTGCTAGCTTTTTTTTTTTTTTTTGGCTTTCTTTATGGATTTATTCATTTCTTCTAATTGTTCGTTTGCATTTTCCAGAGTTTCTTTAATGAATTTATTCAACTCCTCCCATTATTTGTTTGACTTTTCATCAATTTTTTGAGGAATTTTCTCATTTCTTCTTTAAGAGTCTCTATTTTCTCCTTAAAGTTGGTTTTGTGATCTTTTTCTTTTGCTTTATCTGTGACAGAGTGTTCAATGCTTGGTATAGTAGGAGAGTTGAGCTTTGATAGTGAGAGGTGCCAAATACCTGTGTTTGTCTTTATTGGATGAGAGTTTGTTCCTTTTTGTTTTCTTCTTCTTCTTCTCTGGTCTTTTGTTCTTTGTGGCCTCTTTTTGAACAGGGTTCTCTGCCCTAGTTGGGGGCTGGAGCTCTTATGATCAACTTAGTCATTTACTCACTAAGAACTTACTGCTTGAATTGGGGGCTGGTACTTGGAGACAGTTTTTGACTGGTTGTCCTTTCCTACACTCTTCTTCTAGATGATTGTTCTGTCCCATAATGTATTTCTGGACGGTTGGCACAGCTGTGCTAGTTCTCCCAATGGAGTGGGCTATGAAGGTGCTGAGGACTGGTTCTTCAGCTGTACTGGGTTTTGTTAACAATAGGAGCCAACCACAGGTCTTGGGGACGGGGGCAGCATAGCTGGAGAGGAGTGGTTAGGAACTACAGAGAAGTGGTTTGTGGGAACAGAATTAAGTGCAGCTCAGGCTGGGTGCCTTTCCTGTTCTTGAGCTGGCTTGGGCTATAATCAGTGCTCTCTCTTTTTAGCCTGCCTTGTGTTGTAGGAATTTCATCTAGGAATGTCAAAGTGAGTAGGAAATCAATAGATTTTTTTTGTTTAGCTTTTGTTCTTTTTTTCAGTTAGTTTTGTTTTTCGATGCATTTATTATTATATATATTATGTATAAGTTATTAATGTTTAATTTATTTTGTGTATAAATGTTTTGCTTTTTTATTTTTGTCAATATAACACAAGCTAGAATTATCTGTGAAGGGGGAACCTAAACTAAGAAAATGCTTCCATCAAGCTGGCCTGTAGGTAAGTCCGTAATGTATTTTCTTGATTAATGGTTGTTGTGGAAAGTCCCAGCCCATGTGCCACACCTTGGAAAATGGACCTGAAAGAAGGCAGCCTGTGCAAGCCAGGAAATGGAGTTTCTCCATGGCCTCCGTTTCAGTTTATGGTTCTAGATTCTTGAGTTGAGTTCCTAGCCTTAGTTTCTTAGGGGATGGACTGTGACATGGTATTTGCAAGCCAAATAAACCCTTTACTCCTAAAGTTGGTATTGTTCATGGTCTTTAACAAAACAATAAAGCAACAGGGGAAATACAGAAACATAAGTTTACAGGAGATTTCACAGTTCAAATGAGATCATCAGATCTTCTGGAAATGGAGTTACAGATGGTTGTCAGTCATCACATAGGTGCTGGAAACTGCCCCTCATTCCTCTGTAATAGTAAGCAGTGCTCTTAGCCACTGAGCTATTTCTCTAGCTTCTGCTTGTATTTTTACTTAAAGTATAAGTAGTCAGAGCTCTCTAGAGTAACAGAACTTATAAAACAAAATTCTCTTTCAAATATATATATATATATATATATATATAATATATATATATAATATATGTGTATATATATAAGATATATATACACACACACACACACACACATATATATATATATATATGAATATATATTTATTAGAATGACTTACAGGTTGCAGTCCAGCTAATCCAATAATGGGTGGCTGCAAATGGAACCCAGTAGTTGCTCAGTCCATGAGGATCATTGGCTCAGATGTTTTTCAATATATGTTGGAATCCAGAAGAAATAAGCTCTAATGCTAGTGAAAGAATGGATTGCTAGCAAAGCAAGGGCAAGCAGAAAAAGAGCAAAAGCTTTCTTCTCCCTGTCCTTATATAGGCTTCCAGCAGAAGGTATGGCCAAGATTAAGAGGATGTCTTCCCACCTCAAAATCCAACTGAATTAAAGGCCTTTCTCTTCCTAATTCAAAGATCCAGATTAGGACTAGAAGTAGATCTACCTACTTTAAATTAGGCAAAAGTCTCTCATAGGTGTACTATTCAGTTTTGGATTTTAGTTAATTCCATATATAGTCAAATTGATAGCCATGAATAGCTGACACAGTATTTTTTGCTAAAAATATCCTTGCATTTGAATTCCAGGAGAAGGAAAGGGGTGGTAAAGTTGCCTCAGGTACTGCTTTGTATTTTATATTTTATTAAATTCAGACATTGTATTTTTGTCTGGGTTTTTATTATCTGTGCAATGTAAAATTAATTTGCAACATAATGTCAATAATGAGTTGTGTAAACAGGGAAGGTATCAGGGGGAATGCTTTAGTTATTAACTATGTATATATTTTGGAACAATGATATGTTGTTTTATTTTGTGAATTTGTGTGCTTTTTGTCAGCACTACCATGGTAGCACTGTTGACATTATTATTGGAATTATAAATAAATACATTGATTAAACTTTCTTTAGAACAGCTAATTTCTCCCCTCCCTTTTAAAATTCAACCAAGAAGGGACTCACAATGGTTAATATTGTTTGCCAACTTGATATGTTTAAAATCGAATAAGATAACATTAACTTATGGTCTTGCAGCATGTTCATAATATATAAAATCGGAAACAACCTGAATCTTTATAAATTTGAGAACGGGCAAATATGTGATATCCATTTATAGATACAAATATGTGAAATATTATTCAGCAAGAAAGGGTTGTAAGTCTTATACATATACATTGTGGATGACACTGAATGGCATTGTGTTGCAAGAAAAAACAATAAAACAATGGCAAAAGTGCACTCTATACAATAAATTAGATTTAATAACCAGAAGAGTCAAATCTATAGAATTAAAAAAGATGACTCCAGGTTTCTTAAGGCTTGAGAGGAAAGACAGAAGTAATATAGAAAATATAAGTTGTATATGTGCTTGTGAGTTCTATTTTATGATTGATGAAAACACTGTTAGAGAAATAATATCAAAATATATGGTATGAAAAGTATTCTAATTAAACAAAGAAAACTGAGTTAAAGTGATAGTTTTACCACTCTTTGAATATAATAAAATGATTGAACTATATATTAAAAGGGAGAACTATGTGATATGGGAATCTTATTACAACTGTTGAGAATAGAATTTCTAACACCTTGAGTACACCAAGGTCAAGCTGTTTCAGTTGGGAGGACTCCACCAGCAAAGTACAAGGAGTTCAGAAAGCCCAGATCATGTTACATAAATAGTGAGGCATTTGTAGTAGGTACAGTTCTTAGATTGTTGAGCCCTGTTGTACACATATTCACCTTGTTATTTCATCAAAGACTAATTGGATGTTGCTGTAAAAGGATTTTAAAGATGTAATTAAAGTCTCTAATTACTTGACTTTGAGTTAATTTGAAGGAAGATTGTCTTGTATATACCTGAGTTAGTTTTAGCCATTTGAAGAAGTCGGATGCTTAGAGGCAGAGATTTTTTGTCTGCTAGCCTTAAAGAAACAGTCATAACCTGAACAGCCTGCAATGTGGGCCACATTGCAAGGGCCTGAAACTGACCTTTAAGGTACTAACTGCTGTAAGTTGAATGAGTCAGCCAGTAAATGGCTACTCATAAACTTTATTTGCTTAGGAACTGAATTTTGTCAGTAAGATGGGGAAGATGTACACTTACTTCAGATGACTTTACAGCTTCTGCTTTTCAACAGATATTATCCTGTAAAATTACTTGGTACATTTCCAGACCTCTGCATAAACAGTGAGGTAATGAATTCATACTATTTTATAAAATCAAGATGTTGGCCAAATTGTATTTTTTGGAAGTTCAAGAAAAGATTTTTCCTTGCTTTTCTCTAGCTCGACTAGTGAGTGTGTTTGGCAGCTATTAAATTTATTTTATGTAAAAAAATATCCCTTCACAATGATTTTTGAATATAGTGAGCACTGATGATACATTTCCTAATATGTTATCATGCCTGAAAATTCTTACTTTGTCATAGTCTTAGATGCTTTGGAAAACATTCTAAAGCCAAAAAAAGCACAACTAGTAATATCTTCTTGGCTGATATAATCTTATCATGGTAGGGCTCCAGGAAACTTAAATGAGGAGGGGAAGGAATGAAACTTACAGGTATAAATTCCTGAATGCCTGCAATTTAATTGCAACCAAGGTTTTAACATGGACAGAAGAAAATTGCAGGAGATAGGGTTGGTAAAATTTATAGTCCATCATTAAGGTGATGCAGTGCAGAAAGAATCTCTAGCAAAACTTGAAGAAGAAAAGATGGAAATAGAAAGTTGCTTCCTGGCTTCTATGTAGGATAATGCTTAGCTAGCTTTCTTTCATCCCCATAGATTACTGTCTCAGGAAATGATGCTAGTTCTATAGGGGGTCTGAGTCTTCCTAGATCACTTAACTGTAGAGGAATACTTAATCTTTTAATCCAGCAGCATGGCTGCCTTAACAAAGGATCACACTGAAAGTTTGTGTGATACATTCTGTATAAAAGGATCACATTCAGAATCCTGTGTGATATAAACAGAATGCAGAAGGAATGTTAGTCAGACTAATCTTGTCCTCTGTTTTTGCTAATATTAGTGAAAGGGATTTCTGTGGTTAAGGCAACATAGTACAAGCCTTTAATCCCAAATGGTGGAAGTGGTACATGCCTTTAATCCCAATACAAAAGGAGAACTCAGAGAAGCGAGGTAGAAGTAAACAAGAAGCAGAGCTCAGAGAGGGAAGTAAGTAGAAGGACAATACAAGGAGAGTGTGGAAGCAGAGTTCAGAGAGGAGACAGGTTGAAGCAGATGGGAAGCAGGCAAGAGGTAGAACTCAGAGAAGCAGAGAGTTAGTTGAGCTAGGCAGTTTGAGTGCAATCAGCTCACAGAAAGTTCAGCTCAGAAGGAAAAGCTGAGAAGAGCAGAGCCAGTACAGAATTGTGCTGGCCCGCAGCAATTCCGAACTGGTTCCTGAAGGGGAAAAGACAGGCAAACGAGGGAGAAAGGAACAAGTCAACTCATAGCTGATCAAGTTCGTTTATTCAAAGTTTGCCATACAATTATATACCCTACTTAGGGAGGAGGAGTAAGGGATGGAAAGAGGGAATTCAATAGGGCTACCTGTGGTTACCAAGGGTTACATCTCTCTACCGTGGGCTCTACATTCTGTGATTGTTCTTTTGAGCAAGCAGGGGGGTGGTTAGTTTAGCGCTTGGCAACTCGGGCAGAAAATGGAACAGAACAGATTATTCAATTCAATAAGAGAAAGTCCAGGCCTACTGCAAAAGGCAAACCACAAAGTTCCTTGTTTGAGGAACTTCAGAAATGCTGGCAGTACTCACATTGATTTGCAGGTCGTCCTGCTACACAGAATAAGCAGAAAGAAAGCACAGAGTCAGAAGTGGACAGTTGACAATTTACAGTTTAAATTAATATATTTCAGAAGACATCCAGTCAGAGTGAGCCCAATCAGTAGTAATTCTCAAATGCTGAAACATTTCAGGTTTAGGTCTATAGATTAGATTTTATGGTGGCTGAAGCTTTCTAGGTCTGGACTTGAATCTTAATGAGTAAATTGTATGGAGGCTAAAGCCTTCTAGGTCTAGGCTTAAGATTAGATAGTAAGGAGGCTGAAACTCTCTAGGACTAAGGATTGAATTAGTAAAGAATAAACTGTCCTTTTTCCAGGAGCTCATGGGATTAAAAAAATCAATGATACATTTTATACCTACACTTAACAATCAAGACAATCTCTTAAAACATGCCAACAGGTCAATATGATCAGTGCTATTTTTCAGATGGGACTCCTTCTGACATGAGGCTAGGCTGTATCAAGCAGACCATTGAAGTTAACTAGGACAGAGGACTAATTAATCTTTAGATTTGTAAAACATTCTTAGATGCTTTATAGGAGTCCAAAGTGATCAGGGAATATGGTAGCATTTGTCCCTATGTCTCCCTTTCACTAATATCTCTGGAGTAATATCTGTTCCATAGAACCTGAACTCACTTGCACTTCCTATTGTGGAACTTAACTCTAGATAGCCACTGAGTAAGCCACATGAGCCAATGTTTCCCAATGGGAAGAGGTACTATTTGTTATCATGTTTCAGTAGCACTTCAGAACCTAGGTATCCCTATAAAGGATGACTTGGAAGCTGAGTAAGAAGTGGATGAAGACAAAAATGAAATACAAATGGATGAGGGTGGGAAGGAAGACTGGCAGACTGGTTTAGTGCAATTAAAGTGGTTCACAGCTTTAATCTTCTCAGAATTGGGGAGCCAGAGGAAGAAGCAGGTAGATTTCAGAGTTCAAGGCCAGAGTGGTGTACAGAGTGAGTTTCAGGACAGCCAGAACTACACAGAGAAACCCTGTCTTGAGAAAACAAAACAAAAACAAACAAAATATAAAGTAGTTACATGGTTTATTGAAGTTTTTTTTTTTTTCTCATTCATATGGTGTTATGTTTTCAAATGCATTTTAGGTGGTAGATAACATTTCAAATTTTGTTTTGGCTTACTTCAAAACTTTTGGTGTTTTTCTTTTATTGGTATGTGACAATAGTAGGCACATCATTAGTTTTGTACTGTTTCTTGCCAATGTAAGTATTCCAAGATATCTGATATGTTAGTCTCATAGGCAGTGAAAATTTTTGATAATTTTTTGCCATTTGAAAAAAATATTTTCTTATGATGAGAGTCAGCAAAATTCAATGTCTAGAAGTAAAATTACTAAATTCATTCCATGATTTCTGCTCGACATTTGAGTTTTATAGTCTGTATTCTAAAAAATACTTTATTTTCTCTTATAGTATATCAGGAAAAAATTGGTTGTACTAAAGAACGTAAAGCAAATTTAATGTAGCTTTTCACTTTAACCTATTACATAAGAAAGCCGTATATTTAGAAAGTTTTATTTATTTCAATATTATCTCTGATATTTTCAAAATAAACATTTAGTTAATTAGGAAGAGGACAGAACTTAGTTAACCTACTGAGAAATGTATGTATGTATATGTGCATGTGTGTGTATTGGTGTAGATACAATGCCAATATTGCTAGTGTATACGAATATGGAATTAAAATCAAGTATGTTTTCCTTGAGGCATGTATTATCATCTTGACTTGGACTTCTTGTGAGACATATGGATGATATATATGCATTTATATATGCCTATATACACACATAGACATACATATACACAGATATATATGTGTACATATATAAATACCTAGAGAGAGTATACATTTGCTTTTGTTAAGTACCAGACCTATGTTTTTGTTTCACTTTACTACTTTCTTTCTTGGTTGTTTCTATCTGAATTTAACCCTTTGAAGAACCACATGGAAATGCAAAAATTCTTAAATAAGTAATTTCCCACTTTGCTACTATTTCCAAACTTAGATATGCTTGTTGGAAATATATACAGATTATATATATTTATATATATGTGTGTGTGTGTGTGTATACATATATATATGTATATATATGTGTATATACATATACGGGTGTGTGTGTATAATATATATATACACACACACACGTATATGTATATGTACACAAATATATACGTATTTGGGAACAGCATTTCTCTGTTGTAACTCTGGCTGTTGTGGAACCCACTCTGTAGAACAGGCTGCCCTCAAAATCACAGAGATCTGCCTGCCTCTGCCTCCTGAGTACTGGGATTAAAGGTATGTACCACAACTGCCAGATCTCATGGAATTTTTAATGGGACAAGGGTATAGAAAATTTTTTGAATAATGTTCTTAATTCTTTGAAGTAACGGTTGCATTTAGTTGGTGAATGTTTCCCCAGAGGACATACGATTTTGTTTGTTTTCTTGTATCTATAGAACTCTTTCATTCAGAAAAAATAAATGGCAGCAGTGTAGGAATAAACTTCCAGATAACCAATATACATCTGAAAGTATGTCTTGTTTTTTCTACATGTAACAATGTATACAGCAAAATATAGTAAGTTTTTAGAATTCATTAAAATTATAAAGCAAATGTCAGAAAGAATTTTTTAAATAAATTCTACCTTCTGCCCACAAAACTATCAGAATATCACTTTCTTTCCTACTCTATGAAATATGCAACCAAAAGAAAAATGGAAACACAAGCCCTCTGATTGACAATTGTGTCCTTCTAGCTAGTTATGCTAGGGCAATGGTGGCACAAAACCTTATGAGTAGCCAAACAATGTCTTATTTAACTTAAGCACCATTCCATCCATGAGATGGAACCCATACCTGACACGGCTGGGATAACTCAGAACCAGAGACTAGATAGCACAAAGACATAGGGTATAACCAAACACCACTGCTCTAAAAAAAAAAAAAAGTATCAATAAAATGACTCCTAAGAATATTCTGCTATACTGACAGATCATTGTCTTATACAGTCATCACCAGAGAGGCTTCTTCCAGCAGCTGATTGCAACAGAAGGACAGACCCACAGCCAAACATTAGGGTATGAAATTCTAAATGGGAGGTCTCCATTAAGTCCACACCTTCCCCTCAGAACAACACAAGGATTCCTGAGGAAGAAGAGTCAGAGAGATAATATTATAAGAGCCAAAAGGGACAGAGAACACAAGGGAATAGGGCCCCATGAATCAACTATGCAAGGCACATATGAGGCCATTGAACCCAAGACCTTTGCATATAGATTACAGCTATTAGTTCAGTATTATTATGAGATGCCTGACCATGAGAATGAGTGGGTTTCTGATTCTTGAGCCTGCTTTTGGGACTCTTCTCCTCCTGTTGTATTCCTGTGTCCTACTTAATATGATAGTTTTTGCTTCAGTGTATTATATTTTATTTTGTCACATTTGTTTGTTATCTCTTATTTAGAGACAGAGAGCAAGTGAATCCAGATAGGAGGGGGTGGGGAGAAGAGGAACTGGGAGAAGTAGATGGATGGAAAACTATTAAACAAGGTATATTTTATGAGAAAAGAATCTATTTTCAATACAAGAAAAATATTAAAAATAAAGAAAAAAGAAAAGAAGATGTATATGTAAGTCTCAATAATGATTTTCTTATGAACTCACTGTTATCAGTAACCAACCAAAGATGACAACCTTGACATAGTGTATAGCCAACTGAAAGTCTTTATCCTAGCTGGCTGGAACCCCACCAGGTATTCCAGGACCTCAGTATAGCCCTGAGTGTCAAGAACATGACATTTTTAAAGGCAGAAACCTCAACATAACATCTCACTTGGTAGCTGTAGGGGGGCTTTGCAGAAGTAAGTAGTTTTAGAAAAGCAAGATAAATGCTTTACTGGAGGAGGTTCTCTACAAACAGGCAGTTTTTCCAGAAAAGGTCTAAGATAATGCTCACACATTCTAACCTTTGGTTCCTAGAAAAGAATTGAATGATTGTACATGGGATTCTTCATCAATGAAATCAAATTCTTGTTAAAACTGAAATCGCCTCAATTTCAGGATAGAGAAAACTTTGTACTGTTTTGCCCTATAATATTGCTGGATAATTTTTATATGAATCTGGCTAAGAAAATATTTTATTATGATTATTTTACTTTGTTCTTAGTATAGTGACAACATGGGCTTACATTTATTTTGAACTGAAGTTTCCTAGATTACTAAATGCCTCAGAAATAGATCATAAGGAACATATTCTATATTTTCCTCAACCTTAAATGTGATTTTGATAGGGTAGTTAGGAGGAAAATGTAGTGCTTTTGATGTTCCAGACTTTGGGGCACTTGTCAATGAACAGTATCAAAATAAAGTTCATAAATCTCTATTTTACAAAACATTTCTTAATCTTCTATTGTGATAGAGATAAGATTCTGTCTGCCTAGAAAGCTAAAAAAATGTAAATAACATCTCTCTCTTTATGAAAATTATAGTCCATTATACTGTGGCAGCAGCCCAGGCCATATAGTATTTGTTGTGTTTACTATGGCCATCCTTATAAATTATTGTGTAAAGAATGGATACAAAGCACAAATGGCATGAAGAAGAAAAAGAATGGAAAGATCTGACAGTCACATTTCTCAGAATAATATTAGAACTACAAATGAATTTGTAGCAATGATGCAGTGTTTAAAATAAATTATCAGACATCAAGAGAATAAGTAATTTCTAGGAAAAGAAAAGTCTCCCTACTCATATTGAAAATCTTAATATGAATGCATCCCTGATATTTCTTATCATAGTTACACCAGCCTTCTTTCATATCACATGCTGCTGTTGTTGCCCCAGCTACTTCACCCTCCTTCTTCTCTTCCCCCTACTTGTCTTTTTCTGGTGCTGCTGGAGATTAAACACAGGACCTTGAATACAGTGGGCAAGTTCTCTACCATTGAGACACATTATCTCCAGACACAACTTCTAAATTTATAGTTTTTTCCATCTTGTACAATTTTGAACCTAGTACATTATGATGATGGAATGTTCTCGCAGGAGATATGACACAAGCTGTTTTGATAATATGATCAGCCTGTGAATGGTCTTTAACTCATTTGTGTTTTCAGGGTTTTGCATTGACTCAAATCACTGTAGGTTGGTTATCATGAGTGGGTAAGCGTTAGTCAGGAATATAAACAGAACTGTCTGAGAATATTCCATTTCACACACACACACACACACACATACACACACACATCATTTTCATATATATGAATAGATATACTTATATGTGTGTGTTTATTTATATATTCTGAAATGAATAGTACTTTCTTTTAGAGATTTAGATGAAAAATACATATTTTTAAAGGTTTAACACATTTTATGTGCCTTAACTACAGTGTTGGTAACCTATCCCTATTCCTGTGTCCAGGTAGAAGAACTTTATTAGGAAACTTGAGGCCAGAAATGACTGGTTGATATAACACTGTCTTCAACTTTGCTCCCCAAATTGTCTCAGGCTCTTAGAGAACACATTTTATGTAATATTACTCTTGCTGGCCAATAAATTTCAAATATTCACTAGCAAATACAGAAGAAACTTGCCAGATTAAGATAATATCTGGAAAACTTTAAAATGAATACTTTTTTATTCTAGAATAAATAGTCCTGCTTAACTTTGAGTTAGGCCCTAGAGGCACCATAGATTATTCTACACAGAACACATACAGTCTCCACAGAGGAGAAGACTTAGTTATAATGAGGGATTAAGCATAAGGAAGATTGATAGACCACACTAGAGGAAAAATATCTCTGACAGTAGATTTTTATATGCACATTAAGTGGAACCAGTTTAAATTAGAATGAGATATAGGAAAGATTTATATGAGTACAATTGTATGTTTAATAATATTTGTCAGATCACTCAAGGCAATAAATAATAATTTTTTCATTTGTTTTTTAATGTTTATTTTTCATAGTAATTGTATTAATTTCAGATTTATTTGTTTTAAACCTTTGTTTTGAGAAATTATCTCAGTATATAATTCAGGCCTGTTTTAATATTGAAGTCTTTCTGCTTCAGTATCTCACCTGTGCCAACATATCCAGCAAGATCTTGCTTTTAAGCTGGCACAGTGAAGCATTTGCATACAAACATGTCGGCAAATAATTCTCCCTAACTTCTGACCTGTGACAAGATCAGCATAGAATGACTCTTTCCCAGAGTTCAGCCTTGGAGATTCCATGAAAGCAAATGGGAAGTTGACAGACCTCAAAATATTAAATATTGAGGAAAACCTAGGAAGCCAGATGACACATTCCCTCTGCTCAGTTAGAAGAGGCCCAGAAATAGGAAGAAAGAACAAACACACTACTGATCATGTTTTCTGTTCCATTAAATGTATGATGCTATCCCTGTCTACCTGTCCATCACAAAGAATCATGAACAGAATAAAGAGGAGAGGGAGTTATTAGGTAACTGAGCTATTTGTCAGGATAAATAAGAAGATTAGAGTATCAGCACATGAGACTTGAATAATTTCTGTCTTCCATCCTTTATTTCCTTTCCAAAGTAAGACTTTATTAGAATTAATGAATGAACTCATTTACTATTCAGAATACAATTTCAACATAAAAAAATATTAGCACTGATACATGCTGACAGTAACATCTACAGTAGAATTGAAGAAGCAAATTCCATGTGTAATAGTTTAAAATGTCTTTAGCCAAAGAGACAATTGTCTTCAAAATGAGAAGTATAAAACAGCGATGAGGACACCAAATTATGGGAAGATATACTTGTTTATGGAATGTAACTATCACTATTTAAAAATCAATGCTCCTGTTTCCCAAAACAATCTATACATTCAAGCAATGGCTAAAAAAATACCAAATAACTAAAAAAGAAATCTTAAAATTTTTATTGAACAAAAATATCAAGGAAAAAATGCAAAAAGCAAATGTGATATTGAATACAAAGCAAGGGAGGACATGCTATACAATCTGACTTCAATATATCATCTCAAACTATAAGAAACTGAGCATGAGGGAATCAGTTTAAGTACAGACAGAGATCAATGATCTCTGAATGACATGACAGCAAGTTTAGGTGTAGAAACACATCTACAATTAAATGATACTTAATATCATTGCTTGGGAAAAGGACAGTGTATTCAGTAGTTGTGGGGAGACTATCTACATGTAGAAAAAGAATCTAGAGATCACCTCTCACCCTTTACCAGTATTACCACCACAAGCCCTTAAAATTGGTAGAGTTAAATGTGAATGCTTTAACTGTAAAACATGTAGAAGTAAATGTACAAGTGCTTTAGAATATCAGAATGACAATTTTTAAAAAGAAAATCTGCTTGAAATCAAGCAAAAATTGACAAATGGGATGATTAAAATGTCAAAGTCCATTAGGCAAGCCACAGATGAAAGAAGCAAATTATTTAATGGAAAAAAATCTGTGAAATATATACTTGATGAGAGTATAATATTCCCAATACATGAAGAACTCCAAACTCATCAACAGAAAGCACAAAAACAAAGAACTAAATGAACCCAATTTATTAAATAGTCTGAACTAAACACACACACACACACACATACACAATATTGTCAACAGCAAAGGAGATATACATTTCCTCTTCATTCTAGGGAATATACGGTTTCTGACTTCCCTACTCTACTATAAACCACTATGAATTTACTATAAAAAAGAATTCCAAGTGTTTTAACATCTTATGCATATGATAGTATCTTTTAGTTTATGCAAGAGTTCCATGAGGAAAGTTAAGCATGTAAATAGAAATACACAATTAGTTTGAAAACAGATATAAATTTTTTTCACTTAAATATATAAACACTATATACATAATATAAACTATATTAACAACAGTGCTTATGTCACAAGTAAAACATGTGATATTTTGTGATGGATTAGATCTCAAGTGTTTCCCAAATAATTGTTTAATGAAGATTTTTGACCCCAATGCTGCAGTTCTTAGAGGTAGGTCTTTTGGAAATTGATTGGATCGTGAAGTCTCTGATCTTATCAAGGATATTTAAAATAAGTCATGGAGTTTAGAAAATGGTAGTGCCTGAGGGAACTAGTGACAGAACAATGAATATATCACTGATGACAAGTCCTGATAGAGTATAGATTGTTCCCTTCTACTTAGTCCCAAGAAGAGAACAAATGTAGCCTCTATATCCTCCCGCCATGTTACCCTCTTCCTTCACATGATCAGAAACAATGAGGCCTCATGACCATAGTTTAAGTCTCTGAAGCATAAATCCAAATAAATCTTCTTTCATGATGTTATTTTTATCTTGAGCGTTTGTCAAAGCATTGGAAAGCTGACTAATATAGATTAAATAGATGGGAAAGTAGAATCCAAAATAAGATCTCTGAGACCCAGAAAATAGAAAATCCCTGTGAGCAGTATATGATAAATGGAACAATATTATTTTAAAATAATTGTTTATCTAGAATGTGATGTGCATTGCAAGCAGATCATTAAAAAAAAAGGAAGAAGGAATGAAGATGAATCATTTTAGATGAGCCCATGTTTGCATGGTTAACAATAAGATGCAAAGCCCAAAATAAGAAGTCTTAATGATACTCATTGTCATTCTTAGCTTTTCCTAATTTGACTTCATAATTGAGATGACCATTTGTGTTAATTTGCTTTGTTAAAAAGAAAATTACACTTCTAATCATTCTCTGTGTTGGAACAAAGTATATCCTAACTTTAGGGTCTTGTGGTCTAAAAATAAATAAGTAAAAAATAAATGTAGCTATAGAAGTGGTATTTTTATGGTATCATATTTCAAAGAGACGGTTCTAGATTACTAAGAGGAAGATTCCTGGTGTGAAAGTCACTGTGAGCCGTGCTTTCTTCTTGAAAAGATTTATATCCATTTCAAAGGACATAAAAATAACACATTGTCTCAAGTATTTCAAGATGGTGAGATGAGTCTTATCCCCTTTTATAACACAATGTTTTAATTTTGTTGAAAATTATTTTGACCCTTATATAGGTTATAATCTTAATTTAGCATATGCTGTGTACTTTGCAAAATGTTTTGGATTTCAACCATTTAGATGGTTGCAAATCTGCATTCAATGAACATATTTCTTTCTGGACAATGTGTACATCATATATTAATTACACAGTTACAGTTTTTGATATATTTTATCAACAGTTAAGAGAAAAAATGAACCTGAAGTTTTTTTGTGCTTTAACTATAAATAAAGAAAGCTATGCAGATTTAAATAGAGTGGTAAAAGGGAGTTATGGATGTAGATTGAGAATAGTTTCAAGATCAAGAAAATGTCTAAATGTGGGAAGAAGGAGACACATGTTCAGAGAGTGGAACAACAGTAATCAAGAATCAAGAAAAATGTTTTAGCCAAAAAAATGTTATGCCATATCATACTGCTGAACAGAAAATCACTAGAATAGTAAGAAAGGCATAAAAGAAGCCATATGTGACATTATGAACCTTTGTGTCATTTCAAAATGACTTAAAATAATGAATATTTTTTCACACCCTAAGGATACTTTTAAAAATGTCCAAAGAGTCAGGTGAGCTTTGAAGACATGAAATAATGAGCAACAGTATTAAAGAATTATTCCTGAAGTCCTCAAGATGAGAAAGGTAGACCACATCACTTGATAAAGTGCAATAGTATAGTAATGCCATTTATGGTAGTTTTATAAAATGACAAGTTGGAACATTAATTATCTGAATAAATGAACTAAATGCTAGTGGCATGTTCCTGGTTTATTCCTATTTCTCTTTAGATATATTAGAATTTAGACTTGAGAAAAGTGACGTATAGGTGAAATGTGAACAGATATGTCTAGAGGTCTTAGTTGTCTTTCTATTCTTGTGAAAAAACATCATACCAAAGCAACTCAGTTGGTTTGTTTTCCCTTACACTACCTTCCTATAGTACATCACAGAGGGAAGTCATAGCAGGAACTTAAGCAAGGAAGAACCTGGAGGCAAGAACTGAAGCCAAGCCTTGGAAGAATGGTGCTTTCTGGCTTGCTCCTCGTGGATTCTTCAACCTTTCTTACAAAATTCAGAACTATTTGCCCAGCAGCAACACCACACACAGCGGGATGGGCTCTCACATCAATCATAATGAAGAAATGTTTCATTTCTCTAATCCCAAATGATTGGGTTAAGTTGACATAAAACTAGCCAGCATACTGGGATGGTCTTTGAATGATAGTCTGTAAGTACTTAAACAACTTTTATCATTTAATGGCATTATACATATGATAAATAACAATGGTAAGGTATGAAAAATCATTTTTTCTCTTTTATGTAAGTTTTATAGTTTAAAGTTAAAGTGATCTATATTTTTGTAGTTTTCATAAAGTTCAAAGCTAATAAATTAAGTAACTTAATAACATTAAGTTCTAGAAATGTTATCAAGGATATTTTTTCATAACTTTTAAAGAAGCTGAAAAATACTTGGCAAAGCAGGACAGAATGAGAGCATAAGCATTTACTAAAGGCTGAAACTCAAAGCTGTCTACCACACATGTATGCATTAAGAATATTAACATGTATGTATGTATGTATATATATTCTATTCAAACTTTGACTGAAATACCTTTCTCAGCTTCAACATCAAATAGTACGATCTCTTCTAATTTATTCCTAGTATATATTATATTTTTTAAGATTGAAATATAAATTTATATAAGTTAATATATATTATATAAGGTTGTTCTGAAAAATAGAAATTGAAGTACATGAACAATGAATAGTCCATATAACTATACAAAAACAATGTAGTATTTGTTGAAGTTTTATTACACAAAAATTTAAAATGTCAAAGTACTCAAAGGAAGAAAACAATGAAAAACAACAAGCAAAAAAAAAAAAAAAAAACAAGGAACACCCCCACAAGATTAACTCATAATTATTTTCAGTAGTGTTTCCTTAGGATAGTCCTTTATCCTGAGCAAAAACTTTTATCTTAAAATAAAGACTTCAAATCTATCTTATACAGAGTAAGATAATTCAGAATGAGAAATGTTTTTAAAGATGAGATTGGCCTTAGACTAGAGAGAGCTCAAAGGGATTTCTCTCACGTTGACACTGCCCAACATTCAAATGGCTATCCTAGCTAAGACTGGGCTTTAGTATTCAAATAGCAATATGTTTCCATGATGGAAATTTTTAAATTAGCAAATGAGAAACAATAACAATGAAATCTGAAGCAACTTCATTGGCTGAGGGAAGAAGACTCATGCTACCATTGTCCTTCCCTGAGCTGCATTCCACAGAGTCATGAAATGTTTCCCCACTGCAAGTGTACTTGAGCAGCAATTGATAAATACTCACGCTCCAAATACAAACATATCATGCAAAATCTTGAGGATTAAGAACTGGGTATGCATTAACCTTCTGTTATGCTACAATTTGAAAAAGATCATGTTCTTTCCCTAACTCACTAATTCACCTATGTATTCATAAACTACATGTCAAATAACAGAAAACATAAAGAAAAAATAGTGTATTTTAGTTATGTTATATTTTCATTTAAGATAATAATGTTTCCATTATCATTTATAAAATTTTAAGTACATACAGATTATTATAAAATCTGAGTCAGCTTTCAGATTCTACATACCCTTTTTTATACCATATATCAAAGCTATAACATAAAAGAAAAGCATAAGCATACTCAAATATGTGTAGCCTGTCCCATGATTAATCAATACATGCTTTCTGTGACTGATGGAGCTATTTTGAGGGTCTTGTAATCCCCATGTAACCCTGGCCACAAGATATTCCTGGCAGACTTGGAGGTCTTGCTCTGTTCATCATCAGGAATAGTGTGCTCAGTAGAGTGACTGTGGTTTTGTATGAGTTGCATTGTTTCCTCAAACAGCACTTCCATTAAAGATTTGGTCTATGTAACTTTGCCCTGCTGTAAACTGTTTTTTTAATGTAACTATCAATAGATATGTTTTAGGGAAGCAGTGCTTGGTCCATCTCTTGAAGGCTGCACTTTTCCTGCCCTTCTAGTTGAAGCTTAGCATCCAGAGGCTGCTCTCCTAATGTGATCATCTTTGTGATAAATAACATTGACAAATATGAAATTGGTTATATTTACTTGTAGATTTGCCTTGCTTAATATCTATATCTCCTAAGCTTCCTTAAAGATAGTATAGTTTCATAAAAAAATTGCCAATGAAAATGATCTAGCACATTTAGGGAGGAAGTTTAAGCAATTATTCCTTTCATTTCTCTCATGTTGAAGGAAATTAAATTTCCGAAGGTCAGTATAAGCTGGCAAAATATGCTCTATGTTCCGTATCAATTCAGGTTTTGGTTTTATAAAGTTACACTAGAGCAAAGCCGTGACCATTCCATCAGTTCTAGGTGCCTTCAAGCTGCATTGACTGAGCTGAGTAGCTGTGACAGAGCCAATATGGCTGTGAACCTCAATTATTTACTTCTTTTTCCTTTGACAGGAAATATTTTCTGAGGCCCTACTCCAGAGACACGCTCACTTCAATCACAAGAGAAATGTTTAGAAGTGATTAATGTTCAGAGTAGTATTTCATAGTCTCTTCCTTCTTTTAATAACCTACTCAGGTGAATTCCTGGGGACCCTAAAATCTACTTACATCTAAGCCTGGATAAGGATTAGTTGAATGAAATAATGAGGGATGGAATGATAAATAAATGCAATTAAAAAAATAAAAATAGGTTCGCTTGTCTCCATCAGTGCCACCTAAACATCAGTATCCCCAATAGGTATTTAATCTTTTATTTGACTGTTTATTGCTATGGTTTAGGTGGAGTGCTGATCAATGAATTAAGCCAATTATTTGAACATGCTTTCTGCCTTTTCTAGCTGGAGAAACTGGGGCTCTAGTTAATGATAAGCCACAAATTTCAGTCCAGTACTCTGACATTTATCTATAGTGTGCAGTAGGGACTTGCTTTTGGTCTATTACATTTTCCTCTTTATTTTTACTTTTTTAAATTTCTGTTTGAGCATGACTTTCCTGGTACCTCTTCTGACCAACAGAAAATCTTTCTGGATATGTCTTGGCTCTTTCAAGTAGGAAAGAGGGCTCTGACCCTTGGGTTTTGTGAGTGTGAGAATCTCCATTCTTATTTTTGTTTTGCCACCACAGTATTCAGATTGATCCTCTCTGCTCTCATGATTTACATCCCCATAATCCAAGCTAAGAAAGACTTTCATTTGTATTTGCATTTTTATGTATTTTTGATTAAAATATAATTACACTACTTTCCGTCTTCCTTTTCCTCCTTCTCTACCCTTCTATGTACCCTCCCTAAGCACCCCCATGTCTTTCCCTGCTCTCAAATTGATTATTTTTATTCGATTGTAAGAATTACATACATGAAAATAATAAATATATACACATGTATAAATATAGTCTGAGACTGTTTCTGTGTTTATATATCTATGGTTTCAGCTCTGACTATATGGGAAAACCAATAAGAAGGCCCATGCCTAGGAGACGGCATTTCTCAATCACTCAGTTGTTCTTAGGTGCCTATATTTTTTTGTCTATAGGTGGAGCACTGGAAAATTGTCCAACTTTCATGTTAACCATTAACATGTGTATTGATACTGTCATTGTTTTAGTATTGTTTATGAAGCTATTTCTATGAGAGACTGTTGTATAGAACACTTCCTGTTATGCTTCCTCTTTAAAAACTTTTTTTCTAATTTAAACAGTTCAGATGCAGACCATTATAGTTTCCAATACTACTTACTAATCACCATTTTAAAGCTCACTCATGAGCTTTTCCTTCTTCTATGTTGAAATCAGAACTGAGAGACATTCTTCTTCTTTTTTTTTTGTATTTACTTCTACCTTCCTCTACTTCCTCATTAGACAGTTCTTCCTATGGTTTTGGATAGCAGACAGTTCTATTTAAAATAAATCTTATTTTTGCTGTCTTCTGCTCACACTCTGCCAAATGGAAGAAATACTAAGCCAACAATCCACCTCATGTTCCCCACTTTACACTTTCTTGCCAAATCCCAGGCTGTTTCATGGGATATGATCTACAGTCTCATTTCCATTGTAATTATTACCTGACACAGGCAACTCAACTCAGCCTCAGTTGCAAGCCTTATTACTCATAAGAAAGGTTATAAAATTGTCAATACAGACATATCACAATCTTATTAAACATAATATATTCTCTAATCCATCAACTATTTAGAATATGGCTTCAAATCCAACATCTGTTCATTATAAAAGAATAGAGAGATTTGGGATGCGAAGGACATATCTCAAAACAATAAAACAATACAAAACAGTATATAGCAAGCCCGTGGCCAACATTAACTTAATCAGGAGCATTTCAAGATTGTTCACTTTCTGCACACCTATCCAATATACTATTTGAAGTTGTAGTTAGAGCAATAGGACAACTGAAGGAGATCAAGATGATACAAATTGAAAAGTAAGAAATCGAAGTATCTTTATTTACAGATAAATATCTCATAGATATTTATGAGAGTATAGATAAGAGACCCCAAAAAATTCCACTAGAAAAATAGGACAGCTGAGAAACTCTCTTCGCAAAGTATCAGGATACAAGATTAGTTCACAAAAATCAGTAGCCCTCCTATATACAAATGACAAACAGTCTGAAAAAGAAATATAGAAACAGCACTATTTACAATAGCCTCAAGTATAAAATAATGTGAAATATTTTGAAGTATCTCTAACAAAGCAAGTAAAAGACAGATGTGATAAAAACCTTTGAGTCTTTGAAGAAAGAAATTGAAGAAAATATCAGAAGAATCAGAAAAGGGAAAGATCTCTCATGCTCATTGATTGGGAGAATTAACATAGTGAAAATGTCCACCCTACCAATCTTCAGATTCAAAGCTTTTCCCTTCAAAATTCCAACACAATTCTTCACAGAACTTGAAAAGACAAGTTTCAGCTTTATTTGGAAGCACACAAAATCTAGCGTAGCTAAAACAATCTAGAATAATCAAAGAACTGCTCAAGATGGCACCATCCTTGAATAATAAAAGCAGTATCATACTGGCACAAAACCAAACTCATTGATTATGAAACAAAATTGAATATGCAAATGTAAACCCATACATCTATGGAAACCTGCTTTTTGATAAAGAGCCCAGAAACACACACTGGAAAAAACAAACAAACAAACAACAACAACCTCTTCAACAAATGTTTCAGATAAAACTTGATGACGCACGCAGAAGAATCCAAATAGATCTATATTTATTACCCTGCACAAAACCCAAAGATTGTAGTGAAAGTTACCTTTGTCCTAAGCTCTGAAAAGAAGTGCTTTGTTTCATTTTTTAGTAGATCTATAGGAAGTTTCAGAGAACTCCATCTCCTACATGTGCTGGCTAGTATCTGTCAGTTCAACATAGCCAGAGTAATGGGGCAAGAGTGAATAGCACCTGAGGAATGTTTCCATCAAATTAACTTGTGAGCATGATTATAAAGAAATTTTTAAATGATTTTTATTTTTAATTTTTAATGATTGAAAGTTTTAATTTTAATTTTAAATTTTTAATGATTGATATGTAGGTAGCACTGTTTAATGGAGCCTGGATGATTAAGAAAGAACACACCTCTGAAATGACTCACAAAGCCTTTATAGATGGAGTTCTCTGAAACTTCCTATAGATCTACTAAAAAATGAAACAAAGCACTTCTTTTCAGAGCTTAGGACAAAGGTAACTTTCACTACAATCTTTGATAAAAAGACACCTGCCAGATTTCAGGGAAAAGGGCCGTGAAAACATGAATCAGATAGAAAAAGGATTACAAAACCCAGTGGCTCAATGAATCTTCTCTGAGGGCTTTTAAAATCTGCTTGCAGATGCTTCTATGTTCACTGGAGAAAACAGTAACCTCAGTGAATGTGCACCCCATTCCATTATGATGGAAACTACACCATCTACTGCAGCCTTGCTTTGTGGCATCTCACAATGCTCAACGCAATTTCTTAGAGTAGGTAGATCATCTATGTGGGGCAATTACTTACTTTTTATCATGATTTACCCCTTTCAAATTCTTCTCTCTGTCCCTGGGCTTCAAGATATGTAACTTCATTTTCTTTAGTTATACTATTAGGCCATGGCCTATTTTCAAATTGAAATGTAAGAATTTCATTTTTATCAAAGGCAGCTATATTGTTAGTGTAAGCTCTGGAGTATCTTCTGATATATTACATTACACTGTACTTTGAATATTTCAATGTATATGTAATATCCAATAGATTTTCTGTAGTATCTTGATAGATATGGAAGGACGTGTCTATATAAATAAAGAGTAGTGATAGGTAGATTGATTGATAGATAGGTAGATAAGAGCTAGATATGTCCCACGATTTGGTGTCTAGATAGGTGTCAGCAGCCTAGTTTTGCTACTTTCTTCTCTTTCTAAGCTAAGTTTAGCTGTTAGGTGGTGCCATGACCATCAACGTTCTAAACCTTTTCCACTCTGAATGTCCACAATTATTCTTGCAAAGTCAAATATCATTTGCTGGAATCTATTCTCACATCCTAGAAAAGGTTTAGGTAAGATTTGAGTGTAAAAGGTTTTAAAGATCATATAGAAAAAAATGATGTCACTTCAGACCATTGATCGTATACCTCTTATCTCTATGAAGATAGTAGCTATATTTTGTGTTCTTTACATTTTTAAATGGCATGCAACATGAGGGGATTTTAAAATAGAACATCAATTAAAAATGATAAGACAGCATCTGAACTTTTAAAAGAATTTTCATTCTTACTGGAGGAGTGATACTTGTGTAGCAAGGTCATATGGATGATAAAAACCACATACATTTTAATACCACTTTGCAGCTGAAATATCTTTTCACCCACTTCTTCAATGTGTGGATTTTGTTTGGTGGAGGTGAAAAATAGCTGAAAATTAATCTTGGTTCTTAACAATATTACATCATTTTATTATTATATTTTTCCACTGATATTATTGTAAACTCCAGGAGCCCCAGCCCTAATATTTTGTAGTTCCTTTTTAAAAATCATTAAATTTAAAACATTCTCTATTGCACAGAGAAGGGTAGTGTTTTGTGATAATTTAAACATTCATTTCTGAATGCAGGAATTATGAAACTTAGGAAGATAATGAAACATATAAGCCTTAGAACCTCACAAAGGTTATAAGCTTTCAATCACAATTACAATCACAAGGTTATAACTCAAGGTTATAAAAGTAGTAAAGGACACTTAAGAAAGAGACTCCAGAGGGGCTGCGTGCAGAAAGTTAAGTCTGCAGTTTAAAGAATTCAGCTTTCTTGAATCATTGTCCATGATTGCTTGGATACTTAGGTATTGTAGCTGCTTTTAAATCACTCATTTTCTTTGAGGTGATCCCTCAGCTGTGGTCATCAAGAAACCCCCAAATACCTAAAGGTATATAAGCTAGTTCTCAGTAGAATTGCTATTTTGATCTGTTGATGGTACTCTATGGACTCACACCTATCTTAGTAAAAGCCATGTATCACTTATATTCATACTTCCCAACAGAAATGGTATAAATGTTTCTCAGATTAAAAGTTCACCTCAGTTGCAACCTTAACTCCAACAGCTTTTCAGAGATTCAAGAAATAATGAGACAGGTAGAGGATCCTAAGACAAACAAGCTAATAACAATACTGTACTCAGACAACCTGGCAACCTTTACTTTTCTCTTTCATGTCTACTGTTCTCCTTCTTCACCCACATCATTCCCCTCTAGTACCACCTTTCCTCTCCCATGACTCTCCTCATGAAATGTTAACCATCAAAATTTTACATTGAACTCACTCTTCCCTTCCTTCCTAAGAACTGTTCATCCTTTAACAACATCTCTATCCCTCAAAGGGCCATAGAATCCATAACACTCTTTACCTTCAGGCAGTACCTCACAAACTAACTTTTGATTTTTGAGTGTTACTTTTCCTTTGAAAGCTCTTGCTTTACTCTTAATCTTAAATCTAGTCTAAGACTTAAAAGCATTCCTTATATTGACCCTAAGGTCAATTTTACTTTTTATTATAGTCTTTTGAGAGAATTTCATTAAATCTGAATACTTTTCCAAAAATTGTAACATCTCTCTGGTAATATAACTAAGGTCTATTTCACCAGTATACAACATTGTAATAATATCTACTTTCCTGATTATATACATACCTACAATATTTCTACAGGATATGATAGATAATATTGTTGACTTCTCAAGTAAATCAAATAGATCCAGTGATTCTAAAAATAAGTTTTACCTGGTGTGTTTGAGATTGTCAGTTTATATGCGAAAACATGATCCTTTTTTTCTTCCCAAATGGATGAGACAGTATCACTATCAAAAAAGCTCATAAGAATTCCAAGAGGCAGCCATGGTGTGATTATCTCCAAGACCCTGGATAGTCCCTAATGAGGCATAATTTATTTGTGGCAGCTATGTTTATTACTGTCTGTCTTTTTCTTGAACTGGGCCATTTCGTCTGGCAAATTTAATTAATTCTTTGCAAGCTTTTAACCAGACTGCCTTCTTTCCTCTATTGATTACTCTATTATACTTGCTTTAAATTTTTAGGTACTTGATGAGAAGAAAGATCTACAAAAGCATGTTAGGACAGAAAATTTACCATCTAATCCCAGCCAGCAAATGAGGCTATGAAATTCCTTTCTCACCATTTTCTCAAAAAGCCTAAAGATAAAAGTCTAAAAAATATAAGGAAGAAAAATCTTGACTGCTACAGCTGATCACAGACAGTGTGAGTAATCATTCTGCCAGAAGCCACAACTATATAAGCCATTAGATAATTTAATAGAATCTCTTTACCTTCCAGGAAATATCCAAGATTGTGCATAATAAAACCAAAATGATTAATAACCCCAATTAAGAAATATAGACTCTCCAGTCAAAGGTTATTCCTCCCCAATCATTTGGAATTGCAAATGATTCTGGATTCTTTAGGGACACTTGAACAGATAGGTCTAAGAGTGTGTTACAATGTGCTTGTAGTATCTTCCCCAATATTTATGAAAACATCAAAATGCATACCATGCAGAATGCTTTGTCTCATGACTAGTTATATTTTCATTCTCCCATTTGAGTTAAGAATAATTCAAGTTCAGTCTTTACAAATTTCACCTGTCAACACTGACCACGGATCTTGAATTTTCTGTTTTTTTTTTAATAATACTTATTTTAATCATTTGAGTTCCATCCAATATATCTCAATAACAATTCTCTTCCCATTCCTTCCTGTTCCACCCTCCCACCACTGTGTCCACAAAATAAATAAATAAATAGATAAAAGAAAATTAAGTTGTGCTTATTTGGAAGGAGCATGGATCACAGGCATTGCCATGATCTTCAGAGGCAGAAGGCTGTTCTGATCATTGACAGTCACCTGGCCTATACTAACCAGAGATGAAGTATGACAAGATCAAACTGAAGTTGGGCTTCACTGCAAAAACCCAGACATCAAACAGGATCCCTGGTATCCTGCAATCACAGGGGCATTCTGCAGGACCCCAATATCCCACAGGGACCAGGGCCTCCCTTAGGCACCCAGACAACCCCCAGGTACCCAGACATCCCTCAGGCACCAGGGAATCCCATATGTGCCCAGATCTCCCACAGACACCAGGACATCCTGTAGGCATCCAGGCATCTTTCAGACAAATGGACATCACAAAGTCACCCAGATGTCATGCAGGCATCCAAACATCCAGTAGGCACCAAATTCCTGCAGTCGCCCCAGCATCCCATAAACTCCTGGGCATCCCAGAGGTGCCCAGATGTACATAGGCACTAAGATATCACATAGGCACCTGGTCATCCAACAGTTACCAAGGCCTTCCATAGGCACCAGAATATCCCAGAGCCATCAGGAACTCCTACAGGCACCCAGATATTCCATAGGCGTTTGGGCTTTCCTCAAGAGCAAAAGTATCCTGAGAGACCAAGGTCTTCTTCAGCCTCCTGGATATTCCACAGACACCTGAATTCACCACAGGTGTCTGAACTGCCTATAGGCACCTGGACATTCCATAGGCACCCAGCTATCTCTCAAGCATCAGAACCTCCCACAGGCACCAGAGAATCCCAAAGGTGCCTAGGCATCACACAGGAACTCAACCAATCCACAGACATCCAGATATCATACAGGTACCCAGGCTTTCCACTGGCATTCACAGGCATCTGGCCATCCCAAAGACACCCAGAATCCCATAAGCACCAGAGCCTTCTGCATGCACCAAGTCATCATGCAGATGCCTGGACAACCAACAGGCATCTTTTCATCCTGCAGACACCTGGATATCTTTTGGAAAGCACACAGACATTACTCAGGCACTCAGACATTGCATAAGCACTCAGTCATCCCTCATGCACCTAGAAATCACTCAGGAACCCAGATATCTGGGAAGCATCACAGCCTCCCACAGGAGGCCTAGACATCAAACAAGCTCCAAGCCATCCCACAGGTGTCCAAATATCCCACAAGCACCTTGGGGCACCAGCACATTCTACAGAGAGACATCCCATGGGGAGCAGGGTCTTCCAAAGAAGTCCAGGAATCACAAGGCACTCAGCCAACTCACAGACACCTGGACAGCTCATAGGCACCCAATCTTTCCACTGGCATCTACTCATCCCACAAGCACCTGAACATACCACTGGCACTACAGGTCTTCCACAGGTGTCAGGGTATCCTACAGTACTCAGACATCCATCAAACATCAGGACATCCCCCAGGTTCCTGGGCCTTCTGCAGATGCCTAGGAATCATCCAGGAACTGGGCCAACTCACAGATACCAGGGCACATTGCAAACAACCAGACATCTATTAGACACATGGACATCACACAGGCATCCAGACATCACAGAGGCACCCAGACTTCTGGCTGGCACCAGGACTTCCCACAGAACTTAGGGCATCCTGTAGGTTCCCAGACATTCCATAGGCACCAGGGCCTCTGTCAGGCACCAGGGAATCCTGCAGATACTGCATCACAGAGGCACCAGGCATTCTGCAGATGCTTGGACATCAAACAAGCAATCATTCTTCCTACAGGCTTCTAGACAGCTTACAGATAGCCAGTGATCTTTCTGTCATCCAAACGTCTTCATCTCCTGGTTCTTCTTCTGGTGGCTGGTTTTCCTGCATGAACTTAGACATCCTGAAAGTTCCCCTGCATCCCTTGGGCACTGGACATCCTAAAGGTTCCCAGGCACCATGCCGGGTACCATACTTCAGGAGGGCACCTAGACATCACCCAGAGCCTCAGACTGCCCGCCAGAGTAAGAGCTGCACAAATCCAGGGGCTAGTATTAGACAAACTCTGGCAATGTCAGCAATGCAGATGGAACTCTGAATGTCATGGTCCACATAAACATCCTGAGACTTCAAATATATCCCACCAAAAGGAAGAGGGTCAACTCCACCTGTGGAATATTCTTCAGCTAGAACATCATGCTGATGTTCAGAATAAGGGTGCACCTGTGATTTTGCAGCTTGATCTGGGGTCAGGAGAGATTCCCCAGTAGCTAGGCCCCAACCCAATCCCAGTATCATTTGTCCATCCTGCCACTTTGGCCTTTAAAGGAGCCTGCAGTCTTCTGGCATCACTGCAGTCTGTGCATTTCACCATCCCATCAGAGAGGGCAATCTGAGCAGTAGCCATACCCATAGGAGTAGTGGTTTGACTTTAGTATAGCAGGCAGTGAAGTGGCCATGTGGGTCCAGGGGTAGCCCAAAGGCTGTTTCCCTGTTCAGAGATGTTGCTCAGAAGAGACATTCCCCATCTAGGATATCTTGCTGATTACTCTGGTTTAGATCAATCCTATGGTTTGGTACCATGCCTGTGGGACTCAGACTCCAGATTGATGGACCCTGCCACACTCTTGGCATTGTTTATTCTGCTACCTCAGGCCTTGTGCTTGAAGCCCACATCCTGGAGTCCATGCTCTTCCCCAACTCATCAGGGACAACAGTAGGAGTGGCAGCTGCAACCAGGAGACCAGTGAGTCTGGTCTGATGGTCCCTGAGAACTGGTTCCCCATCTTCCCTGGTTGCTTTGCCATGTTTGCTACTGCCTCGAGTCATGTGTTTGTTAGCATTGCTCATCAAAGTTACCTGACCTACAAGAGCCCCTAGCTCTGTGTCACTTTATCCAGAATTCTTTTGTTCATCATCTTGGTCATGCCAGTGCCACAACTGTGATTCAGTTCAGATTCTCTGCCTGCAGCAGGATGGGTGAAGGATTAGTGGCCTCTGTCTCCCAGGAAGACCCTGAATCTGATCTTCTATATCTCTGCTGTGTGTCTTGCTATATTACACCATCTTTCTTCTTTCCCTTCATGGCAAGTTGTTTTTCCAGATTTATTGTCTTTCCAACTACATTTAGTTCTCAAAATGTTCTCCAATTACTTGTTTTCAGAGCGGGGGGTCCAGAGGTGACTGTATTTGTAGGGCAGAAGGGCAGGAGGCCAGAGCCCTATCAAACTTCACTGTCTGGCCTGCCACCATCTTGGAACCTCCAGATCTTGGTTTTGATCATGTGTTCATTTTCTAATAGCCACTATTGTAATTTTACTATTAGATGTTTACTATTATCTTTATATGTCTGATCACTAAGATCCTACATTTTTCACTGTCTTACATGTGGCACAACTGGTATTGTAGGGTCAGAGTTTGGTACAGGGAGGGGACCCATTCCTGACAGCCACCATTTATACCAGCATGAACCTAGCAGTGACACTTATTCCAACACTAATGAATTTACAAGCCTTTGTCTCACAAATACAGAAAATACTGATAAAGTATTCATAATTGTCACTCCACACTCTTTCTTTGTTTCCATCAATCATTAGCTTTATCTCCTTCTTTCATGCCCTAGAGTTTGTCATGTTTCTAAGTATTCTAAGTATGGCCAATGACAATGTAACAAACATACATATAAAACAAAAACAACAACAAAAAAAGAAAACGCAAAACTGATCTCTTTAATAACTTTTTCTGTAAATGGGTTGACAAAGGAAGACTTGTTTCTCGTCAAATCCTAGTTATCTTTTAATCCGAGCATGCTAGTCCAATTTAAAAAGATGATGCTATGTTTTAAACTTCCTGTTGGATTTTGTGACATGTGTAGCTTTCAGAGATTACACTGTTCTTCTTATAGTGTTAATATTCCTCCTGAATGAAACTTTTCTCCCATATATTTTGATATGTTTATGTTTGACAGTGCTATTCCTACAAATTTATAACCCTGAAAATAATCAATAGAAACATGTTAGTATGGTTAAAAATGTTAATACTTAAGAAGAAAAGAAATATTAGGTCATGATTCATCTATCTATAAAAGGAGATGATAAATAAAATATGATACATGCATGAATTCAAGAGCAAAATATTTTGAATATATATCATTAAGGGAAGATTTATAGGTATAGATTCACCAGATGCAGCCCTGGTTCATTTTGGCCTCTCTACAGTCTGATCTTAAGCCAGGAACTGGAAGGCTAAAGCCTATACACAATCTAGAACATTTAAACTTCCATACAATATAAAACATTTAAGCCTCTGAGACTTATTACTGACTTAACCACTCTGACTAGCTCCATCTGAACACTGACTCTTCTGATTCAACTCAACTCACTCGTTCTGGCTCCAAGTCTTCTCCAAGCTACCTGGTCCAAACTGACCTTATGAGCCAACTTATTGTTTCTCACCAAACTCTTTTGACTTTGGCAGATTCTGGCTGACTCTCTAACTTCCTCAAACTGAACTGTTCTTCTCAGCTTCAAACTGACTCACTCTTCCTATATGATACTGACTTCTGTCAATCTGCCTCTTTGTCTCTGTGTCTCTCCCTGTGCTCTCATTGCTCCATATTGTACAGTAGGAAATTCCTACTGTATGAAGTGGATGGGACTTTTATGGTGTGGTTTTTTTAGGGTTATTGGATACTGCAGGCTTCTTTTGCACATGCTGTCCCTTACATGCAGTTCTTCACATAATTCCACATAGAATATCTTAAATCTGTACCCAAAGACATACATTTTGTTGTATAATAATGAGTCACAGATCACATTCAAATACTCTTGAGTTTCTGCTGGTGTCTCCAGCCAGTTCAAGTTAGCCTCATCTATGGATTGCCAGCCTTTCTCCTTGCAAAATATTTTTCTCATGTTCTATTTTGATTCCTACTTCAGCTTCCACCTTTCTCTGATGCTTTATGACAGTCACTGCTTCTACAAATTACAATTCCCACTTATACTGAATATTTGGTTGTTTATATGTCACACTAACAGCTAAATGAAAAAAAATGTGTAGATTTATAATGAACATGAAAAGAAAACACTGAAAAGAATTTGCTTGTTTATGAAAGGATATAAATATTCTAAAGAAAGAAAAGCTGCAAAAGTGGTAAGGTCCTGATATTTTTCCTTTTTTTTTTTTTTACCACATTAAAAAGACAAAGTCACTAATGAAGATACCCTTCCTAGATTTCCTGTATCCTATATTTCACAATATCAATGAGGACTTGAGTTTGAATCCCTCACCTAGTGAATGACTCAAACTTTTATTTCAAAGATGTATATCTTGAAATGTTATGCCTACATCCCTTTGCCATTATATTTTCCCATTATTATTGAATTTGAAAGTACTAAAAGGGCCCCAGAGAATAGTCTAAATTGAAGAAGAAAAGTGAGTGAATATAATCAAAGTACATGTTATGCTTGTATGAAATTCTCAATGAATTTGTAAAAAATGTTATATTAAAAAAGAATACAAATATAGTGTCACAAAATAAATGTTTAAAAAAACATGACTTTATAGAGTCAAACAGTAGTTTGATCCAACACAAGAGAAATACATGACCAGTAAAATGAACTCTATGCTTGGAACTGATAGGCTATAGATTAATAGCCAATATTAGGTATTACAAGCAGCAATGGCAAATACTCTCAATAGAAAAATGGCACAGAATACCTTGGTGTTAGTTGAATAGATCTTCATAGCAATGTTCAAAATAAAGGCAAGCATTGTTAATGTTAGGAAAGTTATAGAATCTGAGAGATATCAAATGGATATGCTAAGCCAGAAATTATCATTGAAATTCCTTTTCACTAAACTTAAAACTTAAATTAAGAACTTAATGAGTTGAGTTAGTATTTAAAAAAAAATAATGTCATACTAGGCTACATAGAAGAAAATTTTTCTTAAGAACAATGTGCAGTGAAAAAATGAACACATTTAAAAAATTCCCCCATAAGATAAAAAAGCATGAGTTAGAAAAAAAATCCAAGATATTTAAAGTCATACTCATTTGCCATTTACATATATGATTTAAGCTAATGGTTTAAGAATCATATTGAATTATGAATGAGATAAACACAAACAAACCACAAATGGAGTTGCATAATAATGTTTGGAATATGTAAAAGCAATAAAAATAAATTTAAAGTGGATAATAGGAAGACATCTGCATAGGAGTAAGATGAAGTTCAAAGAAAGATATTCACCTGAAAAATTATGATCTGGGCAATAATGAAATAAAGCTTTAAAATATGAATCTCTCCAAGAAAGAACATAATGCTTCACAAAATTGTTTTTAAAACTAAAAGTACAATTAAATAGCAATCAAAAAACCAAATAAAGACAACCTTGAGAATGTATTTCTATTAGACTTTGAATAAAACTTTGCTAAAATAGTTAAAGGCAACATGGTAAAGACAGAAAAAATGTATATTAGAGATGATAAATATATGAAATTATTAAAAGTGTAGTAATATATTATGAGTTTAATATGTAGGTAGTACTTCTAAAACCTGATTTACCCCATTATAAGTTTTGTAATAACTAGAAAAACACATGACATAACTTTTTCACCTGTTTAATCAGAATCACTATATACATGACCAAAATTCTCAGGATAATCCTTAGAAATTGAACCCAACATTCATCTTAGTTTTCTACATAGGAATTTTATTAACATTCTTCATAAATTAGTTCAACCTAACAGAAGATCAACCAATTGAGGTGATATCACCATAAAAATAGGATGTGGTTAACCTGTAGATATTAAAAATGAATATTCTGAGAGAGCTTCCCCAATATTGAATATATTCTGAGAAGGTACTACTGAAAATATAGACAAACAGAATTTTCTAGAAATTTCAGAAGCATCAAAAATAAAGGTGGATGCTTATAATTATGATCTATGAATGCCAATAGTCTAATGAGCATCTACAACAGAAACTGGATATATCTTTTGAAGCTAAGACTTTACAATACCAAAGACAAATAATGTAATAGTAAAATTCCCATTAATAACCTGTTTAACTTATAAGACTTTCTTTAGAGAGCTTTGATACAACACAGAGTCATTTCAATAAACGTATATAATGTATAAGATATACATAAAAACTGAATTCATGCTAGACAGAAAATTATTGATGATAAAAATAAATCTACATTACTAATACCTGAATAATGAAGATACAAACAAAAATTAAATGATTATAATTATGATATCAAACACATTATGATAAATATGTGCATTTATTGAAAAATGAAAATTTAGATTTTAAAAGAGAAATTTATAGTTGATAGCAACAACATTTCATATATGAAATGAAATAACAACTAGAATGTATAAACAGAAGATGTAATAGAAAACATATGAAGACAGGCCAATAGAAAATATTCACTAAAATATGAAAAACTAGACTGATGAAATAGTCCACAGGATAAAGGCACTTGCTGTCAAGCCTTTTAAGCCAAGTTCAATCCCCAGAACCCTCTTGGTGAGAATAGAACATTGACTCTAACAAGTTGTCCTGAAATCTCAATAAACACACACACACAAATACATACACACACATACACACACACACACACACACACACACACACACACACACACACACACACACACAAATGAAGAATGATGAAAAATGAAACAAAAATATATAACAAATAATTTTAAAAAGTTTGTGAAAGGTAAAATAACCACTTTTTACTGTTTGTCAAAGAACAAACATGACAAATCACACATATTTGGAATACCAGAAATAAATGAGAGGCACTATTTACATAAATAGTGGTTATAAATTTTCAAAGATGAAAGCTATCAAACTTTATTATATTCAAAGAACTGTGAACATCTTAAATATGAAGGAAGCTGCTAGAACAATAACAGTCAAGCTACAAAAATAAGAAAAAAATAAAAGCTGTTTATGAATAAAATTCACATTACATTGAGTTGTATGATAATGCATTGGGATATGAATGTTCATCATAATTGGAGAAACATGAGAAAATAAATTGCTACATTTTGGTTGTTGAACTCAAGACAAAAGATCGTGTGAATTCAAGACAAAAGCTATAAATATACTAAGCAGAATAACATTACCAGCAAAATAACATCTGTTGCTAGTAGTGCTATCATAAACTGTTATAAACAGTTAGAAATATAAACTGCAAAATAGTTCTGGATATGGAAGCAAAATGAATGAAATTAAGTGAAAAAAATTTAAAGATAATGTACAAATAAGTGGGTGATACTAATTTCTTAGTTTCACTGTATTTTGTGAAAATACCAAGAATGTTCAATTTTGAGATAATGAATACATGAATTTGTTAGGTGCTGGTTTATATTATTGGGCCAATGATTTAAGCTAGAATATCTCTGTTGATTTTTCTAGAATAAAGGGTAGGAGTTTTGGCTGGTCTTTGTTGAATTCTAGAATATGTTCTTTCATAAAAACCAGGACATCTGTTTTTACAATCATATTAATTAAGCCCTACTGTATTACAGAGAATGGAGAATGTGCTAAAGAGTTGCAGAATGTATTGGGCAGAAGTAAAATAGGTTTTAGATTATTTCATTAACATATTATTTTTCTCTAAGACATAGATGAAAATCAAGAGAAATTAATAGATTATTAGGTAAATTGTGTCACAAAAGAATGCTTTTGTAATCAGTTTTCTTTTCTATATTGGAGACTGGTCAACAATAAAAGCTCCTACATAAAATTATTACATAAGAAATCTTTGGAAAAGGCTATTCCCAGTAGTCTAAATGATTTCTGATTTAATAATTATGCCCATGCAAATAAAGATATTATTGTGTATATGCAATACTAACAAGATGGAATTAAATACCTGTATTCACCTTTATAGAAATAAAGCTAGCAGATAAAATTTCCAAGCCACTCTGTTTATATGTAACTCTTTCCAGGGCAAGGATATTTTCCATTCTTCTTCATGAAGATTTCATTTAATATTAAGTTTTCAACAAAGTAAATGTCTAATTCTTGTATTATCAACCTTCTTTTTAATTTAATAACTGTTGATTCACAGATGATTCCCCAAAGATCATTTATATGTAGTTGAAGCAAGAAATATATAAAATGTCTATTAATCTCAAGAGAGTTGATCATCTTTGATTGATTCTCTAGAACAGTATGAACATAAACAATAAAATCTAATGCAAAAAATACTATTTACAAATGACTGGAAGTATAATTTTAATTTTTTTCTCATAGCTTCATGTATCAAAGAAAGCAATTGTAATTCAATATTTAAAATAAAATCAATGTTTATTTAACAGTAGAGAGTTTTGCTTGCAATGAGGTGTTTCTACACAGAAAACAATGAACATCTTATGTGGAAAACAATTTATGAGATGTTTTTGGGCTTCAGAAAGTGATCAAATTTAGGCACTGGGTATCTTTCAATCTCAATTATACAACTGTGGCTTCAACAGTCAGAGTATAGAGCAGTATCAGACTTTTGAAGTTCTTGTTGTTTAATTCAGAAAAGTTTTAAGTCCATGTTGGAAATTTGTTGTTACTAAGTCAACATTTGAAATGCAGATTTACTATCTGTATTTTTTATATACTTATTGACAATAGTATCAGAAAAAAAGAAATAGTTAGTTGTAGTGATATGAAGATGATAAAAAAAAATGTTGCTGATGTGATCCAGGTTTTTTATTTATATATTTAGGAATATATGTTACCAATTAAAAAAACAGAGGACATGAATTTGAGAGAGAGCAAGGTGGGGTAGCAACATGGGAAGAGTGAGAAGGAGGAAAGACAAGGACAGAATGATGTAATTACATTTTACTTCTAAGAATAAAAAAGTAATTAAGATATTATTATGATATTTATATAATTTATCATGCTGTGTTTAATAATTTTAAACTAATTCTATAGAGATAATTTGTTATTGATTTTTTAGCATGCATTAAAAAACCACTCATTTTTATTTAATCATATTTATGATAAAAAATCCAACTTTTATGTTACATAAATTATGCCATTTGAATCTATTAATAATTCTCAAGTATAACTGTATGACGAGTCCAGAAAGTACTAAAAGATGATAGACTAATTCAATGTCTATTGGCTAGAAGTGATGGTACTCAAATGTAAACCTGCACTTGGGAGACATAAACATGAGGATCCTGAGTTCAAAGCCAGTTGGAGCAGTTTTAATAGGAAACTGATGAAAGAACAGGTATAATGAAATGAATTAACAAAAGAGACAAATTCTACAAAATATTTTAGTAAGGTAATGAATTTCTATATTTCTATGCACTCTTCTATTTCAACCTAATGGACATGAATGTTAAAAAATAGAAAAAGGGAAAAAAAACTATTAGCTGCTCTGCTAAAGAGATTTGGACAATGTTTTACTGGAGCTAAAAACAGGGAACAGAGTCATGTTGTATTGATCCCATACTATTTTTTATGATTTTTTTACTATGTTATCAGTTTCTTTTCTGTTACCTGTTTTGATTCTCATAGTAGCTTCTACATTTTAAACTTGGTCTCACACATAATAAATCATCTTTATTTTTATACAGTTTCTACACAAGCTATAATTCAGAGAGATTCCAAATATTTCTCTAGTCACAATGTAATCTAATGGAGCTGGATCTCAAATCCAGCCTTGCAAAACATCCAGGCCCATGGGAGCAGTGAGACAAAATGAATGAAAAAATAATTTTCCTGTCTCCCTTCATTGTAACATAAACTTCTCCTTGTGACTTATCTAATATCATGCGCTAATGAGGGCTTTGTCGCATCTTCTGGGAAAAGACCCTGAGTGTTCTGTGACCTCCTTGAGGCAAGGCCCCTGGAGTGCTTCCCACCACTGGGAATGATAACCTGAGTCAATCCCTAGGAAATAGCATCATGGCTCCTGCTTGGTTAAAGCTCAAGTGAAAACAGGATTGATGAAGACTTTTGATTCTTTCTATGAAAACGATTCCCTAGTAGATGGCCTTAAAAATTGAGGAAGAAGGAAAGGGCTTGGAAACATCAGCTACTTCCTCTGAGGATATAAGTTGACAATAGATTGAAGAGTAAAGAACAGTTCAGAATTTACTCAGAGAAGATAGGGTCAAAAGAGATTAGACCTAAAGGACAGTTCAGAACTTACCCAGAGAAGATAGGGCCTAAAGGTCAACAACAAAAGAGTTCATCCTCAGAATAAGTTAGCAAGTAAAATCTGCTATACTTTCAAGAGAAACAATAAAAGTTGGATAGATTCATCTTTTGCCTCATACAAAGATGTACATAGAAATAGAAACAGTATAGGTTGATGGAGGAATCTTAGTTTCTGGTTTCTGCCCATTATGAAAATGCTGCATAGAACAGTACCTTACTGTAAAACTTAAAAGACAGATTAAAAATGGCATGAGGGCAACCAAAGTGTAGTGTGAGCTTACTGAATTAGACTGGTACAAGAAGTGCAGGGTACTGATCAGTCTTCCCCCACAATACAGTTCCACAAACTATCCATAGAAGAGGACGGACTATTGAAGGAAAATTAAGAGAGATTAAGAAAATGAATGCAGTATTTCATTTTTCTAGTGGGACAAAATATGACGCATTCATAATGCTTTTAAGACTCACATAGAACACAGCTTATGTATGATAAGGAGTTTATCTTAATAATAAAAATTAAAGAAATTAAAACAGAAAAATTAGAGAAAGCAAAATAACAATGTGCACATTGAGGAAAAAATTACAAGGCTTCCCTCCTTCACACACACTTTACTCAAGCTCCAATAGTAAAAAACCAGGCTTTTTTATCTGCAGGTGTCAAAACATGCATCAAAAAGGGGAACCATTGCAAGAGTGTTCATTTCCTTCCAGCTGCAGGCCTCTGATTTTCAATGTTAATTTTAATGAGTAGTCTTAATACAATAGTTTAACTAATGAATAGCTGATCTTTGGTCTGCATACTTACTGTTAAAGGAGGCAGACATTCAAGGGTGAATTTTCTTTTTGTTTTTTCAAGCCTGCTGACCCACTGTCTAGACTCTTCATTTCTGATCTCAACTATGACTCTGTTTCCATGGGAAGGTCAGGTTAACCAAGTAAAAGTTTTCATGATATATTTACTGAAAGCATGAATAGTTCTCACATGCCAAAACTTGAAGGTTAGTTTACAGTTACTTGGAGCTGAGATGGCAGTGTCCCTCTCCCAGCCAGCCCAGGAATTGATTTGAGTTTAAATTATTAGGCTAAATAGACAATATTATTGATGAGTGGCTTTTGTCACCAAACAGTAAAGAAGAGAAAGGAGCAAAGCAGTTGGTGGGCTTCAGATTCCCAGCAAAGGGAAGAACCAGGAAATTTGTCAAGTTGATTATGTCCACTGCTTAGGTATCATCAGCCCTCAACAAAGAAGTAAAATTATATTGCTATTAAACAGTTAATGTTAGATTTTCAATTGTCTTTTTATAACCACCTGTGGCTGCCAGCTTGTGCACTAGTAAAACTGGATGTGCCTGGATATAATCATTTGGCTTGCTATACAATATTCAAATTATTTTTCTTGTAATACAGTACTTTACACTTAGAGATGACATAATCATTTGGAATTGTAATACTATACTGTTTTGATATGGGTAAAGGTTAATCACTAACCATAAGGTTACAGGGGAAATGTAAAAAGAATTGATAAGTATTTGGTAAAGTTTCAAGGATAATGATTAACAAAAAAGCTGAAATCGTATGTGATTGAACGCTCTGAAATTCTGTATAAATAAAGACAGCTCAAGCTATTTGGGGCCACTTGCTTGAACTTCAGCTGTTGATCAAAATCTTCCTCTTGCAGACTCCACATCTCCATCCTGGGTCACTGAACTCTGAAGGAGCTGGACTCCAGAAATGAACCTCAAGAACAGGTAAGTATTGGACTTTTAATTTGCTATGTTTCTTCTATAATATGTTCATGGAAGAATGATGAATTTTTGAAGTAGGTTGTGTGACTTGTGACTCAATTATACTCTTTGGTAAATATTTATGGATTTTCCCCTTGTCATACAAATTGAGCCACATACCATCCACACTAAAGTGTCTATCCTGGAGGAACTTGTAGTGGAACACTTGGAAGAAGTATCTGTCATTTTGGTTTCTTTAAAAACACAAATTGGCATTTGGTTTAGGTTTGTGTTCCCACCCCAGCTTAGCATAGTTATTTATGAGTTGCATTTGGAATGCTTTTGCAGATGGCTATAATTTGTTTAGGTATAGTCGTTCTGGCACCTGTAGCTTGTTTATGGGATTGTTGTCACATGGGTTTATGGAAACATTTGACTTAGGTTATAAATAGTCTGAGACCCCAGAGTGGGGGTTCATGTTGGTTGATGGTTTGTTGGTTGAGTTGTCATCCTTAGTGTGTTAATTCTTAAAAGAACAACGATTGGAGGGATTGAGTATACAAATGATGAGATGAGATGCTAGTCTGACTCACTCTCAGCTTGCCCTCTTCAAGCTTAGGGCAGCCTAAAAGTTTCTGTAAAGATTTCTACCTTTCTCTCATTCTATATCAAGGCCACTTATAAAATAGTGAAGATTTCTTTCTGTCCTTCTTTTCCTCTTTCCCTAAATTAAGGGTAAAAAACTGTAGTGTACTGCTACAGGAACTCATGTAGGGCCACCCTAATAGTCTATTTTGTTTCTTCAAGTGTTAGATTTCAGACTCTTGAAAAGTACATGATAAAACAATAATTTTCTTTTCGGGAAAAGGCTGCAACATTTCTTGTTCCTTTCCAATTTTCTGCTTGACTGTAGCATTCCAGGACTTAACAGCTCCCACAAGAAGGCTCTGGAAAGTTCATTAATCAATTCTTCCATGCCCAAGGACATACAGAACTTGGTCCTGTTGGATTATTATGTATGTATTATTTACATTTTAGGAAACCATTCCTAGGTGAATTTTAATCAGTAGTTATTCTTTTATTTCTTTCTGATTTCACAAACTTCATTTTCTTTCAGGGTTTTTTCCTTAGGTTGTTATGGTGTCCTGGGCTTTGTTTTTCTTCTTGTTGTCTTTGAAAAATGTGCTTTAAAAAATTAGCTAATTTTCTCGCTGCTTTAGATAAAACTGCTCCTTTTAAATTTATTTTTTCTGTTGGAATTTTTGACTCCAAAAATTATTTTGAATGGAATTCTTATTAATATCCATTTTCTCTTATTCTAGATTCTACTCTTATTCTTTTTATCTTTATCCTGTGTTTTTCCTTTTGTTTGACAGTTAAGTACACTGGAGTTGAGATTTTTGTTCATTAGTATATGGAGACTCTGACTTCTGACTTTGACTTCTCTATTTCTGTTCTTTACTATGTTGTTTAAGTGAATAGCATTTATACCTAAAAAATAAGCAAACAATGCAGTATGTACTAGTGTGTGTGTATGTGTGTGTGTGTGTGTGTGTGTGTGTCCAACTAATATGTGGGATTTAGTCAGGAAGGATCTTGTGTCACCTAAGTTAAATTATGAAATTTATTGTTCATGAATGATGACCATAAATACTAAGTTTAGGCCTCTTTTCATAAACAGCTTTTCTAGAAAATGGAGAAGTAGCTGCACTAGAGAGATATGGATTGCTTCTACTGAGCTATGTTTCTGATATATACCAATAATAACCTTTCCACATTAAAGACAAATACACAAAAAAACATAAACATCTTGGGAACCAACAAAAGTGAAAGCAACTGTTTTTCACATGTGCTAGACATTCCTTTTGGATTTTAAAGAAATTTGTAACTGCCCCTATAATGTCATCTTTCTTCTCAGAATCCAAATGAACTCCTTCTCTACACATTTTTCCTGGTTTTCCTCATGAAAGGTCATTTCTCAGGCCATGAATGTATTGCACATGACAGGTCACAGTGGAATAAGCCACATACATATTATTTCTTTGCTTTGTTCCAGATAGTTTCCATGTTGTAACTCTGGCTGTTCTAGAACTCACTCTATAGACCAGGTTGAACTTGAACTCACAGAGATCCTCCTGCCTCTTCCTCCCAAGTGCTTGGATTAAAGATGTGCACTACCACCACTTGGCTACAAAAGGTATTTTAAAGCAAACAAATAACTAAGTAAAATAACTAAACCCAAATAGTTTTAGTTAAAAAAAAAACATAAGGCCAGAATAAGCAAATCACTAACTGTACCAGAATTGAGAAGCCAAAAGATAAAACCTCTAAAAATCCTGTTGCAAATCAGTATTCATCACTCAATTCTACAAGCCGCCAATTGTTTTGTTCTATCATGAGGTGTTACTTAATAACTGTATGTAAAATATACTTTACTGCAGCTCTGGATGTTTAATTTTAATCTTTCATTGTTACTTTTGTGTTAACAATGCCTAGAATTTTTAAAGTCACTGTTAATAATTACTCAGTATATAGAACACACACCACTCCCATTACTGCTAATGGAGACATAAATTAATTTGGAACTTTTCATAAGTGTGAACATATTTTAATGTTTTAGTATACTTTATTTTTAATTGTCTCAATTTCTTAGAGAATTTTTTTCCTATTTTATTTGTGTGTTCCTTGATATTTTGTACCATTACTTAATGCCTGGTCTTTTATATTTCTTTGGATGATATGTTGCTCACTGATGCCCATTTTAACTGTCTGGTTGTATTGGAAAAATAAAAGATGTGAGAGTTTGTTGTTTGAGATAAAAATACAGAGTTAATATTTATTACAAGTCCTGTGACTTGGCCCCCAATTTTCCAGAAATAAAGAAAATTCCATTATAAAAATTGCGGTTGTAAAACTAAGACTTCCTTTAAAAAAAATCCCTTAAAAAAAATCTGGCCTTCAGGAAACAGGAAAAACCTGAAATATCAGACTCTATGTGACAAAAAGGGACCTGGGAGATAAAATTAGTTATTCCAAGCCAAAAAATGAACCAAAATTGTCTGTTATGCTTAGATACATGGCCTCCATACTATATATGGATAAGAACTAACCAGACAATCTGTCCATTAACTGACAAAACTCACTGTGATTGGGGGCAACCCAAATTATTGTTAGAGGATTTATTAGGGACTACAAGGTTGAAAATAAAGTCTTGCCATAATTGGTACTAATCTTTGTTCTCTTGATCCCCCTGAGTAACTACTCTACCATCAGTTTTGACTAGGACTTTAATTCTCATTCAGACTAGATTCTTGGTGGATCTTTGCATCTTAGACTAAAACTGGATGAGTCAATAACTTGACTCATCCATTAAGACCAGTTTGAAATATAACAGGGCCCCAACACTTAGTGGGCCCTGCAACGTTAGCACAACTGACACTGTGACAGAAATGGCATTCAGGCTGTAAGACACAGCGCATAGACAGCACCATCTGCCAAAACTAAAACAAAAGTCTAATCCATCAGAATCCATACAGTTCCGGGGAAGTATCAAAATGTACTAACCTTGTTTTTCAGCTTCTGCAGTTCTACTTCTGGCTAATTTTTCTTGTTAATTGAAGTATGTCAACCCAGAATATGTTTTATTTTTGCACTTGTGCTTAAAAGCTCACCTTGAGAAAGGTTCAAGGCTGTACTGGGATCTTGAACAAACAGTATAGTTGCTGGCTGACTGATAGAGACTAGTTCTATTGACTTAAACCTGTATCTGAGAAGTCTTCTCTGGTGAAAACCCCATGAAATAAATATAAAAGCAATATAAAAGCAATTATTTAACCTAAACAATTTAAACATATCCATGCCTTAACCTGTTAGCTACACTAGCAGAGCTTCTTGCATGAGATTGTGAAGATTTCTGTGAGAATATCCACTACAGAGTTGCAATATAAAATATTAATAGTCTAAATTGCAAACTGATTCAGTAATATGGATGTAGTTTGTGAAATTTTGAATGTGTTATGATTACAGTAAATGAAAAATATTATATTTTATACTATATGAGCAGAAATGGTTTTGCAATGAAATTACATGTGTATATAGATAGTGCATATATCAAAACATTTTTAAACATTAGCACTATAAACTCTGCATCAAGGAATAATACTGTTGTAATGGTAGCAGTATGATGAGGTTTATTTCCTTCTTTATTATTTCAGCTACAACTCTAAAATGGTATAGCTAATTAAGAAATTAATTATTTAAAGCCAATTAAAAAGTAATCTATGGATCTTTGTATCTCTATGGTTGGTTGTAAGTGTAGATTTTGATGCAATCATTGATTTATTTAATTATACTCATCACTTCATGGCAGAGATATGTTTAGACTTGATTTTTATTAATAATTTCAGACACTCCTCTTTCCTGAAAAAAGTATAAAATTACCTACCTTTGTTTTCTTTTAGTATATATGCAATCTTATATTTTTATCCCTAAATCTTCTATTAACTTAGAGATTGGATGAGTCATTGCAATCCTACATTCATTAGCCTGTTGATGTAAAATTTCTTATTCACAGTTTTGTCTTAAGTCAACCACCCTGACATATTCACAGTCTACAACTTTGACATATCCATAGTCACCACTTTGACATATTCATTTTGCTATAAACTTCTTTTGAATGCAGTTAGTAGTTTCTCAATTTTCTCTCTTTGTTCCTTTAGGAATCGAGGTATTTCTCCAAAACCAATATCTCTCCAATAACACTTTATTTATCATAGTATTCATGAACACTTTGGTTATTCATATTATCTACTAATATATTATCATTTCCTACTTAATTTAATGTTGTTTTATCTTTTTTTAATCATCAGAATGGTCATCAGTGTTTCAAATTTTGTTGATTAACAAATTGACTCTCACATTTGAGAGTTTTTTCTCCCCCATTTGTAAAAGTGCTTTGATTCTGCTTTGATGGTGTGATTTGAAGGCAAAACATAATTAACAGTTCTGATCTTTGCAGTTCAAACTTGCAATTTGTCACACAAACTATTTTCTTGTCTCCTCAAATATCTTCTATCCTTTCTCTACCCAGAAATTTATTTGCCGTATTAGAAGTTTGCTAACTCATATTAGGGTGTTGCTTTGGAAGTCTGTTCTCTTTCAGCCTTGTTGTCAATCAATCAAGGCATAGATTGTCTGGGAAAGTTTTACTGGATTTTACTTCCCTCATCCTCAACTGTTCCGGCTTCTAGAATATATTTTCCTATAACCCACAATGAAATGTTACCAAATAATTATTTTAAACCTTTACTGCATTTCTTAAGTACATGATTTTTTTTCCTACTGTTCACACTAATCTAGTATTGTAGATGAGCCCAAATCATTAAATCCCCATTGAGTTAATTAAGTAATATAATAGGATATTTATGAAGTGTGATAGAGTGTTTCAACTTTTCTTTAAGCAGATCCTCAGGAGTCAAACCTCCATGAAAATTTCGGTATGTTGATGGTAAACAAGAAACCATCCAGGATTCTTGTCAGGGAAATTAGTACTTTTCCATCACAACACAGCAGATTCTTCTTGCAAATTCCTCACAAAAGCTGATGGCTATGTGGGAATATATGCCACTACAATACCCCAGCACTGTCACTGGATGATATCTATGTATTTACAGATTGATGATTTTAGTGTGGTTTCAACACATTTTGTTACAACTTATTTAAAAAAGTAGATGAGTTATAAAGCATTGGCATGTATAATATAATACCAATTGATTGTAAGCCTAAATATATATGATAACAATTTTTACCTTTTGTGAACACAAATTTCTTTAGCATGTCTAATATGTACATCTAGGAATAAATTATGAAAGTATTATTTATACAATCCCATGGGAATGGATCTTTTAAGAATGACACCTAAGAAATAAAGCATAAAGAAATATCTGATAGATATTTCCACATGAAATATATCAAAATAGTATAAACCTGCATTTTGAGGCATTCCAATTAAAAACTTATAATCCCTGACATAAGGTCAGATATTTATATAAAAACATATGATATGACTATTTTTTTAATTTCCAAATGGATAACATAGTGGATATTAGTCACCTATAATGAATAAACAACTAAATTCTACCAAATTAAAAAAACACATTAAATGACAAAAATTAAGTGAATCTTAGTAAGAATAAAATAGACACATACATAAAAATACAGTTTATTTTCCCCTACTTTTCTGAACAATAGGTAAGTAATCACTTTTCAAAGAACACCTATTTTCTGATGTAAATCAACTTAAGTCCTAATAAACACAGATCCTTTTGTTCTCCTTGAAATGTTTCTTCTGAATTTTTATTCACATAAAATAATTTCCATGTTTCTGTCAGATTGGTCATTACTTCAGGCAACTAGATATTGTGCCTTGACTAGGTGAGTTATCTCTGTTATATGTATTATTTCTACACTATATATTCAACTATATAATTACCTATATCTCATGTATGTCTAAAAAAGAGCAACAAAAAGAAAAGAAAAGAAAAACAAAATAAAAAAACAAAAGCAGGGCACTGGTGGCTTACACCTTTAATCCCAGCAAATGGAATGCAAAGGCAGGTGGATCTCTGTGAGTTCAAGGCCAGTCTGGTCTACAGAGCGAGCTCCAGGACAGCCAGAGTTACAACAAAGAATCCCTTGTCTTGAAAAAACCAAAACCAAAACCAAAACCGAAAAACTACACTAATAACAAAGGGACAAAGCTCAGTACCCAGAGTAGTGCCTGGAAAAGGATTACAACCATTAAACTTTTTGTTTATTTTTTAAATCAGAAACTAAACAATAACCCCCCAAAATTGCACCTGCACAAGTGCAGATAAATATATAATTATAAAAACAAAGATGAGCAAAACCTTTACTTTCCACTCATTGACAGATGTATTTATTCTGAGTTGTACAAATATAAATGTAATATTTCACAAGTGCTACTTGTAAACAGTAAAAAATTGAGCATCTTAAAACAGAAATGCGAAAAATAAATTATTGCATTTAATGGAATACTCTGGGGTTGTTAAAATGCTCTAGGAAAATAGATCCTCATATAAGAAAATACAATCAAATTGGAATAAAGGTGATGTTACACACAGTGCCCCATATTTAGAAAACAATGGTATGCACAGAAACAAATGAAAACACAATTCTCTCCAAAGCCATGTTGTGTGATTGTCTGATGTCTTTCTTTTCTGTACTTTTAAGTTTATTCATTGCATTGATTATATTTTCTTCTTTAAACAATGTCTTATTTTAAAAATGAAGAACTTAAGATAATACTTGATGATAACATGGGGAAATTATGGTATTTACAACAATTGTAAAACCTTTTAAAACTTTGTATGTTAGTATTTTATGATAAAACTTAGCCAGGAAAAAATCGGTACCAAAAAAAGAGAGAAAAGAAAAACATTATTGTACTTCAGAATCACTGGATTTAGTAAACCTATTTCAAAAACGTTGTTTGAAGCTGTAGATTTATAACTTAAAATCTAATAGATTCAATGATGAATGTATTTTCAAGAGATTCCGCTCATACAAAGGATATATCTGCTGGCTATTTAGTTCTAGACATCATGTATGTGTGTGAAGGCTGGATGAAAGAATGTGAGGTTAATTGCCTTGTCCTAGCCAGGTGATGGCAATTTGCGTCAGCTGGAAAACATCAGGATGACATGTGATCAGGAGCTCTTTGGTTACGCCCAAATACTATATTTCTGACAAACATAAAGAGGCAACTCTAGCCCAGCACTCCGGTTTTTATCAATATTCTCATTGAGGGTCTCTTCTTTGTTGTTCACAACAATGGATGGCTGCTGCTTTGAGATGATCGCAAAGAGATGTGGCTCTGAAATCAAGCAAGAAAACAAAGGTCTCTTGATTGTAGGTGTCTGATCAGAATATTTAACAAGTCCCAGAAAACTAAGGCACACATCCTAGTTCAGAAAAGCAGCTGAAGTAGCTTGTCATATTAGTGTTTTTTTTTTTAGATATATAACAATAAGAAGTAAGCAAAAGTAAAACTTTACCTTTATGGGGTATCTCTACCTTATAAAAATGAAAATTGAAAAAAGGACAAAAGAGACAGATCAGTGAAATATATTACAAGATATGTCAGAAATTTAATGGATAAGCATGATCTCTCATAGAAAATTTGACATGATGCTGGGAAAATGACATAAGTCTTGCCCTACCTTTTGAAAGAGATTGTGGGTGCAGCAGATATGCCCCAGTATTTAAAAGCCTTTGCAGGCAGCTCTTGTAGAAAAGCAGGATTCAGTTCTCAGCATCTACATGTAGCTCACAACTACCTGTTTCACCAGTTCCGGTATAACTACATACCGGTACACTACATGCACATGAGGGACACATAAATTCATGAAAAAAACACTTATACAGATAAAATAAAAATAAATAAATATTTAAATAGATGATGGACTAGATATTATTCTATAACACTTCTTTCATTTTAGGGGCCTTATATTTTGGAAGATAGGTGTTAATTCACCTTCAATAAAGTGTACTCTTGGGTAGATTGTGTCATCACTCTCTCTGAACAATTCCTTTTTTAGAGAAAACATCTAATTTTAAAAGCAAGAACATCCTTTTAAGTAATTTCAGTATAGCATTTCTGATAATTAATTTGTTTGATTTTCAATTTTGTTGAATAAGGCAAACTGCCTTTCAAATTCTTAAAACTGAAAAAAGCCAAGCATTTTCAGATCCTAAAGGTGGAAAAAAGAGGATTTGAGTGCTAGGCATCTGAAAAGTCTGTCCAATATTTTAGATTAGGTATGTGATCCAATGAGCTTTCAAAGCACCAAACTCAATGCAAAGCTAAAGTAAACTGAAGTAGAATGACTTAAGCATTGTTTCCATTGTACCATCATGGAGACGCTGAAACAAAATTCAGATAATATCATCTACTTACAGGTTGTTTGATAATGATAAACAAAATGGCGTCAGAAACAAGGGGAATGTGTGAGAATCCAGAATGAATGAACATGGGTTAGATGACTTCATGCAAAGACATTGAAGATTTATTTTATCTTAAATTGTTCAGAACACTTTTGATCTAGGGCTGACAGTGGACTGATAATAAATGATTATCTTGCTTGAAAATGATATCATGTGTAAAATAAATCCATTTCCCTACTCAAGTCATGATGTCATGATCTCCATTAAATTTCTTCCACAAAGAATCATACATAAAAAGGACAAGGATATTTAGATTAGGAAATGCCAATTAAGTAACACATGTGGTATTTCAAATAAAAACAACAACAAAATGGATGGTTTAATGCAGTGAGTTTATGTGAAATTTGCATAATTCCAATCCGAAGATGCTGAGTCAAGACAGAATAGAGTATGGTGTGCAGAATACTTGATACTAATCATTAATAACAGCCTTTATTTTATATTGGCAAACATATATGTAGATGGCAGACAAGTAGACAGATAATGTCAATCTTACTTGAAGGAACTATAAAATTAAAAGCATTAGCTATTGCTTCTGTCATATTTTATGTCTTTAAAAATGTCACCTTGTGCCACTGAAATGATTCCATGGGCAAAAGTGCTTACTGCCAAGCCTCATGGCCTGGGTTTGATGACTAGATCCCACATGGTAGAAGGAGAGAACTGACAGACAAATAGCTCCCTGACTTCCTCACACTAACCATGGCATGCACAAACTCATATATACACAAACATCTGCACATGTGCATGCGCACATACACACAAATAATAAGCAAATAAATGTTAAAAGGCTTTAAATGTCATTTCTTTTGGGTATAAACTAGATATTTGACAAAATACTATTAAACAGAATTCACTAATTTTATTTTCCTCTCCTGAGGTCATTCAAGAAGTTTTCAGTGAAATAAGAGATAATCTATAATTGATTATAATGAAGTGTATATAAGGTGTATTATTTAGAAAAATTAAATAGACTAACATATTATTTAAGTTTAATTTAACATTTTAATGTAGTCACAAAATAATAGTAAAGTTCTCAGAGATCACAAAACACACAATGTTCTTGAGAGAGGATCATTTCAGTAATGCTGGCAACAGAAAAGCCAACTCATCAATAGTTATTCAGTAGTATCTCGTCCTAAAAATACTTACTCTGTTTCACATTTGTGGAGTTAAACTACATGCTGGCAAGACAGGTTTCTATCACTCCCTAGAGGCCGGGACTATTACACAAGATGATGCTGAGAAGAACAACCACAATGCAGTGCTAAACAGAGAAGTGAATGGACAATTTATCTGGAGTATATGAAAAGTGAAGATTTCCCAGTTAGTTTTTATTCAATTTCACAAGTTTTTGGAGGCTTTCATTGCTTGATGCACGTTTAAATATTTGAGATACACTCAGAAATAACAGGAGGCCCAAGCTTCTATTTCATACAGGAAGCAAGTGCTTTCAGGTATGAGTACTCAGTTTAGAAATGAGGAGGCATGTCTGAATTGCCTTCAGTGTAAAATTATGTTAGGCTTACTGCCACTTCCACTTAGCATCTCAGTAGGCAAAACTGCTTTGAAGCTAAACACTCAGAATGATGCCAAGTCTCATTTACAGCAGTGTGAAGATGTGGTTGTATATGGGGTATGGCATTTTAGAAACTCTGGGTAACTTCAACTTCTCTTTTGACCAAAAAAATTTTCTGCTTTAGTTCATCACTACCCTTTTGACTTGCAGCCTGTCTGGTAAAATGGATTTTGGTAGATATCTCACTAAGATTTGTTAGAATGGGAATAGTGAGTCATTAAAGTTTTCTAACTAACAAGCTTGAAAAAATTGAATTAAAGTTGTAGAACAATTTTTAACTCATATACTGTGACAACGGAAAGGATACCTGCCTGAAACTGATTACTCTTTGCTGGTGTGAAGTAAAGATGGGTTTGAGATGTTAGATTTTTATCTCAGTGTATTGTTCTATAGTCTTATATTTTAATTGATATTAGTAAACAGGACAAAGACAACTTGACTTAGACCATTTATTTTACATAAATTAAGGATGATGTCTGAATCATTTGTTTTAGAGTATGTGATATAAAAATGCTTTTACAAGTATGACATGACATCAATTCCAGCATATCGCAAGTTTAAAATGCACAAACCCATTTTTGGCTTCCATATCAATCCTGCTGATGGTGAAAATGGCCCTGGAACTCACTTGCACCGGGGTAAGAACTTTCTCTCACAGCCTGTTAAAGCTTTTGGGTGTTCCATCATTATCCTCACTAGGACCATCAGGATCATTTCCTTTGTGCCTTTTATCCAAGTCTGTATTGGTCATCCTCAAATCAGGGGCCTGGAAAATGCACTTTCACTCCTAGTTTCTAGTATGTATAAAGCTTCTTAGAGGCAGCATCTACTGTCTTCTCCTCTTGCTCCTACTGTTTCCTCCTCACTGTCTGAACATTCCAACTATACTTCCTGTGTATTTTTCCCAGATCAAATATTTTAGCATGATTTTTATGCCAGTTTTACTTCATTCTCTGTTTTCCTTTCTGAAATAGAAACCAGACAAAACAGAGAGGTTTGGGTTTTCTTATTCAATGATGTTTCCTAAGCATAGAGAATATTGCCTAGTATTTAATTAATAAATATTCTTTTATTATATGTAGTGATGAAATAACTAAAACTATAAATGATTTAAAATTATATACTTAGAAAACATTTGAACTTGCAGAATATTGTAATTAACTTTCAAAAATAGTAAGTATATCATATCTAAATTAAATATTACTAGATAAGAAATAAACTAATAATTTCTTCAATGAACCAGTTCTTTGAAGCATTTAGTAATTATAAACTACTAATAAACTACTTCTGTTTCCCAGGTACTGTGATATACAAAATGCATTCAATATTTGAAAAAAATGATAAGTAAATGAGACATGTACATACATAAATAAATCACAGAGTGAATGTAATACAAATAAAACTATAAGAATAATCACTTTCTTCACAAAAGGAACTATTAGGGTAATTATGATTTGTTCATCAAAGATATTGCAGACTTAGGCAGCAAACACCGTTTGACTCATGTGTGAAGAATGGATGATTTTATCATTAAACTTCATACTTAATGTATAATAAATCAAGAAAGTCCAAAACTTTACCTTTGGTTGTGACTTCCATCCATGGCCCTAAATGACAAATGTACATCTGAATCCCTGAGTGCTTTGTGAAAAGAAAAATATTGATCCCCCCTCCAAAAAAAATTGAGGTTGTTCTGAAAGAAGGAATCCTAATGAATTCACTACTAGTTAAACTGGTAAGGCTACTCAAGTATAGACCATATGGTGAGCAGCAAGGATAGAGAAAATGCCAGAATAATTGGAATCAAATGTAATTACAAAATGGAATAATGGACTTCAACTAATAAGCCATACCAAACACTTATTAAAACTCAATTTATAATTTAACAAATGGCCCCTAAGAATGGGTTTAAATCTATTTCTATCAGCCTTGCAAGCAAGAAGCACTTTCTCAAACTGTTCAGAATGCTTTCTGATATAGTATATGAACATAGTAAGGTTATAAATCTTTCCTGGTCTATATTCATTATCCTTTCTAAGTACCCATGGGGATTCTTTACAGCACCAGCTATTATAAAATAGATAATTTAACAGAATCACTTATCTCTCCTCTAAATGCTGACCAACCTGTCCCTATCCAAGACACTCAGCTTTATGACCTGATAATATTTTGTATGACTCTCCAGTTATTCTGAAAAACTTCAAGAGTCTTATTAAGGATTTAAAGAGATTTTCAAAGGTAGATTCTGAGTGAAGCCTTCTTTTCAATCTGATCTTTTACCAAATCTTTCCTAGTCAAGTCACTAAAATGTTAAAGCAGTCATAATCTGAAAGAGAAGATAAAATTGCTTTTTAACAGTATTAGAATAATATATACAAATGTGAATAAAAATGATATTTTAGTGTATTTATAATAGATAGTACACACCCAGAACAGTATTGGAGATTCAATTTACTAAATTATAATGAAAAACAATGCAGTAACAAAACAACAGCAAAAAAATCTTCTGTCTCTTTTCCAAGCCTACTTTGTTGACAGGAGTCTCAAGCAGAATATGAAACATGATATAAGATGAAAACAAATTGGTTCCCTATTTGAGAAACTTCATCTCTGTGAGGTCATATCATAAAACACATTAAAAATATTATATGATTGCATCCACTCATATGTGTACAATTTCTGCAAACTTGAAGAACCAAAACATAAGGCAGAGGGGAAACGTCTTTGCTTTAGTTTGAGTGGATTTAATGTGAAGACAGAGAAGCCCAAATAAAACAATACTATGCTTGGAAACTAGAGAATCTCACATGTCTCATCTGGACGGGGTTAAGTATTAATATTAGAGTTCAAGAAGTATCATTTATTAAAATCTTGATATGTACTGTGCTCCAGAAATTGGTCATGGAATACAGAGAAAGGACTTGCCAGAGAGCATCTACAGGCCAGCTGTATATGCATATTTATTGACCAGAAGATGAAAAGATATTGAAAATATGAACAAAGGCCTTAACAGTAAGATTTGATGAGACTGAGAACAATGAGTTTGAAATATTTGCATAGACCTATCTTTTAACTATCTATCCATCTATCATCTACCTATCATATATCTAGATATTATCTATCATTCATTTATACTATACATCTCTACTTAACATCTATGTATATCTGTCTATCATTTATCTAATTATCATCTATAATTTGTCTAATGTCTGTCAACTATCTTTATATATTATCTATTTATATCTATCATCTACTTACATATCTATATCTATCTATCATCTATCTACTTATCTATCTAGTTATCATCTATTATCTATCTTTCCTACCATCTCACAGTATTTCAACAAACAATATATATTTATAAGTGGTGACATGCCTATTTTCTGTTGGTTTTGTGGAAGGGAATTTTGTGGACTCTGATAAATTCTACAACAAAATCTGAAGAGTATAAGAAAGAAAAAACAAGAGTATCTTAATAAAGCAGCTGTATATTCATTTGCATTATCTTTCTTCTTCTCTTTTCTAAGACCAAGAAAATTAATTAGGGATTTACATATGATTTACTGTTTGTTCCATAGCTGTAAACATGAACTGCTTTGCTGTTACATATCATTTTGAATGTGGATCCTTTTGAATGGAGGGAGGTCTGGATAGAAAAAAATATTATACTCAACTAGCCTCAACTATGAGAATAGCATGTGACATTTATCCCCCTTTTGTTTGTTTAATGGTATCATGATAAAACATAGAAGTGATTATATACATTTAAAGATATTGCTAAACCTATGGAATACTTTAATCACTCAAGAGTAGGGAATAAAATGAGTAGAAATTTGGTAAGGTCCTGAAGAACAGAATAATATATTCCAAATTGTCATCTGACACCATATAAAGCTTCAGGAGAGTTGCAAATCTCACAAGTGCCTGTGAGTGTGCACAGCCATTCATGACATGTCTAGTGCATACAGGTTATGACTGTTTCTTCTTGTTTTGTATTCTTTCCAAGTTTCTGGAAATATGTAGCTGCATTATATGTTATTTTACTTACCTGTAAAATCCTTGAGATGATATGTCCAAAATATTGTCTCATTCCACCATTTTCATGTAAGTGGGTTTTTTTTAGTAAAATTTAGGTTTCATTGACTTCTGATTACCTATTTTTTATTATTGAAAGGTTATTTGAAATAGAAAATTCTCATAAATTATAATATCAGTGATTATATTCTTCATCTGAAATAAACTCTGAAATATATGGATATATCTGAAATATATTCCCTATTGAAAAGTACTGGAGATTTCAGTGTTTAAACATAAGATAACAAATCCTGAAAATAGGAATTTTTAAGGAGATAAGAGGAAAGGGGTGAGAATGATGAGTGAGAGAAAATTTCTCTGAAGTGACTTATCAACTAAGAATGTATTTTAGTTTTCAAAGTTGTCTATGTGACTTTATCTCATTTTCTCACACAACAAGGATCCAGCCAACCTAGTTTCAAGTCCCATATGCAAAATAATGGCTGTTCTTTTGTATCTCAATAAATTTTGAACACAAATGTAGTTATGAAGTTAAGTATGGAGGAAAACTCATACGGTTTTTAATGTTTATCACATGAACTTCTAAATTACTTGAAGAAAATCATCAAATACTGAAATATAGGCAAATCCTAAGTATGTTAGTTTAACCATGTAAGCCAGATACCCAATTAATTTGGAAGAATTTAGTATTACAGCTTCAAGTTTAGATATTCTTCTAGTATTTTAGCTGAAAACAATTCTGGAGAAAAAAAAGGGGGGGATTTTGTGGCCCTTTGCCAAACAGTTTTGCATGAGTTTATACTGTCTATTGAAGTCCAATAATGTAAGTTGCTATAGTCCACTTCTTATTTAATTTGAACTATTTATTTTTATACTTGAGATTAAAGTAAAATTACATCATTTTCTCCCTTTTCTTTCCTCCTTCTAAGCCTTAGCATAAATTCATGACCTCTTTTTACATTAATTGTTGGTATATATCTGTATGTATGTTTATATGTATATGTATGTGTACAAGTATAGTATATGTATATTATGTATATACATGTATATTCCTAAAAGCATAAATGCATCTTTAGAAGAAAAAGAAAACTCTAAACTATTAAAGAGTACAACCCTTTAATTGAATGCTTATTATTCTGAACAATAGGAATAAGAATGTCAAGACTATAACAGTCCAACACCTACCTATTTCCTGAAATATTTATTCTCTTGATGTTTAGATATCTTCCCCTTTCTTTTCTCAGTTTATGTTTGACTGACAATCTCTTTCTCTTTCCTCTCTTTTTCTCCCTTCTCTCTTCTGTGCTTCCTTCCACTGATTTTGTCTCCACTTTTATGTAACTACTACATATACATTTACCTGAAAACCATTTATATATAATCTACATGAAGAGTTCTAAGTTTTAAAAAATAATTTCTTTTAACATAATATTTTCAGTTACTCTAAGTTGATATTATTATAATTTCCAATTTTCAAAATACTATACTGAAGATCTAAGAAATTAAATTATTAAGGCAAAGATTAGGGCTTTTTTCTTTCTTTCTTCCTTTTGTTTTGGTTTTTGGAGGCAGAATTTCTCTGTTGTATCTCTGGCTGTCTTGTACCTCACTCTGTAGAACAGGCTGGTCTTGAACTCACAGAGATCATCCTGCCTCTGCCTCCTGAGTGCTGGGATTAAAAACATTCACCACCATCACCTGGAGAGTCTAGGGCTTTAATCCAGCTGCTTCAGCTTTTCAGGACAGACAATGTTACTAGTATTTTTGTTTACTGTCACTCTTTATATAAGGTGCCTGTAAATAGGGTCATGAATTACTTTGTAGAATGTTCCCTCTAAGAATTGTTTAAACTCACTCTCAAAATATAGATGAATGAGTTCACCACCTTGTTACTCATCATTTAAATTGTTGAATGGCTCTAGAGCTTTAAGGCCCAAAATCCAATCTAAACTTGTAACCATTATCAAATATTGATTAAGATGAATATTAGTAATTGCTTAATTTTATTTTCCTTTCAAATTTAATACTGTTCTGCAGTTTTATCTCTCCTCAGAGCAATGCAGTGAAGTAGGCCCTGCTGAAACTCCAATGTTGTAAGAGAGGAAGTAGGACTCAAAGGAGTTATATAACTTTCTAGATCTTGTTATTCCTAAGTGGCTCAACTATGACCTGCCTTTAGTAGTATAAGTCACTAACTTCAGTACTTTTCATCTAGCTTCATATTTCATTCCCCATCTCTGAAAGAAAGTGAACAATGGTTGTTTCTATTTCCCCAAAACTGGGTTTGTAATGTAATTAAAATATGCTTTTTTTTTTTTTTAGGTCATTTTGTCTTTGGTTCTGTAAGCCAAGAGAAATATTAAAAACTTCATTAAAATTATATTTTTCATATATACTTACATAGTTTATAAGTTTTATTTTAAACATTCTGCTTACTTTAATTTCTTGTCTTCGTAATTATTGATTCCCACGCATTCTTCAGACTTCATCTTATCCTCTGTTGTTCTGCAGCTGACAGATCTTTGATTCTTCTAGTGCTGTCACCACTACCCTCTCAGTTGTCATCACAAGGGGACGATCAGTTTGATGATACAGGACGATTTTCAAGTCTGACTGGTGATTTTTACTCTTTTAATCCAAGGTTTATAAGAAAATAGTTTTAAAAATATGGATGCCTTTATTTTTAACTTGCTAAATATAAAGTATAAAGAAATTTCCAGGAACACTAAAAGAGGGTATTCTATGTGATTTATGCAGGCTAAAATTTTCCTTGGAGCTGAGGTGGTTCCTCATTTCCACATTTAGCAATAAGGACAATTTTAATCAATTAAATGATCTTTCACCCTTGACAGCTTTTCTTCTGAATTCATTATTTTATTAGTTCACTTTTTCTCATGATGGACTTAATCTTAGTATTCACTTCATTAATGGATTTTCAAACAATTAACAGAAATTTATACTGACAGTGTTTTCCTTTTTTTCTTACTTGGAAATCATAAAAATAATTACTGTGTTTGATTCTACCCCCCAATTACAACCAAGGAATAAGTAGAAAATTTTACTCAAATGAACAGTACTATCTCACTACCAGGAGCTATTCTTATATTTTCAGAAATATTTTAATGCTACATTTGAATATTTATAAATAAGTACAATCTTATTCTCCATTTCTCCTCATAGCAAAGAAAATTTATCTACAAATATTATTTAGAAGGCAGTTACCTAGCAACTGAGTCAACAAGAACAAGGTTATTCAGTTCAAAGGAAGATAAGTGAGATGAGCTTTTGGCAGAAGTTGGGAAGACCTGTTCTTCATGTCAATGCTTTTTAAAAATAATTTTAGAGCTTTCTAATTTAATGTGTTCTTTGACAATTCCATGTGTATATTCACATCCCCAATTCTCCCAAAGCTCCCTCTCACCCTTGTCTACCTACTTTTTTCCCCTTTGTCACATATAGTTCTTCTTATTTTGTTTTGTGACCCACTGAATTTAACCAAAGAAATCTGTCAAATATCCATTGGAGCTTAGGTCACTAGTGAAAGGCAACTTGTGACAATGACACCCTTTCTTTATAGTATAAAAGTGAAGAATTCATCAGGGAAATGCGGACACCATGAATCATTCCTCTGTCCTTGGATAATTATTAACAGTCCCAGTCTTCTGCCAGCCTAATGAATATTGTTAACAGCATCCAGTTAGTCCATGATTGCAATAGCTGTGTTATGCCTAAGAGATATTTTCCAACTCATTTTCTTATTTTTAGGCATTTACACTCTTTCTGCTCAGGTACATTGTTTATTATTTTTATGGCTCAATAATAGTATTGTTTCATTTATTTATTTTTCTGGTATTTGTCAATGATGCCCAGAAAGGCTATAGAATTTTGTGTGCTAATTGCATACATTACCACTTTAAAGTGTTTATCATTTTCATGAACAATATAACTGGAAAAATTACTACATTGACCATACTACCAGACATACACCACTATTTCCCAAACTGGTATCTTTAGGGTCTCTTATTACAGAATCACAAAATACAGATATGAATATAGAGACTTTTTCCTCTCATATTTGTACACCTTTTATGTCATGATATTGCCTTATTCCTCCAACAAAGACTTCAATGATTATCTTGAGAGTAGACAATCTTTTCATTTACCTGATATTTATAAACATGTTTTAAGGTTCTCCCCATTTAGGATAATGTTGGAAGTACCTTGCATATATAGCCTTCATATGTTAAAGAAACTCACTCTTTCCCTCATCTCTCCATTAAATTTATCATAATGGAATTAATGGTAGATTTTTTCAAAGTGTTTTATTGCGATAGTCATGTGATTGCTTTCTTTGAGTTCATTTATGTGACAAATTATACAGAAGAATTTACCTTTATTGAACTTTTTCTGCATCTATGAACAAGTTAATTTGCTCTTGATGAGTCATTTTGACATGTTTTTGAATTTGATTTGGAAATGTTGTACTGTGAATTTTTGCACATGTATTTAGCAGAAAATTGATATATAATAGTTTTTGTGTCCTTACGTGGTTTTCAGTATAATATTGACTTCATAAAATGTGTTTGAAAGCATTCTTTTATTTTTATGGTTTAGTTTTATTAGACCATACACATTTAGAATGTCATGTATTACATTTAGATTTTTCAATTGTGGAAAATGCAAACTTTTAAGATGTAAACTTATAATGTTTTTCTGAATTTCAATGGTGTCTGTTGTACTGCATATTATTTCATCTTTGATTTTCTTAATTTATGTCCTATTCTCCTTTTGTTTGTTTTGTCTGAGGGTCTGTTAATCTTGTTTATTTTTTCCCAAAATAAAAAAAATATAACTCTCTTTCATTGATTACTTGAGTAGCTCTGTTTGTTTCTATTTCATTTGTTTCTATCCTAATTATGTATCCCCATCTATTATTTTGGGGTTTCTTTAAATTTTGTTTCCTCGGGCCTTAAGAAGCATTATTAAGCTGTTTATTTAGTTCTTCTTGATTTATTTGTTATTTTAAGTTTAAACATTTAGTGCTATTAACTTTCCTCATTTGATTGCCTTAAGCGTGTCCCATATATTGTGATGCATAGTGTTTGCATTTTCATTAAGTTCTAGAAATTAAAATAAAATCCTTATTGATTTTTTTCAGTGAATTGTTGCTTAAACTTCATGGATATTTGTAATTTCTGAAGTTCTCTTTCTGTCAAGATCCAGCTTTATTACATTATGATCAATATACTACAAGAAGCAACTTCAAATTTCCTATATTTGGTTAGCATTTCTTTATCTTACATGATTAATTTTGGAGGACATTCTATGGGCTTCTGAGAATAATGTTTCCTGTTTAATGTCTCAGGAGATGTAGACGATAATTCCAATTTTCTTTGCTATTGTTTGCTCAGAATACCTGTATATTGAAAATATTTATGCACCCATGTCACTCAGTATTGGTGTATTGGAGTTAATCCATAGCTTTTCAACTAATAATATTGATTTTATGAATTAGGTACACATGTTTTTGATGCTTGTATAATTGGAATTTTAATAGGTTCACGTTCGATTTTTCTTTTGTGGGTATGATCTTTTCATCACTTCTGATTTGCTTGGGTTATGCATATATCTTGTCAGATATTAGTGTAGATACGCCTGATTGTTTTGAATTCCATTTGATTGGTATATCTTCTTCTATCTTTTCATACTTAAGTGGTATCTATCTTTGATGGTAAAGCTTATTTCCTGGGGACAATAGAAGTGAATCATGTTCTCTAATCCTATCTGCTAGTTTATCTTTTTATTGGAAAATTAATAACATTCATATTGAGTTATTATTGGAAATAGTAAGAATTCATATCATGTTGCTGATTTTAATGTTTTCTCATCTCCCTCTGATTAGCTGCCTTGGTATTATTTTTCTCCTGTGGCTTCTTGAGTGTTCTGTTTCTTCTCTTCAGTGAAAAATTTCTTTCTATCTGTAATCCTAGCCTAATGCACATATATTTATTCAGTCTTTTTTTTTCTCTCATGAAGAATTATTTAGATTTCAGTAGTAACAGTTCATAAGTAGAAATATTCTTGATTGGTGTAAAAGGATGTTTAATCTTTTAATCTGGCAGCATGGCTGTTCTAGGGTAGAAAGAATGTTGGTACATGCCTGTAATTCAAGTATTCAAAAGACAGTGTTAGCACAGGCCTTTCTGTCTTAGGGAAGACAGAAATGGAATATGAAAGCAGACACAGGAGGGAAAACTTAGAAAGAGTCAGTGTCAGATTGGAAGTGATGTCTGAGATGAATCAGAATGACAAAGCGACTAATCAGAGAGTTAGCAGAATGAGTCAACTTGAGGACATGCCCAACTCTCATGAGAAAATGTCAGGCTCTCAGCTCAGAACAGAGTCAGTTAAAGAAGAGTCAGTTACAAAGGCAATATGAGGTGAACAATCTGAAGCAGGCAGATCCAGGACAAGATACAGAGGGTATGAAGCAGGAGGTCTGACTGGAGAGTCTGAGAAGTTTAAGGCAAGGACACAGAGGTAGTCAGCTAAAGAAGTCAGTATCAGTTGGGAATAGTGAGTCAGTTTGAAGCCGAGCAGAACAGTTCAGTCAGAGAAGTTTCAGGAGTCAGTCAGAGAAGTTTCAGGAGTCAGTCAGATTCTGCCAAAATCAGAAAAGTTTGGTCAGAAACAGTAAGCTGGCTCAGATCAATTTGAACCAGTCATCTAGAAGAAGAGTTTGAGCCAAAACAGCGAGTGAATTGAACTGAAAAGTCAGAGTTCAGAAGGATCTAGTCAGAGTGGCTCAGTTGGCTGTGAGACTCAGAAGTTTAAATGTTCTAGATTGTATGGATGCTGAAGGCTTCCAGTTTTAGACTTAAGAGTAGATTTTACAGAGGCTGAAATGCTCTGGCCTCCAGGACTAAGAACCAGGGATTGAATTAGACCAAAGAATAAACTATCCTCTGTCGTGAATTAACATCTACATGTGAATCCACATCTACAGATAGGCAATTGAAAATTTTCAGAATACAGAATATATCACTTAAAGTCCTTTCTCTTAAAAATTTGTATCAGATAATTATTTGTTATTATATTTATGTGTAATAATATTACATATTTGTATTAAATATTTACATTTATATGTAACTTGTCCCTTTTCTCTGGTAGCCTTGAATTAATCTTTTTTCTGTTGCTATGATAAAATAGCATAAACAAAAGAACTTAGAGAATAAAATGGTTTATTTTAGCTTAGAGTTTTCACAGGAGATATATTACATATGGAAAAGAAGGCATATCAGTCTAGATGTAATCAGACCATGTTTCATCCATACTCATGAAACAGAAAGGGAATATTTTAAGACCTTAAAGCTCACCCCCCAGTCTCTCTCTCTCTCTCTCTCTCTCTCTCTCTCTCTATATATATATATATATATATATATATATATATATATATATATATCCTCTAACAAGGGTTCACATATTAAAAGGTCCAAAACCTTCCTTCCCAAGCAGTACCACCAAATTGTCTTGGTGTTGCTTTTTCCAGTATATGGTTATCCCATGTGCCAAAAGAAATGAATGATATAACTATGAATGATAAGTGTGGACATCACACTTGTCATAAGCATTATTATCGTCTCCTCAGAAATAAAGCAATATATTTTTGTTTTATCAGAAGTTTCTCCCCTGTTACATTGTGTAAGGAATGTAGACTATTTTGATGGAAGCAGTTTTTTAAACTCTTTGGTACCTTACACTTTTCCTAGCTTTAATATATGTGTATAAGTCATGCTGGAATTGATTCTAAATATGATAACAGGGTTGTAGACCTGACATATAGTCTTGCAATAGCACGTGGAAATAGGTAGGTGAGCTTAGATTTCATTGGAATGATTAGACATGTAGCTCAAAGATAAAGGCAGCCAAGTTTCTAATGAAAAGACATTAGTTATTTCAATGAATTATGCACTATTCATATGAAAAACTCTACAATACAAAACTAAAATGTAGAGTAGTATATTTAAATGTGACCAGTATAAGAGAAATTATAAAATATTATTTTATAGTAATAGGAAATCATAATACTAACTTTAAAATATATGAACATACATAAATATACCTAAATTATATAAATTACATTAAATATATTGGTTATAATGATGCTACTAGAACCAGATTACTTGCATATTTTATTTGAAATTGTCTTTCTTTACATTAGGAATTATGAGATAATGTATACTTTATATTTCTATGAATTTCCAACAAAGACAAGATGCAACATGACAACTTAAACCAAGCTCCACAGTGATACCTAATATTGCATTTTCATTTCTTTATAGACATTTCTACTTGTTGAGAAGAAAGAGACCAACTGCTTATGAGTTAGCATCATACAGTTTGCAGATTCTTAGAACAGAGATCAAATTGAGTGTGTATTTATGATACTAATATGTTCTTATGGCAACAGGAGCTTTGTATTTCCTTTTCCTCAGTTTTCTATTATAAACACACAGAGGAAAAATGGATGCTGCAAATAATTTGTGCCTATACTATGTCTGTCAGTTGAGGGATGTGGAACTAAGAAAATGGTAATATTTTGAAAAATTTCAAGGAAACCTCCTCCCTCTCTGCCTAAAGTAAGACAAAATCTCTATTACTCTACTCATAAGTAGACTCATTCTTTGTGTTGGAAAGAAACACAATCTCTTTATACCAAGGCAGACTGTTTTCTAACATATTTGAAAATATATTCAAGAACAAAATATGTGTCAATGCTTCTGTTCTGAAGAAATGAATATTTACCATTTATTTGTCATCTTTTGTTGGTATTCTTTTGGTAACAATAATTTATATTTTCTATTATTGTGCCAATAAGAACACTGTGAACCAAAATGGGCAATATTAATATACATCAAGTAAGGTCTACATCACCATGTTCTACTGATGTTTCTGGAGGATCCTAGCTGATATATTTGCCCTACATACAAATGCTAAAGCATCACCTATGCAGTCTTCACCTAGCTACCTAATAGAACAGAGGGTGCAAGTGGGCTGAGGAGAGGATGAGAATGGGAGAGGAAAGGACCAGGATGATGAGAGGGGTGGAGGAAGAAAATATACAGAGAGACAACAAGAATTAGGGGACAATTAGGAGGCGATCAGAAGATCTAGTGTAGTGGAAACTCACTGGAATCTATGAGGGAGAACCTAGCAAGGATCTCTAGTAATCAGGGATAGTGTCCCTGAATATCTCTTGTGGGTCAGATAAGTCTTCCTGTGGTAATAACGGGTCACCATCCCAGCCACAAAACCTCTGACAAATGACTTTTCATTTCTGCAAAATCCTCTTTGACAGTGGAAGGGCAGGACCCAATTATAAAGGATGGAATTCCTGCCTGAAAGTTCAAGGCAGGCCAGGGTCTAGAGACTAGATAACCCTGAGATGATTTCTGATGATGTCATGCTCTGCTGATAGATCGGTACCTAGTCCAGTGCTGTTCAGAGAGGCCCCCTTCAACAGCTGAAAGGAGCACATGGAGAAAAGGCCCAGGGCCAAACATCATTCAGAGATCGGGGAACCCCAAGGACTAAGGAGAGGAGGGGTGGCAGAAATCAGAAAGGTAAGGAATACCAGAAGAGTAAGCCACACATTTTCAACTGACTAGCACTTTTAGGGGCTCACAGAGACTGAAGGTACAGACAAGGAACCTGTAGGATCCCCTAAATTCATCTTATGGCGGTCTGGATTGTTGTTCTTGAAAAACTCCTATAGGCTGGAGTGGGGGATTCTCTGATCATTTTATCTGCCCTTGGGACCCATTTGCTCTTGGCAGGTTGCCTGGCCCACTCTTGATGAAGCGATTGGTGCCTGGCATTGTTCCATCTTGCTATGCCATGCCCTGTTTGAATCGTACCTGGGGAGACTGTTGTTTTCTAGGAAGAAGCAAGAGTGGAGGGTTATGGGTGGTGGTATAGGGATAGATGTTGGGGAGAGGAGAGTGGTGTGAGCTGGGGGGCAGAAGGGGAGGATAGGTAGGGCTATTATATAAGTTGTGTGAAAGAGGAGCATTTTTTTTAAATGTACTGAGGAGGCAAAGGGACGCAGATCTCTGTGAGTTTCAGGCGACCCTGGCCTACAGACTGTGTTCCAGTACAGCCAGAATTACAAAAGAGAAACCCTGTCTTGAAAAAAAGAAAACAAAAAAAAAGGTTCTGAGATATGACTAAAACTGTTAAGTTGTGAAGAAAGATGACTTTAGAGAATTAAGATTTTTTTTTTCGAGCCCTCTTCTGTAACCAAGCAGGGCTTCCAGCGTGAGACTTAGATAGTAACCCAGTTACAAAACTTTTGACCTACAATGTGTTCTGCCTACAAGGTATGTTGAGAACATGCTGGCTTGGAGCTTGTGGGAACGACAAACCAATGACTGATCTAGTTTTGGGCCCACATGCTGAGGGGAAGCCCATACCTAACACTTCTAGGCAACCAGAAGCTTGAAGCTAGATGGCTGAGAGCCTAGTGTAAAACCAAACTGACTGGCAAAAAAGGAAAAACAAACACCAATGAAATGATTCCTAATCATAATCTGCTGTGCTCATAGATCCATGCCTAGCCCAATTGTCACTACAAACGCTTCCTTTAGCAACTGATTGGAGCAGATGTAGAGACCATAGCCAAACATTGGGAGGAGAGAGAGCCTAATTTGGAGATCTCCATCTGGTCCCCCATTTCGGAGCTCAGGGACCCACACCAAAGAAAGGGAGGGGAGATTATATGAGCCAGAGGGGTTGAGGAAACCAGGAGAACATGGACTATGAAACCAATTAAGAAGGGCTTATAAGGACTCACAAATACCAGACCAGGATGGTTCTATGCCAGGTCCTCTACATACGTTTTGGATGTTAGGTTGGTGTTTTTCTGGGACTCCATGCATTGGGAATGGGGTTTCTCTGATTTTTTTGACTGCTATTGGGACCCTTTTCTTCCTGTAGTGTTGCCTTAGTCCAGACCTGGTATGAGGGATTTTATCTAGCTTTACTGAATTTTCTTGTGCTCTCTTTGGTTAATGTCTTTGGGTGGCCTATTCTTTCCTGAGGTGAAGTGAAGGGGAAGTGAATCTAGGGGAGATGAGAGGTGAGGAGGACTGGAGGAATGGAGGGAAAGGAAACTGAAGTTGAAAAAAAACTAACAGTGACTAACCCAAAAATGTGAGCAAGAAATGTTTCCTGTTGAACTGAACGTTCGCTATTTATTTATATCCTTTCATTTATCTCAAAAAGCAAATAGTAGTGCAGACTAATCTGTACTGATTTACATGAATACATTTCCTAACTTTAAACCAGTCTTACTTTATTTTTTTTTCCTCCAGGAATAGATTTTAAGTATATAACAAAGATTGTTGTGACCATAAAGAATTGGCTGAAAGAGTTACACTGATAGTACCCTTTCTGAAAAACAACTCTATTTTGTTTTTGCCACTCTGCTTTCAGAGCTGAAAGGTACAGGATGAGGTTGTATGTTACTGCATACAGAATTGGAATATGTTTTCAAAATCTTCTGCAAATCTATTTGAAATCAATGGATGAAAAGATTGGAATACAGGGCAAATCCAAGGACTGGCATTTAACTAGCCAATGTGTTGGAATTAGCTGTTATCCACACCTTCTACACAGTGACAGCTTCTATGGCAAAGTCACTGAAGTATTAACTTAAAGATATAGGATTAAATCATCTTTAAGATACATTCACAGTTTAAAGTTACTTGGTTCTTTGAATAAAGATTTTTTTTTTAAAGTGGAAGGGAAGCTCTTAAATTACTTTTCCCTTATTAATAAATTTTACTGTTCACCTTTCACATTGCAAATTATGCTGCAAATACTCTTACTGCTTGTGTTTTACAAATAGTCTTCTAGGATTCAAGTTCCAGGCTCACTTATGCTGACTAGAAATCTTACTCCAGGGCCCAATCCACATGGACACAGACTGTGCACTACACAAGAGACCCTGATCCTGCCTTCCCCTACTGAGATTTATTTCTTTGCTCAGGAAACTCTTGTACCAGGTGTGTGCTGTTCCTAACTGTGGTCTTAGAAGCTTCTTTATATCAGTGGATAGTGGTTAAAGCAGAGACTCACCATTTTTCAAATAGAATAAGAGACCATGCTTGCTCAGCCATAGGTGAGATGTTTTGGCCATCACTCCAATCACTACCACCACCATCATGGCTCAGGGAACATTGTGGAAGAGGGGACAGAAAGAATGCAAAGTCTGGAAGTTGGTGAGGAGGACTGTGAATGCTGTCTTTCAGACAGAAAATGACATAGAGCACATGAATTCACAGTGTCTGTGATTCCCTGAAAAAGAACAAGTCAGTTAAAAATCCCAGCATGGATTATTAACCCAATTCCCACCTCTAGCTGACAGACAATTGGTAATTGATATTTACTAGAAAAAAGAAAGTCAATTTTCCTTCAGATGTGGCCACTAGTAGGTTTATCAAGTCTTAGTGGATGACACCACACCCATACACATATGTATAGTGCTAATTGAATCCAGTGGTTTAAAAATTAATCAGTCAATTAATTAATTAATTAAGAAGCATATGAAGATTGGAGACAGATATGATGGGATAGGAGACCTGGGGTTGGAGGAGGGTGTTACTGGCAGATAAGATTAAGATATATTGTATAAACACAAGACATATACAGAGAATCAGAAAATAGAAGATCAACAAAAAGAAAGTCTTCTAATAGATTGCATGCTATTTAACATATGAATAATTCTTAAAATATTCACTCATTCATTTTTCTATCTGGTGTTTTTTATCTGGTTAATGCTTCCATTTATGAGAAATTGACTTGGCATTGTTTGTAAACCCCACACACCAAAAATGCATCAAGAAAAAGTGAGAATTTTTATGTTATGTGCAAAATATACAGGAGTTACAAACAGACAGTACACATGCTTAAAGAATGTGAAATAAGGCTTCTGACTTGGTTTTCAGATACATTAATGATGAGAAAGTGTTTGTAATTGGTTTTTGATAAATTGCATCTACTTAGAAAATTTTATGGTAATAATCAGAATAACAAGTCTGCCTTTTTGTAGGTGAAATGCAAGTTACTAACAGAAATTACTAACAAAACTATTATACAAACTACTTTTATGTTCATTTCACTTACTTGAGATACTGTTTTCTTTTATTGCTATCTGACATATTTTTTGCTTCCTGTGGGGGAAACACAATGTCTACTACTGATTCATTAAGGTCACATGAGTGACGTATATTTATTTTATATTAATATTGGTTTGTTAGAAAACAAAAAAAAAATAAAACCAGAATATACATGCCATCACTTTTCTCTAAATCCCCATATAAATGATGAAAACACATGACAGATGTGAATCCTCCTATGATTTGTGGTTCAATTCAAATTCATGCCACATCTGCTAATCTTTGTAACAAATCTACTTGTTATTGAATTTTTTTAAAAAAGCTTTTTTTTTTTTTCAGAGACAATGCAAAATTGTCAATGCACTAAGTATCAGCTTATGACATGATGTTATCTTTTTTGTGTTCTAATCTGTGATCCTTTGGCTGCTCTGTGTCTGGACCCAGCTTTTCTTCTTACTCATTCACCTCACTCAGTCCTTCCTGGTGCTTGGTGTTTGTGTTTGCATCTGGACACTTTTTTATAAAAGATTTTGTTGTCAATACAAGGCAGAGGTATGTGAGCCCATTTTCTCTCTTCTACAGAGTGTTGACTAGGCAGAGTCTATTTCAAGGCACATTGAGCCGGCTTCAGTTCCTGGTCACTGATAAGGAGTTGGAAGGTTAATATGCAGAAGCATATAGCATACCAAGAAAGAATTTCTAGCTGAACAGAAATGGCAAGGACATTTTTGAGATTCCTTGTTTGAAAGAAGTGAAAACTGATGATCTGGGACCTTTATAATGTTTCATTGTCAGTTCTCTTAGACCACCAAATGTAATTTATTTGTCACTTTCCTAAGAACAACATAATTTAGGAAAAATAAAAGCAAACTATTTCACCTTAGCAACCAGGAATGTCTCTCTCAATGTTATCCCCAAGGGTGATGATATTGAATATGTTTGTACACTGATAAGAGAACATGCTAGCTGATTTTTTCAGTTTTTTCTTTGAGAGTTACATTCAAAACACTCTTTTCTAGCTTTTATCAGGACTACAAATGATTCTTGCCACTGTCCAGTGCATAAATTTAAATTTTCTGTGCATATTGTGGCTGTTCCTTAGTTGCTTTATACAGTATGTACTAAGCTTCTCCAGGATATATTCACATTTTTAAGAGGGCTGTACCACTGCCTGGATCTTACATGCTTAAAGAGAATCTCTGAAGTGTCAAGTTACCTCTGGAAAACTGAATGTCATGTTGTCTATAGAGGAGATCAGAACTTTTTATCCACTAGGATGCATAACCCTCATTAAACTAAAAAACAATGTTTTGAACAAGTGATTTTCTTTTTGGATGAAAGTTTGTGCTGATTAGATTTAATGAACTATTCCAACTATAAACTTGCAGAGAATCTTCTAGAGTAAGGACCGGAAGGTGCCAAGAAAATAATTTAGTTAGTATTCATTGTAATGAATCAGACCAAACTGCACAGTGAAAATGAGAATTCCAAATATTACTTTCTTATAGTTCTTTTGTTGAATTTTTATTGTTATATTTTTCATTATTTAAAACAATTTTCAAATTCAAATATATTTTGACTATATTTCGCCTCCCCTAATTCCTCCAGATCTTCTTCTTCTCCCTACCCACCCAACTTTAAGCATTTTCCCAACAAAAAGACAAAAACATAATACAACAAAAGCAGCCAAAAACAAGAAAACAAAATAAAACCATTTATAAAAAAGCCTTTGGTTACCAAATAAAAGTACACACACCAAAAAAACTATGGAATCCAATTATATGTTATTAGGCAACTACTCTTGAAATGAGTGAGACCTTTTCTGGGGTGGTTGATATACCCAGTGTCACTCTTTTAGAGAAAATTGATTTTTCCCTCTCCTAGCATGTATAAGTGACATTTCAGTCATTAACCTTTATGCTAGTGGCCAGATTTTTCACTCATTCATTCATTCATTTTTTAAAACTATGACAAAATAAAAGAAAAAAATTAACACATTGAGGTTTGATAAGGCAAACCTTATAAGGCAAACAGAAGGAAAAGAGTCCAAGAGAAGGCACAAGAATAGAAGACACACTCAGGAATCTCATAAAAACACTAAACGAGAAGCTATGATAAATGTGCAGATGATCTGTAAAACTTGTTCAAGTCCTATGCATGCTTCCTCAGTCTTTGTGAGTTCAAGCTTTGTTCATTTTGATTTAGAGGATCATCTATCTATCTAGCTATCATCTATCTATCTATCTATCTATTTGGATTCTTTATACTTTCCTGTCTTCCACAGTGGCTGGACTAGGTCACATTCCCACATGCTGTGGATGAGGGTGTTTTTGTCTACATCCTCAACTACTTATGTTGTTACTTGATTTCTTAGTGATTAACATTCATGTTGAGGTTTGGTAGAATCTCACTTTAATTAACATTTTAATTTCTCTTAGTGCACTGTCAAGCTGAACATTTATTGTGTTTATTATCATCACTTATATTTCATCTTTTGGGAGATCTACTTGTTCATTTCATAAACCAATTTATAATTGTCCTATGGTTTTGCAAGTTGTTTATATATTCTAGAACTCAAAGATGTCAGATATTACTAGCAAAGATTTTCTCTCCTCTAGTAGACTCTCCCTTATCTTAGTTGTATACTTTACCATGGAAGGGCACTTTAATTTCATGAAGTTTATCTTGTCAATTTTTTGGCAATTTTTCTTGAGCAACTAGAGTCATTCTTTGAAAATGTTTGCATATAATGAAATTATATAATGGGTTTTCTTTTTTCAAAATTCATTTTAGGATTTTATGCTTTACGTTAAGGACTTTGATTCTTTTTTTAATACATTTTTATACAAGATTAGAGATAGATATCTAGTTTCATTCTTCTATATGTGAACTTCTAGTTTTGCCAGCACCATTTGTTGAACAGACTGTTTCTTCTACTATGTCTCTATTTTTGGAAACTTTGTCAAAGATCATACGGCCATAACTATGAAGGTTTGTTTCTGGGTTCTCTAAATAAGTTCATTGATTTTGTGTGCAAAATAAAGATAGAACAGGATAAAGGTATCTCACTGATATTTAATGTAAAATTTTCAATAAACTATTTGCAAACAAAATTCAAGAGCATATCAGAAAAGATCATTCACCATGATCATGTTTGCTGTTTTTGCAGAAGATCTGAGTTTAGTTCTCCAGATCCCATATCAGGTCTCACAAATAAATCCAGTGGATCTGTTATCCACTTCTCACCACCATGAACACTGCATGCATGTGATGTACACACATTCAGACACAAACACTTATTTACATATAAACAAAAATAAATATTTGAAAGGTAAATAAAAATGAAATATTTAAACACTCATATTTTCAAATTAATTATGTAAATAGAATTGTGAGAAAGTGAGTTGAAAATTTGTTGAAATATACGAATGAGGTTTATTTTCATCATTGAATAACTAAAAAGATACCTTCTACTGTGGTGACTCTTTTTTTTTTTTTGAAATCAGAGAAGAGATTATTCTATAGTCTTGATTTAAAAGGAAGAATTTAGTTGGTCTTTTGAGGTAAATGATGGTATATACATACCATGTGAAGTATATTTCTAATGCAGAGCTAGAAAATCATTTTTCATAAATGATGATGTAGTATATTGTGCTTTTATTTTGAAATTTCTACATCATTTTCTCATCCAAATCTTCATATAGTGATACATATTACTGTTTTAAAATACAGACTATGCACCAGTCAAAATCACAAACTTGTTTGTATGTGATGATTTACATGCTATTAGATAATATGTAAGTACCTCATTATAGGATTTATATGCTTGTCTATTTTTATTTAAATTTTAAAACATTTTGATGCATGGATTCAGAAATGGAATCTAATTAGAGATAATATGTTTGTTCTCTCACTATCGCTTCAGCCTCAGTACTCACAATTTCATTATTTAAATGAGATATTTTGCAAGAGTAAGGCTATAATTGGAATACAAATGTGTATTTCATTAATGATATGTAAATTCATATGTTACTTAACATGAAATTCTTGATAGAGATAATAATAGGATATTACTAATATTAAGATGAAGTAACCACAGATTTTCAAAAAATAGTGCTGTTGAACTTTAACATTCTTGGTTTTCTGTATCATTCCAACACAAAATAATAAAATGTGTAGTGAGGATCAGATACTTAGAAACAAAATCTATTCTTTGTTAACACAGAATTTTAAAGAGAATAGCATGTTTCCTTTTTTAAATTTTGAACTTTTTAAAAAAATATAAAGAAGTATATAAATTTTATGTGGTTTTAATTTAATTTTTCTTTTCCTTTTTGTTGTTTTTGTGTTGCTCAGTTTGTTTTGAGATTTTCTTATATGTAAGCATATGTTGGCATGGAACTTACGTCATAGCTTAGGATGGACTGGAATCCTTCTGTGTCCGTTTTCCCATCCAGAATTGTAAGACAGAGCCTCCACACCCATTCATTATTAGATATTTCAGTTTGTTTTTGGATGTTAGTTCTATAAAATTATTTACCTAAATTGAATACATTGCTCTCAGCATTGCCTGGAATTATGTGTCATTAATGATAACTCAAACCCATTAGTGAATGATGAAAAATAAACTATACTGCTTTATTAATGAAATATTTATAGAGATGTGAAAGTTATTAAAAATGAAACCACTAGAAAAAAATTTTAAAATGCCCTATAATTTAAAAAAGAAAGAAAACATTATCAGAATAAAAGAGTTGTATTTCAATATTAAAAATAAGATGAATTAGTGAATGGCATGATAGTGGTAACAAGATACCACATTTTCCTGTTAACAAATGGTATTACCTTAATATAAAACCTTATTCTTTATATTCTTAGTTAATTAATGTCATTGACATAGAAAGAAAATTAAATATTCATACAGAAATATTTTGTAAAGTACATTTCACTGAGTCCCAAAGTGCCACCTACTTTTTTAAAATATGTAGTTTTGAAAGCTTTGGAATGAAAAAAATGTTTCCAGGGCTGTAGGGACGAATGAGTGAACCAAAAATTAATAATGGTTAAGGTTATCATAACTACCAAGAAGCCAACATGTCAACAGTAGGCAACTAGTTATTAGAAGACAAAAAATAATGGAAAGCTATGTGTCTTGGAGGCGCTGTGATCATTTATAAGCATGAAAGAATATCACAGGAATGTGATATGACTGGAATTTAAGACAAATCACAAATGAAAGGACAGAGAGAATGGATTGAGAGGATGCAGATTCTCAACTTTCATTTTCCATTACTTCTCTGCTGCTTTTGAGACTCCCCCAACATTGTTGTAATTCAAGCATTCAGGAGGACAGCTTTAGGTATGTAGTATGATCAAATGTACCTGGGTACACTGATCTATGCAGGGAATCCCTGCCTTAGTCATCATTATCAGCAGAAGCAGCATCAACAATATAGTAATAATAATATTATTAAAATACAATGAATTATAGAATTTTTCTGAACAGATAAGTATGTACGTACTCTGTAGAACATAACTGAGGACTAAGATAGGTATGATGGAAGACTTACCTAGCATGCAGGACATATTGGCTCAATTCTATCACAGAAAAATATTTTTAAATCAAAAATAACACAAAGATATGTGTCACTGAAAGTGGAAAATGCTGAACACTTAATTTTAAATGAAGCTATTATTTTCAGTAAAAGTCTATATATAAAATAAAAGATTATTCATAATTCTGTTATATCTGAAATTTCAATTTTTTTTCCTTAAGTTTCTTAATATGTATTTGAATAACATAAAAGAATTCTCTTAGAGATTTTTAATTAGCTATCTCTGATAAATTAATATATAGAAAATGCTACCACAAGAACATAAAAGAACACAAGAACATAAAACAGGGGCTATTATCTACCACACAACCTAATACCCACTCTGGTGGCTTAGAGCTGCCCTACTATCTTCACAGTTTTGCTAACTGGATTTCTGTCTGTTTTATTGTTTTTCTGCGCTGTGGATTTAGTAATGTCTTTCAAGATTCAGTTGAAGTCTTAACTATATCGTAGATGTAGAAGTTACTTTTCATACAATGTGAATGTAATTAGATAATATTATATTAGGTCATCAGTGAATACCCTAATGCAGTGTGATTCGTGTCCTTATAGAAAGGAATATACAGAAATAAGAGTGACGTTTTCATAGGCAATAAATGCAAATAATAACCAGCTAGCCACATGAAGCTAGGTGAGAGACATAGAATAGATTCTCTCAGCACTGAAGAAGGAAATGATCTTGTGAACACCTTGATCTTGACTTTTAAGATACACAAATATAAGACAAAATTTATTAAATACTTTTATATATGTGAGTTTTTATTATTGTGTACATATACATGTTATAACATGTCAGAGGACAACTTCAGGGAGAAAATTCTCTCCTTATAGTGCGAGTTGGTTAAGTGGGTTAATGTAATTGCCCTACATATCTGATGACCTGAGTTTAGACCCCAAAACCCAGTGTATGGTGTGTGTGTGTGTGTGTGCATGAGTTTTTGAGGAAATGTTCAGAAATAAAAATATTGTATCACAGCATAAACATGTAGTTTGTTTTGAGCGTCCCCTTCCCCTTTCCCTGCCCCTGCCCCTATCCCTGCTCCTATCCCTGCCCCTATCCCTACTCCTACCCCTGCCCCTGGCCCTGGCCCTACTATTGCTGTGCTGAGATTAAGGCATTCACAACCATGACCAGAAAGGGAAATACATTTTAAATGTCATAGTCATGTAATGGCAGATTGGGTTAGAAAGGACCTCACACTTTGCCTGCTCTTGGAACACTTTTCTTCCTACTGTGTTTCCATGCCCAGCCTTAATTTGAGGATTTGTGCTTAGTTTTGTCATGTTTGACTGATATCCCTGGGAGGCCTGCTCCTTTCTAAAGGGAAGCAAGGGGGGAGCAGATATGAGGGAGAGGGTAGATGTGGGGAAGGGACCTTGAAGAATGGAGGGAGGCAAAAGTCAGGATGTATTAGATGAGCGAAGAATAAATTAAGAAAAAAAGAAGGACTTTAAAATGGCATGTGTGAACCAATTATAATGGAAAGAAAATAATAAGCACTTTAGAAAATCTATGAGCTGTTTTTGAATGTCTCCCCTGTGTTGGAAATGTACCCCAATTTGATTTTTAAAAGATAATATTCCAGAGGGGATACCTGTGCAATGTGTTTTGGTCATGAAGGTAGAGCTCCCTATTCAGTGTTAATTATCTCAGTAGTTAGTCTATTATAAAAATCAGTTTGGTTCTATCTCTAGGGTACATCACTGTTTCCTTACAGAAATTATACATCAGCAAGAACTTAGCCAGATGCAACCACTTGGCTTTTCATCAGTTGGACTGTGAGTTGAATAAACTTCTATTTTTCAAATAAATTAATTAATCTTAGCATTCAGTTATGGCAATAGAAAACAGACTAAGGGAACTTGAAAGTTAAATTCTAAATAAATACAAGAAATCGAAGGAGCAATCTGATATGCATTGTAGAGCCATTGGAAGATAGTTATTTTTTATTTTTTAGCAGATTTCAAGATAAAGTTGAAACTTGGACTAAAGTGGGATTCCCTATCAGGACTTTGAAAAGAAATGGTTAGATTCCTCCATGAGTGTCTTTTGTCTAGTACAGACATGATGGGCTATTCCTCTGGTTCTTTAAGGCAGACACTCTAAGTTTATTCATGTGCAAATTAGCCAGCCAGACACTGGATTTTAAGAGATTTGAGCACAAGATCAAAGTGTTTTATACTTTTATGGCCCACAGAAAAGGGACAAGCCATCTAATATACCTATCAAGATTTCCTCCAAGACACTGCATTCTGTAAAAAATGTCCAATGGCAATTCTAAGAGTGGTAAGCATTATACGCTTTCACAGATTCAAGCAGAGAATCAGACACCTCCTTACTTTTGAACACACAAAGGATTTACCTTAGAGAGATAAAACTGATGAATAAACATACAGCAGCAGCCTAAGGGCAGCAGAGGTTAAGCAAAGAACAGATGCAAAAGAATTATCATTACTAACAGAAGAAGAAAAATCAAAAAATTATATGAGAAATGTTTCAACATTATAAGATTCTTTTTGTGAGAAAATATTTATAGAAAGAGAAAAATAGCATTCTAGAAAGGAAAAGTAAATAATGTAGATGGTATGCATATAAAGGGTGAAGACCAGGATGCATTTTATGTTTCAACACTACTAGATGAATTTAGAGATCAGTGAAATGCTCTAGAAATTCTGAAAGTTAATCATTTCTAAGATAGAATTTATATAAAAATATGAATGCTAGAATATAGATGTTTTCACAATATATTTAAACAGGCAGTTTATTTTATGCAGCTAGTTAATTGTATGCTTTACCAAATTGAAAAATTACACAAAACAAAACAAGTTATCTAGGAAACAGGGTATTAAAAATAAAGCCAAATCAAACAGCAGGGAGCCATAGATAGATGATACAGAGGTTCAGATTATAGCTAACCAGCACGACTTTCAGTTAAGCCACACCACAAATACATTAACTTTTAAAAAATCTGTATTCTTAGGATTCTTAAAACAATTATCACTATCCAAGCCCATGCCTACCATTTCCTAGACCTTTCCTAGTTCAATCATCTCAAACTCCTGTCTTTGGTTGCTCTGGTATTATATAAAGTAATCACACTCATGTCGTTTGCTTTTTCAGTTTTAGCCAATGGCTACTAATTTTCCAGGCACTAAATGAAGATTTGCCACTTTATATAATCTTTCAAACACCACCATTATTGGACTTAAGGTTCATACACTGAGCTCCAACAAGTCAGGTTTGATCACCCATCATCAATAATCCAATTGAAAGAGCAGAAGTAAGAGTGAAAAGCAGGAAAAGGAGATTTGTTTAATTTGGCCATATTGGGAAGAGAGTCAAGGAAATCTAGTAATGTCCTCAAATTCATCTTTGGGTTTCTGATGTGGGGATAAGATTTAAACAAAGCAAGAGATATACATACCTAAGCAGTCAAGGTAATGCATGGTTACCTGCCCACAATTGTTGCAGCTCTGTTTCTCTTCTATAAGTTCAGCCTCTTCTGCTAAGTCAAATGATGAGTTGTAAAATCATTATTTAAGAGGTAAGCTTTCCCATAAGCTTTTGTTCACCCAATAAGGTTACAGGAAAAACTTGAATATTCTTTCAGTAGTCTTACAGTGAAAGGGAAGAGGACAAGTTTTCTTCAGAAGAGAAATATGTAATAGTTCACCTACTGTGTGACTCATCATGGATAAAAAGGAGGCACATTCATTGGTGCAAACCCTTCCAGACCTCAGTAGATGGGACCACCATCCTATCCAGTGCCATACTGCACAGCATAACCATGAGTATCTGAGCTCAGGTATTTTTCTTGATTCAGTGCTCCTCAGATACAGATCATAAACAAACAAACATCTCCCATAAAATCCAACACCTGCAGACAATAAGTTTATCCTTCAAATATCGTTCAAATTGATGTATGGTGTCAATATATTGTGTGTTGTCAATACATTGTCTGAGAAGTTACTTAGACTCCCCTGATCAAAATACTCAAAGGCATGTTTACCTTGCATAGCACCAGATATATTTTTTTAGGTAATCTATGGTTCTTGGGGGTAAGATTATTATCCCAAGTGTCATACCCTAATTTAAATTATATAAATATGTGTATATGTGTGTGTATGAATGTATATATGTAATTGTATATATATACATACATACATATATACATATATATATATATGCATACACACACATATATGTAAACATAAAATGATACATTATATATGTGTTTTTAAGTAAATATAAACTAATATTTCTTTATATCTTTTCGTTCATCCTTTGTATTCATTATCCCTCCTCCCTCCCTCTCTGAATTTTCCTCCTTGAGTTATGTTCTATAATTTATATGTTTACATTCAGTTGTTAACTCTATCATCAACATTTGTAAAATGCTGATATTCCGATTATTTCATTTCTTTCATATCATTAGTTTAATTTTTCAGGGAAAAATTTATAAGTCCTTTTGAACACATTTTCTCAACTTTATGTACTTTTATGAGTTAGAACCAGTTCAGTAATTATCTTTGATGGCCCTTCTGTTCTACAAGTGGCTAGGAGAATCCTTTCTATATGTTGCACCTGTCCTTTGGACAGTGTTCCACTTAATCTTTTGTCATATACAATCCTCCATACAGTCTTAAATTACATTTTATATTCTTCACAATAAGTTCTTTTTGTATAATTATTTCCTTATGGGTATGGGCACAGAAGATCTTGTACTCACAGATTCACACTAAAGGAATGAGGATAGTGAGGTATACAGGGTTGTCTCTTCAATGGGAGAGATATGTAACTTATTTTCTGTTCAGAAGGCTGGGAGAGGGCTTGGTTAATAATCTATTGATCTTTGTGCTATGTGGCTGAGATCACACCAGATCTGCCCATAGATTCTTATCACAATATATTTTACATTCAGATGGAATCAGAAGAGTCTAAATTTAAATATTCAACTAAGAAGAAAAGTTCGTGTACAGAAACAAAACTCTGATAGAACACACATTATTATGGAATGGATGATATTGATTAATTGACCCATATGAGTAGAAAGCATTTAAAAGTATTGCATTAAAGTCATTAGTTTGCATTGACAATTATCTGTGTCTCTTGTGCCTAACCAACTTCCTTTAAGAGGGCTATTTTGTCTGGTGATGCACATCTATTTATCACACACTGAGGAGGCTGAGACAAAGGTATTATAAGTTTGAGGCCAGCCTGGATTATTTTATCAAGAACCTTGTCTTGACAAAGATGATGCTTTGATATATTTGTCAAATGTCGTGTTTCTACTACTTGTGAATCTGGTAGCGTTGTTTTGATGTCTGTACTTGAAGTACAAACCTCTTCAGTCTTTTCAGTCATTTATTTTGAAGAACATTTTCAATAATATTAATGAGGTCATTAAATATTTTTAGTTAGTAGGATCAATGTGTGAGTTTGTTGTTGAACTCTTTGGAGAGGTCTAGTGTCTCTGTGGGTCACATGTTTGGCCATTGAATCTGTAGAACTAGCCTAATTTTTGCCTCTGTAGGAGCAGGTCTGGAACCTACCTCTACTGGCACAGCAAAGGACTTTGGTCTGTGTAGGCAAACTCTAGTACATAATGTATCAGAAAATGTTTGGAGACTAGATCCATGAGTTCCATATTCACAAACGGTAATATGGATAAGGCTTAGATCCTGATCATACAAGAGATGACAAATAACTTATATGAGTAGAACTGGTATTTAAATTTCTGTGGATAGTGGAGGAAAGATTGGAAATCTGAATACCCTAAAACCATTTTCATGAATTGATTTGACTGATCTGATAATGGGCGAGGTCTAAAACCTGGGTCTGCAATCAGAAATTTGCAATGCAAATCTTGAACACTTGTTCACCAAGCATAAGCTTAATACTAAAATTTTATTGAGGTTAACTAGGTCTAAATCAGTGGTCCTCAACCTTTGGGTAGTGACTTCTTTGTGAGGAGAATGGTCCTTTTATAGGAATTGCCTAAGACCATCTGCAGATCAAATATTTACACTGTGATTCCTAACAGTAGCAAAATTACAATTATAAAGTAGCACTGAGAATAATTTCATGTTTGGGAGTTTCATAGCAGGAGGAACTGTACTAAAGGCTCACAGTATTTGGGAGGTTGAGAACCAATGGTCTATGTTCTGCAGTAAAGATGTTTTACTTAACTCCCCTATTACACAAGGAATCTCTTCATGGGTTTTGTGAGCTTTAACTTGGGCCCCATTCTATTTTTTCTCTCTCTCTCTCTCTCTCTCTCTCTCTCTCTCTCTCTCTCTCTCTCTCTCTCTCTCCCTCTCTCTCTCTCCCTCTCTCTCTCTCTCTGTCTTCATAAAAACATTACCACAGTGATTTATGCTGCTGTTGTTTTGATTTGTCTTTATTCTGTTATGAAAAGATATAGCTATTTGTGGTCTTGAACTCTTTCTCCTACAATCTCAATGCTGAGGGTGTAGATATGCCACAAGCCACAACACGAGGTCCAGCTTACCATGGTTCTTAATTGAGAACAGTTAGAATTTTTTTGATAAATGCAACTTACATTCCACTTAGAGTGAAAATTTTTCCATGGTTAATTACTCTTTTTTATTAATTTAAATGTTTCTATCTGCCTTTCTCTGTCTGTTTGCCTGATATCTGACTTGAGATCCTGTCAAAAAAAAACATGGCTCTATTTTGCTGTTGTCCTTCATTTTGTTTTTTCCTCCTTATGAAATTATGATGGAAATTACTTACTTTGCTTATATTTATTTTAGTATAGTTTTCTGTTATCCATAACTGAACAGTTTTATCAAGGCCACATGCATTCTAAAGAATGTGCTTCAACTTTCAGTGTGAATGCTGCAACATCATGTCTTACTCCATTAGTTATTTCAGTGAAAATATGGATAAGAGAGGTGCTTCATCAATGCTGTGAAATGATTAATTATTTTATAACCAAATGGAGCCTTGTCCTGTTTAAAACTCAAATCATAACCAGAAAAAAGTTATGTATCTTCTTAGTTTAGTTTATTAGTTTTGAACTCTAAACTTGAAGTATAAGTGGATGGCTCATTTTGTGTTGGTTAAGAGTTTGCATTCTCATATCCTCCTTAGTGAAGTGTCCACATATTACCTTGTTTTATATCATTCATCTGAACATCTTTTTAGATCATCTTAAATGTTTTATATATAAAAATGCTACCAATTTTGAAAAATGATATACATATGCAAAAAGACAAAATAGGTTTGGCTGAAGGACATAGTAAGAGTCAAATCCCAGCTATGATTACTCATAAATCTCCTCTTCTTCCAAATTTTTTGAGATATTTACATATTCAAAATCTCTATGCATGGCATATATCAACATTGCATTTTATCTCAATGAATATAATTTCACTAATTTAGGTATTCAAGGAACTTAATTCATTGTAAAAAAAAGTATCTACCAGGAAATTAACTCAGATTTCTGAACAATTTAGCTTTAAGATCAGTCATGATAAATTTATTATTGTTTAACAACCAATTAATAGGTTTGAACATATTTACACAAATAGTTTCTTTAATAAAAAATATGTAAAATCCTGAGAGATTGTGGGAGCAAATACTGCTTAGCTTCTATACTAAGAAGTCAAAAGTACCATTAATTTACTTGGCCACATTCTATTTAAATTTATCATACATTGACTACAGCTTAGAGCTGACTGAACTATTCTTCAGACACAATTCCTTATTACCTTTCCCTAAAGATCAGCATCACTGTTCCAGAGTTATTAAAGACATTAATCTAAAAATATGTGGTATAGTGATAACAACTCACTTGGTATGTGATAGTTTTCTCACCTGACTGATCATGTTAATTAGATTGGTGAACTATAGGAAATATCTTTAGTTTTATTATCATACTTTCAGACTGACAGTTTTGACCCTCTAGACAATCAATTTGTGGTGTGGGGTAGAGGAGCATCTTTTTGTATCAAAGTAAAAAGAATTTAGAAGAAACTGAACAGATGATAGAATGGATTGTTCTCACCATCAACGTCTGTAGCAACCATTCTAGGAACTTTTAAATGCAACATCACATAACTAGAAAGTCAAAAGACTTAGGACCCGTGTCGGTTTATTTTAGGAAAATATGGAGAATAACAAATTGTTGTGCTTTATAAAATAAAAGAATTTTTTCTCTCACTTTTGATTATTATGAGCTATTATATTCCTGAAATTAAAGCAAGAAAATAAGAAGATTCAGAGAGGGGGTAGGTAGGGAGATGGAAGGAGGGAGAGAGAGAGGAGAGAGAGGGAGAGAGAGATTCTCATGTACTTCTATCATTACATGGGCTCTCTGAAGTTTGGTGGGAATCTGAAATGATCATTTTGATGCTCCGAAGGATGATATAATTTTGAAATATAGGAAAAGATCAGATACTTAATCTAAGTTAGAAATCAATGGCATGGTGTGATACAAGGGACTTCAGGCAAGCTCCTGAAGTATGTAAGCCTCTGTGAATGCAGGCAGATGCTGTGTTTAGAAGTGATCAGGCAAAAGAAAAAGTCAATGTTTTCTTCCTGTTGTTGTTTAGTTAGTTTAAATTTTTTGAGGTTATAATATAATTCTATTATTTTCCACTTCCCTTTCCTCAATAAAATCCTTCTATATATCCTGCCTTCTTGTTCTCCTTAAAATTCATGGCCTATTTTTTAATTGTTGTCGTGTGTGTGTGTGTGTGTGTGTTCCAGTAGTTTTACTAGAATTTAAAAACTGGTATGATTCACGTGTGACTTTTCATGTAATAGTGAGTTTTGTTGTTGTTTGTATTTTGCTTTTGCTTTTGTTTCTTAGTTTTATTTTAAGTTTTATTTTGGTATATTCATAACTGACATAGCTTGAGAACTTTTTTAATTGGTCATTGTATTTCCATTTTAGCCCAGGCAATATTCTAAAGCCTGACAACACTTTACAAGGTAGTAACACCATCAGGCTATTCCTCTGCCTGCCATTGCCATGCTGTATAAATACAAACCCTTCAACAGATATACCTGATCTACCCCCACCCTTATCCTTCATGTGATTGCTATTTTATTTTCATTTTTAATCATACTGGAGTTTCTAAATTTATGATATAGTTTTTGTTCTTCCTGCTAAAGAAATTCTGTACGTTGTGACTTTATCATTCTAATGCCTACTCTCAAAAGCCACTTTAAATCTGTTCTTTCAGAGTGACTTTTACCACTACTCAAACCTAAGTAGTTGCTTTTAGTTATTAGTTACTCTCAAATACTGTGCTGGGTTATAAAAGGACACAGAAGTTAATATAGCTAACAGTGTGTTAGTGTTACTTAGGGCACAGGGTAAATGTCTATAAAAGGATAAACAATAAGAACACTTGACTTGAGAATTCAATGATTTACATGAGGTGGACATTGATTTGTCATGGTCAAATAAAAAAAAGTCCAAACACAAAAGATACACAAGTAGAAACCAGAAACCATATCTCCCATCAAGTAATCATAATTCAGAGATTAAAAATATTCCCTTGTTTGCCAATGACTTGCATCTAATAGAGGAAATAGAGAAAAAGGAAGAAATGAAGAGTTTAGTATGGAAACCCATGTGTAGTAATGATTGGCTATGTTTGAGATAATAGTAAATAATTTATTACTCTATTTTATAGAGAGTCTAGAAAATATGATGGCCTAGCTAAATTGCTGTTAATAATTAATAGTTAAATAATGTAGAACATGGAGAAATCTATTTAAAGTAAAAATTTGACTTTAATATCTGTACAATTAAAATAATCATTTAGTTCAGTGTTTGAAATATAGAAAATGTTTTGAATAAATGTATTTGAATAAAGGTATTGAATAAATGAATCAATACTTCAACACAATAATCCATTCCTTTCACTGGAGGATTAACTTGGTGACAGAGGTGTTTAATTGGGACAGTCTTTTGCCAATTGATGATTCTATTTAAAGACTTTTCATATATATTTATATTTTAGGAAATCCCTATCATAGTACATTTCTATATGGCTTTTAGAAAGACTTTTAGTGTTAGTTATCTCTTCTATATTCCTTCTTTTACCCTGCCCTCTCCTCCTCTTCCTAATTTTCTAAGTCTAATTCCCACTTTATCACTATATGCTCTTTCCTTTATTTGGAAGACCACCTGGCGTTCCACTGTTCCATTAATAGCTACCTGACTTTTGTGGTTATTCAGATTGAAGCACACATATCTCAAAGTTATAAGCTAATATACTCATGTAAGAGAAAACATGCGATATTTGCCTTTTTATGTCTGGATTATCTCATTTAGGTTATTTGTTTGTAGTTCCATTCATTTACCTGCAAATTTTAAAATTGTGTTTTTCTTTACTGATGAATAATACTCTCTTGTGTAGATCTACCACAAAAGCTATTACTATTTATTCATCAGTTGTTAGACATGTAGTCTGTTTTCAATTTCTAGATATTATGAATAGAATGACAATGAAAATCTCTGTAATATGATATTAGAGTCCTTTAGTTATAAGTCCCAAGTATTTTGGTATACTTGGATTTTTTGATAAATCAAATCTGAACTTTTTGAGGAATATCTACACTGGTTTCCATAGTGGATATACTGGTTTGTACTCTACCAATAACGAATAAGCATTCCACTTTCCCTGGATCTACACAAGTGTGACCCATGATTTGTTTTGCAAATTTTGGTCACTCTTTCCAGGGTAAGATCAAATCACAGAGTAATTTCAGTTTGCATTTTCCTGGTGGCTAAGAGTATTCAATATTTTTAAGTGTTTCTCAGTCATTTTGTTTCAGTTTTTGAGAATTCCCTGTTTAGTTATATCCCTCATTATCTATAAACTCTCCCATATATCACAGGTTATTGCCAAGGTTATTGTCCATTCATTATAAGCAGAAGATAAGAACGTATTGTTGAAGACACTGTTTACTTACATCATTGAACATGGAGAAATTGGGCTGATGCCCATCTAGAAAGTTCACCTGTACTGATTTGTGTTCATGAAGGTGGAAGGTTCTTTGCATGCTACCCTCGGACAAAGGTTATCCTCAATATCACCTAGCTAGCTACAAATTCTGTGACTTAAGAAAGTGGTCTTTCTGCAAGATAAACTGTATAATAGTGACATAAGTGTTATGGGAGTAACCAATCACTTTCTCATTAGATTTAAAACCTCCTCCATGTGATAATACCTTATGTGACACTGCTAAAGTGGCTAAGAACCTGAAACTAGATGGGTCATGGACCTAGGAGAAAGTCTAGTAGTATTTTTCTGCTAATATAATACTAATAACAATAAAATAACTCATAAACTTATTGTTATACCTATATACATTACATGAGAAAGTTTAAATAAAAATTAAATTATAAATTATTATAAATAAATAATCAAATTGATTGTTCCCAAAGTATTTTGTCACATTTCTCCAGTCTTGAAAATGCCTAATATTATATAACTTATGTATTTGTTTATTTATGTTGTTGGTACAGGCATTACAAAATTGTAAACCACAAAAAAGTAGAAAATTCTACAACTTATATTTTCAAAGTACAGTATGCTGCAGTCTTTGAACAAATGAAAGCCAAATTGGTAAATTAATGTAAAAATATCATTCTATGATTTTTGAATACATCAAACAAATAACAGGTTTCCAAATTATTTTTTATATATCATTGGTTCTCAATCTCTTTCTCAATGCTTTTCAGTCACAGTATCTATTCTGATCTTTTTCAAAGCACACTAGCCAGGCACTGTGGCTGCTCAGTACCACAGATGCATTGTGCAGCTATATATATTGTGGCCATATATAATGACACACCCCACTGCAATATATACGATCTTTGTTTCCTAATCTACATCAATTTTCTTTTCTCAAGGATGCCCTATATTCCTTGTTGGAAATGCATGCTGTGCACAAAAGTCCGTGTAGTACTTTAGTTCATTTTCACGACAGGGCCTACCACCCAGGGATATCATAAATGAACTACAAAATCAGACTAGGTTTACTCAGGTACTATGGAAAATGTAGTTTTGAAAAACATACAATCTATCAATAAATTTAAATTTTGTTTGTTTTCTCCTGATCTTTATTGATTGAGTGAGTGACTTAGTTGAATTTATTTTGGAATATCTCACTATAGAGTTCAGAATGACTTTGAACCCATGATTTTCCTTAGGCTAATTTTGAATTTATATTCTCCTGCCTTTACCTCCTGAGTGCTGAACCCTCTCTCTCTTTAACTTTTTTTTATGTTTGTGTGAATAATATGTGTGTTTGCGTTTGTGTGTTACTGCTGTGTGTCAAGGTGTTCAGAGAACAAACTATTTATCCTTGCCTTCCACCTTGCTTAAGACATGTCTTTACTGTTCACTGCCATGTACTACCAGAATACTACAGTATTCTCCTCTCTCTGCTTCCTATCTCTCCTCAGGAACACCAGGATTTTAGACATATACTTTCATGTCAGGCTTTTACATGAGTCCTGAGTATTTTAACTCAGGTCTTCAAGCTGGTTAGTAAATTCTTTCTACTGAGCTGTTTTGCTAGCTTTAATGTTTATCTCTCTCTTTTTTCTTTCTTTTTAATGTCTTATTTGTGGTTTAATCTAAAGTTAAGACTCACATCTTCAAGACTTAGTCCTCAATGAAGTAATATACAGAAGCAGTAGTTCTGGGAAATGAATGAACAGTGATGGCAAGAACCTCATCAAGGTTAATTTTTTGGTAGCTTCTTAACTTGACAGAGGATTGGTGGATATTTAGGAGGCAGGATATAGGTGAATTAACTGAGTCCTTGCAGACATTGTCTTGGGAACTGTAACTTGTAACTGTCCTGTTCCACCCCTCTCTCTCCTTCCTCCTCCTTCACTCTCTCTTTCTTACTTAGACGCTAGGGTATGTGCAGCTTTCCCTAACACATGTTCCCCACCACAGTGTTCTGTCTCACCAAGGGTCAAAAGCTGTAAGTCCAAAGCATTGATGGAGTGAGTTAATGTAAAGTCTCCCTTCCTTTAAGCTGTTTGTCACTCCTGTTTTGATACAGTGATAAAATATTGGCTAATACTATTTTGTCAATGATACCTTTCCTGTGAAAATTACTTGTTATAATTTGTTGTCATAGGGTAGTATATCATAAAAATTTTCTAATGAAAAAAAGTGCTTTGATGGAAAAAGTATTTGAAACTGTTGGATTCAGGATAAGTCAAAATACAACAAAAATGAATTAGGATATTTAGTGTTTTGGTATATCTACAAGAAGCATAAAGAACAGTACAACATAGGCATAGTAACCTGCAGCTTGGTAATATTATTATTTGCACTATAGAACACAGTTATTTTATAATAAATTGATGCATTATATTTTGTTATCCAGATATTTATTTCATTACTACATTGATGACACAACAAAATAATAGTTCATGTCAAAGGAATTAAATAAGCTTGACAGACCTGTGTTTCAGAGCCAATTAGAAATCATTAATTTTCTCAATTATATTTTAGATTATATCGTTTTTGTAATGACATGTTACTAGTGTTAATAATGATTCATAATTTTAGCTGTATCCATTCAGAATGTAAACTGTGTACTTATGCTTATAAAAAGTATTTGGTTTTTAAATTTTAAATAATTTAAATCGATTATGTTTGTTCCATGAATTCATACAATATTTTTCAAAAATAAAATTATAGGTTATGTATAAGGGTGAAGAGAAAATTCTAACATTAGTGGCCTGCAAAAATATTAAGCTAAATTAATTGAAAGATTGAGATAAAAACTGTTGATGTAAGGAACATAATCCTCCATTACTAAAATAAATCAATAATTTTTAAATCCAAACACTCTGGGCTCTGGGTTATAGCTGCAAGTAAAATACACACACACACACACAGATACCACAAACTTACACACATATGTGTTTACGTGTTTATATGTGTATATACACATATATACATATCCATTAATAAGAGACATGTTTTAAAGGTTACTTTCTTCTTGCCCTTTCCAGTCAAGTTTCTGCCTTGGCCATGTCACTCTAATAATGGTTATCCTGTGTAGCTTTCATCATTGCCTTTTTTCCTCCTATTTAAAACAATAAAGTCTTGAGTGGCAAAAATACTATTGAAATTAATATCACCTGGAAGAATTAATTGTCAGTGTAGATAAACAATTGCAGCAGCTTCCAAGAATCCCTAACCTTTGTAGGATATACTTTTAATCTTTAACAGTCACCCAGTACTGATGACCAAGATGATACACTGATCTATTAAATTTAATATATAACTGTAACATATGTTTACCTGCTTTTGAGCCACTTCTAACTAGAAGATCAAGGGAGCTAGAAATTATGGTCACAGAAGCAAGTAGAAGAGCAGAAGACATGAAAACTAGAATTAATATTACTTTTTTGAAATTCTCTCCTGGAAATTCTAACTGATTTGAGTTAATGAAGATGAAATCATATCTGTAGGTGTAGACGTGGTCATTGATTTTATTATTCTTGTGGGTACATGTCAAAGGATAATTTATTCTTCGCTAATTCAATCCAAAGTCTTAGAAGATTTCTGCCTCCATAAATTCGAATCTTAATCCTAGACCTAGAAGGCTTCAGCCTCTGTACAAACTATTCTGCAAACCTAGAATGTTTCAGCCTCTGAGTTCAATCTGATTAGCTGTCTTCTGAACTACTTTTATTACCCTGAGCTGCATTGTGAACTCCAAACTATAAATTATAAACTGTCTGCATCTGACCCTCTGCTTTCTCTCTATTTATTCTGGACTGACTGTTCTTCTCAGCTTCTCCTTCTGAACTGAACAATCTGTAAGTTGGTTGCACTCGAACTGCCTGACTGCATTAACTTTCTGCCTCTCTCTCTGAGCTCTGCTTCTTGTCTGCTTCCACTTCTGCTTCTACTTGCTTCTTTCTATCTTGCTGCTTCTCTGAACACTCCTCTGAGCTCTGCTTCCACACTCTGCTTCTATTCTCTGAGCACTGCTTCTGTGCTTTGCTTCTACACTCTCCAAGTGCTCCTTTTGAATTTGGACTAAAAACCTTTTAGCATTTTCTTAGGTTTTGTGATTAAAGACATGTACTATGTTGCATTAGTCTCAGAAATCTCATTCACCTAACATTAGCACAAACAGAAGACAAGATTAGTCTGACTAATATTCTTTTCTGCATTCCAGCTGGATCACACAAGCCTATGAATGTGATTCCTTCATAAATGTCTTTGGGTATAACCTCTTCCTAGCTATCACACAGGCCTTTCAATGTGATCCTTTGCCAGAGCAACCATGCTGCTGGATTAAAACATTAAATGTTCCTCTACACATATTCCTTTTAAAAAGACATAGAAATGGGAGGAGGATTGCGAGGAAATATGAGAAGAGTTGGTGTGGAAATGGGAGAAAGATATGATGCTATTTTATTGTATGTATATATGAAATTCTGAGCAGTAAAAGAAAAATATTTACAAGAAATGATTTGTGATATACTGGAGTCATTATGAAAAGGAATGAATGAAATGGAATTTCATTTATGGAATTTATAATGTTTTCAAAAGTAGCTAATATACAATACAACATGTAATATGTTTGCATAACCTTCAAATGTTCTGCATGGTGAAGGTTAAGCTAATGGGTGTTGGCACAAGAGAAATTAGTTTAATAGAGCACATCTGTACATATGGTAATCAATCACAGATATCGTTGTGTTTCTCCAAGGATCTACCTTACTTTGATTTTGTAGAAAGTTCAAATTAAAATCTATCGTGAGTTCATAAAAGAATAAGAATTTCACTTAGATTGAAAATTTCTCTGACACCAAAATATCCTCTTTTCTTAAATCTTGCTTTGTGCTAAAGATAAATTATAGTTATGACTAGCATGACATTGAGTTTGCTTTGGAGAGAAACACAAAAACCACCTTAAAGCAGCATGTCTTATAATTAATTTATTGGCAGGAGGTAGTTGCGTGGATCCTTCCACCCAATAGCTCGATTTGTGCTTTACTTAGGAAAGACCACACAGCCTACACATTTATTCATTAATCTTGTTTATTTCTTACAGCTCAGACAATATCTTGTTCAAATAGACTAAGCTATCTTTGAACATTTTAGTCTAGGCTGACTTCAAATACTCTTCCCACAGGCTCTCCAATTCGAGAACTATAAGTTTGTACCACTCACCTGCATTGTTTGTTCTATTTCTTCATAATTTCCCAATTTTACAATGTAAGCTTGTTCAGTAAGCATGCTTGCTCATGATTATATCATCTCCTTGTAGTGCAGTATAAATAGCAGCATCAAAGAAAGAACAAGCTATGGTTCGGAATGTTTATGGGATATGTGATCATTTAACAGTTTCAGAATGGTAGGTATGTAGATCTTTCCATTGGGATAGTCATTGAGTCCTCTGAAGGTTTGTAGGTTATTTACATATGTAGTGTATATCATGATTTAAATGGAGAAAATTTTAGTATTAAGATAAGAATGGGCCAGGAAAATTATAAAGTCAAATTATTCATTAAAATTTATTTTAAAAACACAAATCTAACCAAATAGCTGCTGTTAGAGATCATGAAACTATAAAACAACAAGGCCTGGCTCACTTAAAGTCACATAAATAATCCTCTCTAGAATTCAAGGCATCTTTAACGAGATGAGATTATCTGAAGTAAAACATACAAAATAAATTAGGACTCTTAGAACATAAGGAAATTGCTGGTCCCTGTGCTGGTTAGATTTTGCTTTTGTTTTGTTTTTGTTTTTGTTTGTTTTTATTTGTTATTTGTTTGTGAACTTTGTATAAGATTAGGTCATCTAGGAAGAAGAAACCTCAGTTAAGAAAATGCCTTCCTTAGCTTGTCCTGTAGACAAGTCTGTGAGGCTTTTTTTTTAAAACTACAGATTAAGTTGGAGAGCTCAGACTAAGGTGGGCAGTAGCACCCATGACCAGATGGTTCTTGGTTATACAATAATTCAAATTGAGCTAGCCATGAGTAGCAAATGACAGCAGAGTTCCTTCATGGCCTCCACTTCAGTTCTAATTGATGGTTCCTACCTTGACTTTTTCTCCTGGAATTCCACAATGATGAGCAATAGTTCATCTGGGAGTTACCTTGGAGTTGTAAGATGAAATAAATACTCCATTCCTCTAGATAGTTTTGGTTAGTTTTATAACAGAAGTACAAGCATCAAACTAAGAAAGTTATAAAATATTCCTATATATATTCCATTCTGAGTTTGGTTGGACTAGGATTAACTTATTATACCACTCTTCTGCAAATCAAACTCCAAACATGCAATACTATGAAGATATAAAATTTATGCATACTGATTTTTCTGAATATGTACATGGAGCCACACTTAAATGTTTCCTTTCTACATTATCATATAAGAGATAATTCTTAATCCTTAGTATATGTGTGTAGATCATAAAATATTTATCTATCACTGTATAATCAATCACAAACTAACTTTAATTTGTTAGTTTTTTAAAAAAAAATTCAGTTCATTATATTATTATTCCTTTTTGGAGAGATAGAAGATTAATTTTAATTTTACTTAGTTTTTATAAATAAAAAAAAAAGTTCAAAAATCTTTCTCAGATTAGTTTTACCCTAGACTGATTCTGCAGCTACTTGCCAGAAGCAATTTCCAAGTAGTGAAATATGTGTACACATACTTTATTATATGACTATATTATTTTATTTCATGAATTTTTCCAGTAAGTAATTTTAGAAATATGTTTTTATAATTATAATCACTTAATATTTTCTAACTAGAAAATATAAATATCAAGCAAAAAGTTGCTGTTATAAATTTTCATTTGCATTTTTAGTCGTCGAAACAAGAATTGGCATTAATGTGTATATAGAGACAGTGAAGGTTAGAGAAACATTTATTTTCCTGTGCTAAGAATTAACTGCTGCAATCATTGTCCTCTTATTTCATTCTGTCAGATAACTAGACAGGTTTTCTATAGTTTATCTCATGCTATTAGAAAGAAGCAAATTAGAAAACTGCTCCAGAACTTCAGCTGGCTGAAGCCATGCTGGCTACAGAGCAAGTGTATCCAAAATCAAAACATAGTAAAGGAAATGAGTGAAGGAAACTGACACCATCATGAAAGGAATAAGAATGACTAGAACTTGTTGGGCAAATGGCCAGAAACAAGATCATTCCAAAGAGAGGAACTTAAGACTTGAAGTATGCAGTTGCGTTAACAAAGACATAGAGCAAATGACATTCTGTACTTGATTTAAAAAAAAAAAAACAAAAACTTATAGTCAATTTCAAGAATCAAATCCATTCAGAAATTAATTAGATGTATATATAAAGAAGATCAATACAATTTAAAGCAATAAAACAAAACCAAAGGTATAACAGGCTTACATAGTATTTAGCATCAAATAAAACTGACAGACAAAAAAATACAGCAAAAATGTGACTAATAAATATTTTTAAAGTTATGTAGAAATTCCATATAAAAATAATTAGCAAACACTATACTTAATGCAGATATTCTGAACCATGCGAATATGTTCAAATGTTAAAAGTAAGACAAATTGAAGAAAGAAATGACATAATTTAAAAGACTGATATAATTTTTAATTACATGTGGTGATGAGAAAATCCTGTGACTACAGAACTCATGAGGCTAAGGTGGGATTATAAGTTCAAGATCAGCCTGTTGTATAGGCTGTATGCATATATATATATATATATATATATATATATATATATATATATATATATATATATATATATATAATGAACATATACAATAACTGAATGAATAAAAATTAAAATGTGATGTACACTTGCTGAAATAAAAGTTGTACTGAGTGGGATTAGTAACTGACTTCATAATTCATAGAAAACGTTTTCTTGGAAATGTAGGTACATGAACTATTAGAATTGAGCTAAACACAAAAATAGATTAGACATAACTGACAACAATGAAAAACATTTCAAAATAACAAACAAGAAGATAAAAGAGTCCTATGTAAAAAATAAATAAAGCATACCAGGGGGAGTACTAATCATGTTGTGGAAAATAGCCTTCAAACCTTTTAGGGATATGGAGGAAAACCACTACTCAGAGAAATGAGTAGTACAGCATTCTTCCCTAAAGCTTTATGAAATAGAAGACAATAACATAGCATCTTTAAAGTGCTGAAAGATAAAAGAGTACTATCAACAAAGACTTATCAAAGCAGTGTGGGGCATATTTGCCTGAAATCTACCAGACAGAGACTGGTGGACAGGGAAGGATTTGCCTGTAGCCTGCATAAATGCCTTTCAGAGAAAAAGACAAAGAGAATTGCATAACTATTAGAAACCTATAGACATAAAGAAGCCTAGACACTTCTAAAAATTATAAGATATGATAAAGATTTTTTTCAGAAGAAAGGAATGTTACCAGTCATGAATGTTTCTTTACATATAATAATTAATAATGTGAAAGAAATAAATATGTGCATGCATATTAAAGGCAATAATCCTCATTTCTTTACTCTGTAATTGAAATGATTTTTGAACTAAATTAACTAAATTCTTTGAGTTTTCAAAAAGTGTTATGACACCAAAATCTTATTATTTCCATATGTATTTTACACCCATTAAGACTTTATTTTCTGTAGTAGCTACTGTCAATGTATCAATCAGAGTAGTTGTTCATTTATGGACATGAATGGCCAACTATTCATCTCATACGGACATATCTTTCAATCTCAATGATATAAAAGCAAAGATTATATCAATTCTATCTGATCTATGTAACTACTGCTAGCTGCACTAAAATCTGTTTCTGTTTTATTTGTTTTTGCTTTCTAATGTTGATGTTTTTTAATACAGAAAAGGGTTAAAAAGAAATTATTTCATAACGTTTCTATTGGAATCCTAGTGGGTACACAAACAGAAGACAAACAGTGCTACTTCAACCCTATTGAATGTTATCTTAATCTAATACAAAATTGTGAAAATTTGCAGTAACAGTATTGGTCCCTCATTGTCTGTCCACAGAATTCAAATATTTTGCATACAAGTTCTTTTAACAGCAAATTTTGACATGCTTTGTTTTAGTGAAGCCAAAAGCCTTCCTTTATCTTTTGAATTTTATATTGTTTTTGCTGTTATGACCTGATATCCCTTCTTATCTCAGATTGGTCTGGAACTTACTTTCCTTCTGTCTTGATGCTGGGATTTATTGGTGTGTTCCACCCATGCCTTTCTCTTTAATATTTTTTTTTTTTTGGTGAGCAGCGAATGTCTAAAATGATCACTTTCAGCTATCATAAAGGAAAAAGTGTCAAGATAAGCCAATTTGTGAATTTGTGTGCTTACTTACTAATTATTTTTTAGCTTTTTTGTCACTTCACATTCCCTCTGATAATTAAGTCAGAAAGTTGTGTTGATCATTCAGTTCTATATTCATATGTTTCTAAATATAAAAAGTAGATATATTGGAATATTTTTGAAACATAAGAAATACTTCCAGAATAATTTTGTTCTCAAAAATATGTAAGCATTAAAATGGAAAATATCTATGAAAGAAAAGAATCTGCACACAATTATTGTATTTCATCTACAAGAAATGGGTGGTCTTTGCCCATCTGTTGAATTCTAATAGTGATATTTAAGTAGTATGGCATCATTTTCTGAGGGCAGATAAACTGATTCTGGAAATCATTGGCATCTGTGCTGACTCTAGAAAAAGATTTTGTTTATAATTATTAAAAGGATATTCCAACATGTTCATTCTTACTATGACATTCCTGACTTAATTTTATTACTTCATTCTTAGACAGCAATGTGACTTGTACCTATATCTAACAATTCACATCAACATTTCTTATTGCCAATCTTTCGAAAATTGAGAAGCATTTTTACTTATTCTTATTTTTTTATCATAACACAAAAACACAGCTTATAAAATTATGAAACAATGTGATTTACTAATCTGTTGATATGTAAATTTGACATTCAATTCAAATTTTGTACTTTTAATCTTAGTTTCTGTAAATGAGTAGGGAAAATAAGAATTTAGAAATGTGTTCATTCATTTTTTCTATATAATTCTTCATCACACTTCATATTTATGGCCCCAATAATGATATACCTGTTAAGGTGATAAGTTTTCTGAATTGTCTATAGGACCTTTTAAAATACAGATATCAAAAAACTTATAAAATGTACCAACTGTGTTCTTCATAATTCTGGAATCATCTTACGTATACAAACAGTCTACCAATTTCAACCCTACATGTGTGGAAAAAAAACAAAACTCCAGTTTGTTTACTTCATGAGCTTTGGAGTACTCATGAGGTAAATATGATTTATTTATAATGATATATGATAATGATATACAATCATATATAATATGATATATATAATCATGAATATGATTTATTGAATTTGATTAATAAGTCTTCATTTTATGGAAATATTTAGATTGGTTGGATGATCATTTAAAGTTCTTAAGACATTCTTATGTAAAGCATCACTACCATAGGAAACCAAGCTTATGTTTAATGCTGTAACTTTAAATAATACAGTAGTGAAGATACTTTTAGAGTAAACATGTTAAAATCTGATCAATGTTATTAGTCTTATGAATGCAAATTAAAATTTTCTATCACTTCCCAAATTTCAGATTGACTAAAATTATAAAAATTGAGTATCCACAAATAATATTACATATTTTAATATACTAACTACTTTCCTGCAAAATTTTTAACTTCATTTTTCTATAGAATTGAGTAATATTCTACTACATACATACTATATTTTCATTATCCATTCATCTGTTGATGAACAATGAGGTTGATTCCATTTATTTGTAACAACAAATGAAACAACAATAAATTAGTTGCTACAAATATATCTATAATGGTGTGTGGAGTTCTCAGGGTACATAATCAGAATGAAATAGCTGGGTCATAAGGTGGTCTAATTTTTTTCTTTTTTTTGAAAAACATTAATATTTTTATTTAGTAATTCAGCATATATCTGGATAAAAGCAAAGAGTTATTTATTATATCCTGTGTTATATTGTATTTTTTCAGTGCCCTTACATATATTACATATAATAATTGAATAGTTATTGTTTACTAACCTTGACAACAATTGTGTTCCTCATTTTATGGATGGAAATTCAAAGCACTGGAAGAAGAGCTTTCCCAAGTTCATTGCACTAATAAATAGTACAAGTGGTATAGTAAACCTCTAAAGGGTAAGGAGTGAACAATCCATTTAATAATCTTTATTCCCTGCATGATAAATTCCACTGCCTTGATATAACCAAAAATACCAAAATTTGTGGTAATCTCCTGATATATTACCTTATCTAGTAATATCAGTTTAAGAACTTATTCCCCTATAAAAATGTAAGAGAATTAGCCCTAAGAATTTACAAATAGTATTATATGCAATTGAAATCTACCCAGAAGATAAAAAAAATACCAGCAGAATGAACATATAATATAAAAAGGCAGAAAAAAATCTTTGCCAGTTAAATTTCACTCAGTGGGTTAATATCTAGAATGTATAGAAAATATCAAAGACTATAAACAAAACAATACAATTCCTAATTAACAAATAGATCAATGAACTTAACAGTTTTAAAATTTTAAAAGCCAATAAATATATTCTAAAAGTGTTCAAGATATCCAGCCATTACATAAGTTTAAGTTAAAACTACTTTGAAATTCCAACTCAAACCAATCAAATGCTCATTATCAAGAAAACAAATGACAAAACACTGACAGGAAGGATTTCAGGAAAGCAGAGCCTTATCTACTCTTGGTAATAATGTAGATATGCATTCACAATGGAAATCAGTGTGAAAGCTTCTCAAGAGAACAAAAAAAGATCTTCCTGTCTTCAAGTGTTTTCCTCAATTACTTTATTCAGGATCTTTCATTTCCTTGGAAAGGTTTATGTTATGTTTCAGTGGTACTATGAATGGAATTGTTTCCCTTATACGTTTTTCAGCACAATTGTCATTTGTATATAAGACACATGTGTTATTTTGAGGTCCTGTTACTGTGATGCAAGTGTTTACCAACTCAAAGAGTTTACCAACTCAGTGTTTCTTTCTTACTCTCTCTCTCTCTCTCTCTCTCTCTCTTTCTTTTTTGGATCTCTTAGATACAGTCACATCATTTTCAAATATAGAAACTTCATTTTTCTATTTATCTCTTTTTTTCTTCTCTTGTCTTACTGCTGTAACTAATACTTTAAACACAATATTGAATACAAAAGGACAGAATGAATAACACTGTCTTAGTCCTGGTCTTTGTAGGAATGCTTTGAAATTATAATTAGCCAGATGTTGACTATAAATTTGTCATATATATATTTGTCATATATATGGGTCATATATATATATTTCACATATATATGTGCCATATATATATTTCATATATATATGTGCCATATATATATTTCACATATATATGTGCCATAAATAACATAAAATATGACATATCATACTATAATATGTCATAATATATGTAATAATAAGTCATAATATGTCATATATATAAATATATATTTATATGTTTACATATTTATATACTCTTTATTTTGTTGAGGTGTATACCTACCATTTCTAGCCTTTTCATGGAGTTTAGTGTTTTAAGTTCAGATTTTTCTGTATCCTCTCCACTTCAGAAGTACCAACTGGGATTTCTATTTGTTCAAATAGTTACAATACTGATAATCTGATATTAAAATTAACATAAAACTGTCAAAATATGGATAACAATATATGTATTGACAGCACCCATCTTAAAAATAGTATTCTCTTTTTTTACTAAAAGGATTTTGAAATATTTGTAATTGAATGTTAGCAGTAATGCAAATTTTAACCTTGACATTTGGAAGGAATATATTGTTTCCTTTCATAAGCCGTCACATCATGACAACAGATTATGGATTCAGATTTCTCATAGGAGGTCTATTGGGATTCTGCCTTCTTGCATGAATCAACATATTTTCAATCTTTTCTCCTTTAGAGCATGTCTGAGATTCCCCTCCTTTTGTTGGGACTTTTGTTTTCAAACCTTTTGTTTTTTTCTTACTTTCAGTTTTAGTGAAAGAATATTCCTTACACTCGGAGCACTCACTCCCCTATCAGAGGTAAGGTTAACACCTGTGCTTTCCTGAACTGGTAATTGATAACTTCCTTTCTTCTTTCCTATGGAAATTAGTCAAATGTACCATGTTAGTTTTAAGTCATCATTTCTTCAGCTCCATCACAGTATTATAACTATTCCTGCCTCCAAGTTCCCCTTTCCCTTATTTTTTTACATTGATTGCTTCATTTCATCCCTCCAACACCTCCTATATACTCACTTCTCTTGTTCTCACTAAAATTCATGGTCATTTTTAAAAATTGTTGTTAGAAATACATGCATAACATACAAATATAAATAAATATAAAAATATAACTTGTTCAGTTCATATAAAATTATTTGTTTGAACTGGGCAGTGATAACACATGTCTTTAACGCATGTCTGGGAGGCAGAGGCAGGCAGTTCTCTGTGAGTTCCCGGGCAGCCAGAGTTACAACATAGAAACCCTGTCTCACAATAGAAAAAAAAAATAACAAAAAAACCAATAACAACGACAAAAGTAAATTCCTTGTGTGTATTTCATGAATGATAAGTTGGTATTAGATAACCTATTGTTTCCTTCTCTGGGAAGACTATTTATCTCATTCTCCACATTGTTAAGTTGCCTATATATACATATATATGTATGTATACATATATATGTATACGCACAAACACACACACACCTATGTGTATGTGTGTGTGTGTGTGTGTGTGTGTGTGTGTGTATATATATATATATATATATATATATATATATATATATGAACAAGTGATCATGATACATTTTTTTTTTCAGTAGTGGTTTTCAGTAATGATCACAGTCAGTTGCAAAGAGAGACTTCTTTGATAAGGGATGAGAGCTATTCTTATACATAGGTATAAAGATAAAATGTAAAACAGTTAGAAATTATTCTAGCTAACTAAAGTGGTAGTTTTAAGTTCTCTTCTAATTTTCATGACTTTACTATGCCTCAGGAGATGGCTAAATTTCCATTACCAGACATGATTTCTCTCATGTTGAGAGGGTATTAAGTCTAATTAGACAGCTGTTGATTACAATAAAGTTATGCGTGCCACTATTGAATTTAGGGGTGCCATGCCATATTGCTCATTGTTATGTTTCATACACATCATAGCTGAATAGGACCACTGTTTGCTTTCCTCTGGAAGATTACATAACATCTTCTGGTACCATGAAAGCTAGTCCTCATGAAGGGCACTTCAATATCAGTCTAGAACAGATTTTCCAATTCTTCTGTTCAAGATAAGTGGTGTCTTTGGCAATAGGGATTTAATTTCAACCCCTGGTACATGACCAAGTACAAAAGCAATAGACAACAATTTGGGGGGAGACTCTTGGACAACTCTAACCAGCGACTCAGAAGGATACTACTCATGCCTTTTATTGAGGTTTTTTGCTAGCTAGTTTATGCTCTTGGGTGGAGTATTGTCAGCCCAGATGGGAAAATTTTATTTAAACTATGTATGTCTATAGCAACTGATATATATTACATGCAGTTCTAGATAAATTGACAATATGATTCTTCATGACTGTTTCAGATGTCCTTATTATTAGCTTACCCTTCTCACTCCTTCTTCTTCTTTCTTTGTTTCACCCTTCACTAATTAAAGATTCCTCATTTTTTCTATTTTCCTCTTCAGTTCACTTGTACTCTTCTTTTCCCTGTTGATGACTCACTACTCCACTCATGGTCCCTTTTTATTTTCTTGTTGTTTGAGCTTAGTCAAGGCTTTGTTTTCACAGGAACTGCATATGAGAGAGAGCATGTGATATTTGCCTTTTAGATCAGGGTTATCTCACTCAATGTGATCTAATGTAGTTCCATTCATTTACCTGAAACGTTTATGATTTTTTTCTTTGCAGATGAAAGCATCCTTTAATGTACAGGTACCATATTTTAATTACCTACTTGTTAGCTAAAGGATATTTAGATTTCTCTTATTTAATAAATATTGTGAATAGAGCATCAATGAACATGGCTAAGAAAATGTGTCTGTGAGGCTGGATGTCTTGTCTTTAGGCATATGCCCAAAGATATATCTGGGAACTTGGTAGATTAATTTTTAGTGTTTTCAGAGTTCACACTGATTTTTTTCTTGTATGTACCAATGTTCCATACCAACAACAGTGAAAAATGGTTTCTTCTATATTAGCTGTAAGCTCTTTTGTTGATCTTTGCCATTTTGATTAGGGTAAACAAAAATGTCAAAGTTGTTTAAAATTTGCCTTTTCCTAATTGCTAGGGACTCTGAACTTTCTTTCTTTCTTTTTTTTTTTTAGATATTTCTTAGCCATTTTTTTGTCTTCTTTGAGACCTGTTCAGACCCCAATCCCATTGATTGAGTGATTCATCTGGTTCTTTGGTTCTTTGTTTTGTGAGATCTTTACATATTAACCTTTTTCCAGATATATAGCTTCTAAAAAGACTCTCTTATTTTGTGTGTTTTGCTTCCTCTTCATATAATAGGTTGTTTTTTCTTGTTATGCAGTTAATTTCAGTTTTATAAAATGTCACTTGTCAACTTTAGACCTCATGTCCGAGGCAAATGGAAAATTACTGAGAAAGTTCTTTCCTCCTTCTGTATCTTATGGAGTAGTTTTGTACTGTACCCATTTTACTTCAAAGTATGCTTGATTAAGCATGTCTTAGTCTTCTTAGTTCCATTTTGATATACTCATTGTGTAACTATTTTTGTTGTTGTTTTGTAATTTTTAACATTATTAAATTCTACATTGTTTTTCTATTTTTATTTTATTAAAATAGATTTTTTTCATACAGTGTTTTTTGATTATGGCTTCCCCTTCCCACAACTACTTCAAAGATTTCCCCACTTTCCCTCCTATTAGAATTCATACCTTTTAGATCTCTCCTTCAGGAACAAGCAGGCACCTAGAGAAGAATAAAAAATAACATAAGATAAGAAGGGATATAAAGCCAGAAGTCTTAATATATATATGTAAAGGAGTTGTAAGGTTAAAAAAAAAAAACAAAATAAAACAAAACAAAAAAAACCTCTGGCCTAACAAAACATTATGAGGCAAGAACCTCCCAAGATGACAGGAGTTTGTTTTGTGCTGTCCATCTACAGTTGGCCATTGGACCTACCTTTTAGAGTGCTTTCTATCCTCAGAGAGACTACACTGGAGAAATCAATGTTCGTTTACAAGTGGTCATTAATAGGACATAGCTTCTGGTTTAGGAATGGAGTCTTGTGTCCACTTCTCTAAGCTCTGAGACTCCATCTGGTTCGGATATGTTTGAACTATATATGTACATATCAACTGATACATATTACATGCAATTCTAAATAAATCTATCTTCTCTAATTTTTATAATCTTTCTGCCTCCTCAGGGAGCAGGTATCCCTGAGCCCTGAGGAGAGGGATTTGATGGGGAAACTCCAGTTACGACTGAGTGCTCCCAAAGATTCTCAGTCTCTGTTCATTGTCTAGCTGTGGTTCTCTGTATTTGTTTGTGTCTACTGCAGGAGGAAGCATTTTTGATGATGACTGAGCAAGACATTGATCTATGAGAATGGCCTTAGAGATCATTTTATTGCTATGTTCCTTTTTCAGAAAAGTAATTTTAGGTTTTCCCTAGGTCCCTGGCCTAGCTAGTTTCAGTTTCTTGCCCAACAGAGCAGTATCTGCAAATGTGTTCCGTCTCATGAAATTGGGCTTAAATTCAGTCAGATATTTGTTGGCTACCCACACAAATTTTGTGTCACTGTTGTGCTTGTACAGCTTGCATGCAGGACATCATTTTTTATCAAAAGATTTGTAGCTGCATTGTTGTTTACATTTCTTCTTTGGTAGCATGAATAATATTGTTCATTACAATGAGCACTAGTCCTTAAGTGTGAAAGTTCTAGTTGGGAACCCATTCAACTTTATTATGTTCAGTGATTTGTCTTCAACTTACAATCAGTCTTTGAAGAACAGCCAACAGCCTTGGCAATAGGTTGTCTTGTATTTCTTCTAGGGTCCTTTTGGTCAACATCTCAATTAAATGTAACACATTTGGTGACAAGATATGTCCACTTGGTGCTTTGTCTCTCATGCTGTGTATTCTCTTTCTTTTTCCTCTTCCCCTCTTCCTTATTCCCTGTTTGATATTCTCATTCCAGACCCCTCTTCTCTTGCTATACATTTTAAAATAATTATTCTATTTCTCTTTCTTAGGAAGATCCAGCCCCTGCCCAGTAGCATGCCTAACAATGTTCTAAGAGCTAATATCTATCTATAAGTGAATATATACCTATCATATTTGTCTTTCTAGGTCTGTATTACTTCAGTCAGGATGATTTATTTTTCTAGCTCCACTAATTTACCTGTGGATTTCATTTTTTACTGTATGAGTAATATGCTATCATGTAAATGTACTACATTTTCTTTATTCATTTATTCATTGAAAGACATGGAGGCTGTTTTTAATTTCTTGCTATCATGAATTGAGCAAAATGACTGTGTTTTAGCAAGTATCCCTATACTAGGATGAAGCATCTATTTGCTATATGCTCAAACAGGGCATAGCTGGATCTTGAGATAGACCAATCCCCAGCTTCCTGAGGAGATAACACATTGATTTCCATAGTGGCTGTACAAGTTTGCACTCCTACCAGAAATGGATGAGTATTCCGCTTATTCCACATCCTCATCAGCACGGGCTATCATTTATTTTATTGATCTTGACCATTCTGATTGTACTAGAGAAGAATAGGAATAAAAAGAGCATGCCATAGTATTGGCTCCTAAACTGACAATGGAATAAAATTGAAGATCCAGACCTAAGTCCACACACTTATAGGAAACTGAATTTTGATACAGAAGTCAGAAATACACATTAAAAAATACACCATTTTCAACAAATGGTACTGGTAAAACTGGTCCACTGTATGTAGAATGAAAATAAATTCATGCATATTATCCTTCACAAAACTCAACTCAAAACAGAGCAAAGACCTCAACATATGATCAGGTACAGTGAATCTTATAGAAGATAAAATGGGGAATATGCTTGAACTCATTGGCAAAGGAAAATTCTTTCTGAACTGAACACTGATAACACAAGCACTAAGAAAAATTAACAATAAGACCTCATGAAAAATAAAAAAAACACTTCTGTATGGTAAGGCCTACCATTATTTGGACAAAGCATCAGCCTACAGAATGGCAATTTTTTTTTACTAACTATATATCCAATAAATGCTTACTATATGAAATATGTAAAGATCTAAAAAAAGTGGAATCAAGAAAATGACAACAGATGTAAATAGAGAATTTTCAATATGGGAAATATAAGTGGCTAAGAACCATTTAAGAATATGTTCAGCATCCTTACTAATAAAGGAAATGCAAACCAAAACTACATCTTCAAAATATAATTGTTTCTAAAACATCTTTAGTGTTCATTTTTGTGTATGTATTTCTGTACCTGAGCATATATGGTGATGCCAGTTATCAACCTCCAGTTTCATTCCACAGTACTGTCTCCCTTGTGCTTTGAGTTAAACTCACTCACAGTCCTGGTACTTGCTGTTTATGTTAGACAGGCCAGCAGAGAGGCCCAAAGATTCTCTTCTCTCTGTCCCATCACCACTGGGATAACATACACTGTGATATCATTATTTTTACACAGGATTTTGAATTTAATATAGATTTTCATGGTTAGATGTCAATCATATACCCACTTATGGGTCACCCCATCTTCAGAACACATTCTTTCTATGAGTTTTATTCATCATTCCTTGACTGGCAGCATCAGCTTCAATTGGGCACTTGTTACAGATCCCAGAGGACCATCTTTATCTCTTAATCAAAAAATCTTCAGGTTGCATCCTGATATATTTTTTCCCAAGCATTTCTAATAACTTGGAAGTAGATTCATGCATCAAACTTGATAGTTATTATACATTGATAGCTGTGTTTAATTTTTCCCATCAAATCTTAGGGTGACAAAGTAGATAACCTTAAAATGTACAATCTTAGTTATTTGAAGTACACAATGTAGAGGTACAAGAATTTTCATATTTTTTGTATAAACATCACAATATTTCATTTCCAGAATATTTTTTGTCTAGAAATTAGACTGCCTATCTCTTATATAATGACTCCCCATTTCTTCTTCTCACAAGCCTCTGACAACCATTATTCTAAGTTCATTGAATGATTTTGATTAAGTACATAATGTAAGTGCAATCATACAATATTTGTCTTTTGTGATGGCTCTTTTAATATTATTATAAAGGTTCAACCATTTGCCATGCATATCATTTTCCTTTAGTTTTAAATCTGAATAATAGTCCATCATATATTTTATTATGTATAAACATATATTTCATGTGCATAATATATTTGTATATAAATATGCATTCAAATATTTATCTCTATATAACTGTGTTTGTGTATCTTTATCACATTGCAACCATCCATTATTCCACCAATGACCATATTAGTAGAACATTCTTGTTGTTTTTTTGAGGGGGCAGTGGCAGGGTTTTGAGTCAGGATCACCCTATGTAGTAGAGGTTCACCCAAACTTCACTATCGAGCCAAGATTTGCATCAGACTACTAATGGTCTATCTTGATCCATTAGGATTAAAGGCATGTAACTACCATGCCTGACTTCTCTACCATTTTACTCATTATTAAAAATGCTGTTTCAAGTAAGAATATACACACATACAGGTTCAGAATCCTGCTTTCCTTTATTTTGTGTATGTGCAATTTGTCATGTTGTAATTTTTCTAAATACTGAGTAAATTTCTATACTCTATTTTCACTGTGCTTTATTATTTCATATGAATGACAGCAGTATGCAAGGTTTAGTCACATGAAAACACTCATGTTATTTTTCTCCTTTTTCACTAGACCTCACTTGATAATTTAAGCATTATCTCATTGTAGTTGTGACATGCATTTTCCTTGTGAGTAAATTTTGATATTTTATTATGGGTTTTTGGCTATCAGTTTATCTCCTGTGTAGGACAGTTACAGCATTGTCCCATTATTGCTCTACTTGTTTTAGTTGCCTTTATGTAGTCTAGATGTTCTTATTTATCAGATATATGATTTTAAAATATTTTATGTCTTTCAATGAGTTGTCTTCTACAGTTTACATTTCTATTTTATTCACAGATTTCAAAAATTTTCATATAATCTAATTAGTCTAACTCTTTTATGACTTTATTGTCATGTAAAAAACAAATACCAAATCTAATGTCATAAAATTATATCTTATGTATGCTTCCCATTTTGCTTTATAACTTTAGCTTTAACATTTGGAATGATGGTCTGACTTGGATAATTTTTACGACATAAATATTCAATACCATTCATTTTTTGTTGGGAATACTGTCCTTTCCCAATTTTGCGGTCTTGTCAATTTTTTGGAAAAACATATGATGACACGTGTGGGTTCATTTCTGGCTTTCTACTTTTCAATTGATCAGAATATCTATAAGAAGAATGCAGTGTTGATATTAGAGGTTTTTTGGGAAGTTTGGAAGTCTGTAATTGTGGATACTCTGGTTTCTTTTGTTGTTGTTATTTGTCTTGAGATTGGATATCAGAGATCATTTGAGATTTCATGTGAAGAGTTTTCTGCAATAAAGATTATTGACATTTGATATTTTATTGAGTCACACATCATTATGATAGTATAGACATTCCATCATTTGTAAGTCTTCCTTTCTTCTAGTCTGGGATTTTTTTTTTAATATCTATTATGCGTTCTTCATTTTCTTTTAGTATATCACTAAGGTTCTATATGTATATGTGGTTCTATATGTATATATTGTTGTATAATGCATACATTGTTATATAATATGCATGTGGTTATATAATATATAATGGTCATATAATTTATACACCTCTTTCCATTTCATACTTTGCATATTTCATTTCCTCTGCTACTACTGGAAACACTACCTTTTTTCCAAATTATCTTTTCAAATTCGTGGAAATATACTGATGCAAGTGACTAGTACAGTAATTATGTATTGTGCTACTTCTTTGAATTTATTTTCTGGAATAAAATTTATTCATGGAATTTAGAGTATTTGTGTTTCTTGCTAAGTATCCAAGTGTTATACACTTGTTATACAAATTACGTACTCTGCTAGTGTGGCAGGAAAGGCATTAGAATACATGGTTGTGGCACAAATATAACCTAACATTGCAATTATATTGTAGAGATTATGCAATTATGTTGTAGCATAGTGATAGGAGATCCCACATACAATATGAGATTTGAGCTAAATATGAAAGAAGAGCTATGGAAAAATTCATAAAAATATAAATTTCTTTTTCTGTGGCAAAATATTTCATAATTTAATGTACTGAGTGGTACCATGGATTATGACTCTCTTTACTTGGAGACAAGAATAGGATATTGTATCAAACGTAAAAATACACAGTGGAACTTAAATTAGTTTCTTTTTTAAAAAAATAAGAAACAAATAACTTAAAAATTGAAAAAGGAATACATACGGGAATTTTCTTATAAAAATTCTTTAAAAGAAAAATTTATGTTTCTAGAGAGTATTAGTAAAATCTTATATTTATTATTAATGCAACTGATGGATTGTGCTGAGCGCAATGCAGGGGAACAGCAGTCAACATTGGAGCTTCAGCAGGACAGCCTACAACATGTTTAACAACGTTAGAGTAGGTTTTTGCCTTGGCCTATTGGGGGATTGTCTCCTGACTGCCATTTGCTACTGCTGGGCCTTAATGGGCTTGTAGCTACCAAGGTCTCCCTGTCTCTCTTGTGCTATGAAAGTTCTAAGGGGGTCTCTGACCCCTCACTGGGCAGTGTTACTGGCATACATAACAATGATGATTATTTTCCCTCAACTAATACTACTTGGGCAAGGCAATGCCACTGTGTGAAACTAGTGATTCAATTGAAACTTCAGAGAGAATAACTAAAACATATGTATAATTAAGAATAGTAAGTGTTTTTCACATATAGTTACAGAATTAGATCAAGATGTTTTGTCAGCTGCATTAGAATCAGTAACTTTGGAAAAAAGTATAATTTTGCTAGGGACTTGTTTGGTCAGTTAGAAAAGCTACAACAAAAAAGGCCTACAAGTTTTACCTAAGAAAAACAGAACCATGATTCAAAAAATAACAAATGGGTTTCAGTGCCTGTTGTTAGGCTTGTACTTCCTCCACCACAAATAAAATAAGATTCTTTCGTGGTTTCTATAATCAAAAGCTTACTGGTGGGTTTGGGATGTACCTTGTGACTATAGAGCTGAGCAGAAGGTTCTTTTTTTATCTAAGAAAAGTCAAAAGCCCCCTGACTTAAAGCTTTTTAGTTATAATAAATTTGCTTCATAGTGCTAACTAAATAAGAATTCTGTTAGGTTAGAGACTGTGATGTGTACTTGTTCCCTAGCAATCTGCCAGCTATAATACAAGCTGGCTATGAAATTATTTGGATAGCTTAAATTCTGTTAATCTATAATAGAAAAATTATTGCTTCTAGAATATGGATGTACTCTGAGGAGAAAATATTTGGGGAACTATGTGTTCAGGTGTGAGTTTTAAGATAACTTGTTTTTAAAAAATATGGAACTTAAAGTTGCTGAAATGTAAAACCTGTAATCATTATGTGAAGTTTAAGTTTATGATTAAGATGTGATTGTAGTGTTATCTTTCCTCATGAGGGGTTTTGTCAAAAAAAAAAAAAATATATATATATATAGTGTATGGGGAAACAGAAAAAAAAGTAGTAGAAGGAGAAAAGGAGAGAGAAAATCCTGAATAAAGAGAGATGATTTGTCCCATCTGTAAGAGGTGTGGTTTTGTTTATATGATTTCACTGATTCTGCCTCTTCTTCTTGGGTCTCTGAACTCTCACCATGGCTGGACCTTGGCAGGCTTGGTAACTTTATGCTGGCAATTAATTCTTCATCAGGAAATAATTTATTGTCAAGTGTAGCATTTACAGGATTTAAACATTTTCCCTGTGTCTCACAGTCTAACCTACCCCTGTAAGAGCTGGGCATTTGTTCATAATGATCAAAAGCCTTCAATAGAATAATGGAATAAGTCTATTTCATTGTACAAATATATAAATTTCAAATTGTTGTATTATGGATGTGCCTTATCACAATATTTTTAGTATGTTCTACAAAATGATTATTATCTATTCACACTTTGGGAGTTTAAAGAAATAAAATTTATTTAAAAGAGATAATGAGTTATCATCAATTTTAGAATCACTTTACATTTTTAGAAATCTTGAAGATCTTTAATGTTCTACTAGCAATTTCTATAATATTTGATTTTAATATTTTAGGAACATTTGTGACATATTTCCACATTAATATTTCCCATATATAACAAAATTATTTAATGAAATCACATAGAAAAAAGGTTTCATCACCCCTTAAAATAATTTGTGACTGTGCTTTAGTTTTATGACTTTAGTTTAGGCTTCCTAAATACAGAGAAACAATTAAGGATTAAATTATTCACAGAACTTAAATTGTTTAATAATTAGGTTATTTTACTTTTTGTCCTTGTGAAAATGTCCTGACATCCACTTGAGAACTGCATTTTAAAGTACTTGTAACTGTTATATATTAAAATCAAGGTGGTAGTGTTGCACTAAAAATCCATTTAAAAGAAACTCTTTACCAGGAAAACTTATTGTAAATTATAAAATATATTTTGTAATTTAATAATAATTCAATAATAAATTGATTTTATAACTATAATATTATAATTATAATTTATATGTTAAAATATTATAATGAAAATAATAATTTTATAATTAAATAATAATTTAATAATTTAATTCAGGAGAGTAGGACAAAAGATGTATCTTGGTGGCTTGGCGTTTTAACAAATGTTATCACTCTTAGGCCTAGGATTTAAACAATATATGAATTTGGGGGAGACACAATTATTTACTTTCTAACACTCATATTAGGAATGATTCAATAGCATATTTGGAACAGAATTTTATAGAACAGTGTTATGAATTCATACCAAGTAAACAGTCTGAAGCAATTATGTTATTTTTGATTCTTGAGATAGATTTCAAGTAGCCCAAGTTATCATACCTGTTTGCTGAGGGTTGCCTTAAATTGCTAATTCTCCTGTCTATGCCTCCCAAATGCTGGTATTAGAAATGTCCAATAATACTGAGAACTACATATGTGTTTAATACTTGTGTACATCAGGGTCACATAAGTGAGATTGGGCTTTGTGTCATTGATTTGTATAGCTCAATCCAACCTAATATAAAAATTAATCAGGAATGATCTATTTTACTCTCTGACCTACAACTGGTCAGAGAAAGGATCACACAATGCCTGCTTTAGTGGTTAAAATAGATGCTATCATGTCTAGAGTTTTGTTTTGTAAACAATAAATCTGTATAGAACCAACAGTATGCTGTTCTGTGTGAGATATTACTTCAGTGGATCAGTCACAGTGATTATTGAGTGTTAAACAGTTATTTAATATGATAGAGTCTATTTCTAATTACTGTCATGTAGAAAATTGGCTTAGATATTGTATAAATTTTTTATGGTAAAGAATAGTATGTTGTTGGCACTGTGTGCATAAGGAGAAAATGGCATTTCCTATCAACAGCAAAAATCCCTACTAGTGAAAATTTAGACATTAGCTCTGCTACTAAATTTACAAAAGTAGAATCTGAAATGAAAATGTCACCAATAATGTAACTAGAAAACAAAACATGTTAATCAATTCTAATAGCTGATTCTTTAAAAAATGCTCATTATTCACAAATTGATAGTTCCTCTAATTAGTTGCAAAGTAACTCAACAAGATGAGCTGGAGTATTTCTGCTCATTCTTAGGGTTAAAAGAATTTTTTTTCTGTGCTGTTTTGGTTTAAGATCCCCACAAAAATTCATGTGTATTAGACTTGGTCCAAAGCCTGGTCCTAAGCATTGCCAGGTTATTGAATTCTGAGGAATGTTGCCTAATAAATGACATAATCCACTGGTGGATTTATAATGTCATGCGACTTTTGAGAGGGAGGTTAAACATCAGAGGTAGATCCTAATGGCATGTAGTAGGTCATTTGAGCATGCAGGGCATACTTCTACTTTCTCCTGCCTTTTGCTCCTCCTGAGGCCTTTTTTTTCTTTTTCTCTCTGATTTCTGCAAACACAAGAGGAGGATCCTCCGTCTTTTGCTCTGTCTTGCCTCTGGCCCAACACAAAGGGTACAAAAGAACTTGGATAATTGAATCAATAAGCCAATCAATAGTAATAAATAATCCCTTACTTTAAAGAAACTTCTCTCAGATATTTATCATAGCAAGCAAAAATTTTTACACAAAGTGATTTGACATTGATTTTGAAGAGATAAAACTAGAATTGTACATACTTTCACTAGTCAGACTATTGCTAAAATGATAAATACCTTAGGATAAAGAACTTAAAGAAGGAGTGGTTTATTTTAAGTCAAGAATTCAGTCCACAGTCTTTTGATCCCATTGCTGTGTAACTACAATAATGTGGAACATGAAGACAAAAAGAGAATTTTGCAGCATTGTTTACTTTGTGACCACTGACAATGAAGAGACAGGAAAAGGCCGAGGCCAAGGCTCCAGTATTCTACTACCTCCAACAAAGAACTGCTTTCTACATCCTACCACTTTTCAATGTTACAAAACTACTAAGAGACTAATTCATTGGTTAACTCTGAACTCTCAGGGTCAAATAATTTCTCAAAGGCCATGAGCAGAACAACACATACTTTTACCACATGAGTCTTTTGAGTTAATTATTAAATTGTAATAATTATAAATTATAATATTAAAATTAAATCATAGCAAAAATTTACTCACATCCATTTCTGTTAGCAAAATATGAATTTGCACTCCTAAGATATTGAGAGCAAGTTTTTATATAACATATTGGAAATACTAAGGATTCTTGGAAAATACATTTCAAAGTTAAATTTTCACCACATTATTGATGAAAATGAAGGTATACTACAAAGTAAGTCAAAATCTACTTTTTCTCGGTCATCTTGACTAAAACCACAATACACTGTTGCTCTATGTTTTATATCTGTAAACCTGGTAGTTCTAATCTAGAGGTAAATGTTTTCTATTTTTAAAAAATCATAATTATGTTAGGATTTAAAGAACATAACATTGGTGTTTTATGTTCATATGAAAGAAAAGGTTTGAGAAGATACTGTATCAATTTTTACTAAAATCATCCAATTTTTCTGGGTCTAATTTGAATTGTCTTGTGATGAAAGAATAATCCTCAGTTGTTTAACAAGATGTCCATATTTCACAGGTATGGTAGTGGATGCCTCTAATACCAGTACTTGGGATGTAGATGCAGGCAGATCTCTATGAGTTCAAGGCAGCCTAGAATAAATAGTGAGTTCCAGGACAGCCAAAGCTATATAGTGAATCCCTGTCTAGAAAATTATATGAACTAAAATAAAATAAATGTCTATATTGTGTGTTATTCTGTTCTAATGTGAACTCCTTGTCTCAAGGGGCAATACACACACACACACACACACACACACACGTACAACTATTTGAGTATTAAATTGAAAATCTGCTCTAACAAAACATTGCTTTCATTGAGAGGATACAAACACAAGCTCTTTAGAGCCCTCAATACTTTTTTATGAATTTAAAATTTCAATATTAAAATGGTTGAGAACTGTTGTTCTGATTCATTCTCTGCATCTCTGATTATGTTCAAGTCAGAATCAATATCTTGAACTCCAAAAAAGAGATGTTTAAACCAGAGAGAAATTGAGTTTTTTGCATATAAATTTTATTCTGTGTAATTATATGTTGAAATTATTTTGAATGTAATATGGTAGCTTCTCATATTGCACTTTATTTTCCTTTCATTAGAAATACTAATAAACTTTTAACTAACATAGGTATTAGAGTAGTCTAGATCTACCAAGATCCTCTTCTATGAGGGCTACTTTGGATTGAATCATATCTTTGTTTAGCAATTTGTCTGCAGTATAATTAGTATTTGATCACAACATTGTCTTTAAATGCCACATGTACCAAGGATATTGATGTCTGAAGATTCTCACAATGATTCATAATGGTTAGTTTCTTATTACAAATAATTCTCTGTTTCTCTATCCCTTCTCTAGTTCTCTCCCACCACCCCTGTCATGCTTGAACTTGTTCTTAGGGCTCACCGACATCTTTTCTCTCAGCATTTTTCAAACTACAGCTGTGAATAAAGTAGATTGTGTATAGGAATCCATATTGTATGTATTCATTTTTACTTCATTTTGCCTGGGTAGATTTCTGTGGCAGGTGGCTATTGTACTTTTTACTCTCAATTTCAGGAAAGAAAAAGGAAGGATAGAAAGAAAGAAATTTTCATTTCTCTTGTAGGTGAACTTGGTAGAGAGAAAGAGAGAAAGGAAAAATTATTCATAGGCCTTTTCAACTATCCAAAGCTAAGAGAGCAAGAGCTGATACTGAGCTGGACTATAGTATCAGCTCATTATCCTCAAACCCAATTTCTACAACTGATATTGGAGAAAAAATCAACCAACCAATAAGCTAACCAAGAAACAACCAAACAACCAACACCATCTCTCTGAGCCTCTAAACAATAGTTCCCCAATGTCTAAGCAGCTCACAATCAATCACAACAACAAACTACATGTGACAAAAGAGCTGAATATAACCAAATTATATCCACCAGCAATGAACAGTCAAAATCAAACTCATTATCATTCACCACATTTGGGATGGGAACAAAAACATATTCTAAATGACATTTTGTGAATTTAAAGAAACCATAATAAAGCTTCTTTCAAGAATCCTGCTACAGATTTCCATCCATATAACACTGAAATGGAGACATGCTCCTCAAACACATGATACTTGCTATGGTCAAATCAGTAGTGTCTAATCTAAATTATCTGTCAGTATCACTGTTAAATCATAATATGCAGATCATGATATTGTTCATATGTGGAAAACAATTAACATGATATATAAACCATGAAAGTATTTTATATTGAAATTTTAAGATATGGTAAGCTATAGTTTAAACTTTATCTAAAAACACTATTCCAATGCTAAAGTTAAAGCTATCATACCATTCCAAAAAAGAAAACAGACTTTTTTTGCCTTTTTAATGAAACAATGCATCATGACAAAGCCATAAACATTTGGGTATCTAAAATTATGTCTTTTTATCTTTATTTTGTCTCAAATTCTATATGATGTATCTATTTTATATTTTGGTAATATTTAAATAGTAATTTATTTGTATGAGATTCTCCTGTCTTATTATATATACATTTTTCATTTCTGAGATACAAGTTAATTTTGGCAATCCTTAAAAGTTATAAATTTGCTAGTCCAAAATAATAAGAGGAGAAGCTGTGACTGAAACAATGCTGACATCCAGTGACTACTTCAGCTAATGCATAACCTGTAAATAGCTTAGGATATAAGCTAAATTGTTCATTTATTTAAACATCTAGTCAAAGAAAAATGCCACTGTTGTCTTCCTGGCTGATCAATGTATTTAGAATGGAATCTATAAAATGCTATGTGTAGTCATTATTGATGGCATCTCAGATTACCAGTGACTGTTAGTTAATGAAGGGCTATAAAATAATCTGTGTTAAAGTTAATGGACCACCAAGATGGACTGAACAATTTCCAACTGAAATCAGACTTCAGAAGATATTTAAATATAAATTCATTTTGTGAATAAAATGTGAACCTTGAGCTCTCAGAGACAGAAAAAATGATTAACATTTTCATCAGCACTAATATTCACATAAAGTATATATTAATTTCATTTACATGTTAATTGCTTCACTTATTGAAAGATGCTTTATGTGCTGAACTCTGTTATTCTCTTGCTAATTAAACATGACAGCTGTATCAGCAGGTGAAGTGGCATATATTAAACTAATAATGCATTTAAAAGCATACAGATAGGCAGCAATCTTTTTTTATAATTCTAATACATTTTTTTCAAACACATTACAAATATAATAACAATGACACAGATTCCTATACTTAATGTTAGCTGATTTTTTTCATTCCGTTTATGGTGTGGATGCCAAAACATAATTTTTCTTTGATGTTTAAACATTTTAAACTCAAATAAATTAAACTCTTACAGTCCTGGTCGGTCACATGTTTTGACAAAGTCACACAGAATTTTGGCATTCATGCTATAATTCAGCTGTATATTCACCTACTTTTTAAAAAAAAATATATTTTATTTGCTTCTTTTCATGGTGATAGATAGAAGCTATGTATCTGTAGTTAGATAAAAAACTATAAAAAAAAAAAACCCTGCAAAGCCTCCATTTTGATGGCAGTATGTGAACTTCTATCCTAGAAGGATGACACTCTTTTAGTGTTGTGTACATAGCTATATCAGTATTTTATTGCATTTCAAAGCCTTTGGTACACATTCAATCACTATTAAGATAATACCACTGATAATCAACTATAAATACTAGCATTTGAACTTTTGAGTGTGTGAGAATGTATATGTGTTTATAAACACATGCATATATGAATATGATATAACCATATGCATAAGCTATTTTTATGTTCATACATGGACTCATGTACATGGTATTCAGATCTTTTTATCTCATTATTTATTTTGAATATTAAAAATAAGAATAGAAATTAAAATGTATCCAATTCTTGATGAATCTATGAAGATAATAATATGGAATTACTTTTTTGGTGTTGGTAAGATGCATTCTGTTATTAACAGATTTCTATCATTGAATTGTACATGAATGTGTATTTAGTTTATTTAGCTCTCTTTCACTTAGAAACTCCAAAAAAAGTGAGTAGATCAAGCTCTGCCATAGCATATAGGTCAATTTCTTAAATGGTATGGGAATCAGATGCATTTTCAATACACAGAAGCCTGGCCCAGTCAACAAAATCTGATCCACTTTATTTTATGACAAACCATGTATCTTAATTACCACATGTTTAAGTCAAAGAGTATTAAAGCCTTCTGTTTCAGTAAAGTATATTTAGCTTAATTAGTGAATTATGGGAAAATAGTCAGAAATAATAAGCTAAAAATAAGCCTAGAAATTTTCCATCGTTTGTATAATAAGCAATATGGCTATTATTATTTACAGCTAAACTTTTTCACATACTAAAAAATGAAAATTTGTGGGTCTACTATACTGATCTTAACTTTGGCAATGTTATAAAATCTTTAAACTATGCATTAGCTATTTTTCTACTGTGGTGAAATACACTGTATTCCCCTAAACAGGAAATACACGGATTCAGAACAAGTGCACAAATATTTGAGCCTACAGAGAACATTTCTCATTTAGACCAACACACACTAATAGAAATATTTCTTCCCTAAGAATATGTATAACAATATTTAAAAACAATATATAATCTACATGTACCCAAAAATTCTCATATTTTGTCAACACTGTATTTAGAATTATGAGTCTCCCTCATTTTTTAGCATTGTATGAACAAAACAAAAGACTGACATGTAATAATAATCATAATTAAATGTAAATCAATATTATATAAACAGGAGCAATAATAAAGCAAGTTATTTCTAATTTTAAAAGTATAACTTATAAATTCCATAAATTTATCCTTTTTCTCACAGAAAATAAGCAATAATAACCAATTTTTTTCTGAAAAGAAAATGGATTTTGTACACAACCTCTTGGATCTAACTACAGAGAGATTATATTTTAACCACTATATGATATTTACTTATAATTTGTCATTTTTATACATGACACTAAGATTATCCATTTAACAGTAAGCTAAATATATTATTTTATTTTGTGTGTAGTATAGTCTAGTTTCAAATTAAAGTGTTACTGAATATTTAGTTATATCACAGATCATTTTAATGCCATAACAGTAATGATGAGGTATGTTTTTGACATATAATCTAGTATTACATAAAATGTCATGTTAATTTTCTACTCTTACAAGTTTGTATCAATTTTAATGCATTGAAAGCTTGCTAAATCTTATTAATCTCTTTTCTCAAATATCTGCAGGAAATATCTCTTGTCTTCACAATGTAAAGAATATGTCTAAAATGCAGCCAGTCACTAATGAAGCAAGTTCTGACACAGAATATTATTCTTTTGTATTAATATCAAGGTTTTCAATATTTACAAAGGCCTTAGCATGGAATTTAAGGTAAATTAGAGACTCAAAAGAAACCACTGGGTTTAGCGATCAGCATGGCATTTTGGTAAGATCAGTATTGCATGCATTGCAAACATAAAGTAAAGACTCTTTAGCCTAATTTATATGCTGTCTATTATTTACAATCTGAGAAAGCATAGACAAATTCTTAATAGAGAAATATCCCATGGGCAAAGTGAATAAATGGGCAAATATTCTTTTTATTTTAATGCAATTTGAGGCTAGAATTACCTTGAACTTACAGTATTTGTTAGTCATAAAAGGAACTTCTGATTAATTCACAAGAAAATATGAAATGCAAGTAATATTTTAATGTTTTATATATATATATATATATGTGTGTGTGTGTGTGTATATATATATATATGTGTATATATATATATATATACATTTATATTTAAAATGACAGTTGAAAATAATTAGGCCGATAATTAGGCACATGTTTAAATACCTGAGATATTTAACAAAAAATTGAAGCTAAACCAGAGCAATGTGTGGATTCTGTTTATTCATACAACTGAGTCATATTCTCAAATACCTGTTATGAAAAATAACATCGGAGAGTCAGGCATTTTCAAGTGTAGAATTAAGAAGATGTGATACAAGGGAAAAAAAATCTCTAGAATAGCAATGTTGACTGCAATCCTAATTATTTGGATAAACATTTTTGCCTTGAAATTATATTTCTAAGTCTCCAATTTATTTATTGTCAAACAACCTTGGAATGTAAGATATGTTTAAAAGGCACAGGAAAATATATTATGTTTACTTAAACACATTCACTTTTCAAGCATGTGTGTTTATGCATATACATAATGAAATAGTTCCACTTGATGAGGTAATTATCTATCCAAGAACCATAGATTCCATTTAAAGTGCCACAGAGTCAGGGATGGAACACTCCCCTCAAATTTTTGGTCAGTGGAGTCTAAGTGTAGTTGTAGATGCATGCATTATTTTTTATTAATTATTCTTCTCCTGGGTTCATGACAGAAGACATTTTATTCTTTACTAATTTAATTCCTGATTCTAGAGGGTTTCAGCTTCTGTACCATCTAATCTTAAGCCTATACCCAAAAGGCTTTAGCCTCAATAAAATCTAATATTCAAGATGCAATCCTGGACCTAGAAGGATTCAGCCTCTGGATGATCTAATCTGTGAACCTATATCTGAAATATTTCAGTCTCTGAGACTTCACCATCTGCTTGTGACTCTCTGATTTCTCTCTTCTTATTCTGGACTGCCTCTGCTCTCCTTAGCTTCTCCTTCTGAACTGAACTTTCTGTGAGCTGACCACATTCAAACTGCCTGACTGAACTAACTTTATGCTTCTCTCCCTGAGCTCTGCCTCATGTGTACTTTCCATCTTCTTCCACCTTGTTTCTCTCTGAGCTCTGCTTCTACACTCTGCTTGTAGTCTCCTCTTTGCCTTGCTTTCCTATCTGGGCTCTTCCTCCTGAATTGGCGTTAAAGGCATGTGCCACCACTTCTTTCTGAGTTGGTATGAAAGTCATGTACTACATTGCCTTAATCAAAAAAGTTCCTTTCACCTAGTATTAGCACAGAGGACAGGATTAGCCTGAGTAACATTCTCTGTGCATTTCATCTACATCACATACGCCTCTGAATGTGCTCTCTTCCTACAGGCCCTTGGATGTGATCCCTTCCTAGCTATTGCACAGATCTTTCAAAGTGATCCTTTGCTAGAGCAGTCATGATGCTAGAGTAAAGGATTAAATGTTCCTCTACATCCAAGAGACTCTGAAAACAGCATATGCTCTTTCTGTTGTCCTTGGTTGCTTTTTAGTACTTAAAGTGCAGACTTTTTTACAAAAGACATCACACAGTTCAGGAAAAAAAAACTTGAAATAATAAAGCTAGATCTGATAGCTTCCTCTCTGACGACTCCTCTTAAAGTATTTGAAGGTTCTATTCAACCTGTCAAGGGAAAAAATAAGCCAATAGTTCTAAACAGTTGTAACGTCCATATACCACAACAATGACCAGCATGGCAAGCTATCCAAAGTGGACTAATGGCACTTATATATTGAACGTACTCAATGTCTGTCTAATGGTACTTAAGACCCATCTTGTAGGAGGGAATTCATTCCTGTTATTGTAAATTTTAGTAATTATCTATAGAATGTGTAGTCATGAACCCTAGATGAAGATCTATGACTGTAACTTTTCTAAACAAGTAGAATTTCTAATTTCATTCTAAGTACTTATCCATACACCAATAGAAAAGTGTAGCTCTTGCCCTCATCAGAAGTCATTTTTGTAGCAAATATAATTAGAGAAATCTATCACTGGTCAAATGCAGGGAACAACTGGCCCTGGGTATCAAACCACAATTAGTATACTGACAACACAACCCTTATAGCTGAGTCTCAGGAACACTAAGGAAGAGGAGTTTGAAAAGTGTAATAGCCAAAGGACCAAGATGTCTGCTGCTAGATAGTGTCTTCTATGTATGAGAGTGAAAATATATTTATGAAATCCCAACAGTAAGGTCATTAAAACAAGACCTGTACAATGAAAACACCAGTTCATATGCCAACATGAAGGGAATAAATCTCATAGGGCCACATTTCTAGATTAAAACAAACAGGCAAATAATGGCTGCTAAGGAAGAGTCAGTCTTTCCCTGGGATGAGCCAGCTGATGAGTTACTCAAATATGAGTGATCACCCTAAACACAAGAACATAAAACAACTATAAGTATACTTTGTAAGTTATAACAATATGAATTAAAGAATAAGTAATGAATCTGAGGGGTAGTGAGGAATTTGTGGAGGGAATTGAGAAGACCTGGAGAATTGGACACAATGTAAGTATAGTACTTGTACATGAGATATTCAAAAAGCATTAATTAAACAAAAAAAAACTAAGACGATATTCAAGATGGCAGCAGGGAAGTGAGCAGAATCAGTCAGGTCTCCAGCAGCCTTCTCAACATCTCCACTCAACATGTCCATAGCCCCTCACATGTTTGTGGAATTAGTGATGTTACAACGTTACAAAAAAAACTAAGAAGATATTCAAGATGGCAGCAGGGAAGTGAGCAGAATCAGTCAGGTCTCCAGCAGCCTTCTCAACATCTCCACTCAACATGTCCATAGCCCCTCACATGTTTGTGGAATTAGTGATGTTACAATGGCACCTGGTCCACTGGAAACCTATGAGAATTGGAAGTGGTTGGAAAGACATAGCAGCTGTGTCAAATCTGCTTGGCAGAATGGGACAGAGTTTCTGTCCACACATCATAGAGGAAGCAATCATGGAGCAGACTCTTGTAGAACATCACCTCTTCAGACCAGGACCTAGTGTCCTGTTGCTACTTGCAAGACTCTCACTTGGCCCATGGGTTCGGCCAGTGGTTTCTGCCTTCCAACCCTTGGATCCTGTCCACAATATGGAGGAATGAGCTGGGAGAAGAGTCAGGAATGGAGAAGCAAGACAGAAACTATGACAGAGAGAAGTGGAAGTGGGCCTGCCCAGAACCATAGCTACCTGACAGGCCAGGGTCACCCTTCAGCCCACAGTTGCTGCCCTAGACATGGAAGAGGCAGGCCATGAGGACGAAGTCTGGGTTGGAGGATCAGAGCCATGGATGGAACTCAAGGTGTTGTCAGACAGTAAGTAAAATCCGACAGGGTCCTGGTTGCTGCATATAGGCCCTACTCAGATCACTCTCTGCTCATGTATTTGAGGACTGCACTGGTGCCTGGTCAGGAAGGAGGGGCTTTGTGAACTAAAAGTGGTTTGAAAGACATGGGGTCGTAGTACATCTGGAAGGTCTGTAGAAAGCTAGCAGTCTGTGGAAAGGAAGGATAGTGGGGATATCCCACAGACTTTGCCTATGTAGAGGACAGTGATCTGGAGACAAAGTCACAAACGAGATGGAGGACAAGGGAGTTAGGCATCCCTGAGAGGGAAGGGTGCTTGGGATGCCTCAAGGCTGAGGCCACAAACTGGCCCCACTATTGTGACCAGTCAGACTGGAACTGCAGTCCCAAGAATGAAGCATGCACACTGTGAAAAATGGGAGACCCAAGGACCTGGCACAGGGGAATGCTGGTAAGTGCCCCTAATAGACACATGTCTGGAGGTGGGTACAGGCATGGGCAGACAAATGATAGGTCCTCTGATGGCCACTAGACCATCCTAGTCCCTCGACTGCCTACAAGGACAGTTCTGCCTCTCTCATGGCCACAGTTGCTACTTGTACTGCTCTCTCTGATGGATGGAGGAGAACATGCACTGAGGTGCCACCACTGACTGAAGGTAGAAAGGCCAGTTGATGTGGGCAGTATGGGATACAGCAGTCTGGAGCTGTACCAGTTCCTGACCCAAACTAACTGCCAAACCACAGTATTACTCTCTGAGCCACAAGAGGATGGCCCAGCTGAAAAGTATTTAATCTCCTTGACTGAATATCCACACAATAGACCTGTCCTCTGGTAACCCACAGACCCTCCTGACCTATTCACTGCCAGTAGCCCAAAATTTGCTACTCTTGATGCCATAGCTGCTATGCATGGTACTCTCCCAGATAGGGTGGGGGAGACCATGAACAGTGGTGCTACCCAAGAGTTACAAGCACAAAGACCAAAGTAGCAGAACAGATAGGGTTAAGGGTGTGTGCATGCAACAAACAGAGCTCAAGCAAGTCTTGACTCTGATCATTCCACCATACCTCAGTGTCACCCTGATCCTGAGCAACAGCAAGATGTACCAGCTTAGGATTGGTTCTCCTCCTTTTAAAAGGGATATTAGAAACCTCAGAATGATCAAGTAGATGAGAAAAATTAAAGCTCTGTCTATGTTTTTGATACCATCAGAGTTTGCCAGGAGCTTGAGCCTGGTTCTGTGAGGCATTAGTTCTGGTAGGCTGTTTGCTGTCTCTATGAAGTTCCAGTGGTTGCTGGGAGTCTGGGTGTCTAAATGAAGTTCAGGTACCAACGTGACATCTGGGTGTCTGTGAGATGCCTAGCTGCCTGCAGAAAGACCAGATCCCTTTGGGATGGCTGAGTCTCTGCAGGAGGGCCAGATTCATGCGGGAGGCTTGGGTGACTATATTAGGTCAGGTATCTTGTGGGATGCCCTGATGCCCATAAGATATCTGGTTACCTGTGAAATGTCCAGATATCTACAGGTAGGCCCAGGGCTGGCATGATACCCAGGCATCTGTGGGATTCCTTGGAGCTTCTGGGATTCACTGATACCAGCAGGACGTACTGGTACCTTCAGGATGTCTGGGTGCCAGTGTGATGCCCAGGTACCTGATGGATGGATGGATGGGTGTCTTTGTGATGTCTAGGTGCATGGGTGATTCCATGTGCCTTCAGGATGTTTGGGTGCCTGTGGGATATCTGGGTACATGTGAGATATGCAGGTGTCTGCAGGTTGGCCTGTGTGATATTTGGTCATCTGTAAGATTCCCTGGAGTCTTGGTGATGTACTGGTACTCATGGGAAGTCCTGGAGTCTGTGGGATATCTGAGTACCTGTGGGATGCCCTGGTTCCTGCAGGAGGCCCTGGTGCCTGAATCAGGCCAGTGTCAGAAGCTTGGGTGACTCCCAGATGACTGTGTCCTAGGTAATGTCTGAATGTCTAGGGATTGCTGGGTGCCTATGTGATGTCTGGATGCCTGCGTGATATTCATGTACCTGTAGGATTTCCAAGAGCCTTCATGATATCAGGGTCTATTAGTAGATGAAACCTGCTACAGGAGCTAGATCACTGCTTGAATGTCTTAGAAGGTTGTATTTTGCCCTTTCCTTGTTGCTTCTCAACAACCATGAGTTGAGTAAATTTAATCCATCACTCCCTTATGTAATGTCATTCAGCCTCATCACAAGTAAACAACAGAACCAGCTGAACAAGGATTGGAGTTCTTGAAACCACAAGCATAAGTGGAAATTTCCTTCTTTAAATTGTTTTTTTCTAGTATTTGTCATTGCAGTAAAAGCTGACTAACATATACAGACACTAGTTTCAGTCTCAGGCATTTATTAGTGATTTTAGAATGTGTAGAACCCCTTATCCACAGCTTCCTTAATTGGTATCCCTACTACTATACATAATGTACTCTGAGCATATTACCTAGTAAGTATCCTCAGTAGTTGGGAAGTAAGATACTGTGAAGTTGTATCCTTAGTTCAGTAATTGTGCTGAGCTGGATAATTCTCCATTTGAGTGGGGAAGATGAATTCACAGCAGAGTGGTTGTCTCAATGACCTGATGAACTGAGAAGGGAGAGATCTCTGTTCAGAGGTGCTTCAAGATCAGGAGCTGAGGAAGTATCTGTATACTGAACATAAAAGTAGAAATGTAACCTAAAATATGCAGTAGGCAGGACTTTATACACACTGCATGAGACTCACAAGGTCTAATGCAGAGCAGACACCATACTTCTGAGAGCAGAAGAGAAGAGTCACAATATTCTGTGGAACTTTGCAGTTCAGTCTATTAGATGAAGGAGGCTAGCTGAGTCCCCTAGGCATTAAGATAAGCCAAAGAGAGCAGGTCATCGATAATGGAGAAAGAAACTTTTCACAGATTAGAATTTTGAAATTATATTTTCTAGAGAGCCATATAGTAAATATGTTTTTCCCCAGTGGTCAGATATTGTTTTCTCAGACTGTTATCAATGCGAAAATCAATCTTATCCATTAACTCTGCAAATTCATCTGCCAGATTCTATCATCTGGTCATAGTTTACCAAACCATCTTTGGGTATAAAAGTTATACTCCATATATTAGAAAAATAAAAAGAAGTGTTATAAAGAATAAAATTCCTGGCTGTGCACAAAAATCCCGTATTATTTAACGCTTATTTTTAAAATCCCCATATTTTATCACATGAGAATTTGTTTTGTAACTTACTATAATACATTATCTACAATATGGTTCACAAATTACAAAATGTGTATAAAAGAAGCTAAATATAACCAACCCATAATCAAAAAGAAATGAGGAGCTAATATAAACAGATGCCCAAATTACCCAGATGTTGAAATAAGCAGACAGGAATTTTAAACATCTACTATAAATATGTTCAAGGACTTAAGAAAAAGGATGATCATATTGAGTGAACATATGGGAAGTCTCAGAAGCAAAATAAAAACTATTTTAAAAGTACCAAATTGAAATTTGAGAAGTAGAGAGGAAGTGTAGAAAATATTCATTCTGGATGATTTCACATCATATGGAGATAGCAGAGTAAATGGTCAGTTGCCCATAAAGCAAATCAATAAAACTTATCTGAAAGGAATAACAGAGTAAATCCACTAAAGTAAACAGTTAGAGGCACTATAATAGCTAGCATGTTTTCAGCCAGTAGAAATTTATCAAATTTGAATGTCATAAACACAATGGGTCCAGGAAATACCAGAAGAAATAAAAAATATAAATATTCTCAAATATACCAGAGAAATATTTTCAACTTAGGAAGACATGACCCTTGATGGGCCTCAAATATCATGAATAAAAATAAAAACAAGTTAAGAAAATCATAACCAAGCAGAAAAACAAAGATTCAATCTTTTTAAATCTATCAAAGAAGAATATCTTACCAGACAGGAATGAATGGAAATGATGGGATCCAAAATGCAAGAGAATATGACACTTTCACAAAGTTAGAAAAGGAAATGGAATTACTCTCAGTTTATAATTTCACAGCTAGTGAGGCCATCTTTAAAACTTGTGTAACCTATAAATAAATAGTAGTAGAAGACAAAATAATTCAATCTCTAAAGTCTACACACTGGAAATGCTAAAGACCCATTAACCAAGTTTAAAGAAAGCTGGAAAGGAGGATTGAAAGGAAAGAGTCAGAGCAGAGCATATGAAAAGATATGCCCCAATTCTTATTTCATATTTTTCTTTTGATTTCTTTAGGTACCAACAAGTCAAGCTAAGATAAAATCCATGAGAAACTTTTTTTAGTTGATTAAAATTAAATATTGAGACAAAAAAAATCCAAAGGATTGATTTGAAGACCCTATGAAGTAATCAATTAACAATTGCTCATTAACAGTCAAAAAAATAAAGTTAATTTTTTTCTGATATTTTGTTGCATAATAACTTTGATCTGAGGACAGAATATCCATACAAGAATGAGAGGAGAGGTGAGATCATGAGTTCTTAATCAAAACTAAGAATTATTAAAAAGCTTTATGGAAACCAACTCATTTGTAAACTAATTTCAAAATACAACTTTAAAAAGAGTTACTCTGCATGGGAAGACAATGTCACCGCCAGAATATATGGGCAACTAAATAAAACTTATAGCACAAGGCCTGGGATACTTCCCAGTGAGTTGTTAGGAAGGCCACTGAAATACCATAGGCTATTGCCTTTGTGTTTGATTTCCCAGCATAACTACATAGTGCAATTCTATTACACAAGACACCACACATTTTGGATACAGAACATAGAAAAATTTCAGTTTCAAAATAACTAGGAAATATTCTCTCTGCTCTGTTAGAAGATGCTATTCAGGTTTCTAGGGGAATTAAAACATCATTGATCAGACTCTGCATGCTGCAATTCTGACCTTATATGAAAGATATGTCCTCTGTTGCAAGAGTAGTATGATTGTGATGGTTTTGCTAACTGCTTTCTATTTGATTTGAGGCTTTATTATACAGAATGGAAATTCATGCCTGGTACTATAATCCTGGTCAGAAGACAATAGCTGGGGAGGTCATAGGACCTAGTTTAGAACCTACTATTGTTATTTTACTAAAGAGGCATTATGTCAAAGTGCTTTCCACTCATTGACCTGAGCTTCTGTCAACCTTGGTCAGAGAATGTTCTTTTGCAAAGGGCGGCAGTGAACTGACAAATGCATAGTTGGTTTAGGTACTAAAAATAAGGAACTGAGGACTCAGCTGTAAGTACACTTATATCGAACTCCCCAACCTTCAATTCCATGGCCATCTAGCATCAAAGGACATCACAGAAGAGGAAGCAGATAGAATTACAATCTCAGAGACAGAGCAGAGTGCTGTGACATAATGTCTTTTGTACATGACATAACAATGACACTCATGAGCTCAGAGTTATTGGCAGTTGATGTGTGCTGTGGGAAGGCAAGCCAATTTTAGGAATGTGGTTCCTGACAGTCTTTCTGTGCTTTAGCTGATGGGCCTACACCAAAGTGCTATATACTTAAATAAATATCTAATTTAAAGCTACAATGTCAAGACAAATGGTATTGATAAAAGAAAGGAAGCACTGATCCATGGTAAATAGCAGAGTTCAGAAATAAATTCAGTTCTATAACCAGCACAATTATAACAAAATTAATAAAACTAAATTAATGGGGCTGACTCATATTTTCTATCATTTATTTATTCATTTTATTTTTATTTTTTTAATTTTTCTTCTCTCATATAATACATCACAACTCCCTTTCTCTACTCTTCCCATCTCCCCACTTCTTCTGTATCCCCTAGATCTACCACCCACCATCATCCCAGTCCCTGATCTGCCTCTCTCCAAGCAAGAGCAGTTTTCCCTGGGTTACTGTTCAAACATGGCACAGTAAGGTAGAACAAGGTCAGTCACAGTTCCCCTACTTCAAGGTTGGACTAGGCAACCCAGATGGGAGAAGGTACTCAAGGTCAGGCAAGAGGTTCAGGAATACACACCCCCCTATTCCAGTCTATATCATTTTCACAGGAACATCAGGCCAGGCAACCTCACAACATATTTGGGTGACCAAGTAGGTTCTGTGTCTCCCACTTCAGGCTCTATGAGTACCTAAGAATGCTGGTTAGTTGATTGCATGGAGTTTGTTCTCCTGGTGTCATGACCCCTTTGGTCACAGCAATCCCTCCTCCACTTCTTCTGTGAGCTTCCGCTAACTCTACATTTTATTTGGCCCCCAGCCTCTGCATCTGCTCCTTTCATCTACTGTAGGGATCCCCTCTGTTGAGAATGGGGCTAGGCACCAATCTATGAATAGAGCAAGATAATTTTATGTCCTCTCCTGACTGCACAGACCTGTTCCTGTGCAGTGGCCTGCCCTGTAGTATCTGTCATGGGTTCCCTTCTTTATCATTGATTTCTGCCCTTCCATTTTCTCAGCAGATCTTGTAGGGAGGACAGATTATAGAAGGAAGATTTTGTAGTTCATAAATTGTTCTATTGCACAAATGGCAGCCTTGCCTGGTTATAAGAGATGACATGTTTAGGATCCCTATCCACCATTACTAGAGGTCTTTGCTAGGGTCTCCTTTATTGATTCCAATGAATTTCCATTGTACTAGGTCTCCAAATTGGTCCTTTCATGTCCTCAATTTCTGATTATCTCTATGTATTCTCTCCTTCCATCTGTCTCCCGATCCCTGGTCCTTTCCCTCCCATTCCCATCCTTCCCCATCATACCTGTATCATCTGCTCTATTTCTCCTTTACCAGGGAGGTCTCTATGTCCCCACTGAAGCCCTCCATGTTGTATAGTCTCTCTGGTTCTGTGGATTGCAGCACCTTTGTCCTTTGCTTAATAGTTAATATCAACATCTGAGTGAATACATACCATATTTGTTTTTCTGGACTAAGTTACCATACTCAGGATGACTTTTTCTAGTTCCTTCCATTTGCGTGCAAAATTTATGTAGTCATTTCTTAATAGCTGTATAACTACTGCATTGTGTAAATGTGCCACAGTTTCTTTATCCATTCTTCAGGTGAGAGGTATCAATGTTGTTTCCAATTTCTGTCTATTATAAATAATGCTGATTTGAACAGAGATGAGCAAGAGTTCTTCTGGTAGGATGTAACCTCCTTTGAGTATATACCCAGGAGTAGAATGGCTGGATTGTGAGGTAGATTGATTTCCAGTTTCCTAAGGAATTGCAAAAATTATTTCCACAGTGGCTTTACAAATTTGTACTCCCACCAGCAATGTAGTAGTGTTCCGCTTGCTCCACATCATCACTAGCATGAGCTGTAATTTGAGTTATTGAACTTAGCCATTCTCACAGGTGTAAGATGGAATTTCAGAGTAGTTTAGATTTGCATTTCCCAGATGGTAAGGATGTAGAACTTTTCCTTAAGCATTTCTCAGCTGTTTGATATTCCTATTTTGAGAATTCTTTGTTTAGATTTGCACCCATTTTTTTAAAATTGGCTTATTTGCATTGTTGATATCTACTTTCTTGAGTTTTTTATATATTTTGGATATTGGCCCTCTATAGTAAATGGAGTTGGTGAATATTTTTCTCATTCTGTAGGCTGTTGTTTTGTCTTACTGACAGTGTTCTTTGCCTTACAGAAGCTTACAGAAGCCTTCCAGAAGTTTCAGAAGGACTCGTTTATTAATCATTTATCTTAGTGCCTGAATTATTGGAGTTCTGTTCAGGAAGTTGTCTCCTGTGCCAATGTGTTCAAGGCTAGTCCCCACTTTTTCTTCAATCAGGTTCAGTGAATCTGGATTTATGTTGAAGCTCTTGATCTACTGGGACTAGATTTTTTTTCATGGTGATAGATATGGATCTATTTGCATTCTACTACATGTGGACATCCAATAAGAGCAGCACCATTTGTTAAAGATGCTTTCTTTTTCCTATCATATATTTCTGGCTTCTTTATCAAAGATTGAGTGTCCATAAGTATGTGGAATTTAGTCTGGATCTTTGATTCAATTCTACTGATCAACATGCCTGTTTTTATGCCAATAATATGCAGTTCTTATTTCTATGGCTCTGTAGTGCTACTTAAGATCAGGTACCTCCAGAAGTTCTTTTTATTTTTCAGGATTATTTTAGCTATCCTAGATTTTTTTGTTTTTCTATATGAAGTTGCGTATTGCCCTTTTAAGATCTGTAAATAATTGTATTGTGATTTTGATATGGATTCTGCTGAATCTGGTAAGATCCCATTTTTGCTATTTTAATCCTACCTATACTGGAGCATGGGTGATCCCTCTATCTTCTGATATCTTCTTCAATTTCCCTCTTCAAGGACTTAACATTTTTGTTATGCAAATCTTTCACTTGCTTGGGTAAAGTCACCTCAAGATACCTTATGTTATTGTGGCTAATGTGAAGGGTATTATTTTCCTAAATTCTTTTTCTCTCCATTTGTCATTTATATATAGGTGGATTACTGATTTTCTTAGTTGATCTTGTAGCCAGACACTTCACTGAAGTTGTTTATCAGGTGTAGGAGTTGAGGTTTTGGGTCACTTATCTATACTATCATATCATCTGCAAGTAAGGATACTATGACTTCTTCCTTTCCAATTTTTATAGCAGTGATATTGTTCTGTTGTTCTACTGCTCTAGTTAGGAATTGAAGTGCTATTTTTATGGTATGATATGGAGTATAGGAATGAAGAGGGAACACCCTTGTTTTCCTCCTGTTTTTAGTGGAATTGCTTTGAGTTTTTGTCTAATTTGATGTTGGCTGTGGGTATTCTGTAAATTTTCTTTATTAATTTTAGGTATGTCCCTTGTATCCACAATCTCTCCAATACTTTTATCTTGAAAAGATGTTGGATTTTGTCAAATGCTTTCTTGGCATCTAGCTAAATGATCATGTGGCTTTTTTCCTTCAGTTTGTATGATGGATTACATTGACTGATTTTAGTATGTTGAATCATCCCTGCATCTCTGAAATGAAGCCTACTTGATCATGATGGATGATCTTTGTAATGTGTTCTTGTATTCAGTTTGTAATTACTTTATTGAGTATTTTTGGATATATGTTCATGAGGGAAATTGGCCTATAATTGTCTTTCTTTGTTGAATCATTGCATGATTTGGGCATCAGCATGACTGCAGTCATGTAGAATGAGTTTGGCAGTATTCCTTCTGCTTCATTTTTGTGGAATAACTTGAGGAGTACCAGTGTTAACTCTTTATTGGATGTCTTATAGAATTCTAAGCTGAAATCATCTGGCCTTGGGCTTTTTTTAATTGGGAGGCTTTTAATTACCTCTCCTATTTCCTTGGGGGTTATATATTTGTTTAAATTGTTTATCTGATCTTGATTCAATTTTGGTAGCTGGTATCTATTGAGAAAATTATCTATTTATTTTAGGTTTTCCAGTTTTGTGGGATTTTTAAAGTATGACCTGATGATACTCTGGACATCCTCATTGTCCGTAGTTATATCATCCTTTTCATTTCTGATTTTGGTGACTTGTATATTCTGTCTCATCTTTTAATTAGTTTGGCTAGGGCTTTCTCTATCTTGCTGATTTAATTTAGTAGTATGTGATATCTCCACTCTTTTCTGTCTCCACTTCTTTTCAGAGCAGTTTGTGCTCTGAATTTTCCTCTTTGCAGCATTTTAATTGTGTCCCATAGGTTTGGGTTTATTGTGAGTTCATATTCATTGAATTCTAGGAAGTCTTTAATTTCTTTTTTTCTGTCTTGACCAAGTCGTCATTTAGTAGAGAGCTGATCAGTTTCCGTGAATTTGCAGGCCTTCTATTCCTGCTATTGTTGTTGAAGTCCAGCTTTAATCCATGGCGGTCTGATAGGATGCATGAGATTATAAATTGTCTTGTATTTATTGAGGCTTGCTCTGTCACCAAGAATGTGGTAAATTTTGGACATGATTACTTGAGGTGGTGAGGAAAAGTTATATTTCTTTGTGTGTGTGTGAAATGTTCTGTAAATAACTGTTAGGTTCATTTGGTTTATAACATATGTTAGTGCCATCTATTTCGTTTTTGTCTGGATGACCTGTCAGTTGTTGAGATGGGCGTATTGAAATCTCCCCCTATCAGTGCGTGAGGGTCAATGTGTGTTCTTAGCTTTAATAAAGATTCCTTTTCTACATTTGAAGCACTTCTGTTAGGAGCATAGATGTTATAAACTAAAATGTCATTTTGGTGGATTTTTCCTTTGATGAGTATGAAGTGTCCTTCCATATCTTTTTTGATTAATTTAAGTTGAAAGTGTAGTTTGTTGGATATCAGAATGGCTGTACCGGCTTGTTTCTTAGGTTCATTTGCTGGATAAATCTTTTCCCAAACTTCTACTCTGAGGTAATGTTTATCTTTGAAGTTAATATGTGTTTCTTATGCAGCAGAAGGATAGAATCTGTTAGAATTCATTCTGTTAGTCTGTTTTTTTAATTGGGAAATTGAAACTATTAATGTTGAGGGATATCAATGACCAATAATTGTTAGGTCCTATTATTTTGTAGTTGTTGGTTGTGTGTGTGTGTGTGTGTGTGTGTGTGTGTATTTGAATGTGTTTTCCTTCTACTGATTATGATGATGTAAGATAATTTATTTCCTGTATTTTCCTGATTATAGTTAACTTCCTTGGTTTTCCTGCTAGCATCTTCTTTAGGACAGGATTTGTAGATATATATTGCTTGAATTTGGATTTATCATAAAATATTTTGAACCTGGACCATACGCATGCTGGAAAAACATTTCTTTGCTCATCTCCATCTTCAGGACATTTTACATGCTAGCTAAATGCTTTACCACTTAAACTACATCCCCTGGGATTTGTGCATGCTCAGTAAACACTTCATTACTTACCTGCACTCACAAAATAATCTTACTGATTCTGTTAAGGAAAAATAACAATTTAAAACAATTCTGCATTTCAAGAAATTTGCCTGTGAACTCCATGGCTTTATAATTGTAACATGAATGTGGATTTTTTTCACAGGTACACTTAGTTTCCATAGGCGGTATTTTCATCTGGGCTATAAAAAACTTTTAGAGATGTGGAAATGCTGGAGGATGTTGGACACTGGCCTTGTTCCTTCTCTTTCTCTGTTTGTCGTCTGCTGAGCAATGAGCACCCTCTGCCACATATTCTGACTGCCATAACATTCTGCCTCAACATGGTACAAATCAACCTAGCCAACAGCTATGGAACAGAATCTCAAAACTTGTGAGTCAAAATATTTCTCCCTTTAAGTTATTTGTTCATTTACTTCCTCATAGTAGCACAAAAGTAACATATGTATCTGTTAACTAACTTACCAGTTTTAATTTTTCCCAGTGAAACATTTATTAATTGGGTCAATATCAAATAAAACATTTAAAGCCTGTTTGTCTTAAAAGTACACAAACCAACTGGTTGCAGTATTAACTTGTTGATATTCAGGCTGTATTATTAAATTTCCTGAATCTGAACATTCCTTGTCTGCCAAATCCATATTCTTCTCTTGCTTACTGCATTAACCCATCAAAGGCTTCAAAACTCAAATTGCACTGAACAATCAACAGAACCTCGCAGTAGTACATCTTGCTTTATACCATGTCTCACAAAGACCACCAGTCTCCAGAAAGTCAGGAAAGTCCCACCAATTCCATGTTTTGACTTGGCTTTATTTGTCTAACTGTCAAATGTGGCCTTTAAGGAGAATTCTGACTGACAGAAATAGGTCCTTCTGCTGGAGTGTCTGCAAAGAAATCACTTGTCAGGCAGATCTCAACAGAAAAAAATTTCCTGACTATTCCTTTGCATCATTTCTTATGTGTCAATTTTCCATGTAGAAAAAAGAAATGAAGAAGTAATAGGTCATTTCTGCAATTAATGTTGTTATGCAAACTGCTAAATTACAAAATTTCAGGACTTACTTCTCCATTTAGTCTACTCTATTTTCCATCAATTTCCCAACAACATAGAAAGAAGCATTAGAATAAGGAGGTGGCAACTGAACCCTAAAGCTTGAATTTTATGTTCTTCATTCATATTAAAGAAAGAATGTCTCCATTAAAAAAAAAACATGATCTGGCAAAGTTGTTTATCCAGAGATCCCCAAAAAATACCTAAGCCCCTCAAAATGCAAGTAGGACTGGCTGTCCTAACCAGTAAACTTCCAATAATGTTCCTGGGATACAGAGACCATTTCTCTGGTTATAAATATGCAAGCCCTTCTTCCAGTAAATGAGTTCAAGCCCTTTGCCCTTGGGTCCCCAGAATCCATCAGTTCACACATCTCCCCATCTACTACTGGATGGGTGAGACATAGAACCATGCTGCCCCATGACTTCCTACTCAGAAGCCACTGCAGTGGAGCCACTTTGTGGGACCAGGAAGCTGTGGTGGTATTATTAATTACAACACCTATGTTTCTTTCTATAAGCATTTTTCACCATCTATATATCATTATTTTGTAGTTATTTATAATCCTCTACACTAAAATATGGACAAATGCCAATTCACCTCTCAATTTAGTAAGTCTTATTGTCTTCCAAAACATTACCCTTGACAAAAAGTAGAATCTTGAGTATCCTTGAAGAATAAATATATGCTATTATAGTATTTTCAACTATTCTCTATCATGTTAGTTATTTTTTGCCATATTATGTATCTATATGTAGCTATACTTTTTGTTTATAGATGCATGCAATTTAATACATTTATTAAAATGAATTGTGTGAAATGATGAAATGGAACTTTAAAAGCAACAACTTATAGATTATTGATATATTTTATCAGTCTTCTCACATAATATATATATATATATATATATATATATATATATATCCTTCTTCAGTTCTGATACACCTTTCATATGTCAGTTGAAGAATTAATTTGGTTGTATTAGTTTTATTTATATGTTGAGACTCGGAACAGAAGGATAAAACTTATTTGTAAAATACATTGCCTTGTGAATGTCTGTATATAGACAGATATGTATTAGGAAATGTCGATTCATGTAGAGTAGCTGATAGTGAGAGAAAAAAAATAATTATATATACTATGGGTAGCTGTTACTTTTTCATGGGACAAAAATGATGTCTAGACAAAAATGGACCCATCAACTGCCACTCATGGATGGAGGAGTGTTTCAGGTCCCCTACCCCACATTGCTAAACTCTTCTCCTATTAATACAGTTTGTAAAAGTGTGGGAAGGTTATCATTGCCTTCAATTGTGTACTCACTTGTGGCCCTATCTATCTTCAGTAAATAGTCCCAATCCAATGGCCTGAGAGATGAACTTGATTAAACTAAATGAGTCATAAGACAAATTCAGAAGTCATGAATCTGGGACAGGGACACTTAGGAAGAAGATTTGATGAAGTTTGGTGGAGAGAAGAGATGGCATGGTAAGAAAGGAAACAGAAAACACTGTATATGTATATTAAATTGTCCAAGAACAAACAATAAAAACTGACATAAGATCATATATATATATATACTGCTATTTCTCATGTTCTCAGAGAACAAAGAGTCAAGTAAGTGAAGTAATAGATAGATTTCTATTGAACAAAAAAGTGATGTACTGTAACCATCAATTATTATTTTTCCCTCTCATAAACAGAATTTGACATAATCATTACCTTATAGTTAAATTCGATTTAAATTATTTTCAGACTAATTGCATCCTTCATTCTTTATGCATTTATTCAATATTGCCGATGCCATCAGTTTTCAAAATAGCTTGCCCTTTCATTTTAAAATCTTAAAATACACTTTGAAATAGATTACATATGTTCTCCTTTATGAAATACAATAAATGTTCCATTTTTCCAAGATTTCCACAATGCATTTGCTAGTTCTTGTCATGAGCTGAAAGGGCTGAGATTTTGCTTGTCCTGTAATCTCATAAAGTATGCTGAAAATCTCTGATGAAATATCCATGAGCCAGATGAAGGAAAGTATATGGTTTGGAGCAATTATATGAGCCAGATTGTTAACACTTCTTGGAGGATTTGTGGACTTTGACTTCCACAGTGTTCCTGGAGGCACTGGCAGCACCCTGCTTACAGTGAGTGTTGGTACAGGTGAGGAATACTGAGGAAATGAAGAACTCAGAATGCAGAACACTTCTTATGAGTAACAAGAGTCCTGTCCTTTGCTCCAGAGAAAGAAATCTTCTCCTTCCAGACTTTAAGCAAATCTATCTTTGACTATGAAGAAATAGCATTTCTATGCACCTCAAAGTTTTCTGTACATGCATCTTTGTAGGAACCACCTAGAGCAGATACCACACTCCTCCCAAACAAGATACAGTGAAACACAGATTCATGGGTGTTTGTGTCCCATGGGTCAGATTTTCTTGTCCCTGGGTGCTATCATGTGGTCAGGTTAAGCAGTTATTTTTAGATGTACTAGATCTTCTTCCCAGACTCATACATGTGAAAGATGTCCTCAAATTCACAAACTCAAAATATAGCAAGACTAACAGAAAATTGCTTACTTTCCATAGTCTGTGGTGCTTAAAAATACTGAATTGATTCTGTCCCACGGGTCTGATTGGTACTTTATTTTTCTTTGCATTTTCATGGGTCTTTCTGAACACAAAGGGAAGATGGGATGGGTTTTTGCAGGCAATTAGATCTAAGAGTAAAGTTAATTCTTATAAACCGAAGCTTCTTCATTTTAACTTATATGAGTGAAAAATGATTGTTTCTGAGAAAGTCCAGAATGTGCCATACTAGAATTTGGATCATTTTATTAATTTGAGAATATCTATAGCTTAAAAAGATTGAATTTATTCATATAAAATGAACTTTTTTCTCTAGTCCCCACATTTAGGTAAAACCAATCGTAAATTGATACTTACAGAAATGTTTCCACTGTTGTCTTCCATTGATGTTTGATAATTTTTTCCAAAAGAATATAAAGGCAATTAAAGTCTGATGCTGAGTTTGCTTTTTTATTGTATTTTTGACATTTTAATATAATTATATCATTTCTCCTTTCTATTTCATCCCTCCAAACATGTATATGTATCCCTCCTTGCTCTGTTTTAAATACATGGCCTCTTTTTCCATTTTTATTACACACACACACACACACACACACATCCTTAATTGTGTAGGGTTGAGGTCATGTGGGATTTCCCACACCCACCTTGTCATGTCTATTGGTGTTGTCCCTTTTCCACTCATCTTTTGGCAGCATGTCACTGAGACTTGATGCATGTACTTTCTGACCTTACTCTTTGACATTTATTTTACAGTGAACATAATGCTAGGTCTTTATTTAAGTTTCCTTTTTTAAATGTTTTTCGAAACATATATTTTCTTTTATTTCATTATCATTATAGTGTGCTGTTTCATTTCACCTCTTAATTTATAAAAAACTTGTCAAGTAAATAATATAGCACCTTCAATTTACAGAAAATATTATGTACTGTATTATGTTTACATAGATATGTAAAGGATTATGTTCATTGTCAGACAATCAGGAAAGAGCAAAACCATAGTCTATTTCCAGAAATTTCAACATTAACCAATATGTTCTTGTCCCAGAAGAGCAACAATTCCAAATTGATGGGTCCCAGATGTGCAAAGGTATTCAACTTTTTAACACAAAAGACTTCTTAATGGTAGTGCAAGGAACCATTAAGATTCATAAAATAAATTTCTCTGTGTTACTGAATATCACAATTCTTTATGATATTTGTGGCAGGCTCTGAAGAATAAAAGCACATTAATTAAATTGTATCAAGTATTTAAACTATATCAAGACCCTGATTCATTAAATTGCATTGTTTAAGAATTAGTAGATAGGGAGGACTGGCTAACAGATTGAACTATGTATGCAGCTAATTTCCATGAAACTCACTCCAAATCCAAGGCATAAATTATAAAGTGATTACTTCATGAAAAACATATTTTATTAAACAATTTACTAGAAAGTTTACATAAGCACTTGGCTTCTCTTAGTTACAAAACAAACTTAATTTTATTTAATAATTACACGCATGTGCAAAGGATTTTAAAATGTAAATTATAACTCAACTTATTTAATAAATAATGAGACTCAAATAGTAGTTGATTGGCCATTGGCAAATATTTGGTAAAAATTGCTAATACTATACAAGAGAAAAATTACCTAGTTGGATGTTCTTTTGAAACTCTTCTATATATTCTTTTTTTTCCCCTTTCTCTATTCTTGGTTGTTATTTTACCTAATCTGTTGATTATTGAGACACTAGTTATACAAGTAAAATTTAATGTGTTTTTTTAGGTTTACTGAAATTATGACAGAGTTGGCATGACTTGTCATAAACAAACTTGCAAACATTTTATCATAATGGAGTTACTCTCACTTCTAGCGTAGTTTGTTTTATATTTGAATCATTTCAACATTTGTCTTGAGGTTATTCATATTTCTGAATTTTTTTTCTGAATTCTTTACCAAATAGAAGCACATGTTACAGTAATTATATTAAAACACTGCTATTCCCATCTACAAGTGTATATCAGCTGATGGAAGGGTTGATTTAATTGATTTTTCAAAATTTAATTCTATCATTTGTTTTATTATTTATATGCTACTTATATGTTACTTTATAGGTATTTTTGTTTTGAGTTCTTTCAAAATTGTTCTTTGCTTATCTATTAATGTAATACTTTTTTCATGATTGAAGTATTTTAACTTACATGAAAATTATATAATGAGTTATCTTTAGAATTTCAATTAAACTGTCATAAAACTAACAAGTTGTTTTATAAACATTTTGAATGTTTTATAATGGTTTCCTTTTTGTCCTATTGTGAGTTGAAAATGCTTCAGTTTCAGGGTTTTATTCTTTGAAATCATGAGGCTGTCCTTCTGTTATTTTGAATATGATAGTTTTATTTACAATCTGTTTGGATTCAACTTGATAATTGATTAACAACTTGATTGTCCCAATGCAGATTGTTGTCTTCCATAATCCCTTAAATAGGCCAGAGTACTGTTTGTCATATCAGAAAATCCAATTTTGAAGTGGCTCACTTTCCTTCACAGGAACAAAATCACTTACTCTAGCTATATATCTATCTATTCCTACTGATGGTGCTGAAATACAAATAAGCTCTATTATATTCTGAGGACCTTTATCTTCAGGTATTGAATACATATAAAACAGTCAAATAAAGACTGTGGGATTGAAAAATACTATTTGTGAAACTAATAACATACAGGTTTAGTAACAGATTATACTGAGAAAAAGATGGGATGAGTAAACTAGAAGACATACCAAAAAGGAATTTCTGAACTGTAGTAATTCAAAATATGTAAAAGTCTTCTAGAATTATGGATCTGAGCAGATCATTATTATTTGCAAACAAGAGGACAAAGAAATAATGTAACAATAATATTTTAAGAAACACTGCTCTAAGTTAAATAGCTACACAGCTCACAGATTAGGACTATACATGTTTGTGTGTATGTATAACAATGTTTGTTATAAAGAGTACACAACTTTGAATGCTCAAGGAGAGTATCTGGAAAAGTTTGTAAACAGAATGGGAATATGGAATGATGTAATTATACTATAATCTTAAAAATTAAAAAAAACCTAACAGAGAAACTGAGTAGAACATGGTCACAGCTGATCATGGCAATAGTTAAAAAAGTATGCAAAGTAAAATCACAATAGTTGTATATTTGTGTGTGCTTGTTTGTGTAGTCAATTTACTAAATTAAATTCACTAACTTTGTGTCAAAATATAACAAGAGCTTTTATATTCATCCATTCTTATAATTCTCTAACATTTTTTACTTGAATGTCTAAATAATAGGTTTGATACAGTCCTTGTCAAGCCCTTTATTGACATAATTTGCAGGTCAGTCTCCAGCTGTCATTTGAAAATTTTCTTGATTTTTGTCTTGAGTTCTTTGTTCTCAGCATTCTGAATATTGTTTATTCTAGCTATAAGACATGAAATCCTAGAGGCTTCAGATCTTAGTCTTTCAGCAGAAAAGAATTACCTTTCCCTGTATAAGCATATGGAATAACCAGCAACTTAACTCAAGGCACTCTGACTGAATTCATTATGGAGACAGAACAGCAGTGTTAAGAAAAATCAGTTATTTTTCACTCCAAAGTTCTCAATTTAGAATTTGTTGGATTCACTAGGGCTAGACTATTTTAAAACTAACCTCTGCCTTTTACAATGTTTTGTCTAAAATTGGATTTCTTACCACATGATTTTGTAATTTGGCTACTCTTCTGAAAAATGAAATTGGTTGCATATTTGAAACTATCCCAGTCTCCAGAGCTATTTCTTTTCCTTAGATATTTGGAGTCCTATGGAAAGCGTAATGTAATATGCTCTACTGAGTTGTTGTTGTTTTTGTTGTTGCTGTTGTTGTTTTGCAGACTATGGGCTAATGTCAGTTTTTACTTTTAAAAAATGTTGGGAGTAAAGCTGAAGGAAGGAGAGATGTCTCAGTTGTTAAATCACTTTTTATTCTAGAGGACTTGAGTTCAGTTTTCAGGACACATTGGTGCACACTAATTGGAACTTAAGTTACAGGGTATATAACATTATGTTTTGGATTTTATGGGCATCAGGTATGTAACTGGTTCACAGACTATATATATATGTAAAACAAAATAAAATGTGGAAAGTACGTAAAATATTTAATAAAGTGTAAAATTTCTATTTCAATGTATATTTGAACATGTAATGCCCACTTTGTTACATGTTATTTAAGATACTTTAATTAAACTGGGGAATTAAAAGTCACTAGACATTGAATAACTGGAAAATTAAAATATTATTGTCTATTCTTTACTATAAAAATAATACCAACCATTTTCTCTATCACCAAAGTTATCAAAATTTTAGTAATTCCATGTTCCTACCTTCTGCCACATGATGACCAGATTCTCACTGTACTCTAGCTATTTTTTTCAATGTAACAATTAAATGAACATTTACATTCAGCATGGCACACACAAAAAAGATATTTTAAAGTTTCTCAGATTTTTATAATTTTTAATACTGTTTATCCTAAAGGTCATGAGAAGTCATTATATATATTTGTCTACATATTACATAAGGCATTGGATAGTATATTTCATGCAAAATACATTAGAAACAAAAACAATGCATTAATTATTGTGCAAACTTAATATTAAGCCAAGCCAAGACTAAAGCATATCAAATATAACATGACTGACCTTAAAGATATGAGTGGTTAATGTCATCTGACATAAACAGTAGGCAGCAATATTAAGTGTAATTACAAAATTTAGTAGATTTTGGTAGGTTTTTATTTATAGGACACATGTATCACATTATCATTGGCTGATGAAAATCTAGAATTTGGGAGACATCCAGAGATGAAGGAAAGAGAAGGCTAGGAGGAATAAATTAAACCAAATATTTTGAAAAGTGCTATAATAAAACAATGATTTTATGCTAACTGAAATATTTTCAATAAAAAAATATATCTAACATTCATTTTTGAGTAGTTTTTAAAAAGCTTGGAAGATAAGAATTTATAGAACAGTGCAGAAGCTTGTGAAGTTTCAGAGGGAAGTTTAAAGATTTATCAGGGATATTTCCATTTTTGAATTAAGATTCTGTGATTTGGGGCAGTTGGGAATAACAAGTCAGCCATGATTAAGAATATATTAGCACCATTAAAGTGCAACATTTTTGTTACAGGAACAATTGATGTTGGTTAGCTAAAGCTGAGAAATAAGCCATGATTAAGAAGAGGCTGGCATCCCTGAGGTGAAATCTGTGAAGTATTTCCTAGAGTCAGCACACAGATGTTGTGTTCCAGTCAGCCAAGGCATTCAGGCATTGTATCTCAAATAGGCATTCAGACTTGGTCGTATAAGAATCACTCAGGTGACACTAGTTTTGAAGGCATGAAGGAATCGTGGAAAGCAGCAGGGCTTGCCACTGTTTGAAGCTAGGAGAGCCCATTGGTGATGGTGCTATCTTGGCGGTTGTGGAAGACCTTGTACTGAGGTGATCTTGCAGAGAAATGGAGACATAACCATAAAGAGAGGACTCTCTACAAGAAGCTATTTGTAAAAGTGCGGGTCAGTTAATAGCAGAAGACCCAGCATTATGGAGATGCCAATACCATGGGATGATAATCAAGAACAGCATCAGGAATGTTGTAGAGTCAGGCCTAGAAGGGATGTTGTGTGTGCTGCAGAGAGCAGAACCAGAGAAATGACTCAAGCCATTTGGAAGAGCACCAAAGATCATGAATAAATCCCAGATATTGGATGTTGAGATATTTATACTGTTGGAATTTGTTTATGTCTTGTTCAGCTTGTGATTTTGCTCTGGTTCTTCCCCCTTGACGTAAGTATTAAACTTATTTTTTATTTTATAGGAAACCACACTTGAGACAATGAATTTTTAAAGAGATTTCTAGTTTATTAAAAAAGAAATTTTGGATTTCTTAAGATATTGAATTTTAAAGTGTTTGAATTTGTAAAGACTGTGGAGTTTTAAAGTTTGTAAAATGATTCATGTTGTGATGTTGACATTAATGTGTGATCTTGGGATGAATAAGAAAAGAATTGCTATGGCTTAACAGTAATATGTTTGTGGGTCAATTTGACATGGGAGTAGTTGGACTTGTACGCAGCAATGGCATATTTGGCACTAAGACATATTTTTAACTTATTTAGAAGTTGGATTATTTTAGGCATTTGTCTTGGATAATTTTATGTCTTCTTGATTCAAGTTAGAGTTATCTTAAAAGGTGGAACCTCATCTGAGAAAATATCTCCATAAGACATTTTCTTAATTAGTGATTGACAGGGGAAGGCCCAGCCCATGGTGGTTTATGCCATTTATGAGATTGTGATTTATAAGAAAGCAGGCCATTTATAAAAAGCAAGCTATGGAGAGCAAACCAGTGAGCAGCATGCTCTCCATAGCCTGTGCATCAGCTACCACCTCTAGGTTCCCGCCCTGTTTAAATTTTTGTCCTGACTTACTCAATAATGAACAATGTTGTGGAAGTATAAGACAAATAAACACTTTCCTCCTCAACTTGATTTTTGGTCATGATATTTTGTCCTGTCCATAGTAACCCTAACTAAGACAACATTTTAATCATCGTTTGGTTATTGTTTACACAATTTTAATATGAATTTGTTGATAAATTGCATACCAATCTGAATGAGTATAAACTTTGAAAGATTTATGATACAAAGAAATGATGAAAATTTTAAAAGAAAATGATACAATGATTGGAAATGAAAAAAAATAGTAAATAGAAAAAGAAGACAGGATACTAATAGAAAAGTAAGGAGTTGATATTTAACAAAGAAATGCTACAAGTTTTCTTTATTAACTGTATGGCACATGAAAAACATGAGTACATCTAAGCCAAAGCTAGAAATGCTAACGATAATATATGACAATTCAGTTTTGTTCTTGCTTATAGTCTATGTAAATGGAGCTTTGTTGGAAAAATCATTCTTCCTCACCAGGAGAGATAAGACACAACTAGAGACTCAAAGCTAGAATTTAGGATTAGCAGAGAAAACAAACAAATCTAATAGGGTCCTGGTCAATGAGCAAGGGAAGAGCACATAGACAAGATAGTCTAAGAAAATTATATTATTAATTACTAGCATGGATAGATTTGAGTCTAGAGCAATGACTAGAGACTGTTCTTTTAAATAACACTCAAAGGAAATCATAAGACACATATAATCTTTGGTTCGTATACTCTTTCTGTTCCATCTTCGACAATGATCCATGAACATTTGGAGCAGGACTCATGATATAAATGTATCATTTGTGGTGAGCATTCACAGTCTCTTAACTTTTGCACCTTTTCCATCTATGAGTCTCCATGTTAGTCACCATGTACTGCAAATAGAAGCCTCTCTGATGAGGGCTGATAGATGTGCTACATATAGGTATAATTGTAAGTCATTAGGAGTCAGTTTATTATTATGTCCATTTCAGAGAATAACAGTAGTAACTTTATATAGACTGTTGTTAGCAATTTATGCTGGTTTAGTATATTACCTCTTACCTCTTATCAAGGAAACTTTCTCTGCAGAAAAGTCAGCAATCAAAATGCAGAGTTAAGAAACTTATTATAAAAGATACATCTACAAAACCCTCCACATCTAAGGCCCAAAGAACTTTGTGGAATATAAGGCAGAAAGGATAGGAGAGACAGAGGATCAGGGAGTTTTCAGTAACATTATGTCTTCTGATAATATGAGAAGCTATACCTACAATATATCACTAACATGATTATCCAAACATGACATGAACAAAGATGACACTAAACTAGATGGAGAAAAGCCCTTTAAGCCTCAACTCTACACAAAGAACTATAGGCAACTGAGGAAAACTGGGAAGAGGAGAGGTGGCCTTCCCCAGGAAGAACACAGAAATTAGTTGTTCAGTGCTAAAAGGTCATCTCTGAAAACATATACAGGTAACATAAAGATTGAACAGATTATATTTAGAAATATATATATATATATATATATATATATATATATATATATATATATACACACACACACACACACACACACACACGAACACACACATACATATACATACATTATATATTATGCATATATATGCATGCATATGTGTGTATGCATAAATATATACATTTATATGCATATTATATATTTTACGTATTTTACACATATGCATAAATGAATTCAATAGCAATTAATGAAAAAAAAAGGCCATGAATTTAAAGAGGGTGAGGAAGTATATATGGGAAGTTTCTGTTGGAAGAGGAAAGAGAAGGGAGAAATATTGTAACTAAATTATAATCTCAAAAATCACACAAGTGATCTTGTTTTGTCAAGCCAGTCAGTTGTTGTAACTGGCAGAAAAACTGGGGAAAGAAACTGGGGAAAATTTGTGATACCTTTTCTCCTCAAATAGCATGCATAATACCCTCCAGTTCTTTGAATCTTAGCCAATATGGATTGAAGCTTCTGAGTAGCAGTTTGAATTATTAGTCTTCTAGACTCAGGTGTGTAATGTCTTCAGCAATAGGATCTTAACATCAAATTCCAGGAGTAACCTCGATCAATGACAAAAGACTGCACTGATCAGGAGCAGGGGATCAATGGGACTTCAACTCCCAAAAACCTTTATCTGATCAAAGTAACGCATTATTAAATATGAATTCATGGTAGTCGAGGCAGTTTTATGCAAAACTCAAATGAGGCAAATTCACAGCATGGACAGTGGAGATGGGCACCGAGATCCACCTCCATCAGAGGAACTATTGCCAAATGACATCTACTGAGAGAGGAAGAGTTGTTTTTGCTCAAGTGTGCAGTACAGAGTGGATTGAAGTTATCATATCCAAGCTTGTAGGAAAAATAAATTGGATTTGATGGTGTAAAAAAGAGGGAGAGTAAATAATTGAATGGTCTGAATTGGGAGGAATCCACGAATATTGAGTGAAGGAATGAATATAATCAAAGATATTGTATGAAATTCTCAAAAAGCTAATAAAAATGAGAAAACGAATAAGCTATTAGTAAGTATGTATTCATTGGTTCATTTTGATTTTTGAATCATATCTTGTTATGCAGTTCTGCTAGCATCAATCTTCTGGAGTTTCAGAAAATGGATGAATGTGAAAAGTATTATATTTGGCAAAGTAACATAGACTCAGAAATGAAGTAACACTTGTTCTGTCTCATATATAAATCCTGGATCCTGATATATCTACATTCTAAGCGCTGGGATTGCAGGCATGAACCACCATACTTGATTCAGTATTTAATTAATTTGTAATTTTGTCTTGGACAACTGGAGTGGTAGAAGGAGGTTTGAGAATATAAACAAACAATGAGATATTTGTACTAATGTAATCATAGAGTTAACTTTAGCTTTGAAATAGTATTTGCTGAGCAAATAAATTAATAAAAACATGGAGTGTATGGAGTGAAGCAGTGTCTTCAGGATATGACAAGACTGAGTTACTCATTAACTCACAGCTGTGGTTGACTGCAAAATCTCAAGCTAGTCAGTATTCTGGTATGGAATAGAAGTGGTTTCATATGTACCCACTTTTAACTAAAGAGCTAACTAAAGAGCTATGAACACTTGGTAGCTTAGGGATACAGTGTTTGGTTTTGTACGAGATATGTTACGATATACTGACTGTGCTTCTTTGTGTGGTTCCACAGTCTGGAATATATGTGCATAACAAACTGCAGTCAATGGGTTATTTAAAAAAAAAAGAAAAGGAGATATTGAGGGGATCACAAGGGTGAATCTTGGAGAAGTTAGCAGGAGGCATGAAGTGTGAATGTAATCAAAATATGTATTATGAAATTTTCAAATAAAAATGTTTTATATGCTTAAAAACAACACCCCCAAAAAGAGCCATACTATGTATAATAAAAATGCTAATTATAAAAAATAAAACATTTGAAAGACATACCAAAGTAATTAGTTTTAGATACTGAAAGAACACCTTAATATGCATATATATAAGAGGCAAATGCAAAACAAATAATATTTGAAACACATAAAAGCATTTGAATAACTACCCTCAGCAGAAATCACATCAAAGCAAAAAATAAGTTAGAACAAATGGAGCTTTCTTCTGTGTCTTGTATAGCAATACGAAATTAAAGATGAGATAATTTTCTATTCATGAAAGCTATTCTGCCTTTGGATTTACTCATATGTTAAGATATGTTAGCAAGGTAATGCACTGTAAAGTGGTTTTTAATGCACAGTGTGAATGCCATGGTTTAAACATAACATTTACTGGCAATATCACCTCCAATTATCCTAGCAGGGAGAGCTGAAGCAAACCACCAATTTTGACTCCACATGTATTCTAGATACAGAAAAATGGATGAATTGGCTTCTTTTGTGCTCTCCTTGCTGCTTGTTTTGATGAGCAGTGGAATTGTCTGGCTGAGGTTTCAGCTCACAGAGAGGCTTGTAGTGAGAGCTGTAGGAGTTCATATCTCACAGTGAAACACGGCCCACAAATGGGCCCAGCAGTCACCAGGCTAAAAGGGTGGAGATAGATCATAAGGTAGGAGGCAGTTATTTTAGGTAGTAATCTCCACATGTCTGAACTCCAGTGAAGAAAATGAATAGCTCGCAAACAGGGGCTATTTTATAAGAGATTAATTTAGCTCTTTCAACAGCTATTACTCAAAAGGTTATCAATAGGCTTCCAAGATTTAATAAGCTATGATTGTAGTTTTCTATCACTAAAATTGTATGATCTTCAACAACCCACTTAACTTCTTTCTGCCTCATATTTTTTCTCTAAACAATAGAGATAATATTTGGAGATCAGACAGTTAGAGATTACATGAATTTTCTTTTCTACTTAGGGTTTGTGGGTCTACGATGATGCATAGGAGCTGGAAGTAATATTAACTGTTATGAATCACCTTTGTAAACTTTTAAAATACTTAAAATATGGCCATTTACCTCCTACCTGTGTATTTAACACTATTCTAGATTCTCAGCACAGTGAAAAAAGAGTATAGAAATTTACTCAGTATTTAGAAAAATTACAATATGACAAATTGCTGTGCTCTGAATTGGGGATTAATTGAGAAAAAATCAACAATGATTATGTTTTAAGTACATATTTATCAGGGGTTTATGAGTGTTAGCTTCATTTTGTAATTCTTGGCCTATACTGACACATGTCAAATATTCAACACATATTAGGTTGGTAGGTATACTCAAAGTTATCATTGAAGTATATAGTCACTGTTCCAAAGGTATGTTCAATCTTTCTGATGATCTACTCTCAACTTAGCATATTAATTTCCTTATGTCAGTGATATGTACTCAACTTTTGTGATATAGCTTTCAGTGCTCATTATAATTCCACCATCTTTACTTCTTTTTATTAATTGCCCTCATTACTCATATATAACAAGGTCAAGCTTGACTCTAGAATTTCCTTACAAGATCTCAAAGATGATGGTGTGGTTAGTTACCCGAGACTTGCTTTCACTTTCCTAATTCAGGTCATCATAAAGACCTATCTGATCTTAAGTGTACCCTTGATCTCTGTTCCAGCCCTTCTTGTCTCTGGTGCATGGAATTCCGTCACATATCTGATATGATTTTTCCTTGTCTCTCATGAAGCTGCAAAAAAGCACATTTCCTATTCAAGCTTGTGAAAGTTTAGAAGATCTAAACCAGAAAACAACCAACCTTTCACATAGATTAAAAACGCAGTACTTGGACTCTCTAATCCTTAGAGCTACTACAGTCCAGATGGGCCCTGTGCTCCTGTAAAAGTAACACAAGTGGAAGAGGGCTTGCCTGGTCCTTGGATACCATTTATTTTCAAATATCTCAGTTGAAGATGTGAAAATGGTGATGACAGTTTAGAGATATTTCCATGTATAAATTCCTTCATAGGTCAAACTGGTAATGTCTAACTGTCCTCATTAACCATCACCTTCTGCTGTGGGAGGTGATCTACCATTGGCCAAATTAATCTTATGATACTAATTGAAAGTTTTAATATTCTGTTTGGAATGGCAGTAAGAGAAGAATGTAACTCTTTATAAAAACTTTAATTCCTCAAGAAGTCCTGTGGAATAACAAGTTTGTGTTTATAATATACATTTAGAAAGCATACTATTTGATGTTAATGAAAAATAGACTTTAGGGAGAGGAGGTAAAAATATGACATCCTTTCTTGAAGACAAAGGAAAGCACACTTAGTTTCAAAGGCTGCCTTCTGTGTGTCTCTATACCAAGTCAGAACATATGAAAGTAGATTTTAACAAGGGGATATTAACTTGCTATTTACTGCCTTTACGCTTGCAGTGACCCATTCCTTCAGAATAAGCATCACATGGTGGTATTTCTCCTGAATTTTTGCCACAGGTTTATGTCCTTTAGGAATGGATTTTTTTTCCTCATTATATTAGGTAGTATTGCTTGTTACCATTAAATATTTTCAGGATTTGAATCCATTAAGGTATTTTCATGGGGGTTGAAAGTATTTTATTTTAGAGTCCTTAGGGTTCCGCAGGGACCAGTAGCAAACAATAAATTAGCAGGAAAGAGCATTTGCTTAATGTCAGGGAGTGAGACAATGCAGATAAGTCATATTTTTTATCTCCAGCAATTATGAGTAGAAAAACACAATACCTAATCTGATGGGATTTGCTTATTTTACTGTTTTCTTCCTTCAGTATCTCGAGAGGTGTATGATAGTCCTAAACACCTGTGTGTGTATGTGTGAGAAATATCCAGGCTAGCTATGTTCTTGTAACTATTTTTATGCACATTTTCAACCATTAGTGATATGAAAGAGATATCCCAGAGAGTATGTAAGAATTCAGCTTACATCTTGTAGGGTTATTAAATTTTTGCAAAGGTTGATTCTCATCCAATTCTATTTTCTTCACTACATTTTGATTTCTTTGCTTTTAATACCATCAAGATGAAGCCTCTATCTTTGTGCTCTGTAGAACACTAAGAGAGAAAACTCAAAGAACTGATAAATGACCCCCAGGTTAGCCTGTGAGATTATTTCCAAAAGTGCTGTTCCATAAAAGGCAAAAACTTAGAAGATGGAGACAAGCATAGAATATTCATACTGCTTTTCAATAAAGGCAGCACAGACTTTTGTATATATAAATGCATAGTCACAAAGCATCAACAATATATCATGAATATGTGATGAATTGAGTTTGAAAAGCCTTTCTCTATTCAATTCCTATATCTGCATTTGTCTTTTGCAAATATGAACCATATTAATTCTGTAAGTTCATTCAAAATGCTTAATCTATACTGTTTATGCAGTTCTGGAAAATTCAAATTATTTTCTTACCAGACTTAAAGCATTAAATATTTATTTTGGACAGCTTCATACTTTTATGATTTAAAGCTTAAATTCATGAGACACAAATACACATTTTACTTTTATTTTTTAGTACAAACAGAAAAATGCATTTTACAATGATATCACTTTTCTCAAAATAATTTCACCTATTATGGTTTGACATTATCTATCATATTTTTAAAGAAAAGTAATTTATTTTTGTGAACACCTGTGTGTTTTATCTACATCTATCTAGATGGTTTGTAAGTGAAAAAATGTATTCAGTCTCTGTAGCAACATTGAACTTTTGATATTTACTTCTTCAATGAGGTTTCAGTTTTTTCCATGTGCCTGTTCCTTCAATTTAATTCTTTCTATTTAGAGGTGAACATAAGTTCTCCTGATAAATAATATTGTATTTATTTAAAATTTTTTCTCTAGTTTTATTGATCTAGAGCTAACAAAAGCAAAACAAAAAATTTGAAGGCAGACTAAAAAATATTACAAAAAGGCAATTGAAAATCGAAATAATCAGTTATGAAATCAGAATAAATAGTTTTTATTCTGTAAAATATCTTTTTATTCATTCAATTTTATGTAAACCAGCTTTTAATGTAAAATCATATACAGAACATAACAGAAAGACTATGAATTCAAAATGTTAATTGCCTTATATCTATGCCTTATATATATATATGACATAGTTAAGAGATATTGGTGTTAAGAATTAGAGGACAGCTAGTTAAGAGAAGACAATTCCTTAGTAACAGCTGTGCTGGGAGAAGCTAACCAGAGTAGGAGTTAATTCAGAGCTAGTTCAGTTTCCCAGACATAGGGAGATTCAGACAGCCAAGAGAAAAGGGCTGTAAAGATTTCTCATTCCTTCCTATTCTTTTCTTCCCCACCCCCCCCCCCCCCCCCCCCGCCCCAACCCTATGAGTGAATTGAAGTTTAAAGGTTACAATTTAGATATCTAGCATCTGGGAACAGAGGGGCGGAGTCAAGTAGCCAGAGAGAGAGAAAAAAACTGTTACATTTTAGAGACATTTTAGATATGTTCTGAGCCCAGATCTAAATGGCAAACAGCCCAAGAACCCACATACCCTTGTTCTTAAAAAATACCTTTATATTTGAAGGGCATCTACAAAACCCACAAGCTACAAAACCAAATATTTAATAGTTATATAAGGCCCCCCAGCATTATTTACATTACACATACCCTCTTCCTATTCCTCTGTGTTCCACCCTACCACACATGATCCCTCAACAACAACAACACAAAATCAAATTGAGTCTAGTCAGTGTAGTGGGAGCATGGGTCACAGGCACTACCATGGTTCCTCAAGGCAGTAGGTTCTCCAATCATGGATATTTACTTGGCCCACATTGACCTGACATCAATCATGACCAAGTTCAACATGAAGTTTGGCCCCATCACTAAAATGCTCAGGCATCCTGTCCCAGACATCTCATTGCACCAGGGCATCCCACAAGCACCCTGGCTTCCAACAGGCACTTGGTTCTCATGCAGGTATCTGAATATATCCCAGATACCTAGGAAAGCACCTGCAGGATGTCCAGGCATCTGCATGTGACTGGAAGTGCCTGGAAGTGACTGCAAGTGATTGAAAGTGCCATGGTGCTTGTGTGAGGCCTGGGTGCCTGCATGATGTCCAGGTACCTAGGTGGTAACTGGGTACCTCCATGATATCTGGGATCCAGGATGATGCTTGGGATCCTGTATGTTTAGATGCCTGTGTGATGTCTGGGTGACCGTGTAATAACTGGATGCCTATGTAATGCTCAGGTGCTTGTGTGATATCTGGTTGTCTGTGGTTTGACCAGGTACCTGCATGATGTTTGGGTGCCTGCAGGATACCCTGACACCTATTGGCTGTCCTGGTGCCTGCAGGATTTCTGGGTGGCTGTGGAATGCCCTAGTACCTGCAGGAAGCCCTGTGACTATGGTATGTCCAGGAACGTGCGGGATATTCAAGTGGCTACAGGTTGTCAAGGTTTTCATTCTTATCTCCTATGGTTTGCTTCTCTGTTGACACTTGCAGAGAACCCCTCAGAGAGCCTCATCTGATTGATTTGCTCTTTACATTGTATTATCCTGACAAAATCACATATCAAGACTTGCAAGAAATACTTGGTTTGCTTGCTTATATCTCAAATCTCTCTCTCTTGTTAATTTTTGATAGATATCCTCTACAATGACTACATATAACTTATAAAAATGGCAAACAGATTTTTCTTGGTAATATTTGAATAGTGAATGCATTATGTGTGTAGAGCCACCTGCTCTGATCTGATTAAAATGCTGCTTTTCTTCTGTGTTACTCTCTATGTTATGTCCCGGAGGAATTGCTCATTGGGAATTCATAATGTAATGTTTAATAATGTCTATATTAAAAAACCACTTTTAATGACTTTCTATGTTTTCTCTCATACATGACTGTTCTTAAGCATATAGCAGCTAAGGTTTGAGAGAGTCTTTTGGTACCACTTGCCACCATCAGGATTTTATATTTGAACAGTTGCTGGTGGACATTATTTTGTTTATGAAGATGACTGGACAACTTGACATATCTTTATAAACAAATAATTTTATTTACAATGAAATTTTCATATGCTTAAGTATATTTACGAAGTTGTATCTGTCCCTTGAATAAAGATCTATTCTAAAGAGGAAAGAAGGAAAGAGGAAAGAAGGTAAGCAATACTTCTTACTTCTGTGTCTCAAGGTATAGAAAAGATTATATATGTTATATCAATGAATTCTCTCATCCTGATAGAAACAAGGTTAGAAAAGACATTTTCCCTCTGCACCACATAAATCTGTCTAAAATTACAAAATCCTGGTTTGTTTATAATTTCAACTTATACTAATGTCGTCTCCATAGGCCATATAACAGGAAAGAAACAATTACCAAACAGTACCTAGGAGAAGGTTTAAAGTCGTGGAGGGAAAAACCAGACACCAAAGAATGGGATACTAGCTTCCCATTTTAACTTATTTCTTAATATAAAAATAAGCTTTTTACATAGTTTTCAATAATGTCTTCTGAATTTTAAGCATGGCTTTAAAATATTCAATTTCAAGTTGTCCACTTCTTTTGTAGAGTAAGTATTAAATCCTTACCACATCTGTCCCTTTGACATGGTAACCAGATAGGAAGTATGTAATTTGCATATCCACTACAGGGAAGAAAGAGAGATTTTTCAACACCAGGAATCACCAGATGGTGTCATGAATAGAACATGCTTCCTGCTTCTAACACAGCTATGTGTGCTCTACCAGACATTTTGAATCCATGCCTCTGAATCTCAGTGGCTTCATCTTGTTTGGCTTTAATATCTCGATAACTGTGCATAAATAGCCAATTTTACTACTGCTATAAAAAGCCCAAGTGTTAACATGAAGCGTGCAGATGCAGTACTTACCTAGCCAAGCATACTTCTCAGGCCACCAAAATATTCCAGCTGCAGTCATTGTGAGTCATTACCAGTGACAATCTGTAAATCCTAATTTGTTAGATCATCATACTGCCAGTAGTTGATGCAAGGTAAACATTTGCCATTTCAATTAATTAGTGGGCAGATCTCTGCATGTGCCATGCTTCCCTTAGTGCATGAGTCATGTACTTAAAGTCAAATTACTATTTACTTTAAAGCTGTGGCTATGATTCATTTAACAAATATTTTTCTATTGCCTCATGTTTTTGGCTTCCTGGAGTCTTTTATGTGTGTAATAGGAAAACAAAAACCAAAAAAAAACAAAACAACAAAACCTTTTTTGTTTCGTTTTTTGGTTTTTCAAGACAGGGTTTCTCTTCCTAACTCTGGTTATCCTAGCACTCACTCTGTAGACCAGGCTGACCATGAAGTAACAGAGATATACTTCCTCTACCCCCTGAGTGTTGAGATTAAAGGCCTGTTCCACCACCGCCTGGCTACAAAATTATTTTTTATATTTGAATTTAAACACCTGAACATATCGGAAGACAGCTGAAACATACTGACCACACTGCACGCAAGCTGTAGGATTTCTTCTTGTCAGCCCTTCCATCCCTGGGAAGAAACTATGCCATAGCCACCAGCGCAGCTCCTGTGACGGAAGTATAGTGCGTGGGTGTACAGATCCATACAGGTTGATTAGAGGATCTGAGAGCTGGAAGGACATACAGAATTCCTGGGAGAACACGGTAGAGGTGTCACCCAATATTGAGGAAGTGGTCACATTTATAGAGAGGGGAAGTGTCTCTGGAATCCAGGGACATCAGGGGAAGCCCATTGGTTAGGACAGCACAGTCATGACAGCCTCATTTGCATGTGGAGGTTCAAAATCTTGAGCTAGGTGTTTCCCCAGGGACCAGAAGGAGAAACCTTATATAGTAATATGGAGAGAAGTAAGTCCAAACTTTAGAAAAGCAACTGCCAGGTCCCATACCTTTCGGGGGTTGGTGCATTTCTGTGAAAGGAGGATTGTGGTTTGTCAGAGCCGGGTAAGTACTGCAGGCGGAACACTTTCTGCTCTCAGAATGAGATCTCCCGGGTTCCAAGCATGCTTCTACCCCATCTTTAGCTCTAGGACAGCCCAACAGATAAACACCACATAAATGAGAACAAATAATCTACTATAATATAGTGTCAGGTTGGACAGTTACAGAAACAATATCCCAACATGCTAAATTAGTTTATGCATTTATTGATCAAATTGACATTAAGATTACTGAAATTGGAGACCACTGATATGAGAGAATGAGTTTTTATAAAATTAAATTAGTTAATTTGGATATTTTATATATTAATTGAATACCATGATTAATTTTCAAATAACTTCTGCTCTTAAATATGTCTTTTAAACCTGGTGTGAATGAGTTGTGGCATTTTGTGCAGAGAAATGGTGGTAAGCAAAATATATAGCATCTGTCTTACCTTCTGAAAATTGGATTCAATGTACTAGTCTGCTATGATTACTAAATAAATAAGCAAATCATGTCTCTAAGTATGAATATGGCTTGTCTGAAGCAACTAAATTTCTTGGGATTTATTTGTACTTAAAATTTCTATGCTTTTGGTTTAATTTATATCATAAAAACAGTAACTACGATAGTTAGTCAAAATTGATATAACCTGAGATTTTACCAGAATTTGGGGGTTCAGATTGTATATTCACTTTTGTGGTTGTTGGCTGAACATTTCAGATACTTGCCCATGGTCTACCTATATGATAGTTCATAGAACTGCAATGGGCTTCTGACAGTTCAAAAATCTGAGGCAAAAAAAAAAAAAGAAAAGAAAGAAAGAAAGAAGAAAGAAATCAAGTAGGATTGGTTTATATAAAGTCCTAATTATACTTTCTCACTCTTGCTTTACTTATTCACTAAAACAAGTACTTAATTTCTAGCCATATATAAAGGAGACATTTGAAATGTAAATATCTGAAGCTATGAACTTTTAAGATCCATATTTGAAGCTTTTTACCCTTTACATTTTTAAGATGAAAAGATATATGTTAAAATATTTCAGAATTATGATCTATTGTTTATAATGGTAACAAGCAAAAATAGCAAACTGTATTGTATAGTTGATTTTTTCAAAAGAACTATAATTCTATAATCTTCAAATTGATTTTTTTAAATGTATTTAAATTTATTTTGAAATTTTTTTTCCTTTCTTGTATACTATATAGACCCTCATCCTTGCCTCCTTTCATTCTTCCTGTCTCCCCACTTCTCCCCTCATACCCAGATCCAGCACCCTCCAGGTTTCGCTCAGAAAAGAGTTGGCCACCTAGGGTTACCATTCAAACAGGGCATAACAAAATAGAAAAAGGCCAGGTAAGAGCTGCTACATCAAGGCTGGCTGAGGCTACCCAGCCAGAGGAAGAACTGTCCCAATGGCAGGTAAAAGGGCCAGAGACACCATCCCCACTTCAACTTTTAGGATTTCTAGAACACCAATCCAGAAAACCATTAGGTGTATATGGAGGGGGCGGGGCATGCAGGCTCCATGTCTGCTGCTTCATTCTCTGTGAGCCCCTAAGAGTTCTGGTCAGGTGACTCTGTGGGGCTTCTCATGCTATTCTCTACCCTTCTGGTCCCCCAATCCTTCCTTTCATTTTTCCTCTGGATTCCCCAGGTTTCACATGCTATTTAGCTCTGGGCCTCTGTATCTGCTCCCATTAGCTGCCTGGGAAAGCCTCTCTGATGACTATTGGGCTAGTTACCAATTTATGAGCATAGCAGAATATCATTAGGTATCATCCAGGGGCTATCCAGTATCCCTGCAGTGTCAGGCATGGACTACCTCCCATGACATGGGTTTCTGCTCTTTCAGTGTCCCCGAAGATCCTGCTGGCTGGGTAGGTTATAGATTGAAGGTTTTGTGGCAAGGATAGTGTCACAGTCTCACACCTGGAAACCTCACTTGGACACAGGAAATAACCTGTCCAGGCTCCCTATCCTCCATTACCATCGGTCCTTGCTAGAGTGACTCTCACAGATTCCAGGGAATGATCACTGCTTTAGGTCTCAAGATCACCCCCTGGATGTTCTCCAATTCTGGTAATCATTATATATTTGCTCCCTCCATCCCTTTCCTCCCACCTGGTCCCTCCTGTTCCATTCTCACCCGGTTTTTCTGCAAAGCCTGTTCTACTTACCCTTCCCAGGGAGATCCCGATGTTACCACTGGGACTGTCCTTGTTGTATGGTCTCTTTTGGTTTGTGGATTGTAGTATTATTTATCCTTACTTAACAGCTAATGTCCACTTTTAGGTGAGTTCATACCATTATTATCTTTCTGGGTTTGGATTATCTCACTTATATATAATTTTTTTCTAGTTCCAGCCATTTGCCTGCAAAATTCATGATGTCATTTTTTTATTAAATAGCTAAGTAATTCTCCATTACGCATATGTACCTGATTTTTATTATCCATTCTTCAGTTGAGGACCATGAAGCTTGTTTCTAATTTCTGACTATTATGAATAAAACTACTATGAAGATAGTTGAAGATGTGTTCATCTGTGTGGTAGAAAGAGCATCATTTTGGTATATGCAAAGGAGTGGGTGGTATATCTGGGTCTTGAGGTAAGTTGATTTTCAATTTCCTGAGGAATCATATTGATTTCCATACTATCTGTTCAGGCTTTCATTCACACCAGCAACAGAGGAGTGTTCCCCTTCCTCTACTTTCTCACCAGTATGAGCTGTCATTTGCATTATTGATCTTAGCCATTCTGACAGCTGTAAGATAAACTCTCAGAATAGTTTTAATTTGCATTTCCCTGATTGCTAAGGATGTTGAGCATTTCTCAGCCAGTTTAGATTCCTATTTTTAGAGTACTCTTTTTAGATCTTCACTTCATTTTTTAAATTGTATTGTTTGTTTTGTTGATGTCAAGTGTCTTGAATTCTTTATACATTTTGTGTATTTGCCCTCTTTCAGAAGTGGAATTGGTGAAAATATTTTCCCATTCTGTAGACTGCTGTTTTTGCCATATTGACAGTGTCTTTTATCTTACAGAAGCTTTTCAGTTTCATGAGGTCCCATTTACTAATCACTGATTGTAGTGACTGCACTATAGGTGTTCTATTCAGGAATTTGTCTCCTCAGTTAATACACTAAAAGCTATTATTCATTTTCTCTTTTATCTGATTTTATGTTGAGGTCTTTGATCCACTTGGACTTGAGTCTTGTGCAAGGTGATCAATATGGATCTATTTTCATTCTTCTACATGCAGACATCTAATTAGACCAGCACCATTTGTTGAGATGTGCTTTTTTCCATTGTATATTTCTGGATTCTTTACTAAAAATCGGGTGTCCATTTGTTTATGGACATATGTCTGGATCTTTGATTCGTTTCCATTGATCAGCATGTCTGTTTTCATGCCAAAACCATGCAGATTTTATTACTAAAGCTCTCTAGTACAGCTTGAAATTGGGTATGGCAATAACTCCAGAAGTTCTTTTATTGTTGAGCCCTGGTTTTACCATCCTGCATTTTTTATTTTTGCATATGAAGTTGAGTATTGCCATTTCAAAGTCTGTAAAAAATTGTGTTGGTATTTTGACAAGGATTGTGTTAGGATTTTTGAATTTAATATTTTCTTTTACTGTTATATCTATTTCTTCTATAGTATCTTCAATGCCTGAGATTCTCTCTTCTATCTCTTGTATTCTATAGCTGTAGCTTGCCTCTGTTGTTCCTGTTTGCTTTTCTAAGTTTCCCATTTCCAAAATTCCTTTGGTTTGTGTTTACCTTATACAATCTACTTCCATTTTCAGATCTTTGACAGTTTTGTTCATTTCTTTCAATTATTTACTTGCATTTTCTTGACTTTCTTTAAGGGATTTATTCATTTCTTCTCACTGTTTGTCTCTGTTTTCCTGGATTTCTTTAATGAATTTACTCAATTCTATCCATTGTTAGCATTTTCATCTATTCATGAAGGATTTATTAATTTCCTCTTTAAGGGCTTTTATTATCTTCTTTAATTTTGTTTTAAGATCTTTTTCTTGTCCTTAGGCTGTGTTGAGATATTCATGGCTCATTGCAATAGGATATTGGGCTCCTGTGGTGAAATATTGCCCTGGTTGTTATTGATTGTGTTTTTATGCTGGCATTTAGGAATATTCTGAAAAAATAAGGAGAATACAGTCAGAAACAGTTTTCTGGCAGAGAAGATTGGTTTGAACCAGTCAGCTTGGAAAAGAGTTTGAGCCAGAACAGTGAGTGAGTTAAGTTGAACCAGAAGAGTCAGTTGAGTTCAGTACAGATCTGCCTTCAGAAGGACATAATCAGAGTGAGTCAGTCAGCAGTAAATCCTGGAGGATGAAATGTTCTAGGTATACATTTACAGATTAGATTGTAAGGAGGTTGAAGCCTTCTAGGTCTGGGTTAACATTTTTAGGATTATATTGTATGGAGGCTAAAAACTTCTAGGATCAGGGGTTGAATTGAGAAATAAAATGTCTTCTGCCACAAACCCATGAGAATGATTAATAAGTGAAAGCAGACATCTTCATCAATGCCTACAGGAGCTGAGAGTTCTACATCTGGATCCATAGGCAGTAGGAATAGAAAGAGACACTAGGGTTGAGTATTTGTAACCCTAATGACCATACTTAGTGACATACTTTCTCTTACAAGGCTACAACTTCTTAAGTCCAAACCTCCTAATCCCTGTTAAGTAGCACTACTCTCTAATGACCAAACATTCAAATATATGTCCCTTTGGGGTCCACTACTATTCAAACCAATACAATATTTGTAAATATTTGTTTTTTGACTTGAACTGCTTTAAGTGTACAATTGCCTCAAAGAGAAAACATTGAAATAGGCAAGAATAAACATCTTTAAAGAATCAGTCACCATGACACTGATCCGTTGTATAATAGTGATGATCTGAAAGGAAGAAAAGGAAAACAGTAGGTTATAACAGAATGATGGGAAAGAACAGACATGTTTGTAACACAGGGAGGGAATTTTTTCATATTCTTGGGCTGATTTTGCTGTTTTTAATGAGAATTTCATATAAAGTCTTCCTGAAAGAAAATGTTTTCTTTCATGCCTGGACCAAATCATCTTAGTATTGATGTGACAAAATTTGCAACAGCAAAAAATAAAATATTCTTAATAATAATATAATTAAAAATATGTTGCTGGGTCACTACATAAGATTAAATTTGAAATAAAATATTATTAGTAAAAATGAGTACTTGCTCAATTTACTTCAGGCAATTGTGATGATAAAGGTTTTGCCCTGGTATTATTCCTGATATCAGAGGCAAGCTATTGCTCAGGTCAAAGGATCAGGCAGCACATATTTTAGTCTTTTCTAGTCACAGGTGGTCATTGTCTCATATTGCTATCTGTGGTTTTTATCTTTTCAAATTTTGCAACTTCTCTCACTGAACTGGTCTGCTTGGTTTCAAATTGACTCTTGCTGTTAGCTGACTCTTTCTCCCACTCCCTTTTCCTGTCTGACACTGACTCCTTCTGCTGAATTGCCTCTGTGTTTTATCTGACTGATTCTCTAACTGCTTGATTCTCTGAGCTTAGAGCTTGCTTTATATCTTGAGAGTTGGCCATGTCCTCATTCTAACTAACTCTGATAACTCTCTGATTCATCACTTTTCCTGCTCACTTTGATTCATCTCAGATGTCACTATGGCCATTCTTCCCTATAATTCACACACAGATTTGGGATTAAAAGTGAGTATTCACTCTATTCATCTTTCTGCCTCTGCCTCTGCCTTTCTGCCTCTCCATTGACTAGTGTGCTTTGACTCAACCTCCTTAGATTCTCTTAATCTCTGTTGTTTCTCTCTTAATGCTGAACTGACTGTGAACTCTGAACTGAGAACCATGACCTACTTCTGAATTGACTACTTCCTTTTGCATCCCAAGAGCTGGGAATAAAGGTGTGTGCCACCATTGCCTTCTGAGATGGGATTAAAGGTATGCAGTACATTTGTATTAAAGGTATGAACTAACTTTCTTTCTACACTAGAGCAGTTATGCTACCAGATTAAAGATTAAATGTTCCTATACAAGCTCCTCTCCAGCCCCTGTCTTCCAACATGCTTTCCACCATGATGGTAATGGACTACATCTCAAAACTTTAAGCCAGCCCCAATTAGTTATGTTCCTTTATAAGAGTTTTCATGGGCATTATGTCTATTAACAGCAATAGAACATTGATGAAGACAAATATAAAACATTAAATATATGTTTCTTGATGCTATGACGCTCACAAAGAAACAAAAGTGTGCCAGAGAAGAAATCATTGTCATATTGGTGAGTAAGCCTTGAAAGTTAAGGCTAGTTAGCAGCTAAGCCAATGGGTGTTAAGAACTAATCACAGAATGGAAATGGTCTATAAAACTTGCTTTTAGGTTCCAACATGTGAAAAATGTGCCACTTTTTGACATGTGATGTTTTAATCATGTTATGACGTCTCTATTGAAACATTTGAAATCCAGGAGGAAATAAAAGCTCAGTATTAAATTTATCCTTTATCTTCAAATATTTCACTCTTACCATTGTGTTTAACTCTTCCTTCCTATCCATAAGAAGTATCAGTATAATAATAATCCAATAGTTTTCTTACACTATTAGAATTAATTAAAAGTCTATTAACCAAAATAGCCCAGAACAAGATCGTTTTATCACAGAATTCTACCAGAACTTCAAATAAGAGTTAATGCCAAATTCTTCAATTACACAAAATAGAGACCAAGGATACATTGCTGAATTTGTTTTGGAGGCCACAATTATGCTGATGCCCTCATGCCCAAAACACATAAAGATAAAACAAAGATAACTGCAGACCAATTTCCATTATGAAAATACATAAATAAAAATTCTCAATAAGTTACTTGCAAACTGAATACAAGAAAACATCAAAAAGACCATTCCCCATGATTAAGTAGGCTTCATCCCAGAGATGATTCAATATATATAAATCCAAAAATCTAAACCACCATATAGACAAACCGAAAGACAAAAACTACATGATCACTTCATAAGATATAAAAAAGACCTTGGCAAAATCAAACAGCCCTTCATGTTATTAGTCCTGGAGGAATTAAAGAAATAAGCTAATAGCCAATGTCAACTTAAAGGGAGAGAAATTCACAGTGATTCCACTAAAATCATAACAGGATAAGGTTGTCCACTGTCTCCATATCTCCTCAATGTATAGTACTTGATTCTTAGAGCAATAATACAACTGAAAGAGATCAAAGCAATAGAAACTGGAAGGGAAGAAGGCAAAACATCTTATTTTCTAGAGGATGTGATAATACATATAAGTGACCCTAAAATCCTACCAAAAAATTACTAAAGCTGATAAATACTTTCAACAAATTAGCTTGATACTCAAAATTAGCTCACAAAATCAGCAGTCCTCCTATATACAAATGAAAAAAAAAAAAGACTATGAAGAAAATCAAGAAAACAGCACATTTACAATAGCCTCAAATAATATAAAATATCTTGTGTTAACTTTAATCAAGCAGTTAAAAACTTGGGTAAGAAAAACTTTAAGACACTTAAGGGAAAAATTGAATAAAATATTGGAAGATGGAAAGATCTCTCATGTTCAAGGATTGGTAGGATTAATATAGTAAAAATGGGCACCTTGCCATAAGCAATTTACAAATTCAAGGCAATCCCCTCCAAAATTCCAAGACGATTCTTCACAACTGTTGAAACAACCATGCCAATGTTCATATGGAAAGATACACATACACACACAGACACAAACACTCATACACACACAAAATTAGAATAACTCAAGAAATCCTGAACAATAAAGGAAGTACAAGAGATATCACTACGCCCAATTTCAAGTTGTAATGAAGACCAATAGTAATAAAAACGGCATAATATTGGCACAAAAGCAGACACATTACTCAATGGAATACAATTGAAGAGGCATCTGATTTTTTATAAAGAAGCCAGAAATACACAGTTGGTAGGGGGAACATCTTCCACAAAGGGCACTGTTCAAACTGTATGGCTGCATATAGAATACAAATAGATCCACAGTTATCATCCTGCATGAAACTCAACTCCAAATGTAACAAAGACCTCAAGATAAAATCAAATATACAGAACAAAGAAGAAAAAAAAATAGGGAATAGCTTGGAACTCATTGTCAAAGCAAAAGGCATTTTGAACAGCACTTTGATAGCACAAGCAGTAGATCATCAATTAATAAATAGAATATCATAAAACTGGGAAAGTTTCTATATGGCAAAAAACAGTGTCAGGCTACAGAATGGGAAATATAAAATATTTTTAAAAACTCATAAAATTGGATATCAAGAAATCAAATAATCTAATTAAAAATGGAGCACAGATATAAACAGAGAATTCTCATGAGGGAACTCAAATGACTGAGAAACACTTAAAGAACTGGACATTCTCCTTAGCCATTAGGAAAATGAAAATTAAAACTAATTTTAGATTTCATTTTACACCTGTCAAAAGAACTACAATTAATAAAACCAGTGACAGCTCATATTAGAAAGGGTGTGGAGTAAGAGGAACACTTCATCATTGTTGGTAGGAGAGTAAACATATAAAGCCACTACAGAAATCATGTGGCAGTTCCATAGGAAGATAGAGATAGATCAACCTCAAGATCCAGCTATATCACTCTTAAGCATATCCCCAAAGGTTGCTCCATCCTCCTGCAGGGACCCTTCACAACAATGTTCATTTTGGGTCAATTCACAATAACCAGGGATTGGATACAACCTAGATTTTACTCAAGAGAAGAAAGGATAAATAAAATGTGGTACATTTATACAATAGGGTATTGTTCAGCCATTAAAAGTGAGAAAATTTTGAAATTCACAGATAAGTGAATGGAATTAATAAAATGAATATGGATTGACATTTTCCAGAACCAGAAAGTCAAATATGGCATAAATTTGCTTATATGTGGATAATAGATGTTTCACCCATGATAACCAAGCTATAATCTATAATCATAGAAATTAGTAGAGACTAAGGGGGTGATATATCTGATATCACTGGTATCTCATTAAGAGATGAAAATAGAATAGATAGTTATGGATGAATGGAGTGATTCGAAGGGCAGTATCAAATGAGGGAGTTGGGAAAAAGAGGGTGATTATGGAGGAAATACAGGGAGAGACAGCTTAGTTTAAGTGCCATTTGAGGCTATTAAGAAAATCTAATGCAGTAGATGCTTCCTAAATTACATGCATATTGAAGGTGATCTAAAAGGACTTGTCAATTAATGGGGGAGACTGAATCCCAACTGACCATCTCTTGTCACCAAATGAAGCTCCCAGTACTGGGAATTTAGTAACATCTAATTGAGTTGTTGACCAAATGTCACATTGGAAGCCCTCATAGTCCCATGTTGTTGTTAAAACTATAGGCTTCTCACAATAAATTGGAAATAAATCTCCATTGCTAAAGAAAACACCTATACACTGTATTGAACATGGATAAGTCTACTAGTGCCTACATAGAACCTTCACCCCTATATTCTAGCATCTTTGGCACAGAAAAGTATTCTGCATGCTACCAAAAGAGAAACATAAACACATACCAAGTCATAAACCCTCTGATAATTGTATCCTGTCTGTAAATTATGCTAGAGTAATTGTGGCACAAAGGTTATGGGAGTAAGCAACTAATATCTGATTTGATTTATGTACCTTTCATGAGTTGGAACCCATACTCAAGACTGCTTGGATGACCAGGAACCTAAGACTGGATAGCACATTGCTTCATGGTTTAATGGAATACTACCACTCTAAAAAATAGTAGTAATAACGTGACTCTTAATGATATTCTTGTATACTCATAGATCAGTGCCTTGCTCAGCCATCATCAGAGAAATTTCTTCTTACAGCAAATGGGAACAAATGCAGAGATCCACACCTAAACATTATACAGAGAATGAGAGACCTTGGAAGACTTGGCTATAAACAGAATATCTTCATTAAGTCTCTCCCCTCAGTGCTCAGGGATCCCTAATGAAGAGGAGGCTGAAAGAAATATAAGAGCCAGAGGGAATGGAGGACACAAAGAAAAACAAGCTCTCTGAGGAAATATAATCAAAGCTCATATTACTTCACAGAAACTGAGGCAGCATGCACTGGTCCTACACAGACCTGCACCAGATCTATGCATATACATTACGTTTTCTAGTTTAGTGTTATTATGGAATTCCCAAGTATGAAAACAAGTGAGTCCCGGATTAGTTTGCCTTCTGTTTTGCTCTTTGTTCTTTTCTTGGGCACATTATTTCATTTTGCATATGAAAGAATGTACACTGTTCAAATATGTCGAATTCTAAAACAAGACTTGAGCAAACATGTTGCATAGAACTGATTTCTAAAGATCTAGAGATTGGTAGTAATTCTTGAGAACATCCAAGAGTACAGGCTGATGAAAATTCAGTGGACAAATACAGTGAGGTTCAAATACAGAGAGAAATGATATTCCACATTTTTAAAGTATGGTAATTCCATTTTTATTATTGTATTGTTTGATACTGTCATTTTCCCTGTAGTCTAGGCTAGACTTGACCTCAGGTATTCCATTCTTAACTTAGACTCATGATTCTCCTTTCTCAGCCTTCTAAGGGCTCAGAGTATAGGTATGTATCACCATGTCTTCCATTTAATTTTAATATAAGAACTTATATTTTTTGAACACTGGATGTTAAAAATAAACTAATTCAAGCACAGAGTGCTATTATTTAAAGAACTCACAGGATCCTTCTCTTCCCAAGTTGACTTCATAGAATCACTAATATTTCGATTTAATCAGTTTCTATCTATTCAATGGCATAGAGACTTGCCAGTCAATTTCTCATAATTATATAATATGAACAGTGGCCATGCAGCCTCAGGAAACACTGTGGGGTGCAACAGAATGGCTCTCTGATTCTTAAGGTATCACTGAGTCTCCAGATTTGTGGAAAGGCCTCAGCTGGGCAATCCTAGTGGAGTGCCTTATGAATTTCTAGAAGATGCGTGATACACCTGCCTTTCTTTATATATTTCTGTGGCACTTTTGGCTTCTCTTGTGTGTGCATAGATAGCACAAATGCTAACTATCTTGGGGAAATAAGGTCACATAATGGAAGAATTACTATTCACATTTTTCATGTAAAATATTTAATCATTCTCACACCTGAGAATCCAACTTTTCCATAGTTGATAAACTTTAACAAAGCAGCCACAGGAGGCCCAAGACTAATAGGAGTTAGAAAGAAACAGACAAAAAGGAAACACAGTGTGACATAAATGAGTTCGGTATTAATATTTGTATTTTAAAAACAATCATATGAATATAATGGAAAACCCCCTGTTACAAACACTACCTGTTAGAAAAGGTTAAATAGTTATAGATTTGAATACTTAACTGTTTGGCAGTTTGCAACCGCAATTGTACCCTCGGCTTGAACCTACTTGCTTACTCGCCAAAGTGGAGATGACTTCCTGCTGTATATATAATAGAATCTTTCTGAACTATGTCTGGGACTAACTAGGAAAAATAGATGGGTCTGAAAAGAACATGATGATGCTCCAATAATTTTTTTAAAACACATATGCTTGGGATAATGTTGTAAGCATCTGAGGCACCGGGGCATATTTCTTTTCATTTAAATAAATGGCTGACTTTATTGAGTGTGGAAAAGGAAAGAGTTAGAGAGAAAAAAATAGAAAGCAAAAAGGAATAGCAGCTTCCGAATTGATCCCATTAAATCTTGTGAGCACCATTACTTCACCGACTCCACACCTCTTTCTTCAGATCTCTAAGCCTACTGGATCTGGATTCCAGCATAATACTTAGGGTATTATTTATTAACTGTTCAAATATTTTATTCTAAATTATGGATGGTAACATTGATGGACTGGGCAGTTTGTTTATATTCTGACAGATAATGTAGCATGATGGTGGCTACTAAAGCATCTGCAGAAGAGACATGGATAAAATCCCCAGAATCAAGCAATGCCCAGCCCTCAAAAAGCAGTATGCACTTTCTTCTCAGATCACCTGAGTTCTTGCTTTTGATGTGCTTTGTAAATCTTATATTTGTGATTTAATGATTTTATCAAAACCTTTCATTATTCCTTTTAAATGTATGTTATGTATTTCAAAATAGTTCTACCTTTAATCAAAGGAAACTACATTGGTGAAAACCAAAAAAATTAGTTCAAAGGAAAAATACTGTCAAGTTTCACAGGTGTTGGAGAAAAAGTGAAATCTGACATTTCAAACTTTGAACATGGTTGCATTCTTATCAACAATTGTGGTTTATGCTTAGGAATCAGATGAAGAACAGCTCAATGAAAATTACTCTTCCCATCCCTGTGGGTAGCGTGAGTCAGCAATAGTTGAATTGTGAAAACGATGCTCATTGTTATATGTGCCCCAGGTAAAGGCACACTACTTAGTTCTAAAATACAAAATGGTTAGCCCTGAAACCATATACAAAAGTAATATTTATGTACTTAGGAATTTATGTGCTTACCCATATATGCACATGGATAGCAAGCAACTAAAAGGGTGGGGAGAGACAAAAGAATCTAGTTAGAGGAAAGCACAGGAGAAATGATGTAATTCTATTATAATCTCAAAAATAAAACAATAAAAAAATCTTAGAAGAAAGAATATTGCAAAAATTACTGACACTAGGATTTCTGTGATAAAATTTTAATATTTGCATAGTCTTTAAACATCTGTCTAACTAATGTAAAATAACTAAATTGGTGAATGAAACAGGCAATGACTGCAGATGCTATGGAGGAAGCTGTGAGAGAATACCAGATATACCTAAGTATGACTTTTGTGTATATGTGTTTAATAACACTTAATTTTAGTTCCTATAGTTTGTAATACAATGTCATATATTGATTCTTTTTGTCAAAAAGTGAGACAAATGCTTATCATCTTCAGTGAAATTTTTTGGTTGGTTTTCATTTTATTCAGAAGCTTATCTGTCTGCCGTATAATAGATACACAAATATTTGTGAGTCTGAATGTTATAAATTAAACATAAAACTTTTTTCTATTGTTTCCAAGGTTGTTTTAACTTTTATTTCCACCTTATCAATGTAATTATCAGTTACATTAAATGCTAAAATGTTGAGAATATAAGTGAATATTTGCAAGTCTGTCTAGAATTTATCATTATTGAAACATTAGAATTTCTTTTTTATGTAGTTGTTTGTGCTTGTCTTAGAAGAAACTTCAATGTCCTGTTCTTATTTCCATCAGGAATAATTATATATAAGGAACATTGAGGACTGAAAGAATGATGAAGTGTTCAGTTCTGAATGATCCTAGATAACTTGGAAATGTCAGGACACATATTCTTAGCCTGACATCCCAATGCTTTTCTGAAAAATAACAGTGGAAAGCCATTTGGTATTTCTAATATCTCTGCATTTGACTCAGAATGTACCTCTTCCCACTTAAGATCTTGCATTAAAAATATAAACAGCTTCTTTAAAGTTCTTTAGTATTGTTCAATCTCAAGATATTCTTTCTGATGATTAGATTAAAAGAAATAGTGATAATGCCCTGTAATTCAGACTACAGTGGAAAAGAAAGAGGGTAACTCATGAATAAGAAGCCATATTTAAAGCCAGAGAAGTAAATTTAAAGTAAAATAGTCTTCATATTATTGTGTAGCTGTTGACACTATGAAAACATATGTGAATTGTATTATAAAATGTTTATTATTTACCTAATGAATTTGCTTGATATAAGTTATTATAAGTTGCTCTTTTCATCTCAGTTATTGGATATATATTTTCACATGAGTTTACTAATGTGTCCTGACTTTGTGCCCCAAACAAGGCCTTGTGCTCATCACATATGGTAGAAGAGAAAGGGACATGTTTTCAGGCAGGGCACCTGTGCAAATCTGGATGTGATACCTGGGTAATAGTGGACATCAGAGAGAAGGCCATGATAACCTAAACAGTTTGAAAGAAAAAAAATGTGGCAGATGTTAGGCTTGAGAAGTTCCTGAGAAACTAAATTTAAATGAATGTTTAAGTAAAGTCATCAGTTAATTAGGTCCACATAATGTAAGCTCACTGAAAAGTGGTCAATGACCAATAGACATTTAAGAACATATCTATATAAAGGGACCACTTATGTCTAAAACAAAGAGTAGAAAAGGAAATGATAACCAGGATGCTGTCCTGATTCTAGGTTAGAGTAAAAGCATTTAGCTATAAATTAAACCAAGAAGCTGGCATTCAATATGAGCTAGGCAGAAAGCCAAACTGAGGCTCCCATGCAAAAGTGAGACACTGGAAGCTGTGTGGGTGGTCTCCCTTTCCTGGGAGGAAGTTTCATTTTATTTTCTTAGATGCTGTCCATACAAAAACTACAACTCCTGTCTCAAATTGGATAGATATAGTTCATTCTGGAGTGAATTATTAGTGAACACTGGTGAAACACAGACTTAGATTACCCATAATTTTATGATTCAATGTGATGATGGTTGGATGAACATTTGTAGTAAGAACAAAGAGAATCACAAATCAAGACACTTTTAAAATATTTTGGTGGAAATACTGAAGAGGTTGGTTCAAATAAAACAAAGAATCCTCTGCTACAGGTGTCACTTGTTATCCAATGTCATTCTTAACCTTTTGGTTGGTAAACTATGGTTTTGCTAATACAGGCCAAAAGTAGTAAAAATTATTACATCACAATATTGTAGGTCCAGTATAGAGATAGGGAAGGAATAGCTATTTAGAGGGCTAAAGAGAGCTCAAGATAAAGTATAATTCCACTTGGGACCTGTAATAGACCCAACTCTTCACAGTCATTGAAATTCTAATCACTTACTCAGCCTCACAGATGATTCAGTTGAAGGTATAATCTCTTTCTCTGAACTTTCATTCATGTGAACAACATAAAACTCTAATAATTATCCATAAACAAGACCTCCAAAAACTATTGATCATTATGTGGGATAAGTCAATATAAGAAACAAAATTCAAATGTCAACAGCAGCACATGGAGGGAAGGGGGAGCAAAGTGAAAGAGAGAGAATGAAAGAAAGAATGATGGAAATAAAATAAATTCCCTACTTATGGTCAGAAAACTGGAAATCTAAAATGTACTCTAAATAAATTTTATACTAAAGAAAAACCACATGTTAAATAAAAATTTAAAAACCACACAAAATGAAAATGTAGTTTTAAAATCTAGTAAGTCAAAGTTTACTTGAAAATTAACATGAAATTCATATGTACATTTTTCTACTAAAGACTGAAAATTAAATTAAAGGGAAAATCAACCAATAAAAATAACATAATAAAATGGATAAAACACAATTGAGAGGGAGAATAATGACAATAACAGCCTATAATAATAGAATATTAATAGCAATAATATTAACACATAGAAAGCTCATATTGTTTTTCATGTGCTGATTTCATGCTTATTAACACAGCTAATGGCCCACACTTTGTAAAGTAGAACTTAAAGTTGGGAAGGTAAAACTACAGTGACAAAATTATTAGTTATTCATTAAAAATACTGAAAAACAAAGACCTGTGCTGAGATTAATCAAGAAAAACAAAGAAGGTACAAATGCATCTTAAGATATAGTAGCAGGATAACAATTAAAGAAGACATTAAAATAACTAGGTGTTTGCCCAGACTGATGTGCCAATCATTTCAGAAAGATTTATGAGCATATTAACTTCCTTCAGAATAAAAACACAACAAATTAAGTCAAACAAAGATAAAAATATCAATAAAATAAGTAGAAATTAAGAATAAAATTTTCTTTTTAGTACTAAAATATATAAATAAATTATTTTTTAAGCCTGTATAATTTTATAGACATCTGCCAGACTATTAAAATAGAATTAATTAGCTTTAGGAAATTCATCCAACTTTTATACCAAAACCAAATTAGGACAATAGAAAAGTATCATTTCCAATATCATCTAGAAATTGATGTACAATGATTCTGAATAAAATATTAAGACAAATATTTAAATTCTTTTTATCTTCATTCCCTTATTGTGATTTAAAAATTATATTTCACTCTCTCTTTCATTTGGTGTGTGTGTGTGTGTGTGTGTGTGTGTGTGTGTGTGTGTGTGTGTGCAATGTACCCACATGCACACACCTTTTCATAAAGGTGGTGGTCAAAGGACAACTTTCAAGGGTCATTTATTTTTCTCTCTGTCTACAGTATTGGTCTTGAAAAAAAGTTGACTTTTCCCACTAAGCTATCTCATTGAACCACAAGAGGATCTAACATAACATGGTGCTATGTTAGAATCTAATGATACAATTCATTAATAAGTAATTGTTCACAATCTCTTAATGAAGTTCACATATTATGGGATTTTAAAGGCTAACTGATATGATCACTCTGATGGCAATAGATCTGCTACAGAGACAGAGTCTGCTGTATAAGCATTCAGCAAGTCAGTAATTAAAGGACAAATTCCTCACACAAATCATTAAAACCTGCAGCAATAATGAAAGGAATGCAAAATTTTTGAACCAGTGTTTAAATCAAATAATGGAAAGATATTTGTTATGTGTTCACCAAGCAAAAAAATAGATAAAAGAAAAATGAAAAGAAAAGAAAAAAAACAGTTTAAGAAACACAAATTACAAGGGTTTAGAAGCATGTGAGTCTCCCACTTTCTTTATATCATCAGCTCAGCTGTTCTTACACTAGGTGAAAGTGTTATATGTGATATTTTATCTTTTCTTTGATACAAGCTACTATTCTTAATAAATGTAGAATTCAAATCAATTAATTTATTACACTGTATTTTAATAATTTTTACCTACACACTGTCCAGATGGCACTTGTAATTTATGAAGGAAAAAACACTGCTAGCTTTAAGAACCATTAAGTGTATTAACAAGAGAATATAGTTAGATGGCTAATGGCTGTAGGAGCAAAAACAAACCATAGAAACACAGAGAGTACAACAAAATTACTCAAAATTTATATGATAATATGTACTCAATTGATGAAATATAAAGTATTAATCAAATAAAATTTTAACATTTTACCAAGAACACTATAAAACACTAAACAATTACAGTTTCATTTTACCATTACTTGTACACATTAATAGCAATCTTTGCAAAAAAAAAATAAATGACAGTGCAATACATGTTTCATCAAATCAAATCTGAAAACATTTTAATATAAGAGGATATATAAGTTGATGGTGTCATCATTGTCATTGTCATTGAAAGTCACATGGTAATAATTGGTAAAGTTGAAAACGTATAGGACAAAAGTCTTGACAATATTATAAACTGTCTTATTGTTCTTTTTGTAGTTTATATTAACTTGGCACAAGCTAGATTTATCTGAGGTAAAAGACCCTTAATTGAGAAAGTGCCCCTACAAGACTGACTTGTGTGCAAAACCATAGGGTATTTTCTTAATATTGATTGATGTGGAAAGACCCAAACCATCATGAGTGATGCCACTCCTAAGCAGGACATCCTAGTTAGTATAAGAAAGCAGGGTGAGTAGTTGAAGAGAGCCAGCAAGTAAGTAGGATTCCTTCATAGTTCTTCAGTTCCTGTCTTGAGGTCCTACCTGACTCTCTTCAGTGATGGACTGTGATCTGGAAATATAAGCTGAAATAATGAAACCTCTTCTCTTCAAGTTGATTTTATTTATGGTGTTTTATCATAGCAATGGAAACCCTAAGATAGTTGGTTCCAGTATAATTAAAAAACTTGAAAAAAAACTTGTGAAAACATATATATAAAGTATAATAAATAACATAAAATATGATTATATATTTTATTGCAGTGCATATATACACATATATACACATCCATTTCAATATAGAGATCAAGTAATATACTGATATATATTTATAGATTTATGTCTAAAACTTCAGCAAATATTTTTATATGCCATCTGGGACACATTGCTATACATACATGTGATATAACACATAATATACATATATGTGTAAGTATATATGTACACATATGCATATGTATATGTATACATATATGTATATATACTGTGTGTATGTGTGTGTGTGTGTGTGTGTGTGGTGGGATAGAGAGAGAGAGAGAAAGAAAGGGGAATTGTTCTACCATGTTGGCACTTACATTCTTACAGACTCAATATTCATGAATAAAAGTTCCGCTAGTTTCTCATCCTTGCTAAAATTTATTATTCCATCATTGAAAATATAGCCTCGCAGGGGGTGGGGCACACCTTTAATCCTAGTCCTCAGAAGATAGAGGCAGCAGATATCTGTTCAAGATATCTGTTTCAAGGCCACCATGGTCTATAGAGTGAGTTCCAGGTCTGCCAGAATTACAACAGAAAAACTCTGTCTTGAAAAACCAAAGTATAATAATAGTGATAATAATAATGATGATGATGATGATAATAATAATAATAATAACAATAAATAGTAATAAATTTAGAAATAAAAGAAAATACAGACAAGCTTGTTTAACGGCCGAAATTCAATGACAGCTTGGCTGGGTTTGGAATCACTTAGATGACACACCTCTTGGTGTGCCTAGGAGAGTGTTTCCAGGGAGATTTAATTAGCAAGGGGACACTAGTGGGTGGGAGGCCTTATCACTTGTTCCATCACTCAGATCCATTAAAAAGGGGAAGATGACAAAGGAATCTGAGCCCCAGAATTTCGTCCTTCTGCTTCCCAGCTGCAGGTCAAATGTAAGCAGGTATATTACCTTCTTGGTGCCATGCCTTCCTACCATAGTGAATTGTATCTGTCACAATATAAGAAAGAATAAATCCTTCCTTCTCTATGTTGCTTTTCTTTAGTAGGTTTTCTCTAACTGTTCTAAAGAACAGTAATAATAATAAATAAATAAATAAATAGATTAAAAACACTGATGAACATACTTGTCATTTGTTTTGATTTTACCATTAGTCTCAGCAAGTTATGAATTATAATAATCTCTGATCTCATCACATTTCTGCCTTGTGGTTTTCCACATCTAGAAGTTGAAACTGGACTCCATGTGGTTCACATACTTGTGATACCAGCACTTGAGAGCTGGAGCAAGGTGATCAAGAGTTGAGGACATCTTTCCCTAGACAGAAATTCTAAGGACAGTGTGAGCAAGAGAGACTTTATCTCAAACAAGCAAATAAAATAACAAAAACAAAGCAACCCAAAATACTTAACTATATGTATTAGCTTCCTTTTATACTTGTGTTTTTTTTTATTTTTCCCCACTATTCATCCAGCTCAGGATGGTTTTGTTTTGTTTGCTTTTGTTTTTGTTTGTTAAGACAGGTTTTTCTGTTGTAACTCTTGCTGTCTTGGAACTAACTTTTTAAATCAGGCTTGTCTCAAACTCAAAGAGATCCACCTGCCTCTGCCTTCCGAGTGCTGGGCTTAAAGGTGCCCCCTACCACTCCCTGGCTGCTCACGATGATTTTAGCCATCAAATTCATTGACATAGCAAAGAAAACAATTGCCAGAGCAGACCACTACACATACTTCTCATTATTTTCTTAATTCTCTCTTAATGCCAAATATATCCCACGTAAAATCTTCTTGCTTCTCCATTATTTTATAGCTTTCTATAATCATTATTAAAATCAATTCATTACTCCATTTTTTTCTTTTTTGCAAAATACCCAAAACAACACATGCAGCTGTAAGTATCTCATATATCTGATTTGTTACTTCATTATTCATAATATTTTTATGCATTTTAAGGAACAGGCTTTACATACCTATAAACTCATTTAAAAGTTGACTTGTAAGCTTTTTTATGTATTGCAGATTGTTTGTAAATATAAACAATATAAAAACACATAATGATAACTACTTCACTAATATAGAAGTTTGTATCAGGGAGTTGGAGTTGATGTGACACATAAGAACATGCTGTTTGGGGAAGAACTTGGAAATATTTGGAACTTTGGAATACGAAAGCAATTGAAAACTGTAGGCCAAGCTGAGCAGGTCATCCTAGTAGGAACTAAAAGAAAATAGTGCCAAGATTAATGTAGACTGTAGAGGCTCAAGAGGTTTTAGAGGTGAACAGTATTAGCTACTGGGCTAGATAGATTGTTGTGATACTTCATCAAAGAATGTGGCTATTCTATGACTTTCTTCAAAGAACTTGCCTGAGACTAATTAACAGGTAACGGACTAAATCCTTTGTTGTAGACAACCTGACAGTCACATGGGTATTAGCAGTCACTTTATATAAGTCTACCATAAAAAAAAAAGAGAAATTTGTGGCAGAAAGAAATATAAAACGTACAGTTTGAAGAGAAAAAGAGCCCTGGAAAGTTAATATTGCTGCCAAGGTTTGAGCTGAAAGAGATCAGGAGATTAAGGCAAGGCCTGATCTATACTGGAATAAACTGAAGTGTACTCTCAGGGCAAGACTCCATACAGCTAAGCTTGCAACATGAGAAAGGAAAGAATCTTAGAAATTCTGTGCTTCTAAAAAGAATAACAAACAGAAACCATGGGAAACATGGTGCCAGGTTAATCACAAGAAGGGAGATGAACTTGGTGGTACAATCCTTATAGTGCTAGGGTCATAAAGGATACATGATTAAAGAGGTCATACATCCTTATAGGGTCATAAAGGATACATGATTAAAGAGGTCATGATATTTTCCTTACCAGTTTTAGAGAACCACTGAGGGTAGATATGTGGCTCAAGCATTCTTTCATGGAGGCCCTTAGAAGCCATTGCTTGAAGCTGTGGAAGTGTAACCTGAGTCACAATAAATACTCTTAAGATGTTGGAAATGAGAGAACCATAGAATACCCACCAAGAAGAAGTAAACAAACGGAGTGAAACCAGCTCGAGAGAGACAGGTAACAAAGGTGAAAGGACAGAATAATCTAACCAGTTGACATCAGACATGGAGCTACAGGATTTGGAATATGTCCTACTGGGTTAAAATCTTGCTTGTGTCTAACATTCCTCACTGTGCCCCACTCCTCCCTTTTGAAACAGCAAAGTTTAATTAAGTATGTAATTTACTGTTTAATTTTATAGGTGTTTACAATTAAGGGACTGATTTGATCCACAGATGATACATTATACTTTTAAACAATACTGAGATTATCAAAGACTATGGGGACATTTGAAGATAGAATAAATGTATTTTGCATTATAATATGGGTTTGAGACTATGGGTCCTATGAAGTAAAACATGGTTATTTGACTGAGATGTTTTCCGTATGATAAGGAATTTGAATGCTTTGTCCCCAGTGGTTGGTGGTATCTGATTAAGTTTAGGAGGTTTGACCTTGGTAGAAAAAAAAATATGTGTTCCTGGGAACAGGCTATGAGGTTTTAAAAAACTCTAGACATTTCTAGTCTGTTCTCTCTTCTTTCTGTTGGTTGTGAGATGTGAGCCCTTAGCTCTCAGATAGCATCTTCAGTTGTGCCGTGCTGCCATACTTCCATGCGATGATGGTCATGGATTATTTTCCTTCTGAAACAATAAGCTTCACATAAATCATTCCTACTATAAATGGACTTTGTCATGTTGTTTTTCCACATCACTAGAAAAGAAAGAGATTGCCTCCTTTTTCCAAAGATACTTTGGACTTTTAAACAGTATTGAGACAATAGGAACTTTTGAAGTTGGACAAAATGCATTTTGCATTGTAATATGACAAGCCATTATGGGGGCCAGGGACTGGAATGCTGTAGCTTGAATGAAAATTGCTCCATATTCTATTTCATTTGAATACTTTCCCCTTCCCCCACCCTCCACTAGTAATACTGTTTGGGGAGACTTAGGAAGTACATTTTTAGGAGGAAATGTATCACCGCGGGTGGGCTTTGAGGTTTCCAAAACTCGCTTTTCTCAATTCGCACTCTGGGCTTTCTGTTCACACTATGCCTATCTGCTGTTATGCTGTACTCATCATTATGTACACAAAACTTCTGGATCAACAAATGTAAGAGCAAAAGTTATATTTTAAATTTTAATCACTGTGTCTAAAAGATCTATAAAACTAGGACGTAGATTTTGCTGGAATGCTGGGAAGATTGTTCATGTGACATAACAGATTCCCTGACCAAGTTTTGTAATCCAACTGCATGAAGTGTGCTTAGATGCGCTGGATATACTCACTCATTTGTAGGTGAGCGGTACTCAGACAGGAAGTTACCTCAGTACCTTACCCCTAATTGGGCCTGATGGGAAGTACTTATCCTTATGGGTTCTGCCTTTGTAAGCACTGGTGCATGTGACTGGGCATCATTTCTTGGGAACCCTGTAGTGGAGTTCAGAATGGTTGTGGTCAGAGTCCATCATACTGGCCAGTATATAATTAATTTAATTAAAACTTGCTTTAAATTTGGCTCAAAAATGTGGTGATAGTCTTGTTTTTAATTTATACAAATTTACACAATTTCCAAATAAACCCTTTTTTAATAAGTTCCCTTGACTATGATGTTTTACTACAGTAATAGAAAACTAACCAATATAGAAATGAGGAAATTAAGATTCTACAACATTTGAAAATCTGGAATTTGCTTTCCAGATGTTCATGAATTGTTGGAAGTTATCAATTTGATGTTAGTATTCATGTATTTTAAAAATAGATTTATTTATCCATCTATCTATCTATTTATTTATTTCTATTAAGTTTTTTGCTTTCATGGATGTATGTATACCATGTGTGTACCTGGTACTTGTACAGGGCCGACTTGGAAGTTGGAACGCTATAGAACTGACTTTATTGATGGTTGTGAGTTACTGTGCAGGTATTAGAAAATAAACATGGGTTATCTGTAACAGTGGCAAGTACTCTTAACTCCTGAGCCATGCCTATCCCCTCTCACTTGTTAAAGATATACTTAAATGAATCATCAGACATAAATTTCTTCAATCTCTTATAAAGTCTTAAGCTTTTATTATGATTAAGAAGTAGTCTCTCTAGCTATGATTGGCATGACTGCACTTTCAAATATACTTACATATGGATTTAATCAAATTTGAACCTAAAATATTTGAAAAATAAATTACATGTCTATTGAATTTTTTACTTTATTTTTCTTATAATTTCATAAACAATGCAATACAAAATTTAATGGAATTGCATTCACAATGTATTAGGTATTCTAATTAATATAGAGATGCATATAAAAGGGGATGTACATTGTCATATTAAGTACTGTGCCATTTCACATGAGGACAATGAACATTTTTGGCATTTGATTATCTATAGTGAGAGAGGCACTTGAAACCAATCCTCAGAAACACTAGGGAAAGACTGTCCTTACAATCTGTGATACCTCCCTATCAATAATTTGAAATTATAACTTGCAAAGCAATATTTTATTTCCATATCACATTCTTTGTGTTTTTGTTTTGTTGTTGTTTCTTTTGTTGTTATTGTTGTTTCTGACAGACTTTCCATGTCCTGTAACTCCCTTTGTAGACCAGGTTGGTCTCAAACTCAGAGATCTACCTGCCTCTGTCCTCTGAGTTCTGGGATTAAAGGCCTGTGCCACCATGCCTAGCTGTAGATATAACATTCTTATGGGAATAACTAAGATAGTGAAATCATAAGGGTAAGGCACTGATTGTACAGATTAACTTCCTTTTATGAAAAGGAGGAAATGTAAGAAACACATTTAACTCTCTGTGCATATACCCTGAGGGAAAGCTGTGTGAGCATACCTTCAGAGGTGGCCATCTACAAAGGTAAATTTTTTCCATTTAATTGTATCCTGTATGTTTCACATAACAAATATTCAGCAAAAGTATATTTCATTCAATAAATTAAATGAATAATGTAATGTTTTAAAGTCCAGTGATAGCATGTAAGATGAAAAAGAGTAGAGACACAAGAAGAATAATTAATATCTTTGGTAGTATTTTCAGTGTGAAGATTTTAGACATGCATAGAGACACTGTGTTGAGAAAGTAAGGATATAACTTGATTACAAATCAGCAGCCATAAGGTGTTTCTATGTGGCTTAATTTAACAAAAATGAGCTACTAGTTTTATACATTTTGATCATACTGAATTATTTTGTTAGTATTTAGTTTATGTTCATAATATGCTACAAATGATTTATTTTATTGTCACAGCTTAAATATTAATTTCCTAAAGGCTCTCATTCACTGGGAAGCTCTGAGAATGGAATACATTGTGTGAGAGTATATGTTTTTGTGTATGCTTGTGTGTGTAGATATTTTCCTAAGACTTGAGTATGGCCACAATATCAGTGGTACATAAAGTTGATATACAGCTCTGTGTTAATTTATATTCATATTTTCTTTCCAGAGAATTCCTGCCTCTATAGGTCATGCTTATTTTATTTCATATTCGTGATTCCTCAATAAGGCATGTTGTTTGAAAAATAACTACAGTCATTTAGTGAAATCATAATATTGACTCTTAAGTATTTTACAAAAGCAAATAACTCATATAAAATGTATATTAATATGAGTTAAGAGAAACTATTCTCCTAATATCTGAAGGAGCCACATGAAAATTAATCACTATATTATCATTGGGTACTATCTTGAGCCAAAGAAAGGCTGGCTATTAGTCACCTTTAAAGATTTGGGGGCACACTCAATATCACCTACTTCCTTTTTAATAGATTTCAATATGTAAATTACATATGGATAACAAGGAAATCACAATGATTTGTTACATACTCAGAATCCTAGTAATGAATATTATTAAATATAGTATAATTATTAAATAGTAACATGAGATATTGTCTTTTAATTTGGAAAAGAAATATAAATGAATCTATTTACATATTGTTTAGGGTGTTAATAATAAGAAGAGGATATTTATGATTGTAATTTAGTTTAAGGAATTTAGCTTTAGAAAGGAAGTTAAAAATTAAATATTATAATTTCTTTACTGGTGTCCCCTACTTAAAATAACATTATCTTAATTCCTTAATTTTAATGACATGAGAGACTACAAATATATTTTGATAAGAATCTGAGGAAAATAACCTACTTTAAACTCTCCCTCCTTCCTTTCCTTTAGGCTGGAGGTTATCAGGTCTACATACACTTAGGAATTAGCAACAACAACAACAACAAAAAAAAAGAGCTCGTAACTATCCCAGTGCCCATTCTGCAGGCAAAGTACAGTAAATAAAGCTCTGGAGGATGAATATAAAATCAAAATTTGTTAAGTTTAGATAAGTCAAATACACAGCCATAACTGAGATCTATCTATGCCTTTTAAAAAAGAATAATATATTCATTAATTATTTTGAGAATTCCGTACAACATACTTTGATCGTATTCACTCCCCTCACTTCTTGGCATATCCATGGCTATTGATTCTAAATTTTATCTTACTCATTAGTGATGAAGAATATCATATGAAATATATAAATAATTGACATAAATAAGAGTCTAATTTCTATACTCAAATAAAGTATATCTTGAATCTTTACCCAGATGATCTGGTCCAGGAATCTGCCATTTGGCTCCACAAAAGCTGACCTATCTCTTTTTAGAGATTTTGTTCATGTACATCATAAAATAATGAAAAATAGCACATCTGGATCTATCTACTCTTTTAATGTCAAATTCTTATTTGCCAAGAATTCTTTTCTTTATGAATATTGCCTTTTGTTTGACAGCTTTGTATAAACTAAGCAAACATTAAAAAAGTATAGGATCAATCAGGTATGCTACAGTGTTTCTATAGACTGAAATTATATAGGAATGTGTGTTCTCATGGATTTCACTAGAAGTGACAACATTGTCCATGAATAAAGCATTTATGAAATTCCAAGAAGCCTACATAAGGGTGTAATTGTTGTATTTTATGGTAATCACTTCTATTTTACAGGTGAAAGAACCAATTAGATTTTATGTAGTTTCTCTATGAGGTTCCTTTTAGATCTAGATTATAAACTCACTTGCAATACTGAATCCTATTTTTTAAAATTTTTCAATCACTACAGAATACTAACAAGAATAACAATTTCTATGACGAGTAGTTTATGTGTAAAAGTTAATAATAATGAAAGTTTTTGACCTTTGAATTAAGTGTAATTTGATACTCCTATCTTCTGATTGAAGCACACATTGAATCTTCTAAACAGCTGTACCAAAACTTATTATTGGGTTGTAAGAATATGCAGAAGCAATGTGAGATTCTTTCCATCAAACAGGTTGTAGCTATATGGAAGATAAAAGCCTCCAAAGTGTAATTGCTGTCTTGAAGATTGTCTTTGATGAAATGAAGATTAATACAAATTATAACAGTCATCTCATCTATTGGTGACCAGTACACACAGAATATGGAAATCCATATTCTCTTTTGTTTTTGAAAAAATAATATTCAATACACAGCATTTGGATGGTTGTGTTGAGATTGGTCATCTTGTCAACTTCACAGACTTATAATTACTTGGGAAACAAACATCTGGATATGACTGTGAAGGGCTTCCAGACAGCTTTAACTAAGGAGAGAAGACCTACCCGAATGTATGTAGCACTTTCCCATGGGGTGGGGGTCTGATTTGTATAAAGAGAGTAAGTAGAATATAATCTCTAAGCTTACTGACTGTGGACATATTGTGAACAACTGCTTTTATTTTTATACTGTCTGTCAAGTTATCTGTAATGCCATGATGGCTTGCACACATCAACACACACACACACACACACACACACACACACACACACACACATTTATAAAGTGTATTTAGAATATGTGACTTCTATTTTCATTTAATGAATAATAAATATTTCTAGAGTCCTCTTCTTTCTTTAGTTTTAAATTCATATATAATTTACTCATTGTAAAAGTTGTATATTTTTATTTTTTAGTCCTTTGAGAAAATTAAAGAAAAATACCAGCAATTCAATATTTTGACTCTTGTCATTTCAACTATAAAACTGTCTAAACTTATTGTGAATATTTTTTGACAAATTACTTCTGAGGCCTGCTGCTGTGGTCTTAGGCCTGCCCTGTGTAAGGTCCTGAGTTCAAGTCTCAGCTCTTAAGGTAAGCTTTATATTTTTGTGCATTTTCCTGTGTGTGTGTCCCTTCGTGTGTACATAGGTGCACACATATATTGAGGCAGAGGACAACTTCAAGTACCATTCTTTAGGCCACATCTACTTTCTTTTCTTTTTCATTTAATTAATAACTTTTAATTTTGTTTTGACACAAGGTCTCTCACTAGCCTAGAACTCACCAAACAGGCTAGGCTGGCTTGTAAGTATCCAGGATCAGCCTGTCTGTGCCTTTCTAGCATTAGGATGGCAAGCACTTATTATCATTCCCAGTTTGAAAAAATTCAGCTTCATATGCTAATATGGAAAGCACTTTGTCAACTGTGCTTGTGTCCTTACCTCTGTGTTTAAGTTCTTAGGATAGTCATAGTGAAAAATATTGTGTACATTTAGCAGGAGACACAATTCAATGGTTTAGTGTGTCTCTTGGAAATTCTTCTATGGAAGTGTGTTCATAATGAAAATTACCATGACCTTATCACTCATGTGCTGAATGTATAGAGCTTTGGTGAGACACTAAGTTATCATAAATTAATATAAAAATGGGTATGGTAGGGCTAAATCAAAATGATTAGCTTCTGCTGTCTTTCTTCCTGTTGACCAGTTATCATATCCTGAGGACACTCATGAAGCTCTGTGTTAGGTTATTGAAGGGAGAAACTGAGATACTTAGTTTCTGGTTCCAACTTAGTACTAGAATCTTCGGTTCTAGAATCAGGGCTTTTTTGCGTAATCACCCCTTCAGATGACAGTGGGACAAATTAATGTCTCTTGTCTTTAACATAATGAAAGAATATGAGAAAGAATTGCTGGTAATTTTTTTAAGCATTGAGCATAGATTCTAGAAAATATAATGAATATTTACTATTTTATTTCATTAAATTTTGGAATATTACACGCATTTACATGCAGTATTAGAGTTGGAATATTACACTCAATATTAGACACAGATTTTGATAGTTGGCAGTAGTGTGGTCTCATAGCAAACTCTAGTATCTTTGTATGGAGAAATCACTTTAGAATTGACACAGGGAGAAACTGGAAGGATCATAAGGAGCATGGGTGTTGATCCTGTAGTGTCCATACTTTAGGAACTTTCCTCTCATTTCCATAGTTACAGCTCTTTCCATAGTTCTTTTAAACCTTATTTACGTATTGCCTACTTAGAGAGATATTTCTTGATCATCCTACTTAAAAAGTCATTTAAAAGGTAGAATTGGTACAAAAGGAATTCACCCTGTCCTTTATTTATTTTTCTCTTAATATATAGTACTGGAAATTGTACTTTTAACATGATTAAGTAATATTGAAATTATATAATCCTTGGAATGAGTTTGTAGAGAAGATATAAAGCTGCAGCTCTGAGAAATTTAAGACTTTGGGGCATAAAATCCTTGTTTAAATGTGTTAAAATACTCTGCATCTTACTAATATCACCCAGATCAAGTGCAGAAAAACAACATGACTTACTCCTGATTGGAGTTACAGTTTCCTGTTGTATTTACAAACATTGCTATGTTTCTTTTAGGATAAAGACTTCAAAACCTTAGCATTCATTGATCAACTTGCCTACTTCTGTTTTTCTATATTCATCTATGGCTGAGTATATTTTCGTTCAAAATCCAAACTGTAGTGGGTGTCTATTTAGATGTTGATCTGTATTTTCTGAAGTTCTTATGAGTCTTACCTTTATGACATTTCTCATATAATTATCTATTCTTGGCTATGCTTTCTTCAATGACGTGGAAATAAGCTGTTTGAGTACAGAGTATACATATCTACATAGTATCTTAAATATTTTAAGAGAAAAGCTGTTCTATAAACAGAAAATTAATTCTCATATTAGTTATGTAACGTAGAACATCATTTGCAGCTAGACCTGCTATATTTATGTATGCACAAGTTGACTATTGTGCAGTCTGATTGCTAGCAGAGACTGAGTCATGTACCTCTCGCTGCTTGTTCTTTTGGTGTTTTAGGAAATATTTTGCACTTTGGAGCAATCATTAGCAAAAGCGCATAAAGAAAACAGTAACCGGGTAAGATTGGCTCAGTATACATTTTTGAAACTTATTCCCCAATATATATATCTAAAGTGACATTTTAGAAAAATAATAAATTATAGATCAGAACATAATTGATTTTATTAACACTTAAAGCCATGTTCATCAGACCATAAATTGTCATCTGTGACAGAACACATTCTGTGGTTATATTAAAAATAAAATGCTAAAGAGAGACAGTGTGTGAGAATATCTCTTGAACGTTCTAGAAATGTTTGCTGCAGAACAGAAACAGAAAATCTTGTGCTTACCAAAACAAATTCTGACTCTTTTGACAGGTCTTTCTACTTTTGGAAAAGAAAAACAAAACCAAGAACTCTTAGATAAATGTTATCTAAAATAAGTCTTTAATTTAAATGTATGACATGCCATTAAAAATTTGAGAAAAAATTATATTCTTTAAAAAAGCCTTCAGATTTTTAGATAAATAAGTCACTTGCAATGCAATTTTGCACAAAGAACCATCACAATCTCAAAATTTTCATTCTGTTCATTTTCTAAAGCATGAGGAAAGGAGAAGAACTGTAACTTTATATGCTTTCACCCTCAAATTAAAAACATAATTAAAAGGAAATACTGAGTGCATATACCTGTAAAGTTTAAACAACTCATAAACTTCACTCAGTGTAACCCAAACATAAAAAAAGAAGAGAAAAACAAACTTTGGAGGCAATATATCTCACAGAAATATATGTTTGTTTGTTTGTTTGTTTTCACTAAACTGAGCAAGTTGTTGCATTAAAGTCTTTCAGATCATGGAACATTCTACTAATTCCGTGAGAAGAACATAGTTGATATATAGAATTATAGCATTTTTTTTATTGGTCTTAATTTTTTCCTACCCTTTGTGATGTATATTTCCTCTGCTCTAATTTTTTTCGGATGAGTGTATGTGTGAATGTTTGCATGCGTGCAAGTGACCATGGAGGGCAGAAGATGGCAACAGGACTGCTGTGGTTGAAATTGTAGGTAGCTTTGCGCTGTCAGACATGAGGACTGGCAATCAAACTATGACCCTCTGCAGGAGCAGAAAGTGCTTTTAACGACTATTCCATCTCTCCAGTACAAATTTATAGTCTCACAAAATGATCATCAAATTATAGTCTCATATGTGTGTATGTGTGAGTGTGTGTGTGTGTTTGTGTGTGTATGATACTACAAACACATATATGATATTATTTTCTAATTTTCTAAGACTTTAATTAGAGGTTATCCCAATTCAAATACATTATATGTAAAAAAATTACTTCCTGTATTCACATGGGTAATTTTTTGGAATAAAAATAAGAGCACTGATAATATCTCCACAGTCTACTAATTATTATTTAATAATATAAAATTACTAGTATTATATAGCATAATATTGTGTAAATGTCATGTGAACATATATTTTAATTAATGTAGTAGATTTACTGTGTTATAGATAATAATAAAACAACCATTCTCTTTATCCCTATGTGTTCATTCAGGAGAGTCAGACAAAATACATTGACATTTTAGTGAACACTTTTACTTATTTGCTTTCTTAATTATTTTTAAATATACATGTGACAAGAGTATAAAAATATACATGCTAAGGAGGTAATATGTGATTTCTCACATATATATATATACATATATGTACATCATGTAATCAGTGTATTTATCTCAACATTTATCATTTATTTATGACAAAATTACTCAAAATCATTTTACATAGCCTTTTGAAATATGCATCAATGTATAGATGTAAAACTGAGAAGTAGAAAAAAATAAACATTTAAATCATAAGAGCTATTTACTAATAGATCAAGAAATTAAGGAAAACCGCCTATCTCTGATTGAAGGTTTTGGCTGAAAACTAAGGAATATATTCACGGCTTTTTTCTGTTTCTTTTGTTGTTGATCATAATGCTAATATATATAAAACTTATTTTTCTAAGTGATAATGATTATGTTAAATAATGGGTTATAAGACTGTTTAAAAGGAAAACAAACTTTAAGTACTTGCTGCTTCATAATTTTCTATTGACTTTTCATACACATTCTCTCTCTACTATGGAACTCTTAACTGATTGACATGTTTACAGTGGATACACATCTCATTCCAGAAACTATTGACAAACCTGATTGCTCACTGAGCCAAATGAACAGAAAGCAGAAAAGCATCTGTTCTCTTTGCAGCCGTTGTTGCCAATTATTGACATAAAGTCATGACCTGTAACAAATGCAATAGATACTTTACATTGAACCAACCACAAGAGAATATAAGAGACAGACTTGGCATTACTTTGGCAAAATGCCTCAGACTTCAGTAGAGGATTTGTTTTAGCTCATAATTTTAAGTGTGTTTCTTCATTCTATCCAGTTTTGCCTTTGTTCATTCTGGGCCCATATGGTGAAATATACATAGAGGGTCACTTTATGAAAACAGATGCAGTAAGGAACTGTTGCATATCACTCACCAAGGGCATTGTCCTTATGACCCTCCTCTCAATAGGCTTTACCACATTCTAATATTAACCACTTCTCAATAATGCTATCATATAACAAATCTATTAAAGGAATACCTTTCAGGATTCTCTCATTTCTTAAAACCATAATTGCAATCAACCTTTAAATATTTGTCACTGGGAAAATATTTCATATTTGAACTGTAGCACAAGTCCTCAGGAATGTGTTCCATTGTCCAAGATGCTACACAAATTTCTGTAGCCACAGAACAAAAGCATGTCATTAATGAATGCATTTACCAAATACTAGGTGGCTGTCAACAAATAATTAGGGAAACCTAGTCTACAGAGTTCAGAAGTTGCCTTGTAACCAATTTCAGTAGAGATCTGTTGAGTCTAATACATTCCAAAAATTTCACGTAGTAGTCATGAGGATATTAGGTCAGGCTAATAATGAACTGTGATTAAAATAAAACAAAGGCATGCTAGATAGTTTTGGCTTTTAAATTGTAACATTCCATTTCTCTATAGTTAAGTTGTTTTAGGTAATCCATTTATAGAACAATTGATTCATATGTGAATTTTTCAACATAGTCTATTTGACACAATTTTATTGAAAATAAAATTCAAGTTTATTCTGTTCATTTCAGAAATTTTGAAGTTCCTAAAATTGCTAGCTAGAGGTTTACCAGTAATATTGAATAGTCAAATATATCATTTTAGAGTCTGAAAATTACCAAATCCTGTTCAGTTTTTAGTGAAAAATTCCCTTTATGAAAACAGGTGTTGATTTAAAAATTCATAGTTTATTACACTTATTTATTTAGTGTATGTGTGTATTATGAGGTAGACCTCCTATGTGAATAAAAGAGATGGAACTCAAAGGGTCATGCTTGGAAGCAAGCATCTTTAATCACTGAGCATCTGGCTAGTTCAGTAATTCAAACTTCAGAGAACAAAATATGACTTGCCTTATATTTGGAATGATAAAATTGTGACCTAAACAAAAACATTGCCAAAGTTGCAGAAAACAAGTTATGGCACAAGCTATTATAGAAGAAATTTTTGAATGATGTGAATATGAAGATATTCTCACATATTTGGCTTTTATTGAATATTAATAAAACCAATGAAGAATCTATTCATCTAAATGTATACCAGAATAAAAAATCTCATAAACAATTGCTGAAGAATGACCTTAAGAAGTAAGATGAATTAAGGACTAGGAAATGGGTCTAACAATTTATTTAATTATGATTACAAAGAATATTTTCTAAAAAATGTCACATAAGTACACAAAGAATATGAGCAGTAGTGTTTTGTGATGACTTTGAAATGACAAAGTACAACATATTTTGTTGTGCCTCATGAAACTCTACCCCAAAATGTGTCACTTTCTATTTCAAATTAAGAGTATCTGGGGAGCTGAAAATGTGGGAAAGGTTGTTTCTTACCTTCTTTGCCTATATAAAACCTTGATCTAATAGTAAACAAGCATTTCACTTCAAATCCTCCTGAACTTTCATAAATGGATGATATGTATTTCATGTAGTGCAGCACAGTCCTAACACTTGATTGACTGAGGCAGGGCAATTGAAAATTTGTGGTCAGCCTTGGGTACATAATGAAACAATATTTGAAACAAACTAAATCAAACCGAAGAACAACAAAAAAGAAAAGCAAAGAAAAGATGACGAAATATTGTTGTTTGTAATATTTTAATTCTTCTAGATACTTTTTTCTTCTTTTAATTTCAAGTTGTTTTATATATATATATATGGAACATAATATGTATCTATATAGTATATTATAAACTTAAACTATATATCTAGGATGAGTCTATTCTCTTAAAAATCATCTGTTTCTCATTGATTTATGTAGATGTAAATAAACTCATTAGGAGACAACAGTAGATTTCTGAAACTAGGTATGTCATGTAATAGAATCAGTTTTCCTTATTAATATGCTAGGTCTGGAATTTCTTCTTTGTTTTTCATGTATCTATTTTTTTCTATAGAACTTGACATTTAAGGTAACTGTCATGAAGCAATCATATTAATATAGAATTAAAGTTCTCCACTAACTACAAAATTCACTCCCATTATTGTCTGCCCAAAGATAGCCAACTGTATGACTTAAAAGAAATAATTTTTTGGATTTCCTGGTCTCCTCAAGGTTCAGAAAGCAACATGAAATAATTTCATATAATTGTAAAGTTAAAGTAAAAAGATTGTATGGTACTGTTGAAAATGAAGCAAAGGAAGTATAGCGGGATTGTAGGTAGGATCTGAATCAACACTACCCTTCAATATAATCTGTATTATGAAAGAGAGCCTTGAGAGGCAGACTATGATTGAATTGTGAGATCAGATAGTGTTGAAAGATATAGATGTTGCCACAGTGTAAACAAATGAAAATATGGCTTTGAGTTTGGGCTGAAGAAATTAATCATGAGAAATTGAAGAAATTCATGATAGAGAAGGATTGCCTTCTTGTGCAGATCCCTTGGTGGTCAAGATTTGTCTTCTGAAGTACCCCTGTTCTTCACTAAAATACAGCTTTGCAAATAGAACTTGGCTGTATAAATGTCAGTTTTAAAAAAGGGAAATTTAAACTTTATGTAGTGAGGAGGAGGGTTTTATCTGCATCTTCTGAGTCTCAGTTGCCTTCAGCAAAAACATTTCCCTCTCTAAAATGGCACAAGTTTAGCATGCATTTTTCTGGTACCATTTAATCCTTATGTCTTCTATATGCCTTTATACTTTATACTTTACTACTGTTAATACTACAATTAAAGCCACTATTACTTATTATATAATAATTCAATTGCTTACTACTTTTTTAATTGTGATATAATTCTTCTCAAATAATGGGCATAACTTTATTTAAAATGATTTATTTGAAATGCAAAACTTATTATGTGACAACCATTTAAAACCCTTCATTGACTTTCTATGTTTTTATAAGGAACTGCCACAATATTAACATGATTCACATGACTCTCTGCAGCCCCTGTGTTCTTCCCTTTCTATGATACCCATTTTTATTCTTCTGTGCCCTGATAAAGTCATCATAGTCAGGACAAATCTCTTTTATCTAATAATTGCTACCCTGTGTAGGATAAATATTCTGCCCAATTCCTTTACATAGATAAAGCTTATTCACTGCTGGTATCTCAGCTTAATATTTTATGACTGGTGCTGGATTGACTGCAGAGTACCAGCAGACTGGATTCAACCACTTTACAATTTCATACTTCAAGTAGACTGGAAAAGGGTTGTGAAAAAGGCTTTCTACTTTATTTTTTTTTCTTAGTGTGACTACACTATAGGAAGGTGGCCAATCTCATGACCCCTAAGAAAACTGAGACATTGGAATAAGATTCTGAAGTAAATTGAAAAAGTGAAAATGAGGGTTAAGTGTCATAGTAAGTTCAGACCAAAATATGGTCTATATGATGATTATCTTAGGACTCTTACTGGTGCCAAAGGAAATGGTGGTTGATAGTTTTGCTGCTTTTAGAACTTGAGAAAAAAAGGGGAATGGAAAATGACCCTGAGGGGAAACAGACTTGAATGATAAAATAGAATTAGAGCAGAAAAAGAAAAGTTCAGCATATGAAGAACAGCAGGCCTGTTTGTAGAGCAGCCATTGCCAGATGTCTTCTGTAAAGAGATGTGGGGACCAGAGCCTGGAACTGTGTCGAGCAGCCATCTGCACAGCCATGCTGTTCACAGCAATTTCATCATTCCTGAGATTCACAAGGCAACTAGAGAATTCTAGGTAGCACTCTGATGCTCTAAATAGGACAAAACTGTTTTGTTCTTCCTGTATATCTGAAAAATAATCATGTTTTTTTTCTTGGCATCTTCAACATAAAGAGAGAAGATAAAGACATAATAAATTTTAAATTGATCTCTTATATTTCCAATTTATATAAATAATCCTTGAACCATTAACATGTCTACTTACAGAAATTAGCAGAAGATGACCCAAAATTGAAGGTAGCATGAAAGACGAACAAAATCTGAAGTCAAAAATAAGAAATTTCAAGATTGTATTTTGTTATCACTTTTACTTCACATATCTTCAAACACACAGAACAGGGAATACCTTTGTATCCATGTTATGTCTCTGTATACCTATCTCTATTTTATAATAGACAACTTTAAAACTATTAATTATAAGTAATCATCATAATATTACATTTCAGTGGGGATGAAAAAAAAGCTTATTTTTATTCTTTTTTTGGTACTATCTAGCAAATAGTAGTTTCTCAACTAATGTTGTTAAATGAATGACTTGTACAATGGATAATAAACAATTCTTCCTTCTAGTATTTCTTCAGAAAGAAAGATAAAACACACCTCCCCCCAGGAGTAATTATGCTACATTAATTGTTTCTGAAGATGCTGTCTTCTTTTGTAATATCTCACTCTCCCTCTGCCTTTTCTCTCTTGCTTTAAAGGGATTATTTCACACACATGGATGTTCCTTTCTAACAAAAACCCCAGTATCAGGTAAGGGACACCTCCTTTCAAATTGTTAGTCAGAGGTTTCCAAGAGATTCCAAAAGAGTATAGGCTGTTGTCATTTTTCTTGGTTACCTCCCGGAAGGCAAAGGTACAAGGCAATTGCTGAAGACTCTATAGATTTCCGTCAGAAGTCTTAGGGAAATAGAGCTAGCTCTGACTTGGAAGTCTTTTTCTGGTGGGCTCCAGAAATGAGAATATATAAGTAGTCCCACTTCTTTGTAAAGCCTGCAATACACAACAGTGTGCAGCTTAGCACAGTATTCCCAGCTTTGCCATTTTGACACAAAGATTAGATGTAACTCACAACTGTCTATTGGAACTAAGGATCATTCATTCAGAGAACACTCATAGCTAGCACATTAAACTTAGACAAAACTTGTTGCTGGACAAAGAATCCACTACTACCACCTTGCTAAATTAATAAAATCCCTACTGCCTCTTACTGTTTATCAATGATTTCTTTCATAGACACTATTATAGAGAGATCCACAGCTGGTCAAAATAAATAGAATAATGGCCTTGGGATTCTCAGCCTCAAAGTGAGACATCTATAACACAACCACTGTACCTAAGCCTCTGAGAACATCACTGAAAGTGGAGCAGAAAAATTGTAGCAGTCTGAGAACCAGAAAGATAGCTGTGAGCTAGTGTCATCAGTGTACAATAAGGATGTTGCACATAAGCAATCTCAACAGTATGCTTGCCTGCAGAAGCTCTTTAAAGACCACACTGTCTTAGTTAGGCTTTCTATTTCTGAGACAAAATAATGTAACTAAAAAGCAAGTTGGGGAGGAATGAGTTTATGTGTCTTCCACTTCCACATCACTATTCGTGATTGAAAGAAGTCAGGACAGAAATTTAAATGCCGTAGGAACCTGGTGGCTGATGTAGAGGCTATGGAGGTGTGCTGCTTACTGATTTACTCCTAATGACTTGCTTATCCTGCTTCCTTATAGAAACCAGTACCACCAGCCCATTGATGGGGCCCTCCCCGATCAATCGCTAATTAAGAAAATGCCTTACAGGCCTGCCTACAACCTGATTATATGAAGGCATTTCCTTAATCGATGTTCCCTTTTCTCAGATGACTTTAGCTCATGTCAAGTTGACATAAAACTATCCAGCACACACACCAATCAAAATTCCAATATAAAAATGGTAAAGTTTACAAGGCCTCATTCCTGGATGAAAGGCTACAGGCAAGCAATGTCTGATAAAAGAGGCAGAATCAGTTTTCTTCAGGGATAAGCTCTCAATTCTAAGTGTATATCACTAAGCACATATGCATAACTATAATTGGATTTAGTAGGCTGCATATGTTTGTATATAATGTATGTATATATATATTACACAATGATATTTATAGAAGAAGTTATAAATTTGAAATGAGAAACTGGAGGGTATTTGAAGGAGGTTATGATATGAATCTCAAAAAAATTGAAAGAAGAACAAAGTATCAAAATTTGAGTGAGCATATAATATACTGTTTAAAGAGCAGTACAGATAAGCTTATAGAAGCTTACATAAGTTTGTGCTCAACTGTATAGTTTGTATGCAAATTACAAAATAAGAGATAACATAGCATCTGTTACAGCTCCAAATGTTAAGGTTTAAGAGTAGAAACCAGACATGTGTTTGTTCATCCTGAAATAAAATATATCTGAAATATTATCTTTAATTCTATAGGTTAATCAAATTTACGTAAATTTATGATAATGGTGATAATTAACTATAACAAAAATATTCTCACTAGGGAATGAAACAGACTCGCTGATCACCAGACGGACTCTAAACCTTCACAATTTAATGAATGCTAAAATATTAAAATCTCATCCAGTTTATAAAGAGCCACAATTCATAAGAATAAATGCATAGTAATCCATTGGACTTCTGAAGTAATTTATTAGTAGTATTCTCACAGAGGAGGAGAATTCAGTATCAATTAGACAAGATTTATTTAAATCATTGATTGGCCCATGTGTAATAATAATTGAGTAATAATGAAATAATGCTTTCTTCTATTTTTAGACAAAACCATTAAAAATTTATAAAGAATTTTAATGTTAAACATGATGTTTATACATATCTTCTTTCACCTTTTCCTTCTAAGACTATATTCTCCTCCAAAGTATTGATAATTTTATAAAAAGAATCTGATTCCCTTGAAACTGTTGAGTTGAAGCTGTTGAGTTATTTTATTTCTGGACATTGAAAAAGATCTTCACTTCACCCTGTGTTTCCTCCAAAACAGCAAAAAGCAGGTTTATGGGAGTCTTTTCTTCACAAATTGTCTTCACTGTATTCACCTTCAGAGAGGTGAATAAAAAGAAAGTTAGGCAAAAGTAATTATTTCTTATGGTTTGTTTTTTCAGAAAATGAAATAGTTGCTCAAATATTTTTAAATGATAGAGTCAGTGTTTGAAATGTATTACAATCATTACTAATTAAACAGATCTTATCCTAATTCTGCTAAAATGGGTTTATGGAGTAATATATATATTCAATACTTTTGGTAAATGAGAAAAAAGTCTCAGCACTGGCAGAATGTAAGGAGACATTTCAACTGCAATATTGTTTTAATATGATATTTTCATTGTTTCATGGCTTAAGCACCAGTTTAGAGGACACAGATGTAATATGTCATATCTGAAACAATATAATCATAATTTTTGTCATAGCACAAATAGCATTGAAAAAGAATCTTGGTAATCTTGCTGGTTTGATCAGAGTTATCTGACCTAAAGTCAGCTTCTCCAGAGGTCAATAATTGATGATCCTACTGTTTTTAGATCCTTTCTCATACAGAAATTAAAAGAGAAAAAATGTCAACTCCTCATGTATTATTATATTATAAACTTCAAGGAATATAGAGCTATTTCTCGATTATTTTAATCTATTTAGGCAACAAATCAATAGATTATCTAAAAAAAAAGTTAAATACAGGTTTGGGTATGTCCTACATTTAGAAGGTGATGGTATATTTCATGATGACAGAGATAAGAAATGCTCCGTCAAAGATTTAAAAGAAATATTTTTCTAATAAAAATTAAACATTTACTTTAAATGTAAAAGTGGCTGGTATAAACAAAGATATAGTGCTCAATGTTAAACCAGGAAAGGTTGAGTATACAGTATAGGATTTTGATCCTTTGTGCTTTTAATTTAATTAGCATTGAAAGAATTTGAGTATTTACTAAAAGGACTGGAATCAGCATTTGAAACAAAATGTGTTACTTGAAAACTAAAGTTGACTTTTAAAGACTTTGTTACATTTTAAAGTTTATTTACCTAGTATTTTTTTCGTGTAAATAATAACTCTTTTTTGGTGTTATTCTCATCTGGGTTTCAAGACAGATTCAAAACATTCATTAGCTTCCAAAGATTGAAAAAAAAAAGTACGCCTAAAGCATTATTTCTTTATTTTATTTTATTTTATTTTTTAATTTTCCTTTTCTCATACAACTTATAGAATACATCCCATCCCCCTCCTCCCCTCCCTCCATCTCCCATCCCTTCCCATCTCCCACAGATCTACTCCCATTTCCACCCACTAATGTCCCCCCACTCTCTTCAGAAAAGAACCATCCCCCTAAGTTTCAACACACTCAGGGCATGCCATAGCAGAATGTAGCAAGGCCAGGCACCAATCCCTATATCAAGGATGGGCCAGGCAGATTGGAAAGAGAAAAAGAGTCTCAAATGTCAGTAAAATTATCAGAGACACCCCCATTCCAGCTTGTAGGAATTGTCCAAGGGCACCAAAATAGACAACTGTGTGATGTATTAGGAGAATATAATATATATATATATATATATATATATAATCTTTTATATATATATATATATATAATCTTTGAATCTAACTTTATAGTGAAATGTATAGTAAGGTCTTTGTGTCTGGCTTTGTCATGAAATGTTTCAGCAAAACCTTTGCTATGGCTGGTTAATTCAGGAAAGGCTGAGATTTATTTTGAAACTGCTTGAACCTTGAAGAATTGTTGTTCTCTGTAACGCTTGCACTTGTTGCTATATGAGAGTTTACAGCTTCAGAAAACTTTATCCTAAGACATCCCCAGCAACCTTGGATTTCTTACTTTTGATTATGGCTAGCGAAAATCAAAAGGAACAGAAATTTATGGATTGTTTACTCTTTCAGCCTTCAAGTGTAACATGACCAATAGTAGTTGAAATTTTCCCAGCCCTAACTGACCCTATGTAATTATTGAATTAAAAAAATATATTTGGAACAAGCAAGACAGGGTCAGTCTGCAAAAGGCTGTCCCCCTATGCTCCTTGATTTCAAGGCTTAACATCTTGGTGAGTTTCTGTCTCTGCTGTGGCACGTATGATCCACATCATTCAATACGAAATTCTACAGATTCTATGTCTATGGCTTCAGTCTCTGCGGACCCCTAGGAGAGTTTGTCAGTTGACATTGTAGGGCTTTATCTCCTGATGTCCTCAGCCCTTCTTGTTTTCACTGTCCCTCCTCTCCCTCTTCTGTGATGTTCCCTGGTCTCTGCATGATGTTTGGTAGTGGGCTACTGCAGATGCTCCTCTCAGCTTCAGGAAGGGGCATCTATGGTGAGGATTGGGTTGGATACTGATCTATGAGCAGAGTGTGTATCGTTAGAAATCGTCTCTGGGTTATCCAGTCTCTAGTTCCTGGCCTGTCCTGCAGCTTCAGGCAGGGGCTCCCTCCTTTGGCATGGAGTTCTGTCTTCCTATCATCAATAATGAACTTGCAGGGCAGATAAGCCACAAGTCAGAGGTTTCATGGCTGACACAGTGTCACAGTCTTACCACTGGAAAACATGCCTGGCCACAGGAGATAGCCTGTTCAGGCTCCCTATCTCCAATTACAAAGGATCCTTGTTAGAGTCCTCCTCATATATTCATGTGAGTTAGCACTACACTAGGTCACCCAATAACCCTGTAATTGTCTCCCAATTCTTATCATCTTTCCATATATTTTCACCCTCTATTACTGTCCTCCTCCTGGTCCCCTCTGCTCCCATTCCCATCCTTCCCCATGCCATCTAAACACTCTGTTCAAATTTCACCCTACCAGGGAGATCCCTGTGATCCAATTGGGACCATTCCTGTTGCATGGCTTTTCTATGTCTGTGGATACTAGTATCTTTCTCCTTTGCTTAACAGTTAGCATCCATGTATAAGTGAATATACCATACTTTTCATTCTGTGACTTGATTATTTCACTCAGGAAGATTGTTTTCTAATTCCCTCCATTTGCTTGCAAAGTTCATGTAGTCATATTTTAAATAGCTGAGCAATACTCCATTGTGAAAATGTACCATAATTTCTTTATCCATTCCTCAGTTGAGAAACACATAGGATGTTTTCAACTTCTGGCTATTATGAAAAGCTTCTGTAAGGCAAAGGAGACTGTTAATAAGACAAAACAGCAGTCTACAGAATGAGAAAAGATTTTTCACCAACTCCAATTCTAACAGAGGACTAATATCCAAAATATATAAATACCTCAAGAAACAAGACATCAAGTAAGCAAATAATCCAATTAAAAAGTGGGGTATAGATCTAAACAAAGAAGTCTTGAAAGAAGAATCTCAAATGGCTGAGAAACACCTAAAGAAATGCTCGACATCCTTAGCCATTTGGGAAATGCAAATCAAAAGCACATTTAGATTCCATCTTACACCTATCAAAATAACTAAGATCAATAACACAAAGGACAGATCATACTGGCAAGGATGTAGAGCAAGAGGAACACTCCTTCATTGCTGGTAGGAATACAAACTTGTACAACCACTATGGAAATCAATATGGTTATTCCTTAGGAAACAGGAAATAGACCTACCTCAAGACCCAGCTATACCACTCTTGGGCGTATACCCAAAAGACATTCCATCCTATCAGAAGGACACTTACTCAACTATATTCGTAGCTGTTTTATTATTTTTTTAATTTTATAAATTTTATTTAAAAAAACTTTCAAATAAGTAAAAATCATACACCAATATAAACAGACTCAAAGTCAATACAATTAATGAATTTATATACATTGAGAATAGTCATTTAAATAGAAGTTAATATTTTGTTGTATTTAACTGCTTTTATTAATAAAAAAGCTGTATTGCAAGTGTGTGTGTGTGTGTGTGTGTGTGTGTGTGTGTATTTATGCATGTGTGCATGTGCACACAGGCCAGTAGAAGGAGGCAGAGGCAAAAGGATGATTTCTTAAACCATATTTAGGGTAACAGAAAACTCTAGAAAGTATTAAAGTGGGATAGCATGTTGTTTCATAAGATCATTATTTATAATCTATTTCAGACAAGTCAAAAGTTAATATGGAGTTTTGTTTAGGCCAATATTGAAGAGGCAGTCCTCGGGAATTATTGCATTCTAAATGTTGATGAAATGTCCAGTTATCAAAGTTTTGGTGTATAATTCAGCAGCGATTGTACCATGCAAGTTTTGTTAACAATAGGCATGAAGAGGAAATGTTCTGAGTTTCTAATATTAGATGTAAGAGTAGAAGGATGTGTGGAAAACTTAGAAAGAGAAGAGAATTGGCAGGTGAGATTTAAAACTTAGCTATGGATGTGTTTTGAAATTTATATCAGACATCAAAAAAAAGGCTTCCTTTGAGAAGATAACCTTAGTTTAAGAACAGAAATTTTAGAGGTGATAGAATATAGAGTATTTAAGGCTTTGACTACATTAAACACTCATTTGATTTAAAAAATGTTAATCTAAGTTTTATAGTCATTGAAGAAACAACATTCTCCAATAGAAGGTTAATTCTGGATTAAACAGAACCTATAGCAAGCAGAATCACATAGACTGCTGGATGATTTATAGGAGTAATATGATTCAAACATAAGATGTTATACCAAAAGATAGGAACCAAAATTGATCTATGCCACAAAATGTTGTTTTGAGGCTAGTATAAAGGCTCTATGACCATATTAGTATCTATGATTTCCTAGATTCACACACTCAAATTGTTGTCAAATGGTCTTTAGATCTGTATGTGTCATGCCTGAATGTTTAGTCAAACTTATTTCTGCGTTAGTCTTAACAAGACAATCCCCAGATGGATGAAAGTTTAGAACAGAGCTTTTTAAACTGTTTCAGCTAGCATCCTTTTTTGCATAAGAAATTAGTGTTCTTGGTTTCTTTCTTTCTTTGTGTGTGTGTGTGTCTATGTGTGTGTGTGTGTGTGTGTGTGTGTGTGTGTGTGTGTGTTTATCTAAGTAATTTTTATGACTCCAAGATACAGAGATACATAAAATGGACATACAAATGAAACATTTATTGGTAATAAATCATGAATATTTTGTCTTGTGGTATTTTCTTATTTGTATATTAACATTCTTTAAAGACACAAGCACATTTACATGGTAACAAGGAAGAGTTCAGAGAGGAGAAGCAGAGATAAGACACAGATCTCAGAGAGAGAAGCAAGGCAGAAGCGAGGTAGAAGCAGACAGGAAGCAAAGAGGATAAGCAGACAGTTAATTAAATCAAGCAGTCTGAGTATAGTCAGCTTACAGACAGAGAATCCTAAAATTCAGAATCAAAGTTCAGAATTAGCAGAGAGAAAGAAGAGAGTCAGAAGCGGTATATAATTTACAGTTTAGAGTGAAAGAAATAGTACAGAAGAGAGCTTGTCAGACTGAGCTCAGTCATCAGTATGTCGAAGAGTCTGAAACATTCTAGGATTGCAGATAAGATTGTATAGAGGCTGAAAGCCTTCTAGGCCTAGAATTAAGATTAGATTGTATGGAGGCTGAAACTCTCTAGGACTGTCCTCTGCCATGAACCTACAAGAATAATTAATTAAATCAATGATTGCATCCACACTTACACCACTATAACCACCATAGATGGAACTTGAGAAAGATAAGCTAAACAGATCATCCTTTTAAAATTCTCCGCATCATTGCCACTTTCCTGAAAAACTCATTATTAGGATTTCATATCCTGCATAGTAGTCACTAGTCTGAAAACATATGTTCTCATAAGTGTGATAGGCTTTTCCATGTACATCCAATGGAGTTTATATAGTAAATAATATTGTAATCACGTAAATAATACTAGTACTACCTTCTTGAGCATGACTACAATGAATCAACGTCATTCTACTATATCCTACAACACTAAGGATCCTAGTAACACTCAATAGTGCCATGCTGTGGAGATCTAAACATCAGCATAGTAGCCTTTGGGGATATTTAAAATTCAAGCTAAAACAATACTTATATAAATTTCACATGCCTTTGAGACTGATAATTTTATTAATTTTATTATTTCCTTAAAGTACTGCCTATACTTGACTTACAACATTTTTGAAACAGCATCTTGAGTTCTAAATTATGTATTCTTTTACACTGAGACATACAAAGAATTTGAAAGGCAATATGTTCCTTATTATCCCCATATTCTAATCTCCTTATAATTGAGTCATACCTAATTCACTTATATGAGAAAAGACAGAATCACTTGAAATCTTCCAAGAAGATTTTTGCAAAGCATTAAGATTCAGGTATCAGAATATTGCTGTTCTGTCCACCTAAACAATGGCATTAATTAAGATGGCTAGGCTCTGATAACAGTCTGATGATAGCACATCCATGAGAAGAAATCACCCATACCGTTCTTACCTCTGTATGACAGTAAGAGTCATTCCACATAAGATATTTAAAAAGGAACAGAAAATCCTTCAAATAGCTCACTCCTTCTCTCAGTGTGATAACCATGAATTGTATCCTAATATCAATGTTGAGCAAAATGTTAGATGAATAATAAAACTGGAATGAATACCATAAAAATTACCTTCTTAGAGCTGGGCAGTGGTGGCACACACCTTTTAATCCCAGCACTTGGGAGGTCAAGGCAGGCAGATCTCTGTGAGTTAGAGACCAACCTTGTCTACAGAGTGAGTTCTAGGACAGCCAGAGTTACAAAAGAGAAACCCTGTCTCAAAACCAAAAACCAAACCAAACCAAAACAAATTACATTCTTCTAACATATAGCTGAACTTCTAAGAATTACATATTTTACAGAATATAATTTAATGTTGACAAACATCTTTGAATGTTTTGTAAATAAAAAAGCAAGAAAAAGAAATAGCACTAATTATATTTAGAATTGCAGAATTAAATCTTGAAATAATGTCTTCTAATTATTATGCTACAGGTGAATATTTAGCACATATGAATGTAATCTGAAAATATTTGTAAACATTTAATTGTATTTTGGCCTCACTTGGTTGGGAAAATGAGTGCAATAAATTATGTATAGTTTTTTTCTTGGTAGTCAAAGTGTTTACAGAAAATTATATCAATATGAAATTATATAAGAAATTTATAAGTTGAATTTGTCAAATGTAGTTGATTTTTCCTATTCAATATAGGTCAAGAAAAATGGGAAAAGAGTTTAAAACTAAAATTAACCGTCTCTTTATTCTATGTAATGCTAGTTAGTGTAAGAGTTCTTAGAATGTTTTTTGGCATTCCAATATAGAAGAATCTAGTATTCAGCGTCACTTTACATGAATATAGAGATAGTATATCTATAAAGAAAGAAAATTTAGCTTTATATATCAGCAGTTGAACAATTGTGTGGTTCTTTTCTAAATGGTCATTTAAATAACTGTAGCAAATTTTTACATGCAAACACAGACAACTTGAAAATACTGAGAGAAAATGACAAGCTACTAAATATTTAGTATAAGCTTTATTTCTTATATAGTTGTATATTTATATCTACCTACATAATTGTTATAGTATTATACATACATATATATATATATATACATATATATGTATATATATATAAAATGAACTAGAAAAAAGACTGATTTCACACATTTCCTGAACTAGAAGAATCCAACAGTCTTGACCAGCCCATGAAATTTTATTTAATTTATGATATTATAAGTTATTTGTCATCTTTTTAGTAGTTTATTCATGTAATCCAAGTTGAACTTGAAACATATACAAATATTCAATAAAGGTAGAAGGAGAGTAACAGGAAAAAATAGAGAAGTCAAAACTTATTTGAAGCAATCTGGAGTTAATTTTATAGTGTTTGCTTTTAATCATAAGCGATCAAAATTTCTTTCTCATAAATATATGATATTTTTTACAAGTTTGTCTGCAAATAAAAATTTGACTAGCAAAAGAAAAGTTGCAAAATAAATAAGAACCTATGGGAAAGAGGGGATGATAATTTAAAATTGAACCAAAAGAAAAGAAACAAGAAGTTATGCTGAAAATTGCATTGCATTATGTAGAATAGTTTTATCAAAAGCAAATTATTTCCAATAATTTGGTATCCCAACATATGTTGGAGGCTTGTCCTGAACGTCTGTTCTTTTGTCATCAGCCCTGAAAATGATAGGATTGCAGGTGCATATCACTATGACTGGCTAAAGGTGGTAAATATGACTTGATTTTCTATACTGCAATGTATGTGAGAAATATCATTGGTCTTAATAAACAAGAAGTTTATAAAAATCTGGACAAAGTAAAAATATATGCAATATGTCGTTTCAATTATACCAAAAAAAGGTTTATCAATACAACTTATTCTTAGGCTAACCTATACTTTAAAAAAGGAGAGAAATTATATTACAAAGATATCTTTCAGTTTGAATATGGATTAAAATTAACATAATATTTGTGTTTGTTTGAATAAGAATGGGCCCCAGAGACTCACATTTATGGTGTGGAAGTTTGTTTTTAGTTATATTTAAAGTAATCGTTTTTGTGTACTGTAGGAAAAAGGGATGCAAGGGCCTTGGCAATTTGGATTGTCTGCAGGTGTTGGATTTCTGTGGAAGATGTTTGATTACTTATGATGTGAACCTGAGGAGATAAGAATGCACCAAAACAACTGAACTCAAATGCTCAGGTTTCCACTGTCTAGTCTACCACTGGCCAGGATGGTGGTTTCCTCTGATGAGGTCTAAAAAAGTTTGCACATATGAATATGCTTCCTGTGTCACGTCCTTGCTGGGCTTCTACAACAACATGAAACTACAAATGGTGCCTGCAAGTGAGGTAGAACATCATCTTAGGTAACTCTATATGGAGACAAGGAAGAAGAGAAAGAGACTCCAGATCTCCCAGAGTCCAGTAAAGTATGCTCAGAGAGGCTACCAGAAGACAGAGATTAACGTATTAATGGAAGGCTCCTGAAGGAAGAGAGAAAAAGGAAATAAGTCTTGATAAGAGAAAAGGAGGTGAAATTAATAAATGAGGAAAAAAGCTCCTTGCTGAGAGTCACAGAATGGAGACTTTTACAGATAAAGAATTCATCTGGGAGCAGGTAAAAGCAAGGTTCTTAACTGTTTTTCCTGTTCATGGAGCCTATGCTTCTTCCCACTGCTGGTGTTATCATACTGTTTCACAAATTGAGTTTTCTGATAGCTCTCTTGTATGTGTGTGAAGCTTAAGATGTTGTGTTTCAACCCCTTCGGAAGGGGTTATATGTGTCTCCATAGCAGTGGGGAAAGACACCAAACTGCCAGAATGTTTCAATCTGAGATTTTTCCCAGGAGAAGAATCCTGGTCCCTGGACCAGGACCTCCTACTGTTGTGGAAGCCTAGCCTAAGCATACTGTAGTCTTAAATCCAAAAGCCACTTAGTTAAACTGAACAGTTGTTTTGGGTTTTGGGTTTTGGGTTTTGGGTTTTGTTTGTTTTTGTTTTGTTTTGTATTTTCCTGCAAAACTGACTAAGAGACAGGCAAGTGGTTCAGATACTGGTGATGGTGATGAGAACTCTACCTATGAGAGGACCCTTTTTCTGTAGACAAAGTAACCAGTTATTTTACTAGCAAACCAGACTCTATCTTAAGATCTAGAAAGTGTTTCCTCAGGGTCAGGACACAGACATTGTCTTCCATAACTCGCCTATGGTGTATCTTGTATTGGTAGCCAAACTTGGTACTATAAGAGTCACCCAGATATTACTGGTTTTGAAGGCATGAAGGGGTCTTTATCCAGAGCAGCTGAGGCTTGGCACTGTGAGAGGCCAGGAGAGGCCATTGTTAAAAGTGAAACCTTGGTAGCAGTTGAAGGCCAAATGAAAGGGTCATGCAAAAAAGTTGAGGCTTGGCACCATGAAGAGAGCCCAGGAGAGGCTATTGGTAAAAGTGTAGCCCAGTTGCAGCAAGGGATCCCACAAACATTCTGAAGATCCCAGTATCATGGGACAACCACCAAGAGCAGTAGCTGTGGAATAAAGCCAGCTGGAGCCTGGAGGATAAACTATGAATGCTGTAGAGGTCAGAGCGAAGAAATAACTCAAGTCCATTGGAGGAGAACAGAAAATCTTGAGTGAATTCCAGATAATTGGACATTGATAATGTTTTTCTGCTGTCCAAGGACATTGTGAAAAGCTTGATAGACGTTTGGCTTCATTTAGTCATGTGCATTAAAAACCCTTATGAGTGTTCCTCTTGTGAATAGTTTTGCTGGTATAGTATTAAATTACGTTGTAGAGATAAAACAATTTTTTGATTAGCTTATGCAGAAAAGGGGGCATGTTGTAGAAGTTTATTTTTAGTTATATTTACAATAATTGTTTTTTTTGCACTGTTGGAAAAAGGAATGCACAGACCTTGGCATTTTGTATTGTTTGCAGGTATTGGATTTCTGTGGGGGATTGCTTATGATCTGCACTTGAGTTCTGCATGAACAAAAACTCCTGAGCGCAGATACTTGGGATTCCACTGTCCAGTCTGGTTCTGGCCAGGAAGGTGGTTCCCTCTGCCGAGGACTGGGGCAGGATTTGCATATATGAGAATGTCTCCATTTATTATTTTCATTAAATTCTGAAATTTTAGTAAAGGTAGTAGAAAAAGCCATTTCAACATTATATTAAATGTACATCCCAGTAAATATAAATGAATCAGCAATCATGCTATGAAAATTTTCTATGTCCAGTAACTGTAAAAAACCTAATATCTGAAAGTCTAATTCAGAAAATATTTTCTCTTAAAAAAAATAAGTGTCCTTCTTTAAAAATGGTTCCTTTATAGATAATTCTAGAATACAATTCTTATATATAGTGAAAAATAGAATCTAAAAGTCTCTCCTCTGTTTATAAGAAAACTGAAAATGAATCATAAAGACCTGGGAAGAATGTCCAACGCCTGAGAGGAAAACCATATTAAATGATCTAAATCTATTCCTGTTCCAAATAGATGTTTGCCACCAACCTTTTAGAATAATTCAGAGCAACCTGCAAAGGAAATGGGATTGCAGCTTGCATCATGACAGCTTTGCTCACACATTCCCCACCCATTTGTTCAAAGTTCATTCTTACAAGGTAGGTGATATTTTCAAATCTCTTATTAGATTAGGGCAATGACATATTTCCTGTACAATTTGCTGAAGGAAACATCCATACACAACCAGAAAGAGGCTTTGACTTAACTGTGATTGTCTAGTTAAGGTGTTATATTTTTAATTGTGTTTATGTTTTAAGTAATCATGTAGTCACTTATTTGTTTTGAGAATTTAATTCATGAGCTAAATATTCTTTGATCAAATATTCCTCTTATTAACACTCCTCTAATTTCTCCTCTGTCCCTCCCACAATTTTCCTATTAAATTCATGTTCTGGTATTTTAAACTCACTTACTCCATGTAGAGCTGCCTGTATGTGTATGGATAGAGGAACATCTACTGGAGAATGAGTTGACTCTCATGGCCCTCATCCTTCAGAAAAAAAAAAAAAAAAAACAAATTAAAAACAGACTATTGTTTTCCTAGTAGCCATATTTTGCCAATAGCTCTCAGCTATGGGTAGAAATTCCCCAATAATGCTGTAATTTGGGCTGGTTTGATCTTTTACAAGTCTTGTGATGCAGTTCATTAAGATGTGAGTTTCCTGTGTTCAGTGATATGTCATGTCTGGCAAATTCTATTTTGCTGAAAATGTTCACTCCTTCTATCTAAAACAATCTTTCTACCTCCTAGTCTGCAATGACTGTGGACTGTGGGGGAAAAGAGTATGATACAAATGCCCTATTTAGAGCAGACTTTCCACATTCCCTTGTTTACTGTATATTGACCAACTGTTCATTTGTATATTGACCACAATATATTGCAGAAAAGAAACATCTCTGATGAGGATCAAAAAATGCATTAATCTACAGTATCAAGATAGAACTTAGAGGGCCAGTGTAATATTATGACCATTTAGCAGAACACTAGGATTGTTTCTCATGTGGTGACTATAACCTAGAAATCCATTGGTATTTAGTCGAGTTAACAGTACCAATTCTGAGTTACATTTTGTAGTAAAAGCTTTAAAAACAAACAAAAGTGGTTGGTTATTCCCATTCCATTGTGCCACTTTGTAGCAGTAGGCAAATCTTGTCAAACATGTCATTATTTTAGCACTCAGAGTTCAAAGCTGGGTGAGAATAATGATTACTTTTCTCCTCTAGTAGCATGAATACCAATACCTTCTAACAAGATGAAATCTAGACAATAGATATGAAACTTTCAGGTCAGCACCAGCTTGATTTTTCTATTCCCTATGACTCACAGATGTAATATTTTCAGCAGCAGGGTCTTTCCATCAAGTACTGGAGAAAATTTTATACTAAACTTCAATCTACATGTTTTTTTTATTTTTTTCATTAAAATATGTGTTTTTATCATACAGTATATTCTGATCATGGTTTTCTCTTTAGTTTCTCCTCCCAGATCCTTCCTGTCTCCCTACCCATTCAACTCCATGCTTTCTTTTTCTCTCTCACCAAAGAAAAAAATGGGCAAAAAAGAGAAGAATAAAAGAGTAAGGGACAAAGAAGAAGAAAAAACAGAAAAGAAAGCAAAAATGCATGAGAAATATATATTCATGCAGAGATACACCCATACACGCACATACACAAAACTCATAAAAGTACAAAATCAGAATGCATAATAGATAAAGACAGTAAGTTGAAAATGCCAAATATGAGACAAAACATCTGTAAAAATACCATTGAGTTTGCTTTGTGCTGGCCATCAACTACTGGACATTGGGCCTTCCTTAAGTGTTGTTCATATACCCAAATGAGACTCCCTTGGAGAGAACCAATTTTTCCATTACAAGCTGCTGTCAACTGGAGATAGCTTTAATGTCAGACGTGGTTGCCTGGATCTACTTCCCTTCTCAGCACTGGGACTCCATATGGCTTAGTACTTGTGTAGACCCTGTGAATACTATAACAGTCTCTGTGAGTTCATATATGCATCAGTCCTGTAGTGTCTAAGAGATGTAGTTTCCATGGCATTTTCCATTCCCACTAGATCTTACATTTTTCCACTTTCTCTTCTGCAAAAGTTCCCTGAGATGCAAGAGCGATCTGAGGAACAATCCCATTTAGGACAAAGTATTCCAAGGTCTCTCATTTTCTTCAAGTTGTCTACTAATGAGTCTCTGTATTTTTCCATATCTACTGAAGAATAATGATTTAACAGAATTTCATTAGGAGTAAATTTATTGCTATGTTTCTTATGGAGAACAGTAGTATGTAGTTTTCCTCTAGGTCCATGGTCTAGATAGTCACAGTTTATGACCACTAGAGCAGTGTTGGGGATGCTTGCATCTGAAGTAGTGGGCCATATATCTAAACAGATATTGGTTGGTTACTTCCACATGCTTAGTGCACTATTGCAATTGAACATCTTGTATGCAGGTCTTCATTGTAGTTCAGAGCGTGTGTTTTGTGGTCAATGTTTACTTTCTCATTTGATAGTGTGTAGTACCTTCCAGTATCATGAACTCTAGTTAGAAGTAAAGCCTCTAGTTAGGTACCAGTTTGATTTCTTCATGTTCAATTAGATATATAGTTGTCTTCAGCTATAGAGTCCTACCACCAGTTTGGCCAATAGTCTAAGTTGTAGAGGAGGTCATGGGGACCATTTGGCCAACAACCTAATTAGATGTAATCCATTCATGGCACTGGAGGCTTCATTTTGTGGCAAGAGAGGTCAAGTTGGGTTCTTTTTCTCCACCAATTATTTGGTGATTATACCTAGATTACTTTCATAGATGAGCATATTTTAAGAAGCTTCTACTATAGAATGATTCCATATGACCACTGAAATAGATCTTATTATTAGTTATCCTTGTCCATATCCCTTCCCTTATACTCAGCTTCTATGTTCCTCTTGATTTAATAATCTGTCATAGTACCTCCTCCAGTTCTCCATTACAATATATTCTTTTTCCTGCAGAGGACATTCCCTCCTCCAAATCCCTTACTCAATATCTAACCTATGTAGTTATAAAAATACTAGTATATCTATTGAAGACTTAAACACTAACATCCACATATAAGAGAATACATACCATATTTGTAATTTGGGGACTGGGATATACCACTCAGCGTGATTTCTTCAAGCTCAGTCCATTTACCTGCTAATTTTGTTTTCTACTTTGTAAATGTAACACACCGTTTCTTTATGCCTTTATCTATTTTTGGACAAATAGGCTGTTTCCAATTTTTAGCTATTATGAATAGAGAGGCAATCAACATGGCTGAGCAATTGTTTCTGTAGCAAGATGTGGATTCTTCTGAGTATATGCTCAAGAATGATATAGCTGAATCCTGAAGTAGATTTCTTTCCAGATCCTTGAGGAACTGTGACATTAATTTTCATACTGGCTGTACAAGTTGGCACCCCCACCAGCAATGGATGAGTGTTCCCCTTATCTCACATTCTCACTAGTTTGAGCTGATTATTGTTTTATTGAACTTGGCTATGCTGACAGATGTAAGATAAAAATCTCAAAGTAGTTTAATTCTTCTGTTTACTTAGAATGCTGATCATTTTTTGAGAATATCTCAATTTGTGTTTCACTTTTTGAGAATTCTTAATTTATCTATGTACTTCATTTTTAATTGGGTTATTTGTTTCTTGATATCCAGAATTTTTTTCAGTTCTTTTTAAGTCTTATATATTAATATTCTTCTGGATATGTAATTGGTAAAGATCTTTTCTCAATCTTTGTCTGATTTGTAACCTTCTGATTTGTCTGAATGATGATATCCTTAGCCATACAGAAACATTTCAGTTTAATGAGGGAATTATTAGTTATTTTTCTTGGTGCCTGTGCTACTGGTGTCCTGATCAGAAAGTCTTTTCCCATGCCAATTAGTTCAAGACTATTCTCTACTTTCTCTTATATTAGATTGAGTACAGTTTGTTTTATGTTGGGATTCTTGTTGCATTTGAAGTTGAGATTTGTCTAAGGGAATAAGTATGTATCTATTTGCATGCAGCCATCCAGTTTAACCAGCACCATTGCTAAAGATGCTGTTTTCTAATGTTGTTTCTGGCTTCTTTATCTCAAATCTGATGTCCATGGGTTTGTGGACTGGTGTCTGAATTTTCAGTTGAAATCTGTTGATCAATTTGTCTGTTTTTATGCCAATTACTATAGATCATTAGTTCAATTTGAGATCCAGAATGGTGATACTTACAGCTGTTCTTTTATTGTTCAGTAGTATTTTAGCTATCCTGGGAGGTTTGTGTTTCCATATAAGCAAAATTGTCTTTGCAATTTCATTGAACAATTATGTTGGAATTTTGACAGAATGCTTTTAGTAGGGTGGGAAATTTAGTATATTATTCTACCAATCAGCGAGCATGAGCGTCCTCTTCAATGTTCTGATACTTCTTCAACTGTTTGTCTTAATGTCTTAATGTTTTATTATACAAGTCTTTCATTTCTGGGTTAGAGTTACCACAATAAAGGCTATTATAAATGATATGATTTTCCCTGATTTCTTTCTTGGTTTGCTTGCATTTGTATACAGGTGCACTACTGATAATTTTTGTGTTACTTCTACATTGCTGAGGTTTTTAATTAGCTGTAGAAGTTTTATGGTGGAATTTTAGGGTCATGTATGTATAAAATCTGATTATCTGCAAATAAAGATACTTTGACTTCTTTCCTTCAAATTTGTATTCCTTTGATCCCATTCAGTTGTCTTATTGCTCTAGCTAAAACTTCAAGTATTATACTAAGTAAATCTAGAGAGACTGGACAACCTTGTCGTTCCTGACTTTAGTGGAAATACTTTGAGGTTCCTTACATTTAGGTTGATGTTATATGTGTGCTTGCAATAAGTCACTTTTATCCTATTAAATAAGTTTCCTGTATCCAAAGGTTTTCCAGGACATTTATCATGAAGGGGTGTTGGATTTGTAAAATACATTTTATGCATGGAATGAAATGATGGTCTATTTTTTTCTTTCAGTTTGTTTATATGGTAGATTACATTTAGTGATTTATATATATTGACCCATACCTGCGTCCATGGAAATAAGCCTACTTGGTCATTGGTGGATGTGTACTTGGTGTATTCTTGGATTCAGTTTGTGAGAATTTCATGGAGAAAATTTTTATCCATGTTTTTAAGTGAAATATATATGTAATTTTCTTTGTAGGTTTTGTTTGGTTTAGATGGTAGGGTAAATCTTTCTGTTTCTATTTTGTATACTAATATGAAGGAAATTGACATTAATTCTTCCTTGAAGGTATGGTAAAATTATATGTGGAATACATGTAGCCCTTGGCTTTATTTGGTTGCAAGAAATTTTACTACTACATCTATTTTAGTAGGAGTATGGATATTTTTAAATTATTTGTCTTGAGTTAACTTTTGTAGATGGTATATATAAAAAATATATCCTTTTGTTTGTAGTTTTTCTGGTTTATTGAAGTACATCTTTATGATTCTCTGGATTTCTTCAGTGTATGTTGATATGTCTAATTTAACTAATTTGTATAGTCACTCTTCACCTTTTTAATTAATATGGCTAAAAGTTTGTTAATCTTACTGGTTGTTCTCAAGAAACCAATTTTTTATTTAAGTAATTTTTTGTATCTTTTTTGTTTATTTGTTCCTATTTTATTGATTTCACCCCAATTTTGATTATGTTTTGTCATCTACTTGTTTTGGGTGCTTTCCTTCTTTTTGTTTTAGAACTTTAAGTTATGCTATTTAATTCTTTATGTTTCTTTGTAGGTCCTTGGGCTATGAATTTGCTTATCAGAACTAGCTTTTTGTGTCTTATATATTTGGGCATGTTGTAGATTGGGGTACAATGTGTTTTCATTTCATTTCAATTCTAAAGTGTTTGGAGGTATGGCAGGAAGTAGAGATCCTGTATGTAGGTGGCAATAAGGCAACCAGTTATATGAAATGACAAGGATGAAAATTCTAGGGGACTCTGGGTCTGAAACAAGAATTGGAGTCTCCAGTGAGTGAAGTTGAAGTGGCAGGAGGGGAGCCTATGTAGAGATCATAGTGGAAGACACAGTGTGATTCATCAACCTGAGATCCTGTCATGTATGGAAGCTGACTAAAAAGAAAGGAGATAGTCTAGAAAGGGGTGCTAGAAGGTCCACAAGAAGAAAGAAACCTGTGTACTTCAGAAGGTTGGGTAGAATTGCCAGGCCATGGAATTAAGGTTCTTGGGGAGGCCCCTGAAGTGTTTTGTTTAAGGGCTAGGCATGAATCTCCAATTATTTTTAATTAATAGAAAGTATTTTGCTTTATTATGATCTATTATTTGCACATGATATTTTATTGCACTTAAATAATTCATTTCCTAGAATGATTTTCTCTTTGGGCTTAAATTAAATGATATGTAGGCTGATAACATAATAATCTCTGATATTTATATTTAAAAACTGGAAGATGTTCCAGGGAGAAAATTAGTTTAGTCTTCACTATAAAACCTCCTCTGTGTCAAGCAATCCTATTATATTTATATTTTTAAATTTAATTAAGTTCTTTTCATTTTGTTTATGTATATTTTGTTCTCTTTAACGTGGCTGCAGCCATCACTTAGTCTAGATTCTGCACTAAGCACAGGTAATGAATGTTTAAACGTGAAAACTTTGCTTCTGTTAAGTAGATAAATAGTAGAGTGTTTTATGAAGTTCATGTGTGTTATGTAAATATATAGTTTTTTTTTATTTCTCAAGATTTTTCTCATTATATCTCCTTATATTCAATCTTTTAAGTTTAGATTTTTGACTTCTGAGAGAGAATAAACACATGTTCCTCTCCTTTACAGTGTTTTTCAATTTTGAAAATTATTCCTTTCACAAAGATTTTCTTTAAAAAATTAAATGTTACAACCTTTAGAATGACATTTATTTCAAGTCTTATTGAAAGGCCATATTTATATATGCATATATAGGTATTTCATTTTGTTACTGTCTATTCAAGAGCAACATGCTTATGCTTTTCCTCTTACATTATATTAAAAGCTTTTTGCTAGGATATTATTTCTAGCACTTATGCTCTTGCACCCTTATTTACTTCCTTTAGCATTTTCATTTAATATAATCAGTATCACCTTTCTTGGGCAGGCATGACATTTTATATATTCTGTAAATTTAGTTTTTGTATAAAATGTTACTTCTGAAGTTTTTAATAGCAATGTTTTGGAAACCTGAGTTTACCTGCAGTCTGACTAATCTCCTACATCCATGAGCAAAATATTTTTCTGCATATTGGACTGGCAGCAAAGCAATTGATGTGACAGTTGATAGATAATTCAATTTACTCTAACTCACTTTCATAAAAACACACTTTTCAAAAATTTTTAACTAATTCATATAGATTCATATCTCTAATTTTTATTTTCTGTGGGTGAGCTTTTTTATACTTTAGTAGATAATTTCAGCATTTTCCTTAATTTTTGCTTGAGATTTGAGGACAAACACTTACCATGGGTATTTTTTTAAGGTTTATTTATTTATATGAGTGCTCTATCTGCATGTACACCTGCATGACAGAAGAGGACTTCTGATCCATTATAGATGGTTGGGAGCCATCAAGTGGTCGCTGGGAATCAAATTCAAGATGTCTGGAAGAGCAGTCAGTGCTCCTAACCATTGAACTATCTCTTCAGCCCCTATAATGGGCACATTTTAAGATTGTGACTACACGGATAATAGTACATTTGGAAATTGTTTTGCACAGTTTCATATGGCTTAGAGGTTTGTCACTAGAGCAAGTAAGGATGTTAAGTGACTATTGTTTCTCATTTCCAATATTCTTAAAAATGTATATTTTTCAGATGTTACAAATCAACTCCCTTTGTTGCTTGATTTCACCTTAAAATTTATTTCTCATCCCTGAAATGTAAATGGAAAGGTGCATACAATATCCACTTTGCAGTGCTAGCTAAGAAAAGAAAAACACAGTTTTCCCATAGCATTCAATTAGGATGTTATATCATGACGTACTAACATCTAAATACATCTTCTAAATGCTTTGAGTCAGCTGGAGAACATCACTTTGTGTCTTCTTATTGAGGTAACCAAAGGTAGAGTCAAAATCAACATTATCTGGGAATGTGTGATTCTTGAGTGAATGAAGGAAGGATTAGAAATGATTAAATATAATGTGTTGATCACATCCTACTGAAAAATTGAAATAGTGAAGTTAGATCTGTAATTAAAGGCTGTCATGACAAGAGGTCAGAGGTAAAAATTATCAATGATCCAATAAAAAAAATCTATCACACATACTCAATGTATGTGTGTGTGTGTGTGTGTGTGTGTGTGTGTGTGTATTGTCCTTTATCCTTTCCTTTATCCTTTTCCTTTATCCAGGTTTGAGTGTGAATGTTGTAGAAATGCAGTGTACATCATGCAGTCATGATACAATGTAAAGGAGTAAAAAACAAAATAGAGTAAAGCCATTTCCACAGTCACAGACCTACCTCCAGTAGCACACTTCACATATGCCAGATGAGTCTCTGACCACACCCTCACCTCATGTCATGTCCACAACTTCAGATATACCTCCAACCCAACAGCTCATATACTAGACATACATGACTTGACTCTAGTCATGGGTGACAAAATATTAAATATAAAATATCAATGACAAGTTTCTTTATAAATTGTGAAAAGAAAATGTGAGATCTCTAGGATATCAAAGAATGACAAGATCTATGAATTATGTAACTAGAATATGGATGTGAATTCCTTGTCAAAGTAATTGAAAATATTTTCAATAAAACCATAGACAAAGATCAGGAAACAATCCCTTTCTCAATGGATTCAATGGTATCTTAGAATAAGATGTCTGAAAGATGTGAAGGACTTTGACAATGAAACTTTATAATTCCAAAGAAAGAAACTGAATGAGACACTAAAAAAGTGGAAAAAACCTCCACATTTTTTCTGTATTGATAGGAATAATATAGTGAAAATGGATATTCTATCACAACCAATCTACTAAGTAAAGATAGTAAGACAATTTTCAATGATATTCTTGCCAACACTAGAAAAAAATCTTAAAATTCATATAGGAACAAACACGGCCTTGAATAACCAAAGCAGTCCTGAGCATAAAAAAACAGAGCTCAAATATGGCTACAATTAATTTTAAGATTTACTTTGGAGCCACAGTAATCAAAACAATGTAGCACTCTCTTAAAATATACACATAGATCAGTGAAAAGTAACAGAGGACACAGAGAGAAGTCCATGCAATTACACCACTAGTTTTTTAACAAGAGGTAAAAATGTGCATTGGAGAAAACATGATCTCTTCAATAAATGGTGTAAGAAAAACTGAATTTGACATTTATAAGGTTGAGTCTGGAATTTTATCATCGTTCATGAAAACCAACAGCAATTGTATCAAAGACCTCAAGGTCAAACCTGAAACTGAAACTGTCTAAGGAAAAAGTAGAGAGCATACTCCAAGATATGGATTCATAGGTAAGGACTTTGTGAATAAGAAGACAATGATTGCCCACTTAAAATAGGCAACAAGCAACAAATGGGATCTCATGAAATTTAAAAAAAATAGCAAAAGAAAATGTGTAAAGAAAGTCTATATAATAAGACAAAATGTTTCTAATTATTCAAAGGTTTAATATCTAGAAATAATTAGTAAATCTTACAAAATTAAATATCCAGTAAACAAAAAATTAAAAAGTGTGTCAAGGAACTGGTTAGAGTTATTAAAAGATGAAATGAAAATGGCTAATAGATTATTTTACATTTTTTATCATCCTTAGCTATCAGAAAAATGATAGTTAAAACTACTTTGAGATTCTATCTTATCCAAGTGAAGAAAATATGTTAGAACAAAGCTGGTGACGATGTGATAAGGGGAAAGGCTTATTCGTAGCTTGGGGTGTAAACTGGAACAGCTACTATGGGAATTAAAAAGGAGGTTTCTTAAGAAGCTAAAAATAGATAGATTTGCCCTATAACCCAGCTTTTGTTCTCCTCAAAAACCTTATTTCTTACTATAGAGACACATGCACATTCATGTTCGTTGCTGCTCTATTCACAAAAATAAGGGGATGGAGTCAGCTTATACATCTATCTATTGATGAATGGATAATGTATTCATGGTATATTTACATAATGGAATTTTATTTAAGTGTAAAGAATAAGAAAATTAAGCATTTTCCAGAAAAGTGGTTGATGCTAGAAACATTTTACTGATTGAAGACTGGAAAGACAAAACAAGAATTATTGCACAGAAAATATAGAAGGGGCAATGTGACAAAATCATATTTTAATCTTAAAAAGATAATTTAAAAATAATATATGGATTTCTTTAATCTTCAATTTCATATGGAGGTCATACTTTCAAATTCTAAGATCAGTAAGTTGACATTGGAGTGGCTAAAGGCCAAAAAACCCAAAAGGGAGTATTAGATGGAAAGCTGGGAAAAATAAAAGCCCTTAAAGAAAGGCTAAACAGAACAAATTATACAAAATATAGTTGAAGATATGAGGGGCAGAAAGCTTTTAGAAGAGATAAGGTAGAGAACAGAGTATAAGAGAGGTTTGGGAAAGAGTAAAGAAAAACTAAGCCTTAAAATTTTTTCTATGGAAATCTAGTATGTTGTAACTCAATTGAGTTTTTTTTTTTTTCTTTTACTCCTTTAAAAGAAAATCTTGAGTGAGATTTTATCTATTATTGGACAATATTCCTACCAGAAGATCAACATTATTAAATGAAAATTTATTGGAAATTTCCCTATAAAGTATATTGGTCAGAGCAGCCACAGAAATCTCCAAAACATTAGAGGTTAGTGTCAACACCATTGGATGACTACCAGATGTAGAATTTTAAGATCATATTACCAAAGTTACCATACTTTAGGTTGTAGAGCATTGAAAAATCAATCTCAATATCAATTGATAGTTTCCTACCTCCTGGCTAGCTATCAGATACCTGAGATGTTATGCAAACAGATGATGGAAGAAATTCATCATGGGACCTACATAGTTGTGTATCTGTGTATCCCATTGATAAAAGCAACAATGTTTCTTCAAGATATGCTGACAGATACATGTGTGGCATGGTTATTTTTGGGCTAGCCAACTGCTTTCAGATTGGATTTGTTGCTTGTTATACAAAAAGGCATTTATATTGGGTCTGTAAACTATGCTTGCTTAGTTCAAATTCCGTAATTATGGAGTTCCTAAGTCCTAAAAAGCACATAATACTGCTGTTTTGCTATATGTATAGGTCTTAAACTGTCTTCATATTTATGTTCATCCATAGATTAGCATTGTTCTTAATCTTTGTTAGAGAAGCTTCTTTTGTCAATAATGAGTAGTTATTGTAAAGACTCATAATTGGTCAAGTGCTGAGATTAAGTGACTATTGGGTTTTCATCTCTATATCAAATACCTATATTATTCCTTCTGAGGCTCAGGTAAACTCTGGAAGAGGAGACTGTAAGAATATTAAGACCCACAGGTTAGGAGGGAGTGCTAAAAAGAAGTGTCTTCTGGATAGCACATGGTGATCACATTCACAAACTCATTGCAGACATGATTATCTATACATGACTCAAAAAGATTAGGCGAGTCATCATTTTATCATGCATGGCAGAGGATGTCGTGAGATTCCCACCCCTGTGTGAATAACTATGAGAAATTGGTGTGTACTGAAAGTGTAATGGTGTTTTCTTCGGTGGTGTTGCCCATCTTCCATCAGAAACTCACACTGACACTCATGTAATCAATCATAAGTTAATTCATTAGATCAAAATAAGACAATGGGGAATAATAAAATAAAAGAAAGAAAAAGACATAAAGGCAGAAAGGTGTTTGTTAGGAATAAAAATGATAAGGTGAGGGGATTGAGACAAAGAGTTCTTGTTGGTGAAAATGTCCAAAAATTTGGTTTATACATGCATGAAATTATCAAAGTCTAAAAATTATGCATAATTCATGAAATAGAGATATTATTAAGCTTTTGCCTTTTCTCAGTGAAGAAAGAAGTTATATAATCATAGAAGTGGCTCAAATCATTTTGAAAAATAGAGAAATAAAATTAAAAGATATGAAAGGGAACATTTATGGTGGTCTTCATGGTAACATAGGCTCTCTTTACCTGAATACCAGTTCATATTAGAATGCAGATCTTCTTTCATCCACATTTGTGCCAAGTCATAGTGAGTCCAATCACTTACTATTCCACTAAAGATAACTTGTGACTTGAGACAAATACTTCATGTAATTTCAGTTTTGCAAACAATTTCTGTTTCAATATTATAAAGAAAAATTCAATCCTACTTTAATAATTTTAAATATATTTAAAAGCCCACTCACTTGACCAGTAGAATTTAAACTTGAGAGTTCCTCCTTACAGATTTCATTACGGGATGTTTGTTAAGACAAGATTAGACTTTTTATGCTTGGTGAATGCATTTTGAATGCATTTAATTACAAGAAAATTACTTTTAGTTTATCCCAAGGCTAAGCATGCTTGGGAAAACAGAAAAATTGATGGAAGAGGAGGAGGAGGAGATAAAATGCAAACTGTCACAGAGTAGCACCTCGGGAAATCAAGGAGAGATGAAATTAGAAACTGCTCAAGTCAGAGCAGACACCATGAGTTTCTTACCTTTGATTTGAGAGGCTGCTTCCTAACTAAATTAGTGAAAATATAATTTTCATAAGGATTTCTAAAATCAGAGAAGAAAAGGAGAATTCAGCAACAAAATCTATGCTTCTTCTCTTGTAGTATAGAATCTCCTTCTAATAAAGGTATCTTTAGTATGTTTATTGACTGAAAGAGTATTTGATTTAGCAGTACACAATTATTGAAATGGTAAATAAAAAGAGGTCCAAAATAAATAGAATTGTATGGAAAAGGAAAAGGTAAGTTATAAATACTGGGAAAGTCACATGGAAAAGCAGATATCAGAAAACATTAGTTCCTGACATCACAATTAGAGATATCTTCATGAAGAGGTACTATGGAAGAATATGGAAGGATAGACAAAATTTCTATAGAATGAAGTGAGTGTGTTTCATTTCTTCATCAACAAGAATAGGCCCATTTCATGATAAGCATAAATAGAATTGATAGATCAATCGAACCAATATTTTAAAATTATCATCTCAATTTCTATATACATCAATTTATTAAGTTAAACTACTCTTATTAAGAGACAGCCTTTGTCTTTGTGGCTGGGTGTTGAATTTTACCATGGTGCTTGCCCTGGAAAGTTTTTAAAATTTCACATACAAAAGCTTTGAGAACTTGTCATTATGGCTCATACCTTTAATCCTAGTACTCAGGAGGCAGAAGCAGTTGGATCTCTATGAGTCTGATCTACAAAATGAGTTCCAGGACCAAAAGGACTGTGTAAAGAGACAACGTCACAAAGCAAACAAATAAACAAACAAGCATATAAATAAATTACCTTGATAATTACTTGTGGCTATTTCTAGTTGTATTCTTGAGCCAAGACATTACCGTGCAGACATTTTTGGCAAACCTACAGGTCTACAGGAACCAAATAAAACCTGACTGAATAAAAGTTATCCCAATCAAGGTAAGTTGGACAACACTAAGAATTTCTTAGATAATTCTGATACCAACCATATAAATGACACATTTTTCTATACACAAGTGATTTAAATTTCATGATGATTTCTCCTAATTATATCTTCAGTCGTTCCAGACCCATGTGTAAACACAGAAACAGAACAACAACAAGAATTTGTTTTTGGAATTTTCTTTTAGTAAGATAAGTAAGTAAGATCTTTTTCACAGCCTACTGGTAGTTCTATATCTAACAAATTGTTGGTAAAAGAAAGAGAATTATTATACAGTAATTTATTTGATTGTAATTTACAAAATAAAGAGGTTTGGGTTTTTGTTCATAATTCTGAAAGCCAATGACCTTTAAAATAGTATTGTCTTGTCTTTTAGTAAGAGATTCATGCTTCCTGACCCATGGCAGAAACAAAGAAGGGAGATCAGGTGCTTCAAAACAACAAACACAAAGAAAAAAAAAAGTGGGAGGAAACAAGGAATTTAAACTCTTAAAAAATACTTGCTCATGTGAGAGCCAATCTATTCCAGAAAGTACTGAGTTCTTGTCAGAGAAGAACATTAATCTCTAAGCTGTTCCATCTCTCAATATCACTTCATTGGGAAATATGTTTCAACGTTATTTAACTAAACACAAACCATAGTAAGTAGTTAACACAAATCAACTTGCCATTATGTATACAAAAAGGTCAATGAGAGTGTGGACAATGATGTGAAATGCAACACTCTGAGTGAATATTTACTACTGTAAATTGATTTTAATTAGGCTTTGAGTTGCTTTATTAGGGCACAATTCATATGAACTAGAATGCCACTTTACTAGTATAATCTTTGTTAAGACTTAACAAGCAAGTCATTCAAGAAAATATTTGTGTTTCTTTGTAATTAATCTCCTTTTCTCTAACATGTGACTAAGCCATCAATCTACTTTCTCTCAGTATTTGTTTAACCTGTTACATAATGTTACATAAATAAAATGGTATACTATGCATCCATACTATGCATATTTATTTTATGTTTATCTATACATATCTGGATGAGTATTTTTGAGTAGATAGATAGATAGATAGATAAATAGATAGAGATATAGATAGATATATAGATATGTCTCTGTGTCTCTGTGTGTGTGTGTGTCTCTCTCTCTCTCTTTCTCTCTCTCGCTCTCTCTGTGTGCAGACCTAAGATCTCCTGCAGCTACATTTTTAATGAAGAAAGATACCTAGAGTTTATATAGTAATAAACTCTCTTTTCCCTGTTTATGTAGTCTAGAATTATCCATAAATTTATAAACCCTTGAAACAAAACCTTCAAGAATATAATAGATAGATATTTCTGCCAATGCATTTTTTAAATTAATTACTTTTAGAGTTTATATATTATGCTCATTCTTTTGTCTTCTTTGTTTGAATTTTCAATTGGCCTGAGGGGTAAGCATAAAACTGCATAATAATTAACTCCCTCAAAATGTAAAAGCACTTTCATAGATCAGAGCAGTATATTAGAGACACCACAGACAAAAGAATAAGTAATAAAACATACTTTCTTCTTTGGTTGTCTTTAATCATTCTTTCACTATTGACTTAATATGAAGCAAAGCAAATATCACTGAGACTTTTAAATTCATACAAATCAGTATGTTTTGAGTGGAACATTCTGTGTTTTTAGCAATTTCCCAGCTGATGACTTTGCCTGAGGTGTGATGATTTATTACAGCTTTACTTTTTTTTTCTTAATTTAAGAGCAACCAAAATTATATAATTACAAAAGTAAATATACATAATTGAGCCACAATCTTTACTTTTCCATGATATGCTGTGAGATCTTTAAATTTATTTAATATTTTTAAGCTTATAAAACATGTCTTAATATTGTTCAGCTTAAAAAAGATAATGAATCAGATGTTCTCAATGCTCACAATTCTTATAACTCAACAATTTATATCTAAGGCCTTGATCTTTTCAACAGCCTTCATACTTCAGTTTCTGTCTACATTAATCTACTGTCAACCTGAAAAACATGAAGTCATCTCATAAAATATAGCTCAACACATGCCATTTCTCTGCTTTAAAACTCTTTAATGTCTTCCAGTTTCACTGTTATCGACATTGCACTGGATCAGTTAGAAACATTTATATCATTCTTATCTCCTATTTTTACAGGTTCTTGTGTTACTAGGGTCTATGCTAACTCAAAGAATACTTAGCACAGAGCCCTCACATCATCTCAACTACTTTCCTCTTCCTTGCTAGCTCTCTCTTGATTACCTTGGGTTTGGGCTCATAGGTCACTTCTTACACACCATCCTAAATAAAGTTAAAATCACTTTTTATCTTTCTATCCACATTCCCACATAACTACCATTATTTCATGCACAATAAAGATCAATTTATACTTTATCATTATCATCATCATCATCATCATCATCATCATCATCTTGAGACAGAGTCTTGCTTTATAGTTATGGCTGGCCTGAATGCCACAGATTGTCAGCCTCTGCCTCCCATGTACTTGAAATAAAGGTGTGTGTCACCACTCTAGCCTTGAATATTATTTAGAGTTTAATATTTGTTATTCCAGTAGAAAATAAGCAGTGCAGAAAGTAGGAGTTTATTTTATTTTTGTCCCCTTTTTTTTATTACAGTTCATAGGATACAGAATAACATATTCTGCTTTTTAAAAAATGTGCTATTGAGATGACTCAGCAGGTAAAATAGTTTGCTGTCAAGCTTGAAGAATTAAGCCTGATCCCCTGGGACACAAAAGATGGGAAGAAAGAATGTATACAGGAATATTTAGGTAAAGAATGATAATGGAAAACAAATTTTAAACCAGGGCAAGTGTGGCATGTAAAGGGATATTTAATCTTTTAATCCAACAGCATGGCTGCTCTAGGGTAGAAAGAATGTTGATAAATACCTTTAATCCCAGATTTCAGAAGTCCTTGGTCACAGACACCTTTAATCCCTAAGAAAAACACCATCTACACAGGAAGTAGAGCTTAGAAGTCAGTGTCAGATTGGAAGTGTTATCTGAGATGAGTCAGAATTAATGGTAGACAAAGTCTAATCAGAGGAAGAATTAGTAGAGTGAGTCAGAGTGAGGACATGCTCCACTCTCACAATATATAATGTGGGCTCTCAGTTCAGAGTGAGGAAGTTACAGAAGAGGTAGTTAAAGAGTCAGTTGAGGAGGCAGTTACAGAAGAGTCAGTTACAACAGGCTGAATGGGGCAGTGGGAGCTCACAGAGACACAGAAGCTGTCTGAAGAGTCTGAGATCAGAGGATGGCTCAGTCAGTAGTAGAAGCTTCAATGTCTAGATTGTAGAAAGGCAGAAGCCTTCCAGTTCTAGGATTAAGAGTAGACTGTACAGAGGCTGAAATGCTCTAGGACTCCAGGCTAGAACTGGTGACTGAATTAGGCAAAGAATAAAAAGCCTTACCCCAAACAAATGGCTTCATCTAGTGAATCTAAACCTACAAGAATGCACTCCTGTTAGCTGTACTAACACAAACAAAATAAATAAAAACTACATATATATGGGCTGGAAAAAGGACTCAGTTTTGAAAAGTGCTGGCTGCTCTACCAGAGGACTCTGAATTCCTAGCACCTTCAAAGCAGCATACTACTGTCTGTAACAACATTCTCAGGGAATCCATTTCCCTCTTCAGGTCTCCATGGGGAAATTCATGGATGTTGTGGAAGTTTATTATTAGTTATGTATAAAATTATTGTTTGGTACACTGTTGGGTGAGGAGCTGTCTAGGTCTTGGTGTTTTGTATTGTCTACAAAATTGGATTTATGTGGGTGATTTTTGACTGCACATCATCTGCATGTGCTATCCTTGGAACACCTGAGGAGTTCTGAACATGAGTTCAGATGCTTGGGGTTCCCCTGTTCAGCATGGTACTAGCCCAGATGGTGGTTCCCTCTGCTGAGGTATAGAAGGGCTTGCTCCTGTAAAAATGTTCCATGTGTCCTTGCTGAGTGATACCATGAGCTTACTAATATGGACATGGCACAGAGACATATAATGCAGAAAAAACACTCATATAGTAGTAAACAAATAAATGGAAGTAGTGAAATATCACACTTCAAAAATTAAAAAGCATTGCATGTACAGGTATATTGATCAACATCTTATATAAATAAATAAATAAATAAATAGATAGATAGATAGATAGATAAAAGACATTCTCCCAAAACAGCATACTCTCTCTCTGTCACTATCTTTTTTTTCTCTCTCTCTCTGATTTGATGACAAATGTCTCATTGATCTTCATAGATTTTTTTATATTAGCATTGTTTCTGTTAACATAATTCTTTTTATCATGATAATTTTTTCCCTTTGCACCAGTGATTAGGCATCCTAAGAATTCTGAAAAATGTGTGGGCCTTTGGGTTGTCTGTAGCTAGAAAGTCATCACTGAATTTGATTCTGACATATTCATTTTTATTGAATTTTAAAGATATCATATAAAGCAATGAGTTTAATTATTACCTAGTCATACATCCTTTGTTCTTTTCATTCTACAATATTTTTTTAGAAAGTGTCACACTGTGTAGACCTGGCTGGCATCTAACTCACAGAACTCTACCTGCCTTTGCCTCTGAAGTTCTGGAATGAAAGTTGTTTGCCACCCTGCCTGGTCATACTTTGTTTTCATGTGTCTTCCTCACCACTGCCCTCTCTTCTCTTCTTGCCTCCTCTCACTAGTGACTCATCCCATAGCACTAATCTTTGTTTCCATAACCTTCTTTCACTTTACTTTGTATGAAACAATTTTAAAGGACTGAGTTATTCAACATTTTACAATTATTTTCTAGGACTATTTTTTCCTTTCATCTTGTGTTAAAACTGTGCAACTTGCATGGAGGTGGTCATTAATCATGGCAGCTTTGTTGGCTGAGAATACACTCGTTTGAGAACATACATCCTTCTCTCTGTGGAATGTCTATCCTTTTCTGAATATACATGTAGATTTCTTTGATAGGAGAAAGGATGGTTATAATTCACTGGAGGGATACAAACCTAAAAGAACTAGCTACTGATGACTTTACCTAACTATAGATTACACTATAGATTATATATATAATCAATATCTTCATGTAGAATAAAATTTCATTATTCCTTGTCCCTGTGATCAAGTTGGGTAAGGCAGAGATTAGCAGAAAAAAATTTAGTAGGAACCTTGTTCAAGGAAGTAACATTATCAGGAAATTATTTTTCCTTAAGTCAGCAAAGAATTTCCAGCAAGGTTTCCTAAATGACTAATGACTTGACTTGATGAGTTCTGATTATTTTCTAAGATGAACCATATCTGTAAACTTTATCTGTACTGCCAATAGTAAGCAAATAAAAATAAGTTCTGAAGATGAAGACTAACACTGATTAATCAATCTGCAGGCAATTACTCTGAGACCTTGTGATTTCTATCCTATTCTTAGATTTAAATACTCAGCCCCCTTGTATATATGTGCCATCACTCTTCCTACTCCAGAAAAAGCCAAAGAGAACTGTAATGGAAAGGTTAATTTAAGGTTAATATTCCTATCAGACTTAGTGGAAGAAACTAGAAAATAATTTAATTTCACAAGAATCTATAATTAGGATAAGAAAATTATATTTATTCTAAAAAATCTATCTTTTTTTTCATTTAGCTTTTCCTTTAATAGAAAAATAATTGTGTAACAGAAATAACTGAAGATGAAAAGAAACTATTCTGAATACAATTAAATGGTATAGAAGTATATCCATTAATTAATTTCTTTATTATCTAAGGAGTAATCAATTAAGACCAAGTTTTATATGATGTTAATCAAAATGGATAATTTGATAAAAAACAGAAATATTATATTTAAGATGTTTGTAATCTAGAAAACAGATCTTCTCTTCTATGTCAACCACAGAGACATGGACTCGACATGGAATGCCTCTGTACATCTATCTACACTGTTTCCAGCTGGAGGCACAATTAGTTACTTCCAGTGCTATCACTAAAGGACTATATAGAAACAATCAGTGGCAATGGTTTCTGTTTATTTCTGCTCATCATTTCAGAAAGCTGCCAGTACCAGGAAAAGCATGGTACAGTTCATGGTAGAGTTCTACACAGGGTGTAGACTCTTTACTGGTAGAAAACAGGACCATAAATTATTGCCAGAACCAAAGACAGATACAACATCCAAAGGTGCACCCTTAGTGACATCAAATTTTAAATGTTCGACAGTCGTTAAAATAGCACAAGAAGTCAGAGACTAATCCTTCAAGGCTAAAACCCATAAAGTAACATTGTCAGTTTTGCTCATTAAATTGATTTTTCCCTTACCCTATAATATGCTAATAACCTGTTGCAATTATCTTCTTTATGTTCCTGTTTAATTTGTCCTTCTAATGTATATATATATATGTACATATTTCTACCTAAATTTCAGAAACCATGGAGCTGGGGAACTGACTCAATCCAATTGGTGAAGTGCTTATCTTGCACCAGATACCTTATTCAGTCACCTAGCACCCAGGCAAAAAAATCTAAGCATTGTGCTTGCCTGCAAGTCTAGCACTGGGCAAGTAGAGACAATAGGAGGGATCTCTAGGGGTTGCTGTCCAGCGTGTTAGGAAGTTCACAAACTTCAGATTCAGTGAGAGAGCCTGTGTGGAAAAAAAAGGTAGAGAGTGATTCAATAAGATAACAGTTTGTGAACTCTGCCATCTGCATACACATTTCTATACGCATGCTCACATGCGTATACATACACCTATATACTCGCACACATACAAATAAACAATTAAAAATTAGAAACTAAGTGTTTATGTATTACCTCAAATGTTCACTCACATACCATGTAGGAAAAATTTCTCAAATGGAAATTAGCTGATCATTGTGACATAGCTTCATTTTTAGTTATTCTTCCTAGCAACACACAAAAACATTACACACATTATTCAATACAACTTGAGGCCTTTAAAATTAGGAAATTTAAAAAATCATAAATTTGGGGGCTGGAGAGATGAAGAGTACTGGCTGCCATAACAGAGGACCCAGCTCTGAAGCTGTGTTCTCCAGCCCAACAGAGCAGCTCACAAAACATGTAGATACAGTTTCGTGGGATCCAATGTCCACTTCTAGATTCTTTGGGCACCAGACATGCCTAGGATGCATATCTACACATGAAGGGAGAGCTCTCAAACACATAATTTTTAAGCTTTTATAAAAATTATAATCTCTGGTCACTTAAGACAATATAGAATCACATCTTAAGGAGACCTAAATATTAAAAGGTATTATAATGTTGCATGTTCTCAGCTGTCTGGATACAGGTGAGACCGGGATGGCCCAGGCAAGAATCACCTGTAATAATGCTGACACAGACACTTGCTGAAGCAATATTAAGAAGAACTCTACAGAAGGTCTAATTGATATTTATTATAGTTCTGGAGACTATTGCACTGACTGCTACTGGTGTAGTCTATTAATATAAAATATTTTTCAGTTTTTATTGGCCATGATTTTTGTTTTAGCATGCTCAACTAAAAGATAAAATCCAGTTAATTGTGCTTTCCACATCTTTTTCTATATAAAATCCCTTAGTTCCCAAAGACCACTTGAGAAGAAGCAAAATATTTCACATGAGATGGTTTTATATTCTTATTTTTATTCAAGACAACTAGATTTGGGACCAATTTTTTCTGGGCAGTACGCAATTGGTTTGAGATAAGTGCAAATGATGCTTTTTGGATTACTTTGACTGATGCAGCAGATGACGCAGGCATTCAACTAATTTCCTTATATAACTTTCTCTCTGTATTTACTTTCTACAAAAGATAAATGTTCCTAATGACATGCTTAAGGATAAACGAATTTATATTTATAACAGTTGCCAAGAGATGGTCATATGACCACGTTTGATACTTTATCATTTATTTTCAATGAAAATAAGAGGTATCATCTCAGAATATTTGCTGCTGAACACTGGTAATTCCTTCAGTTTCTGAGGACAATTGAAGCATTAGTAAAGAAAACTATTGAATACCTAATAGGTTAAGTGTTGGCTTGGCTAATCAATTTTCAGTTAAATAAGAATTGTTCCGTATGATGACATGAGATAAAATAAGTATTTATAGCTCACACTTCAACACAGACATTTTTTTTAATAGAACTTAAAGGTTATTTTGTGTAAGTTATAGACTTTTGCTTGATCTTGATTGGTTATCCTGTCTCTTTGCTGTTTTACATATTGGCCAGTGTGTCAAATTTGATTAAATGCTTTCTTTAAGAATTTATGATGTTGTATAAGACTCCATTTCAAAATAAAATATTCTTAATCATCTATTAATATTACCCTTTCTTTCCATGTAATGCTGAACTGGCTGTCTGTGCAATAATCTTCATGTATTAATTGATTTCAGGATCACTCTGATATATGCAGCCCTGCTGGTGTTGAGACCAGCACTAGTCTACACCAAAGTCCTTCGAACTCCACAAAATATGATAAACAGTGGGTAAATTATGGCAAATGATATCATGCAAGAATGCTTATTTTAATAAAGAGATAAAAGAATTAGAAAAAGTAAAATAACAGTGTGCACACTGGGGGAAATAATGCAAGGCTCTCTCTAGACAAAGACTTTACTGTGGCTTAAATAGCAAACTGCAGTATTGTTTATCTAACAGAACACAGATGTCAAGCATACATCAAAAGGGAACCAATGCAAAAGTGTTCATCCCCTCCCAGCTGCAGTATTCAAGTTTCCTCAATTACCATCAGAGAGTACATGATACAATGATCAATTAGTGGATGGTTGTGATATCACTGCTGACTGAATTATATTCCCATTTGCTATATTCCCATAGATAGTTCAGGGTACCATGTAGGCGCCAGAGGAGGATTGTTATGGTTTTTTCATTCCTTAATATGTATTTATTCTTCTGGGTCAAAGCTCTAAGTTTTTGGCCTTATCTGGTGGCCTGGGTTAGGTTGAAGGGTATTTTTCTCCTTGAGTCCTGGGATTGTTTGCTTTTAAGTTGATGCAGCCTTGCTATATTCTTCATTAGTGAAGGGCTAACTATCTGCTTGTTTTTCCAGGTGCACTAGCTTTCTAACTAAGCTCTTTTAGCTTCTATCTATTAAGGCTTATCTCTTCATGGGAAGATCAGTATTTACTATAGAAATAGTTTTTGTGATGCACTTGCAATAAATCTGGGTAACTCTCACACATGCCAGAAATTTTAAGTCCAGGAGGTGTTTGTGATTTACTTTTGAATAGAATGGTTGTGTCCCATTCCAGCCAGTAATGGCCACCTCAGGAACTAATTTGGATATTACTATTAGGCTGCACAGATTTTATTATTGATGAGAGACTTTTGTCAGTAAAGATGATAAATATACAGTAAAGATGAGAAAAGGGGCAAAGCAGTTATAGGCTCCAATTCCTAGCAACAGAAGACCAGGAGCCTTGTGAAGCCAGTAAAATTCACTACCTGGATCTCATTGGGCCTGAACACAGCCCAACTCAACAAGTATCTTGTCTTGGTAAATGATATTCCAGACATTAGAAGAAATTAAGAATACAAATCCTGGTGTAGAATCACAGACACCATAATTTTAATCAAAATGACATCCTTTTCAACAAATTACTCTCTATGTCTGAACATTCTACACTAATGAAACATCCATAGGAAGAAAAACATTGGATTAATTGAAGGAAAAAACTATTTTTAAATAATTTTTTTCTTTAAATTATTAAGAAGGCCCTAGAAAGTACCCAATTGATAGTATTAAAAAATATACTTTGAGAATGAAAGCAATTAGCTACCATAATAATAATTTTTGAGTATCAAATATTATCTTAACATCCTAAACAAAATGGAAGTGTAGGAAAGAAGAAATAATTTAAAGCAAATATCTTCATGAAGGAAGATATAGAAAAGGTGTAATCATTTTATGCAGTCGTACTGTGGCAAATAAAGAAAAATTAATTCCTCCTTGTAGGAGGAATTTAGAGATAAGACATATACAGTTGATTCTGATTGGGATATCAGGCATACCCTCTTTCAAATTCAACTCTGTTTCTTAAAATATTTGTTTTCATTTGTGACCATAAATGACAAAGAACTAAGGAAGTATAAGTTTTAGCTTATTAGCAAATATCTGGTAAGTGAACAGTGTTTGTTCTTCTGCGTTAGAAATATCTAATTCTGTCAAGGCTGACAAAGCTCCAAGCTTTAATTTCTTCCATCTGTCTTATTTCATTTCTTATAGTGTTTCTGTACCTGCCTTACCAGTTTTAAGTGGAAAAGTAGCTTTCTTCCTGGTATCTGAACAGAGAAAAATGGCTAAGGCCTCATAAATTTGCAAATGTAGTTTTATTTACAAGGAATGATTTATCCTCCAAAAAGGTTGCATTGGCTCTTAAACACCTAAAATGAATTTTAAATGCCTCCCTACTGGTCTAGTTTTCAAATCATTTTTTGATAATCTCCCTTTCTCTATGTTTCTTTTTATCTGTCTCTTGTCTCTATGACTCTCTGTCTCTCTTTATCTTTCTCTCTCTATGTTTGTGTTTGTGTATGTGTGTGCATGTGTGTGTGTGTGTGTGTGTGTGTGTGTGTGTGTATTTTTGCATGTTTCTGTGAGTAATGAATGCAGGATGTACTTAAACATATGAATGTGGGAAGACTTGGTTTAGCCTGAATGAGTAAGGAAATTAAGCTTTCTCAAAATTGAATAATAATGACAATGTAGTATGCTAGAACATATAGACAAAATAAAGAAAATAAGACAAAAAAATACTAGGTGAAAAGAAAGACAGGGGCAGAAAGCAATGAAATGGAAATAAAAAGAAGACTACATAGAATAAATAACACAGTTGGTTCCTCAAAGATATGCATACAATTGACAAATCTGGAGATAAATGAAACTAAAAGAAAAATAAAGACCCAAATGGATAAAATTAACTGTGAAAAGTAAGACCAAAGAACAAACATTGAAATTTAGAGGATCTCTGTAGGTTATGAGAGACCCTCCATGTAAATCCACAGAAAAAATCTATTTAAAAAAATAAATTTCTAGAGACATGACTGACAAAACTGAAACCAAGAGAACATAAAGAAGTGGAACATATCTATAACCATAAATTACATGAAAACAGTAATAAAAATGCCCTTTAACAACAAGATACAAGGTCTTGAAGAATAACCTGGTAAATCTATCAAACCATTAAAGAAACAGAATTGCAAATGTTCCTCAATCAATGCTATAAAATGTAATGGAGAGGAAATGCTACCAAGCTCACTTTACAGAGGTTTTATTCCTTCAATACCAATACTAGATGAAGATACAACAAAACAATAAAACAGTTATAGGCCAATTTCCCTGATCAAGATTGATGCAAAATTCCTCAATAAAATAATAAAAAACAAATTCAACACTTGAAAAAAGATCATTCACAATGATGAAAGTGGCTTCTTTTGGATGTAAGGATGGTTCCAGATATAAAAACCAATACATGTAATATATCACATAAATAGACACAAGAAGAGAAATTGCATCAGCAAAATAAAAAGGGGGCATTTGATAAATCTGATATTTCTCCAGGATTTTGCACACACAAACACACAAAATTTTTAAAAAAACTAAATAAAAGCTATAATCAAAAAGGGTGAGACAGACTCAGAGAATGAAGGGGAATCTAAGCATTTTAATACAAATCAGAAATGAAACAAAATTATTCACTTTATCTCCTCTTAGTCAACATTGTACTTCAGGTCTTAGAATATTAAGGCAAGAGACAGAAATAAATGATTGAAAATAGTTAAGGAAGACATAAAGTTTAGTTATTTGTAGATGATGTAATCCTATATGGATAAGAAATTAAACACTCTACAAGATGACTTAGTTCCAAGAAACACTTTTAACAAATAGCAAGATTGAAAATTAAGACACAAACCAGTAGTCTTCCTGTATACAAAAAGTCAACATTCTGATAAAGTTAAAAAAAGACATTTCAATTAACAATAACTAAATAAAAAAATAAAATCCATTGCAACAAATTTAACCAAATGATTTATTTTTTAATCTTTTTTTTTCAGGGGGGGTTCAAGACAGGGTTTTTCTGTTGGAACTCTGGTTGTCTTGGAACTCATTCTGTAGACCAGGCTGGCCTCAAACTCACAGAGATCTGCCTGCCTCTGCCTCCCAAGTGCTTGGATTAAAGGCATAGGCCACCACTGCCCAGTCTCTGCAATGATTTAAATTTTATATGTCTTATTATTTTTAAATACAGTAACAAAACACACATATAAAACCAATAGAAATTGATACACATTCAGGAAGTTGAAAATGTAATTTTTATTTTTCTTATTAAAAGTCATATTTCTGTTTACAAACTAAATCAAACAAAACAAAATACCTTTTTAAATAAAAATTCTAGTGTTGCATGCAGGAGGCCTCCCTAAGAGTTGCTGGACAAGACAAACCCAGAGGTCATCAAAACAAAACAAGATATCTTCATTACTTCTAGTTGACTTCCATAATAAGACATATTATTACATATATAAGACCATATTGCTAAAGGCATCTTGCTCTCAAGTTGTGGGTCATATTAATTCAACTACTCCTTAACATTTCCTGCTTATGTGTAAATAAGTTTTGAGGATTTCTGGAAGCTTTTATTCCAGATAAATAAATAATGTAACACTTTCCGATCTTCCCATCAAATATATTATTTAACCACAGTTTGATAAAAACAAAAATGCCACATATACTTCGCAAACTATCATTATTTTATAGGGCTTACACAACATGACAATAGTAAAACATTATAGAAATTATATTAAATCTACTTTGCTTACCTGTTTTTCTTTAAGTTGTTGAAAATGTTTCCTATGGTATACTACAAGCAAAGTTAATGTGCGTCACATATAAATTGATGTTAAAACATCCAGAAAAACTATATCTGTATTCATGAATATAAATGTGTACATATAATATATAATTTTAAAAATTTCTTTAAATTTCAATTATGTGTATATATATACATCTATGTACGGGTTTGCTTGCATGAGTGTAGTGCCCAGGGAGGCCAGAACAGTGCATTATTTTCGTGGACCTAGAGTTACAGATGTTATGGTGAGCCAGCAAACATGGATGTTGAAATCTAATCTTAGGTCTTCTGATAGAGTGTTACACACTCTGAACCAATTACCCACATTTTAGCACTGCAAGAAAAGTGCATTTACAACTTAGAAGTTTATCAATGTTCTACCTTTTGATTTTGGATTTTGTAATCATGTAAAATATTTAAATAGCTAATGTTAAAATAGATTCAAACATCTCCCATTCTGTTATTTTTGACACTAACATCTCCCTATCTACATGGCATTTAAATTTCTTAGGTGAGCTATCTATAATTTATTTTTAATATTCCAATTTAACTGTGAACTACTTTCAGGCTCTTTCACGGTATTCTATTCAGCACCAATTTCTCAGCATGTATAAATTAATCTATGTCATGCCTCACCTTTAATATTTCTCATATTTTCCTTATGAATTGTGTATATCTCTAATAATTATTCATTGTATTTTCTCAAAAGGTTTAAGTATTATTTCTCTGTGATTCCTAACATGGTCATGCAGTCTATAAGAATCAAAACTTGATGTTGATATATTAATATTGTATGGAAAAGCCATTATTTTCTACATGAATGCCAGTGATAAAATATTTATTAGTTGTTGACACAAGTAAGGTACTCAGTAGATGTTAGCTAGACAAATGAATGAGTGATTTATATTTTAGGAACTCAACAGGAATGCATTCAGAATTATGATATATAAATTAATGAGCTGGTAGAGCTATATAATAGCTAGATGCAGATGAACCTTTATTGTAATTGAAGTCAAATACTAAAGTTGATCTGATTAGGTGGCCTCTTGCTCCTGTCCTTGGACTCACGAAATTTCCTACCATAGGAAATAAGCAGTGCTCCCTTGCTTATTTTCATCAGCAAAATCACTAGAAATTTGAATTTAGCACAGAGCTCCAACTCTTTACTTTAGAACTAAAGGCCATTTAGTTTTGAGTCCAAACATCTCTCTAATATCACTTGTCTTTTTCTTTATACATAAATTTCTTTCCTCACTACTGGACATGTCCCAAATTAATCCAAGTTCTTTTTATTCTTATATTTTCATTATGCATACATCTGCTTGGAAGTCATCACAGTTCTATTGTATATACTTGCAATTTTATAGACCCAATTCTTTCTCTTGCCCAGAGTTTGAACAAATCTCAAATTTCACTTACACTAGATTTAATCAGAAATTTAGTCAGAATTATGCCTGTAAATACTTTGGAAATCTTTAAAAAGTGAGCATTTCTGATTACTATTTTATATAATGAAATTTATATAATTAAATACTCAAATAGTAGATATGAGATATGTGCAGGGTAACTATCTTGTTTTAAACACAATTTGAATATTGAAACAAACTCATAGCTCTTGCACACAGATGCCTTTTCCAGGTTATTCAACTGAATCTAATATAGATTTGTTATGAAGGAATTTTGTAGTTTCAATTAAGCTAGTAATTAACTGATATCAGCAATGCACAGGTTATGAAGGTGGATCTAAACTAATTACATGAAATGTTCATAAAGGCAAGGGTCATTCACCATAGGGTGGAAAAAGAAAAACAAGCCCAATAACTAAAGGTAATATGTATTTAATGGAAGAACAATGCACTTGTCATCATCTGTGTAAAAACCAATTTTGTCCAAAATTTGTTATTACATCTGTAATGTTTTAATGTGAGAGTAGAATAAGATTGAATATACTAAACAAATGAGATCAGCATAGATCTTGATGGCTAAATGAAGTAGTAACATAAAATTAGATTTTATTCTTTTATAAATTCTACATGATGTATGGGAACTACTCTAGAATTGTTTGGGGGATCCTCAACCATGCGTGTTCCCAGCGCAGCTGGCTTCTCCGTCTGTAAGACCAGAGTGCTGGCCACCTCACACTGCCTTCAGGTGAAGTAGACATGGGAAACGGTGTGGTGGGCCAATGTTCTTATGGCATCTCCCCTGTCTTTGCGGGTGCACGGCAAGCCAGCTGGAGAATACACATGAACAATGTGTCAGAAGGTGGACTCATTCTAATGCAGTGTGAGTGCCCACTTATAGGGGTACAGGCAGGGGAGGAGTCATTGACCCTGAGAATGTCCATTGGTTAAGACAGGATGCTAGGAGTGGCCTCCTCTAGGTATGGAGTCCTAGCTTCCCTGTTTCCAGCCTAAATGGCAGACAAAGCATCTTTGTTTCAATGAAGCAGACATTATGTAATATCTAATAATTTAATAGTGTAGCTGAGTTTAGGCCAGGACTATGGTGTGGAGCAACGAATGCCTGCCATGATCATCTCCTTTGATGATGCAGGATTCAAAGCCAGCTTTGAGACACTTTTAGCCCTTGGATAGTCGCACATAGAATGTTCCAACTCAAGGTATGTAGACCTCTGGGGCTAAAGAGCAAGTGGAAGCGGCAAAAGGGCGCCTCGTCCTCCCCAGGTGGGCTAGCAGGACGCTTTGTGAGCTCCTTCTCTTCTAAGCCCTGGAGGATACTTACATAACACAAGGAAACAAATCTAGCAAGCTCTGTGGCCTGCTCTGTGGCTTTCCTCTGTCTTTGCAAAGACCAGGAGGCCTCCACCCTGCCCTATGCTAATTAAGCTTCCCCCACCCAGAATTCTGGGATCCCGCCTTCTCTGGGGAAGTTACTTAAACAGAGAAAAGGCTGCTAATAAACTTGAGTATCATGTTCATCAAACCCAGCTTCCAAGGAATTCTGTAAGTCCCGCTATTCTCAGGTCCGTGAGTGGACGGTTTTGGGAGAAGTCACTGGACCCAAGGCTTCGGGCCCAGGCCTCTTGCCACTTAAGTCTGAACCCCCTTCTCCTGGCCAGGGAACAGGGCTGGACTTCCAGGGGGGACATCAGCTGCAGTCCCTCCGGCAGGACCGTGTGGGAACTGGAAAGAGAGACCAACAAAGGTACAAACTCAGATTACTCTATCTTTTGAATCAGTCACATTTTGGGTAATAGGTTGTGAACTCTGATACTTGATATTCTGCTGAAAATTAGAAGAATAGTGGCTTGGAATTAAAAGTTGCAACACATTTTAAAGAATACTGTTTTGAAATACTATCTTGGCAAGCAAACAATCAGGCAGGAAAAAAGTTTATTTTCTCAACTTTGAAAGTTGCATATGATTGCAGTTACATAATTCAAAATAGAAAATCCAGCCTGCCTTTCCACAAGATTCCAAAATATCATCTGAATTTTTCTTCCATATTTTATAGAACATTTAAACAACAATAATGAACTATATATTTTGACTTGGATAAATGTTGACCCTTAGAGACGCGTGTGTGCATATAGCACACATAAATGCCTCTCCCCAATCACACACACATTATGTTAAAAAGAATAGGAGGCTGATAATGTTTGTTTATTGGAATTAATATGATTTTTCCTTATTCTCTATTGCTAATGGAATAATTAATAGTCTAAAAGTTAGCTCATTGAAAATCATTCCACATGAAAAGTAACATATGATTTCTTTAAAATTGCTTTGCTAAATTATATATCTCTGATTTAGGGTGTGTAATGATTGCTTGTACAATAATGGTTTACTAACTAATGTTCCTATTTAATTCAATAACCTTCCAGTACTCCTGGAAAATTTGAGTGAGTTAACTATTAAAAGAAGGTAGCAATTAAGAATAATTCCATGTGGTTAACTATTTGACCTACTCAATGACTGAAATAAAAGGCAGAAAGCAGAAGTATCAAATGATTAGCAGAAGGTACATTTTTAGTATTAAATGTAGGAGAAGTATGTAGAAAGTATTCACTTACTAAAATTGGTAAATTTAAGTGTACATCAATTAATAGCTTACTAGAAATTGATGTAAATATTTTTATCTACTCGCCATTAATTTTAAAATAGAACAACTGTCAAAGTCTTCCAGATGAACCTAGGATAGGTCAGCTTAGAAGTGAAGACTGTTATACAAATAATGAGTTACTTAAAACTAAGCTGAAAAATCATACTTTATTGGTATGCAATTCATTTTATTATTAGGATAAATTATAAAGTAATATGAGCGTCATAAAAATTAATACAAATACTTTGCATAGTTAGGTTTTTTAATTTATTACACATTGTCATATATGCTTTAAAGGTTTTATATGTTATGCTACACATTAAATTCCTGTAATCATAACTCTTCATTTCTGAAAAGCTATCTGTCTTCATTTCTTTTCCTGTTGCTATAATAAATACCCTGATAAAAGGAACTTAAAAGAGATAGCATTTATTTTGGCTCACAGTTCAACATACAGTCCATCATGGCAGGGAAGTCATGGTGGTAGAAGCTTGAAACACCATGTCACATGACATCTAATATCAGGAAACAGGAAGTAGTGAAAGAATGCCTGTGCTTACCTAATTTTTTTTTCCTTTTTATATAGCACAATGTCCAAGCCCATGATAACCACTTTTGTGTTGGTTTCTCTACCTCAGTTAACCATTTCTAGATGAGCATGTTCAATTGCTAAATAGTCTCTCCTAAGTTTCCCTAGAAGCTTGTCTCCTAGATGATTCCAGATTCCTACACATTGACAAACATGAGTTGCACAAAGATAACACCAATGAACATACCAAATTGCATGGGACAAAGCACACGAGGCCTCAATGCTACACAAAACAGTATAGGCAACTGAAGAAAGCTGGGAGTAATAAGAAAGATGATCCTCCTCAGTAAAGAGTATACCAACTCATTTTCCAGTGCACATAGTCAGTCCTGAAAACATACATACAAGTCTACTGTATGTATGCAATATTATAAATAATAAATTATAAGTAATAAAGACTCAACAAGTTATATTTAGGAATGGATATGCATACATAAATACATATGTGCATGCAATAACAAGAGTTGAAAAGGCCATAAATTTGAAGGAGAGGGGTACATGGGAGGATTAGAACAGTGATTCTCAACCTTCCTAATGCTACAATCTTTTAATACAGTTCCTCATATTGTGGTGACCCACAACCATAAAATATTTTTATTACTACTTTTAACTGTAATTTTGATAGTATTATGAATTCTAAAGTAAATATTTGATATGCAGTTGGTCTTAGGCAAACTCTGTGAAACAGTCATTTGACTCCCAAAGGTTTTGTGACCCACAGGATGAGAATCACTGGTTTAGAGGTATGAAAGGGAAGAAACAAATGCAATTAAATAACAATCTCAGAGATAAACAAACAAAAATTAAAATATTTTATGTTTGCTCACTAAAATATTTTATCTATAGCTCCTCCATTTATAAAATATGCTTCTTTAAAAAGATTTACATTAACTTCAAAGTTTGAAGTAGAACAATTCTGAGAAGTTATAATATTTAGAACTATTGACCTAGAAAACAAAGGTCAGATCAGGACTGAAAAGGGAAGAACACATATGTATTTATAGTAAACTATCAATTTTAGAAATTAAGAAAAAGAGATAGAATTCAATTTCTCCAAAATTACACATATACCACTAGCAAACTCAAGTGCATATCATATTAAAATCCAGTTTTGATCACTAAGTCATGCTCTAGAAGATGTTAGTATCATTTCAATGAAGGAATACACTAATTTTTCTTCTACTCATTTCTAAACAACATTGAAAATATCTTTAAAATAGCTCTACAAATATTGAAAGTTCCTAAATTGTCTTTGTGAGCCATATTATATATATATATATATTTGCATTTTATAGGCTGATCTCTATGCTAGAGCTGAAAGGAGTCTTTGCAAATACATGCCAGGCCAGGTTACAGTTTCTGTATTTAATTCCCAGAACACATTCCAATTTTCTATCGAGTATTTACCAAACTACTTATACTGACTTCCTGGACCACAGTAGACTTGAACCTTCATATCTTCTATGTATTTTTCTCCCCTACTCTCCCTTAGTTCCATCACTCCAGCCATCTGTACTTTTAAGCCAATGATCCATAAGGCTGAAAGGCATATTCCTAAACCCTGTATCATTAATCAAGAAGTAAGAAGTCTTTATTTTTTCCAAGGAAGTCTACTTTATTTTATTTGAAATTAAACAACTTATCTTCTTTAACCTACAGTTGTTGCTTTCTCTAAATATTATCCAATCTTTAGAAACTATATATCTACTATAAAATTATATACGTTATATAATATTAGTTTATGTAGACTTTTGGATTTGTTGTTGTTTTTGCTGTAGTTTCTCCTTCCTGACTAACACATGAATTCTATTAATGACAGCTGATACATTTTAAACAAATACAGAATGAGTAGGTTAAAATTATTTTTAGTATTTTGTTTGAAGACAAATATGTCACTGTTTTTTGGCAAAAATATTGGCTCCTTAGAACTCAGCTTCTTTCTAAGATAAAGAGATTTGACTATCTAAATGTACTTTAGGTGTGAAATATGAATGATGAGAGACTGTTTTATTATTTTTTTTTAATCTTACTAAGCCTATAATAGTAGACTTTCTCCTAGAATGAAAAGTAGTGGTTTTGTAGCTCTAGAATGTAACTACTTATTTTGCACAGTAGGCAATAAAGTGTGGAACATATTTTCATGGTGCCTGGGATAACTAAAAGTTACAATGTATTTAAAAGAGTTTTATACATGTTATTGAATCATAGAACATTTTTAGTGATCATTACTTGATGTGACATTCCATCTTCAATTTTTATACCACATATCATTTCAAAGACATCACTTGAATATATATATATACTTTATGAAACTTTCAAACAATGCAACAAGTGCAATATTTCCTTAGTATGACAGAAAAAAATGCTTTACAGGCCCAGTGGACTTTTAATGCCATGGTTCAGGAAGGAGAGGCAGGAGGATCTCTGTGAGTTCCAATCCAGGCAGCATTACAGAATTAGACCTCGTCTCAAAAAGAAAAGAAAGATACCCAATTGTACATGAAACGTGTATTTTTAAAACTCTTTGAAAGATATGTATTTGTATCATATACTTCCTTCTTCCAACTTCTCCCAGATCCTTTTTGCCTCTCTAACAATCAAAATTTATGTGATTTTTAATCTCTCAAAATGAAAAGAAACCGGAAAAGCAACAAAAATTAATCAAAATGGACCAACTAACAGGAGGGAGGGTAAATCAGTAGGGCAAATGCCAAATAAATAAATAAATAAATAAATAAATAAATAAAAATAAAGAGCAGAAATAAAACATGAAATCTACTTTGTATTGGTCAGGTATTCCTGGGAACCTGCCCTGGAATGAGGTTGATATATGTAATGATAGTTTATTGGAGTAAACTGATTTTTCCCTTCTTAGTAGGTATCAGTTGCAAACGGCTTACTTGTTAGGGATGGGACTTTGTTTCCACTGCCCTTCTCAGTGCCGGGATTTTGTCTGATTTGAATCTATTTGGGTATTATGCATGCTTTCATTGTCTGTGTGAGTTCATTTGTGTATTATTCTCTTGTTTATTGAATGTACTGTTTTCTTGAATTCATCCTCTAGAACTTACAATCTTTCTACTCCCTCTTCTCAATAGTTCTGTGAACACTTAGGGGAGGAGTTTGGTAAAGACATCCCATTTAGGGGTGAGTGTTCCAAAATCTCTCAGTCTGTACGTTGTCCAGTTTTGGATATCTTGTGCTTTATTATTAAATAATATACATTTAGTTTCTCAAACTTACAAAAAAAAAAACTTGACTGCTTGATCAAATGTTTTATAATTACATAGCCAATAAACAAAAATTAACAAGTTACTGATATAAATGATATGTATTCAATATAAATGCCATTATTATAAAAAATAAACAATTATAAACATTTTAGCTCACATACTATAGATAAGTTCTGAATTCTTTGCTATGATGTAACTTGCAACAAATCAGAATACACACTTGTATGTAGAAAGAGTATAGTGAGAGATGATATGGATGGATTGGGCTTGGAATATCAATGACGTAAGTATCAGTGATTTCTATCAGTGATCAACACTCCATAAAATCCCATATATGTTTTGTATATAGAAAATAAGTAACCAGTAGATAATAAAGGTCATAAAGGTAATTATAATAACTGTTACCTTGTGGGCTGTGAGCTTTCTTAAACAGATGTTCAATTTTCTCTACACAGAAACAGAAAATAACAAATTACTATAGATTACCAATCGATACTATTTTACTTAGAAATACAAATGGCTTATCTGGGGGCTAGAGTGTGCAGAACTTTGTGCTAAAGGGCAGATGAGATAAAAGATTCATTATATCTAAATTTATAGATGGGATTGGAATAGACAATTCTCCTTTTTCATTTATAAATTATTGAAAGTCTTTTACTATTCATGATTTGTCAATTCAGTAGGGATAGTTAGTTTTCTACTAGAAATTTTTATGATTTCTTTAAATGTCACTTGAAAATACTATATTTGTTCCTAAAATATTTTCTATTCATTTCAATATGCAATTATATATACCAATTATCTAAATATCCGATGAGAAATTGGGGTTTTATTAAAAATGTTAAACATTCAGCCATTTGATTTATTTAAAATTTAGATCACCATCAATATAACTTAAGACTAGTCTTTTCTTCATAAGCCTATTGTGAAATAATAAATTCTTTCAATTGTATGATTAATTAAACTTTTGCCTAAACTTTCTAATGACAGAGGTTCGATTCCTTTTCACAGAAATTAAAGCTTTTTTTTTTTAAAGTTCTGTTCATCACTAAAGAAGAACTCTACAATCTCCATAGTTAATGAACTCTGAAATTTGCTGATTATCCCTGAGTCCAAGAATAATGAATATATTCGGCTAACCAGTGTAAGTGTGACTTGGTCATGTTGAGAAGACCACTAGCACTAATAAGCCAAAGAAAATCACATCTTCAGAGTGATGAGAGACTGATGGATATATTTCTCTTAAGTATATGCAGGAGAAATCTAAATGTGTACTATTATGTTATTTTGATTATTTATTCTTGTTTTTGTTTTTGAGACAGGGTTTCTCTGTTGTAACTCTGGCTGTCCTGACTCTCACTCTGTAGTTCATGCTGGCCTTGAACTCATAGAGATCTACCTACCTCTGCCTCCCTAGTGCTTGGATTAAAGGTATGTGCTATCACCACCCTGTGATGTTATTTTATACTATGAGCATGTTTAGTTTATTAGGAGTACTTTCTAGTATTTTGTCCCTGTGATTCATAAATAATGATAAAAACATAGAATTTCTGCTGGCGTCCAGCATCAGAAAGCAAGATGAGGGGCAGGGAAAGACCTGAGGAACTAGAAAGAAAGATTTGAAAGCATGCTTAATTAAAGAGAAAGCTGGCTAATGACTCAGCCAGAGAGTTCACTAAATGCTACTCAGCTGAGATCACTCCAGTCTTTTATTTATTAATGTATAAAAGTACATTACAAATCTAACAGTTTATCAAAGTCAAGCACATTCAAAGTTTCACAGAACTTGAATAGTTACATTTTTCTCAAAAATTCCCATGTCTGCTTGGCACACTAAGCAAGAACAACCTTCATAGTAACTGCTTAATCTTCAACTTGTTTTTTCACAGAAAACCTCTAACACAATGGTTCACTAACAGTTTGCTGGGTGCTCTATTTGTGGTTTTAGCATATATCAGACAGACGGAAAGGCACAAAGGTGCCAGAAAGAAATTCTATATTTATGGATTTTAAGCTTTCCCTAGTTTTTCTACTTCTTCCCTATATATATCCAAACTCAATCATATATTTCTGTACCATTAACAGCATCTATTCCTCTTTTCCTTGACTATCCATTTTTTGTGTTTTTGGGGCTCTCTGTGTCTTCAAGATAGTATATAGACTTAAGCAGTTTCAGTATTAAATTTTTTTTAGCTTTAAGTATATTTGCATCTATCCTAGGTTTATAATTCATAATAGCTTCTTCATATGCTTTAAACATTGCCTCTAGGTAGGCTTTCTTTTCTTAAAAAAGGTCAAGCATTCTCAGGCATGACTATCTATGTGTCCTTGTCTTTCCAGACATGTTAACTCTCCTATCCAGGTTCCTAGGCCCCTGTCTTTACTGGAGAATCAGTGCCTTTTGTGCCAGGAATAATTTTGTAAAACAACTCCCTCATTCTCTGTGTAATATCAGGTCAGAGATATTAGATATGAAACAACGCTCATGCTCATGTATGCTTAGGACTTGAAGGTCAATAAGATTGTTATTATTATTTTTAGTGTTGAAATCATCATGTCCTTGTTCTCTATAATGTGTCCCTTTCCCAGATAGTGAGAGCTGAATTAAGAATTATTTTTAGTTTTACCAATAAGCAAAACAGATACCATGATCGATGAGACTGTCAGCAGCTATACAGCAGAAAAGAGTGGAAAAGAGGCAATGGCCATGACCTCCTGGCGTTCCAGCAGCCAGCGCCTTGTCAAGCAGCTGCTTACACTGCCATGGTGGTGTAGTCACCAACAAATTTCACCTTCAGGAGACACAAAAAAGACATTTAGAAATTATTTAAGAAATTAAGACATTTATCTACAGGTTACTAGAGGCTCATAATTCCAATAACATTTAAAATGTCTTGCTCCAATTACTCAATATAAACATATTTAAAATATGCAATCTAAATTCTCATTTAATCGTCTTATTTATCCTACAAAGTGACTGAATCTTAAACACTTAGCTGTTTGATAATATCGCTTTCTAGACACAAAGGCAAAGCAGTTGATCTGTTGTCTGCCTTCCCATTTCCTGAAGTACAATGACTTCCTTGAGATAGCTACATTGCAAGGCACTGATTTGTCTCAAGATCTAGGCCACAATCTTCTCTAACATTAACAAAAGGAAATTATATTATTTAATTTATTTTTCAAATGGTATATCACAATATAGCTCCGATCACCGGAGAACTGAGATTGCAAGTGTGATTAAATTCCTTCCTCTACACTTTCTGACTTCTAACCAGCCTCATTTACCAGCAGGCTCAACACGGTAATGTGTAAAATATGAATCATGAGAAGATATTGTTTTTAGAAAAATGCTATATTCCCATTTACACTGATACATATGCAATTTAGAATTAATGAAATTTGTTTCTGTAATTTTATTGCTACAGGAATTAGCAATTCAGTGTTTTAAATGATGAGCATAGCTGTAGCAGTTTAATTATTTGGTAACTGAAATAAGGATGCAGAGGTGGTTTGATAAAGATGAATACCAGAACTTGCTTGATTTCTTTGAGAGAAACAATCTAGAGGCTTAAGGAAACTGAAATAATAATACTATATTTATCAATGATGACTTATATACTCTGGCAGTTTCCAGAAGAGGTTCTTTTAACCATGTTTCCACAGCTGTAAATTTGTGAGAATTAATGATGAGCCTAATAATGTCTGAAATCTTCCTTTCATTCATTAATTTTCCTCCATCCTCTCTCCTTTGTAGGACAAAAGTCATAGATGTTGATGTCATCAAATTAATGTGTAAAGACAGAGGCAATGATAGATCTCATAGCAAACTTTAATACTGAATCATCCAAGAAAAAAGCAATATTAACCCCTTTAGTAAATGGATTATGAGAGAAAGAATATTTGAATCAGTATGGACAGCTAAAGAAATATTACAGAATAGTTTGATGAACAGGTATTTGTAATTTGATCATCAAACAAGTAGAAAAGTCTTTCCACTTGAATATATATATATATATATATATATATATATATATATATATATATATATATATATACACATATATACATATATACACACACATATATGATATATGATGTGTGTGTATATATACATATATGTGTGTATATATACATATATACATATGTATATATATACATATATATATATACATATTATTAGGTATAAAGATCAGAAATGGGATCACAATGACAGGAAAGAGAGGTGGACATCAGTGCTTGTGCAGAGGCATGTACCCCACCCTGCTGAAAATTGAGTGGCCCTTTAAAATGGCAGTTCCTGGCTCATCAGTGGAGCCCCAACAGTGGGAAAAACCCCTGACAAGGCCATGCTTCCACTTCTTCTGAAGAAGTGGAAGAAACAATGTTTCTTGCAGAAACCTTGTTAGCCAATATTGGCAATTCCAATAGGAATTGAGCTATTAGATGATTGGACCTTTACTGATCTTATCACTCGCTCTCTGACTAACAGGCTTTGGGTAGGCTAGTTAAAGTGTCTACTAAGCATAGACCAATGTTATTGTGCCTCTCCTTTATTTACTGCCCTACTTTCTACATAAAAACCTGTTTCCCTCCACAATAAAGAGTATTTGCACCACGCAGCATTAATCTACAGAGTCTGTTTCATGGACTAGTGATTCTGTCTGCCACTTATCTCCTTGGGAACTCTGTATGCATGAAAAATCCCGTATCTGTCACCCAAAATGGAATCAAGGCTTAATCTTTGAAATTCATCGGGTTAGTAGAGCTTTCCTAAACCATGGAAACACTCCCTCTCATAGTAGAGACTGTCAGTTTAATATTTTAAAGGGTGTTTTGGAGAGCAGGCAATTGAAATTTTCCTGTAAGCAGTTAAATGCTTTTTGCATCAAAGTAGTGAATCTCTCTCTTGGATGCTGGATGGCCAGATCTGGGACAGAGAAGCATGGGAATAGGTCATCCAACAGAATCAGAAAGAAGAAATTGCTGACAAGTTTCCACCCTACTTCTTTCTTATAGTAGTAGCAGTCCTTGGCTGCCTCAGAGGTTCAACACAAGGCCCTGCTACACCTGAAGCCACTTCACTGGAACAGACAACAAATTCATCAATCTACTCTATAATTAATGATGATGATAAAGAAGATGAGATGTCCCTGTACTGGTCCCATAGATAAAGGGGAACCTTCTGCCCGACTTCCTCCCATGGCTTGCAAGGACATTGGTCACTCTTCAGATCCATGTGGAGATAGTGCAGAAACAAAGGGCCTATATCCTGTCCTGCAGACTTCTCCACAGGAGGAGACTGAACAGAGATGTTTGACTCCATGGCTACCACCCTTAACATGGCTCAAGACTGGAAGTCCATAATGTTGGCTCTATTCTCAGGTAGTCAATTTTTACAATGACTTTTATGATGAAACAGAAATGACTGGACAATATAATGTTGTTCAGGATATCCTTAAAACCCCTGTGTCCCTCCAAGGTGAAGGTGTCTGGCTGTCCCTAGCTGATTAGATGAATCAGACCACCCAGTACTTTGATCAGGTTCACAACTGTGGTCTCAATGCTTTAAGGAGAACAACTGAGGTGGCTACTGTTTCTCTTTCTGGCCTCACTCAAAAATCAACTAAAAACTTTACTCACATTGTTTACCAAGTCTAGGAAACAATTGTGTGCCACATTGACAACACAGATACTGTCGCAGCCATGACAAAAGAGCTTGTGTGGAAAGGAGCCACATCAGAAGCCCAAAAGGCTATGGCTCCTGTTAGAAGCAGGGTAGGGGTAGGAGAAGGCTTGGGGGGACTGATGATTGGCTGAGAACCACCTGCAATGTAGGCACTACCACCCACCAGACTGAGATCTTAGGAGCCACATTGGCCACTCATTTACAGACTTCCAGCCCCCAGGAAAAGGATCCTGGCTTTTGTTTCTATGGCGGTCTGGGACGTTTTTCAAAGTAATGTCCAAGTAAGCCTCAAAGCCAAAAATAAAAGGCCCTCCTCTGTCTGCCTTCACTTCTCACTTCAACAAAGGCCTTATTGGGTCTATATGGACTACACCTCAGCCCCCACCATTACCCCTTTTCTTGATGATTTCTTCATGTTAGCTATAAAGATTCTCAACTTTTCCCAGGTTATCTTATACAGAGTCCCAGAGGTAATGCTCCTCCCAGTTTCTAGACATCTCCTTAGTTGGAACTTATTCTACAATTGCTATGCTCAAGTATTCCTTACTATATTTCCCAGGAACATTGACAATCATTATCCAAAATATAAAATCCTTTCAACTCTTCCCCTCTTGCCTAACTGTCAGAAATGCCAATTGCTAGATGACCAATTCCCCTCACTGTCTCAGCCTTTACAGACTTCTCAATAGTCAGATATGGCTATGGCTTAAAAAGACCAGGCCACTTGGATCTGATTAAAACATTCTCCTTCTCAGATTTGGTTCAGCTAGGAGAGCTCTCTGCTATGTCGTCCCTATTATTGGAGTTTTAGGAGCTACTTAATTTGTTTAGTGACAGTCAGTAGGTAATGTAACTAGGTCATTACATTTGGTCATACAATGACTTTTGCAGTCATTAAAACCCCTAAGGGTTTACTCTATCCTGCTATGTCCCAACTTCAAGTGCTCCTTGAGCTCCAGGAAAACCCATTTTACATCCAACATATGAGATCCCATCAAGAACTTTCAGGGTTTTTGTCTGAGGGCAATCAATCTAGAAATAAGCCTGTTTCAACAGGCTACTGCTCTCTGTATCAGGGCAGAGAGTTTCATGCTCACTTTCATAACTCAGCTCATTCACTACATACCTTCTTCCCTGACCTCTCTAAGTCTTCTTGTGCTTACCTGTGTTAAACACCCTCTCTATATCTGGTGCAAGGGTGCTGTAAGCGCCTGCATCAACTCCTTCATGTCTTCCTCCTGCATCCAGTAATCATTGTTCCACAGATTTATCTTTATGAGTCAGAAGAGGTCATACTCCTTTCTCCAAGACTGTTAAAGGAGGCAAGGGACCTTTATCCCCCTGCTTGTATGCCTGGGTCTAGCCTTCTGCTGGTGTCACTGGTGTCTACATGGCTGTTCTCACCCGGACCAATCACCTCACTGCAGATTTGGGGACCAATTGGACCAGGCCATGGCCTCAAACACAGCAAGTCTCAAGTCTCTTCAGAGATAAATGAACTCTCTAGCTGTGGTGGTCCTTCAGAAGCTGAGCCTTAGAGTTAATGACTGCTGAAGAAAAAAGAACCTATCTTGTATTAGGAGAAGAATGTTGTTTTTATGATAATGAGTCAAATGTGATAGACTCTAGGGTTAAACAGATGAAGACCCTTCACAAAAAAATTGCTTGACCACCATTTTCAACCACAGTCAAGATACAGGTTTGAAGGGCCACTGATTACTTGACTATTGCCCACTACTTGCTCTGTGTCTTATTATGATTTTGTCCCCTGCTTTATCCAATTCACTCACAAGAAGATACCACCATTTTTGATGTGACCACTTGGAAGGTCATGGTCCAATATGTGATCCTTCAGTATACTACTTCAGACACAAAGTAGACACTGGTTTGTTTGTTTGTTTGTTTTATTTTGAGAAAAGGAGGAGATGTTGGTGTTGAAGGAATCCCAATGACAGGACAGAGAGGCAGACGTAGGCCTATAACGCAGCCCAAGGAAAAGCATATGGCCCTTTAAAATGGCGGTTCCTGGCAATAAAGATAGCCTAAGTGCCTTTACATACAAGCCATTGGGTGATTGGGCCTTTACTGACATTATCCCTTCCTCTCTGATTAACAAGCTTTATGTAGGCTGGTTAAAGTGTCTAGTAAGCATAGACCAATGCTATTGGGCCTCTCCCTTGTGCACCATCCTACTTTCACCATAAAAAAATGTTTCCCTCCACAATAAATCATATTTTCACCATGAGGCATTAATTTCCAGAGTCTGTATCTTGGGCTCGTGACTCTGTCCACCACTCATCTACTCGGGAACTATGCACCCACAAAAAAGCACAAGAAATTTGTCTTGAATTACCACAATGGAAAGGCTTAGACCATCCATGATTAATAATTGAGTTAGTTCTATAAACTACTTGAATAAATACATAATAATCTGCACAGTGGAGCAGTGCATGGTGATGCACATTTTAATCTCAACACTTGGGAGGCAGAAGCTAGTGGATATCTGAAAGTTGGAGGATAGCTTTGTTTACATGATGAGTTCTAGACCAGCCATTGGGAAGAGGTCACTAAGCCACTGCCTTAGATGACACAAATATTGGAATATTCAAAACATCACTGTAGTCTAACATTGAGGAGCAGAAGTTCATGGACACTAGATAATTAATGGACTTTTGATTTGAATATATTATCTCCTGTGTACACAAATGCTTTCCAAAACAACCTGTGAATATTTCTTTAATTCTAGAATATACAATAATAGAATTTACATTGATTTTATAACACACAGATCATGGATTTCAAGGTAAGAGAAGCAAAATTCTTTAGACAAATACAGAGATCATTACCACCACTGGCTTTATCAGTGTTGACTCCTACCATATTATGTTCAATCCAACTACCACTATTTCAGGGGAATTGGCAAAGCAAATGCTTCACATTCTACATTCTTGATAATAAAGACATCTGGCTTTATTTCAAAAGACAAGGACTACAAGACACAATGAATGGATTTTTCTAGAAGAATTGTCCCATTTCCTCCCTTATAACAAATCTATGTAGCAATAGTCTTGACCCTACTCCACCCCATTACAAGACACTGTGTTCAACTGTCATAAATATTATAATTCTTTTAATATATTATGCAAAATTATTGAAACGATTAAGGAAGAAGATTTATTTATTCTAGTCACATTGAAGAAGGAAGTACGGGGGTAAAAATGGGAAGAAAATTCAAATAGTTAAGCATCTTGTGTGTAGATAATTTAATGTTGTAGTAACATGGGTACTTTTTCCGTTTTCCAATTTAAATTTTCCATTATTCTGTATCACACCTAAATATTAAGAAGGAGTTAATGAACAGATAAACAAAATATGAACAAAGAGAAAATACACAGAATGTAGCTATGATGAGACCACCACATTTACTATTCATAGATTGAGTTTCACATTTCAGAATTCAGTGTGTAAGCTGAAATCAGGCACTCATAAGCGTAAGATGGGTAAATGTGACTTTTGAGATGCAAAAATAAAGGTGAAATCCTGTGAATCTGTAGTCACGGAGATTTTTGTGACACATTCTGGTGCCATCGCCTAATAAAGCAGTCACTATAACTAGAAACTGAAATGAAATATCTGATGTGAACACATAGTTACAGAACCACGTAGAGAGAGTGTCACACTGAAGACAGCCAAATGTAGATTCCAGCATCTACTTACCTTACTCTTCAGATCCACTGCATATGGGAAATACAGGGAAAACCCATAGACTCTGTTTTTAGGTTACTGACAAATTGACAAAAATAGTTATCATGAAGTATATTTGGTTATTCTATTGTGATAAAAAAACATAGACAGGATTATTACCTGCATTAACATTATATGTAAAGCTATTTGAGTTACAGGAAAGGCTGATAGAATTATACGTTTCTTATTCTTGATAGATATAAATATGACTTTAAATTTGACAACTGTCAAAAATCATCGCTATAAAATTTATGATTCTAAATTTTGCACAGCCCCAAAATGACTGGAAAAATAACTTTAAAAGCAATCTTCTGGAACGTCATGTTAAATGATCTAATTAATTCTATGTGGTTTTTACTTTCCAACTTCTGTTTTAATTTTAAATACTTCTTTCAAAAAATTCTTAAATATTCTCAGAAAATGTTTTTAAAAATATAACCTATTCTAGTTCTATATCACCACAGATAATCAAATTGTTGAAGACAGCTTCATAAAATGTCGCTTAATATCCATATTATAGGCTATGGTACTATATAAAAGTTTTATTTTTGAATTTTTCATTCATTAAATAAATATATGAACAATGTCTGGAGATACTTGCCTTTTTATATGACTTTGTTTAGTCACATTTTGTGTGTGCATTTCAAGAACTATATTATATTCTATTTCTCATTTTTTTCTTTAAAAATATCACTATATATGATAAAAGCAAATATTAATTAGTTCTTTATTATTACACATTATCCAAAGGATTATACAGTAAACTACTAAGGAATTTGTAGCATTGTAGATGGTTGACTCTGAAAAGAGATGAATTATTTCCCCATACTTCTGTGCTGCGTGAACTCACAAAAGCAGGAGTAAGATAGTGTTAAGCAGTATTCTACTGTTACTATTCTTATGCTGGACTGTCTTAGCCAACATTGTTTCTAGCTTTAATGCTTACAATTTTAAACTTAAAACTCCATAATCTCAACTGTTTATCAATGTGTAAGGTGGTAACCAGTGGCCAGTCTTCAAAGAGTTCTGGTATAATTTTAGCTACTCACTAACACTATGCTTTGGGGCACATTGTCTTTGCTGTTTGATTAACAGGAAACAAATTGTAGATTGCAGGATTGTTGCAATTCTTACTTATAAAGTATCTTTTTTTTCTATAGTATAAATTATTTCTAAACTATTCTGCTTAAGGTAATTCTGTGATTATGGAAATACAAAATTCATGTTCATTTCAGAAAACAGAGAGTCAGTTAAAACTACTTTATACATTAAGGCATTTTCTTTGGCTAATAATATAGTACCACAAAATGAACAAGTTTCAGAAAAAGAAATTTTATTTGAAGTACAAGGGAATATAGCTGGTGATACGAAAATGCAGGAAATTACTTTTGTGCCTGCATGTGCATGTATGTGTTCTGGTCTCTCTTCTTCTTCTTACAAACCCACAAATACTTAATGATGGGACCCCATTCTCATGACCTTTACAATCCTAATTACCTGTTATTGATCTCCCTTCTAAAAAGGATATTTAAAATTAAACCTTAACCCTTAGAAACTCACATCCAAGATCAATGTTCCATATGAAGTTTGGAGATGGAAAAAACATTCTCAAACCATGAAATTATGTAAGAACATAAATGACATTTTAGAGTTCAAATCTACATGTTTTTTGTAGTAAGATAAAAATGCCTAACATTTCCCCTTATTTCTGAGAGCTTTATTTTCAGAAGGTCTTCTCCAACCTGTTCAAGGAATTCCAGCAACATTCAGTCCTCTTCTGCTCTGAGTAAAGACTCTTATTCACTTTTCTATGGTACTAAACAACAAGATTTTCAGACAAGAAATGGTAGAGATATATGGCACACACGGTTTAAAATCTACCATATTTGCAGTCAAGACTTTTGTGGTGCTATTATGACTATTACCCTTTATTACCTATTATGACTACTACTTTTCAGAAGACAAGCCTGTAAAGATTCTTGTGTTAAATGTTGCTATCTCCTGTCTATGGTAATATTTAACTTTGGAAAATTGTTTGGTTTAACTTGATTTTAGGCTGTTGATATTGATAGAAATATCATTCATGTGGTTGACTTGGACTCTTTTTTATGATTTCTTAGCATGTAAGGAGGAGGCACTAGATCATTTTCTTTTATTGAAAATAGATTTTTTTCTTACAAAATAAATCCTGATTAAGATATCACCTCCAGCTGGGCACATGGTAGCACATGCCTTGATTCCCAACATGCAGGGCATGGAGAAAGATGGATCTTTTGAGTTTGAGGCTACCCTGGATTACAAAGTGAATTACAGGACATCTAGAATTACAACAGAGAAACCATGTCTCAAAAAAAGAAAAAAAGAAAAGAAAAAATGATATCCCTCCTTCTACTCCTCCCAATCCTCCTATCTCCCCTCCCATATGAATTAGAAATTAAACAGGCTTCTGTGTGATAATGATGATATGATATTATATGATATGATAAAAAACTAACACATTGGAATTGGACAAAACAAGCAAAAGGAGAAGCACTCAAGAGAAGGCACAAGAAACAGAGATCCACTCATTCACATTTATATAAATCAGGAATTCCATAAAAAACACTAGACTGGAAGCAAAAATTTATCTGAAAAAGACCTATAGATTAAAAAAAAGACTATATGTGTGTGTGTGTATGCATACATATACACATATATATGTATGTCTATAATATATATATTATCTAAAAATAATATATATTTAGATAAATCCTTATAATACTATATAATATATATTAAGATATTGTTTTAAAAGAAAGAGTCCTGACATGAAATTATGAGATAAGGAACCTCTAAAGATGCCATTGAGTTTGTTTTCTGTTGACAGTGTAGGCTAGGTATGCAGCCTACTCTTAAGAATAGTTTGTTTGTTTGTTTGTTTCCCTAGTGAGAGTACCTTGGAGAAAACTAAATTTTCATTTGCAAGTAATTATTAATTAGAGATAGCTTCTGGGTCTTGGAAGGGTGTGTCCACTTCTCTTTTTAACTCTATGAACTCAACTAGTGCAGACTCATGTAGGCCTTATTTTTGTATGTGCATGGGTTGTAATTGACCTAAAGGACTTTGTTTTCTTGACACACTATATCCCCTCAGACTCTTATACTCTTGAGATTTACCAAAGAAAAAACATGACCTTGATAATATATTTGTATTACAATGCTCATTGTACCACTCTTTCAGTACTTAAGAGATAAACATAATCTAGATGTTGATTGTCAGAAGCTTGGTTAAAGAAAATGAACTACATATATTCATGCATGGAATATCATTTAACAATCAAAAAATAATCCTTCATATGCCTCAATATAGGTAGCCAGTAAGGATCAATGTGAGATAGTTATCATTGTAAAAATACGTAAATTATTATGAACCTAAAAGAAAGGTGTTGGGAGGAGTAACTATTTCATTGTATAGATCTTTATTTATTTAGCATGAAATATTTCTAGAAATCTGCTTTATAGTCTTCCATTTACAGTTAAGAATACCGTACTGGCCAAGTGTTGTGGTATAGGCCTGTAATCTCAGCACTCAGAAGAAACAGCAAGTAGAGTTCTATAAGTTTAAGGCCAACTGAGTATGCATAACAAATTCCAGGACAGCCAGGGTTACATAGTTCTTGTCTCAAAGAAAATAAAACTGAACAACAAAAACAACAAAAGACTGTACTGTACACGTTAAAAATTTAAGTTGTTAGATTTCAGGCTGTGTATTTTTTCACCCAAGCAAAACAATGTTAAGGTATAATGTGACATAAGAAGTTGACATTAGGGGCTGAATAGATGAATCAACAATTGAGAGTACTGGCTGCTTTTTCAAGACAGCCTGGGATTGATTCTCAGCATCAACATGGTGAATCACAACCATTTGTCATTCTATGGAATCTGGAACCATTTTCTGGCCTCTATGGATATCAGGTACACATGTGATACAAAGGTCATACAGACAAGCAAAACACCCACACAAACAAGTTAAAATAAGTAGAAGTTAATATTACTTCTACTGGATAAAAATTATAGAGAGCTTATCACATGTTGTAAGTCAAAATGAAGAAATTTTCCAAACATTCCTTCGTTGCTGGTTGGAGTGCAAACTTGTGCAGCCATTATAGAAATCAATGTGGTGACTCTTCAGGAAATTTGAACTCAACTTACTTTTGAAGTAAGCCATTCCAGTCCTGGAATACATCCAAAGGAGGTTCTATCCTACAAGAAGGACAGTTGCTCAACTATATTCATAGCAGCTTTATTTATAATAGCCAGAAATTGAAAACAACCTAGATGTCCCTTCACTAAAGAATGGATAAAGAAATTGTGGTACATTTACACAATGGAGCACTCAGCTATTAAAAAAAATGACTACACAATTTTTTCAGGCAAATGGATGGAACTTAAAAAAAAAGGAACATTCTGAGTGAGGTAACTCAGTCCCAGAAAGACAAACTTAGCATGTGCTTACTTACATGTGTTTATTAACTGTTAGTGAAGTACAAAGGCTCAGTAATCCACAGATCCATAGAGACTAATCAACAAAGAAGGGCTCAGTTGGACACAGGAATCTCCCTGGTAAAAGGGAAATAGAATAGAAGGTGCAGGTGGGCTGGGAGAAGATAGGAATAGGAAGAAACCAAGTGTGGGAAGAGGGATTGATAGAAAGAATATATGGAGAGACAGCAGGATCTTGAGGACATTAAGGGGGGATCTGGAGACCGAGGGCATGGGAAACCCACTGGAGTCCACGATGGAGACCTTGGCGAGGTCATCTAACAATGGGGGATGAGGAACCTGAACAGGTTATCACGTGTAACCAGAAAGGCTCCCAGTGGAGAGACTGGCACAACACCACAGCCACAAAATCTTTGACCTATAACCCATCCACCCCACAGGACCCACTGGGACAATGGGAGGGCAGAACCCCATGGCAAAGGATAGAACTCATGTGTTGTTCTTCAGGGTAGGCCAGGAACTAGAAACTGAACAGCCAGGAGACCATGTCTAATGATATACTGTTCTACTAATAGATCTGTACCTAGCCCAGTCTCCATCACTGAGGCTTCTGCCAGCAGCTGATGGGAACAGATGCAGAGGCCCACAAGCAAACATCGTGCAGAGCTCACAGAAGGGAGGAGGCAATTTGGAGACCAAGGGGCCACGGACATCAGGAGACCAAACCCCACAGAGTCAATGGACCAGCATTCTTTGGGTCCCTAAGAGCTTGAAGTGGCAGACAATGTACCTGCAGGCTCTCTTAGACATGTCACGTAGTGTCTTGCTTGGTGTTCTTGCAGAGAACTTACAGGCTAGATTGTAGGGGTTCTCTGATGCTTTTGCTGCCCTTGGGACCCATTTCCTCAAGTTGTGCTGCATAGTCCACCCTCAGTGCAGGGACTAGTACCCAGCCTTGTCCCATTTGTTGTGCTCTGTTTGAGCAGTAACGCTGGGAGGACTGTTCTCTTCTATGGGGAGAAGCAAGGGTGGGAATGAGTGGGTGGTGGTGAGGAGTGTATAATAGGAAAGGGAAGATGGGAGGAGCTGGGAGGAATGGAGGGAGGGTAGGAAGGGTTTTGATATATGTTATATGAAAGAAGAAACACAAAGTAAAAAAAGAAAGAAAATTTCCTAAATTCCATTAAAAAAATTGAGCTGATAAAGTTTGGAAAGCCCACTCACTCCATTCTTGCCATTGTTAATAGAATAAAAAACAATGTACCACATAGGTCATTGACCCTAGAAGTAAACTTAATACTATTATTGAAATGGATGTAATATCAAATGACTTCCAATGACCTATTGCTATCTTCATAGGATGGTGCTTCTCTCACCTCTCATCCAACCCTAACCCTAACCGTCTCATTGCAGCTCCTTTTTTCAGTGGATGACAATTAACACAGATCCTCAATGATCAATGTGCAGAGTGTAAGAGATTTGGAGTGTCGGATCCAAGAGAGATATATTTATCACATCGGTCCCCCAAAGGCTCTGGGGACATCCAAGAAAAAAAAGTCGGGGAAGGGGGGAGTTTTATGATCTATAAGTGGAGGGTGATGTCAAGGAATCAGTTTATCTTAACACAACAATGCAATCACAAATTTCAACTCAGTGATGGTGACCACACTAAAGATCAGCACAATCTCAGATAAAACAAAATCTCAGCTTGAAGAGAGAGAGGCAGACATGAAATTTTTCATTATCTGAGGGGATATTGGTATTCAATAGCTGCTAGGTGAGGAAGAATCAGATTTCTTTAGTTATCTGACCCCTGGCATGTTCACCAGACTTCAGAGCAGCCTGACTACCAAGAATAGTTGGAGCACACAAACACAAAGTAAAATAATTTTTTTAAAAAGGAGAAAACTATAGGTTGGATTGGTGGGACAGTGAGGGTAGGAAGACTGAATGTAGTTAGAATGGGGTTGGTTAATATGATCAAAACATATTGTATGAAATTCTCAAATGAGTACAAACAATTCTCAAAAAATTGATAAAAAGATAATGTTAAAAGATAAGATTTGATTTTTACATTGTGTCCAGTTGTGGTGTTCTGTGAGAGTCTCCATTTGCTGTAAACAGAAGTTTCATTGATGAAGATCGTTAACTATGCTTTTCTGTGTGTATAAGATTTAGAAAATTGTTATGAATTATATTGGTTTAGAAAAGTAGCAGTAGTAGATTATTTTCTAAGGCTCAAGATGTCACTAGACCTTGGAAGTTAGCTAAGTTTCAACTACCAAGCAAGGTTTCCCTTCTGTGGAGAGGATTTTGAGATTCCACCAACATGTGAGAGTCATTTATTGAATCTTTACCATTATCTCATCATGTTGGTCATTATTGTGGTTCATGGATGTTACAGTTGGGTAGGACTAATAATTGCTTTCCTCCTTGACTGCTTACATTGTATTTTCTGGTGCCATAGAAGCTAGCCTGCTTTCAGGTTAGATCCAGCTCAAATAATCCCAGTCCTATGTCTTAAGGGTAAGTATCTTCAGCAATAGGAGTTTACTTTCAACCTCTAAGAGGCGGCCAAGGGCAACAGCCATAGCCTATATTATTTAGTAGACACTTAGACTACCCTGACTAAAGATTTCTAATGCTTAGTAATAATGGTTCTGCTAGTATATGGTTCTTGCCATTCCTTAATGGCATAACTTCAAAATAGGTGTGTCTTTGTATGTATATACATTTATTTATGTTCTGTATGATTTAAGTAAGTATAAAATAATAAGACTTCTTGAGGCTTTATCAAATAATCTTTGTGTTATTTGACTATCCTTTTTTCTCCTTTTTATCTTGAAGTACATTCTACCTTCACAGTTGTAGTCCCCTCCATGTTTTTCCTATTTTCCACTTCATATCACCTATATTTGCTATTCCCATCTCAAGCCCCCCCTTACACAGAACATTTCTACTTTTTCAATTTTGTGATTACTCCAAGTTGTACACTCACATCTGAAGATTTGATTTCAGAAACTTCAGATGAGACAGAACATGTGACCTCTGAAGCCCAGTGACATGGATATATTTCCATCACTGCTCCTCCATTTATGGCTGAGGAAACATTTCAGAAGAGGGGCCAGAAAGCTTGTAATAGCCAGAATACCAGGATTTCGGCTATGAACAGTCTCAGAAATGGCTGAATAAATAAGATCTGAACAATGACCTATCGACAGTGTGCAAGGGAGAAATCTGCAAGAGGGAAAATAACAATAGACCACACACAGTGACAAGAAAATATGAGCAAATGATGATTGCTGAGGGAGGGAGAATTAGCCTCCTCTAGAAACAAACATCCTAATTGGTTATCCAATACAAAGTAGTCAACTGAGGCCATATATGTGCAAATAGAAATAGACTAAGCTGTTTAACAAATATTTATTCATACATATCCATAATATATACATATGTATATATAATATATACATATGTATATATTATATATATGTAATATATATACATTTATATGTATATATATGTGTATGTGTATATATGTGTATACATATATGTGTGTGTGTGTGTGTGTGTGTGTGTGTGTGTGTGTCTGTATATATGTTTGGGAAAGAATAAGCTATCAATTTGAAAGTGAGGGGATATTGAAGGAGTCAAAAGAAGAGGACTCGGGAGGAGTTGGATGGAAGGAAGAAAGTGATATAATCATATTATATAATTATAATTTAATTAAAATGTATAAACGGATTTGAGAGATTACCTACATGCTTTTTCTTTGAACATGTTATTAAATGGATTAGATGTTTAGCATGTCTATGTAGAATAAAAACCATGCTGTTTTATATGCCTCCATAATGCAAGTTTTTATATATAATGTCAAATTGACATGCATGTATGCTTATCTTATCCTTCATTTTTTAAAAATTTCTGTGATGTATTGTACCTTTTATAAAGGAAAAGGTTATATTAAAGATATTTCTAAATTTTAGTGTAATCAAGGATTTTGCTTCCATGTAACCAGGCAAGGCCTCCATTGGTGAGATTGGGATACCATCCAAACCACAAAACCTTTGACCTATAACCTATTCTTTCTACATGATTCACTGGGACAATGGTAGGGCAGAACCCCATACCAAGGTAAGGAACCCATGCCTGCTGCTGCAGAGAAGGCCAGGGACTAGAGACTGGCTATGCAGGCGATGATTTCTAATGATATTCTCATCTACTCATAGATCTATACATAGCCCATTCCTCATCAGAGTGGCTTTTTCCAGCAGCTGATTGGAGCGGATGCAGAGGCCCAGGGCCAAACATCATGCAGAACTTGGGGAAGACCACAGAAGAGGAAAAAGCGGGATTGCAGGAGTAGAGGGGTAGAAGACATAGGAGAACAAGCCTTCAGGAATCAACTGACTAGCAATCTTGGGGACTCACAAAGCCTGAGGTAGCTAACTTGGGGGCTGCAGGGTCCCCAAGATATCTTGAGGTTGTCTGGTTTGATGATCTTTCAGAGCTCCTACAGACAGGATTGTGGGGGAGGGGTGTTTCCCTGGGAACATTTTCCTCCTGCTGGGTTGCCTAGTCCACCCTTCCTGCGGGGATTAGTGCCTGGCCTTGTTCCATCTTTTAGTGTCCTCTTTGAGCAGTAACTCTGGTAGGACTGCTCTTATCTGGGGAGAGTTGGGGCTGGGGAGTAAACATCTAGAGAAGAGGGGAGTGGGAGGAGCTGGAGGAGTGAAGGGAAGGTAGAAGGTGGGTTGGGTTGTGTTATACAAAGGAAGAAAAATAATTTTTTTTAAAGTATGTATTTTGTTTCCCATATTTCTCTAAGATGTTTTATCATGAACGTTTGTTAAATTTGGACAAAGCCTTTTTCTGCATCTAATGAGACTGTCCTTTGATTTTTGCCTCAGTTTATTTTTATTTATATGGTGAATTACATTAGTGATTCTCATATATTAAATCATCTCAGCATCTCTTGCGTGAAGACCATTTCAACCTGTTGAATGATACTTTCAATATGTTCTTGGATTTGGTGTCAAAGTATTTTATTAAGCACCTTTGCATATATTTTATAAGAAAATTGTTCTGTAATTCCCTCTTTGTTGAGTCTTTTTGTGATTCTGGTAACAATTTTAACACTTATTGGATTCTTCTATTTCTCTAGGGGTTATAAGTCTATCTAAGTTGTTTATATGATCTCCATTTAACTTTTGTTAAGTGGGACCTAATGAGAAAGTTATTTATTTCTTCTAGATTTTCCAATTTGGTGGAGTGCAGATTTTTAGATCTTGTCCTTATGAATTTCTGGATTTCCTCACTGTCTGCTGGTATGTTTCCCTTTTCATTTCTGTTCTGTCTTTGTCTTTTAGTTAGTTTGGATAAGAGTTTTTCTACCTGGTTGATTTTCTGAAAGAACCAATTCCGGTTCATTGATTCTTTGTGTTTTCTCTGTCTTTCTATTTTATTGATTGAAGCCCTCAGTTTGATTATCTCTTGCTGCCTACATATCTGGGTGTGCTAACTTACTTTTCTTCTGGAGCTTTCAGCTTTCTGTTAAATTGTTAGTGTAAAATCTCTCCAACTTTTTTTATATAGGTATGTAGTACTATGAACTTGTTTCTTAGAACCACCTTTATTGTGTCACATTAGTGTGAGTATGTTGTGCATTCATTTTCATTGAATTTTAGAAAATCTTTGTTTCTGTATTTATCTTTTTTTTAATTTGGTAGAGTTGTTTAGGTTCTGTGATTTTGTTAAGTTCTCTGCTGTTTCTGCTGTTGCTGACTAATAGCTTTAATCAAAGGTAGTCTGATGGATGCAGGGAGCTATATCGATTTTTTTTAAGTCTATTGAATTTTGCTTTGTGTCTGAGTATGTTGTCAATTTTGGAGAAGTCTCATGAAGTACTAAGAAGAAGGTATATTCTTTTGTGTTTAGATGAAACATTCTGTAAATATCTGCATCAGAACACTGTTAGTTTAAAATGTCTCTTAGCTCCAGTATTTCTCAGTTTACTTGTCCAGATGTTACTTTGTCCAGATGACCTGTCCATTACTGAGAACTGGATATTAGAATCTCCCACTGCTAGTGTGTGAGGGTCACTATATGATTTAAGTTGGAGAAGTGTTCTTTTATAGATGTGGATGCCATTGTGTTTTGGGCTTATATGTCAAGAATTGAAATGTCATCTTGGTGGATTTTTTCTTTTAATTTCTGGTTTGAAGTCTAATTTTGTTAGATATCAAAATGGCTACAGCAGCTTACTTCTTAGGTCCATTTGCTTAGAATATCTTTTTCCAACATTTCATCCTGAGGTAATGGCTATCCTTGTTGATATGTTTCTCTTATATGCAGCAAAGGGATGGATGAAGAAGGAGAAGTGAAACCAGGAGAGTGGTATGTGAGCATGTGAAGTATGGACAGGGGGGAATGTAGGCTGCAGCTAGAGTTCTGTTGCAGTACTATGAATGACCAAGGTGACAAGGTCTGGAGAAGCAGAAAAAGTGGAGAATGCCATGGGAAGCCTATTTGATCTTCTTATAATTTTCAAGTGTGGTATAATAATTATTTATAATTATTTATAATTGAATACATTAGTTAATTTTATCTGAATCTGAAAAAATGGGATCTAGTCTCCTTATTAGCAGTGGTTTAGAAAAATTCATTGTTTGTTATCAGAACAATATTAATTGAAATCAGAATAAATGAGTTGTCCATGATATCTAAGAAGTCAGAAAATTTAATTTTGGCATTGTCTGACATACTAATTTTGATCACATGGAAGAATCAGTGATCCAAGAGGCAAAGGTGAAGTGAAAAAGTTATTGTGGAGTACTGTGGATATAATTTTAGTCACATACTTGTCATATTGTTTAATAATAAAATTGATTTATAATGCAATTCAGCATCAACTAGAGTTTAAATAAAAACTGACCAATTGAAAATGTCATTGACTAATCCACAAATTACTTTTCTTGCCTTCAGACACAGATCTAAATATGTCACGAAAGCAATTTTTATTAGTAAAATGATAAAGACATAGTTCAGAGATAATTAGTCTGAATTCTATTTAAAATCCTAGCCATAAACTGGAAACATGGAGCTTTCTTGATTATTAGAGTGAATTTTTCAATTTGTATCACATCGTCACCACTATGTTAGGAGGATGAGGAATTAAATATAATTGTAAGTTTTAACTCTGAACCAGTAGTTGTTCATCATTAGTTACAGCTGTAAGTCATATAGATGCTCACATAGAAATAAAAAAGCAAAATAAAAATACAGTAAAAATACCCAATAACTAATTAAATTAGCAATTAGATAAAAATGGTATGTAATGAGTAGGAAAATGATCCAAAGCTCACAACATGAAATTTATCAGTCTTCAGTTTATAGTGTAATGTCACATAAATTTGTCTTGAAACTACCAAGTAATCATCTTATCTGAAATATCTAAAAGTGGCAATCATACCATGACACTCAAGTTCCAGACACTTTAGGTGCTATATTTAGTTTAAAATTAGACATTTCATGGGAATGATTTCATGTTCATGAAATCACTATCATGATAATAATGTTATATGTTCTCAAAGGTCTTTTACCAGGAAACTAAAAATTTATTGCAGAGCACAGAGGATTTACACGGCGAATGACACTTTTTTGAAAAACAAAGAATGAGTCTATTTTTAGTTTATTACTGAACAGTGAATTAATGTGTATGGAGACAGATATTGATTCTCTTTAGGGAACGGTTTCTTGTAACTTTGAATTTCATTACAACTTCCACCCTGAGAGGCAGTGAATTTGCCTCATGGGAAGGTGAAGAAATTGAAAGAACATTCCCTCAGAAGGTGTAGATTGACCATAACCTTTCAGTATGGAACTTTCACAATAATCTGCCTCTATCATTTCTTTGAATGTAAAAGTCGTTTTATCTGAGAATTGCAATATTAGTTGTTATCAGGACCAGAAATATATTTGTTTCATTGATTTGTTTGAAGTTGGTTTTGACACAGAGACTGCCTCATCGACTATACCTGCAGACATAACCTCACTTATATGTGATATCTAAAACAGTGAGATTCATAAAAGACAATAAAGATTTCTTGGCAATGAAGAACTTCCTTATTGAAGACGTCATCTTTTTGTGTATTGGAGACCAAAAACAGGGTCTCCTGCCCATGAGGCAAGTGTTGAATCACTGAGAAGTACCCTTAGTTATATGCTTCTTAATGAACACTTAAATGTAAGGTTTCGTTTCATATTAGTGATATTTCACTGAGTCTCCACCGCCTTGTTTCTGCCTCATTTAAGGCTGACTCCTTTACACTGTCTCATCTGTATGAATATTCTTTGTATCTACAGTTCTCAAATTATTTTACTCTAAATTTCTCCATAAGTATAGATCTACTTGCGCTGTGATTTAATAGCATATGATCTTACCAGAGGCTTTACATACAGCACCTCCCTGCTTGCTGAACTCTTATCTAGCCTGTAACACTCTTGTAAGTTGAGGATTCTTGCTTGAAAGGTTATGTTCAGAGAGGAGAAAAGACCAGAAGGAATAGCACTGTGGGAAAATAAAAATATAAAGTATTTATCCACAAGTAGTCTTTTCTAAGACCAGAACTTGAGAATCTCAAGTCTTCTGTACCATTACGCATATAATAATTGACATGAAGAAAGATTAAATTCACTACAGAACAGAACATCCTCTATTCAAGAATGGACATCACGTGAACAAGGCAAAAGTAAACATCTTTATTCAAATAATCTCTGAATGTAACAGGAAAAAATGTTCATTACTTCTACCTAAATCATCTACCTAAATTTTACAATTTTTCAGACATATCAATTTATACGATAATAGGCTGAACTTAGGCTTTAGTGAATTATTCATTTTTAATAAATTTGTATTCCTAAATATAGTTTCTGATATATACACAACTGTACATGTAGGAAAGATGCATTATAAATCTTAATAGTAAAACTAATTTCCATAATCTTTCACCTCTCCCAAAGAACTAAGCAATATCTAGCATGAATAATGTATTCTTTAATCAAATCTCTGCTTAGAGATAGTTCCTATAATAGTCAAATTGTGACCTGTGCTGTGAAAGTACTCTCTACATTAATCTTTATTTGGTTAATAATTGTGTAGATGGCCATTTGGATTTTAAACAGTACAGAATATATCACAAAGATATTAGACAAAAATTGCTTTATTTTATAATAAATAAATCCACATTATTTGACTAGAATATTTTGAATTGCACTTTGTAGAATTATTTTTAATATTTAGATGTTATTTTATGTGTATGAGTGTCTGCCTGCATATCTCTCTCTTTCTCCCTCTCTCTCTCTCTATGTATGTATGTATATATATATATTCATATATTCATTATGAACCTGCCTGATACTTGTAGAGCTCTCAAGAAGGGTATCAAATCCCTATGGAACTGGAGTTATAGACTGTTGTGATTTACCCTGTGGATCCTAGAACCTGAACCAGGACATAACCAAGAGCAACAATAGTTCTTAACCACCAAATCATCAATTCAGCCCTGGAAAATCTCCTTTTACCACATATGGTTTATTCTTTCAAATGTCTCCATAATTTCACATTTTAATGAATAATTTAAAAACTTTATACTTACACATAGCTCCTGATTGCATTTAAATTCAAGAAACAACAATTTAATATTTTACATCTTCAAGGTTCTATTTAGGTCACCCACACTGAAGGACACCTGCTTTCTGCTGATGACATCATTTGGAAATAAGGGTTGAGCCTGGAATTTTGCATTTTTGAAATGCACGTGCAGCAATGTTTGTCAGTCATCACTGTATTATGAGTCAATGGATTACAAATTTCTTCCAAATCAGCTTGTCATTTAGCCAGAAACTGACCTTACCGTAATGAATTTTTATAAAATAAAACTAAAATACCCCACTGCAATAGTTTATACTTTTTATCCCAGTACTCAAGAAAGAGAAACAGGATTGCCATGAAATTTAAGATCAGCCTGGAATACACAGTGGGTTTCTGGCCAGCTTGAGTTACTGGGTGAATCCGTGCTTCAAACCACCAAAACCAAATCAAACAAACAGGCAAAAACATTTTAAGACATATGAGAAGCCAACTTATAAAATTAAAACTGTTAGGGCATTTTAGCTAGGTTATATTATGAGAAATTTTTAAATATTTCAAATTTAATGTGAGAAAGCATTCTTTATACATGAAATGACTTTTCAATTGAAAATAAGTTAGACACAGTTCAACTTTCTAAGGATTTTTTTACGTTGTTAAAATTTAATAAATTTATATTTAATTTTTAAAATGTTTTTAAATGTATTAAAATTGTATTTCTAATCTAATAGTGTCAAATGTAAAGCTTTCAATCTCTGCTCCTTCAATTTGAGCAAAAAAGAGTTTTGGAGTCAGGAAATATGTTTGAACCTACAGGAGTACAAACACTCAGACATGGAGTTTATTTTTTAAATTAACAAGGAGTGTCAGAAATTATTTTGAGATAGATAGAAAAAGTTAATATAGCACTCTTAAGGAGGATATTTTCCATTTCAGATATGGTTACTTCAATATGATGATATCACTCTTCTTTCTGAGAACAGCTTTGCAGACTTTGGTTGTTGTAGATTCAGCTATGACTTTAAGTTTTACATTGATCATTAGAAAATAAAAAGGAAATAAGAACATAAACAGCACTAATTAAAGAACAGAAAATAAGCTTAAAGTATCTAACATATAATATAATATATGTTTTGAAGCTTCTAGAAACCTTAAGATTTGAAACATGTCTGGAACACTTCGTATGCAACTATTGTTATTGCAAAGACAATGGGAAAAGAAAAAAATACACAAACAATGGACGTGCATAATTAAACATGAACTACAGTGGAATCTTATTTCCATTCTCATTTGTTTTTGTGTGTGTGTATATTCTGTAGCTATTTTTATGTTTGCATTATTATTGTGGAAATTGAATTTAACTTCTGTTTTAATTTATACCAGGTTAGTCTCAAAAGTCAATAAAAGTATCTTCCTGTTATTTCTGCTATATTTTTTAATTACTTAGTCTCAGAATTATATATTTTAATATTTAATATTGCATGTTAAAAATGTATAGACTAATATTTTCATAGATCAATGTCTTAAAATATAGAGCAAATGCAATGTCAACTTTGATTCCAAATTTAGAGTAGTACTTGCTTTTAAACTAATATTAATTTTTTTGGAAGATGTATAAAATTTATTAATCTACTAACATTACTACTCCACACTTAAAGACTTTAATATTATGATGAAAATTTATTAATGCTGAAAATGGAATTTTTTTAAAATGAAAGCCCTAATTAAAGGACAGAAAATAAGCTTAAAGTATCTAACATATAATATAATATATGTTTTGAAGCTTCTAGAAACCTTAAGTTTTGAAACACATCTGGAACACTTCGTATGCTGCACTTTCATCAGCATTTTTCCTTCCTTGCTGTTCCGGCTTTTCTGTCTTTTTTAATTTTATTTTTTAACTTTTGTATAAAATTTCTTTCCTTATAGCTCATTTAACTCATTTGTAAAACGAGAATTGTCTTGAAAAAAAGAGAGAAAGGGACAGTCCATTAGGGTTGAGCCAAAGAACAGTCTTTAATAAGACGTTACAATATTTAAAAGGATGTATTGATAAATTTTCCTTTTTATATTTATATATTAGCATGCTTCTTTAACATTTGATATGGTGTTACCTTTGTTGCATATGCTGGTGCTATTCTGGGAGACTAAATGTCCTATAGTTCATGTGAAAATAAGAAAAAAGTCTGTAGCAAAGCCAACACATGTATTAATACTTTGAATTTTGTTAAATGCATAGAAGATTTTAACAGCAACACTTTAAAGAGATAAATAATGCCAAAGCAAATAATGACACTTTACCCTCAATAGAGTGCTCAAGTACGTAATCTAGTTTAAAGCTATTTTTAAAGACAATTTATTTGAAGACCGAATTGAAGACATCTTACATTTCAAGTTGGCTACTTTGACAAGCATTCAGCATCAGATGCTGGAAGGATTCTTGAGGTGAAGAAAGAAATAAGAAAAGTAATCAGAGGATGAGCAAATTCTCAAAGGCAAGAGGTAAAATATTTAGACTCTACCATTCCAGGAAAAAACATCTTCAAATGCTTTTAACTGGTTAGATTAAAAGGAAGCAGGAGAATAACTTTGAACTTTAAACTGAACACAAAGATGGAGGTACACAAAATTAATTGTCCTTTTCTGACTCAAAGCTATAAAAAAGAAAATTGATCACATGCATCTAGTTACCTCCAGTCTCAACCTACAAAGCCATACTGTCTCTGCCTTTCTCTCTCTCTCTGCCCACCATGCTGCCTCTCTGTCTCTCTTTCCTTGCTGCCATTTCCCTTGTAAGTCCTTTGATCTCTTTTTGACCTTTTGGTTACTCTCTTTTCTTTCTCTCTTTTACTTTTTTTTTTTTTTTTTATAAATTAAATTGTCATAGATAACCAAGAGTCATATAGGTGATTAGGTGTTGTTGGTTTATTTAACAAATGTGCGTATATTTTTACCTATTGATAAATATATCAAGCTTTTCAATTTCTAAGCTAAATCTTAGAAAGTATTCTGATCCAGATATTTCCACACTGCAACACCTGGATATTAGTTATGAACCCAATGCTATATTAAAATATATTCTCACCTTAGAAAAATATCACAATGTGTTTTGGGGACAAACTTCAAAAATTTACCTTATTGGAAAATAAATTTAACCTTCATTTTACATATGATAGATTTACTGATTTATGTATTTATTTCTCTGTGTGTGTGCATGTGTGTGTTTGTGTGTGTGTGTGTGTGTGTGTGTGTGTGTGTGTGTGTGTGTGCATGTGCATGCCAGGGTACACATGTGGAAGCCAAAAGGCATAGTGAGAGTTGGATCTCTCCCTCTACAATGTGAGTACAGGAACTGAACTCAAGTTGTCATGCTTAGTGGCAAGTCCTCTTGTCTTCTAAGCAATCTTGCCAACCATTTAATATATTGTATGAAGAATTTCTCCAATGTGTACAACCCCATAATTGTTAATATGGCTTTCATAGGGAAGATTTCAGTTAACCCTAATGACATATTTTTGAGTCCTTTCCCCGTCCAAACACTTGCATTCTTATCCTGAAACTGTCACTAATCTACAACTATCATGAGAGATTAAATCAGTCAGGATTTAGCTTTATATAAATCAAACTATGCATCTTATGATAGATCATCTAGATGAAACAATGTCTTTAAATCAGAAAGAACTCAATAACTACTCCTTGCCCATCAACCTACTGCTGTGAATACTGAAAATCCCTTTTTTTGTGTGTTGTGTGAGATAATATAATATCATTATCCCTTTTACCCTTTTCTTCCATGCCTGTTGTAAAAAGAATCTAATATTTCAATTATTTTACTTTATCTATTCTAGTTTAGGATAACACTTCAAAATAAAACTATGTTTTCTGTAACTGATTCAGTGTTTATGATGATACTATTAATGTATCTCAATATAATCACAAAACAAAATCAAATTCATGAATCTGGGAAAGGTGCATGTAGAGAGGAAGGTTGTGATAGCGATGGAAGGGAAATACAAGAGGATAGGGGGGAAACAGAATGTATTATGTATATGAAAAATTTACCAAAGAACAAAATTAATGAAAATATAGGACTACACTGTAGGATGAAAGGATGGCTCAGTAGATAAAAGTACTTGCTGCACACAGAACCAAGTTCAAATCCTAAACACCCTTTTTGTTAAAAAAAAAAAAAATCTAGATGTGGCTGCAAGCACACCCATAAACTCGGTGCTGTGATAGACTGAGAGAAGAGGATCTTTGGCTGTCCATATACCTCTGGGTTCATTGAGAGACCAGCATTAAAGGAAAAAGAGGGAGGAGGGTAGTGATACAGCAGAACACCTGATGTCATTCTCTGGCTTCCACGTGGACATACATGAATGCACACAATGACAAACAAATATAATATTCACATTTGTACATATGAAAACCCACACTAAAACAAAGACAAACAGAAACATGAACACACACACGAATACAAGTAGTGCATAGCTCCCTATGCAAAGTTAAAACAAAACTAACACATTGGATTCTTATAAAATGTGCACAGATTTAACACTTAAATCATTTTAAGTGTATAGGCCAGTGGCATCACTAATTATAAAAATATTGTGTGAAAAACACTCCTTTATATGCTTCAAATTTTCTTCATTTTTTTTTTGAGAATAGATTCTCCTTTCATACAATACATCCTGAACAGTTTCCACTGGCTCCACTCCTTCCAGCACCCCACACCTCCCCTGTCCCAAGACCCACTCTCCTTCCATTTTCTGTAAAAAGAGCAGATCTCCAAGAAAAATCAACCGAATGTGACAAAATAAGATAAAATAAGACATAAACACTAATATTAAGGCTAAATGAGACAGCCCAGTAGGAAGACAAGAGACTCAAGAGCAGGCAACATAGTCAGAGACTCCCCTACTTCCATTGTGAGGAGTCCCATAAAAACATCAAGCTAACAACCCTGGCATATCATGCAGGATCCAAGCTTTCCACCTCAGCCTCCGTGAACCCATTTGAGCCCTGCTAGGTTGATTCAGTGGGCCTTGTTCTCCTGGTCTTCTTGATCCCTTCTAGCTCCTTAAATCTTTCTTCTTCCTCTTCTACTGGGTTCCCTGAGCTTTAAGTGGTCTCTCCCTTATAGTGTGGACCTCAAGATAAACCAGTTATTGCTTGGCCACTCCCATAAATTCAGTGTCATCAATACCCCAGCATATTTCACAAACAGGATAGGTCAAAGATTTTGAGGGTGGGTTGGTATCCCAGTCCCATTGGGAGCCATGCCTGGTTACAGAAGATGACCAGTTCAGGCTCCATATTGCATACTACTAGGAGTCCTCTCTAGGGTAGTATTCATAGATTCCAGCTGGATCTTGAAGTAGATTGTTTCTCAATTTTCTTAGGAAAAGCCATGCTGATTTCCATAACGGCTATAAATGTTCACATTCCCACCAGCATTGCAGGAGTGTTACACTTGCTTCAATTCTTGCCAGCATAAGCTGTCGCTTGTGTTATTGATCTTATCCATTCTAACATTCTTATCCATCTGTAAAATAGAACCTCCAAATAGATTGATTAGTATTTCCCTGATGGCTATTTGAGATTCCTCTATTGAAAATTCTCTTTTTAAACCTATATCCCATTTTTAATTGGATTATTTTAGTTTATTGATATTGGGTTTCTTGAGTTCTTTATATAATTTTGGATATTAGCTTCTATCAGTTGTGGAGTTGATGAAGATCTCTTCCATTCTTTAGGCTGCTGCTTTTTCCAATTAATGGTGTCCTATGCCTTACAGGTGCTTTTTAGTTGCAAGAAAACCCATTTATTAATTGTTGATCCTAGTGAGTGCAGTATCAGAGTTCTACTTAGAAAATTATCACCTGTGTCAACATATTCAAGACTATTTCCCACTTTCTCTTCTATCAGGTTCAGTGTTAATCTTTGATCCACTTGGACTTGAGTTTTGTGGAGGGGGATAAATATGGGTTTATTTGTATTTTTCTACATGCAGAAATTGAATTAGACCACCACCATTTGTTCAAGATTTTTTTTTTCCCATTGTATATTTCTGGCTTCTTTATCAAAAATCAGATGTTCATAGGTGTGCAGATTTATGTCTGGGTCTTCTATTTGATTTCATTGATCAATCTGTTTTATTGTGTGCAAATACCATGTCATTTTTATTACCTAAAGCTCTGTAGTAAAATTTTAAATCAGGTGTGGTCATATCTCCAGCAGTTCTTTTATTGTTCATGATTGTTTTAGTTATCCTTTGCTTGTTTGTTTTTTCATATGAAGTTAAGAATTGTTCTTTCAAGGTATGTAAAATAATTATGTAGAGATTTTGATAGGGACTGCATTAAATAATTAATTAATTAAGATTAATCTGTAGATTGGTTTTGGTATGATGGCCATTTTTACTATATTAATCCTACAGATACATGAGAATGGGAGATCTTTCCATCTTATGACATGGTCTTCAATTTCTATTTTCAAAGACTTGAAATTTTTGAAAGCTATGTATTTCACTTGCTTGGTAGAGATACCCAAAGATATTTTATATTATTTGTGGTTATTGTGAAGTGTGTTGTTTCCCTGATTTCTTATCTCAGTTCATTTGTCATTTATATATACAAGGGGTATTGACTTTTTTGAGTTATAACACAAACTTTCTCATGATGAGAAACAGAATTCCTATAAATAGTATGAAAAAAATCTTTTAAATGTTCTTGCTCCCCAAACTTATGTACCTTCTAATCTATATTTTCCCTATATTAATTTTTGTTATTCAACTTTGTCAATATTGGTTAACCTATATAAGGTTGGCCTTTTTTGTTTGTCTTATTTCATTATATATAATATTTTCTGTCTTCATTTATTCATCATAACTTTACTCTTGTTTTCCTGAATAACATCCAGTGAATGAATACATCACATTTTCCCTTTCAAATCACCTATTTTTGGATTCTGGGATATTTGTTTCCCTCTTGACACTATTATATACAATATTTTAATGGACCAACTATATGATTGAGTACCTTTATCTAAATGTAAATATATGTGTAAGTGCATGCATGCATGAATATATGTATATATAGAGAGAGAAGGGGGGAGATAGAGTACACATTAAATTGCTGAGTAATACAACTCCTGAATAGGGGAACTAAATCAACTTTATAAGTCTAGGAAATCTACAAAAAGATTTTAACTTGAGTTGTTCCTCAAGTAAACAAGAGGTAAATAATTTCATTAGAGAACAAACTCCCTGAAACCCCAAGCTGCCAAGAGACTATTTCTGATATCTAGAACAGCCTGAAAGAAATCCAACCATTGCCAGAGATGTGCTTACTTAAGTCATCACCTACACCGCAGAGACTTTTTGCTGATGTAGCTGCCTTTGAATCATCTATGCTCCTGTAAGTAGCATCTCACCCATACTGTTTAAGTAATACCGCCAAACTCATTCAGTGACCAAGTTGAAGTTTGTGTACTCATTACACTTTTCTACACAGAATATCACATCTGCAGTGAGCAGATATGTATTCAAGACTTACCAAAAAATGTAACATGCCAGTGGCATGTGAGAAAACTTAAAGAAAAAACTCATGTGTATCAGTCAGTAACTCACAAGAGTCTCAGATCATCTGAAACTTCACCAATTTTGATTGTTTTCTTCTGTATAAAAGTAATTTATTATAACTACTCCCAACAACTGTAGTGTGAATGTATATGCCATTATGACATTATATTTGCATTTTGTCTCAACATAAATGATGTTTTCTTTGATCACGCTTTATTGATAACTTACACATCTTCATCTAAGCCATGGCTCTTCAATTTTCTTGCCAGGTACAAATTTGGTTACTTGTCCCTCTGTTGCTCAGTTGTACATATTCTATGCATATTTTATATATTAAAACCTTTCAGATACATGGTTTAAAAATAATTCTTCACTCTATGTTGTTTATCTTCATGTCATTGCTTATGGCATATTGCTGCTAAGTTCACTCATCAACACCAGTAGCTTTGTATAGATTGCTTAGAAGTTAGAAGTTTAACAGAAGTTAAAAAAAATTGTAAATAGCCATTTCAACCTTGGTTGGGCAAAAATAACTAAAGTGTTTTTTTTCTTGAGCAAGTGATGCTTTTAAGGTTATATTTAAATTCCCAAAATCCAGAGACCCACTTGCCTCACTTCTATGTCTAATACTATTTTATAAGAAAGATTCAGACCTTTTGGTAAAACACCAGACAACCTACTTAATGGTCTTCTAATAAAGTGATATCATTGTTACAAGACTTAAGACCTCATTTTGTTGTCTCAAAAATATAAACTTAAGGTTGTCTCAAAAATGTAAACTTAAAATGCTTCTCTAGGTTTTATTTATATACTTAGTCCTCTAGACAGACAAAATGTTCATACCTTTGGCTCAGAGCCATAAATTTTATAATAACTCCAGGATATTGACCCACTCTATTTATAAATATAAAAATGTTTTTACAAATGCCTATTAGCTAACTGCTCCTTTTATAATATGTGATTTGATATACAGCTTTTAGTATAACTCAAGCTATATGTCTACATTTCAATACATATTACAAACAGTGATAACTTTATGAGATTAATTCCTTTTCATAAAATTTAAGCTTCAAAATGTTGTGAAAAAAGACACCAAACATTCATAAAATCATAAAATCAACTTAAAAATAAAAATTGGGCAATTGTCTCCATATATTCAGGTTTTTAACAGCCCTAAAGCAATGCCCACTTACAGATGAGATATAAAGATGTCTCCTCCTCCCCAAAAGAAAATGATTTTTGTCTTTCCACAGAAATCTATACTGACCAAGAGAATAGCTGGCTCTCATCAGAAGAAATACGTAACGAAACTTCACCCCAATGCCAGAAAACCTTAGAAAAACGTTTCTCAACAGAAAGTTCATATCCAAAAGGAGACTCCAGTCATGCTCTCCTGGCTAGCTTGACTACCCTAACATCCAATAATCCCCTCATTGCCCCGGGTCTCATCCCATGAACATCTCTCTACAAAAAGCCCTATAGGTGTGAGGTGTGACTACGTGAAAACATACTGGACACCTAATTCCTGATACATGATAAGGACCTGACCCCCTCCATACAACAGGAAAGATTTTTTGCTTGTGTCTCTCCACAAGACCATCCAAAATATATTTGAGTCCCAGTGAGAAATGTTCACTGACAAACCAACCCAAGAAGAGGAGAAGACGCCCCTTAGAGAAGCCACAAGAAAATCACTTGGAATAACAACCAAGAATTGGCAGACACTGCCCAGGGCACAAGCCCCTCACTCATGACTGGAAAATTATTCTTAACCTGGCACTTCACTGTCTCACTCCCTAACAGAGAAGTCGGGACCGAAAAGGAGATTCCAGACCTGGTACACAGTGAAACTTCCCTCTATTACTAACAAACCTAACCCCTCTTTACAGGAAGCCACAAGAAGATGGTCCACTGAGACCTCCACTCAGAGACATCTGTCTCTCTGAGTCCCACTCGAATCCCAAAATCCTAATGCCTATGTAATGGTTCTGTTTCATTACTGTACCTTGCCTTCCAGGCTGCTGCTTACAGCTATACCTATATAAGGCTATACAAGGTAAATCTTCAGTGCCTATTTCACAGATGCTAAAGGAACCATAGGTGTCCATCTCCCTATGCTTCTGTAGCGCCCAAAAATCTTCCCTCCAAGCTTTAAGATTATTCCACAAGTTTATACAAACCCAGCAACTGAGAGAAGATGGAGAAAGAAGATCATCCCATCCTCTTATCCATCAGTTCCTACTGAAAGCCATGCCTGTCCAGAGACATACCATTTGGCAGCTGGTGACCTCCAAGACAAACCAGATCAAGCGATGCCAGCTTCACAGCTCCACATCACTACATGGACAGACAAGCCCCCTTTACTGGTACTATACTGGACTTGCTAATTTTTGGGAGGGATGCCATTTGAAACTAATGACTGGGCTAACGAAATGATACATATACTAACACCAAAATATTCAAATGGATTCTGCACCTCTTTATGCCCCTAATGTCTTTATACCTTGATAGTTAAACCTTCAAATTGTATGGCTTCTTCCTCCCCCTGGCAATTGGAAGCTTCCTTGCCCCCTGTGTCATCCAGTCTTTATAGCAGCATATAAACAACTTAACCAAGAGTGCCACAAATTGGGCTCTAATCTAATATCACTTAGAGACTAATGATAATTATACCTCTCCCTTTTTAAATAAAATTAAAGGAGGAGTTGTGAGACTGTCTTAAGGGCTAAGAGTATATCAAAGCTGGCTTTGGAACCCCATGTCTTCCCAGGGGAAGAGAACAGGAGACATTCAGCTGCTCCACACTTTAATCCTGGCCAGAACCAAGCTAGATTGTTAAATTATTATTAGATATTAAATACTGCCCGCTTCACAGAAGCAAAGCAATGTGAACTTGGCTGATACTTTTGTCTGCCCTATAGCTGAAAGCATGAGAGGATTAAACTGCACATGCAGACAAGGCTACTCCCAGTATCCTTGTCTTAACCAGTGGACATTCTCAGGGTTAATGACCACTTCCCCCACTATGAACCTTTAAAAGGCACCCCAAAATCTGCATCTAATGAGATTGCCCAATGACACATTTTCTCCCAAATTCCTGTGTTCTCATTGACTAACTGAGGACCATCAAAGTCAGGGGGAGTATGCAGTAAGAACCACATGCCACCCACACGGTGCTCACCCGTGGCTTTCTGCCTGGAGACAGTGGGCTGTGGACAGCTCTGCTGCTCCTCTGGACAGGAAGCTGCAGCTGGGGACATGTCCATGGGTGAGGAATTCTTTTACAACAATACACACACACACACACACACACACACACACACACACACACACACATATATATATATAGAATAGGGAATATACATATATATATATGTATATTATATATATGTGTGTGTGTATGTGTGTGTGGGTATATGTGTGTGTGTATATATATATATGTATGTGTATATATATATATATATATATATATATATATATATATATATATTCCCCTATAATATACTTTACATATTGCAAGGGTGAAAACAAAAATCACTTTTAGTCAATTTTCTCACCCCATGACTTTTCTAGAAAAAGTAGTATTAGGAAATGACTACACAGAGTTGTAAACTTGTTTACCCTTGATTCAGTATAAAGCAGTATCTAATTCTTTAACAAATACATATATAGCCTTAAGAATAGCATTGGATTCAAGATACAATAAGAAGAGGAAAGGAATAGTAAGAGAATATACGTGCAGATGGTGCCTTGTTATTTATCACTGAGCCATGAACAATTATCCTGGAAATATTGAGATTAATGGACCCATTTAGGAAAAGAGCTAATAGTGAGAGGCAGTGGAATAAATTTGACCTATTTTCCATATCAGAAGTTTTCTTTGGATCAGTTGAAACTTCTATAGATTTATAAACAACACACTTGTGTCAGAATTGTTCTCTGCTTTCCTCTAATTTTGAGATTTTTCATTTTATGGTAATGAAATCACTCTGGGATTACGAGGATATACACAGATAAATCTGGAAGGGAGCAGTGTCTGAGTGGAGCAATTACTTTTATCACTTCCAGAAGCTGAGTTTTCCATTTGCATCTCAATTCTCTCTCTTTCTTCTCCAGAGTTTAATACAATTCAGATTGTTTTGGTATTCAATTTAAAAGTATTCATGAACAGCACACATTTGAAAAAGTTTGGATTTTTACCATGCTTATAATTGAGGGATTTGATAGCAGCTTCCTTACATTCAACAAAGCCTAGCAAAGAAAACTTATGGCTAGAACATAGGCTAGGAGACTGTAGAAAGTAGTTAATAACAAAAACCTCAGAGACTGTGTTTAGAAAATATAGATTCAGATAACAGGTATCTCTCTCACTAACTGGGGTGATTCTAGTATAAGTCACTCATTAGCTTTGCCTGTGTTTTGTGAGGTGAATTTCAGATACGGGCATCAAGTGGGATCTGTAGAGAATGACCTGTGTGAAAGTTAGGAAGGATCTATTTGTCAGGGGTATACAAAGACATCACATTTAGAGAACTCTGTGGTCCAGATGGAATGTAGAAATAATGTTAGAAATGTTGGTACACACCTTTAATCCTAGTATTCAGAAAGCAGTGGTAGTATATACTTTTGATTCCAGTATTCAAAAGGCAGTGTTCTTCCATACCTGTAATTCTTAAGATAGAAACAGAGTGTAGAAGCAGACACAGGAAGCAAAGCTCAGAAGTAGTCAGTGTCACATAAAAAGTAACTCATAAAATAACTTAGAGTGAATGCCAGGCAAAGTGACTAATTAGAGGAATAGTTCACAGAATGAGTCAGAATGAGGACATGCCCAACTCTCAGGATAGAAAGACAGTCTCTCAGCTAAGTACAGTCAGTTACAGCAGGCAGTATAAGGTGAGCAGTCTGAAGCAGACATGATGGAGGAAAGACTAAGGGATACAGAAGCAGCTCAGCAGAAGTCAATATCAAATGGGAAGAGTGAGTCAGTTTAAAGCCAAGCAGAGCAGTCCAACCTGAACAGTCAGAGAGTCTACCAGAGTCAGAAGAGTTCAATCAGAACCAGTCAGCCAGCTCAGAAGGTTGCTTTGAACCAGTTCTTGGAGAAGGGTTTGAGCCAGAGCAGTGAATGAGTTGAAGTAGACGAGTTGGAGTTCAGAAGGAGCTAGTTAGAGTGGCTCAGTCAGAAGTAAGTTTTGGAAGTTTATTAGACTGTATGGAAGTTTAAAAATTCTAGACTGTAAGGAGGCTGAAGTCCTCTAGTTCTAGGCTTAAGAATAGATTGTATGGAGGTCAAAGCACTCCAGGGCTCCAGGACGAGGACCACAATTGAACTAGCCAAAAATAAACCACCTTAACCTTGAATCAATGTTTACGTTTGGTGAATCAACAGTTGCAGGGATGATACATGAAATAATTTATAAACAGGAGCTAGAGAGATGGCTCAGTGACTAAGAACACTTTTTCTCTTGCAGAAGACCTGGTTATAGTTTCCAGCTCTCACATCATGGCTAATAACCACCTGTGGCTCCAGTTCTACTGAATCTGACATGGTTTTCTGGCTTCTGTGGGCACTGCAGCCACATGGGAAATGTATATAAATTTATAAAGGTTCTGGCATTGCAAATAAAATAAAAATAAGTGAATCTTTAAAAATTTGTAGACAACAAGACATGGTACAAATGTTAGTTTCTGTTGTTTAGAGTAAACTAGAAAAAAATGTCATCATCTCACTCAGAAGAAAAAAAATGTTAAACATTTCACTATCAAAACCCTGGTACAGGAATGGAAATTAAGTCAAAATTTTCCATTTGGTAGTCAAAATTCAGACTCCTCTAAATAGAAATCAAATGTGACTTAATCTTGATAGTAAATTGCTTTTTTGTTTTAAAAAAAACTCATAAAACTCAAAGCTACTTTGAATAGCTTTGTACAATGTAGTATAGTGTACTAGTATTGCAGAAGGAGCCCCTTAATGGATGGAATCAAAGAAGAAAATTGAAATCATTGAGCTAAATCCTGACATGTATAACTAAGATATGCTTCAAATAATTAGGAATTTAATCTTTATTATTAGCCACAGGTAGATAGAGAAGACATTCATAAGCAACTGATATTTTCCAAAACCCTTAAAATCATATTTTTCTTTAATTTTACTTAAGCTAGATCTTATGCTAATATTTCTTTGTGGTTGCTATTAACAGACCAACCAGATCCCCTGCTCTGAAAGGGCCTGTCCTTAAAAATTAAACTAACCTGGAAATTAATTACATAAAATACCCAAGGAAAAATAGAGATAAAGCTTTGTTTATGGAAAATCTGTATCCTGGGAACAAGCTGTAACCTAGGACTTCAAACACTATGCAATGAATCACCTGCATTTTCTTTTATTTCAGTCTGATATCTGCTAAGGGTCAAGACATCCATAAAGTACAAGATACCACAAGCATCATAGAAAACTTTAAAAGAACAAGATTTATTTATTTATCAGTTTCATACACTTGTAATCAATTGTAATTACCATATATAATAATGGTTTAAGTTTACAAAATGCTTTCTTAATTTACAGTCTCATTGACAGTAATAAATTGCATGGGGACAGTTAGCAGCTTGCCTACTGGAAGGTGAATATTTTTTTTTTCTGTAAATGACCAGATATTAAAAATTATAGGGACTATGTTCTTTTTCATAATGAGCCAACTAGTTTACTGTGGCTGAGTAATAGAACCTCAGTTTTGACTGTGTTTTCCAATACTCTTTTGATTATTAAAGCTTTAGATTTGTCATATGGGCAGTATTTCCCCTACTTTCTGTGCTATAATATCTAGCAGCAAATGCAATAAGTTAGAGAAGAATCTAAGGCATTTACATATGAGAGATGTCAAAGTGAGTAATGCAAACTGCAAATTTCTGTCAGAATTAATCTAAGGACCATGAAAAACATAAACACATAAGCACACGTAAGGAAGTTCTTATTTAAGGCAAGGCAAACTAAAAACTGGAGATTCAAGGCAGTTTCAAAATGAGCAGCCTGAATAAATTCAGATGTGAACTGTGTATCAAATGGTGATTGAAGACTTTGACTCTTCTTTTTCCTTTTATTGAAAATAGATTTTTGTCTCACATAATATATCTTGAATATTATTTCCCCTAGCTTTACTCCTTCCAGCTCCTTCCCCCCTCACATCCTGTCCAAATCCACTCCTATTCTGTCTCTTATTAGAAAACAAATTGGCTTCTAAGGACTAATGATAAAATAAAATATACTAAGATAAAACAAAAACCAAACCATCAGAATAGGATAAAACAAATACACAGAAGGAAAAGAGTCTAAGAGAACCACTCATTCACACACTCAGGAAGTCCATAAAAACACTAAACTGGAACCCATGTTATATAACCAAGGAATCTCAGGCAGACCAATGTAGACCCTGTGCATGCTGCCTTAGTCTGTGTGAGTACATATGTGCTTTGACAATGTTGATTTAGGGGGCCATGTTTCCTTGATGGCCTCTATAATCTCTGAATCTTAGACTCTTTCTGCTTCTTCTTCTTCTGCAGGGTTTCCTGAGCCCAAGGGGAAAGATTTGATGAAGACATAGCTTCTAGGGTTGAGAGTTCCAAAGTCTCTCTACTCTCTGCTTGTTGTCTGGCCATCAGTATTTGTATTTTTCCCATGTTGTGCAGGAGTAAACTCCTCAGATGTTGGCTGAGCAAAACACAGTTATATGAGTATAGCAGAATATTTTTAGAAGTTATTTTATTGATTTTTTTAGACCGATAGTATTTGGTTATACCATAAGCCCCTGGATTATTTACTCTCAGGTTCTTTGTTATCTAAGCAGTGTCAGGTATGGGTTTTACAGAGGAATTAGCCTTAAGTCAAATCAGATATTGTTTGTATAGCCCAACAAGCTTTGTGCCACCATTGCCCTAGCACATCTTGCAGGCAGAACACCATTGTTAGCCTGAGGGTATACGGCTTGGTTGATGTTTACATTTCTTGTTTGATAGTTTGCCTGTACCAAAGATGCTGGAGAGTAGGGTTGAAGCTACTATGTAAGCATCAGCTCTTTTTGTCTATGTTCATTTAGTTGTATAAGTATTATTTTCAGTAAATGGAGCCTTGACTTCAGTTTGTGGAGAGCAACCAGCAATCTGAGTTGTTTGAGGATTCCAATGAGACCCCTTTGGTCAACAATTTAATTAAATGTAACCCAGTCTTGCTTTAGAATCTTCATTTGGTGATAAGATAAGGCCAGCTGTGACTCTGTCTCCCCCCATTATTTGTCACTATTATTTAGACCACAGTCATCTATGTATATATTTTAGGAAGCTTCTAGTATATTAAATTTCCATACTAACTCTCAAATAGCCCTTGTGTTCTGTTTTTTTTCCCTTTATTCCCTCCTCATCCTCTTCTTTCCTCCTCTTCCTCACTTGTATGATCTCATATTTCAAGCCCCATTCCATCCATTACTATCTTTTTCGTTTTCGTAATGAGTTCTATCCGCCTCCAATCCTTACTCTGTACCTAACCTCTGTACACTGTAGCTTGGTAATAATTAACTTAACTGGTAATATTCATCTTTATGCAAATACATATATGTCTCTTTATAGGATTGGCATATCTCACTTGGGTTGATATTTTTTTCAGTTCTATCCATTTACATGCAAATTTCATACTTTTCCAATGACTAAGTAGTATTCCATTGTGCAAACATACCACATATTTTTATTCATTTACCTTTTGAGGGACATCTGGGTTGTTTCAAATTTCTGGCTATTATAAATAGACCAGCAACAAACATGGTTGAACAAATGTCTTGTAGTAGGATAAAGCATCCTTTAGATATGTGCCTAGGGTAGTGTAACTGCTTCTTAAAGTAGATCAATTTCCATCATCCTGAGAAACTGCCACACTGATTTCCATAGTGGAAGTAAGAGTTTTTACTCCCACAAACAAAGGATGAGTATTCCCCTTACCCCATGTCCTTACCAGAATGAACTGTCTTTTATTCTGCCATTATGACAGGTGTAAGATGAAATGTCAAAGTAGTTTTGATTTGCATTTCTATAAAGGAAAATGTGTGAAAGCTAAGGTCTATATTCCAGGTGCTACATTTAGAGGCCTGTGTGGTCTGGATGGAATGTAGACACACCTTTAATCCATTATTCAGAAGGTAGTGTTGTACCTTGACTTTAATCCCTAAAAAAAAATAACAGTGGAAGCAGACAGAGGAAACAGAATTCAGAAGGAGATAATATCACACAGGAAGTGACACCTGAGATGTGTCAGAGTGAAAGACAAAAAGCGTTACTCATCAAAAGATGAGTTCACATGAAAAGGTGGGCTCTCAGTTCAGAGAGTTACATAGGGGTTAGGTCAGTTAACATAAGCATAGTGAAGAATCAGTTGAGGAGCAATTAACTGAGTCAGATACACAGTCAGTTATAGATGAGGAGTTACAGAAACTGTAGCTGGAGTGAGTTGGGAGCAGTCAGTAAGAAGATTCAGTGAGTAAAAGCTAAGTTTACCGTAAGTTGAAGAGTCAGTTACATAGTCGTTACAGAAGCTGAGGCTGGAATGAGTTAAGGCAGTCAGTTACAGAGGCAGAATGGAGTAGCGAGAGCTCAGGTAGAGATACAGAGACACAGGAGAGCTCAGCAGAAGAAGCCCAGAACCAGAGAGTGAGTTGAACCAAAAGAGTCAGAGTTCAGAAGGTGCTAGTCAGTGGCTCAATCAGTCGATGTCAGAATGTATTGAGGAAGGCACTATGTAGACACTAACTCAAACTCTCTGTGTTCAATAATTATGTATATTTTGTCTTCATCAATGTGGGCTTGATATCAGTTTATGAAACATAGCATATGATAGCCTGGGTTGTGTGGGAATTCTCAGAAGGCACCAGTGGTCAACAACTCAACTAGATGTAACATAATCCCTGTACTGGAAGCTTCATTAGGTGACAAGAGATATCCAGATGTGATTCTTTCTCCCCAGTTATTTGTCAATTTCATTTGATAGATTTTATCTATGTATATATTTTAGGAAGTATCTTCTATATTAAGTCTTAATACTACACTACATCTCAAATGTAACTTAATTTTAGATGACTCTCCCTGTATTCCCTTCCTCATCTCCCTCTCCCATCCTACTCTCAAATTGATACTTTGTTCCAGCCCCACACAAACTATCCTTAAATATCTGTTCTGTTTCCATTTTCTATCAAGATATATATGTCCCCATAAGTACTCTATACCTATCCTCACCTTAGAGATTGTAGCTTGGTTATCATTGACTTAAGAGCTAATATCCACATACAAGCCAATACATACATGTCCATCTTTATGGGTCTATATCTCAGGATGATTTTTTTCTAGTTCCATCCATTTGCCTGCAAATTTTATGATATTTTTTGTAATCTGTTATGTAAATTTATGACATTTCTTCATCTATTCTTTTGTTGAAGGACATCTCTGTTCTTTCCAGTCTCTAAGTATTATAAATAAAGCATCAGTTAACATCGTTAAATGAGTGTTTTGTGTGAGGATGAAGAACTTTTGGATATATATCCAAGAATGGCATATCTGTTTCTTGAGGTAGTTTGATAACCATCATCCTGGGGAACTGGTTCATTGATTTACATAGTGTTTGTGTTTGCTCCACACCAGCAATGAATAAGTGTTCCACTTATTCCACATTATCACCTGCAATAGCTATTATTTGTTTTATTGATCTTAGCCATTCTGATAGGTGTAAGATAAAATCTCAAAGTACTTTTGACTTGCTTTTCCATAATGGCTACAGATATTGAACATTTCTCCCAGTGTTTATCAATAATTTGAGTTTCCTTTATTGGGAAAACTATCTTTAGATCTGTATTCCATTTTTTAATTGGTTATTAGTTTCCTTTATATCTTGTTTCTTGAGTTCTTTATATATTTTGGATATTGTTCTTTTATTGGATGTGTGGTGGTAAAAATATTTTACCATTCTGTAGGGTGTCACCTTTTCCAAATGACACTGTCTTTGCCCTTTACCATGAAGAATTTATTAGTTTCATGAGGTGCTACTTATTAGTTGTACAATTTAGTTGTACAATTTAGTGCCTGTGCTACTGATGTTCTGAACAGAAAGTCTTTTCCTGTGTGAAAGAGTTCAAGGTTATTCTTCCCCTTTCTCTTCTATCAGATTCAGTGTATCGGGTTTTAGGTTGAGATCTTGGATCTACTTGCACTTGAGTTTTTGTGCAGAATGATAAATATGGACCTATATGCAAATTTTTTTGAGATGTGATCTCTCACTGTACCCAAAGCTCACTGACTGGAATATGGTGGTTGATCAGGAAGCCTATGAGATACTCCTATCTCAGCATTGGGATTACAGTTGTTCTTCACTATGCCTGGCCTTCACATGTGTGCCAGGGTTCCAAATTATGGTTTCAGCAAGCACTTTACGGAGTCATCCTCTACAATTATCTGTGTTCAGATCCTAGCAAGAGTTTTCACGGATGTTTAAGGTGTGTCCATCTCTCTCTTACTACTTTACTACAGTTAATTATGAACATGAATCAGTAAAGATTTTTAGTAAACAACAATGGTTTTCACATCTAACAAACTGTTTCTGAGAAATTATTTATCTTCATTTTTAACTTTGTTCTTTAATAAGTGTAGAATTAAAAAAATCATCATTATGGGCAATAATGATACTAGGAGAAACTTATAGAACTCTGTTGCATTTGAAGGCTTTCCATGTCACTTACTACACTTGTAATTTTAATGAATCTGCAGAATTCCCATAAGATTTAGTTGCTTTTGCATTAAAATGAGATTTAAATACGAATAAAAATTAGATACTCACTATATGAAATAATGGAAATATTGCATAATATAGTAACTTAAGTGACAAAAAGAAGCCAGAAGACATTAAAATCTTTGAGAAAGGAGATAATAAAAGAAAATAACTCATGTAGAAACAAGATGAAATAAAGAAAATAACAGAGTTATGAGTAGGAGTACACTAATCAAAAAATCCCTTCTTAGAAAATTTGTTTGACCTTTATAAGTCTCAGTTTCATTATCTTTGTAATGAAATGGTTTAAGTTGAAAATTTTAAGACATTTCAAAAAGTGAAATTATATGACCTGAGCATACTTGATGCAGATCTTAACAAACTGACCTTACCAGTTTGTTTGTGCATTTTCCCCACCAAACATTTTCCCTACCAGTTTCCATGCTATCTTTGAGAATGTTTTTTCTTCTGTCATACAACATATAGAATACAACCTAGCTCCCCTCCTCTTCTTCCTCCATCCCCATCCTCTCTCATCTCCCCCAGATCTACCCCCATCCCTCCCCACTAATACCTGCTCTTCTCTCCAGAAAAGATCCCCCCACAACACATGGGTTTATAGCACAATCAGGGTATAACTTAGCAGGATGGATATAGGCCAGACACTAATCGAGGGTGGGCCAAACAGCAGGAGAAAAAGAGTCTCAAAGGTCAGTAAAATGATCAGAGTCACCCCCACTCCAGCCTACAGGATTTTTTTCAAGGATACCAATCTAGACAGCCAGATTGTGAATTTTTTATAATAAAAAAACACTACTGTATTATTGTACCTTTCCTTTTCATATCAGATAATTTCTTTTTGTCTTACCACATAAAAGATCATTTTACTTTCAATCTTTACGTAATAAAAATAATCTATGAAGCATGTTTAGAAAAATATTAAATCCTTTAATCTGGCAGCATGGCTGCTCTAGGGTAGAAAGAATCCTGGTACACATCTTTAACCCAGTAATCAGAAGGCAGTCAGTGGTGGTTCATGCCATTAATCCCAGCATTTGTAAGACAGGAGGAGGGCTCAGAAGGAGTCATATCAGGCAAAACATGACTTCTGAGATGAGTCAGAGTGAAGGGCAGGCAAAACGACAAATCAGAGGAAGAAGTGGCAGAGTGAGACAGAGTGAAGACATGCCCAACTCTCATGATATAAAAGCAGGTTCTCAGTTCAGAGAGGCAGAGCTAGAGAGGATGTATGGTATATAAGTGGCTGAAGGAGGACAAGATCCAGAGACAATGAGATGGTATAACAGGATAAGTTAGAGAAGCAGAGAAGCTGACTGAGGCAGTATGGGGCAGAGAGATCACAGAGAAACAGAAGCAGTCTGAGGAATCAAAGACAGAGACACAGAGGCACTTTGGCAAAATACAGTATCAGATGGAAATAGTGAGTCATTGTGAAGCAGAGCAGATCAATTCAGTCAGAGAAGTTGCAGGAGTCAGCTAGAGTTTGTCAAAGTCAGAAGAGCTCAGTCAGAAACAGTCGGCCAGCTCAAAAGGTCAGTTTGAACAAGTCAGCTTGGTACCAGAACATCAAGTGAGTAGAACCTGAAGAGTCAGACAGAGTTCATAAGGAGCTAATCAGAATGGCTTAGTCAACAGTAAATATTCTAGGCTTAAGTATTCTAGATTGTATGGAGGCTTTGGCGGAAGCCTTCTAATACTAGGCATAAACATTTTAGACTGTACAAAGGCCGAAATGCTCCAGGGTTCTGAGACTAGGATCAGGGATTGAATTAGTCAATTATTAAACTTTTCTTTATATTAAGTCAATCTCTATGTCTATACACATGATTTGGCTTAATCATAATTTTAACTTTCCCCAAGTCAGGATTCTCAGCTACAACATCATCTAATATTTTCCCCCAAATTTCCAACTCAAAAAAACATGAATCCAGAGGTTGACTATTCAGCAATTCAAATAGAAATTACTAAGGCTGTGAATTCTCACTGGCAGTAAAATTCTTGTTTCCTGAATATTTGAACAGACAAAATTTAAAGTCCAGTGGGAGATAGGAAAAAAACTACAATATCCAAGACTATCTATACTTTTGTTCATTTACAGTTTGTTAAGCAGCTTTATGAAGTGTGTATGGTCTGGTGAACTCTTATACTGTTGAAAAATTAATGAAAATGTTCACATATGAAAGAGACCAACAACTGGTATATACACCTATGATTCTACACATCTAGACACTAAGGCAAAATTTTTATGAATTAGGTCATCTTGGGGTACATAAATATGCCAAGAGAGTCATGGCTGCATAGTAAAACTCTGTCTTTCAAATCACGACCATCAACAGTAACAACACTATATATATATATATATATATATATATATATATATATATATATATATATATTCTTTATTTCAATGTCACTTGTCATTCAGCAGTTACATTATTATTTATGAAGTTGTGCCTTTTCTTTCTATAATACTTCCATTTAAAGAACACCAGCACCAGCTGTTTGTTCTATTTCCCCTCTACCAGTCCTGTCAAATAAGGGGTCAAGATAGTGATGATAAGAATCCATGCCGGCAGGCAGCATGAAGAAGTTAGGTTTTGCCTACAAGGCACAGAGAACCTTAGACTCAGATACCAGTGTGAAAATGAAATCATAGACAGCTGGGGAAATGTGTATGATTTACAAAATCTAGATAATGGGATCTAGATTCAAGATAATGTACTAACTTTGGAATGTTCATAGAGAATTGGGGCAAATGTGAGTCTTAGTGGAATATTGAAAAGAAGTTTTACAAATAAATTTTACTATTAAAAATTGGAGTTTTAATAAAATACAACTTATCATCTGTCATGTTATGTAGTCACTACATATATAATTATATTATGATTATGGCATGGAAAACAAACAGTTCCTGATAGTTATGTTTTACTGTTTTATATTCACATGAAACAAAGTGAACTGAAGTTGTTGGAGTATTTGTCATTTCATTTGTCCTCTACATAACTCAGAATGTGTAAATTTAACACAATTAAACAATGTTACCTATAATGTTACCATTATGTTAAATTTAGTTATATTTACTAATGTGTAAATTTTACAAATTAATAAGCTTCTTGACACAACCCACATATGATTCCTATGATCAACAACAATGACTAGTATGGTACAATAACTTTAAGGTACAATAGTGGCACAAATACCCTTATGGCAACCAACAGGTCTCTAATTAGACATAAGAGCTACTCAACAAGACAAAAACCATTCCTTGTACTATAAACATAACTAATGACTCAGTAATAGTCAAATCATGAGTATTGTAGAAGAACCTATAATTACTATTTTATTAAACCAGAATAATCCCTAACAACAATCTAAACACTTATTCTTATACCAACAGATAAATGTAGATGTCATTCTCATCATTACCCTGTATTTGGTAATAGATAGAGACCATTACAGAAAACTACAACCAGTCAAAATGCAGAGTTGTGGAACTCAGTGGCAATTTACGTAACAACTCCCTGATCTATGGATCAGAGAACACTGGGATAGAGAAGATGGAAAGAGTGTAAGAGCCATGTGATCCAGGAGTTTGCTGTGAGATTATGTCTCCAAGGAATGCCAGAAGATACACCCACAAAGTTTCACCAACCTGATTGCCTAAACATAAGCTGAATAAGAACAATAATAACAGACATTCCTAAGTAGATAGGAGAAAGATCACAATGCTTCATCCCTACATAAAGAATTATAGGAAACTAAGGAATGCTGAGAACAAGAAAAATAGTCTGTTTTAAAGAAGAGCACACCAAATGGTTATCCAATACCAAATATTCAGCCCTGAAAAAATACATACAAATTAGATTACTCAAACTGAGCAGGTTATATTTAGGAATATATATGTATATATGCTTGTACATAATTACAATGTAAAAATTACAAGAACATGAATTTGACAGAGAACAAGAAGAGTTACATGGGAGGAAAGAAATGGGAGAAGAGTAGTTATCTTACAATTCCAAAAATGAAAAAGTAGAAAAGAGGGAAACTCAACACATTATACACACATATATGTACATATATGGATGTAACAATAGCTTGTGAAAAATGTGTTCATGAATTTGAAAAAAGGAAAGAGAGGTCTATGAGAAAGTTTAGAAGGAGGCAGTATATGAAGCAATCTTGCAATTATAATTTCAAAAACTACGCAGTAAGTTTAAAACCTTGACATTCTAGTATTTGAAAGTTAGTTATTACATTTAAATCATAGTTTATTAAAAGTACTTAGACAATGGTGATTTTATTTTAAGAAGAAATATGTTCTAGCATTCTTATGTATCATAATGAGACTCTGTTGTATTTAATGAATGTGTTTATAGCCTGATTCAATGAATGATAATATATAAGTGTAAAAATGCTTAAGTCTCCTCAAATGACTAATTAAATCAAATTATAAGAATGAGTTCTTATAATATGGATTAATTAAATGAATATAATAATTTTTAAATAAATGTTAGTAGATAAATAACTGTTCAACATTGTAGACTCTATGTTAACAATTGCTGTTGTTACAGATTTTGTTGGTTGGTTGGTTGGTTTGTCTCTCACTTTCTTTTCTGTATGTATGTTAATATTTGTTGTTTAAAGATAAGCTTACTTTGTTAACCAGGCTTTCCCAAACAATATGAAGTGTTCCAATCTGGGAAAGCCCTTCTGCCTCAGCTTTGTAGAGTACTGGATTGCAGGTGTGAGCTACCACACATTGCTCTACTTCTTGGTTTTTGTTTTTGTTTTTTCAAAAGTAAGTGTACCACTGAATCAAAATAAAAGAATTTTCTGTAGGAATGCAATGACACACAAACTTTGATTTTAATATCCTCTATGATTCATATACTTAAAATTTTAATTAATAAGTAAAGTTAAGAAACTATATACTAAGCATATTTGGTATGAAGTGATAGAAAGCCAATTAGAATACTATACAGTATAATATTATATATATATAATATTATAAAGAGAGGGATAATATATATATATATATATATATATATATATTCTCTATATCTCCCCTACCCTCTCTTTCTTCTCTCTCTCTCTCTCTCTCTCTCTCTCTCTCTCTCTCTCTCTCTCTCTCTCTCTCTCTCACGCACACACGCACACACTCAGGTGTTCAGTCCTACTTCAGAAAAAGGAAACGTCTTCGTTTTAACAATTATTCCTTTATTTTTTAAATTAGAAAATGGTAGACATTCATATATAAATCATAAATCATAGCAAATCTGAGACAGTTCAGTCTGTCATAGCATAGAATGTTAAAGATAATTGAATTATGACCTCAACCTTTAGGTGAAATTAATAGTTTAATAAACAAAACTAGTTGATAGACTTGAACTGCTTTAATGACCTTAGGATAATGAGACTCCCTTCAAAGTCTTCCCAGGTATGGAGGGAACTTATAACAGGTGGGCAGAGCTAGCCAACACTTTTCCAGGGGTCTTGGAATGCTGACTTATTCAGGATAGACTTTATAGCTGGATTAAAAAAAATGTGGAAAAAAACTGTCCAGGTCTATCCCAGGAGCTTTGTGATGTCAATTTGTTCATGGTAGTTTATTCTTCTGCGTCCTGTGGCTAAGAGTCTGTTATGGCCACCTGCTACTGTATAAAGCTGCAGGGAAGTGTGTGAGTCTTCTCAGAAGCATAATGGGGCCAACAGAGTCTATATGAGACACCAAGGTTGTTCCTGTGTTCTAAATAGCATTTTTATTTGTGGACAGACATTTAGATGTTTGGCAAGGTCTCAATGGAGTTTTACAGTATCCTGATATACGGGCTTAGGGAGGGGACACATCATGAGTGGACATTTTCTTTAGGGAAAAAAATTAGCTTATAAATTTTGGCCCTGCAAAATTGATTTCATGGTGCTAGCCTTCTCATCCAATAAGTAGTTCAGCATCTAAGGCTTTAATTGGAATTGCTGGGTCCTCCTGTTATTCTACTGTGCTGTCCACAGCTTTAGATAGGCCTATTGAGTGCTTTCTATTTTCCTTTCTTCTAATATGCAACTTCTTTGATCTTAGTTGAAGTTTGATCTCTCACGGAATAATAGAATTGTAGGTATAGTGGCTTATTTCTCTTTTTAAAAGTTTCTTTAAAAATTCTAATTAGCAAAAGGTTCCCAAGCACAGGCAGAAGAATCAGACTCCCCCATTCTAGCCTCTAGGAGTTTTGCAAGAACATTCTAGACAGTTATTAGAATTAGATATATTTAGGTGAACCTGCAGGTTCTGTGTCAGCTGCTTCAGTTTCTGTGTGCCCTTTAGAATGCTATTTAGTTGACACTGTGGAGTTTGTTCTCTTGGTATCATTGACCCCTCTTGGTGTAGCTGTAGATTTGTCAGAAATAGATGTCAATTCTGGGCAGCAGCCTTTTATTCTTTGGCTAATTCAACCACAGGTTTCCTAGTCCTGGAGCTCTGGAGCATTTGGGCTTCCATAAAATCTAGTTTTTTGCCTAGAACTCTGAGGCTTAAGCCTCTATACAATCCAGAACATTTAAGCCTCCACTGCTGACTAAGCCACCTGAACTAGCTCCCTTTGAACTCAGAGGCTTCAGACTGCTTCTGTGTCTTTGTGAGCTCTTACTGCCCCATTTTGCCTGCTGTAACTAACTCTTCTGTAGTTGACTGACACTGACTCCTCTTATAACTGACTGTGCTCTGAGCTGAAAGCTTGCCTTTTCTTTGTGAGAGCTGGGCATGTCCTTACTCTGACTCACTCTGCTAACTCTTTCTCTGATTTGTCACTTTGCCTGTCCTTCACTCTGACTCATCTCAGACACCACTTATTGTATGGCATTGACTCTTTCTGAGCTTTGATTCCTGTGTCTGCTTCTATCTTATGTTTCTGTCTTAAGGATTAAAGGAATGGACCACCACTATCTTTTGAATACTGGGATTAAAGCTGTATCTACATTCCATCCAGACCACACAGACCTCTGAATACAGACTCTTGGAATATAGACCCTTCCTAGCTTTCACCCAAGTCCACCATCCGTTCACCATCCCCCCTCTCCCTTTTCTGTGTGGTTCCCTGATTTCTACATGATGTTTGGCCCTGGGCCTCACCATATGCTCCTATCAGCAGCTGGAAGAGGCTTCTTTGATGAGGACTGGGCTAAGTACTGATCTATGAGCAGAGCATGACATCATTAGAAACCATATCCATGTTATTCAATATCTAGTTCCTGCCCCGCCCTGCAGTTTCAGGTAGAGGTTTCCTCCTTTGATACAGGGTTCTGGCTTTCCATTGTCATAGAGGATCCAGCAAGGAGGATAGGCCATAGGTTCAAGGTTTTGTTGCTGGGATGGCGCCCCAGTCTCACTACTGGAATCCTTGCTTGGCCACAGGAGATGGCCTGTTCAGGCTCCCTATCCCTGATTACTAGTAATTCTAGCTAGGTTCTCCCTTATAGATACCAGTGAGTTTTCATTGCCCTAGGTCTTCTGGTTACCTCTCCACAAATTCTGGTTGGCTCTTCATATACGTTCTTCCTCCAGCCCTCTCCTCCTCTCAGTCCCCTCTGCTTCCATTCCTGTCCTCCTCCAATTCACCTTAACCATCTGTTATATTTCCACTTATCATGGAGATCACTGTGCTCCAACTGGGGCCCTCCTTATTGCATAGTTTCTATGGGTCTGTGGGTGTTAATACCTTTCTCTGTTAAAGTATTACTTATTAATGCGATGGCGATATATTAATAACAAGCCATGACAACTCTCAGAGATCCAATACCCGGGTGGCTTAGGTAGAGAGCTCACTCCATAGCCTTCTGTCACCCCTCTCCTCAAGGTTCTCCAGCCCATCTCGCCTCCTTCCCTCTGCTTTAGTGCCTAGGTGCTTTATTTATTCAAAACTCCTCCCTTTCCCCCACACAGGTTTTCATTATGCAAATGAATGGAACCTAACCTTCTCAAGGTCTTCCAGAAGATGTGTCACCTATCATAGGGTGTCCAAGTTGGGGCTGAGTCAAGAGTCTTCTCTGATCACCCAGCTGCAGACCATTGATGGTAATATGGAACTTTCATCTGCATTAAGGTAAACAAATGGCCTGTTCATATGGAGATCTGGGCAGCTACTTTATTGTTTTTAGCACAGAGGTGTAAACAGTTAGGAAGCCAGTCCTTTACATGCTGCAATGCATCAGGAAGCATCCTTCCACCTAAGCAGCATATAGGAGTGTGATTCCACAACTATAAAATACCCCACAACATTTCTCCTTGACTTAAGACTTAATATTCAGATATAAGTGAGTACATACCATGTTTATCTTTCTAGGATTGGGTTAACTCACTCAGGATGACTTTTTTTAGTTCATTCCTTTTGGGTTGGCTAACCTACACTTGATATAGGGACTAGTGTCTGGCCTTGTCCCATTTTGCTAAGCCATGCCCTATTTGAACAGTAACTTTGGGAGGACTGGGAGGGCTAGTAGGGAGTGGTAAATCTAAGAGAGAGGAAGATGGGGGTAACTAGAACAAGTGGAAAAAAGGGAGGAGGCAGGTCATGATGTATTGTATGAGTTTTATTAAAGAAGAAAAAAAATAAAAATTCAGGATAACAAAAGTTCTAATTAGTTCAATATTAGGTTTCATTACAGAATTTTCAAACAAAATTTGTTGATTATCACCACCCCTTCTTCCACATTTTCCTACATGCCAGCTTGCAGCCTTCCACTACTGGCGTGTTTGATCTCCAAATTGTTTCTGCCGTTTTTGTGGTACTCAAAAACTTCAGCACAAAGAGCTTTTTTTTCCCTTTAGTTTGGTCATTTATTATGGAGAGAAATACAGAGACTACACTAATTAGCTATTTAATTCTGATTTAATTCTTATATTTGTAAAATATAAACAAATTATTTGGTATTGTTTTTCTAATGTACAGTATTTGAATATTATACTTTCATTAAATATTATTTTCATCTAATTTATTATTTGGTAAAATTATCGTGAAGATGTTTTAAAAGATGATTTCAGATCTTATACACAGCCTATACACAACTTCTGTCATACACAAGTGTAAACACACTTGATTCTGTCAGTGAATGAGACACAAACTTCCCATACTGTCTTTTCCTGTCATTTCTCAGCCCTAAAGCTGTTGAATATGGCCTTGGTGCTAGAAGACTGAATACATGGTATGAATTCACAATTCCTTGTCTTTTCTCTTAGTCTTGACCTATGATTATGAGCTGAGTTCATTGTCAAGGCAGGTGAAAGACCTTATGAAAATGTAGTAACTGACATGCATTTTGCTACATTGGAGGTTACAGACAACACTTGTCTTCAGTTTTTGCTTGACCTGATGTCTGAAGTCATGTCTTAGCTGCCCTTTTCTTCTTTGATAGAAGAGGACATAGAGGATTTCTGAGTCCAGCAATCACTGCTCGGAGACATTTTACAGTTACTGTCATTTGTTATTCTGCATTTTGATTAGCTGGTTTTGATCTGGAATTTTTCTTATAGATTGTCTTTCTCAGGGCATGATCCAAATGCCCTGATCATTCTTGTTTGTGACATCTTTCCTTCTGCACCAAGACACGTACACTCCAAGGATCAATGACCTTTACAAGATATAATCTTTTCTAACTATAGAGTACGTAAGGTTGAACTAAAATTGGCTTGCACGGTATTTTGCTATTTTCTCCAAATCAGGCTTACTTATCATCTCTCTGTTTCCATAGCATCTTTTCATTTGTTACATACAACATATCAAAGTAACAGTGTTCAGTTGATTTAGTCACCTGGGAAATACAACATAGAATTTGTGATCTACAGTATTAAGTCATTTAGGACCTGCATGGGTCCCCTTACTTAGAATTGGGCATATTGATATAATTTTATTTCTTAGTATTTGCATGTGACAAGAAAGGTTTGTCTTTCATTTTATTTTTGCTAATAGCTTCTGTTGTGGTTAATCTTATCAAATTGATTGCATTTAAAATCAATTTGATAGACCAATCTCTATGGATCTGTGAAGCATTTGCTAGACTATATTAATTGGACTATGAATATATACTCTGTTAGACTAAATAGAAAAGATCATCAGAGCAATAGAATTCATTACTCTCTGCTTTGAAGTCAGACTTGTGTTCCTGCAACTATGTCTTTTTGGCAATTACCAACAGCTCTTAATTTTAAGCAAAAATAAAATATTCCTTCCTTTATTTTTATTTTTTTTCAGTATTTGGTCACAGTAATGACAAAACTACTACAGCCTCATAGCACTGATCAAAAGTTCAGGCACACAATTAAAAATAAATGGTTTGACTTGGCATGTAGTCCATTTCTTCATTCAAGGGATTTATTTCACCATCCATTATTATTGGATAAGCTTGTTTTGTTATCTTTTACAGTGGTTAGAATGTGTCCATATATTTCTAATTGACTGAGGAATCATTTTTCACATTGGTGTTAAATTAATTAAGTCTTTTCTTCATCAATTAGGAAGATTATGTGATATGTATGTTCATGTATGTGTGGTGTGTGTGTGTGTGTGTGTGTGTGTGTGTACTTATGTAAAGGCCAAAGATTTTGGATCTCATATTATCATATTTTCCTACTTATATGTGATGGTATGCTTTATTCCTGTTTGGTAACTTCTAAGAGCAGAATACCTAGGCCATATTGTAAATATTAAGAATTAGATTTGACTTTAAAATTAAGGACTAGATTTCATGGTTCTCAAAGGTGACATGCAAGCTTCCAAAAGAGCATTGAGCCCAACAATCTCAACCAGATCAATGAACCACATCAATGACCAGTCAGACACAGTAACTCTACAGATGCAGTAGTGGTACACATAATTTAGCAGTAATCAATGTTTACTTAATTGGGCTTAAGACTAGCTCAATGAGAGAAATACCATGCTTTGTATTAGAAACCTAACTAACTGCCCAGTACTAGTGAAGTCATGATATTGAAGGAAAATCATCAACCACAAATTTACTAAACCAACATACTTCTTAATAACAATTTATAAATAGTTATCATTACACCCACTGATAATTAGAGTATTCTCACTCATCAAGAAAATTTTTCTTTCCATAAATCCACTATGAAAAACTAGAACCAGTCAACATACAGAGTTGTGAAATTCAGCCTTAATGGATATATCTATAAAAAATACCACCAGACTTAAGGCTCAGGAAACATTGAGAAAGAGAGGACGGAAAGAGTGTAAGATCCAGAGGATCAGGCAGTTATTTGTGAAATTGTGTGTCCTAGTAACATCAAAAGCTATACCTATAAAATCTCAGCGACATGGTTACCTAAACTTGAATTGTACAAGAAGGTCGCCAGCAAACAGACCAAACTGTACAGGTAAAAGCAACATTATATGCACTCAACAGGTTATATTTAAGAATATAAACATACACACAAAACACAAATCACATGCAATAACAATTGAAAAAAGAGGTCATAAATTTTAAGGCGAGCAGAACAGATATATGGGAGAGTGTGCTGGGAGGAAAGACAAGGGAAAAATAATTGTAACTAAATGTTACATAAATGCCTTTTATAATAAATAAATCTGGAAGACTTTATGACATTGAATGGAAAAAGTCAAATACAATAAGAAAAAATCAACATAAATGATTTCAGTTGTGAGTGGAATCTGAAAAGGTGAAACACATGTTTTTCAGGTGTAATAGAAACAGAGAGGTAATTATGGAAAAGTCGATCATTGGGAATATAGTATCTATTTAAGGGAAAACTAAGTTCTTCAGCCCTGATGTAACACTGGAATCTTTAAATCTGGGCAGAAAAGAGTGTGAGTTCTCTTTCCCACATTAGGTGAGGTGCTAAATAAATATATATTAATTAACTTAGTTGTGGCAATTTTTTTGTAATATATATCAAAACATCATAATTGAGCATTGAACCATATCAAAGCATGTAAGAAATAGAGGCAAGGAAATCAGTTATTCGAGATCATTCACTAGTGCATGCCAAATTTAAATCTATGACATTTAAATCTACCCTGTCGCTAAATCTAAGATAAAATGAACAAAAGTAACAACAAAAGAATCAATATAGTATACACTCCTAAATATATGCTAATTTACTTGACATGTATACCTCAATGAACCTGGAAAAAAAATCCCTACTCCCAAAAGCTAATGTTTTCTCAAGTTCAATTTTCTGCTTCTCCCAGATAGAACCCAGTCTCTCAATAATAACTTCATGTTTTTAAGCAGTAATGATTATCTATCTGTGTTTTGTAGGCTGGCAGTTCTCAAATGTGTACGTATCGTATGACAATCTTCTTAGAACGCAATACTCATAAACTCAATTTCTATCTCAAAATCATAAAATATGTACTTAATAATCATTCTAAAAATATATCAAGAAATACATGTCTGCATTTACATTACAATCTGTTTTTTTTATTTTTTATACTTCCAAATGTGTGACTTTCATTCATCTAAATATGTACATTGTCATCTATCAAGTTATGTGTTCTCTGGATGTCTTATAAAAATCCATTTCTCAGATTTTGAACTCAATCATCAATATCTCAAGGCTGTACTTGTGCTTCCAACTTTTCTTCCTCCCTGAATCATTGTATGAACTTGCTGAATCCTTTCTCAGTTTCCATTCTTGCCCCCTGTCCATTCTTCATCTAGAAAATTAAAAAATCAAGCAAAACTTTTATAATACAAATTTGAGTTTACTGTTGCACCTTTCAAAATTTGGCAAAGGCTGATTATTTCAGGTGTAGTAAGAGTTGAAATGTTTAAAATCACCAATGTTACTGACCTGACCAGAAATCTTCATACTTTCTCAAACTATTATATCACCTTCTATTCTTATTTTTCTTTTTTAAATGTATTCTTTAAAAATTCATACATGTATACATAATGCCTTGAATATAGACACAATCAACTCTCTCCAGTTTTTTGCACTCTACCTCTACTACCTTGTCTTCTGTATTTTTTCCCCGAATATATCAATCAATGTGCAATTTAAAAGTGTTACACAAGATTTTGCCTCTGCTTTATTTTCTCAAATATATGTATAAAATTTCTTCCCTTTATCAATGAAGCATTCCCTAATGACTGATAAAATAATAACATCCTTCCTCCCAGACTTTCTTTATGCCTCTGCTGTGTTTTAGGTCATTTTAAACTCTGTATACACTTCTCAATACATGCATTTATTTATGTACTGTCTAAAATTTAATTAGAATATACAAATTCTTTGATGCAAAAGTTCTTTTTCTTCATAATTTTTTCACTCTCCATGCCTTGATATGTTCTAGATACTTATGCCCAAAGACTAAATAGGCAAACAAATCTTTGACATTTTAATGACACTTAAAATGTTTCCTCATGGACAAGTATTTATAAAAGAACTCCCTTTATAGATCAGGTTGGCCTCAAACTCAAATATCTACTAGCCTCTGCCTCCTGAGTGCTAAGAATAAAGGCCTGCACTACCAATGCACTACCACTACCACTGTCCAGAACAAAATGACTTGTTAAGTGGAATCTAGGTTTAGACTCCTCCAATTAATACAGAAGTTGTACATCTATAATATCTAAATCTATTAGTGACTAATAATAGTATTATATAGAATTACATGTTTCTAACAAAGGAATTTTGACTTAGAATGATGTTTCTACAAATCAAATTATTAAATTATCAAAGATAATGAAATTAAAAATGTTTTACTACCTTGTTATTATTTCTAAGATTATTTACAATTGAAATGCAAATTTAATGAAACTGAATCATAAGCTTATCTTGATATTTTTAAAAGCCTTTTAGTGTTATGAGCATTTTTGTTATTACAAAACATATTTTACATCATTGATAATTATGTTCCAAAAGGAAGGAGATACATCTTGGTTTGTTATCCTGTTAGCAGAGAGCTCATGTTATAGCCAGTTTTAAGATAGCAATACTGTGAACATATTATTTGATATAAATGAAAGAAGTCCTTTGTAAGGCCTTTCATTCCTCCTATTTAGCATCTAACACAAAGATTTTTGTAGGTCAGGGAAAAAACCTCTAATTAAGCACACTGGTTAAATATATAGATCTGAAGTCTGCATTTAAAAGCCAACACAGTCTTTGAGACAGAAATCCTCCAGATTTACACATTTGAGCAATCATATTTAAAATGTACAAGGCATACATACATCTCTGGACTGATGAAGTGGCTGACAATAACCCCACTGCACCATGAACATAAGCGTCAAGGAATTGAGTCATAAAATCATGTCAGAATTTTTTTTGCTAATTACTAATGAAATATTCGTTACCCAAACAGCATTCATCATTTATATTTCAACACAAGGACTGTATCCCAAAGTTTAGAATTTTCAGTAGTGCTTATGAAATAGAAAGCATTTATAGAATAGACAGTATTCTTAAAACTAGTTGTAAATAACTCCTTGGTCAATCCTCTATTTCTGCCTAAAGCATCAGTAGTGAGTTCAGTACAGGCCTACACAATTCTAGTGATTGTCTACTATGAAGATTCTTCAGAATCCCTGACTCAACATCAGCATTGCCATAGAATGAGGGAACTGGATGAAACAGGATCTTAAAGTGCATTCCTATCTGCTTTGTTTTCTCAACTTTTCTCTTTTGGATGGATAACTAGTCTTTCCCTGGTGGGCTTTCCAAATATGCCAAAGTCTATACCTCTTTGTACAAACAAACTTTCTGAGAAGGCTATGAGGTAAAAATTTACAGTTTGACTGAGACTTATTCATATATTCATTTTACTTTCGCCAGGTATTTCTGTTACAAAATTTTTGATATTTAATTATTATTTGATTTATCATTAATTGATATTAAATTATTTATGACAATATGTCCTATTGAATAATTAAAACCTATTTTTACAAAACACTAAAAGTGTCATATTCCACCAGAGAACAGATAAAAAGAAAGTCACAGTAAGAACTCCTCTTAAATCATAACCCTAAAATTATCCTCCGGTAGATAATTTCTTAATTGGAGAAATGCCTTTCAATTTCATTAATTTTGTGTTGAGAATCTACCTTTGAGCCTCTTCCTTTCCTTTTTTTCATCATCTTCAAATTTTATCCTGTATCAATTTCTTGTGCTCTATTCTTTCTTATGTTTCTGTCCCTCTAAAGTTCATTTTACAATTCATTCCTCCAAATTTAGGTGTTCTGAGTACTGTGGTCTATTGGACAAACATGATGAATGTTGTTCTGAAAGATCCTTGCTTTGGAGAACTGTCTGCCATTTAAATTTCTTCCCTAATATATAAAGGGTGTTCATCCATTTGGTTTTTAGTTCCTCCTGCTATATAAAGAGGCAACAATAAGGTGCTAATCATTACCCCCATGGCTGGACTTCCCAGAACTCTGAGAAATAAAATTCTACTACTCATAAACTACTTCACGTAAGGTATTTTATTATACCTGCAAATGATGAGCCAAGATGCATAATTATAGTCAACCTTTCATCAAGAAGTTCCTCTACAGTAACTGGCAATAATCCCAAAATCGTAACTGTTCTGTTCTATTTTCTACATCTTGTTTTCTGATAAACTTCTTAAAGGCAGACTATATCACAGGTGCTTAATAAATGTTTACTAACCTTCCAGAGTATGCCAATCTTAACCCATCACTTTTCTATTAAGTATAAATATGGCAGTACCATTTTTAGTTCACCGAGTGTACTGGCTTTCTCAACGCTGTCATTTCCTGACATTCCCTGAGAGTTCCAAATGAGAAAACAATTTTCTGAAGAAATTTAGTTACCACATATTTATATCAAATAGACAAACCAATATATTCTTTAGCAAAAGTCACTAAAAGGAACAAAAATCTGAAGACATTAGCAAAGTATAAGCAAGAGTATTTATTACCCACGAGAAGATAAATCAGATTGCACTTATCAAAGAAGAAGAAGCAATCAGAAATAAATTACTAACACACATGGCCTCCAGTAATCAGATTTATATGCCATGACATTAATTGAGTTGATATGTTTTTTGTTCTATCAAAATGACTTGACAGTGAAATTTAGAGTAATCTAAATTTACATGGATTTTCTTGGATCAATTACATCACAGTAATTCAGTTAGTGATATTACAAACATAATTCTAACACCGAATGTGTGAGGCTTTTCTCCCCCCAAACAATAACCAATTATCCAACTGTCTCTAAATAGACCAGTTCCAGTTCAATTCAAGTCAGACTTTAACTGTCCAGAGTTAACTTCACAGTCCAGGGTCTAGTGCTCAGATCCAGAGGAAAAGCTTTATTCAAATTCCAGTCTCAATTACAGAGTTATTAAACTATGCATACCATTCTGATTTTTCTACTACAATGTTGAGGTCCTAAACAATAACTCTCCCACAGGTTTGGTAATTTGATAGAATGGCTCATAAGAAGAAGAACAAGAGAACAGTTAACTCACTGTTACCAGTTCAAAAGAGGGCATTGGCCTAACCAATTCCCATTTTATTCCTCTCTGTCATTGTTTTGCCTTTCTAACATTTTTTCCCAAAATCATGATTCTCCAATTATCTGGAATTACATGGGCCTATCAGCAATCATGTTTATGACAAGGGACTAAAATCATCTCTAAGCAACAGCAAATCATGTAGGGCTAATGACCCTATAATGTGATCACTCAAAATGGGAGATTTTATCTCATATTAGGAACTGAGGCTATACCTCAGAGCAGAAGCAAGCATTTCCAAAGAAACAGCTCAATCCTCACAAATGATTACAGCAGTAACAACTACAGAAGTTCCTCTCACAACCAGTACTGAGGCAATGATCAATCAGTCCCAATGACCTGACAAACCTTTGTCAGTGATATACACCCCTGCCATTCCTATTGTTTCCCTTCCACAAAATCTCAAAGTTCCTATCATCCCCCAGAAAAAAATAATTTGCAAGGGTACTGAATTTTTTTTCCTCCCACCATAGCAACATGTATTTAATTTCTTTTATCTTCCCTAACGAACTAGGCACTTCATAGGCATATTAAAACAGTGAACTGAACCTTGTCGGGTGAGACACCCAGAGCTAAGATTTTGCCATAGAACTCTGGTAACATCTTTACTACCAGGGACATTGATGAGTAGCCTATGAAGAGGTACCTTGTACTCCAGAGTGATCTGAGTACTGGAGCTTCTGTTTCTGTGGGATTAAGATAACCCACCCTCTTGACATGAATGCATTTGCCAACTAAGAAGTGCCTCACACACCATAAGACTTTAGAGATAGTTATGAAATTCATTTAACAGAGAGGATTGATTACATTTTTATCCATTGGTTATTGACTTTCATCTCCAGAATCTCTCTTCTTTCCGGAGGCAGGAGTATTATCTTGTAAGAATCTGGCATTTAGTCATATAGCAGAGCACTGAGATCATAAGAACTTAAGGTTCTAGCTCTATAACCTCATATTATTCCTCTGAAGTTCTGATAGCAATTTAAACTAACCAAACCAAGTCAACTAAAACTCACTCCATTAGAATAAAGTCATGTCAAGTTGAACTTGTCTCATGAACAAAATAATGAACACGCTTCTCATTCCAGTAATTAGGAAAATTTCAAGTGTTATAGAAGTTTCTGCTGGAACCAGGGACAAACACTAAGTATCAAAACTAAATATACTCCTCCAATTCTGTCCTCTGGAAATAACAAGAGTTTTAAGAATTCTGCGTCTGAAATTGAAGACAGAAATCAAACATATTCTTTAAGTTTTATCATAACATAGACTAATTTAATGTTTACTGTTAGGGCTCTGTCTAAATAGATTCTTTAATAAAGAAGTTCATTAATAAATTATTAACCAAATGTATATCACTGTTCCAAAATACATAGACATTTATAACATAATTACAAAAATATTTTCTCAACTATAATAGTAATTTTAACACCCAAGAATAACAATGATAATAGATATTTCACTAAATGATTAAATGGTATGATGTAAAATACTTAAGCACAAGTCAAGGAACTATTTAGTTAAATACATATTACAGGTAAATAATTTTAACCTTTTATAATTTAATTCTGACATTATACATTTAATATAGATGTTATTATAGCTATTTCACCTAGGAAATATTGAGACTAATTATGTTTAAATAATTTTACATAGAAACAGGCCTAGTAAGTAGGAAAACTTATACCAAGAATCACTATTCTTAATTTCAAAATGCAGACAATAATAAATATCTGTGGTGGTTTGGATAACAATGACCCCTATAGGCCCATATATTTGAACTCTTACCACTCAAGTCATACTACTTGAGAAGAATTAGTAGGTGTGGTTTTGTTGGATAAAGTATGTCACTGAGAGCATTAGGATTTCAAAGACACACACTAAGCCCTGTATTCTATTTTCTACCTATAGAAAAGGATGTAGATCTAAGGAACACCTCCAGCACCTGCCTGCATGCTGCCATGCTTCCCATTATAATGATAATGGACCAAACCTTAGAAACTGTAAGCAAGCCCCCAATTAAATGCTTTCTTTTATGAGTTGTCATGCTGCATTCCATTCATTTATTAGTGGATTCAGTTCACATTATGTATTAAGATGGTGGTCCTTCTTTCCTACTTTCAAAGATATGTGAATACACCAAAGTTTCAGCTTTCTGCACAAATCTATACACATATCACACATGTTATAGCACCTACTTAAATTTTATGATCATGGGTAATAAATTTCAATGCCTTTCTTCTTTCTTTTATTGAAAATAAAATCTCGTCTCACGTAATATATTCTGATTACTGTTTCTGCTCCCTCTATTCTTCCCAATTCCTTCCATCTTCCATTACTATCCAGATATACTCCCTTTCTGTCTCTCATCAGAAAATTATTGGTATGTAGGGGCTAATAATAAAATATAATAAGATAAAATGTAACTATCGCATCAGTGTTGGAAAAGAGAAACAAACAGGATAACTAGAGACTCACTTATTTGAATACTCAGAAATCTCATAAAAACATTAAACTGCAGGCCATAATGTATCTGGAAAGGACCTGAAGCAGACTCATGCAGGCCTTGCACACGTTGCTTCAGTCTCTGGAAATTTATATGAGCTTTAATGATTTTGATTTAAAGGATCATGTTTTCATGGTGTCTTCCATCTTCTCTGGCTCTTATAACCATTCTACAGCATCTTCACTGGGGCTCCCCAAGCCCTAATAGTAGGGATTTGATAGAAATAACCTATTTGGACCTGAGTGTTCCAAGATCTCTCACTCTGTACATAATGTCTGGCTGTGAGTCTCTGTTTTTGTTTCCATCTGCTACAGGAAGAAGCTTCTCTGATGATGACTGAGCAAGCCATTGATCCATGAGTATAGCAGGATGTTACTAGGAGTCATTTTATCAGTACATTTGGTTTCTTTCTTAGACCAGTAGTATTTGGTTTTACCCTAGACCCCCTGTGCTTTGGAGTCCCTTGTTCTTGGCCACCAAAGCAGCTTGATGCTCATCTTCCTGAGGAACCACCACACTGATTCACTAGTGGCTGTTGAAGTTTGTATTCCCACCAACAATATATGAATGCTCCCTTTATTTACTCCACATCCAACCCTGAATGAATTTTCATTTCTTTTATTCATCTTAGCCATTCTTTTGGAAGTAAGATAAAATCTCAAAGTAGTTTGATTTATATTTCTCTGATGGCTAAGGATGTTGAACATTTTCAAGTATTTTTTCAGTCATTTGAATTTTATCTTTTGAGAATTCTCTGTTTAGATCTGTACTAGATTTCTAAATTGGGTTATTTGTTCTCTTTATATTTAGCTTTTTTAATTCTTTATGTATTTTGGATATTATCCCTCTATTAGATGTGTAGTTAGTACTTTGTCTAAATGATGGTGTTCTTTACCTTGAAGAAGCTCTTCTGCTTATCAGTCCAACTTATGATAGATTGTAGAACCTTATTAATGGTGTTCTATTCAGAAAGTCTTTTCCTGTGCCAATGAATTCAAGACTATTTTCTTCTTTCTCTTCTATCAGGTTCATTGTGTCTCATTTTATGTTTATATCCTTGATCCATTTTCAGTTGAGTTTCATGCAGGATGATGAATATGGATCTATTTTATGTGCAATTGTCCAGTATTACTAGCACTATTCTAGTGCCTTTAAGACCAAAGCCAATAAGGGTAACATGTTAATAGAGCTGATAGGTCATGGGAAGGATTGGAAGTTATGCACCAAAGGTATAGGTATTCAGATAAAACTAAACCAAACATCTCAGTATCTCAAGAACAAAAGCGTTTATGAAATTAAATAATTTTGGGAGAAAAGTTGATTGATTTGATTCACTTGCTGATGGTAAAGGGAAATGTCTTTATTGGTCCAAAATTAGAAGTTGGTTCTCTTTCTCAAAATCTTTCATTTTGACAGTTAACTATGTTTGCAGATTGTCACAACAATTCCATAACCTTGAGCATATAACCATAGTGATATTTTCCTTCATTTATATCTTATCATTAGCTAGGCAAGACCAAAGACAACGTATAACTGGGAGTCTGAATGTAATAATTTCTCACATGAATTGCAATCATTTTCTCTTTGATAGCATAAACTGAGTGTTAATTATTTATTGAATAGACATTGTTTACATCAAAGAAGAATGTTACAGTACAATTTTTGCTTGAGTTGTCCATTGCAAACTCATGAGAAAAATAGTTTATATTGGAAAGCAAGTTTATATTGGAAAGCAATAAATAAAGTGAAGTACTAGATGAAAGAAAAAAGATAACGTGGAAAGACTCAATGAAAAGCAAATGGAAATAAGCTACAAAGCATCGCAGCATTGCAGAGGTCACTGTAGCCTCAGACTTTCTGACTATGATTTTCTCATACTCCAATGTTCAGTAGTGCCCAAGTACTATTTTCACAAGTAGCTTACAACTTTGACGTGTATTATCTGTTTGGCTAATTTTCAGATGCCAAAACCCAGAAAACTTACTAAAAATTCAAGTATCAATTCTACTATATGGTATATAATTTTCTTCACTTTCATTTTATGTATAAATTTATTATTATTTTCTCAGAATTCTTCTTAATTTATGATCTTCTTATATAAACACATAGCAGAACCTGCCATTGTAATATTTAAACTGGTGGTTGAAGAGCAAGATACTATGATTATTTCTGGACAACCAAAAACTTGGGAGATGTGTGCTTGTCTTAGTTTTGTTTACAATTCACAGTTTAAATTTTAAATAAAAGTACTGTCAGAGAAAAGCCAAGCAATAAAATTAATGGCTATTATATTTTTGAGAAAATGTAGTTACAATATATATTCACTTAATCAGTCAACTGATTAACTGTTCTGTAAGTGAACACAGAAAGTCTACTGTTCAGAAGACATAAAATAGGATCAGTATGTCTTTTCCTATTAGAGAAAAAAGCTGAAAAATATTCAACCAATGTTTACTTTCAAGTCCTGGAAGAAAAAGATGTGTGTGTGTGTGTGTGTGTGTGTGTGTATGCACATGTATGCATATGTATATACATATACATGCACATATGCATACGTAACCGAAATATAATAGCATCATAAATATAATATACTATAAAATTTAATATAATATAATATTTATTCTATTAATAAATACAATAAACCATAACATTTTTTCTTAAGAGATCCCTTTGACTCAACAACCTAAAATAAGTACTTCTTTGAATATTTTACGATATAGATACATACATGTATATGTACACATATATGTATGTATATATATACACACATATATATACATACATATATGTGTACATATACATACATATGTACATGTATACATATACATATATATGTATATCATAAAATATCAAAGAGGCACTTATTTTAGGTTGTTGAGTCAAAGGGATCTCTTAAGAAAAATTTTATGGTTTATTATTAAGAATTATACTGGTTTGTTAAATTAGTGGTTATAGATTCTCTGTAAATCCAGTTCCAGGGAATCTTATACTATTGCCTCCTTGGGTGCTTATACTCACCTGCACGTACCTTTAAGTAAATACATACACTAATGCAATATTACAAATAATAAAAATGAACTTTTTTTTTAATCTGAGAAGATAATCATTTTTGAGAAATTCTCAGGTGAGGAATGGAGTTCAGAGTCTACAAAAATGAAAGGGAACAAATAAATCCTCTAGGCTTTAATATAGCATAACAGAGTTTTGCCCTAGGTGTGTGTATATCTGAAATGGAACTGCTCTCAGAGGAATCAAAACTGGGTTCTGAGTCATTCCAACTGTTAATTTGATTTTGGCAGTATAGGGTTGTTTTAAAGATAAAAATTCCTATTTTTTTTTGGAGTACAATATTGTTCCTATTTTTTTGTTACATCAACACATAGACTCATACATATATCTTTCATATAACTGGACATTATAAAATAAATGTCTAATAATATACAGTTATTGATCCAAACCAGTCCGACCTATCAGATGACCAAATATCAGACTTAAACTATAGAGAAGTAGAAAATAATCACAGCATCACAAGCTATATAACAGCAGACTTCTTAGACATGAAGTTTACAATAAATGAACCTAATATATTTAGTGCAAGCATCAGATCACATATTGTCACACAGAAAAGCAAGCTTTTTATCTGTTTTTATAAAGCAAATAGGATAAATTTATTCTTTAGAGATTTAAATATTTGTACAAAAGCAAATGAAGGAAACATCAATAACAACTGTACAAAAATTAAACGTGACTTATACATTATCCACAAAGTAAATGTACTTGCTATCTTTCCCATTAAGGGAGAAAAGACCACCAACTATTTCTCAGAAATAAGTGAATTTATGATTATTTATTGTTCTGAGAAACTTGTTATTAGTCATTGCAAAATAACTCCTTAAAGCTATGGAACCACAGAGTTAAGCATAGGACTTTGCAGAGTGTAAGTTCTTAGGGACTTACTGACAGAAACATGGCTATAGGTTTTAGCAAGATCAAATGTACATGAATTATTTGCACTAGACGTGGAAAAATAAAGGGCATATACATTGAGCAAGACAGAAAGTGGTCTCATTCAGATCTGATATGAGGAACAACAGCTTGGCATTGTTGTCTGCTGTGTTTTATTCATGAAGCTGTACATACCAGATTACTGCTTGTGTTTATTTAAAGCAAGCCTAAAAACTTTATAAAGAAAATTAGACCAGTGTTCTTCACAGGCAAGAGTTCTGTGACTTAAAAAGACTCAAGTCATACTAAGGTGAATTCACACTCTAGTCTAACATATTGAAGGAGCTAATATTTATGACCACTGAAGTAGTGAATTAAGACATCCTTAAATGAAGAAAACAGACCCAAATTTAGAATATAGAATAATATTTATTGTGTACTCCTAAGATAGATTTAGCAACAAATGATGCCTGAACAAATAAATATCCATTAAGCTTGATTCATTTATTATTGTTGCTCTAAATAAAAGAACAACTACAAAAAGCAGCTAGTGAAATGTCAGCAGTTTCTGCTTGAAGTTGCCTAGGGAATAATGATATTTTCCCCTATATTTGTAACTCTGAGGACTTAAGGACAGGCCATGTGAAATGTGTAAATGGTTCACTTTAATATATTATGAAAACTGTGACCTGGAGTAAGGGTGGTTAAGGTGCATGGGGTGAAGCAGTAGTGTGCAAATCTACAGATGAAATTTAAAGCTATGCATATGTCAATACCACTGGGATATTCTTGATGAAGAATGGAAAAGATAGCTATAATTAAGACTATTAATCTAAATGATTTTAAACTTCACAAAAGGAAAAGGAGGTCATGGTTTTTGAAAGATAATGGGGAGGAGTTTGTGTGAGATTTGGAGAGAGGAAAGGGAGAAATTATGTAATTAAAATACAATCTCAAAAACAAAGAACTACAACAACAATGAATAAAAATACGGAAATATCCAATCTTGATCAGAGGAAATGCAAAGTACTTTCATACATCATGTTTGAGGGAAAAAATGGTGCTTGTGTTTATTTTTAGCTATGAATTTCATTATGACACGTTCACACATCCATATCATAGTTTCCTCAATTTATACCGATTTGCCCTTTTTGTGCTTCCTTTTCCCCTCATTAGTCCCTCTCTTTTCTTCAAAGTAGTCCATTATATATTTTCATGTCGTATATGATTTTCCATATACAAAAAAAAGTCTTTATTATTTCAATTATCATGAAAATCTCCATGTATTTTTTTTTTTTTGCAAATGACTTAAGATTTTTTGATCTTTACATCATTATTAAACCCCATTGGATATATACAGCTCATTTTATTTATTTCTTCATTTGCTAGTAGACAGTTAGGCTGATTGTTTATATTAATTATTAGTGATGTAATAAATCTTTATGTAAAGGCATTTTTGTGCTTTGCTGACTCAGATTCTTTTGTTTACATACATGGGATTGATATATTCAAGTCACATATTAGTTTAGTTTTAATTTTCTTAGTTTCTTCATCCTGATTTTTGTGGTATCTACACTAATACGCATCATACAGTTTTATTAACAGGTATAAGATGTGGTACATGTTCATGAAAAACTAAGTGGAAAGAAGTGAACAAATGATGTTAGAAAATGGGTAAGTTACAAGGACCTTGTATATCCTAAGGGCCATCTAAGACTATGATGCTTGCATTTCTGTTTGACACATGTGTCAGTTAGTTTGGTTCATAATCATTTGACTCTAATATCTTTTAGGCTATAAATGCATTGCAGAAGAACTGTTTATCTAATGGTGACCTGAGAGAAGAAATGGGAAGATGACTAGTGTTTCAGTTTTCTTTTTAAGACAATGAGATCAAATGTCCCTCACTAACCCATAACACCTAAAGTTTTCACTGATTCACAGGAGATCCTCAGACTCAGCACCAAGACTTCACTTAATATATGCATTATTGTTTTCAGGGGAGGCATTAATATACAAAAGAAAATATTTCCCCTGAACCTAAAATTATATATATATATATATGTATGTGTGTGTATGTATGTATATATATACACACACACATGTTTTGGTTTTTCAAGACTGGGTTTTTCTGTTGTAACTCTGGCTGTCCTGGAACTCGCTCTGCAGACCAGGCTAACCTCAAACTCACAGTGATCCTCCTGCCTCTGCCCCCTAGTGCTGGGATTAAAGGTGAGTGCCAACAAAGCCTGGCTTTCACACATGTCTTACAATGTAAAATGTATTCAATCTGACTGTAAGACTTCTAAAAGTCTCAGCAGTTCTAGAATTACTCAAAATTCTAAATCCAATGTATCTAAGACTCCAGGCATAGTCATCTACAATCCAAACTAAAAATAAAAGAAAATTATATATATATATATACATATATATATATATAACTCAAAAAAGAGAAAGTACAACAGCAAGCACACACAGACTGCATTCTCTAATATCCAGATACTCTGTAATACCACCAAGTACTCAAAGGACTCCCATGTTCTTTCTACATGTATATTTAAACTGTTTAAAAATTTCAGGTAAATTTCAGATAACCAAAATATGTAAAAGAATATTTACTTTAAAAAAAATGACATTTGGGGAATTCCATTAAAAGTATTATATCTTTCTCAAAATATTGCAGTTAGCAATTTTTTTAATTATTTATTTTTGTCTCTCGTATCATACATCTCCTATAATACTGCCCTCCACTCCATCCATTCGTCCCAGCTTCCCCAGCTTTCCTCATCTACCTTGACCACCCCCACCCATTCATTCCCACCCCAGCTTCTCCCTGGAGAAGAAAGCAATCCTCCTCAGGTTACTGCTCAAATAGGACACAAGGTAGAACAATGTTGGGAATTGTTATTGATTGATAATACCTACTTCATGAATGGACTAGGCAACCTAGCAGGAAGAAATGGGTTCCAGGGGCAGGAAAGGAATCAGAGGGCCTCTACATACACTCTAGCCTGGAGAAACTCTATAAGAACATCAAGTCAGAAAATCACATGACATATCTAGGAGACCCTGAAGGTTTCTATGTCTGTCCCTTCAGGCTCTGTGGGATCCCAAGAGTGACTGCATGTTGCTAGTAACCACACCATCATGGCAGTATAAACAACTATTAGACAAAGTTGCAGTTGTTGAAATGCCAGAAGGTCGTGGCCTATTGACTCTTCTTCACCTTTTTCTGTTGTATAGCTGCTGACAGTCTCATCGATAATGGTGTCTGTATTGCTTATTGGTAAAACTAAAAATAATCCTTAAATTAGCTCTTACCACCTGGGAAAAGGACATATTATAGAAAACAAGGAGATGGTGATTTCAATACTAGAAATAATTATAACAATATTACTAACCTTCAAGTCCTAGCACATATGAGAGCTGTTTTCTCTGACCTGATAATAAGCAGAGAAATAGGAAGTTGTATTACAAAATTATTCTTGGCACAAAAAGCACTGTTTCCCCAGAAAAGATAAGAGCCTGGCTAAAGGAGTTAGCACATCTGGAAAGACAAGGACACAGAGATAATCATGCCTGAGAATGCTTGCCCTTTTTTAATGAAGAAAAAGAAAGCCTATCTAGAGGCAGTGATAAAATATAAACCTAGGATAGATGTGATTACTCAAAGCTTAGAAATTTGTTTAAGACTGAAACTTCCTAAATTGATATACTGTCTTGAATCTACAGAGAGACCCCAAAACTAGATTTATGGGTAGTCAAGGACAAGAGGAATAGATGCTGTTTGGATAGATTAAAGTAGAAAAACAAAGAGAAAGATTAAAACCTATAAATTTCTTTTCTGGCACATCTGTGCCCTTCTGTCTGTTTAACAAGGCACCCAGCAAACTGTTAACCAATGCTTAATGAACCATTGTGTTAAAAGTTTTCTGAGTAAAAACAAGTTAAAGATTAAGCTTTCACTGTGAAGGTCATTCCTGATTATAATGTAATTATGCAAGTTCTTTGAAGCTTTGTATGTGTTTGACATCAATAAACTGTTAAAGTAAATAAAGATCTGGTATATAAAAAGGCAGGGGAGCCAGTACCTATGAGCTGTACTCCCTGGATAAATGTGCCAGCTTTTTCTTTAATTAAGCACTTGTATTCCTTTATTCATGTCGTCAGTCCAGCTCCTCCTTGTTGGGTCTTCCTGATCCCCATCCTTCTGTTACTGAGGCACAAGCCCGCGTACCTTGGGACTTGTTCTCCTGAAGTGATTGGCCTGTCTCATACCGACAATCCCTCCTCCTCCTCTTCTATGTGTTTTCCTGAGCTCTGTATGATGTTTAGCTCTGAGCCACTGCATCTATTCCTGTCAGCTTTCAGAGGAAGCCACTCTGATTAAGATTGGGCTAGGTACCTATCTATTAGTAGAACAGAATATCATTAGAAATTACCACCTGGATATCCAGTCTCTGATTCCTAGTCGAACTTGCCAAGTCAGGCATGGGATTTCTCCTTTGGCATGGGGTTCTGTCCTTCCATTGTCCTAGTGGGTCCTATAGAGAGGATAGGTTAGGTCAAAGGTTTTGTGGATGGGGTGATGTTGCCCTGCCCAGCTACAGGAGAAGGCATTCGACAAGAAGCCACAATACACAGAAGACCAGAGAGGATAAAGAAACCAAGAAATTAAAAATCCTTCCAATAAAGAAGAATCTAAGAATTTGACACCATAATTACTCCAAACTAAGGTGCCTAAATACCAGCTTAAGAATGTAACTATCAACAACCAGTGCAATATGTCACCTCCAGACCACAACTACCCTACTACAACAAACTCTGAACATTCCAATGTAGCTGAAGCACAAGAAAAAGATCATTATATCAACTTTATAAAGATAATAGAGGCCCTTTAAGAAGAAATGAATAAATACCACAACGAAATCAATGAAAAGGCAAACAAAGAATGGGAGTAAATGAGTAAACTCATTAAAGAAATTAAGGAAAGCACAAACAATTAGAAAAAATGAATGAATTCCTTAAAGAAAGTCAAGAAAAAACAAGCAAACAATTGAAGGAAATAAGCAAAATTATTCAATACCTAAAAATGGAAATAGAAGCTATACGAAAACACAAACTGAAGGAGTTCTGGAAGTGAAAAGCCTAGAAAAGTAAACAGGAAACACAGAGACAAACTGTAGTAATAGAATACAAGAGATGGAAGAGAAAATCTCAGGAGTTGAAGAAACTATCAAGTCCAAAAAAAACCTAACACAAAACATACAGAAATTGTTGAGAGTAGGAACAGACCAAACTCAAGAATAGTAAGAACAGTGGAAGAAGAGTCCCAGCTCAAAATCACTGAAAATATTTTCAATAAAATCATTGAAGAAAAATTTCCAAAGCTAAAGAAGGAGATCCCTATAATGTTAAAAGAAGCATGAAGAACACCAAATAGAATAGATGAGAAAAAAAATCCACCTGCCAAATAAACACTCAACATACAAAAAAAGAGAGAAAGAGAAATTAAGAAAGAAAGAATGCTAAAAACTGCAAGGGAAAAATAGCAAGTAACATAGAAAGACAAATCAATTAGAATTACACCAAAATTCTCAACAGAGACTCTGAAAGTCAGACTGATGTGCTACAGACTCTAAGGGAACATAGATGAGAGCCAGCCTTCTATATCCAGCAAAGTTCCCAATCACACAGATGGAGAAAACAAAACATATCATGACAAATCCAAATGTAAACAATATCAATCTACAAATCCAGCCCTACAGAGGCTACTAAAGGGAAAATTCCACCCAAGAGGCTTAACACTCATGAAAGCACAGGAAATAAATAACCACACACCATCAAAATCAACAGAATGGACACACACACACATGCACACAGGCACCAAAACCAACAACTACAAAATAAAAGGACCAAACAATCATTAGTCTTTGACATCTTGATATCTCTCAGCATCAGTGGACTCAATTCCCCAAGAAAAAGACACAGACTAACAGAATGGATGTGATAATAGGATCCATCCTTCTATTGTATACAGGAAACACACCTTAACATCGAAATAAACATTACCTCAGAGTAATGGGTCGGGAAAAGATTTTCTAAGAAAATGAACCCAAGAAGAAAACTGCAGTAGCCATTTTAATATCTAACAATATAACCAAAATCAATCAAAAGAAATGCAGAAGGACACTTCATACTCATCAAAGGATAAACCCACCATGACAACATTTGAAGTCTAAACATCTGTGCACCCAACACAATGGTGCCCACATTTATAAAAGAAATATTGCTAAAGCTTAAAACACACATTGACTCCCACACACTGATTAGTGAGAGAGTTCAATACACCACTCTCACCAATGGACAGGTCAAACAGACAAAAACTAAACAGAGAAATACTGGAGCTCACAGATATTATAAAGCAAATGGATCTAAACAGATATATACAAAACATTTCACCCCCACACAAGAGAATACACCTTCTTCTTACCAACTCATGGAACCTTCTCCAAAAGTGACCACATACATGGACACATGGCAAGTCTCAATAGATACAAAAAAATTGACGTAACTCATTGCATCCAATTAGACCACAATGGATTTAAGCTGCATTTTAACAGCAATTATAACAACAAAAGACCCACAATTTCATTGAATTTAATAATTCTCCACTGAATGAAAAACGAGTCAGGACAGAAACAAAGAAAGACATAAAGGATTTTCTAGAATTCAATGAAAATGAATCCATAGCATTACCAAACTTATGGGACACAAAGAAAGCAGTGCTAAGGGGAAATTTCATGTTATAAGGTGCCGCCCAAAAGGAAAAAAAAAGGAAAGTGTTTGAAAGCCCTAGGCCAAAATGGAGCAAACACACCCAACAGAAGTAGACAGTCAGAAATAGTTAAACTGGCAGCTGAATTCAATTAAATAGAAACAAACAGAATAATACATAAAATCAATAAAACAAAGAGTTTGAGAAAATCAACAAGATAGACAAACACTTATCCAAAGTAATTAAAAGACAGAAAGAGAATATTCAAGTTAAAAAACTCAAAATTGAAAGGGGGAGGATATGAGGACAGACACCAAGAAAAATCCAAGAATGATTAGGTCATACTCTAAAAACATGTACTCCACAAAATTCAAAAGTCTAAAAGAAATGGATAATTTTTTTGATAAATACCACCTACAAAATTTAAATCAAGTTCAGAAAAATAATTTAAACAGACCTATATCCCCCAAGGAAATAAATAATTAAAAGTCTCCCAACCAAAGAATGTTCAAGGCCATTTAAAAAAAAGAGATAACACCAATACTCCACAAAATAGAAACAGAAAGAACACGGCCAAACTCATTCTATGAAGCCACAGTGACTCTTTTAACCAAACCAGACAATGAAAATTATAGACAAATTTCCCTCATGAACATATATGCAAAAATACTTAATAAAATACTTGCAAACAGAATCCAAGAACACAGCATAAAGATCATCCACTATAATCACTTAGCTTTCATTGTAGAAATGAAAGGATGGCTCAACGTACAAATGTCAGTCAATGTATTCCACCATATAAATAATCTATAAGAAAAATAAAACATAACAAAAAAACACATGATCATTTTCCTAGATGCTGAGAAAACTTTTGACCAAATCTAATGCCTCTTCATGATAAAAGTCTTGGAGAGATTAGGGCTACAGGGGACATACTTAAACATAATAAAGGCAATTTACAGCAAGTCTACTGACAGCATCAAACTAAATGGAGAGAAACTCATAGCAATTCCACTAAAATTAGGAACAAGACAATGTTGACTCTCTCCATACCTATTCCATATAGTATTTGAATATTCAAATTCATGTGGAAAAACAAGCAAGCAAATAAAACCAATGATAGCCAAAACAATCCTGAAAAATAAAAGAACTTCCAGAGAAACTAGACAAATTGTCTAATCAAAAAATGGGGTATAGATCTAAACAAAGAATTCTCAAAGGAGAAATCTCAAATGGTTGAAAAATACTTAAAGAAATGTTCAATGCCCTTACCCATCAGGGAAATGCAAATCAAAACTACTCTGAAATTGATCAAATGAAATTATATCTAAGACTTCCTAATACAGAGAAGAGTTTACTATGTTACTTGATCATTTTTCTGCCATTGTATGAAAACTTACATGGAACCAATTATAAGATACTGACTTAAACAGTTAACACATATTATCTTTGAAACAGGCCCAATTCCCCTGCTCTGTTGGCAAATTGTTGATCTATAAGATGTCTACTGAAATACAGTGACTTAAATAATAATTGTCCACAGTCATCATATTAGCCAGGATCCAGTTGACCAAGATTGGATTTGTCTAGAGACTTTGTGTATTATCCAATTAAAAACAAAACGAAAACAAAAACAAAAACAAAAAAACTCAGAATACACCTCTAGCTAACCTCTTCTGTTTCTTATAATATTATTGTTTCCATTTTATAGATTGGTTACATCTCTTTTCCAAAATAATATATAAATACCAGGAAATATATATATATACACACACACACACACACACACACACACACACACACACCAGGAAAGAATATTGCTCTTTCTTATACTAATGCAGTGCATATGCCTTTCAACTTTCAAAATCCAGGCTAAGTATTTCACAGAACAAAATTTGTAATTTACAAAGGAGCAGAATATGGGTTTCAATGCCATTCATGGATATTTACCCTATATTGTACAATAAATACAGGATATTTTACAATAAAGGGCTGGACCTTAACATCAGAGAGAATGTGTTTTAAATTCATTATAGTATGTTGAAAAATAGAAGATAGTTTACAAATACAATTTTCATTAATGAGTATAAATTAGGCAAGTCCTTACTTTTTTAACGTAAAACCAGGATGTTCCAAGAAATGGTTTATACAGATCTCCGGAGCTAGTGGATCCTCTCTTACTATTTCCGTCAAGATTCTGGCAAAGGCTACAGTGGAAAGATATATTTAACTCCTCCATTTCTCTTCCAGATTCTCCATTTAGAATTCTACTAATTTTAATGTAATGTAGTTTTGCTTTCATAAGTACTTTTCTGCTTATTTTATAACTGCTCTAAGAGATAAGGTGGTTAGTTTCTTGTTTTGTGATCTATGAAAGGCAGAACATAAAGGAAATAAAAAGTAAACTTAATTAGGTTTATAAAAAGAATGGATGACCAATCAGAACTTAAAGCCAAGTTTCCAAACACATTCCCATTTTCTCATACCTGCTTACATGCATTTCTTTACTCTCCAAGCAGAACACCAAATGCAAAGTGTTCTTCCCTTCCATGCCTATAGACAATCAAATATAATGGCCTTAGAAACTAGAGGGAAAAAAGACTAAGAAGAGATACTTCACTCCTGGATCATGCAGTGGAAATTACAGAATAAATTCATCATTGTTTTCTTTTCTATACAACAATTTACCACAAATGTATCACTTAAAACAAAATCCACTTATGATATTAGTTTTTATAGACAAGTAGTCCACCATGTATGTTAGTGACTATCTTCTATGACTGACATCAAGATGTAAATCACATATTGTTCCGAATTGGCACATTGGGTTTTTAGTATGCCTCCCTGCCTGTCTGCTGTCTCTCTATTTCAGCCCGCAGCCAGCTGGGTTTTGGCTCAGTTCTCCTTGTTGGCCAGACAAAGGGAACCAGGCTGGGAGAGAAGGACGCGAGGGTTGGAGTTCTGGAAGGGATCAGGGTTCTGGGATCTGGAGCAGACCCTGATCCTTCGCCCTAAGAAAGAAGAGAAACAATTAATCAGGCCTTGGGACTCTGTCTGGTGGACGCAGAGGTTGTTTATTTAGCGTCGGCCAGGGAATTTATAGGTAGGGGGTGCATAGGCTCCCAACCTTGGTGCATGGTTTGCACATAGGCGGGCAGCAGGGGTGGGCCACTGTCACCCTTAGCACAGGTTGCACTTAGCCAGGCAGCAGGTAGCATGCAAGCAAGAAGAGGGGCCTGGTCTCTCCCACCCTGGAGGCCGGTTTCTTAGTACCCTGCTATACTTGCTGGTCGGATTTTTTCCCGAGTCCAAGGCATGGCATTGAGTCATACTTTAAAACAACTGGTTCTGAGATTTCACCTCCTCTCACTTTCTGCATGGATCCCTTCACCACCAAGCTATCTTTAGTAGATCACTTCTCTTGAGTAATTTGAATACCATTGATTTCTTTTCCTCCTTTCCATTTTGGTTTACAGATTCCCCTTTTGGAATTACCATCAATACTGGTCTCATCTTGTCTCAATCAAACAGACTGTGTATCCTCAGAGATCATGAAAAGCTTGATGCTTTCAGTACATAGATGTCAGGGACACTGAAGTAAACATTTTCCCTTTCAACAGATTATATATATATATATATATATATATATATATATATATATATATATATATATATATATATATAACAATCAGCTCATGGACCCTTTCAGTTCTAATTTTAAATAATCAGCATAGCAATTCAGTAATAAAGATGTACTCTTTGCAAAATATATTTCAATATTCCCTGATTATGCTTATCAAAAGTTCAATATATTAAAAACAGCAGAATGAAGAATATGAGCATCAATTTTTAAGTTACCCATATTCCACAAAGGGGAATATTAAACAAAAATGATAGAATTTTCAGATTCATGAACTCTGTGAAAGACATATGAATTTTATTAATTGTTGACTCATGTGAAACCTACTAGATGATAGCTGTGAATGTGTCACTCAAAAAGGAGTAGAATATAACTCAGAATAGAGAGAAGTCTATTCTGTAGTCTTGGCTTTCACTTTAAGGACTGCTCTACAATTTTGGAAACCTAGCTGTTACCCTCCTTACTTTTGGATTATTGAGACACCTTATCCGTATGTTTTTTGAGATATAGCTTCATTCATCTTGTTGACCCCAACCCAATTCATGCCTACCTACTAGCTATAACAAAACCTGATGCTCAGTATCAAAATCATAAATACCTTTCTAATCACCACATTTCCTTTAAATTAGCCAATTCATGGCCATGACAAGGAAAGCCTGACTCCTCATGTTCACAGACTCAAAGAAGGCTGACTTTCAGGTATGTTAGATATCCATTTGTTTTTCCTTTCTCTTCCTGCATCTCTCTACATATTAAGGTCTCTGCAACCATGAAACCTCTAGAATTTTGTCCTGTAGAGCTCCTATCTTTACTTCTAGACTTTCTGGGATTTGTGAATTATTAACTTCTTCCATATCTGTCATTTTGCTTTTACTTGCTTATTGAGTCTCACTGTATCATGTCTACACCTATCTCCACCGCTTGTAGCCTTCCTCCTGGGCTACCCAAATGAGACACAATCTTGTTATAGCTCCTATAATGAGGAAGACCTTAGGCAAACAGAAAGAAACCATGACAAATGGAAGTTGCAAGTTAATAAAAATGTCTGAAAATAACTCTCAAATGCTCTTTAGATAGTTTTATTAACCTAATAGTTCTTTGGCCTGTCTCTAGTAATTTCCTGTTGTTTCTCCTTCCAGCACCTAGACTCCCTGATTTTTACTATCTGCAGCTTTCTCATGGCTACACAGTTCAGTCTGAGTGAATAAAGTTTTATGATAGGCGGTCTTTTGATGTATCCAACTTGCTCTGATATGCAATTAAATTTGTTTGCCCATTTCCAAGATAAGACACATTTGGGTTGGCAGTTACACTGTTATGAATAGTGAGAGTTTCAACTTTTATAGGTGAGTTTCATCATCGATATTGCTTGGAGTAGGAAAATAGTGTCAATACGGTAGAAGAAACTTTCTGTTGCTCACTTTTATGAAATTGTCAATTATTTTCTGAGGAATCCAAGACATTTTATTCCCCTTCCCAGTGAATTGGAATAGGATTCTTATTTCCCCACATCTTTGCCAAAAACTGTTTTGACTTTTTAGTAAAACCTCTTTTAGATTCTAATATTCCATTATCTTTTCTGGAATAGTCAATGGGCTTGACTTTCCATTCTCAGAACATTTTTAGTTAGTAAATTCACATTCTATTTTTGGTTTTTTTTGGAAATATATCCATTTAGTTTTTATTATTGAATTTATGTCCATGTATCTGTATAATGTATAATATAATATAATAAACTATATGTATGCATTTGATATATATCCTGTAACTCCATATGCACAGATGCACAGGTACCTCTACACATGTCCTTGTGCACTTACAAGCACAAATTTTTTTTAAAAAAAGATAAAATTTAAAGGTGTGTTCTGACTCTGGTTGTTTCCCTGATTTATCATTTTCCAGGTATAAAATTTTGATTTTGGTAAAGCTATTTAAATTATCTAAATCTTTTCCTCATTTTATCTGAAAAATGAAAGAAGAAAAATTTGCTATTTTGTGGAATATTTCAGATTCTTTTGTAGAGGAACATTTAATATTTCATTCCAGCAGCATGAATGCTCTAGCAAAGGATCATATTGAAAGGCCTGTGGAATAGCTAAGAAGGAATCACATCCAAAAGTCTGTATGAAGGAATTACATTTAATCCCAAACTCTGAGACTGAATCAGAATGAAGCTCAGGCAGAGTAAAGTCTGAGACTGAATCAGAATGAAGTATGATACTGAGTCAGACTGAGTACACTCCCAACGCTCAGGATATAAAAGGAGGCTCTTGGCTCACATACAGATCAGTTCAGACAGAAGAGAGTTGTAGGAAGAGTTCAGAAGGTAGTTGGACATTTAGGTAGTCAGCTCACAGACAGAAGGAGAAGCTGAAAAGTGCAGAGTTAGTCCAGAATAAGCAGAGAAAGCAGAGAGTCAGAAGCAGAGAGTTTGAGATTTACAGAGATTTACAGAGTTCACAATACAGATCAGAGAGAAAAGAGGTAGTCCAGAAGGCAGCCAGTCAGAATGAACTCATTCAGTAGTAAGTCCTAGAGGATGAAACATTATAGGTTTGGGTATCCAAGTTAAATTGTATGGGAGGTGAAGGCTTCTAGGTGTGGGTTTGCAGCTTGAAGATTAGATTATACTCAGGGTGAAGGCTTCTAGGTCTAGGCTTAAGATAAGATTGAACAGAGTCTAAATCCCTCTAAGACCTGTGATGGAATTAGCAAAGAAGTATCACAGATACTTGAAGAAAATTGTTCTTCATATATATATATATATATATATATATATATATATATATATATATATATATATTTATATTATTTATATTTTCAGTATTCTCACAATTAAATATATTGTATTGATATATCTTCCAGGATATTTTTATACAAATTAATGAGCATATTCATAATGATTAGGTTATTCATAATGTAACTGCAATAGGATTTTAGCTTTTACAATTCAATACAAGGGACAGTAGCTCAACTATATAGAGACCAATTAATATCGTATAATTGCTTTACTTCTATAATTGAATACTATGTAGTAAATATTAGATGGTTAAATAGTGAAAATTAGGTTTCACTTTCAGAATTACGGCCACACTTAGCATTTTTAACCCAAGTATAGTTCTTAAATGTAGACGTAAATTCAGGGTAAAAGGTGGTTTCTTCTTATAATCCAGTCTGTTAACCTAAACTTGAACTTTTCAGCCTCTAAGACTCACAGATGACTGATTCACTCTGACAAACTCCTTCTGAAATCAAAGCTTTACTGAGTTCAAGTGACTCTTCTGGTTAGCTGATTCAATTCACTTGCTGTTTTGGCTCAAACTCTTCTCCAAGCTGCTGGTTTAAACTGACCTTTTGAGCTGGCTGACTGTTTCTGAATGAACTCTTTTAACTAACTCTGCCTGACTCTGGCTAACTTCTGAAACTTCTCTGACTGAACAGCTCTGCTAGGCTTCAAACTAACTCTTTCTGTTAGCTGATTCTCACTCTTCTTTCTGCTGAACTGATTCTGTGTCTCTGCCTCAGATTGCCTCAGACTGCCTCTCTAACTGACTCCTTGACTTTCTGAGCTGAGAGCTTACTTTTACATTATGAAAGCTGGGCATGTCGTCATTCTGACTCATTCTGCTAACTCCTCCTCTGATTCTTCACTTTGCATGCTTTTCACTCTGATTCATCTCAGATATCACTTATGACCCGACATTGATTTCTTCTGTGCTCTGATTCCTGTCTCTGCTTCTTCCTTTCCTTCTCTTTGCTTCTGTCTTGGGGATTAAAGGTATGCACTACCACTGCCTTCTGAGTAATGGGATTGAAGGAATATACTAACATTCCTTCTACCCTAGAGCAGCCATGCTGACAGATTAAAAGGTTAATTATTCCTCTACATAGTCCCCCTTTCTGTTTAAGCTATAATTGAGCTGTGAAAAGAGCTCTAACACAGCTTAACTCCTATAATAGAAGAAATTCTCAATCCCATATATTTAACAATCTGAATGTCCTTTTGAAGATTCACTTCAGCTGTCCATGTAATGATTTTCTATTCTTTTCATTTGAGCAAAGCTTCTCCTACTCAAATAGAATCTTTACCAATTTTGATGGAATCCACAGCTTTTTGTGGAAATATAGGCAAAACTACTTCCCCAACATATTCCTTGACTTCTATTCTGATGTTAATCATCCTTATAGTATACAAGCTGATTTAATTTAGCAGTATTTTCTACAATCCAATGCCTTTCAGCAGCTGTTGCTCCTGCCTCATTGGCTTTCAAAAACTTTTAAGTTAATAAAGCATTATACAATCTATCTCTGGGAGTACTTATTTTTATTCCCATTCTGAATTGGATAATTCACTGGACTTTGAATTATACACTTCAAATGGGAAATAAAATCTGGTATATATTTCTCACCGTAATAATATTATTGAACTTCATTAGAATAATTACCACATAAAATGACCTTTGTGTATATTTTTCTTCTACTTAAAACTTTTTAAATACTGTCGTGTTGTTTAAAAAAAAGAGTGCTAGGTGTTTTTTTTTAAATGTAGTGTCACCCTGAGATGAACTAAAAAATAAGAAATACTGAAAACAACATAACAACAAATACTACATCAGAAAAATAGAATATTACCAAGAATTCAGAAGACCAAGATCCCCAAAATCAGAAGCCCACAGTCATGGAGACTGAAGAATCTTTCCACATCTAAAATGGAGTAGTACTCTACATTTTTTCAGTTGAGAGACTAAAGAGGGTTAAAGCTAAGGGACAGAAAAAGAAACTGATGAACTATTACAAGGTCTGAACCTTGAGTTTGAAATCATTTACTCAAACTTTGTAGGGATGTAGGTGATTTGCCCAACTTCCTGATCTTTAAGATAGTAACCTCACAAATATAAGAAAAATAACCTTTTTTTTCCTTATTATAATAAACCTCCTGGTTATCAAAGAAAAAAGTTTAACAAAACTCAAGAACAAAACAATGTTAATTTTCTCCTATCAATATCAGACTGAGTTGACTTCTAGACAGTCATAGCTAGGAAACTACACACATATGTTAGGTTCTTAAAAAATTAAACACAAAACCCAAATTCTAAAAATGGCTTATAAAGACTGCCCAATGCATATTGTAGTCATTGGAAAGGACAGGAAGTTCCATCTTCTGTGCTTTAAAACTCATGTCTAAATTAAACATGAAGGTTTATTCTTCTCAGATGGCAGCCATGCTAAGGTATCACCATTTCTATGAGTTTGGTCATTCCTGTGATGAGTGCTTTCACTTGATGATACAGTCATGTACTTGGCAGATGTTTCAGCTTCCAACACAAACTTTCGGGTTCCTCCCTTCTCTGATTCTAAGTGATGGCATGAATTACCATTTGCTTGTGTTATAGCATTTCTCTGTTTCTTCTCATTTACTCCAACAAATATTTCCTGTAAGAGAATTTGACATCCAATTCTTTAGGTACTTGCATCTTAGAATATCCTGTGATTAAATTAAATCATAATACACTGAAGTAGTAATAGAGATATTTTTATAATAAATAAAACACAAATTTCCAAAATTCACCAATAAAATTGCATAAAAGGAAGTATTAGTAACTTCACTAAGGGGAGAGGGAACATTCTCCCAGATACAAGTATGAAGTTGCAAAAAGGAATGTAGTTCCAGATATTGGAATATGTGAGAGAAAAGTAGATTCACTGAAGGATGACATAGGATTTAAAATGTCAGACAGAAAAAGAACAAAAGATAGGGCATGTTGTGTGCAGTTAAAGTTCCTTTAGACCTCTGCATTAGTTAATGTAGGAGGGTGCTTTGGTATGATTAGGACTTGTGAATACACTGTGGTTTTAATTAATGAAATGGGGAGGGGTGCAAAAATAAATATAAATTTAAGCTCTTGTTACTTTAATAGTAAGCCAATCAAAATTGAAATTAGCCCATTAGGGCTTGACTTAATCACATAAGACCTTCAGGATCTAGGCATTCTCTAGGGGATGGAATGAAAACAAGGGAGCTAGGAAGAGAAGAAGGGATAGTGAAATGCAAGAAGGGGAAACTACCTTGCCAGTTTTGAAAAAGAAAGTGGTAAAATGGCTTCACATCTGAGACTATCCTAGAGGATTAGAATAGCTTCCACATAACAACCAGAAAAAAACAAACAACAAGAAAAAATAAAACAAAAAACAAACAAACAAACAAAAACATTGACCTCTATCCTACATCGAAAAGATATGACTTCTGGCAACAACCAGCTATCCTCAGGAAAGAACTCAGATAACTAATGGTACTGAGGTTAAACATTCTTGATCCTGAGGCTCAAACATTGTAAAAAAACTACAGTTTCAAAAGCTGCCACCATTTTAGTAACTTGTTACATACACTGAAGTTTCTGTAGCTCTTATAGCTGTCAGGTTAAAAATTGGCAGAATAGAATTCAATCCATAAGGACCTATAAGAGATAATAATGAATGGTCTATATAATCAAAGAACCAGCTAAAACATACAACAGTCTAACAATGTAACATAACATATTCTGAAATTTATAAAAATGAAACTTTAAAAATTAATACAGGAAAGAGATAAATCTTTTATTTTGTGGAGGATTTTGTCATATACTCCTGCTCAAGGGAACATGTTTGCTTCCAAGTCTAAGATATTGCTTGAACAATAATATTGTGACTTTACAGATTTTGGGGGGAAAAAGTGAATCTAATAAAATAAAATGAGAAGAAAGAAGTAAAAGTGAACTCAGACAGCAAGTGGGTTCAGAAGGCAGGATATATCAGAATTGCCTTTTAAAGCAAATATCTATCATATCTACTCCTTTAACAGGGAATCAAAACTTCAGACTGGATGAAAACTTCAGGTCTTTGTTTCAATGGATAGTAAGTATCTTATTAAGGAATAGCTACTATTGGATAATAACACAGAAAAAAATTGGGGAATCTGTATACTCTGTCATATGCAGATGTATATTTATTTCAGCAGGAACTGTTTCAGTTTCAGTAATTTATTTTAAGATAAATCGGCATGCAGCATTAAGCATGCATATGTTGGTTTATTCCAGAAATTGAGAAGTCAACGAGTATACATCAAAATGCTAACTCCATGAATTGCTTTGATACTGGGAATAACTATTCCATAAGATCCAAGTTATATAAGTGTCTTGCTCTTCTGTATTTTTTCTTTCTTTTTTAATTCAAATTTTCTTCTCTCATACAACTTGTAGAATAAATCCTGACCCCTCCTCCCCTCCTTTCACGCCCCCCTCCATCTCCTTCAATCTACCCCATATCTACCCCTATCAATACCCACTAATGTCACCCACTATTCCCGAGGAATGAGCTGTTTCCTCAGGGTTATAGCACAAACAGGGCATGTTCTAGCAGGATGTAATGAGGCCAGGCACCAATTACTACATCAAGGGTGGCCCATGAAGCCAGGCAGGAGAAAAAGAGTATCAAGGGCCTGAAAATGTCAGAGACACCCAAACTCTAGCCTGTAGGAGTTTTTCAAGGACACCAATCTAGACAATCATGTTATGTGTTTACTGGATCCTGCAGGTTCCCTGCCTATGGCTTTAGTCTCAGTGGGCCCCTAAGAGTGCTAGTGTATTTGACAATATGGGGCTTATTCTCCTACTGTTCTCATGCCCTCTGGTTTCTGCAGTTCCTCCTATACTCTTCTGTGGGGATCCCCAACTCTGCACGATGTTTGGTCCTGGACCTCTCCAGATGTACCTCTTTGCTGGTGAGGAGGTTGGCTTTGGTGAGTATTAGATTCTATGAGCAGACATGACATCATTAGAAATCGTCTCCAGGTTTATCAGTCTCTAGTTTCTGGCCTGTCCTGCAGTTTCAGGCAGGGGTTCCCTCCTTTGGCATGGAGTTCCTTCTCCCTTTCCATTGTCAGTGAGAATCTTGTAGGGAAGATAGGCCATAAGTCAGAGATTTTGTGGCTGGGATGGTGTCCCAGTCTCACCACTGGAAGCCTTGGCTGACCACAGGAGATGACCTGTTCAAGATCCCTATCCCTGATTTCTAGGGATCCCTGCTAGAGTCTCCCTCATAGATTTCTGTTTCACTACATTAGTTCTCCTGACCACCCTCTAATTGTTTCCCAATTCTTATCTTCTCTCCGTATTTTCTCCCCCCATTCCTCTCCTCCTCCAGGTATGCTCTTCTCCCATCCCCATCCTCCCAACCCCACCTACCCCTTCTGTTCAATTTCCACCATACCAGGGACATCCCTGTGTTCCAACTGGGACCCTTAAATTTTTCTGTCTGTGAACATTAGTACTTTTCTCCTATGATTAGCAGTAAGTGTCCATATTTAAGTGACTACATACCATGCTTTTCTTTCTGTGACTGGGTTACCTCACTCAGGTGATTTTTCTAATTCCATCCATTTGTCTGCAAAGTTCCTGTAGTCATTTTTTTAAATATCTGAATAATATTCTATTGTGTATATGTACCATAATTTATTTGTTCATTCTTCGGTTGAGGGTCATCTAGGTTGTTTCCAACTTCTGGCTAATATGAAAAAAGAATCTGTGCATATAGTTGAGCAAGTGTCCTTCTGGTACGATGGAGCATCTTTTGAGTATATGCACAGGAGTGGTATAGCTAGGTCTTGAGGTAGGTTGATTTCCAGTTTCTTAAGGAATCACCATATTAAATTCCTCAGTGGCTGTACAAGTTTGCATTCCCACCAGCAGTGAAGGAATGGTTCCCCTTGCTCTACATCCTTGCCAGCAGTCAGTCTGACAGGTGTAAGATGGAATCTTAATGCAATTTTTGATTTGCTTTTCCCTATTGGCTAAGGATGTCAAGCATTTCTTTAGGTGTCTCTCAACCTTTTGGATTCTTCTCTTGAGAATTCTTTGTTTAGATCTATACCTCATTTTTAAATTGGATTGTTTGCTTTCTTGATGTCTAGTTTCTTGAATTTTTATATATTTTGGATATTAGGCCTCTATCAGAAGTGAAGTTGGGGAAGATTTTTTCCCCATTCTGTAGGCTGCTCTTTTGTCTTGTTGACAGTATCTTTTGCCTTACAGAAACTTTTCAGTTTCATAAGGTCCATTCATTAATGATTGACCTTAGATCCTGAGCTGTTGGTGTTCTATTCAGAATATTATCTCCTGTGTCAATGCATTCAAGTCTCTTACCTACTTTCTTTTCTATCATGATCAGTCTATCTGGTTTTATGTTGAGGTCTTGATCTACTTGGACTTGAGTTTTGTGCATGGTTATAAATATGATTCAATTTGGATATTTCTATGTGTAGACATCTAGTTAGAGTAACATCATTTATTAAAGATGATTTCTTTGTTCTGTTGCTTATTTCTGGCTTATGTATTGAAGATCAGGTGTTCAAAAGTGTGTGAATTTGTGTCTAGACCTTTGATATGGTTCCACTGATGAACATGTCTGTATTTATGCCAATACCATGTGGTTTTTATTATTATACCCCTGTAGTAGCTTGAGATCAGGGATAGTGATACCCCCAACAGGTTCCTTTATTTTTCAGGATTATTTTGGTAGTCCTGGGCATTTTGTTTTTCCATATGAAGTATTGTCATCAAGGAAGTGCCCTTGCCAGGTGGGGTTGTTGGATCAGTATAACATAGAAATTCATTATTATTATTATTATTATCATTAATATTGTTATTACTACTACTACTACTACTACTTTAGAACAATTTAATTTAATAACAGTTTTATACAAGTAATGTATTTCTATTGTTGTTGGAGTGTTAATATATACTCTTTACAATCAGATCTGAGTAAAAATTTTATTTTCAAAAGATATATCCTATATGTTATTGTGAGAAATCATTCGCTTTTGAACATTTATACATTGATTTCACAGTTGTAGCAGAAAACTGAATGGTAATTTTGTTTGCTATTAATGTGAAGTCATTGAAAGCAACCCTTGTTAAACAGTGAACTATTCACAGAGCTGAGGGACAGCCCTGTATTAAAACTGTCAGTTGAAAACAAAATGCTTAGCTTTATCTTTAATAAGTAAAATTTTTCTTAATGAAAAGTTTATAGAGACTTTTAATATCTTATATATAAGTTGAATTTTTAACAAATATAATGAAAATGCAGTTGTTATTAAGTCATATTTTACTCCTTTTATGTATTTAGATATTAGAAAGTATATGAAAAATCCATCAAGATGACTCAGTGAGCAAGAGTGCTGCCAAATCTGATATCCTGAGTTCAGTTCTCAGAATCCACATGATAGAAGATGAGAATAGACACCCACAAATTGTCCTCTGATCTCCATAATTATATGACATATGTCTCCCCGCACAGTTTATACACAAAAACCAATACACATAAATATACTGACAATATGTTTTTGTAAGATGTAAATATTAATCATATGTGGTATGATCATGATTTGTAATAATGTAAGATATGGTAAAAATATATAATGAAATATTTTAAATGGAACTTGGAGGCCATTGTCAATATAAGAATCCTGACTGTGATTCTATATAGACTACTGTTCAGAAAGCCTTTATAACTGTAAGATACTAGAGAAATGCACTCAATGCAAAGTTGAAGTCTGTCAGCTATTAATTCATATTAACCATTAAATCAATAAGATATCCATGAAAGTTAGCACTTCATAATGTTATAAGTCCATGAAAAAGACATAGTTTTGTCAAAGATTTTTGTAGTGTAGATCAAAATATTTTATATAATTATTTTATATTTATATTTATATATAATATGTATAATACATATTATTTTATATATCATGTTATATATATAAAATATACTACATATATATTTTATATATAAAATACTATAAATTATATAAGTTATATAATTATTTATCATTAGTGTTATAAGATTTTATGAAATGATAAATGACACATATTTTGGCTGAAGAAGATACAGTATTTTCACAGAAAACTTGTACCACAAATTTTAACTTCCAGTAGCACTTCAGTCTGTGGGAAAATGCTATTTACATCTCCAAGGAGATTTTAAATTATAGCAGTTTGGAGCATTTAGAGATTTTTTACTGAGCAGTGAAATCTAGGATCTATCTGCCATATTTGTGCTTTCATCATTACTCACCTTTATAGATTAACTTAGCAAAATATTTTCTTGCTTTTGTTTTACTCTGTGTACAGTTTTCATCATAACTGATATTTATATAAATTCTATAATATCCAATTAAGAAAATGAAATTTGTGGTATTACATGTATTATATTTAAATAAGAATACAAATAATGAAAAGTGGCAGAGACTTAGAATTATCCATGAAAAGAAAAATTTTCCATTTTAATATAAAAGAAAAATTACATTTTGTTAGATCCTTTTGCTATAACTTCATTTTAAAAAATGTATCTGAAAAAAAATTTTGAGAAAATATAACATAAAAGAAACTAATCCATAAACCCAAAACCAAAATTGCCAATTATTAGCTATGAAACTCCTCTTTAAAAATCTACTGCAAAGGAAATACTTCTCTAAGTAATGACATTTAAGGACTTTATAGTAGTACAACTTTGAACTATACTCAATAGAGAAGATATGTGTATGTTATGGAAACATATATTATGTGGTTTTAAATGTTATATTGTAACTCTTTGATTAAATTAAAATATTTCTCTTTTTATTTAGGATGTTATTAAAAAACTTTAATTCATTTATAGATAATACTAAAGACTCAGTGTTGAAACCAATATTCACAAGCCATCAACAGAGGGAAAATGGATAAACAAACCTCACTGCATAAACTTTTCCTTTATCACTGTTTTTTCAAACCATCAATTTATCTACAGCATGAAATATCACCAAATAATAAGCAAGGCACCCAAAGCATATTTTGATTATTGACAATAAGACTACTTTTATTCATGAGCAGAAAAGCTGTAATCACAAAATTTTATCCCTACTTCAATTTAACATACCCACAAGATTTCATTGCATCAACAAACAACTACAGTCTTACTGAAATGCTCAGTTGTGCCGAGATTCAATCTTGATTTTGGTTTTATTTTGAAACTCTCTGACTCATATGTTAAATTATAACACAAGAAGTCCTCAATATATAATTCCAAACCGTCTGGATAATGGAGAAATATTTAATCATTTTATTCAGCAATGTGGCTGTTCTGGGAAAGGATTACTTGAAAGCCTGTGTTGCCCGGTAAAGTGCTAAATGACTATTTTGGGGGACTTTCCTTCTGCTCTTTCCCAAGGGACACTTTATCGCTCAGGGTAAGCCAGTCTTTGTTGTGATAATTAGCTGCTTCCTCTCCTAAAGATTTGGAATCAGAGGTTTTTGCTAATTGAGCCAAGAGCCTTCTTAATCTTTTCTTTAGTTTTGTTTCTGGGTTTTTTAAAAAGGAGTCTCTTAAAGATTTTACTGAGGCTTCATCTCCCGAATTTTTATGGGGTGTTTTTTTTAGTTATAGTAGAGCTTCCTTCTGGTAAATCATCTATAGTCTCTGTTCTGAAACTCTGTTTTACTATCATCCACATAGAGAGAGTATGCTTAGGCATCTCTTTCTCAGAATTTTCAGATATTCGTTTCCTGAAATCTTTTCCTACATGAATGCCTTTAGCTTATAGAGTTTTTTTCTTTGTATTATTATTATTTTTAAGTATATATATATATATGTGTGTGTGTGTGTGTGTGTATATATATATATATATATATACACACACATATATCTTAAGTATCTAAATATATATATATCATACTAGTCTGTCCCATTATGCAGACTGTTCCATTATTGTTCCACTTTTCACTCCCAACTTGATGCTTACCATGGTCAAGGGCTCAGCAGGTCCCTAGGAGAGAAGGCCAATTCAACTGCAAATATATTGAGACAAAAGAAAAGAATTGATTACTCTTTGTAAGGTCCCTGTTCCAGGTGCCAAACTGAGGAGGTTCAAGCATCAACAAATGCAGGATGATGATCAGGAAAAGACCTATAGAAGAGATGAGAGAAAAAGGATGAGCACAGGCCCAATAAAGAGATAGCTGTCCAAATGAAATAGCCAGGGAGTTCATCTTAGTGCTGGTTGGGCTGCCTACATCACACCAGCCCCTTTTATTTACTTTTACAGTTTGTAGAAGTCAAGCACATACAAAACTTCAGAGAAATTGCATAATTACATTGTAGGCAGGAATGGCCTTCACAATGAAAGCTTAATCATTAACTTGATTTCATTCAGAAAACTTTTAACACAAAAGCTCATTAACCATTGGTTAACAGTTTGCTGCGTGCCTTGTTAAACAGGCAGAAGGGCACAGAGGTGCCAGAAAAGAAATGTATAGGTTTTAAGCTTTCTCTTTGTTTTTCTACTTTTATCTATTCAAACAGCATCTATTCCTCTTATCCTTGACTACCCATATATCTAGTTTTGGGGTCTCTCTGTAGCTTCAAGACAGTATATCAATTTAGTTTCAGTCTTAAACAAATTTCTAAGCTTTGAGTAATCACATCTATCCTAGGTTTATATTTTATCACTGCTTCTAGATAGGCTTTCTTTTTCTTCATTGAAAAAGGACAAGCATACTCAGGCGTGATTATCTCTGTGTCCTTGTCTTTCCAGATGTGCTAACTACTTTATCTAGGCTCCTGTCTTTACTGAGGTATCAGTGTTTTTCTGCCAAGAATAATTTCATATATAATTCCCTATTTCTCTGCTTATTATCATGTCAGAGATATTAGACATGAAACAGCTCTCACATATACCAGGACTTGAATGTTAGCAAGATTGTTATAATTATTTTAAGTGTTGAAATCACCATGTCTTGTTTTTTTTTTTTTTACTATAATGTGTCCCCTTCCCAATTACTAAGAGCTGAACTAAAGATTATTTTTAGTTTTACCAATAAGCAATACAGACACCATTATCAATGAGACTATCAGCAGCTATACAGCAGAAGAATGTAGAGAAGAGCCAATGGGCCGTGACCTTCTGGCAGTTCAGCAAGAGGAACCCTGTTGCTCAATCACACTGCCATGATGGTGTGATCACCAACAGGAAATTGATCTGTAATTCTCTTTATTTGTTGAATCTTTTGGTTTGGGTACATTGTGGATTCATTTTCATTGAATTCTAGAAAATCCTTAATATCTTTTTTTATTTCTGTCCTGATTCATTTTTCATTCAGTAGAGAGTTGTTCAATTTCAATGAAATTGTGAGGTTTTTTTGTTACTTTTGTTATTAAAATACAGCTTAAATCCACTGTGGTGTTCTGTGTGCTTCTTGTACCTTAATAGAGGTCTCTTTCTTTATGTTTATAAATTTTTGTTCTATGATTTTGTTAAAAATGTCTTCTGGTCCTTTGAGCTGCGATTCTTCTTCTCTTCCTATTATTCTCAGGTTTGGACTTTTCTTAGTGTCCCTGATTTCCTGGGTGTTTTGTGTTAGGGATTTTTCTTTTTTTTTTTTAATTTAAGAATTTCTTTTACTGATGTCTCCAATTCTTCTATAGTATCTTCAGCTGCTGAGATTCTCTCTTCTATGTCTTGTATTCTCTTGGTGTAGCTTTTCTCAGTAGTTACTGATCTCTTTTCTAGGCTTTTCGTTCTCCAAATTCCCTATGTTTGTGTTTGCTTTATGGTTTCTATTTCCATTTTCATGTCTTGAACAATTTTATTAATTTTCTTTAATTGTTTCCTTGTTTTCTCTTGACTGTCTTTAAGGGATTTATTCATCTATTCTAATTTTCTGTTTGTGTTTTCCTGGTTTTCTTTTATGAATTTATTCAATTTCTCCCATTGTCTGTTTGTCTTTTCTTCTATTTCTTTGAGGAATTTATGTATTTCCTTTTTAAGGGATGCTATTATCTTTATAAGTTGGTTTTGAGATCTTTTTCTTGTGCACCAGCTGTCTTAGGATGTCCAGGGCTTGTTATAGTAGGATAGTTGAGATTTTCATGGTGATATATTGCCCTGGTTGTTATTGATTGTGCTTTTATATTGGCATTTAGGTTTCTGGGATTGAGATGATTTTAGGTTTAGGCGTCTTATTCCTGTGTTTTTCTTTACTGGATGAGTGTTTTTTCCCTGGTATTTTGTTGTTGCTGTTGTTGTTTTGTTATTGTTTTGTTTCGTTTGTTCTTCTTTGCTTTTTTTTCCAGTCTTCTGTTTTTTTGTCACCTCTTATAAAGCTGGGGGTCTCCATCTGAGTTGAGGGCTGGAGCTCTGGTGGTTAACTTGGCCTCTAGTCCAGCAGGACCTCTCTGGTCAGTCCACGGCTGGGTCATGTGAGTTCACTGGCTGAGTCTACAATGGTGCTGAGCTTTAGATGGTTAGTCCACTTGCTGAGTCTGGTCAGTCCACTGGATGTGTTTGCAATGGCACTCAGCTCCTTGTCTGGTTTCAAAGGATTATTTTTCTAAAATACCCTGTATTTCTCTAAACATTTAATCTATGCTTGATTTACTTTCATTTAGGAGCATATACATTAATTTGAGTATGTATTAAAATTGATTTTCATTGACATAAGTAAAAAGTAAAAAAAAACAAAAAAAAAAACCAAATATGTCTTTTCTAGATATTTTGGGCTTTTGAATTTTATAAAGACAACTAAAGCTTCCTGAGGAAGGGTACTTGAAGTTTCTTCCTTAAATATCATATAGATAATTCTCAGCCAGGTATTGTTCTGAGACACTGATATTAAAATAAAAAGGGAAAAAAATCCTACTTCTGAAATATTGTTGTATCTACCCAGCAGGAATATTTCAAATAAGATAATGTTTAGGCCACAAACATTTAGTTGGATTTATGGGTTTAATCAGTACATTATTCTAAATATTATCATTAACTATTATAACTTCTAACTTAAAAATACTTGTATCTTTTGCTGAATTTCTTACCATATTTTCATAATTTTAAATTCATAAATGAGACTGTTGTGAATGTTGTGAATAGCTAAAATTCATCTATATTCATAGCTAAATTTTTTAGATGATGTAATAGTTCTTCATGACATTTAGGCTTGTTTAGGCTTGTCCATTACCAGAAGGTTAGAAATAAAAAAATAAAAATAATAATAAGAGAGGCTGTGTCTGGCTCCCGCTCTCACAGCCATTGCAGTACATTGAGCTTCATAGAGACAGCGTTGGAGCAAGCAAAAGCCAGATGGGCACTGGGTGACTCTGTGCCTCATGGACGAAAATCAGCTAAACATGGGTAAAGGAGATCCTAAGAAGCCTAGAGGCAAAATGTATTCATATGCATTCTTTGTGCAAACTTGCCAGAAGGAGCACAAGAAAAAGTACCTAGATGCTTCTATTAATTTCTCAGAGTTCTCTAAGATGTGCTCAGAAAAGTGGAAGACCATGTCTGCTAAAGAAAAGGGGAAATTTGAAGACAAGGCAAAGGCTGACAAAGCTTGTTATGAGAGAGGAATGGAAACTTTCATCTCCTCCCTCGCCAAAAGGAGAAACCAGAAAGAGTTCAAGGAAGGATCCCAGTGTACCCAAGAGGCCTCCTTTGTCCATCTTCTTGTTCTGTTCTGAGTATCACACAAAAATCAAAGGAGAACATCCTGGCTTGTCCATTGGTGATGTTGCAAAGAAACTAGGAGAAATGTGGAACAACATTACTGATGACATGAGTGTGGAAAGAAGGCTGCCAAGTTGAAGGAAAAGGATATTGCTGCCTAGAGAGCTAAAGGAAAAAGCAGTGATAAAGGGGGTAGTCAAGGCTGAAAGGGCAAGAAAAATTAGAAAGAATGATGGGGAGGTGGATGAACAGGATGAGGAAGAGGAGGAAAGGATGAAGATGAAGAAGATGATAATGAATAAGTTGGTTCTAGCACATTTTTTTTCCTCCTTGTCTATAAAGCATTTAACACCCTTGTACACAACTCACACCTGTTAAAGAAGAAAAAATTAAATGTAAGGCTGTGTAAGTTTTGTTTTTAAACTGTACAGTGTCAGTTTTTGTTTAGTTAACAGACTACCGAATGTGTCTTTATATAGCTCTGTCCTTCTGTTATTTTCAGTAGCCACTAATCTTGCCTTGTACAATCTGGGGGTTGTAAATTGGAGTGGAAATTTAAAGTAGGTCTTGTTGGTGCGCAACACAAGTTAGTTATATATGGGGATGGTAGTTTGGGGTTTTGTTTTTGTTTTTGTTTTTTTCTTTTTTTTGATTTTTTTTCATGTTCAGTTGTCTCTGATATAGTTTATACAAAGGTAATTGATTTTCTGTTAATTGAATACCACTCTGTAATTGCAAAATAATAATAATAATAATAATAATAATAATAATAATAATAATAATTGCAGCTGTTTTGTTGACATTCTGAATACTTCTAAGTAAATACAGTTTTTATTAGCTGTAATAATAACAATAAATTTAAATATCAAAAGTTAACACAAAATGCTTTGGACTTTTAAAGGAAGGAATGGAAATCACTTGATACATATGGAAAATATGCACAAAATTGAACCATTAAAAAGGAAAAAAACATAGGACATGAGCAATCTAGAAGTATCAAAAGACACACTAATGAGAGAAAGCCTGTGGAGTATTACGGAGTAGCACAGTCTACAATATGGTGCTCTGATACTAAGTACTCAGAATTGTAAATATTAATTAAAAGAAGAAAGAAATGAATGACTGAATTGCTGAATGGTTTCATGAAGTTGGACTTTTTGAGGCTTTCAATATCTAATTAATTTATCATTAAATACCTGATGCTTTTTCTTTAATGTGTCTCTAGCTTTGGTTAAATGAGTAAAATATTAGAATAATTAATTAGAGTAATTACTTAGAAGAATTAATCTGGATGATATAAAAGAAAGGATAAGGAATGCAAAGAGAGAATGAGCAAGGTAGGGTAAAACAGGGGACAGCATGGATGGTATGATTACACACTGAAAAATTGATGGGGGCCTAGGAAAATTTTAAATTTAAACACAAGAATCCACTGTAACATACGGACCATTTCTGAGTCTTGTCAGGGGCTCACACTACTTTAAGTACTGTTACATATACCTGTTACATCTCAATTATTTGTATTATATATACAAATATCCAGTAGATACTCTTATTTCTATTATTCTCAGGATATTCTGGCCAGACATAAAACATTCAGAAAGGTAGCTTGATCGAGATAGAATTCAACCATGAGAGCTCAATCTGAATAAGCTCAAAAGACAAGGTTCTTAAGTAGTATGGCATGGGAGGCAAAGTAACTGAGTATAGTGTCCAGTATGGGAAGCACACACACAAATGGAACGCATACCATGCATGGACACAAACAAGCACACGCACATAGAAACTCACATATGGGCACACATTTTCACACAGGAACACAACACATGCATTTACACATGCACAAGCTCACACAAACATGGATTAAGATTGGAATGTAGACACCTGAGATAACTAGAATTTAATTAAGTGTGTTGAGTACATTTTAAGATGTTTAAAATATATTTTATTTCCTGTGATAAAAAGAAATGAGGAAAATAGAAAGTAGTGCTGAATAGCATTTAGTGAAGAAAGGAGTTGAGTAAGCACTCAATGTTGTCAGTATTTAGTATGTATCAGGGAATGTGCTATAAAGGTTAATCTTGGGTAATCTCTGAACAAGTGCCTGAACAAAATAGGAGACTGTGTCATTCCACATGTACATTCAAAATGTAAAGCATTATGTGATGAAGTAATTAAGAAAAGTTCTTAATTAGTTCTTAATTAATTAATTCTCTAAAGAACTAATATATAACAATACTAAGTGTTTACTTAAGCTTTTTCCCATCTAGAATTCATTCCAGGTATAAATGCATCTGAGGAGACATGTAAGTCAAGTACATAATTTTTCATCTAAACCCTTTTGTTAATGATGTCACAAATATTTATTTTAAGTTGACTGAAGCAACATTTAGTACAAAAATATTATTTCATTTAATACATTGTTTGGCATTATAGTCTGTGAAATACTCTTAAAGGCTCATTAATTTAAAACTTTATTTGTCACATAACAATTTATTTTACAATTATCTTGACTTTAAATGATAGACAGAAGTATATTAGAAGAACAAAAAAGCAAGTCCTGGCATTAAGAAGCTGCCTGGCAGTTTTAGTGAGGCCATATTATTCTCTATTGTACTTAGAAACACTCAAGAATCCCAAACTCTGCCACCATGATATAATGAGGCAAAGCACAGCCACTTCATAATTTTTCTGTAAGCAGAAATAAACACACATTTCCTCTGTTACTTGCAAATTCCAATGCTTGAATTTTCCAGCAAAAATTACTGACTGCTACATTTTCATTGACTTTTGTACATTCTTATGTTTAACAGTTATTGAGGTATTCCATGTGTCTTCATTTTGATATGATGAAGAACCAATCTATTGCTTTTGACATGAGATAATATTCTATTCATTCCTGTAGATATTTTACAATGTCAATGAATGCTTACTAAATGATTAGCACTCAGACATTGGGAATGTAAAAATGAGAAAATTATCAGCTCCTCACCATCTGAAGAGCTCTTAGCTAATGAGAGAATGGAAGGGAAATACCTTGTAAGATTGGTAATATTTTGAGCAGAAGGTGCCATGATATTGTTCCTATTTTTTGTGGTTGCATTTTATTAGAAAAACTGTATGATTAGATTGTTTAAATTTAGGGATCAGACTGCCAGACCTTTGTTGTGTTAGTATTAGATGGAGTCAACTAAGTGATATGGATTAATTGAGCCACATTCCTAATTCTGAAATATGAATCCCTGCAAGTTCTGTGACAGAGAAAACAATTCTTTCATCTGTTCACTAAAGATTTAGAGGTAAGCTTAGGCAATCCTCACTATAATTTAAGGGAAGGAAACCATTTTAAGCCATTATTAGCTCACATACTGGTATGTCACATAATCACAGTAATCAAATACACTAAAAAAAATTCAGATTCACATACTGAAATTTTTATTGGAGTTATATGTTAATGCTTAGCCAAGATAAGAAATATCAGTGACTTAGAGGATCAAGCTGTATTAGTTTTCATAAATTCATGTATGTTTTATGAAGAAGTACAAATAAAGGGAGGTGTTATGTTTGAATCTTAAATGCTTCTTGTGCAAGTTTAAAGGGGATGCACCAGTAAGTCTTGGATACTTGTATACTTGGTCTCCAGTTGGTGGCTGCTTAGGATAGGATCATTGGATATGGTCTTATTGGAAGATGTATGCTACTGGGAGAAAGATTTCAGGTTTTGTCGGTTCGGTCCCCTGCGCACACCGCTGCCCTCTCTCAACCCACCGGTGGCTGGTTTTTGCTTTCTGGCCAGGAGAGGAGGTTTTGTGAATCGATCGTGGGCTCTGACTACCACGACGGAGAACTAATAAGATGCAATAAAGAGTCCCGGGAGGCCTTCTGGTGGAAGTGATGCTCTTCTTAATGGCAGGTCTTCCCATTTATATCTTTTTCCCAGAGGGGGAGGACCCTTGGTACTCAGGGTGGGGAGTCTAATTTGCATGCGGAGCATCTGGTCTCTTGGTCTCAGAGACAAAGAGAGAGGTGTCCTATCAGCCACAGGACAGACAAACACTTGCCAGGTTATTTTCCTTTTGTTCCTGTAAAATACAGGTAATATCTAATATTTAGCTGGTATTTGGCCAGAGCTAAAGTAAGGAGCGGCTGAACACCTGCCGTTCTCTCCTCCTAGGGTGACACAGAGTTCTAAGCCAGCTTCAATCCACTCTTAGCTCCATGGTGGTCCCACAAGGTTCAAAAGACACAGCCATTTCAAGTTAGCTCCACTTCCTGCTTGTGGATGAGATGTGAGCTCTCAACTCTGTTCCAGTTTCATTCCTGCCTGATGCTTCCATTCTTCCAGGTCTGTGAGTGATGGATGATTCTAAGTCCTAAGCGAATTCTGTTTTCTATTGGTTGCTTTGTTCATGGTATTTTATTACAGCAACAGAAAATAACTAACATGCTTTTCAAAGGGCTACATGCTAAGGGCTTGTGTCCAGAATAGATGCTAATGGGAAACATGGAAGTATCAGGAAGTAGTACCAAGTTGAGGAGCAGAGCCCTTGACAGCTCTAGATAAATGAATAAGGACCTCCATGCTTCTTTTGCTTCTAAGCTACCAGGAGGTGAACAGACCATCAGGGCAAGGTACATGAACATCAGGAAGCATTTTGCAGTCCCCAGGCCCAAAGTGATTGAGCCAAGCAACTATCAAGTTAGCATCCTGAAAACTGCAAGCCAGATAAATCTTTTTTCTACTTATACAAGGAAATCATCTCAGACATTTTATCAAAGAGGACAAATACACAAACTTGAGAATTTGCCCATTTGATGAGAAAAAAACACTTTTTTTTTTTGTTGAGTTAAAAGACTGTAGTTCTAAGAATATATAAGATTTCTACAATTCATGTGAGATACAAAGTAAGTTCATAGGTAATAACTAAACTATCTTTATGCTTAATGTTCTCTGACCATCATGGATTACTAACTATAAAAAACACAATTAAGTATTAGTTCAAACTCAGTTTCAAAGTATGATCTTTAGGAAATATGAGAGAGAATACAGGCAACAAAGATAAATCAAAAGTTACATGTTATTAAGTAAGAAAGAAAATATATATACAAGCACATGTACACTTCCCCATCCATAACTCTGTATGTTCAGCATTGGCCATCATTTCCAGAGAAGAGAGAAGAGACTTTCTAGATCTTGAAGCAAAGACTATCTCTCCTCTACCCTCCTCTCTCTTCCTTTCTCCTCCCTTCCCAACCTCCTTTTCTTTTTCTCCCTCTCCCTTTCTATTCTCCCCCCCTCCATCCCTCTTGTTAGGTCTCAAACTCACAAACTGTTGGCTGAGAGACTTATTTAACATATCCCCAGATTTTGGCACTAGATGAATGGAAAAAGAAATAAAAAGGAAAAGAACATGATGTGCAGAGCAAGGCTTTGCCAAAGAAAAGCCCCTCCCCCTTGTGATTTCATGCTGCTTGGACTTCTGGGAACAGCTTGGAGAGAGGTATATAAGAAGGGAAGTGTTAGTTGGAAATGGAAGTTGCAGTAGGACAGAGAAAGAGAAAGCATAGAACTGATGATAGGGAAAGCAGGCAGAAGTAAGGCTCAGATAAAGACAGACAGTTCTACAGAACAAGAAAAAAGCAGAGATTACAGAGGTAACTGGAAGGAAAATGTTATTGGGGATAAAACAGCTTAGAATTAGTTCAGTTCCCCAGGCTTAGACAGATTTCTTTCCTTTCCTTTTCTTCCTAACCCTATGAGATAACTGAGGTATTTAAAAGGTACGAGTTAGAAAAATCTTCCAGCTGGTAACAGAGGAGCAGAGTCAAGTTGCCAAAGAAAGAGTAACAGTTACAAACAGCAGAAAGCAGTCATACCCATACCCCTTTTAAGAAGAAAACCCCTTTACATGACTGCTCTTAGGTATGGTCAAGGGGAAAGTTCATTTTATATATGAATTTAATAGATATGAGGGAGAGTATAGTCAGAGGCAGAAACATCTGGGGGAATCCAGGGTGGACATGACAAGACTGAGCTGCCAAGCCATATGAGAAGAGTGGGGAGAAGAGAGGGGAAAGAAAGAATAACTTGGAGCAATGACCAAGAGGTAGGGGGAATAGATAAGGCCAAAAGAGAGAGGTAAACAAAAATGGCTGGACTATATTTGGGAAGAGGAGCCCAGCTCCTTGGTCTGGAGAATTCAGTGTAGGAGGCAGGGTATGCAAGCCAGGAGGATGCTATAACAGATAGTGGTGGAGGAATGCTGGGAGAACCTTGTAGTGAGGTTCATTTTGATATTTTACACCAGTATCTCAGCCAACAGTTTGTGAATTTGCGACCCAATATTACAACCTTTTTCCTGATAATAAATGATTAGAGGCAGTGTAATCTTCTATGACTACCTCCTGCTACTGAGGAAGCATAACTGATGGGGAACCCCAAAAAAGCTTAAATGTTGGACTAGGCTAGGAAGAGTAGGCTGTTTCACCCACTGTCCAGGCTTTGTGGGGTTGGTGTTGGAATAGGAGACTGGACCACCTGGGGCTAGCCACTTTGAAGTTGTCAGGGATGCAGATTCTGAAGAAACACCTAGAGTCAGTTGCTGGAACAGACTGTAATTGATTTGAAATCTGCTGAGTAAGACAGACTAGGTAAACAAACTTAAGGAGTTAAGGCGTTTAGGGGAGGTTTTATTTATTTATTTATTTATTTATTTATTCATTCATTCATGCATGCATGCATTCATTCATTCATTCATCTATTTATTTATTCATCTATTTATTTATTTATCTATCTATCTATCTATCTATCTATTTATTTATTCATTCATTCATTCATTCATTTATTTATTTATTTATTTATTTATTTATTTATTTATATCTTCGGTGTACATGTGAAACGGATCCAAAAGAAAATCCAGGATAAATCCAAGATAAAGCCAGATTCTCACAGGAAGAGAGTTCAGACCCCCAGGGTCAAGCTAACTGGGACTCCTCTCTCCTTTATTGTGTGTCATCCTCTGACAAGGTGGTTGTGGGTTTTAACTTAAAACCCCCTTAAAATTCCAATACAGGGTCACAGTTTTGAACTTAGTTTGGAGACTGTGTCCCTGGCTATCTCTCTCTCTAGCCAGTCTTTTTCTTTTTTTCCTTTTGCTTCATTTTTAACTCAAGCAAAATTTTATTTAGCAATGAGATGTGTGTCATGTAGAAACTGAATCACCAGGAACCTATTACACACTTGGTACCCGTAGGCCCATTTTGGTAGTAGGGGTGGGGAGACCCAAGACCAGGAAAAATGAGAGAGATCACATAGTCAGGCAAAGGTGGAATAGGAAGGTGGGGCTGTTGATTGACAGCAATACTTACATGGAGTCAATTTGATCTGTGGCAAGTGGATTCAAGTGGACCATCTGAAGCTCACAAGAACTTTTTAAGTTTACAAAGATATAAAAGTTTTAGATACGTTAGCATTTCCACAATTTGTAATCTACAGTGAAACCCACATTGTAGAAAGCAGTAGACTTGCCCTTTTGAGTTATAATAAAGGCTTGGGGACCCAAAATGTTTCTAGGTTAAGAACATTAACACTTTTTTCCAGAAGGCTAGATATATACATGTTGGACAGACGTTTTTAGTACAATGAGAAGTATTTTAAAATTTATACATAGAAAACCACCAATGAAAATTTAAAATGCTGAGCTTGTGACTATGAAAATAGTAGCAGTGCTTTACCAGAGCTAGATTGATGACTTATCAGAACTCAATTGACTAATATTAAAATTCTGTACTTTTGAAGTCTTTGTATAACAATAGACTTTAAAATCTATTTTGTAAGTTCATCTCTTTCCAGAGTCTGGTAGCCAAAAAAAACTCTCTTGCAGCTGTAGGCCTAGAGTAGCTCTAGAAAAGTGAGGCCTAAGGCCTGATTTTCACATATGAAGAGAACTGAGAAGATAGCTGAAGCCTTGGGGGACAAAGCTACTTGTTGCCTAGTCACCAAGACATCAGAGATCTGAAACAGATACATTATAGGATCTAAGTGGCCTATGTATCAATTAAAATGACAGAAACTCATTGGCTACCAAGACAATAACCCTAGGTTCCTCCTTGGCAGTCTTGATTTTGTTGGAGGCAGAGGTTTCAGGGCAGTGTGTCTTTGGTTGGCAGGCCTAGAAGATACTAGAGGCTTTCCTGTAGGGGAGGGACTGTGGAGGCTGTCCTATAGTGTCTAAACAAAGTTGGACAATCCACTCTCCATTGTCCTGCTTATCCACAGTTTGGACAGGGCCCTCGTGGCTGGTGAGGTAAATGGAAGTTTTTCACCCAGTGGCCAGCTTTGTCACATTTAAAGCAAGCTTTAGATTGGCTTCCTCTCTGCCCTGTCATTTTCTTTAGGGAAAATCTGAAGGTTGATGCCAGGAACTGGTACATCTCTCTATCACTGGAAGCCCTTTTATTAAAATCTTTAAATACCATATTTAGCAGATCTCTGACAAATTTGAGGATCATAATCTATTAAGTATACCTGAGGTTAAAAAAAAATTACTTGTTTTTAGTGACTTACCTTGAGCTTAATCTTGAAAACATGTACAGGAGGCTAAATAAGATTTATTTCTGTAATTAATTATATTCGTATTTAGCATGACTACCAGTACAGTTTAAACCACATTAAAGAACTTGATCCTTTATAAGATAACTGACTATTAACTTGCATGTCTTAATTGTCAGTTCATTACAGTTTACAATAAGTAAGTATAAGTAAGTAATTTATAAGATTAAATTTTATAGCTAATCTTTGTTAAGTTTAACATAATATGATATGCTAATTCATTTTATTATTTATAAAATTTTTATAGTTAGAGATTTAGTTTGCTTTCAGTTATTGCCATTTTGTTAGCTTTATTGAATAGTGCTTTTTATTTGTTTCTGACTTTTTAATATTTTCCCCATTGAAAAAATTCTTAGAAAGTGATTTGGTGTGCCAAAAAATCCCTCCAGTGTTTTAATGCTGTTACTGTGAATGATTAATTTACACTAAATGAAAATGTACCAGTTTAATAGCTCATGATCATGATGATTCTTATATGCAGAGTAACATTAGATATTATCTGGTAATATTAGTAAGGTTAAAAACACATAGTAGGATTATATTACAAGAAATGTTTTATTATAAAGACCAAATGGGGTCATTTGCCAACCTTTTAAACATCTATTACTACCCCATATGTAAAATATCTAATGGACTATGTGGCCACATATACTGGTGATATTTCATCAAGCCATTCTGTTCAAACTAACAATTTCTTCCCATTAGGTAAAATAACTTTTATTCATTATGTACCTACATATTGTCATAGCATTATTTTATCTGTAAAATCCTCATTCTTATGCAATATATCTAATACATTCTAATTCTCAGACAAATAACAGCGAGTCCTTTTTCCTAGCTTCATCTTGTCTTCCTGAGTGCTGCCTTGGCTATGACCTCAGTTCTAGGAGGTTCCCGAGGCCAGCTGCCAGCCAATCAGAATGGTGCTAGAAGTTCCTAGAATAGTTGCTTAACCATAGCCCTCATATCACTCGTGTCCCTCATGCCGCATGGGCCTCGTCCTGCCAGATGCAACAAGCGAATCCAGAAAGGATTCATGTTGCTATCCCAATATCCACCACTCAGGTTTTAGATTACCTAACCCTTGCTGAAATTCCCCTCTCTGCCCATAAAAAGGCCTGTGAATGTGCACCTAGGGTCACCATTTTGTAAAGTGGCTGACCTCTGCATGCTGGACAGCTCTGCAGAATAAAAGTGTTCTTGCTTTTTACATACATGGTCTCAGTGGTCTTTGTGGAGCCATTGACGGACCCAACATGCAGCTCTTGGAAAAGTAAATTAAACTTATCTCTAAGAAGATGACTCACAAACCAGAAATACAATGCAACAGCTTCAGACATGTTTCACAGTGGTAAAGTTCACTTCTGGGTAACTCAACACCTTGTTGACTTTGCTCAATGACACCTTGTTGAGCACTGAAATAGAAATGTATCTGAAAGTAAGTCATTTCTACTCTAAGCTCTAAAATCAGGATCAGTAAGATTAGCCGTTTTCATCTAGTTAAATGTGGGCACAAGAAGAAAAACTATTTTCTTTTCAGAGTTATTTGTATATTGAAGACAAGTATCGTAGCAAATTTACTATTCAGTCTTTAAATATTAGCTTAGACAAGATGCTTTAAACATAGTCTCTAGTCAGATTATTAAAATCACAGTACTGGATTTACATAATAATTTGTTGCTTTTAGAATCTAATGTAGGGTGTTTTCGTAATGCAGTTTGAATGTCTGCTTGGCATGTGTCCCTAGGTTAAATTCTCATTACCACAAAGATAGAGAAAAAAGAACTTCAACAAAAAATAAAGTAAACATATTCTATTTTAAACTCAACCTCTTCACTTTATTTCATCTGTTATTTACTTTTTTCAGAAGATAAATTTGACATTAATAAAATCCCTCTATTTCATTCTTTAGTAATGTGAAATATCTATATTTTGAAATCAGTACCTTTCAAATATTATCATTTCTGCTTATTGATTGCCACGGTCCAGCCCAAGGACAGGGCCTGAAGCAGGTGGATGCAAGAGCGGTAAGGGAAGAGTAAGATGTGAGACACCGTTTAGTATCGTTTTATGAGAGACACATCTCGGTATGGCTTGACCTACTCTGACAAATGTGTTTCTCGCAGGCTTTATTTATACACAAAATCACTTCCTCAGAGACTTTAATTGTTGATCACATGGCCATTTAGAATACATGTTTTTTTCTAACATCTTCCTTGATTACATAAGATAAAAGAGACAAAATAAGCAAACAGCAAACTTCCTGAGAACTAAAAATTAACATCATGATAAAATCAATTTTCTTTTAATTCAGTATCTTTTTGGTCAAAATGCCTTGTGGTTATAGAAATTCTAGACAGCATGCTATATTTGAACGTTGCTGTGGTGGTTCACCAAGGGAGAGACACGAAGGCATTTTCATAGGTGTGAATTCTGCCAGACCTCTGTAGAGGGAACCACCGTCATAGCCAATGCCATACTCCACAGTGGAACCCAGAATGTCTGAGCTCAGGTCTATTTATTGTTTCAGAACTCCTCAGATATTCTACTGATAACACATGCTGATCATTAACAGTGAAGCAACCCCCACAGAAATCCAATACCTGCAAACAATACAGAAATCCAAAGCATTTCTTTTTCAACAGTGCACAAAAGCAATTTCTTTAAATATAACTAAAAATAAAGTTCCACAACAAGATGACTCTATTTAAGTTTGATTTTAAGTTTGGCACAGAGTTACTAGATCAGAAACTATTTCCTACTACCTGTTACACTGAGCTTATCTTTGTACAGAAGTCCAATCATTCAGACCCTTATTTAATTCTTCCTTTCCTTCCTCTGTTTTCCTTTTATATTTAACATAATACACCATCTCTTCCTTTGATTCTTAAAATACTGTACAGCCTTTTGCTTAAGCAAAGGCAGTCTGACCTTTATCTTTCTATAGTATCAGAAAAGTCCTGGTCTGACAAGTCTGCTCAAGAAGACAGGCAGTTTACTATACCAAGATGGTTTTCTCTGTGTCTTTGTCACGAACTCTTGCATCAGTATGGTTCCTATCTTTATTACAATCCTGTAAAGGATAGAAAGACATCAGGATTCCTAAAACTGCTTACTTTGACATCAGGAAGGTACCAAGGTTTGTCTTAAATACATGATCTAAATCTCTTTTTGCCCATACTAGCGCCTTATTTCTAAAGCTGGACATGAAAACCTAACAATCCAGTTATAGTTTGTCAGCTTCTAGAATTTCCTTAGGATTTTTCTTCTTCATAACTTTTCTTAGATGCTGTGTCTTACGCTTACTAATATCATTTATTAATAATCAAACTGTGTGTCTAAGTAATAGGTTCTAGCTGTTTCTCTAGGGAACTTAATCTTATTAACACCAGCTTTTGCTACATTCTCCCAGCTCTAACTTTCTGTGAGAGACCTTTAACTTTAAAGAATAAGATGTGTAGCAAATTTCTCCCAAGGGCAATGAAGGGTCAGTCCAGGCCATCCAAGCACTGGAACTTTGTCAAATAATGCCTTCAGGATGTTTGACATCACCAATTAATCTTAGTGTCAGTTGGAACTTTCAGCTGTCTATCACAGGAGTTTGTGCCCCCCGCCCCCCTGCCGCCAACTTCCCCTCCACCTCAATTGCTGCTACTAGTTTATTCCTATTTTTTTCTTTGTGAATAAATGTCATTGAAAAGTGACCTTTGTTTCACCATTCACATATCTTACAATGTCATTTATTTAATTCTCACTAAATAATGGAACATTCTCATTAACCACTTGAAATAAAGTTGAATCTCCAGGTCATACCTGCAAGTTACAGTAAGACTTGACTTGGAATAGGTTTTATCACCTTCTAGAGTATTTATTGATTAACATTATGCCATTTTCCTTTTCAATAACTTTGAACAATTTATTTGTTTCTACTATATAAATATTTAGTGTAAATATATGTATCTCTTTCTGAACAATGAATATACACTTCTTTTTGGGGGAGGGATTCAAGACAGGGTTTCTGTGTTGTAACTCTGGTTGTCCTAGAATTCACTCTGTTGACCAGGCTGGCCTCAAATGCAAAGAAATCTGCCTGACTCTGCCTCTTGAGTGTTGGAATTCAAGGCGTGTATCACCACTGCCCAATTTGAGTACATTCTCATTTTGAGGATTGCAACATATTTTCATGAATCCTATATCATTCATATTTATTTGTTTAACATTGTTGTTTTTAGAAACATTAGTGATCTGTTCCAAAGCACATTTCTACTTGGCATTTTGCAATATATCTACAGGAGACTGGGTTCCTGGAAAGATTCTGTGTGATTGTGGCATTGCTAGAAGTTTCTGTCTGTGCAGAAGGGGTAAAGGTAGAGTGAAGACAGATACTCCTTGTTATTTTCAGTGAGGTTAACAACCCCCCCCCCCAAAAAACAGAAACAAAAAGAAAACAAAACAAGACAAAAAACAACAACAACAACAACAAAAACCTAACCCTAAATGGGGAAGGAGGAGGGACAGAAACCATCTCAAAAGAGTTATCAAAAACAAAGGAAGGAAAAGAGTTATTCTTTTTGGTTTTATGCCAAAAATTCTGTTCTTTTTAAGAATTTTTATATACAATTTATTTAATTTTGTTTTATGTGCATTGGTGTGAGGGTGTCAGATCCCCTCATTCTCTTACAGACAGTTGTGAGCTGCCATGTGGGTGCTAGGAATTGAATCAGGGTCTTCTGGAAGAGCAGCTAGGGCTCTTAACCACTGAGCCATCTCTCCAGCTCCATCTGTTGGATTTTTAAATGCATCATAAAAATAGAGAAAAGGACAACACATGTAAGGTAGCAAAATACACAAGCAAATCGTCAGACTCTAATAAGCATTAGAAGACTTTTCAAGAAAGACAAGAGTGAGCTCAGAAGACAATAGAAGAACATGATCTTGAGACACAGTGGCAGCGGTTTCTTTAGAGTTTTAAGTTACTAAAGTTTGACAAAGGAATTACATTTATGCACAAAAGGAAGCTTTTTTTTTGTCGTGAAGTAGAGGAAAGTATTTTTTAGGAGGTAGCATCTGTCACTTTCTTCTTATTGAATCTACACAAGCCCAGAAAGCAGACTGGAATGAGCACCTGCATTCTGAAAAATGTAATAAACTGACTTGTTTTTGCATCAAAGCCATTGCGTTCTATTTCTTATTCACCATCACATCAGGACTTGTCATTAGTACTGTCCTCATGATTACCATTATGTATCATTAGACTCTCTCTTACCAAAAACACATCACTATGACTTCATTTTTTTAATTTAAAACTTCAACTATTTCCAAAGTGAAAACGTTTATTATTGGCTTAGAAGGAAAGAGAAGTGATCTATTCAGGAACTTGTCCAAACTTCCAATGGCACTGCACTGTGTTCCATACTGTGTGGCTCCATTAAAAGTGAAACAGATGAACAGCCCACATTTGTATGTGGGTTGTAGTCCCTTCTTAGACCTGTACTTGAAGGATGGATGCAGCTTTACACAAAATATAGACAAAGACTATGAAATCTTGATGGACAACAATGAAGTGAACTGCAGTTTAGATGCCTATCCCAGCTGGTAAGAACAGTGTGGAACAGAGAAAATAAAATTGAATTCTGAGTTAGGGGTTCAGATTCCAGCAGCATCATCTAACTTTTATGGGAAGATCGCACTTGTTTTTCTGAGCCATTTTGTAAAATTCTAAGACTCTTCAAGCTATTTTCTGATATTTTCTCAGGCTTTAAAGTTCTTCCACTTTGATCTTGAGGAAAACCCTTTCATTTTAAACAATTAGGCTAAAACCAAATGAAACATATTCTAATGAGTATGTGGTTAATCAGAAAAACAATTCTAATCCTTGCTGAAGCATAGCTTAGGGAGAATACTGTTAGGTCCAAAAGAAACTCTGGACAAAGAGCTATTTGTGGTGTCTATTAAAATACCAAAGTGCATGCTGACCCCCAGGCTCATTTAGTATCTGTGACTCCTCTTAGCTCTTCTCACCCCACCCCTATACTAAAGTTCTCCATCTTATGAGCTTCCCACCCACCAGCTTCTTGTTCCTATGTAATCCTGACATTCAGCCATGCCTCCTTCTCTTGGCCCCTTTACTTTTGCTATCTCTCTTTTGTCTTCCTCATTTCTCTTCCTCTCTTCCTCTCATGTTCCCACCCCCTCTCCTCTCATGGCCCTTTTCAGTCTTTTTGCCTTCTTAAGTCTACTTTCTCAGCCTGCTGTGGACTGTTGCAGCTGCCTCTGGCTGTATGCATATCTACAATAAAACCTTCTCCTCAACCACATGTGGGACCAGTAATGTCTGCACTTCATACATCTATTGTTGAAACACCTATTTTGTACAATTATCTCATCATCTACAAAGTCACTAGAGAACTTGGTTAGACTCAAGTTTGAATTAGAAGTGTGGCATTCTTAAAAGCTTTAAAGAATAAATATTAACAAGATGACTAACAGAGAGAGTCGTGGCTGTTTCGTTCTGGGATAGTTAGAAAAAGTACTGAACAGATCATCAGTTTAGCTTCCATGTACAAAATCAATATCTCTAAATCTTTATTGTTTGACAAGCCATTACCACCCTTAGTTAAAAGTTTTATAGTCTATTATTTTTTAAAGAATCTATACAGTTAGATATTTCATGATAGTATTAAAGTAAGTGTAAGATTTCTCATTTTGGAGATAAAGCATTCTCTATGAAGAAACTATTTACAATCATTTCAAAGAACTTATGAAAGTGTACATGTTGACACCTTATATTAACCTATTCACCATAATGATGGTTCATGTTAATGATCCACTTGACAGAATCTAGAACCACATTTGGGAGTTTGTCTCTAGATATTTCTTTGAGAATAATCTAGATTACATTATTCACATGGCAAGAGGCTATGAATATGTTCACTCCATAGCTGAGATCCTGAATTTATAATCCAGAAAAGGAACATTCTTAGTCTTGACTGGGGTACAATACGATGCTGTTTAATTTTCCATTCCCTTTAATTCCCTCTCATGTTGAACTGTATCTTTGGGCCATAACCCCAAATAAACCATTTCTCCTTTGAGTTGCTTCTGTCAGGCTATTTTATCACACTAGGGAAATACAACAACCTCTTACTTATTTTTGGCACCTGTGATCAAATTCACAGTCTTGTGCATGTTGAGCTAATGAACTGTCTACAGTCTCTATTTGTAAGGTGAAAATTCAAAACAAAAGTTGCTTTATATTTTGGATTTAATTTTTGTGCATTTTAATTCTGCAGTCCTAAGTTGAAATCTTTGAGAATGTTTAATCAAATGAACTTTTGTAATAGAGATATCCAATAAATCACCTCCTTATGATGATGTAACATTCCTTCAAAATACAAATATATAATTGATTTTATTTTCTGAAGAATAAGAGGTTTTGTTTTCCTCATTATATGCATGGTTTATGTTTCCTTCAGGGGGGTAATTATATGGCTTATCAATAATGAAATTTTAATGAGTAGATCAATTCAGGAACTATTTTTTATTGAATATATATTCAAATATATATATGAAGATATGTCATTTTGCAGTTCCAATTCTTTGGAAATGTCTAGTAGCAGTCTACATATCAACATTAGAAAAAAGTTTTAATTCTTAGCCAATCAAAATTCTGTTATGCTATTTCCTGAAAATAAAATATGAGACAAAAGAAATTTCAATGTGGATTTAATATACCAAGTGGTACTATATATACTATATAAATTTTACAGAAAATGATATTGTATTTATGATATAATTGGAGGCTCAATACATACGTATATACAATCAATAGCCAAAGTCAAGTTTCTTTATTAAAATTTGTTTAAATCAACTAAATTTCTCTTTGAATATATTCTCTAGGTTTATTATGAATATGTATTAATATATTCATGCTCCCACTTATATGTCCATCTACAAACTTTATGTAAATTTTTCTATGAATATACATAGTTTGTTTTTAAGAGGATAGTGGAATTGTTTCAGGAAGTGGAGGAACTTATAAGAATGACATTCATATATATATTCTTGAAGAAAAAGGGTTTACCACCATCATCAAACTTAAATTTCCAAGAAGAAAGTGACTTACTAAGACCATTCCCCCTTGATACTTCTTTAAAACCAGAAGCCTGTGGATTATTTTGCTGATTATGAAATGTAAATTAACATTATAGAGTAATAATTAAACCATTGTAACCCCAGTGTTATTGATTCGACAGACACAATTGAAACTTTGGGAAGAAGCTGAAAGTTAGAAAAGGTATTGAGGGACATGAGACATTTCTTCCTGTGGTAAATAAGGAAGCCAGGCTTTTTATCATGTTCTTGAACCTCTGTTTAATTTTGCTAACATGTTTAAAGATTTCTTTAGGCACACCCTAGCTTGGTCCATGAGGTGATGTTTAATAGTATTTGAGATAAAAATGAGATTTACATTTTTATTAACTTTGATTATAACTTGGACAGCCTGAGTCTTGTATTTGCCTGTCACAGGGCTTAAATTAATGTGTCTATGATTAAAGTTTAATTTAAAGAAAACAGCATGTATATAGTTCCCTAACAGTCAACTAATAAGGCCAGCTCTACAAAATGAAACTTATGCATGGCACCTTTAATTGGCTCAAGAGCCTGTGTATAAACAAGTTATAAGCCATATGGGAGACATTTTGCTAAATAAATATAATATTAAACTGAGTTCTAATTACTTATTTTTATACATATAGATTAGTACCTCCTTTAACCCTCATCAGAAATGCTCCTCTTAACACTAGACAGTGATAACACAAAAACTCACATGTGCAGAGAATAAGTATCCATGAAATGCTTACCCCTAAATGTGTTTTCATTGTACTCGCATGTTGAAAGCTTGTGGATCACTGTGGAAGAGGAAGAGGATAAATGATAAAAGCCAGAGATAACGCCAATGGAACAGTTTTGAAGATACAACAGGGCATATAACGAACTTATAGTGTTTGTTGACAGTATATATGAGTCTTGTGAAGATAAAAGTAGACAAATTCCCTGCATGAATAAGAAGGTGCCACAAGTCCCTGCTAGCTGAAGAGATGTTGGTAATGGATCACTACTAGGAGAGAGAGATTCATTTTTCTTCAAGGATATGGCCCCCGGGGGGATTGCCCATACTCCAGTAGTTGCCCTACATCCATACAAACACGGGCAGCTCTGAGTGGTCGCAGTAGGAAACATCGACAAAAAAAGACTGGAGGTTGTTATAGAAAAGTGGTGATGAGGTACATGAAAAAGGAAATGAGAAGTATACTTCATTTTTTAAAAAATATTAAATTAAAATTAAAAAAAATATTTGTTGTTGTTGTTTGGAGACAGGATTTCTCTGTTGTAACTCTAGCTGTCCTGGAACTCACTCTGTAGACAAGGCTGGCCTTGATCTCACAGAGATCCACTTACCTTTGCCTCCCCACCTGGGCTTAAAAATGTGCATGACCACCACCTTGCAAAAAATTCACTAAAAAAAAAAAAAAGAGGTAGCTAATAATTGAAAATTTAGGTAAATTTTCTTTTATATCCACACCTTGATTTCTACTGAAAGGGGAACTTAATGAAAGCATTCTATGTCAGAACTGTATATTTTGAGTACTATGACAACCAACACAATAATACTATCTGCTATCATGACAATGTAGATGGAGGAAAACTCATAAGGCCCCCCATTCCTAGAGTAAAACCACAAAAAATGTACAATTAATGACTGAGTAGAGAAGGAGAATCTTCTTATTCATGGACATGCTACCTGATGGGTAACTAATCCTAAGTGGTCAAACCTAAACACATATACACACAAACAAACAACACTAAATGGACTCAACAGGTTATATGTGTAGGGGTGTATGTGTTTGTGTATGCAGAATAATCATCATAATAGGTGTATCTGAAATGTGAATATTTTAAATAGAGCTCTATAACTCATTAACAATTAAAATCATCTAGCATTCAAATGTAGTTTTAAATGATATTATTGAATTTCTTGGTATTAGGTGTACAAATGATGATGATTTCCCACTTTTTCTACTGCTTTTGATGTATTCTGATATATCTCTACTGGTTTATTTTTTATTGAGTCAATATTGTAATAAATATTAATATTTACTTAATTAAAGTTTCAGAGAACAAAATTGTGTAAATGTAAATACCAGCTTTGTTCCCTTAATTTTATTTTTGTTGCACGAAATAACTTCTATAAAATGTTTCCTGTGTGTGATATAATAGTCTTCTCAGGAATGCAAACACCAGCTATTTACTTCATGGTAATCCTTCATGTGAATATGGAATGTTGTATTTGGATGGCTTACAATTTTTGAGTTTTACAACAGAGAGACAAAATGAGAACAAGATAGATTCATTTTGCCATAGAAGATGCATTTTTCCAAATTTAATAGACTTTATCAGTTGCTTTCAAAATTGTCTTATCACAATTTACATGCACACTCACAGTCTGGTTTTCTTAATATTTGTAATCACTGGATAATTTAGTCTATCTATTTAAAGATTGCATCTAATATACATAGAATAAAATATGTCTAGATTTTTCAATGATAATGAAATTAATTCAGGTCATACTATTAGATGAGTATTCATAAATTAATTTTAAAAGTACAATAAGCACTGATAAAATAGCTATCTAAAATATTTGATGTGACCTTGACAATAATGGAAGTTTACCCACTGGGACAAATGTGACAGATCAAAATTCATATTCCATTAAAATGTTTACATTTTCCCTACTAGCTCTTGTCATAGATCGATTATCTCTTACTGTTCAATTCTCTTATCATAAAATTTAATTTTGCCATTTCTTGTTGAATCATATTATTTACAAGAGTATATATAATTGGTAGATGGAAGATGATACATAGTTAAATATTTTTGATACTTCTTTTGGCGCCCATCAACTTTAATTATGTGTTTTTTGTAATTTATTTTGATTTAGTTTAATTTATAATTATGGCAGAATAAGGTTAACTATTCACTTAGTTTCTCTTTCAAATAGGTTTAGGGATAACTAATGTTCGGTAATGGTTTTATGCTAGATAGAGAACTCCCCTCAAACCTAATCCTCTAGGTTAGCTTCCTCTTTTCTTGTCTGGAATGGGGATCACTCACAGGGTGGCCTTGGATGTCTCCTGACATGCAGCAGATCTACAATGTAGAAGTTTCCGCATACTCCAAATCTTGTCCTGAAAAAATAGCAATGAATAGTTTACTTAAATGAAAAATGAAGGTTGTTGTCTTATTCTAATAAGTTTTAGGGTTTGTTAGCTCTTGTAGGTAGTGGTTCCTTAACTACTACATTATGTGGTATTATTTATATTTATAACTTATTTTATCAAGAATGCATACTTTCAAATGAAAGGGAATAAACATTTATTTATTGTCTTAATCACACTTAGCACACTTCTTCCACCAAGGCCACACCTTCTGATCCTTGTAATTCTTTCAAATAAATCCTCTCCCTGGTGACCATGCATTCAATTACATTAGTCTATGGGGACTATTGTTATCCAAACAACCATATTTATGTGCTTCCTAATAATTTTATAGTTTTATTTTTTTGTCCTTAACTCATCTGGAATTAAGTTTATGCTTGCTTTGCAGTAAGAGCAGTTATTTCAGTTTCTCTCATTTCATGTGAGAGAAATGTATCTGGACCTTCACACTGATTTCAAATGGCATTATAACACTAAATTTCAATGTGTATAGTATTCCTATATTGAGGATTTTGTTTCTTTTTCCAAACAATGGGTTTAGTGATATATTCCTAACCTGATTCCAAAATATTATAATTACTCTATCTTTCTATACACCATTAAAAGTGACAATAATTTACCATTTAAAAATCTCTTTTCATAAATTCCTTAGTTTTTATATTACATTATCTCTGTAAGTAAAATGGAGCATCTCAGAGTAAAACTTTCTAAAATCATAAAAACATTTTATAGGTATTGTAAAAAAATATCTGGGTACAATTAATATATGTAAAATATTTACATTTTTCATCTAAAGATCTGGTCTGTTGCTCTCTATTCAGTAAAATATCTGAAATTTTATGATAGGTGTTTATCCCCATGGTCTCAGCACTCAGGAGGTTACTGCAAGAGCATCATTAGTTTAAGATGAGCTTCTGAGATCCCATTTCAAAGCTAATGGAAATATTTCAATAGTTTAATAAAATTATACATATATGCATGTATGAATGTTATGGGAAGGAGATTGAGATATATAAGATTTTGTGAAAGAGTACAAGCCAGCCTCAAGTCCATAAAGCTCTTGCCTCAGTCTCTCTAGTATGGGATGAATCACCACTCTTACAGTTAGAGGTATTTTAAGATTTTCATTTTTGCCTATTTTTAATAGGTTAAGAGTAATATATATTTTCAAAGAAAAACCTCAGTCGAAAAACATCAAGACTTTTATGCCAAAAAAATAGTATCAAAAATAGATTCATAAATTCCATCAATTTTTGTAACTTTTACTTACATTTGAATTTTATATTATAGATTTTATTTTGGCTGAGTAACAATTCAAATTTCAAAATTATGTTCTCTGAGCTCCTTTAAGATGTCTCCCTATTTAGTCCTTTTATTAATTAGTGTAGTAATTATTTCTGATGTCAATCTATTTTTTTCATCCTATGTAGTGTGGGATTTCTGAAATATTTTAGGTTTTTGTTGTTTTTGTTGTTGCTATGACTGACATTTTGAAATATCACTACCTCTCCTGGAAGCATAGGTATGAGTGTGTGTGTGTGTGTGTGTGTGTGTGTGTGTGTGTCTTCCTTTGTGACACTTAGTTTTAAAGTAGCTACTGTTCTTTGAATTGTTAAAATCTTTAAAGATAGTTTGTGTTTTTGTTACTTTGATTCATTACTGGAATAACTGTATATGAATAGGAAGCTCTGGATCTAATTTCTACATCCCTTGATTTTCGTTTTACAGATATCATCTCCTTATATAGTCTTGGCATTCTGTTATCTTTGACCTCTACCTCCTGTATCTTGCAAGTTATCTATGCAAATTAAGTTTTTAAATCATATTTTCCCAATTATGTATATTTAAGTCAAAGTATATCTCTATGTTAATGTATATCTAAAAGGATTTTTGATACTAAATTTACCAGATTATTTTATATCAAAATTTCTGGAGAAGCTTCACTATTTTTCATGTTTAAGAAAAATAACCCAAGCATAATGGTGATGATGATGATGGTGATCACAATTTGGCAATGATGATTATAATTAAGATGATGATGGCAGTGATAATGGTGATGATGAAGTTCAAACATGGTAAAGACATTCTCTAAGTGGCTTGACAGAAAAATGTTATTAATTCTTATACTTTTCCACAAAAAAAAAAAAATTAAAAAGTATAGTTTCAACCTATAGAGCTTAGGATTCTTCTTAGGTCTGTCCTTTATTTAGCCGAATTTGAATAAAAATATTTTTGCATCAGTATTATAATATAATATATGTGTCATATATTATAAGAATAATGTAGAAACACAGAAATATCACAGTAAAATTTAAGGCTCTGTGTGTTCAATATAGCAAACCTTATTTTGCTCCATCTTCACATGCTGTGTTGGCCTGTTTCTAATGACACTACATTCTTGCACAGAGGCTACTATTTACATTCAGTTTTGAAACTTCTCTGGAAAGAAAAATTGTATTCCCAAAATGATATGATGAGAGGACCACCAGGGCGCCCCTTCATGGTGGACCTCGGCTCTTTGGAAATCCTCCAATTAGAATGTTCATCATACATCTCACCTCCCTACTTCCCCGATTCAGCCTCTCACTTCTCTGCCAGATGTAAAGAGCCAATCCTTACTGGAAGACAGGGAAGATGCCTGCAAGATCTGTTGGTAGGTGAGAAAGTATGCCTTGGGTTATTAAGACAAATGTGAAATTGAGACTAACTTAGAAAATTGGGGAAAATGTACAGAATTAATTCTAGAATTCTGGTGCAAGCTGCCCTGGAATAAAGAGAAGCATTCTAGCAAATGTAATTTAAACAAAACTGTTTATCCAAAAGGCTTAAATGTGATGGATGCTCTTTACAAAGAGACTGATGATATGCAAGAGAAGTGCCACAAAACTTGGCTCTGTTGCCTGGATGGGAATTCTTAGGCTCTCAAAGTCCAGTTGCTATGTGCCTCAGGTTCCTCATATACAAGGAGTGCAAATATTCACTATATCCATTATGATTTTTCTGAAGACTGAATGAATACTTTGGAAAATTTGGCAGTAGCCTTTAGTAAGCACCAGACATTAAAGTATAGTAAGCATTCAAAACATTATATTAATATTTTCATATTAAGGCAGTAAAATATGATAATTAAATTGTTTTGGACTACTATATAATGTAATATATAATATGCACATATATAATATTGCATATATATATATATATTTAACCTGCTCACACTGTATAATGCTTAATTATATTTTCAGGGCTGATCATTTGGTATTGGATAATCAGTTGGTATGCTTTTCCCTAGGGAAGAATATTTCTCATGTTCTCAGAATTTCTTAGCTTCCTTTAGATCTTTGTGTAGGGTTGAGGCTTCCCAGAATTTCCCTCATCCACATTCGTGTATCTATTGATGTCTTTTTTATTCCAGTAGGTGAGACTCCATGGGTGGAGTTTATGGAATTACTAGGAGACAATAAACAGCAAACTCCTTGTTCCCCTGGCTGTAAAAATCTTTATGCAGTAATTTCTAAGCCATGGGTGAGGAAGTTTTATTTTTATACATGACATACATCCAAGCAGAAGACTATCCTCCCAAAATAGAGTTTAGAAAATATGGGATACTGTTAATGACAGACAATGAATACTCAGCACCCGATTCCTCATCACCTGTGTCTTCTGTGCTGTTATACTTTATATCTCTTATGAGTCGTTATCACCATGTTGCCACTCTTCTACCAGCCCCTCGTGACTTTAATGTAGATAGGTCTTTCTTCCAAATACATATGACATTTCAAATTGTTATCTTTAAACATATCTCCTAACTACTATCATTTTTAAACTATTCTGAAACCTCTAATCTGTATTCAGATTTTGAGTTATCTGACATTTTTGTATAACCGAAACACAGAGTTTTATATAAAATTAATCAAATTCAAAACTAAGTTCACTGTGGATATTGATTTATAATTCTCCTAAGATGTGTGATAGTTTATAGCCTTCTTCTTGTTTGTTTGGTTTTTTTTTTTCTGTCTCTCACCTTTTCTCGTTTCTCTTTCCCCTCTCTCTTCTTCTTCTCTTTTAAAGAAATTTAATAATATCTAGAATCTAAATTTTTGTACGGACTGGACCCCTTTGAGATACTTGTCATGATATTTGTTCCTCCATTCCTATAATTCTATAATGCTGATAGAACACTTGGGCTGAGAAAAAAAGTTTAATTATTATTTACATCACTTATTTTTATAATTTAACCTACTACTTTTCTATAATATCAACACTGAGTCAGGGCATGTTTTTCTCATTAAATATACTGTTGATTTTTCATCTTCGAAGCCACAGAATCAAATACTGGCATCTTAATTTGCAAAAATCACTGATATCAGTCTGTAAGCAGTTCTATTACATTTGACAATTTAAGTACTATAATTAAAAACTATTAACCAAATTTAGTAATTTTGATGTATATTATCTCAATCATCAAATGAATTTAAATCATAAAAAGTGTAATTTTCATTTTATAGAGTATGAAATTAAAAAGCACAAAGACAAGAAACAGGATTTGCAGTCAGAAATATCTAGCTTGAATCACTGTACAATACTATTGTACAGTGCTTTTGTACAATTTCAGACACTTGACCTGACTGGGCTGGGAGTACATGAAGTAAAAGCAGACAGACAACACAGAAAAGCTGGGGTCAAGTAGATTGGGCTCTCAAATGGAGAGAGCTCAACAAACTAGAATCTCAGTGTGTTTGTTTACACAGTTGAATAAGGAGGTAGAGTCATTACAAAGAACTGAAAAATGAGCCAGGGAATAACATGCAGAAAAACAAGCAGGCAGGGTTTATGGTATAGAGTTTGATCAAGGAGAAAGGTTTAACTAATCTGGGTAGGAGCATTCTCTTGGAGGAGCATACTTCAAATCATAAATATGCAGGTGTGAATGAGAAAGTTATGGCATGTACCCATAGTACCCATAGGTATGCACACATTTTACATATTTGAATTCAGATTAGGAGGGAAGGTTTTGAAGTTTAACTGAGCCTCATTCAGGGAAGATTTTACCATTTTCCCATCAGTCTGATGTTTTTTAATCCTTGTCATGTCTGTGCCCATGTCAACAACACATTCATTTAGTGCTTCACATAATCAGGCCTTCTTCTGCGCCCAACACTCTGTTATAGACTCTCTTAATTCTACAGGTCATCATAGTGTACACTATAAATATTCATGCCATATTTTTGGAGATTCCAACCCATAGTCTAATTTGAAAACATGAATCAACTCAGATGATAGCAGTCCTAAAGAATCAAGCTGGTATTTTTGGTTTGTGTGTGTTATAAACTACCTAGAATTGAAACTAAGGAAGTTTTAGTGTTGTTGTTTCTGATGTTTTACTTTTTTAATTTTGAAATTATATTATAATTTCTCCCTTCTATATCCACCCTCCATACCTTCCCATATCCCCTTCCTTGCTCTCTTCCAAATCCATAGCATTTTTTTCATTGCTTAATATATATGTATATGCATATACATGTATGTAAATATAATATGCTCAGTCTGTATAATTTGACTTATATGAATGCCTTCGGGACATACATGGTCAGCAAGGCTGACCATTTGTTATCAGATAACTAATTGCTATGCTTTTTCTTAGGAAAGAGTATTTCTTCTGTTCTAAATATTCGTGTATTTTCTTGTTTAGGGTTAAGAACTCCAAGGATTTTCCCCATCCACATTAGCATTTCTATTTTTTGTTGTGCTTATTCAGCTCATGTTCAAGCAGTTATGTTTGTGAGATTTTATAGGTTTAGCTTTTGACATTAATAGGATACTCACTCTCAAAGCAAACTCCCCTATCTTATGGCTCTTAAAACATTTCTGCTTCTTCTTCTGCAATATTCTCTGAGCTTTAGTTGTAGGACTGTTCTATAGATGTATCTGCTGTGACCAGGCTCCACAACTCTGAATTTTGATTCATTCTGGTGTTCTGTACTGGTCCCTATTGAAAATATATTTTAAGTATGAAATTAAAACTGGTTTTTAGATTACCTTGACATATTGTCACAATAGAGATGGATAAGGCTTAGGTATTAATTGGAACCCCTCTAAATACTATCTCTTCAATTATTTAAATGTGCCTTGCCCATGTTAAAATTTCTTTCTATGCATCAACATTCTAATCACCTAATTTGTTTTAAATTACTGTATGACAAGGTACCAATTTGCATAAATACATGTACATACAAAGAACTTTTTTTTATATAATGCTAACATGTCAGCCCCTGCTCTCTCTATTAATTAGCTTAGTCAAATTTAAATTAGAACATATGTTTATCCTTTAATTATATTTCTGTTTGTTTATTATTTGTGTAACATCCTTTTTAGTGTGCTGGGTACTCTACAATGAAAACAGGAGCTCTTTGCTTCAGCAGTGAATTCCAATTGACTATGATAGAATGTTATTCAAAGACAGCATTCAATTCATGGATATGAATAGCTAAATTCATTAATAAGTGAGCTATTTTCTGATTCTTTCCCATGTAGGCAGCCTGATGAATCAAGTTTTTATCCTTAATCTTTGAAGAATTCTCACAGTCACATTAATCACTAATATAAAGCAGGAAATATTCAACAAGCTGTCTACTCCTTTGGTATCAACAACGATCTTGGTGTTAATTACCACTACCTATGTGCTCAGTAGATTTTCAGCATATTTTTGTTCTTTCTAATAACAGTCATAAATTTTCATCGTGTTAATCTGTTCAATCTCAAACATCTGAGTTTTCTGTTTACTTCAGTAAATTTCCAACTGGCTGTACTTACTATCATTCTCAAATTTTTACCTCTAGAAGCTGAAACAGAAACTTGGATTAACTCATTTCTTTGATTAAAGCACATTTGACAATGTGACATAACACCAAAATAGAAAAACTTGAGTTCTGCCAAGTAGAGACTTTTCTTTATTCCAGAAAGAACACAAATTTTGTCACTACTGTTCAAGTACCTAGAAAATAAGAACAAGACAATACCTCCACCCACATCATCATTTTTACTCTTTTACTTCAAGGTTAACGTGACTTTGCTAAATTTCCTGGTGAAATCATCATCAATCTTTTATAGTCTTTATTCTACCAATATTATGAAGTTTCTACAAAAAATGACAATGTCCCCCAAAAGGCAATAGAGTTTTATTTATTATTTTAAAAATATGTGGAGGCTTAGTGGGAATTTGTTATTAATATTTTATGCTAACAACCACCCAATTGATGACAGCTGATAACTCACTCATTGCTTCCTGACAGTAGAAATGATATGATAGCTATAGAAAAAGCAATAGCATGCTGAAGACTCATTCTAGAGGAATAGACCTCTGTGAAAGCTAGAAAGGGTTAGGAGAGGTCAATATGAAGGAATCACATTCAAAGACCTGTGCATTCTGGATGGAATGTATAAAGAATGTCAAGAATGTTGGCTCACACCTTTAAATCCAATATTCAGAAAGTAGTGGTAGCACTACTTTAATCCCAGTCAGAAGGCAGTGGTTGTCTATGCCTTTAATTCATAAGACAGAAACAGAGTGTGAAAGCAGACGTAGGCAGTTAAGCTTATAGACAGGAGGCAGAGTTGAGAAGGAGTCAGTGTCAGAAGTGATGTTTGAGATGAGTCAGAGAGAATAGCAGGCAAAGTGACTAATCAGAGGAAGAGTTAGCAGAGTGAATCAGAGTGAGGACATGCCTAACTCTCATGAGAAAAAGGAGCAGAGTCAGTTACAGAGGCAGCATGAGGTGAGTGGTCTGACTGAGTAGAGAGGCTGACTAAGGCACTATGAATCAATGAGAGCTCAAGGAGAGATACAGAGATACCGAGGCAGTTTGGAAGAAGAAGACAGAAAGAATTAGAACTGTTTATTCTGAAGCAGTCAGAGATTCAGCCAGAATCTGCCAAAGTCAGAAGAGTTTGGTAAAAACAGTAAGCAGGCTCAGATGATCAGTTTGAACCCATCAGCTTGGTGAAGAGTTGAGGCAGAATAGGGAGTGACATGAAATGGAAGAGCCAAGAGTTCAAAAGTAACTAGTCAGAGTGGCTCAATAAGCAGTAAGTCTCAGAGGTTGATTAGATTGTATGGAGGTTTAAACACTCTAGATTGTATAAAGACTGAAGCCTTCTTGGTGTTGACTGAAGACTAGACTGTGTGGAGGCTGAAAATTTCCAGGGCTCCAGGCTAAGAACTAATGATTCAACTAGCAAAAGAACAAACTATTTCCCTGATTCAATGTCTATTACCTCATGAAACAATGGCTGCAGAATACAATGTGGTTTACAACTTATCAGAAGGAAAAACTGAATACAAAAATATAAAAGGGTGATAGATGTATTTGTAAGAGGGAGAGAGAGAGTAAATGTGTGATTCATGAAGATCAACTTGTTTATAAATTAACTGGAGACTTCCTCTGGGCTTTCTTTTCCAAGGCATAGTTTCTCTGTTACACACATTGTCATAAAAGACCTCATGAGAGCAATTATTAACTAATATACCAGTCTCTTTATGCATTTTTTCCTGCAAATCAAAGTTCCAAACAGATGGTTTACGAGTAATTACTTTATTGAGAACAGTAAATCCCAGAGAACAGTAATAAAGATCAAAGGAATGAAACAGCACAGGACAAAAAAAAATGATTCCCAAAGATGTTCCAAGTAGTATAGACCATGTATAATGCCATCCTCAATCTCAGGGATCTACCTGCTACTAAGCCAATAAAATTCCCTGGACATCAGGGTTGTGAAAAAAAGGAAAGAAGTTATTATCAGCCTTAAACTCTCATTTTCCTATCATATGTCCACAATTCTGAGAGGACTTTGAGATGTAGCTATCTGTCACTTTTTGGAGGTAGTATATGGGGGAGAGGGAAGAAACTCTACCCTAGATATGACACAAGGAGCTTTTTGATAAGATATGTATGGAAGTACATAAAGAAGCATTGCCTGCTGAAATGGAAGCTAGAATAAGACAGAAACCAGGTCACTAGGATTCAACATATTTGAAACACAGCCCAGAAAAAATACACTATAGTCTTCCATTTACCATAAAATTTACTTTAATACATATATTTCACACCATTGTATTCAGATGTTGTGAAAGTACTGGAAATAAAGATGCAAAAGAGTTAAATATGAACAAAATTATTCCAATGTAGTGGGGGAGAGACTGGAACAGATAATAAGCACTGAGTTTAAATAAAGAATCAAGAGAGGTAAAAAAGGGTGATTTAATTTTGTATGCAGGCAAGGAATTATGGTTTAAGTACATCGAGGATAGATGTTTCAGTTTGATTCTTGAAATGAGATATGCTATGAACTTCTTGTCCATGTTAACATGAATAAAGAAACTAAAATTTTCACAGAAACCCACATGTTTAAGGATTGATGTGCTGTTACATGTGACTAAATGAGTAGTAAACAGAAGACAGAGATGGAGAATACGATTGTCAAACCTTCAGATATCCATTATGATGAATAAATAAAGGGATTTTTAATGAGTATTTTTTTCAGCAAATTTGTATAGGTATATAAAGAGTAAGATTTTTTCTATGTTTGTTATAGGGTGTATGTGTAGAGATGAAGAATCAATTGATAAACGTTATTCTAGTATGTGGGCATACTAGAGTTTTTATCCCAAAAGGTCATACAGCAAAATCACATTGAAAATTAAATTTTATTTTCCAAGAAAAATATAGGACTATTTTGCACAATCATTTTACCACATGTGATTCCACATAACCACAAATTTTAGTGAGTTTTTCATAAAGCTACAATGATGTCTCTCCATATTTCTATGCTTTGGAATCTGTGACTCCTATCTCATATTTGATATTGTCACACTTAGGTCACTAAGGCAGCTCCATTGTCAGATTCAAGCCTATGTAGCTTTCCTTGCCTCATTACACCAAGGTGTAAACTACGCTGGATATTGTAGAGACTGCAGAGATGTACCAGGCGAAACTCTTGTCCTAAAGAAACTGTGGGTCTATAAACAGGAATATAAATTCTACTTATGAAACAATATATTCATTATCATATAGCATGTGAATAGTGCTCAGGTGAATTCTAGAGAAGATATCTATTATAACAGTGCATTATATACTTAACCTCTGTTTGGATGAGTGATAAGGGCTTCCAAGGCAATCAGCAAAACAGAATGTACCAGGTTCAGAGAAATATCAAGTTGTATAGGAAGAGTGGGAAGTTTATTGCTTAAGTATTAAAATGTTATTTTATGTTTCCTTACAATTTATAATTATATACAGTAATATACTTTACTGTACGTTTTATTTCCCTGAAGCCTCATTTATTCACCTGATCTGTAACAGAAGAGTCACATGTGTACTGGTGTTTTCACAAAAGATCCTCTCTGATTCTCTTTGCTGAGCTTCATGTGGATGCCATTACAATCTTCTTCCGTTCTGTCAAGAATTCTCACCTCAATAATATTGCCCTATTATCCATAGTCTTTCCTCCTTGTGCATATTTTCTCCAGATTATTAAAATGGGACATGCATCTCAACTTTCCTCAAGTAATCAGCATATTATTCACGCTCTGGCTTATTATATCCCAGTCCTCAGTTCTGCATTCTTATGTCTTACTGAACTATTCCTCATTATCTGACAAAGATGGTACAAATTAGAGGTGCCAGGAAATTGTAAAAAAGAATAAAAAATAGAAGAAGTAAGTTTTAAGTCAGAGAGAAAATGGATGCAATCATTTATTTCCTCTTCCTAATGAAGAGCCACACCTAAGCATGATCTTAAAGACATGGAAATATTTTGTCAGCAGTAGATATTAACTATAAGTATGTATAAAAGGAAAGGGAATGTTCAGAAAGAAGTCCACAATGACTGAGTGGGTTGCCATTCATGATTCAGGTCACTGGGGTGAACCAAGTTTAAGCATTCATGTTCAAGCTTTTGCTTTGTTCACAATTCTCATTCCTTTCTTTCAAGACACAAATGGAGTAAATGTACTACTACTACAATCCTAACTTCTCTAAATATATTTCTTCATATATTCAATAAAATGCAGTGAATCAATCTTCATCACATAGCATAAATATTAATATTTTATCTCTTTTCATACTTCCTAAGCATGCATAATCTATTGGGATAGAACTGGCTTGTCTTAATTATTATTTATTTGTGAAAAAGCAACTGAGATTTGCCACCAGCAATGCAAACTTACTGCAGTTGCTAACACATACAATAAGATGTAAGTAACATATACATGAAACATTTCAAAGCAATGAATATCTAGTATCCTGCTAAGCTTCTACTTGTCAAAACTTGTTTCTAGAATGGTTATAAATGTTAGCAATAAGAAAGCTAATGGTTTCTATGTCCGCAGTAAAACATTCTAGTCTATCACATGACATATAAGTAGAGGATCAACAGAGATGGATGATGAATAGTCAAATTAAAATCTTTTCCACACTTACTGCTAACACTCCCTAAAACAATTTATCCATTATTCTTCTGCAAAAGTCTGATTTAAATAGACCAAGAGTTTGAATGCTTGGAAAATGAATTTCAACTCTCTATTTTTAACGTTTACAGTAAATTTGCTATATATTTTAAAAATATTTATCAATCACCATGTAGACTATATAGGATAAGTCATGGGCCAATGTGAAAAGATGAACACATACATGTAAGTACTTTCATACAAACACACGTATTCATGTACAAGTGTGCACATACACATGAACATGAGCACATACACACACATACAAGAGTGTGTGTGTATGTGTGTGTGTGTGTGTGTGTGTGTGTGTGTGCGTGCTCATTCCTGCAAGTTATCTTATAAATTAACAGGACAAGCAAATATGGGTACCAACACTCAACCAGGGCCCCGTAAGTATATATGTTCTCTTGTGTTTCTAGCAAGATTTCATTATTTAAAATACAAATTTGGGGCTGGAGACATAAGTCAGTGGCTAAGAGCACTGACTGATCATCCAGTTGTACTGAGTTCAATTCCCAGTATCCACATGGTGACTCACCACCACTTACAGTAGGATCAGATGCCCTCTTCTGCGATGTAGGTGGACACACAGATAGAGTCCTCATAAGAACAAAATAAATAAATCTTTAAAACAAAAATACAAATTTGTTGTTAATATACAAGTATCTATAGAGATCCAGATTTTTAAATATATTTTATGCTTATTAATTATTTTAAATTCAGAAAATTAATTTCCATTTTTATTCCCATGTTGTATGTGGTAAATCGTGACATTTGGTGTACATATGTAATGTGTAAGAATCAAATTAGATTAATAGGCATTTCTATCTTTGACAATCATTTTTGCTAGTGAGAAATTTTATACTCTCTTATTTATCTTAAAATATGACGTGACTTTCTAACTAATAGTACCCACAATGATCAAGAAACCTGAAAGTGACTGCCCCACTCTATCTGTTGCTTTTCAGCATGGTATGGCTTTTATGCCACTCATTTCATTTCTTTCTGTCCCTTTCTTCCCTACTCATCCAAGTCTCTTTAGAGCCGACTCAATTTTGCAAGTTTGATGTATTGCTTTTCAGAAATGAGTTTCACCATGCAGTATACGAGACTAGGAGTTGCAGTGAGTATGGAATGTTCGCTTGATAGAACAATGGACTGATTCATATACTTTGGTAAGCTTATAGGGCTAATTAATATATTTATTTTACTTAGCTAAAAGAAACAAAGGCAATATAAAAAACCAGCACCATGATAATCTAACCCAAAATCCTGTGATGGCTTGGAAAAATATAAATAGCTGAGAAATCAGGCTTATTACTGTTACTGCATACAAGGAATCAGGAGATGAGGGATTATAACGTAATACTTACCTCAAGGTCACTAGGTAAAAGCAGTTATTGAACTCTTTTATGTCAAAGATTTAATATATATCTTTTGTTTGACATATCTCTAGGGAAAGATGTAAAGCTTTAGTCTTTTTTTTGGTATAAGTGTATAATGTATGTGTATATGTGCGTGTGTATAATGTATGCATGTTGGCACATACCAAAATATAGGCATGGAAGACAAAGGACCATAGTTGGTAACTGTCCTTAATATCCACCTTGCTTGAGACAGTCTTTTTGTCACTCACTGCTGCTTGTATCAAGTTAATTGGCCCTACTTTCAGGATGATTTTCCTGTCTCTGCCTCCCAACTCACTGTATGAGTATTTCAATTATAGTCATGCACCACAATGCTGGGCTTACATTGTTTCTGGAGATTAAATCAATTTTTCACGACTATGTGGCAAGAACTTTATCTTATTGAGGCTTCTCTTCAGACTCATAAATCATTATTTTCAGCTTGATATGTAGAGGAATATTTAATCATTTAATCCAGCAACATGGTTACTCTGGGAAAGGATCACATTGAAAGACCTGTGTGATAGCTAGTAAGGGATCAAATCCAATGGTCTATATGATAAGATCAAATCTAAGGTTCTATATAGAGGGATCATATCTGAAGCTTGTGTGGTCCAGATGGAATGTAGGAGAAATGTAGTTCATATCTTTAATTCCAGGATTCAGATGGCAGTGGTGGGGCATACCTTTAATCCTAGAACTTAGGAGACAGGATGCAGAGCTCATAAACAGGAGATAGAGCTTAGAAGGAGTCAGTGTCAGACAGGAAATGATATCTGAGTTGAGTCAGAGTGAAGGACAGACAAAGTAACAAATCAGAGAAAGAAATTAGCAGAGTGAGTCAGAGTTAGGACATGCCTGATTCTCACAGAAAAGCAAGCTCTCAGCTCAGAAAGCATGCAGAGGATAAGACACAGAGAAGTGTTCTGTCTGAGGCAATATGAGACGTGCAGTCTGAGCATTCTGAGGCAGAGACACAGAGGCAGTTCTGGATAGGAAGTATCAGAATGGAGGAGTGAGTCAGCTTGGCGCCAAGCAGAGCAGTTCAGTCAGAGGTTTTGTGTGAATCAGCCAGAGTCAGAAGAATTCAGTCGGAAACAGTTTCAGAAGGTCAGTTTGAACCAGACAGTTTGGAGAAGAGTTTGAGCCAGAAAAGCTAGTGAGTTGAATCAGCCCAATTGAGTTCAGTATAACTCTGAGTTCAGAAGGGGCTAGTCAGAGTGGCTCAGTCAGCAGTAACTCTTGGAAGTTTATTGGACTGTAGGGAGGCTGAGAGGAAAGCCTTCTAGGTAATCAGATAGCATCTTGAAGATTAGATTGTATGGGGTCTGAAACACTCCAGGACTCCATGACAGGAACCGGGGATTGAATTCATCAAAAATATTCAAAAATAAGACTGTTGCCTTTTTCCCTGAATCAGTGACTACATACATGTTTTATTATAAAATGTTATTATTTTCAGCTTTAACAAAAACTCTTAAATACATAAAAACATTTCAACATGTAATTCAATTATTGTTGATTCAAGAACTTTACAAACATCTTTGAAGTTCCCTGAATGTGCCTCTTAATTGCTTCTACAATCTTATACACTAAATTAACACTGCACTATTTTATGTTTCAAAAATGAGTAGTTATATTTACAAGACTTTAAAAGTGGAAACATGAATCATCAGGATAGGAAGGAGTGGATTCTGGGAGAGGTTTAAAAATTAACAACCAAGAAACAAGATAAAGTCTACCAAGGTAGTCAAATATTACATATATTTCAGAAGTTTTAAACTGTTATTCTCACCACATTTTAAATTTCAATTACATTTAACTGTTTAATGCTACAACTAAAGTAAAAACATCCATTCTTCACACACAATCAACATTTCACTTGAGAAACTTTAGTTTTTTGAAAAGTGAAAGAAAATAGGACTATTGGTAAGTTGAAATTGGTTCAACTCTAGATATACAACTCACTGACTCTCTGGGTCTGAGAGGTCCATGATAGCTGAACACTAACTCTTTACGTACACCTTTTAGGACCCCTGTAAGAATTTTAATAGTTTTGAAGATTTTTCATAAAAAGTAGACTTCTTACCAGAAAATTAGCAATTCAAAATTACTATGTAAATCAAGAAATATCAACAACTGGAGCCAGATCATTTTTGTATACACTCCTCTTACTATATCTTCTTTGATGTTTGAAGAATGAAACATTACTTTATTACTAGAATTTTTTTCATCTAACCATAATTTAAAAAAATGAGTTCTTTTTTTTGTTTAACTGTTGTTACACTTATGCACATACATATACATTAATAGACAAATACTACATGTTTAGTCCATATGACGTTACTTGTATATATATGATATCAGGGCTGACCACTTGGTATTGGAGAAGCAACTTCTCTGGGAAGACTGCTTCTCCCATTTACAGCATTCCCTAGTTTTCTGGAGGTTTTTGTCTGGAGTTGGAGCCCTTATGAGAATTTTCTGTCCCATGTTAGGCTACTAGTGTTACTCTCATTCAGGTTGAGAGAAAAGGGAAGGGGAAATGATTAATTTCAAATAATAAAAAAATTAAAATTATCGTTGATTCAGTTATCCAAATAAATTTATTAATATTACAATTGAAGAACCTGAAATTATTGAATTCTACAGAAAATGTGCTGAGTGTTTCCTGAGTGTTATTGGTGGACAAAAACAATTTGTGATGCCTAGAAACTTTGTAGGAACTTCTGTTTGGAGAAGGAATTACTGGGCTTGCCACATCAGTGACATAGATTAAGGTTGGAGTAGGGTATGGGGATTGTACTAATGTAAGATTCCATGAAATAAAATTTAAATTTCAAACTAATTTTACTATCTGGAATACAAGGCCTACTATGGAATTGTATGAACCATCTTTTCACAGAATCAGTTTTCATGGATAAAGCTCATATAAGTATATATATATATATATATATATATATATATATATATATATATATATATATTATAGGAATTGATATATGGGAAAGTGGATGTAACAGAGATAAGAAGTCACCAATGCATTGCATATATATTTTATCATAGTGTCTACTCATGCCACAGGTTAAGTGAAGAGCATTTGTGCAATAATCTACAAATTAGAACATCCTACTAGCAGGAATAGACATGCTGTGGGGCAAAAAAAAAACCTTTTTTAAATTTCTTTTTCTTCTTTCATAGAATATATATAAATACCCCTCATACCCTCCCTCCATTCCTCCCAGCTCCCTCCTCCTCCCTCTCCTCCTATTATATATCTTCCCCATCCCCATTCACTCACCCTCCCCATTTCTCCACATAGAAGAGAGCAGTACTCCCAGGGTCACCATTCAAACAGGGCACAACAAATGAGATAAAGCCAAACACCAGCCCTCACATCAAAGGTGGAGCTGACAACCCACCTGGAGGAAATGGGTACAAGAGCAGACAAAGGCATCAGAGAACACCTCATACACTCTAGCCTGTGGGCTCTCTGTATGAACCCCAAGACAGACAACCATATAACATATCTAGGAGTCCCTTCAGGTTTCCTGTCTTCTGCTTTGGGCTCTGAGGGACCCCAAGAATGCTGGTCTGTTGATTCCATGGGACCTGCTCTTCTGATGTCCCTGGCCCATCTGGTCCCTGAAATGCCTCCTTCCCCTCTTCTTCAGGTTTGATGCTGAGCCTCTGCATCTGTTCCCATTAGCTGCTAGTAGAGGCCTCTCTGATGGACACTAGACTAGATAGCAGTCTATAAGTAGAACAGGATATCATTAGAAATCATCTTCTGGCTATCCAGTCTCTAGTTCTTGACTTACCTTAGAGAGTCTGGCATGGGTTCTCTCCTTTGGCATGGGTTTCTGCCCTTCAAGTGTCCCAGTGGGTCCTTTAAGGAGGATGGATTATAGGTTGAAGGTTTTGAAGCCAAGGTGGTGTCCCAGTTCCTCCACTGGAAAGCTTATGAATTACATGAAATGGCCTATTAAGGTTCCCCATCCCCCACTACTAAAAGTCCTAGCCAAAGTCTCAATCATGGATCATGGACTGCAGTGAGTTTCCGCTGCCCTTGATCTTGAGATCCTTCCACAATGTCCCCCAGTTCCATCTGTCCCTCCATACACTCCCTCCCTCCATCCTTCTCCCCACATCTGGGCTTACCTTCTCCCATTTCCATCTTCCACCAGTCTACCAGCACCTTATGTTCCACCTCCCCTCCTCCCCCAACCGAGGAAATCATCAAGTCAGCACTGAGTCCTTCCTTGTTTGCCGTTCAGTCTCTCTGGGTCTGTGGATTGCAGAAATTCATCCTTTGCTTAACAGTTAATAACTATGTATAAGTGAGTACATGTTGAGTTTGTCTTTCTGGGACTGGGTTACCTCACTTAGAATGATTTTTTCTAGTTTCATCCATTTGCCTGAAAAGTTCATGTGGTCATTTTTTGTATCAATTATGTGTACCATAATTTCTTTATCCATTCATCAGTTGAGGAACATCTAGGCTGTTTCCAATTTCTGGCTTTTACAAATAAAGTTGCTATAAACATAGTTGAGCAAGCATTCTTGTGGTAAGATGGAATGTCTTTAGAGTGTATGCCCAGGAGTGGTATAACTGAGTCTTGAGATAGGTCAACTTCCAATTTCCTGAGAAATCATCATATTTCTTTCCATAATAGCTGTACAAGTTTGCACCCCCACCAGCAATGAAGGAGTGTTCATAGGGCACACATTCTAACCATTCAACTTCTCTTCTTATAAACTTTGAAATTAGAATGGCACTAAGTTTTTGGGTGTCAAAATATAAGTAGCTGAAACTGATGACACAAAGGCAAAACGTCAGATAAAACAATTCTGAGGCAAGCTTTCTGTCTCAAACAAGACAAAACTTTAAAATGTGAACTAGAAGGAAAATACTTTGCTTAGGGAGATTGAAATAGGTCAAGGAAGATTATTATTCACAAACCATATTAACAACATTGACAGGAAAATCAACATATGCAAAAGAAGGAAACAGAATATTCACTGGTGGAAATAATGCTAGAGACATTTTTGCATAATATAATAATCTTTCCAACAGAAACTAAAAATTGCTATTTTTGAAATGATACAGAGAAGTCTCTAAAGCTTGATTGTACTGCCATCAATTAGAAAAAAATATATAGAAATTTCTTCAAGTATAATGATGCTTAAACATGGCAAAAGGGAAACTATTCAAACTTCAATGCTATAATATAGTGATTTACAGAGAATTACAGAAAACTGTAGACCATGTTTGTGCCATGTCCTAAGTCAGTTTATAAACTAGCACATATCCAATGTTACTGGAAAAGATAAGTGCTTGTAAGTTGAGCAAACTGATGACTGTGTATAAGAAACTTAGAGACCCCTGTGATCTTTCAAGAACTTCTGACCCTGTATTAATGATCCTGATAATAAAATACAAATTAATGAGGATGTATGTGTGTGCTGTCACCTGTGTGTGTATGTGCATGTGCATGTGTGTATGTGTATGTGTGTGTGTGTGTGTGTGTGTGTGTGTGTGTGTGTGTGTGTATGAAAAAAATATATGGCTAAAGTACACAAAGAATGGTGAATATTGAGATATGCATCTTGACCCTCTAGTATTTTTAAGATTTCTAGCTTTTTCAAGATAATTAAAACTAACATAAATAATAAACCAACTAATCCTTGACTTTAAAATGTATAACTAATTGTGCTCCTTTATTAATTCACATGTATCCAAGCTAATTGAAAGCTGAATAATGAAAGAAAAGTGAAAGATGCCAGGTCCCATTGAGGCCATATTTCATAGCATGAAGAGAATCATATTAAATGAATTTCAGTTTTGCCAGACTACACATGGTCCTTTTTATTTATGACTGTTGCTGTCTCAAAACATCTTTGTACAATGTGTTTGTGTTTATGAGAAGGAGAAACAAACCAGGAGCAAAATAATCTTTTAAATTAGAATCCTAGCCAACAGATGAACCAAGTAGGCAGCCCTCCTACAGAATACTTGGTTCTGTTTCCACAGCCCACTCCTGTGTAAGTCTTCCCCATTCTCCTCCAGCCTCACCTCCCCACCCACAGGACTTGTGGACAATCCCTAGTGCTATCACGACCCAAAACAGCTGAAAAACTAGCCTCCAGCACCATTACAGTCCACTCCATTGGAAGAACTAGCTCATACCAGAGCAGACAGAAGAACAGCACAGGCCAGGACAGCTAGCCAGAAGATGAGTAGCCAAGTACCAGTCCCAACCCAGGCAGAGAATTCTGGCAGAGAGTTCTAGTCCCCAGCTTGGGTAGAGACCACCCCCACCCCCGCTTTACAAGAGGACACAAAAACAGAAGTCCAGAGAAGAAAAAAGAATGAAAGAAACAAAAAAAGCATGAAACAGTAATCCAATGAAGACAAATCCAGGAATTGGGCTACTATACCTACAATCATCCCAAACCCAGATGACTAAATGGCAGCATAAGAATGCAAACAACAAAATCAAAGGCAATATGTTACCTCCAAAGCCCAACTATCCTACTTCAACAACCCTGAAGACTCTGACACAGCCAAAGTACAAGGAAAAGATCTCAAAACCAACTTTATGATGATAATAGAGGCCCCTAAAGTGGAAATTAATAAATCCTTCAATGAACTCAATGAAAGACAAAGAGACTATGGGAGAAATTGAGTTAATTCACTAAAGAAATCCAGGAATGAATAAGTAATTTGAAAAAAATGAATAAATCCCTTAAAGAAAGCCAAGAAAAAACAACAAACAAAGGAAATGAACAAAAGTATTCAAAACCTGAAAGTGGAAACCATAAAGAAAACACAGTTGAATCTGGGAAATATAAATTCTAGAAAAGCAATCAGGAACTATAGAGGCAAGCTCCAGCATCAGAATACAACACATGGAAGGGAGAATCTCAAGAGTTGAAGATATTACTGAAGAAATATATACATTGGTTTAAAAAAAGAGACATTATAAATCTAAAAAATTGCTGACACAAAGCATCTAGGAAATCTTGGACACTATGGAAAGACCAAACCTAAGAATCATAGACATAGAAGAAGGAGAAGAATCCCACCTCAGAGGTCTAGAAAATATTTTCAAAAAATCATAGGAGGAAATTTTTTAAATCTAAAGGAGGTCCCTATAAAGGTACAAGAAGCATATGGAACTCCAAATGACATGTACCAGAAAAGAAAGTCACCTTACCACATAATAATCAAAACACTAAACATACAGAACAATGAAAGAATAATAAAAGCTTCAAGAGCAAAAGAACAAGTAACATATGAAGGCAAACCTATTACAATTATACCTGACTTCTCAATGAAGACTCTCCAAGCCAAAAGGGTCTGGCAAGATGTGTTGCAGTCTCCCATAGAATAATATATACCATCCAAGACTACTATATCCAATAAAATTCTCAATTACCATAGGTGGAGGAAACAAAACATTCAAAGACAAATCCAAATTCAATCAATATCTATATACAAATCCAGCCTTACAGAAAGTACTAAAAGGAAAATTCCAAACCAAAGATGTTAATAGCATCCATGAAAACAGAAAAGAAGTAACCTCATCTAAATCAAAAGAAGGAGAAACATACACACACACACACACACACACACACACACACACACACACGAATACAACCAACAACTATAAAATAACAGGACATAACAATCACTGGTCATTGATGTGTCTCAACATAAATGGACTCAATTCCCCAATAAAAAGACACAGACTAATAGAATGGATGTAAAACAGATACATCCTACTGCTGCATGCAAAAAAACATACCTTAGCATCAAAGATAAACATTACCTCAGAGTAAAAGGCTGGGAAAGAATTTCCAAGAAAATGTACCCAAGCCATTATAGACATTCTAATACCTAACAAAATATCCTTCAAACCAAAATTAATCAAAAGAGATGGGGAAGGACACTTTATACTCAACAAAGGAAAAAATCCACCAAGACAACATTTCAACTATTAACATCTATTCCCCCAACACAAGGGTCCCCGTGTTTGTAAAAGAAACATTGCTAAAGCTTAAAGCACACTTTCACACACACACACACACACACACACACACTGATAGTGATAGACTTCAGTATCCACTCTCACCATTGGACAGGTCATCCAGTCCAAAACCAAAGAAATACTGGGGCCAACAGATTTTATAAATCAAATGGGCCTAATGTATATATACAGAACATTTCACCCATGCACAAAAGAATATAGCTTTTTCTCACCACCTCATGGAACCTTCTCCAAAATTGATCACATACTTCACCACAAAGCAAGTATCAGTAGATACAAGAAAATTAAAATAACCCCCTCTATCCTATAAAATCTCCGTGGATTAAAGTTGGATTTCAAAAACAAATAGAACAATGAAGGTCAACAAATTCATGGAAACTGAACAACATTTTACTGAATGACAACTGTAGCAAGACAGAAATGCAGAACAAGATTAAAGACTATCTAGAATTCAATGAAAATGAATCCACAACATACCCAAACTTATGGGACAATGAAAGTGGTGCTCAGAGGAAAATTCATAACAAATAATGCCTACCAAGAAAGAGTGGAGAGATCACATATAGAAAATTAACAGCACATCTGAAAACTCTAGAACAAAAAGAAGTAAACACACCCAAAAGGAGTAGATGACAAAAAATAATCAAGTAGAAGACTGAAAACAATAAAATAGAAACAAAGAGAATGATACAAAAAATAAATGAAACAAATAGTTGGTTCTTTGAGAAAATCAACAAGCTAGAGAAACCCTTATCAAAACTATTAAGGAGACAGAAAATATCCAAATGAACAAAATCAGAAACAAAAAGGATAGAATTACATACTCTGAGGAAATCAAAAGAATCATTTGGTCATACTTTAAAAACCAATACTCCACAAAATTGGAAAATATAAGAAATAGAAAAATTTCTTGTTAGAACCCACCTACCAAAGTTATATCAAGATCAGATGAACAATTTAAACAAACTTATATAGCAAAAGGAAATAGAAACATTCATTAAAAATCTCAAAAGTAAAAAAAGCTCAGGGTCAAGTAGTTCTAGTGCAGAATCTTATCAGATTTTCAAAGAAGAGTTGATCCCAATAATCTTCATATTATTCCACAAAATATAAATTGAAGAAACACTGACAAACTTATTCTACAATGCAACAGTCACCCTGATACCTAAACCATACAAAGATTCAACAAAGAAAGAGAATTGCAGACCAATTTCCCTCATGAATATTGATATAAAAACACCCAATAAAATGCAAACAGAATCCAAGAATACATCAAAAAGATCATCTACCAATATCAAATAGAATGAAGCCATCCTAGAGATTCAAAGATGGCTCAACATACAAAAATCAGTCAGTTTAATCCACCATATAAAAACCTGTAAAGATAAACAACACAAGATCATTCCACTAGATATCAAAAAAGCTTTTAACAAAATCAAACATCCGTTCATGATAAAAATCTGGAGAGATTAGGGATACAAAAGACATACCAAATCATAATAAAGGCAATTTACAGCAAGCCCATAGCCAACATCAAATTAAATGGAGCAAAGCTCAAAGCAATTCCACTAAAACCAGGAACAAGACAAGGTTGTCCACTCTCTCCATCCCTACTCAAACAGAGTATTTGAAATTCTAGCTAGAGCAATAAGACAACCAAATGAAATTAAGGGGATACAAATCGGAATGGAAGAAATAAAAGTATCCTCATTTGCATGTGATATGATAATACATATAAGTGACCCCCCAAAATTCAACTAAGGAATTCCTAGAGCTGATAAACAATTTCAGTGAAGTAACTGGCTACAAGATCAACTAAAAAAATTCAGTAGCCCTCCTGTATACAAGCCGCAAGTGAACTTGAAAAGGAATCAGAGAAACGACACTCTTCAAAATAGCCACAAACAACATAACATATTTTGGAGTAACTCCAACCAAGCAAGTGAAAGATTTGTATGACAAAAACTTCAAGTCTTTGAAGATATAAAGCAAACACAATCTCAGAAGATGGACAGCTCTCCCATGCTCATGAATTGGTAAGATTAAAATTATAAAAATGCCCATCTTACTAAGAGCAATCTACAGATTCAATGCAATCCCTATCAAAATCCCAATGCAATTCTTTACAAAACTTGAAAGGACAATCCTCAACTTCACATGGAAAAACTAAAGCCCAAGATAGCTAAGAATCCTAAAAAATAAAAGAACTTCCAGAGGTATCACAATTCCTGACCTTAAACTGTACTACAGAGATAGAGTAATAAAAACTGTATGGTTTTTCTTGGCATAAAAACAGATACGTTGATCAATGGGACTGAAACAAAGATCCAGACATAAAATCACACACTTATTAACACCTGATATTCTATAAAAAAATACAGAAATATACAAAACGTAACAAAGAAAGCATCTTTAGCAAATGGTGCTAATCTAATTGGATATCTGCACATAGAAGAATGCAAACTGATCCATAGTTATCATACAGCACAACACTCATGGGGTCCATGGGGATCAAGGACCTGTTAAGGTAAAAACAGATACACTGAACCCAATAGAAGAGAAAGTGGAGAAGAGCCCTGACCACGTTATCACAGATGACATCTTCCTGAACAGAACACAAATAGCTCAGTCACCATTGATCAATAAATGGGAGCACATAAAACTGAAAAGCTTCTGTAATTCAAAGAACACTGTCAATAAGACAAAATAGTAGCTTAGAGAATGGGAAAATATTTTCACCAACTCCACTTCTGATACAGGGCTAATATCCAAAATATGTAAAGAACTCAAGAAACTAGATATCAACAAAACAAATAATGAAATTTAAAAGAGGGTATAGATCTAAAGAATTCTTAAAAGACGAATACTAAATGGCTAAGATATACTTAGCCGTCAGGGAAATGCAAATAAAAACCACTTTGAGATTCAATCTTACACCTGTCAAAATGACTAAGATCAATAACACAAAGAATGACTCATGCTGATTAGGATGTGGAGCAAAGGTGCTTATTGCCAGTGGGAGTGGAAACTTGTACAGCTACCATATAAATCAATATGATGATTCCTCAGGAAATTGGGAATTGACCTGATTCAAGTCCCAGCTATACCAGTTCTGGGCATATACCAAAGGATACACCATCCTACCTGAAGGACCCTTCTCAAATATGTTCATAGCAGCTTTATTCATAAGACCCAGAAATTGGTAACACACTTGATTTCTCTCAACTGAAGAATGGATAAAGAAATTGTGGTACATTTATAAAATGGACTATTGCTTAGCTATTAAAAAAATTGACCTCCTGAATTTTGCATGCAAATGGATGTAATTAAAACATCATCCTTACTGAAGTAAGCATGTCCCAGAAAGATAAACGTAGAAGATCAGAACCTCAGGCCAAATGAGAGAACTCATGCCAGAAACTGAAGAGTAGGCCAGGAACTAGAGATTGCATAGCCTGGAGATGATTTTTAATAATGTCATGCTCTGCTCATAGATTGGTGCCTAGCCCAATTCTCACTGGAGAGGCCTCCTCCAGCAGCTTTTGGGAGTATATGAAGATGCCAAATATTTTGCAGAGATCAGAGAACCCTACAGGAGATGGGAAGGGGGATTACTCAACCAGAGGGGTTGCAGACACCAGGAGAACAATCCCTACATTATCAACTGACCAGCACTCTTAAGGGCTCACAGAGACTGAAGCAGCAGATACAGAAACTGCAGGGTCCCCAAAATGTATTTTATGGTTGTATGGCTCAGTGTTCTTACAAAAGGACTACAGGTTGGTGTAGGGGAGTCTCTGATAATTTTACCTGTCCTAGGGATCTTTTTGTTCCTGCTGGCTTGTCTAGTCCACCACTGATATAAGGAGTAATGCCTGAACTTGTTCCACATTTTTATGCCATGCCCCATTTGTGTGGTAATGCTGGGAGAATTCTTCTTTTCTGGAGAGAAGCAGGGAGGATGGGTTCATTAGTGGATGATGGTGTGGGTAGATCTGAGGGAAAAGGGGTAAACTAGGGGAGTTTGGGGAGTGGAGGCAGGAGAAGAGGGAGGTTAGGATATATTGTATGAGAGAAGAAAAATAAAGTTAAAAAACCTTTCTTTGGCAGCAGCAAGTTAAATATTGATATGGGTCAAGTTGTGAAACACACATGTGGTGGTTTGAATTACAAGGGACCATATAGGCTCATATGTTGGAATGTTTGGTTCATAAGTTAGTGGTATAGTTTGGGAAGGATTAAGAAATGTGTCCTTGTTCGAGAAAATGCACCTTTGTTGGAGGAGATTTGTTACTGGGGTGGACTTTTAGGTTTCAAAAGCCCACTCCAAGCCAAACTCTCTCTCCTCTCTCTCTCTCTCTCTCCCTCTCTCATCTCTGTGTATGTGCATGTGTATGCGTGTTCCTCTTTCTCTCTTTCCTTGAAACTTATTGATTAGATGTAAGCTCTCAGCTACTGCCACAGCACCATGCTTGTCAGCCTGAGACCATACTCCTCACCATAATGATCGTAGAGCAAACCTCTGAAATTGTGTAAACATCACCAATTGAATTCCTTTCTTTTATAAATTGCTTTGTCCATGGCATCTCCTCACATCAATAAACAGTAACTAAGACAACACATGAGAATTAAATCAGGTAAAGATGACGTCTATATTTGTGAAGATGATGTATGAAATTCTAGAATATAATGTCATGAGTGGAAAGTAGAAATGTTCATACAGACATAGGCTATGAAGATGTGATTTTTTTAAGATTTTGAAAATTATAATTTGTTTTGAAGTCTAATGTCAATCAATGATGATTATAAGATATATAGCAGGTACATACAGAATGATTTTACTTAATCACTGAAAATATTTAAACTGTAATCTTATTTTTGCAAAATTTTATATGAAGGAGAGAAAGACTAATGAAAAAATAAGTTAAATATTGGAAATGAAGTATAAGTTTTGGAGGAAGAAGCTGATCCTGCAAGGTAATTTAAAGAGTCACTGAAAGAGGAGAAACAAAGACAGATTTGAATTTTTATTGTGCTTGTCCCCCCAAAAAAGTTACTATTGCAGTGCCATTTTTTTTTTATTTTCAAAATTCTACCTAAAATATTCCAGACAAATAACTATTGAGTAGCATCAAGTTATTTGAGTATAGCGAACTCAGAAATGGCAAATAACAAGGGTAACCAATGATTCATCACATGAATACATCATAGGAAGAGTGTCATAGTCAAACATCACTTCTTCCAAACACACTGTCCAAAATCATGGAGATGAGAGATTTCATGTTTTACTAGAGGTCTACATTGCTAAGTTTGATATTTCCAATAAGGTAAAAATAAAAGTTCTGCAGAATTCTATCCTCCCAGCACAATATGCAGATTTTTATCCCCTGTACTAAACCCTGAATTTTAGCACAGAGAAAAGGAGAGGGGGAGAAGGAATGAGATAGGAGTTGGCTTGCTGTGTTCTATAGTTTGGAGAGCATAAAAGAAAGCACAAATTTGATCTGTGCTAAGTAGTTCTTCCTGAGATCACAAAGTTTAGACTGTATGGGGATAATTGGACAGTGAGGAGGGATAAAGTAAGGTAGAAATGACAGACACTATTGAGCAGGTGCAAATATAATGCAGAGAAAAAGAAAATCCATGACAGAACATACAGATAGGGCCCTTAATTATAGTCAACTACAGGAACCTGTGACAACTAGGGAAAAACTATTTTGGATGGTATGAATTAGGAAAAAACTTTTCACCAAGAATTGAGTGAGCATCTAACAGCCTAGCTTGTGAGACTGTGGGACATGAGAGGAAAAAGAATCAGTATTGTAGGACTCCTAGGGACTGGAGAGTTGCAGAAGTTGAGACCAAAAAGTGCCCCCGCTTCCTGGTAAAGTGGGTTGAGATGCTGGGGCAGCCTTCTCCTCTTCTAGTCCACGGAGGTCCCTAGCCAAAAAATATTAGTTATAACTTGCTTGCTTCATGGAAACTAAAGGGGGACATGTTTACCTGTATTGTAGCAGCATCTGGATACATTGCTTCCCCGCCTCAGGTGTCTCCACCCTGCTTATGCTAATTAGGCTTCTCCCCACCTGGAATAGCAGGAGCCCCGCCTTCCCCGGAAAGATATTTAAACAGGGAAAAGTCCCCCAATAAAGGAGTTTCAGCTTTCTACCAGAAACTGCTCCCGAGACTTATTATTGCATCTCATTCCTTCATTCTCGGCCCGGGGATCAGAGTCCACTGCCGGCCCAAGAAACCCACCACCCATCTCCCTGCACATCCCTGTGGCCCTTTCAGCTTGAGTTTCCCCCTCCTGGCCAGGGCGAGGGACTAGGCAGAGTTCCAGCAGGCTGCGGGCTGGGACCGAGCTGCGACGAAGGTACGGGAGGACAGAACCGACACAGTATGAGTATTATGGCACAAAGAAACCCAGTAATATAATTACCCATTCCTCATTATGACAAAGGCTTCATAATCTGAGGCAAAGTAAGGAAAATATATCCCTAATAGACTATTCGCAAAAACCATAAGTACACTTGGTTGTCATCAACTGAGGTTCCTATGAATATCAATGACTGATACTAGAGGTATTTGACATGATAAAGGAACTGTGTGATATCCAGTCCACTGGGCCAGGTTAGTCTATGCTCACAGAACAGAAAGAGGTAAATTCAACAAGGACTTTGGGGATGGTGTATGGCTTTAGTGGCTTTGTTGAAACCTGTGGTAGGACATGATCTTTGTGAAGTAAGGAAGATTCTGGAGATGTAAACGATTTAAATTGAGTTTTAAAAAGTGCTAAAGCAATCTAGAGGAGATGAAAAAACTGAACATGAAAAAGGCCTGTCAGATCCATTTGAAAGTTTCAATATTTACTGAGTCAGATTTTATAAGAAAAAAATTGTCAGTAGCCAAATATAGCACTTATGAGCCTATAGAAGGCTTTAAAAGATGAACAAAGTTTTAATGATTAAATAAATGACAGAACAGTGAAAGAAAAATACTAAAGTTTTTCTGGAGTGGGCAATTATGTCCCAAGACTAATCTTTGTACATTTCTTTCCTGTACTAACATATGCTGGGAGTTGAAAATTGTTCACCTAGTCCATGATTCCCTGTGTATTCTGACAGGACCATTGAAGAAGCAGCCAACCACAGCTTGTGACCAGAGAATGTCAGATATAGGGAACCTTAATGGTTATGTCATGCAGCTTGCAAGAATATGCTCCACTTTGGACATAGTCCAGTAAGAGCAAAGGACCAACTACCATTCCACTGAGCTAGGAGAAGCTAGGAGAAGCAAGCAGATTAATAGGAAACTTATAGAACTTATAGGAATAAGAAGATAAGGCAGATAATGGAGAAGTAGTATGAAGAGTGGAGGTCTAAGTGAGGTAGTGCCTCTAATTCAAACCACTGTATCCAACTTCTGAAAAAAAATGTTAAATTTGATGCTAGAAAACTAAAGTTACTCAAAGAGAAAAAAGGAGAAAAATGATGCTAAAATTCAATCCATGTATTTATTACATGACTAAAATTCCTGCTTGATAAAGAAAGATAACCTAGAAAATAATGAACCTTCTGACATACTTCATCACAATCATCTGATATCTAAGTTATATGAAGGAATATGATGGCATCAGGGTTGATTTGAGTCACAAAAGATAGTTAAGATTCTTTGCAGACTTTACTAATCTCTCCTTTATTTTGTGTTGAGAATTTCAAAAATAAAAAATAAATAAAAATAAAACCATGACAAGCTTAAAGTTACAGTGTATGCATTGAGACATAATACTCAAAGAGAAAACATGAAAGGGTCTTTTTTTTTTATTCTCCATACCTCAATATTAGAAATAGGATACTTTGTAGAAAAGGAGGTTTGCAGTATCCCATCTTAAATCTAGAATCTGTGGACACAAGAGAATTATTAAACAGAATCCTATGATTATCCCTGGTCAACATTCTCTAAAGAACTACCAAGGAAATAATCTTACAGACCAAGTCTGTAACAGGAAGACAATGTTTAAGTGAAGTTATTTTTATGTGGGAGAATTTTTGTTCCCTTCTGATACATACAATAAAATTTACAACCAATTTTATATTAAGGTTAAATTCAAATTCTTATATATTCATTTATATTCTTATAAATATCTGTGAGACATCTTTTCAGGTACAATCTTCTGAACATATAGATATACAAATTAGGCAGCACCCCTGCCTCATAAAGTTTATTGTCAATATAGGGCAGTGCAGACAATTTGAAAAGTTGCCCAAAATACATGCTGCTGAAAAGAAATCATTTTAAACAAATGGTGCTGAGAAATCTGCATTTAGAAGAATAAATTTAGGCCCGTATCTAGCACCCTGTACAAAAATCAACTCATCAAGTATAAAATACCTCAGTGTAAAATCTTAAATGCTAAATAAAGCTGCTAGAGGAAAACATAGGCAGCACCCTATAAGATATAGCTATGGGAAGTCACATTCTGAATAGGAATCCATTTTCTCAGAAATAAGGACAACAGTGAATAAATGAAACATGAAAAAAATTATAAAACTTCTGTACAAAACAGAGGGATAAAAGGAAGAGAAGGCCTACAAAGAGAAAATCTTTTCTATCTACACATTTGATAGAAAATTAATTCTTAGAATACATATGAAGAATTAAGCAATGAAAGAGCCAAGAAAATCCCATGAATAAACCAATTAATAAAAATTGGCTGTAGATCTGAACACAGTTCTCAAAAGAAGAACTAGAAATGGTTAATATGTATCTCAAAAAGTGCTCAGAATTCTTAACAATTATGGAAATGGAAATTAAAGCTTCTTTAAGATTTCACTTCATTTTAATCAGAATGGGTAAGATCAACAAACCAACTATCAACAAATGCTGCCAAGGATATGTGAAAGGTGAACTCTCATTCACTATTAGTGGTATTGCAAACTCGTGTAGCAACTATGGAAATCAGTGCGCATAATTCTCAAGAAGGTAAAACTAAATCTACTATGAAGGATAGAACTAGAAAATAAAATCATGCTGAGTGTGATAACCAAGACCCAGAAGACAAACATGATATATATTCACTTATAGTGGACATTAGCCATTAAGTAAAAGATAATCATGCTACAATTCACAGACCAAGAGAGGCTAGGTAACAAGGAGGACTCTAGTGGACACACAGATCTCTCTAGGAAGAGAAAATAGAGAAGATGTTGCAGGTAGACTGGGGTAAGTTGGGGATGGGAACAGGAGGGATCAGCTGAGGGGGATGGGAGAAGGGGAAGATTATGGGGAGGGATGGCAGGAATTGGGGAACATTGAACAGGGATGTGGAAACCTACTGCAGTGGAAATTACCTGGCATCTACAAGGGTAACCTTAGTGAGACCCCCTAGTAATGGAAGATATGGAGCCTAAACAGGCCATCTTCTATAACCAAGCAGTTCAGCTCTTCTAGCGTAACCATTTAAAATGCTTAGCACTAGTTTGCTTCCTACAATATCAAACAAATCGTGATTACTTCAATATACATATCTTTTTAAAACAAGTGAGGCATTATTTGTAGAAAGCAATACTTAGTCTTTAGATAACCCAAAAGTGGCATATGCTACTCAAAAGCCTAGACACGTTCATAGAAGGAAAAGTGGCAAAGCTGTAGATCAGTATTATAATTCTTCTTCTATTTACTTAAAACACAGTAGAAAATAATTGTTACATTTTGGAGATTAAATGGCATAAGGTGCACTGACATTAACTCGAGGGACATTACATAGCTAAAAATAAGTCAATAAATACAACATTTTACCAATTTTAACTCCTTTCCCCTTTTCTTTACATGGAATTATATATTTTTTTTGTTTGGTTTGGTTCAGCTTGCTAGATACTATTTTTTCTAACTATTTTTAGGTCAAGAGTGCAAACATTACTTCATCATAAATTCTCTCTTGTTTTTCTTTTCTTTTTAATTTCCTCATTGCCAGTCTGAAGTAGTTTAGCATTAGTCAATTACACACTCATATTTTAATTTCACTGAATTTCTAATTTGTGGTTTTCATTTGTGGCTTCACCTTTGGGACTCATATGATTTTTGGTAGAATGCTTTACACATTGTATGTGCTCAAGGGCATATAACAAATATAGGCAAGAACATATGATAGAAGCTTATTTTTATTAGATTTTGAGAATTTGGTACAATGTAGTTAATCATATTCACTGCATTATTTCATTCCTCCCAAATCAACACTCTTTTCTTACCAAGAGAACTTGGTGTATTTTTCTTTTTCAACCATCAGGTTCAATTTGTACTGCCCATATATGTTTGGATGTGTGGACCTCCCCTGAAGTATGGTTGACTTATCAGGGGTTACACTTGAAGAAATCTGTTTCTCCTTTGCTCAGCAGGTGTCAATTGCCAATACCTATGTGAGGAGTAGGATTTTGCACTCACGTGGTAGGATTTTATCTGGCTTGAACTTATACAGGACTTGTGGATATTGACATGACAAAAATTTTAAATTATCTTCAGTTTCATTGAAAGAATAAAGTAATGATCAGTCTTATATTTCAAAAGTGGCATATAGCAAATGGTTGATTTGGGAACTGAGGTTAATATAAAGTGAGATATTTAGAATAAAGAACATAAACAGGGAAACATTTCCTCCAACTTATCATTAGCAAACATGGCAAAGAAAAATGGTTTCTCATAGGATCTGTTAAGTGCTTATATTTTACAAATACAATATTGTAAATGTGAAGCCTCACTCAATAGAGCAGTTTGTACAGCTGGAAGGTAGGGAACTCAGCAGATCCTTCACAGATGAAAGCAATTGTTTCAGGTTTTATTTTTTCAACAAAATCTCTGACGTTTTTATAATTTTCTAGATCTTCCATAACAGAACATACTCGCAGTAAGCTGTTAATTTGACTTGGATTTTACAAGATCAGAATTGTGATCTCATTTCCATTTTTCTGGATGTTGAGTTATAAAAACTTAAACTGGGAGTTGCTTAAAGAGCTGAACCATTCACATGACCAGAGAGAACAAAAAGCTCCAGAATATCAACAACAGGTTGTAGATTAACCACTGAGGAAATGTAATTTCCTCAATCAAAATTGATAATTGAAGACTGATATGGTGGTAAGCATATGAAAGCCTAGCAATTAGGAAGCTAAAGCAAGTTGGCATGAGTTGTAAAGTGAGCTACTATGAAAAACAAAACAATACAAACACATAAACTCTTTTAACCAAAATAAAAAGGAAAAATAAATTTCGGGAAATATCTAAGTGAATAGGTATGGTTGTGGAAACTCTTTTCTTGGGGAGACATAAACACCTTAAAAGGCATTGACTGCAGAGGAATACTTGGAAGAAGTTTTTGTTTTGGTTTCTTTAAAAATGCAAAATGGCATTTGGACTAGGTTCCCATTCCAGGTGTGGTAGATGATTATGAGTTTGATTTGGAGTGCTTGATGCCAGTGGCTATCATTTGGTTAGGTGCAGTCGTTTTGACATGTGTAGCTTGTTCTTGGGATTGTGTGCCACTTCAGTTTATGGGAAATTTGCTTAGAGTACAAAAGTTCTGAAGCCCTAGACCTGGGGTGGGTGTTGGTTTGTGGTTCGTTGGTTGATTTGGCAATCATTAGTGTGTTAGAGTATTGATTCTTGCTTTCAAAAAAAAAGATTGGAGAGATTGAATTTGTAGATAGTAAACTGAGATTTTTGTCTGACTCACTGTCAGATAGTCCTCTCTAAGCTTAAGACAGCCTCAAAAAAGGCTGTGAAGATTTCTATCTTTCTCTCACTCTGGATCAAGGCCATCTGGAAAAGCAGTGAAAATTTCTTTCTCTCCTTCCTTTTTTTTCTCTAAATTGAGGGTAAAAGATTATAGTTAATAACTGCAACTGACTACAATCCAAAATACAGTTCGACAAAAATCTTAAGTTTGAGAATAAATGAGTGTGCATTTATTTGAGTTTACTTACAAAGTATGAGGGTAGTATTACAAAAATATGGATAACCCCAAAGTGGTGACACACTGAAGAATCTTACTTCCATGGTGGATGACAACTTCCCAATTGCCATACAAATGAAATCCTTCCTTCATGTAACCTCACACAGTGTGTACATTCTACCACTTCCTAAGACCAGGAAGCCACTTGTAAGTAAAGTATAGTTAAATGCAACTGGCCAGATGGTGTATGAGGGAATAGCCTGAAACTCAGGTGAGCATCTAATATTACATTTCACCCACTAGTTTTGAGGAACATTAATCGTCAACAAGTCTGATCTCGAAGGTCCCTTTAGGGTAGCAGTAAGTGTTCTAATGAAATGTCAGCTGTTGTTTTCAAAATTCAGTGTTTTATAGCATCTGATATAATTTAGTTTTCTTTTAAAATTATGTATTTTCTTAGCTTCTTTCTAGAGTGATAGAAATGAATACAAATTAATGTCAACATTACAAATTAGTATTATGCATCAAATATTTTCTTTTATTCTTGATTATTCTTGCTTGATTATATTTCTTTAATCATGCTCACTTAATCTCCAGATTATTCTGCCTGTGTATTTTTAGTGTGGTTTTCTACCAGATAAAGTCCAAAAGAAGATAGTCTTTCTAGCTTTTGGGAATCTGTGTGATGGGAGACAGAAAACTTGATTGTCAAACTTGTAAATGACTTGGGCATTTTTCCTTTGATTTATACTGATATATTTTGAGCAGATATTTCAAAATCTGAAACTTTATAGATGAAACATTGCAGCAAAATGAATTAAGGAGGCTTACAGTTTTTCAGATTTCTCTGTGTCCCTCTTCTCTTTCTCAGTTTCCCTGTTCATTGATGTAAGAGCACTGGATTAATTTGCAGAGCTGAGGACATCATTAAATTCAGCGTCACATAAAGCATTTCAAAAGAGAATTCTAAAGCAGAGAATTTACAATACTCTGAAATCTTTAACCATTTGACTTTTCCTATCATTATTCCAAAGTAAAAATTCAAAAGTTAATTCTGGCTTAAAAATTGTTTACCTATTTATAGAACATAAGCTCTCACAACTATCTTCCAGAGTTATTGTTTTATTAGCCATGTCTTACATTGATCAAGTTTGCACCAAAATTACATCTGTTTGCCAAAATAGTCTCATTGGCTATTCAATGAAGAATTACAAAATTCTTAATGATAAAAAAAATGATATAAGGGCATCATTATCATGCCAATATCACTAAAATTAAATATGCAAATATTCAAATTTAAATTACTTCTGTTTTTCTTCTCTCTTTTTGTATAAATATTTAGTGCTAATGTGTTTGCATGTGTGCAGGACTATATGTGGGTGTGTGTGTATGTGTACACATCTATGGAGGCCAGAGATGGAAACAGGGTGTTTTCTTCTACTGGACTCTACCTCTTATTTTGAAACTGTCTCTCACTAATACTGAAGCACAGGAGTTTACTAGAATAGGTAATCAATAAGTTCCAGGGATCCATTTTCATTTGCCTCCCAAGCACTATGGTTACAGATACATGCCATCGTGTCTGGCATTTTACATCTCTGAGGATTAAACTCAGGACCACATGGTTGCACAGCAGACACTTTACTAAATGAGCCATCTGTCTTGCTCTTTGTGTATTTCTTTCAATGCCCACTGCTATATAGTACTTATAGGCAATTGATTCTTCTTTCATGGATACATACAAAGCTTTCAATGTTTGGACCTTTGTTTTTCACTGTGTATACTTAATCAGACTGTGTTCCTAATTTACAAACTCTTTCATGCTATCCTTTTTTTTTCTCTAATAGCCCTCTTCTGCTAGAATAATGTCCAAACTCTTTATAACAGAAGCCAAGTACTAAATTGAAGTACTATCTTTGTAAATAATTTTAGGACAAGGACTGTCAATCAACCACTACTATGTCCTTAATGTCACTCAAGATGCCTAGCAATCTTAAGCATATGCTTTGGATCCAGGAAACATTTATGGAGTGATTTTTGAATGACTCATAACAATAAGACAATGTTTTTTTGTTATATTTCTCAATATATTTTCTTCCATCATTTTTTAGTGCTTGCTATGGTATTATTGATGATGCTAATATTATTATTTTTATTTACGGCAGAATTTTAGGTTTCAAGATTATATAATTAGTGAAGCACAAAGTTAATCACAATTTTTAACTTAATTCCAAATGGTCATAATCACTAGTGCATTTTTATTTATACTAGAACTATTTTATTATAGTCATCTCCTGTACTTAATTTATGTAATCCTCTCTGATATTTAAATTCATTTTGTTTACTGTTTTTAACTCTATAAATTTGATACTACTTGTGGGGTTAGCAACCAGTGCTTGTGAACTATACTCATATGGTTATCAAAATCTGCACTTGCTATCCTGTCTTGAATGTTACCTGTGGAATTTTTTGCTTTTCATTTTAGAGTTATCCCACTTCCAATCTCTCTAGTAAAATTCTGTTTACTTACTACATATTTAAAATTGTTTTAATTTTTACCTTTAAAAATTATCTGTAATGTATACATACTTCAAGATTAATTAATTTTCTGAGATTGTTATGATATTTTCACCTATTTCATGAATTTGATTGCCACTTCTAAGAAGTGCTAGGACAGCTTAATTACAATTTGTTGAAAAGGAAGCATCTGCATCATCTGTGTTAGGGCTTCCTTCATAGTTTCCTTGTAGAAACTGAATTTTTAACGTTTTAAAGAAATGTTAAGTATAATTTCCTTTTTTCTTACCTTTAGAGAGTCTAACAAGTAGCATTGTTAGTTTGTGTCATCTCAGAGCCTTTGGTCAGTGACAAGTCTCAACTGTGTTGGAGCTGTCATCCTTTACATAGGTTTGCATTAGGAACACCCAAATGTTGGAAGGCACTAAATTATTTTTGACTTAAGGATTTTCAAACTATGTAATGGAAAATGTTCATCTTGAACTCAAAGTCTGTGTTCAGATTTCATGTTTGTTTTTGTGTCTTTTCTTATTCCCATTTTACTCTGGGCAAGGTCAAAGGAATATAATCTTCCCTTCGTGTAGTTTGTTTTCAATTTACTTTTTATTGCCTCAGATTTAGACAGCATCTTCTATTAAGCTACACCCTCAGCATCGTCTCCTGTATTTCATCAGTAAGAATGTTATTGTCATAGTAGTTTGAAGGAAACCCCAGGGCAAATGCTGAGCTCAGGATCAACCTCTCCTTCCGGTTTTCTGTTTTTGCCTTGTTGTGGGGTTTCTGATTATTGATTTCAGAACTTCTATGTTCAGCAGTGTATTTTGAATGACTCATCTTAATATATTTTAGTCAGCATTCATGGTTATTTTTATCAGAAGATTGTTCACATTGTGGTTGATATTTTGCAGGAAACAGAATTTCTCTTGATCTATTCCTTTGTAAGCCTAGGATCCCAGAGCATCAACAATTTCTGTGGAAAATGGATACAGTCCAACTGAACTCATTTGCTATCTTTCTCTAATGCACTTGTCAAACAATCTTTACTGTTCAGCTTATTGGGTTTCCAAAACTTAATGCCCTCGTTATTTGCCACAATTATGGCTTACTCTTCCCAGTTATTTCTTGAGTCCCTGCCTGCCCCCTCATCTATACTGTACTCAAGTATGATAGCTCATTTTATATCAGTTGCTTGTTGAAACCCCAGTGTAGCTGATATGTGAAGAAATATGTACATTGGATATTACTATAGACAAACCTGTAGAATTTAAAGAAAGCAAATTATCTTCTACTACCAGGATGAGCTTTCTGTAAACAGTTGATGGGATTATAGAATTCTGAATCTTTTGAAGCAGTAATAACTTACCCTCTAGGCTATATTGAGTTTAAAACTGTACCATCTATTCCAACAATGTTAGAAAAGTGCTGACTACAAAACATTCTTATAAGACAAAGCAAAATTGGGCACTTTTTTTTGAGACAGAGTCTGATTATGCAGCCTTGGCTGGCCTGGAACTCACTATGTAGATAAGCTGGTTTGAACATGAAGGGATAAACCTTTCTTTGATAAGTGTCACCATGCTTGTTGTAGTTTGGAGAGATAAAAGAAAAAGTACAAATTTGGCAATTTATACAAATTGTTGAGAACTAGGACAATGCAAGGCCTGTGTTAAAGGAGGTTGAGGTTATTGTTTACGATGACATCAGAGGTGGTGATCTAGACTCCACATACTTGTGTATGTGTGTGTGTGTATGTATGCATGTACATGCATACATGCATACACACATATACACACACACAAATGTAAGCAGGGATTTCTCAATCCAATATTATATATATGCTTTTAGTATAAATGTAAAATTATATCTAAGTACATAGATGTACTAAGTACAAAGCATGCTGGATTCTAGTTATTCTTTTGATGTGATGACTCTATATAAACATCTAAGATTTATCATTTCTTGTTTTGAAATATTAACTCATATTTCTTAATATCTTGTGAATTAACTTCTGCCTGTATCCCCAAGTACACCCAAAAGAATAACCTTTGTTCTGCTATTAACTAAAATCTAAATTTGAATAGTCTTGTCACTTTTAAAAATTAGATTGATAATATTTGTTTATATTCCTCTAAGCATTGTTGTGCAGTATAAGATAATATTTTTACTGAAATATTTGTAATATGAGAAGAAACATTAGCAATCTTCCAAGATTTTATAATTCTGTCTGATTCACTTCATGGAGAAATAAGCTGTTCTTTCTCTAATTTGTTATTTATCTATCAATAAGGAATTCATTTTCATGGATGTTACTTTTACAACATGATACTCTATGAAAGAGGTATGAATGTTGACTAAAAGTCTTCAAATTTTCATCCAAATTTGTCTTCTTTAAATGTACAAGCAGTAAAACAATATTAAGTTACTAGGTAAATTTCTGCCTTAAATATTTTAAATAATATTTTTATTTATTAAATTTCATACATTCATATAACCTATTTGATTAAAATTTTTTGTAAAATTTTCTGCTCCTACAAATCCTCCCAGATCCTCTTCCCCACCTCTTTACCTATGCAATATTACATTCTTTCTCTGTCAAAACACAAAGCAAAAAGTACCCACAAAAACACAAAAACAAAAATCAAAACAAGCAGATGAAAGACCAATAAGATAAAAAAATTTCCAAACTAAGCAAAATAGAAGAAACATTTTCACAAAAAGCTGACAAATATGGTTTGCTTTATGTAGGCCAACAACTCTAGAGCATGATATCTGTCCTGGAATTTAGTTGATGCACCCAAGGAGACATCTTTGGAGAAAACTTATTTTCCCTTTGCCAGAAGTTATCATTTTAAAGGAGCTTCTTGTTTATGGTGGCATCTCATGTCCCCTCCCTTGTCAGTGCAAGTGCTTTCATTGCTTTTGAACCTTTGAAGGTCTTGGGCATGCTGAAACAGTTGATGCTAGTCAAATGTGTCTGGAAAACACTGTTTCCATGGAGTCATTCATCACCTCTGGCAATTACAATTTTTCCATCTCCTCTTCTGCTTAGATACCAGAACCCTGAGCAGATGATAGCAATGAATTTAGGACTAAATGCTCTAAATCCTCTCAGTTTCTGATAATGTCCTGTTGTGGGTCTTTGTTCCCACCTGCTGTAAGAATGAAGCTTCATTTATTTAGGGCTAGGGTAGCACTGGGTGTCCCTAGTATAAACAAACCGATTCCAGAACCGCTTTCTGCTCAGTAAGATCAGTGTAGGAAGAATTCATGAAACATCCTAAGTTTTAATTAAATTGATTTGTAGTTATTAATGTTTCTGAAAAGAAAAACTGATATTTCATTTTTCTAAAAGCACATACAAGTACCATGAGTCACAGATACAACCTATATCTTATTTTTCTGTTTTGGACCACGTTTGATAAGAATGTGTTAACTTAGCTCTAATTTCTTCTGTGAGTTTGAAGATAGTGTGACCTACAGAATGAATTCCAGAACAGCCAGAGTTATGACAGAGAAACCCTGTCTTGACCCCCTAAAAAGAAGAAAAAGAGAGAGAGAAAAAAAAGGGAGAGAATTTTGTTTCTAAGAAAAGATACCGTGATATGGCAGATGGTCATGGTTCCAACTTTGCTTCTTATCCATATGAGACTGAATTCTAAGATTAATTACATGTATCATATGGCTGGGAGACCAATGTTTGCTCACTTTATGATTTTTAACATCATTGACACATATTTATAAATAATCTGATCACCTGGATAGGTCTACAATGGGCATTCTTCATGGCGTGTTCAGAGATATTTATAAAGTTGTACTATTTGTCATAGTTTGGTGTATTAGAACAGGAAGTTTTGACATATGGTATTCACTTTGTACATTTATGTCGATGAAAATCAGTGGCAGTGATTCTGAGAGCTGCTCTGAGAACAACTCTAAAATCACAGGGATGAATAGGGAACAACTCAAGAGTTAAGGGTTTAATTGATCTGTACCAAAAGGGCCAACTAACTAGTAATCATAAAAGGTCTTTAGATCAGTAAAACACATGTAGACATACGAGATATAGGTCCTCAGGAAATTGATGCCCTGTACACTGATTTGTAGTAACCCTCAAGTAACATGGAAGGCAGCAACAGTACCACTATCGACTAATGTTATTTAGCAAAATTAAAGGTTAACAAACACAGCAAGTGCAGTGAGTTAAAACTACATGGCTATTAGTCCTAAAAACCCTTGAGAGCATGGGAACTAAAAGAGCATAGAGAGCTATTAGTTTATCTAAGTTCCTAAAGGGTCTGAGAGCCTAGGGTACTTATAGAGGTTAACAATGTATGAAGTAACAACAACAAATAGTACTGTTCCCTATACTGTTATTATGGATTAGGAGTCCAAATAGCACCCTAAGTGCCTACTCTGATGAAGCACTAGTTATCTAAAAAGATATAGAATGATGGCTGTAGGGCAACTTTGTTTTATGACACTGTTAGCAGGTAAACATGACTAACCCTGGACATATGATGGCTCTGAGTCAGCACAAAATGGGTGCCACTGATGCTTAGAAAACACTGAAAGGAAAGAGTCCTGTAGTCTGTTGTGCAACTATTTTATAAGAATGCCACTTTATTGATTCTGTATAATATGACTTTGTGATCAGGGGCACAAGCTTTGTATGATCCCTTTGCCTCCTCCTCCATCAGACTGTCTGCTTGTCTGTAGGCCTGCATCTACTTCTATGAGATCAGTCTATATTATGTGTGCATGTGTGGGGGTCGGGACCCTCGCCCCAGGCCTAAGATTCAGGTCCCTAGTATAGAAAAAAAAGACCAAAACAGCCAAACTTTAGTCAGGCTTCTAAGAGCACCAAAATTGTATAGGCCCAAGCCAGGTGCACCGTGACCCTGGAGAGTTCCCAGAGTTAAAGAAAAAAACCTTTTCTTGGACAGACGAGACGGCCTTGGGCTGGAGAGCTCCCCTTTCCCCCATAGACCCCCATGGCCTTGGGCAAAAGAGTTTCCTCCACCCAGTTGCCCGGAACCTTGAGCATGTATTCTTTTTAGGAGCCCGCGACCTTGCTATATGCTAGCGCCAATCAGTTTAGAGGTTAACTGGCCCCTACCTATCAAAATGGGAAAGCAATTTGGGTACCAATCAACTTGTACCAACTTGGTCTGTGCCTAGCAACTATACAGCCCCCTAGCAACCACTTGGACAGTAAATAAAAAGGCTTGCTTTCTGCCCCTTGGGATCGCTTCTATCCTGCGTGTTAGAACGGCCCCAGTATATTGGTATAAATCCTCTTGCTATTTGCATCCATATCCCATCTGTGAGTCTCTGTGGGGGTGCGGCGTTCCAGTTTGGGCCCTGGGGGTCCCAGTTTGGATCTCTGAGGTCCAACACATGTCTGTATTAAGGGCTTGTGAACTGGCAAGTGCCTGGGTATCTGTTGAGGGCTGCTTGCCTAGCAGATTGGTGCTGATGAATAAAGGAATAAAGTATGTCGTATCTCTCCATAACTCTACACAGTCTCTTCCCTGGCATCAGAACATGGGCCTCACATAACTCCTCACAGTTAGTATGAAATATTAGAGATTTTAAATTTTAAAACAGATTCACATTTAGTACCTATCCTTCATCATTGTGGATGCAATAAGAAATATCACTATGGACACAAAACGTATAGGAAAGATGAAAGTGGTTTATACAGCTGTTTGTGTCATAACAAATATTTTTAAAAAATGAATCCTTAATAGCAGTTTTGGTCACAATATGAACATAACCTATATCATGAGTATCATTTTGTTTGCTACTTCATACAAATATGAATGCCTGTTAGTTGCTTGGGTACCACAATTTTACATTTTTTTTTACATTTTTGTAAGTTCTATTTGCCCTTGTGCTTTAATATTTCTTGCATACCATGCCCAGTTTTGTGGGACTTTCTTAGAGCTATGAGTGGGTTGAAGCATGCTTTGAAACCTTGAATTCTCACCCTGAGAGCAGAAGGTGTTTGGCTGCTCCCCGCTTTCTTAGCCCTGGCAAAACCCAGCTAAACTCTAAATGCTGCCTGCTTCATAGCTTGTCACTGGCAAAGGAATGAGGCCTGGTTGGTGCTTCTCTGAATGCTGTAGTTGGAAGGCCTAGGGCTGAGTCGAATTTCTGATAAGGTGTTTTTCTCTTTCTCCTGTTAGACCACACCTTATGTAGAAGGTGCTTTTGTAGAATTTTACCCTTAGACAATGAGCTCCAATATCAAAATGGATACTCCAGTATCCCTGTCTTAACCAATGGCTCCCAATCCTGGGTGCCAAGAACCCTCCCTTTCCTTTTTTCCTCTAAATGTAATCACCCTTGCTTCAATAAACTCAGATGTTACCCTAACAACAGTCTCCCAGGAATTCTGTTTTCTCTGGCTCTCAGCCTCCTATGAAAGACATGCCCAACCCATACAGGCATAACCTCTTCTTCCCTGAAGCTGTGCCACTGGCCATGGCTTAGCTACCACCCGGGAAGGAAAGCCAATGAAGAGATCCACACAGTATCTCCTTGTACACAAGATATTTTAATGTGTCTTATTCACTTCACTTATATTTTACATGGATAGAGACAACTATAAAGTCTTCTTGTTTCATTAAGCTGGTTTATAAGAAGAAACACCTTATAAAGTATGACTCTCAGGAGATAGTCATCTTAATGAGTTGTCATTTTCAAGAAACAGCAATAATCATTACACACAGATTCCCTGGAAACCTAAAGCAACAACATTCACCTGGAAATTATCATAGTTCAATTATAAGTGAAGTTGCTCAATGTAAAGCATTAATTTCTCATTTCTATCCTCTGCACTGGCATTCTGAAGTCATCATCATGTCATTACAGCCCCAGCTTTGCCAACAACACACATCTGCACTTTCCTTCCTAGCAGTAGGAACATCTGTGGAAGCAGTAAATGAAGGTCCCCCAGGAGAAGTTTGGTTGTATTATTATAATTTAAATACGAAATGTATGGTGAGGTGATATTAGTATCCTGATAGAATATGCTGCACTCTTGATTTAAAAGAAGCCCCAAAATAAACATCTGAAACATTAACTCTTGACCTATATATTATAGAAGCTAAAAGTTTTAAAAGTAACTAAAAGATTTAAAAAAAGACCTGAAATAACCTTCCAAAACATTAACTCTTGACCTATATATTATAGTAGCTAAAAGTCAATAACGTTATTTTACTGTAGTACAGATTACTAGATAACTTAAATTTCATATAATTCTACATCCCTGCACTGAGCTAAACCAAAGTGTAAGCAATCCAGAAGACTCCAAGTGTGTGTTTCTCATCATTGAAGTATTTTCTTTTATTTGACTCAAGAAATGCAAATATATCATCCCCTTTAATTTAAAGTTTTATGTTTAGACACCTGTGAGATAGAATATCAAGGGTATCATTTTGTTTGAAAGTGCCCTGAAAGCTACCCACCAACAGTTCATATGCTTATTGTACTGGAATAGTAGCCTAGACAAAGCATTCAGCTTGATTAAGCTGCACTGTGTTAGTCACAAAATGTGTAAGCAGAAAGTTCAGAAGCCAACACTAAGGAGTTTCTGTCTCCCATAAGTAAGAAATATGTATCCTATGTTTTGCAGAATGTGTCTCTACTTTAGCTCAATTTAGTTAGTAAACAATATGGTCTGTTTTAACCAATAAATGGTCAGATTTTTTAAAATTAAAAATAAATTGAGAGTTTTATAATTGAAAATAAATATGTTTACTATAGTGCATATAAAGTTATACAGGTTTAAAATCATGCATTTTCAGGGCTGTTAATTCCTTATTGGATAACCAATTGATGTGAGCTTCTCTAGAGAAGACAATTTCTTTCACTCCAAGAATTCCTTACTTTCTATAATTTTTTTTGCGTATGATTGAGGCCTTGAAAGATTTCCCCCATCCACTTTAGCATGACTGTTGGTGTCATCCTTATGTTAGTCATGCTTAGAGATTCTTGTTGGCTATATTTATGTATTTAGGGACACACACACATATATATAATGACAATGAAAAAAATGGTCTTAAATTTGAAAGAAAGGAAAGGTATATGAGAGACTTCTGCAGGAGCAAGAGAAGGGGGAACAAAGGGGATCTTTTCTGAGAAGAAATAGTAATGTATGGTATGTCAATGAGCAGGAAGGTGTAGGTTGGGTTAAATCACCTAGATGCCCCTTTCCTTTGCCTTACTCCTCAGACACTACAACGACGGTCAAGTTCCCAGAGTCAGCGCCTGTAGACATACAACTATTCTGCAAGTGAATTCACTTACTTCAGGTAGCTTATAACACAACAAATACCATGTGTCATAGAATTGATGGGGTCAGCAAATGCTTACAGGTCTAAAGAGGAATCACTTGAATAATTTTATCTTAATTACTAAAGTGAGGCCTGGGATAAACTGGGAAGGGGTATATAGCAATAGAATAAATCATAAAATCAATTAAAACATTTTCCATGCAAGCAATTCTCCATTCAGCCAAAGAAACGCTTGCGTTATGAGAAAATACTGCATGCAGTCACACTTCTATTCCTAATTAGACACAGAATGCTCCAGATTAAAAAAAATTACTTTGAATGGATTTCATTCAGATTCCTGGAACTAACTAAAAAGCCTATTTCAATGTCTTCTGATTCACACACACACACACACACACACACACACACACACACACACACATTCTTTATATTTTATTTTTTAATTTTATTTATTTCATTAAGTAAAATAAATATTTTTTATTTATTTTCAGTAACTTTCTCCTGGCCATCAAGGACCCACTAACTGTTGGTGAGTACTTAATATTCATGGTGATTCTTCACTTTGTGCAACTCTTATAAAAGCAAGATCTGGTTCTGCTCAGAACTGAAGGTTAAATTCACTAGCTGTTAAAAATCTGTTTCCTCAAGATAGATGATAGCTCAAATTGGTTTGTCATCCTAACAGTGTTATTATTTTCTTATCCTATAAAAAAGCAGAAGTATCACATTCAAGAATATTCTATACAGGGGAAAAAAAAGCACTTTAAATTTTTCTGTTCAAATAGTTTTGATCCATTCATAGATAAAAAAAATAAAGCAAGACTTCCAAGAAAAATAACATTAAGATACCAAAGACATCACTTAAATACAAAAAAATGGTCAGAACATGAGGCCAAGTGCTCAGAAGCATAAAATATCAGAATTAATTCAGGACAGTTCTCTAATTTCTTAGATAACTAATAGATTAGAATGTGGGTACCTAATATTTTATGGATCATAAAAGGAAGATAGTTGCATGATTTATCTTCATCTTTGAAATTCTTCTTTGAAGATAAGACACGAAAGGAAGATAAAAATATGAAAAGGGATATTAAAACAATAGTTGATACTACATGTCTAGAAGTACATAACATTACCTTCATTCTTATCTCTAGTTCTTAATGCTACCACATTGCATTTTGTAATTGCTAAAATTACAATGGTGACAAAGCTGTATCTTCAACTTAACAGCTTTGAAACTAGATGAAGGGAGGCTTGAAGTCATAAATGGAGACATACAATAAGATATTAATTAACAAACAGAATAGTGTAATCTCCTATTTTACAGATATTATTTTAATTACCATGTGTAAAAAATAAATTAATAATAAGAATGCAGAGAATTAGGCATTAGTATCTAATGTTTTATCACATGTAAATTTGTACAATTTTGGTAAAATTTCATCATTTATAATAAACTGGCAATTATAGCATTAATGGTATGAGTAATGCCTGAAGGAAAAGAGCTGAGGAAGGCCTTCTATATTTCCAGTATATACAGAAAAATTACCTGATATTCTCAAGGGGAAAAAAAAACAAGGTCAAGATGGCCAGAAAAGGTAATATAAAACACTTTCAAAATTTCCTTTGGTTGGTTTTTGTTTGGTGTGTTTTATAGAAATAGAAAACATAAGTTCTTAAATCAAGTAAGTGAATAAGTTTGTAATACTTCCTTTATTAAAGTATTCAGAAAATTTTATGTGGCATAATGTTCAAAGTTATGATGGAAATATTCCCACTCTCACCTCAAAGACTAGAAAAAATATCTTTGGTGTCAACTGGTATGATAACATATTCTTCAAGAAATATTGAGGAACATAATTTTGGAGAGTTTGAAATAAATGTGAATATTCAAAGACTTAAATGAAAACAGTAGAAATTGTGTATTAATAAAGAAGACAAGAAGCACAGTGGCAGATATTTTTAAATGTCCAAATATCTAGTCTTTGATATTAACAAAAAATAGTGAAAATAAGAATACTCTAGTTACATTAAATAGAGTTGGTGATTCAAAACTTGAAGCTGAAAAAAATTATTTAATCTGGGCCAACAAGATTGCATAACTGCTGGAAAACCAACATTCACAGTTCAGTTCAGAGATAACACATTGGTACAAGGAGAGAATGGATCTTTGCAAGTTCTTCTCTGATCAATACAGGTAGGCCATAGTAAAGGTATGTATGTACATGTGAACACATGAACACATGACATTTTAAAGTTACTGACTCTCCAGTAGAAAGAAAAAATATACTGGTTAAGCATATCACTAGGATAAAATTAATTGTTGAAATAAGAGAGAATAGAAGAAATAGGTATGGCCAAAAGACTGAGAAATAGTCAAAATGAAATAAAGCTAAGAATGCTCAGAATAGAGTTACAAAATTCTAAAATAAATAAATAAATATGATTTAATACAAATAAGACACAACATGGTAAGGTTGCAGAGCAAGTTAAAAATATAGTTTGTCATAAGGGTGATGAAAATATCTCTACTTCACTCATTGCACTACACTGAATATTTTAATAATATTTTCCCACATAATCCACTAGTAGTTGAAAAAGAGAGAAGAAAAATCTTAACTTCATTAAATTTGACAAGAGTTGAGCATCTGGATCAGGCAAGCAATGTGTCCACCAATAAGACAAAAATGACACTAAAGTATGTAAAATATGCTCAGATGATATGAATAGTCATTAATACACAGATTAAATACAGAGACAATAATAAGAATTAAAGACAGGAAAGCTAACCAGTAGCTCCTTTGACTATTACTGGTAGAGTTCACAGAGGTATACAAGAGAATATTTGCCAGCACCCTGGCAAAGGCAGGGTATTAGAAACCATGAGAAAAACAACCGTGCAGAACTTAAATGTCTTATTTGTATATACTTTCAAAATATTTCTTTTGCACCCAGTGTAATTTTCACACATCCCAAAGGAGAATTAATACAAATCATAATTTGGGTTGTTATTTGCCCTTGGACTCAAACTCATTGTCCATGATTAGGGACAATATTAGAAATAAATAAATTGTACTTTTCTCTGTACTGTACCGTAATTGGGTCCAATAGAGTGCGACAGAGTCAGCATGTCACAGAAACAACTTAGAGTAACAGTATGTACAAAATGAAAATCAAATTAAGATTGTATAGTCACTAAAATTAAACACATGCAAACCATCTAAATCGACATGGCAGCCCTCACCTCTATGCTTTGAGTTCTCATTCCTTGTATTATCTATAGTCTACTATCGTACATTTATCAGCAATTCACATTAAAGTATGTACCATTTTGAGTAGCATGATGAAATCTTGCACTTATCTTGCTCCATCTCATCATCTGAGGAGTGGTTCATCCATTTTGTCATATTTTTTTCTACATTGTGTATATCCTCAGTCACTTTACATCCATCTCAGTTATTAGTCCAACTGCATGGAATTATGATGCTTTGTGCTCTGATTTTCACTTAGTAATAATCTTTATCATGGACTGCTACTGATGCTGGCAACTTGGAGATGACATATCAAAATCATTTTCTGTCCTTTCATGAAATTTTTGTACATGGCACAGTGGTTCTACATAAAAACCTTTAAGATTATTCGTTCATTGTCTTCATTTAAGAGAATCATTTTGTCTGTAATGCATTACTTTTGGTTAACTCTACTTCCAGTTCATTGAGTGTTTGGGTGTATGGATTAATGTATTTCATCAATTTTAAGAAGAGTTTAGCCATTATTCATTTAGACACTCATTTTTTTTTTTAATTTTCTGTTTGGAGATAGAGTCTCATGCGTATGCCACACAGGCCTCTAGTTTACTTGGCAAGAATAGATTTCACCTTTAGAATATGATTTATTTTCCACATATAATATCTCCTTATAACTTTGAATTTGGCGAGAAAATTTTATCATGGCTCTTTTGGTTCTTTGAATAATGTATTTAGATATTGATTGTTTATATTATTTTATTAAAATTTCAGTAATTTTAAGGTCTGACGCTTCTCTGAAACATTTTCTATTTATTTCTCTGTTAGAAATTATGCTTCATCACTTTAATTTTTTATCATCAGGTTTTGCTTAAATCAGAAATTTTATATGTGATTGTAATGAACATGAGAAGTACATTTCCATAGCATGTCATTATGGTTTCTTGTAGATTTTATTATCTATTTATTACTTTAAAATAATTTTATAATACATTTATTCTTTGTCCTTCCTGGCCTCTGAGGAATCTGTTTCTTCATTTTAGGGATAAGATAGGAATTAAACAGGATATTTATTAGGTGCTTGGTATCCAAAATTATCTCCTAGCGTCCAGAGAAAAACACCAACTTTGGCAGTAACAAAAATAAAATTGCAAAGTCAATAGACTTTCTAAATACCAATAACAAATACAGTAAGAAAGAGCTTATGAAAACATCACCCTCCACAATATCTTCTTAATAAAATACATGATATAATTGACCAAATTGATCTAACAAATATTTACAGAACATTTAGCCAAAACACACAAAAATAAATCTTTTTCTAAGAAGCTCATGGAACTTTTTTCCAAAACTAACCACATATTCAGAGACAAAGCAATTTTAACAAATACATAGAAATTGAAACAATGCCTCACATTCTATCTGACCAGTACAGATTAAAGAAGGATATAAAAAACTAAAGAAAGAACAGAAGCTTACAAATTCATAGAAAATGAACAAGTCATTAATGAATGAAAAAATAGTGCAAGACAAAAATTAAGAAAAAAGGACTTTAAATATTTAAGGAAAATGAAAACATAACATTACTCAATTTCAGGGACACAATGAAGGTGGTTTAAAGAGACATGCTTATAATACTAAGAGTCTACAAAAAACAAAAAAAAACTAAACAAGCAAAAATAAGAGATCTCTTATTAGTAAGGTAATAGCATAGCTGAAAACTATAGAACAAAAAGGAAGAACTACCAACATTAATAGATGGCAACAAAAAATCAAATTCAGAACTGAAACCAATAAAGCAAAAGCAACAAAAACAAAACAGTACATATAAAGAGTGAAGGAAGCAAACAGTTAGTCCTTTGAGAAAATCAGTAAGTTTGACAAACCTTAGACCAATTAACAAAAAGGTAGAGAGGGAAGATTCAAAACAAAAAAATCAGAGATTAAAAAGATAACAACAGAAACTGAGGGAATATGAATAACAATGACATACTTAAAAAATCTGCACTCCATCAAGTTGTAAAATCTTAATGTAATGGATAATTTTCCTGATATGTACCATGAATCAAAGTTAAATCAAGATCTCATAAGTAATTTAAATATATCTAAAATCCTCAGTAAAAATGAGGCAGTAATTAAAATTCTCACAACCAAAATCAAAGCCCGGGCTCAGAGGGTTTTAGCACAGATTCTACCAAACTTTCAAAAAATTAACACCAATACTCCTCAAATTATTCCACAAAATAGAAACACAAGGAACACTTTCCAAGTCTTTTAATGAAATCAAAGGTACCCTGATACCTAAACCACATAAACCTCCCCCAATAAAAGAGGATTCCAGATCAATTTCCCTTATGAAGGCAGATGCAAACATCCTCTGTTAAATACTTACAAACTAAATTCAAGAACACATCATAAAGATCATCCACCACAGCCAAATTGGATTCATCCCAGAGACTCAAAGAAGGAACAACATACATAAATCAATAAATGTAATCCACCATATAAGCAAACTGAAAAACAGAAATCACACGATCATCTCAATAGATACCAAAAAAAAAAAAAATTACCTTTGACGAAATCCAACACATATTGAAGATTAAAAAGTCTTGGAAAAACTAGGGATACAGAACATACATCAGCATAATAAAGATGGTTTACAGCAAACACATAGCTAGTATCAATCTAAATGAAGAGAAGCTCAAGGCATTTCCACTAAAATCAGAAAAAAGCCAAGGTTGTCCATTCTCCCCGTATCTATTCTATGTAGTATCTGAAAGCTTAGAGAGAGCAATAAAGCAACTGAAGGAGATCAAGGGTATACAAACTGGAAAAGAAGAATTCAAACTATCTTTCTTCACAGAAATATAATTGTATATATTAATGACCCTAAAAATTCCACCAAGAAATTCCTACAGCTGATAAGAAGTTTCAGTAAAGTAACTGGATATAAAATTAAAACCCAAAAATCAGTAGCCTTCCTACACACAAATCACAAATGGACTAGAAAAAAATCAGGGAAACACCTGATAGTGTTTCATGATAGTGAAAAGCATAAAATATCAATAGCGTAACAATATCCTGAAGTACCTCTAACTATTAAGTACATAAAAAAATACTTGTATAAAAACATGAGACATTAAAAAAAGAAATTGAAGAAGATACCAGAATATGGAAAGACCTCCGATGCTCTAGCTGTTGTTAAGATTAAAAAATAAAAATGGGCATATTACCAAAAGGAATCTATACATTTAATGCAATCCCTTTCAAAATTCCAACACAATTCTTCACAGAACTCAAAAAGACAAGTTCAGTTTCATATGGAAACACAAAAATCCTAGTATAGCTCAAAAAACTGAATAATAAAAGAACTACTGAAGGCATCACCTTCCCAAATCTCAAATTTTACTAGACAGCTATAGTGATACAAAACTGCATGGTTTGGGCATAAAAACAGACATGTTGATCAGTAAAATGAAATTGAAGACCCAAACATAAATCGACCTACCTATGGATACCTGACTTTTGATAAAGAAGCCAGAATTTCATACTAGTTAACATCTTAAACAAATGGCCAAACTGGATAGCATGCATGTAGAAGAAAGTAAATAGATCCATATTTATTATTTCATAGAAACTCAACTCCAAGCGGATCAAAGAATCTAACATAAGGCCAGATACAGTGAATCTGATAGAAGAGAAATAAGATAATAGTCTTGATCTCGTTGACATGGGAAAGGAGTTCCAAAAAGGGCCCCATTAGCATACACTCTAAGAAAAAAACAGTTAAAATGGACATCATGAAATGTGACATCTGAAACTATTCTGTATAACAGAGTAGGATCATTTGGAGAAAGTGGCAGGTGACAGAATAGGAAAAAAAGATTTTTTACCAAGTACACATCTGGTAGAGGTCTAATATCCAAAATAGAAAAGAACTCACAAAAACTTTACATAAAGAAAACAAATAAATTTTAAAATAGAATACATATATAAACAGAATTCTCAAAAGAGGAAACTCAAATTGCTGAAATTCACTTAAATGTTCAACATCCTTGGTCATGAGGGAAATGAAAATCATGCTATTTAAAAATGTTATCTTACATCAGTCAGAAGGTCAAGAGTCATAAATCAAATGACAACACATGCTTGTTAGGGTGTGGTATAAGGGGAGCATTCATCCTTTCCTAGTGGAAGTACATACTTGTCCAGCCACTGTGGAATTCAAATGGGTGGTGCCTCCAGAAGCTGGGAATACATTAACCTCAAGATCCAGATATGTTACTCCCAGGAATATATCCAAAAGATGCTTTATCATATTACAGAGAAATTTGTTTAATCATCTCCATTGATGCTTTATTTAAAATACTCAGAAATTGGAAACACCTAAATGTCCTTCCATGAAGGAATGGATATAGAAAATGTGGTATACTTACACTATTGATGATTTCTTGACTGTTAAAAAAATGAGATTATGAAATTTGCAGGTAAACATATAGATCTAGAAATAATCATCCCAAGTTAAGTAACTCAATACCCAAAATTTAAAAAATGGTGTGTATTTACTTATATGTGGATATTAACTGTTAAGTCTTAAAAAAGTATGTAAATATCTATATAACCACAGATGTTAGGTATAGAGTTGAGGACTTGGAGGAGAGATGGATCTCCCTAGAAAGGAGAAATAGAATACTAGTTATGAATGGATGGGAGAGACTGGAACAGGAAGATCAAATCAGGAAGAAGAGAGCAGTTGAGTGTGAGTGTAGGGAATAAGTATTGGCAGTTAAAACTAAGGGCCATTTGAGGGATCATATGAAACTAGTAGTGTAAAGCTTCCTAAAATATGTGTGTAAATGAATGCAACCAAAATGGTATCAGTAAAAAAATAAAACAAACAAACAAACAGAGACTGAGCACTAAGTGGACAATCTCTTGTCAACAAATAAAATTTCCAATTATCAGAATAGTTTACATCTTATGGAGTAGTTGGCCAAAGGGGCCCCATGGAAACTCACAAACAACATATTGGTTGATCACCACAAATTGATGGTAAGGCCCTATTCCTGAAGATAACACACAGCTCATTGTACATGGAGAAGTCAAGTTTTGCCTACCTAGAGCTTTTACTTCTACTGACTAGTGTTCATGGTACTGGAATATGCTCTAAATGCTACAAAGGAAAGAAAGCAAACACCAACCCAGCTAAAAGCCCTTTGATCTACAATGGTTCCCACATGCAAGATATGCTGGTGCAACAAGGGCACAAAGCCTGCAATACTACCTAAAGAATATCTGATTAGATTCAATGAGATGGATTCAATATCCTTGACATTGCTTGAATTGTAAAGATCCTGAGACTAGGTAAGCCTAGGGGGAAACCAAATACTACTGTTCTACTAAATTAGCCTAACAATAAAATGACTCTTAACAACATTCTGCTTCACTCATAGATCAGTCTTGTTCATCCATTATCATTTATTTTTTACTTCTCTAGTAGATAGAAAGAAATACAGAGACCCACAGCTGGAAAATGTGCAGATAATGAAATACTTTGAAACACTCAGACACAAATGTGGTATCTCCAACAATTCCCTCTCATCACTGCTCAAGGAAAACTGTAGAAGAAGAGACAGAAAGATTTTAAGAGTCAGAGGGGACAAAGAACACCAAGTAAACAAGGCTGTCTAAGCTCAGCAGGACCATTGCACATATGCACTCACAGAGACTGTGGCAACATGTACAGAAACTTCACATATCTTGGCCAGATGGGGTTCCAGTGCTGAGAGTGAAAGTGAATACAAGCCCACATTCCTAACTCAGAAGTTATCTCTACTCGATAACTACTAGTAAATAAATAAATAAATAAATAAATAAATAAATAAATAAATAAATAAATAAATAAGCAAGCTTTCTCTGACAGTCTCACATGGTATACAAAGCACTCTTAATGCCTCTCCCTAGCTGTAGAGGGAGAACAAAAAATTAACTCAGTGATATTTTTGGAGATCTTTTGTTGTTTCTTTGTGTGTTTATCTTTTTTTTTTTGTCTCATAATGTTTTTAGAGGGATTTTAAAAAATTACCTTACAAGTAGTTAATTTATATATATCATGATTTTCAACTTTGTGTTTTTAGGGCTCTGTGTGTGCCAATGTATGTGTTTCCATGTCTATATAGGTTTTTTTTACTTTTTGTTTGGCTCTTTATTTTTCTGATTATTTGTTTGTTTTCTTTTTGTTTTGTTTTCTACCACTTTGTTTTCTTTTAGATGCTTGTTTGTTTTCTAATGTGAGAGACCAAAGAAGGACAGTAATATGGCTCATGGGGAGGTAGGGTTGATCTCAGAGATTTGGGGGAGGAGGAACCACAACCAGGATATATTATATAAAAAGAAAATTCTATTTTCATTAAAAATTTCAAAATGAGAAATAAATGAATGTAGAACTATAACTAAACATGAAGTTGAAGCACATGAGTAATAAGTCCGTTCTTAAGGACTAATCAACAAATACTGTGAAAAGGAAGTTCTGGAGTATCACAGGAAGAGGCAGTATTTGAACATACTTTTAGATCTCTTTGTTTTTCCTATTAATTTTATTTGTTTTTATCTTATTTATTATTTTTTTCAGTTGCCTGTCTGTTTTCAACTGAAAGATAAAAAGGAAGAATGTGAATTTGATAGAGTGGTAAGATGAGAAATATTTGGAAGAAATTTGAATAAAAGTAACCTTAATCAGAATAAATTTTATAAAAATATTTTTCCAAGAATCAACAAAGTAAGAAAAAGGAATAAGAGGAAGAAGAAGAGAAGGAAGGGAAAGAAGACAAAGAGGAGGAGGAGGAGGAGGAGGAGGAGGAGGAGGAGGAGGAGGAGGAGGAGGAGGAGGAGGAAGAGGAAGAGGAAAAGAAAAATTACTTCAAGATTTTATCATCCCAGTCAGAATGGATAAACATCAAGAAAACTATAAACAAGTGCCACAAAATTACTTGTTTGGAAAGGGAACCATCTGTCAATGTATGATGGATTACAAACTGGTAGAGACATTATAAAAATGAGTGTGGATAATACTCAAAAATATGAAAATACATCTACCATGTGACCCAGTTATACTGTGCCTTGGCACACCATAAAGAACCTGTTATCCTACTACAGATACATTTCCTTAGAAATGGTTATTGGTGCTTTATTCAGAATAATAAGAAAATGGAAGCAGCTTGGATACCCTTCAGCTGATGAATAGATGATGAAAATGTGGTGAATATACATAACGGAATTGTTTTAATTGTAAAGAGAAAATTAAATATTAGATAAATGGGATGGAACTGTAAAACAGTATAGTGCATAATTTAACCTAGAGGTAGAAAGACAAATACTCTTATTTGTGAACTCTACCTTCAATAATTTTAGATATAACCTGGAGTAACTACTTAAGTCAGGAAAGTATGAATGGTTCAAAGGGGGTAAAATATAGAGATAAAACAGTATGGCATAGATGCTATAAAGGGGTAAGAAGAGAACAGAAGTAGAAATGGAGCTTAATGGTAAGGGTAGGGAATACAGAGAAATATGAAGGAAAGTAAGATAACACAAATAAAAAAGAATATTTGCAAATGCCATTTGTAAGCTTAATTTAATGTAGAGTGTGTGTGTGTGTGTGTGTGCGTGTGTGTGTGTGTGTGTGTGTGTGCACGCGTATGTGTGTGTGTATATACATATACATGTAGTTTAAATGGAATTACACCAACACATAGGGTGACAATTTTCCCATAAGTGCTGTAGACTCTGTCACAAAACATTCAGTGTCAAGTAAGGGAAACATTTTTTTTTTGAGTTGTTAGTCAAGGATTTCCCAAGAGATTATGAAATTCATATAGGCTGAGGCCATTGACCCTGATTGCCTCCCAGAACTTGAGAGTAAGAACCTATTCCTAATGATGCCTCACATTTTGGACACAGGACATGGAAGAATGAGCTGGAACTACCCTGGAAGACTTCTTCTGTGGACTCGTTTCATAATATCCCAAAAGAGAAAAACAAAGTAATCACTAGTCTTATCCAGGTGTGGATTCTGTAAACTATGACAATGACTAGCCTACCAAAATATCTTCAATGTGTTCATAGTAACTGTTTAAGTTACTATTCTATTGCTGTGGAAAGACAACATGAGGTAACATTTATAAAAGAAAAAAGTTTGACTGGGTCTTGCTTACAGTTTCAGAAGTTCATTATCACCATGATGGGAGCACGACAGCATACATAGCACTGGAGCAATAGCAGAGAATTTCATCCTGGTCCACAGACAGAGAGCAAGAACATTGAGCCTACAATGAGTTTTTGAAATCTCAAAGCCATGCCCAGTGACACACTTTCTCCAACAAGGCTACAATTCCTAATCCTTTTAATCACTCCAAATAGTGCTACTTCCTGATATCTAAGCTTTGAAATATATGAGCTTCTCAGGTCATTATTATTCAAATGACCACAGTAGCTTTCATATCTTGGGAACAGCCAATAGCTATATAATTGATCTTAAGACCTACTCAATAGGTAGGAATTTATGCATGGTGCTATAAATCTGGACAACTCCCCATGAGCTAGAGAGCTAATGAATCCTAGGGGAGAACTACTACTGAATTTGAATGAAAGAATGTAGATTTAACCTAGATAAATATATGTATTAATAATGCAAGACAAAGGTATAGGATACATCACAGAGTGGGGAGCAGAAAGCTTGTAACAGAAAATCAGGACACTAACACAGATTTCTGAGGAAGGAAGATTTAGTTTACTCCAAGAGTATGTCCTCTCAGGTTATCTAGGCTCAATTGATCAGAAGTAAACACATGTAAATATGTGCAATACTAAATAGTCCCATACAGCTTTATATGCGAACAAACATGTACACATTCACATGTACACATGCACCCATATGCTCATGTGCCTGCGCACGTGCGCGTGAGCGCACACACACACACACACACACACACACACACACACACACACCCCGGCACTGCTTCTTGGAATATCTTATAAGGCCAGAGGTTTGCCTTTTCATTATTCTGTTTCTCATATAGATCTTCAATGTCCCACAAATGCCCCTCTGATAAAGCCCAGTCATTACTCAATGTTGCTTTAAGAAGAGCCTAGGGGAAGAAATTTAGGTTGTTGTGGATATTCACTTGAAGTATATGTTGGGACTCTGTCTCTTCCCCTCTCTCTTTCTTTTGTATCTTATCCACCGTGATATGAGTAGTTCTACTACCACAAACTCCTACCACGCTGCCATGGGCCCTATGTGACAAGACCAGAGAAACAACATTTAAAACGTCTAATACCATGAGTAGAAGTAAATGCTTTTCCTTAAAATATGTTTCTGTCAGATATTGGCCACAGAGTTGGAAATCTGGCTAATATCATACCTATTTAGTTCTTTTCCATGTATTTTGACTGAGTATGACACTCAGCATATTTGTTGAATTAGTGTCTTATAGGAAACATTAAATATTAAAATGTTACACAACTCCCCAGTGAGCAACATCAAAATGTAAACTGGAAAATACAATTGCTTCTTTAACTTTTTCTCATGAGAATCCATATTTACAGGTGAGGCGACAATTATTTCAGCGAAATCGTAAATATTTATATGTATCCAGTCCTACAGATTGATCTCCTATGAAATATCATTAAATAAGAACTTATATTGTGAATGAAATTTTATTTACTCTAGAATCAAGTTTATTTTGTGACTTTTCTCTGTTTCCCAAGTCACAATAAATAGTTACTTACTTCCTTGCTTTTAGTGAAATGATTATAAACGGGCAATAAGGGAGTATTTTTCCTTAGATTTCTTGACTTGTTTTTGTTGGGCTGTGAGCCAAGCCATGCTTACCTCTTTAATATTCCTAGTAATTAGTCCACACAGTGCTGTTATTGCTCATTCTGCACTACATTTGGAATAAGGAACCAGCACTATTAATTACCTCCAAAGCTATTTGTCAGGTTTTATCATTACTACAAAATATATTACTAGTCTTGGAGGATGGGTCATTTTCTAAAGTCTCTTCATTAAATGATAGTGTTCTCTAGATATGACTCAATACTCCCTTGGTCCTCTCTTTGCTGAATAGAAGCAGAAGGATGGCTCTATGGCAGTCCCATTTTTTCCTGAATCTTAACTTTTGTCATCACATTTTGAACTTTACCAAGGTCATTAAAATTATTTTGAGAATCACTTTATTTTCAAAGTATTTAAAGTCATAAACTGAATATTATGTCTTCCTTTCAGAATGAAAATACTGAAACCTGGAAAAGTTAAATGAGTTAAGTTTTTTGGCAGACCTCAGTACTCCTGGTAAATTTTTTTTTTAAATCTCTGTAAATTTTTAACTGCTATTCCAGAACTAATCAATTTTAAGAAACTTAGAAGAAAATAAATTCAATGCCATTTAATCTAGTACAATTTCTAATTCATGATTTCAAAACATTTAGATAAGATCCTACTATGTGATACAGCATGTTCTCAAACTTTCCATTTAGTCCAGGTTAGCTTTAAATGTAGGATGCTTAACCTCGTCTTTTGAAGTACTAGGGTAGCAGGCATGATACATGACACTTCACTTATTGATCATTTTTCTTATGAGCTAGAAACACCAAAACTTTTACACTTAGATGTTTTTCTGCCATTTAATCATAATTTAGTGCCTTATTTGAATAGAACTTTAGGTTACAATAATACAATGAATGATGAACAACTAGTGGAAATTTACAACCTAACTTATGGGTACACTGTTGTTCTTAGTCCTTACTAACAAACATGCAATGAACTAAAGCTACTAATTTTTTACTTCAAAGCAAGGTATATTACCAATTACAATAGCAACACTATGTGTAACATTCAAGTATTTCATTTGCAACCTGCTGAATACCTTTGCTAAACATTTTGGCCAAACCAAACACATTTCATGATATTCTTTTTAAAATAACAAGGCCTGATGTTTCTCTCCTATAATGCTTTAATTTTAAAAACTGACAAAAGTGAAGCATATAGAAATATAATTTAAATTTGATGAGTTTAGAAAGGCTTGGCTATTTTACTGTATTTCTAAAAGATTACTAGTACAAACTTCTATTATGAACAAAATGTACAGGGTGAGTGACTCAGCTTTCCATTATGCTATGTAAATTACTCCTACTCATATTTATTTTCAAGAGAATATCTTGCTAGAAGATTTAAACAGATAGAATTAGTGAGGGTGAACATCTGGGTCAAACTGCAAAAAGTTTACAAAAAGCTTGAAGAGATATATAATTTTATAACCTTTACTATACAGAAAGTTCAAAAGATTAGAAATAGCTTTTAAGATATAATATTTTGCCAAATAAACTTCAGTTCCAGGTGGTGAAGCACCATAAGCAATTCTCCCACAGAGAGTGGTTGGGAATGCAGTTCTACTGCCTGTTTTTTTTTAATGATATCATGATCTTTGCATTGCACTGAAATTATCTAATCCATATGTTTTCCCTCTTTATACGAATTTGATTGTGTAGACAATTGCAAAACATCACAGATGTTCCTACTTGAAAAGGGACAGCTGTGTTCTCCTACAGGTACTATGTACCATGAAAAACTTAATTCAAACAGATGTCATCTAATTAAAACATTATAAGATCTTTTTTGTCTTTCCTTCACACTACTAAATTCACATAGTCCAGAGACTGCGAGAAACAATATCATAAATTAATGCAGTGCTTCAGAATTTATAGTTATTGATAAGCCAATAATTTGTTAATTATAACCAAAGCCATTCCCTTATTACATTTTTTAAATTGAGAATTTAAACACTTGTAAGGAAGAGCAACTTTTAATTTTCCAGGTCTTGGCCCCAAGTTCTATTCTGTTTAAATTTGTTACTTCTGGATGATTGGGATCATTTTTATCATGAAGCTGGATGTCTTCCACCTACAACCCATCCCTTAAGGTTTTTTTTCATAAGATACATTTTGATACCAACCCATTATATGATGCTGAGGTGTTCCAGTCACTTACTTATTTTTGAGTTTTATATTTAATTTTGTTATGACCTTTAATTTCCTTTTGTTCTCTTTGCTCTGTTTTATGGCTAGGAAGCCTGTGGACTAGAGACCTAAATTTTACATTCTGTTGTTTCTTAATGTGAGACAGATCAGTAAGCAAGAAGAAATCACTTTGTTCTAGAATTGGGAAATCATTTTAGTATGCAAACATTTGAGCTCAGCTTTTCTGTGCTGGTTCTAGATTCATCATTCATCCTTCAGAAATTCATTAGTTTGTCTAGGTATGGTAGCTCAACTACAAGAATTCATGATGGCTTCCTCTTCATTACTGTGCCTGTTCTCATCTTGGTTTCTGAAGAACGACTTCTTTCTTTGTCCTTTTATTTGTAGAGCATGTGTATTCAGTCACTAAGGTAAACATTTTTGTTTAGAATTCTTACAGTTCTATTTTTTTCAGACACATGATTGACACAGGCTTTATATAGAAAGTGGTTTAGGGGATAGAATTTAAAAATGGCCATCTGAGTAGAATTTTATCATATGACTTGTCTTGAACATGATAATAATTTTATTACTAGTGAAAAAGACCATTTTATTGTAAGTAGAAAAAAAAGTGACTTCATTCATTACCTGTTTTAACTTGGGATGGGAAAGATATTAGGTCTGTGCAAGAGCAGCAAGTGTTCTTAACACTAAGCATTTTTGCACCCACTAAAACTAAATTTTAAAATATAATAATTTTAAACAAGTTTCAGTTTAGGTTGATGAATCACCATAAATCATCCTGATGAACAAAACAGTGTGAAATGTGATGTTAATGACTTATTTTTAAGATTTTTCTTATTACTTTTACATTGCATTTATACTTACTTCATCCACAGTTTTAATTCCTTATGGAATCAATTGTTCTGTTCTGTTACATTGCCTAAATCTTGGATTTTGTTTCATACTGCTTAGACGATTGTAACTTTGTAATGTAGTTTGAAATCATGGAGTAAGATGTCTTCAGCAATATTCTTTCTTATAATTGCTTTGGATAATAATTGTTTTTGTTCTTTTCTTAAATTTTACAATGTGTTTATGCCATTTATATGAAAAATTACACGTATATTTGGGTAAGAATTGCATTGGATTCAGATATTGCCTTGGTACTATGGGCATTTTACCAACATTCACTTTTCTAAATCATGAATACAATATTTTTCTCAATATTCTGCAGTTTTCTGTGTAAAAATCTTTTACTTCTTGGGCAAATAAAGTCTTAGTATTTTATTCCTTTTGATGCTAATGTGAGTGAGATTTTTGTTGTTGTTGTTAGTTCCCTGTTCAAGTGATTTGTTGAAACACCGGGGATGTTTTATGTTGGTTTTGTATCCTTCAACTTTCCTGGTATACTTCATTAGTTTTAACAGTCTTAGTTTTGAGAAAGTTTTATAATTACTTATATACAAGATCATTTATCCATAAACAGAAATGATTGCATTTCATCTTCCAAGATAGATATATTTTATTTCTCATATTTCTTTTGATGCCCAAATATTCTTGGCTGTGTGGCCTTTTACTAGATGGTGGTGGACTTAATAGGGGTTACAATATAGAGAAAACTAGTCCTCCCTCTTCCATCAGCTGACAATTGTCAATAACTCCTTGGCTTGAGTAGGACTTCATCAATTCCCTTATCCATGCAAAGATTTGTGCGGATGTCGTTGCAAGCTGGGACACCAACGTGATGCATGAGCAAAGAGCCTTTATTGATTCAATTCTAGAATTGGGCCAACACAATAGATCGGCAGCACATCAAGACTATAAATGAAGGCCCCAGTTGATCTGAACAATAGGCTTATATACAGTTACAAGACCCTGGAAGTACAGAGTTTACAGTTCATGAAAGTATACAGTGCACACTTTTGATTGGTCAGTCACAGTAGGCGAAACCACAGAAATTTCTAAAGAGTTTTGCAAACCTACTGACTATATTTCTGATTGGCTGTATCTATGGGTCTTCTAGGAAGCAGGTACTTCCCTTTGTGATCACTTGGTGGAACAGAATGGGTGGGGGTCTGAGTCAAGGGGGGCTTCCACCTGAGAATAGAGTAGTAGTCAGTGGACTCTCAGATTGTGGAAGTTCTCTAGGGGACAAAGAAGCTCTGTGGTTACCTGTGAAAATGGGGAAGTGGGTGTGGGGCCTTACATACTAAGCAAGAGAGACTTATCAAGCAATGTATAAAGTCTATTTTAACATCTTCATTAAGCCTTTTTTTTTTATCACCATACAACAATGTTTTCTAGGTTTTATTCATGCTGTCACAGCCACGGTGAGATCACCTATGTAGCTGCTATGGTGTGTCTAGAAGATACAGTTTCATCATTGTCATCTATTACCATTGGTTTTTATGCTCTTTTGGCCTTCTTTTCTGCAATGATCCCTGAGCCTTTGGAAGAAGCTTTGTGGTATAATGGTGAGGAAAATGTAAAGAGATATGAATGGATAGAGAAGGATTGTGGTAAGAGGAGCAAATATGATCAAAACACATTGTACAAAATCCTCAAAGATCAAAAAAACAAATAAAATAATTTTTTGATGAAAAAATTGCCTTTTCTTACTTCCTGTGTCATTGCAACCCACAGATTTATAGAGTTTCAAAATATACTCAATGGATGTTGTCCTTTGCATCCTCTCTTGGTCTCAAACAATTTATTATAAAAACAAGTTTAGTACTGCTATTGGCTTTTTCCCACATAATACAGTGACCAGTTTAACCATTACCCAGAAGCAGTTGATTTTGTCAAAAGTTGGAAAGGTCAATCAAAACTTACCTAATTATTTATTTGTCCACATCATGTCTAGCATTACTATGAATACCACCAAGGTAATCAATGAAGTTGCTTAATTAATACAAACACTGAAATTCATTCAGCTGTAAATCACCAATGATATCATCTATATGTGGCTGAATACAATATTTATATTCGCCATGCTAGTCAAATAAGCTTCTTTTGTAATATATTTTTGTTGAAAACTATATAATTTTTTTGTAGATTAATCAACGTAGAGGCAAGATGTGTTTAGGCAATAACACATAAGTGGTTCAAATGAGTTGCCTAACTAGTGAATAATTGCTAAGCTTATACTATAACTTTACTTAAGTTTCAAATGTAGACACCTGCATTAGTTATACAAGATTTAACAACTATTGCCCGTATTATGTGATTCATTCAGAGCAGCACATTGCCAGTCTTTGTATTAAGCATTTCTATGCAGAGACTACTTCAGAATATTCTCAAGAGCTTAAAAAATAACCATATTCCGATAAGTGGGTTTCCTCACACAAAGGATATTTAGGAACTTTATTTTGGTCTTAAAAGTACTTCAAAGAGAAATATAGTATTATTAGAAGCTAGAATTCATAATAATCATTATCCTTCTAATACATAATACAGTGAAAAGCATTACCTTGTGTTTACAGCTAACTTTGGAAAAAGGCCGCATCTCTGCAGAGTCAAGGTCTTGATGTTTTAATTATTGCTTCAATTACTTCCAAGGCAATTTGCCTACATTAATTTAGTAATCTAGATTATGTAACCAGCAACTAGTTTTACAGAAATAAGGAAGTTGCTATCTTGGGTACAGGTAGAGATTGTAGACACTAAGAAATGAATATTTGAAGAAAATTTTTACTTCTTGAAATTTAATATAAAAATAACAATTCAAACTGCTGGCTCCTGGTGGTGGTAGTATGTGCCTTTAATCCTAGCACTTGGGAGGAAGAGGGAGGTGCACCTCTGTTCAAAGCCAACTTGGTCTACAGGAGTTCTGGGAAAGCCAGAGCTACACAGAGAAACCCTATTTCAGAAAACCAAAGTCAAACAAACAAACAAACTGCTGGCTTAGGATTTTACATGAAAAAGTACAAAGCAATATATCCTCCTCAGCCAGAATTGGTATTGGTACCATAAAGCAGACATTGAGGGACTTAAATTTAATCTTACACTTGCTAGACCAAGTATACTATGAGCATTCAAAAAGCTTTTGTGCCTACTAGAATTTCCAGTGATAGCACATCGACTTCAATGGCTTTGTCTCTGTTTTCTTAGGACATAAAAATAGTGTCTTAAAATTCTTCTTCATCATAAATTATTGAATGTCAGTTCAGATACCAGACTCACAGTGGTCGTAATTCTTCTCTCAGTTCAGGCTCTAGGATGTGCTGAAAATAAATGCTAAATCAATAATCATACTGCATTTTCTTTCTTAATACATTATTTGTGCATGTGGATGTATAAGCACATGCGTGCTGTTTAGTCCATGTAGAAGTCAGAGGAAAACTGTTATTTTCTTCTTACATGTAAGTTCCAGAAATCAAAACCTCAGGCTGAATGACATGTACCTCACCCACTGAGCCACCCTGCAAGCCCTGTTTGTGAAAGTCCTCTCCTTTTAAACTCATCCTTCATACATTATTGGCACTTGACGTGGGAGTTCTTACACTGAGAATTGATGGCAAATTAATGGCTCAAGCTGATGGGGGTGATACATGCCTTTCATTCCAAAATTAAAGAGGCAGAGACCAAAGGATTTTGAATTCAAGGCCAGTCTGGGTTACATAGTGAATTCTAAGACAATCCATGTTGTATGGTGAAATATATTTCAAATTATCCACCTCCCCAGTAGAAAAAGAAATTTCACTGGATTAAATTAAGCAATTCTATTCTATTTTGTAATACTTGCCTGAGCAGACTAAGATAAGTATGAAACTTCTAAGTATGTGTAGAAATTGTCAAAATACAATAAACAGTCTATGAAAAAACTTTAAAGCTTTATTAAGTGATAGAGTAATACATATTATCTATATATAATTTATTTTGTTGATATTTATTTATATTATGATTTGATAAAAAACTAACTTATGAATTCACAATCTCATATTTTTATTATTCAGTTACATTTTATCATTAAAAACATTCCTTTCCCTGGGCTATGTTGGCACAGGCCTTCAGGCAGAGGCAGGTGGGTACTGAGGTCAGCCTGATCTACGGAGTAAGAGGACAGCCAGAGTGACAACAGAGACACTGTGTTTTGGAAAACAAGCAAACAAACAAAAACAAAAATTAAAAACAACAAGAACAAAAACATTGCTTTCTTTAACCCGTAACCAATCTTATTTATATATTACTTTTATTCTACTGAAATTTTCAATGGTTGTGAAATTTCTCACTTTACAGAGTTTGGCCAAACATAATCGGACACAACCTGGACATAACAAATCCCTCATGTAAAATGTATTAATGCCCCGGATTTTTACCCTTATAGAGTATAAGCATTTCTCTGAACCATAACACCTTGGCTGCTGCCTTTTCATTAAGCTTTAACTTTTTTTTTTTTTTTTTTAAGATGTAAGCCTTTATTTCTATGTTTCCTAAATTAAGTTGTCTGAGTTAGTTGTTAAGCGGATTAGTCATCCTCTTGTGATTCCTCAGACTCTTCCTTGGCTTCAGCATTTGCTGGGGCTGCAGCTGCAGCAGGAGCAGCAGTGGTGGCAGCAGCCAAAGTGGCAGCAGCAACAAATGCAAATGGAAGGCCTTGCCCTTTTTAAAAAGTAGGAAGGTGTACTCAGACTAGAGAGACAAAGCCAGGACCTGCTTGTAGCTTGTATCCATTGATGATGGAGTGTGGCACTGAGGCAACAATAGCATAGCCAATATTCAGAGAGACACTAGCAACATTTTGGACACCCGCTAGGAAGTGAGAGTGCAGAGTCTGCTCCCTGATGCCAAGCACTTCCCGGTGGTAAATGCTGCCATTGTCAAACACCTGATGGATGATCAGTGCAAAGGATAAGAGAGAAACGTTCAGCACGTTCAAAGTGTGACTTTGTAGGCTTCCTCTTCTTCTCCAGTTTTTATCAGCTGCACATCTCTCAGAATTTCAGTGGTACCTCTGGAAATTTTAGTGGTGATACCTAAAGTGTGGAAGAAAGAAGTCTTCTCAGGCACCAGACCAGTGTTCTGGGCTGGCGTGGTGACCTCACATGGGGCAATGGTACCAGCATAGGCAGCAGCTAGAACTTTACAAGTCAGCAGCGTGTCCTTAAACTTGGAAAGGACCTCCATGGTGAACACAAAGTCCACATCCCCCAGATATGAGGCAAGGGTTTCTCCAGAGTGGGGTTGTTTTCCAGGATGGCCTTGTGTATCATAGTGTTCTTGCTCATCAGCACCACAGCCTTCCATTGCAGGGATATGTGGATTTGCTGCATTTGTTTGGAGCCCACAGTCTGCTTCAACAATGTAACATATTGGATAATCATCCAGAAGTTGAATGATTTTAAGAAAGTAGTTGGACTTCCAGGTCTCCCTGTCTTCCCTGGTCATCATGGTGGTACATCAGGGATTGGTAGGCAGGGTTTAAAGACAATGTCCCTCTAATGAGGACACCTGGCAAGAAGTAAGCTATAACTTTTAAAGGGAGGAAATGTTTTGTGACTGCCTTTATTTGTATCTGGATTTAAATATAACAATAAATCTATACAACTAGAAAAAATAGAATAAATGCCTATTTTTAGATGATAGTGCATAATTTAAAGTTATCTTTAAGTTTACTTTGGTGGTATCTTCAACAACAATTGGTTAGGTATACAGAAATGCTCACCACAGTTATTGCTCTTGCTTTTCCTGTTTTATTTTGTAGTATCTTTAGTTCACCCTCCATTCATTTCTGTTTTCTGTTAATACTGATTTCTAATGGAGAAAGATGACAGATTCTAGAGGTAAATAAATTTTGAAATCATATTGAGGCCATATTGATGCTGAATATCTAAGAAAAGCATGATATGAATCATTTGAAGAATCAGACAGATGTGATTCTCTCCTTCTCCCCCTCCCTTTCCTCCTGTCTCTTCCTCTTCCTTTTTTTGAATATATATATATATTCAAGTGTATGAAGATATATATATATATATATATATATATATATATATATATATATATATATATATATATATATATGCATGTGAAGGCTGGAGGTCAACCTTAAGTGTCGTTTCTCAAATCATACACCTTGATATTCTGTAAATCTATTTTCTATTACTTAGTTCATTGTAGGTATAGATTCAGAGCAGAAAACAGTTTATTCTTTGCTTGATTCAATTACTAGTTTTAGGCTGAAGCCCTAGAGCATTTCAGCCTCCATACAATCTAGAATGTTTATTTCTCCACTGCTGACTTAGCCACTCCTTTGAGTTCTCTCTGAACTCAGACTTCAGGCTGCTTCTGTGAGCTCTCACTGACCCATTCTGCCTGCTATAACTGACTGCTTCAATTAATTACTCTGTAACTCACTGACTCTTAAACTTACTCTGTTAACTGCACCTCAACTGACTCTTCAGTCTGCTTCTCAACTGATCCTCTTACTGTTTCTGTTATTTCCTATGTAACTTTCCTTTTACTGAGCTGCGAGCCTACCTTTACTCATGAGAGTTGGGCATTCTCACTCTTGCTCTGATTAGTCACTTTGTCTGCCATTCACTCAGACTCATCTCAGATGTGACTTCCTGTGTGACACTGACTCCTGAATTCTGCTTCCTGTGTCTGCTTCCACTCTTTTTTCTAGAGATTAAAGGTATGGACCACCACTGCATTTTGAATACTGGATTAAGGATGTGTCTACATTCCATCCAGACTACACAGGCCTTTGATTGTAGCCCCTGGAATGTAGACCTCTACAGTTTTTAACAACTTCACACATGGATATGATGCCTTCTTGTTAGTCTTCCTCACTCTCTCTTAACTTCTTCCTATCTCCATCAATGTTCTCTTCTCCCTACCAGATTAATGATTTTTGATTTTGTTTTGTGACCAACATAGTTGACCAGGATTTCAACGTGTTCATTAGATTGAGATGATTCATTGGAGCCCAGTGGGGTCACTGGTAGTTACATAACTAAAAGCAATGACTGTCTCTCTCTCTCTGAACCAATTTGTAGCAAATATTTCAGCAGTGAGTTGTGGTTTTAACAGTTGTGCCTTCCCCGAAGAACTGTTTTGCAACTCTGCTCCCTATCATTTGACTACTAAATTAATTCTTTCCATACCTTCTTCCACAAAGTCTCAAGCCTCGAAGAAGAAGGCATAAATGTTTTATTTATGGCTGAGTGTTCCAGGTTACTTATCCTTAGCATCTTGGACAACCATGAATATCATTCAACAACATTCACTAGAAGAGAGATTTTATTGAATATGGCTGAAAGCAGCATCAGTAGCATTCATCTGTGAGTATGAACATATTTTTAGAGGCTGGTTAAATGCTTGGTTAATTTAGCTGAGCAATAGTATTCAGTTCCTCCCTTATCTTGGTTTTTTTTTTTTTTTTTTTTTGACATGGACTTTTACGGGATTCTTATCTTTGTCTTAAAGTACTGGGATTATAAGTGAATGCCATCACATCCATATTTTTACAAGGATGTTGGAAAACAAGTTTTGTTCCGCATGTTTATACTGCAAGTATTTTATAAGTAAGCTATCTCACCAGCCCCAAGACATGATATTCTGTGTGTATGGGTATATGAACACATGTGCACATGTTTATATGTATGCGCGTATGTGTGCCTTAAAGACAATTTTCTATCATACAGCTTCGTGTGCAGTGAATTAAGTTCAGAGTAAATGTGTATTGTTGATATGAGCATGGCCATGTCAAGTCAAGAATGACAATGCCTCAAACCCATGGAAATATGAAGGCCTTATCCCAGATTAGGCTCAGTGAAATGGCAAGACTTTCTCCTGATTTATGCACAGATGATGACAATATGTCAAGAAAGTATAAATTACAGCTTCATTCTCCCTGATGACTGAGACTGCTCCCTACGATGACCTCCTACCAATATTAACAAGCCTACTTCTTCATTCAGATACATGTAATAAACAGTTTCTGGGTTTCTGATCCATTACCATCAACATTCATGGTTCACTGGATCCCAGCTTTTTTGTATGTGAGTACGTCATTTCATTGTCTATTGTCCCTGTCAGGATGAACCCAAAAACTGTGAGGGTCACAGAACTATTTGCTGAGAATAACGATGATGATCATTAGTAAGACATATCAGACAGTGCTAACACTTATGAGAGCAAACAACACTCTTATGCTACATGGGTGAAAGTATGTCTTACAAGAAACTTAGTACCTAATCACAAAGGAGAATTTAGAAGAAAGTTTCTAGTGTCTCAAACAAATATTGCATTTATATTTGTAGTAACACATAAAAATAACATCAGACTTCACAGGTTAAAGATGTAATCCTCACCAGCCTGGACATACTTACACATCAATTACAAGTTTAGAACTTCTTTTCACCCCCATTTTGTACAAAGTAGCTATGAATTTTGAGTTCCCTGCTATACCTTCATTTTTTTTTTTCTTAGAATGACACAAAGGGTAGGAAATACTGCATACTAGCCAAAGGAAGGCACACTGGAGGCAAAATCTGGGTATGATCACAATGTGAATCTCCCACAATTCTCAGTCTATCTTCCTGAAACATAGATCTGAGATAGTTTGCTGAATATTGTCAACCAAGGAGGTTTATTCATGCTTTTTTTCTCCAACAATTTTACTGAATAGGTAGTTATGATTTATTGAGCTATTAATTTCTTGATTCAGCGTCTTCTTCAACTCGTCTCTTCTGGGAATTAAGGCTGGTGTCATTGGCCCAGTCAGGTTTTGTGTGTGTGTGTGTGTGTGTGTGTTTCTGGGTGTCTAGCCTGCTCATAACCCTAGGCTACCAGATGTGGTTTTAAGAAAACACAAAGATAGTTTTGCCACTTTGAAAATTCCAACAGATTAAAGTTTACAATCCAGGAACTGAGAATAAAACCCAGGCAAGTTCTTAATTGCATAATACCTTAGTAACATTTTATGTATTAGAAGGCTTCTTTCCCATTCATTTCACTGAGCTCCCAGTTTGCCAGGTAATTCTACTCACATACAATAAAGGTCTGATGCTTATTTAATCTTTTCAGGAAATATCCTCAGAGTTGTACCAATAAGTGCTTTTCATTATTTTTTTTCATATTTTACTTAATCCAGCTAATTTGATAATCAAGGCTAAAAATCACATTCTTTCTTTTCTGAGGAAGAATTAAAAACATTTGCATTTTTTCAAGATATAGAGAAAAATTAATATACTCAACAAATAAAATAAATTAGAAATACCAACAATGGTGATAAAGAATATGTTTTTTAAAGAACTGATTCAAATAACTGTCTATAGATTTAACTTTTTAATCTTATGGAATTCTATAGGAAGAATTTTGTCATAATAATCCATAAAGATATTTTATACTAAAGTTTGAATCTGCCATTGTTTTGTTTTCAATTATGGAAATTATATTTTATCTTTGTATCTCTTCTTATATCAAAAACTTCTTATTTAGTTAATTTGATTTCAATATGTGAATTAAAATTTAATTTCCAAATTTGAAAATAGCAACAGGTAACATTTTGGCTTATATATAATATACACAAGGGTTGCTCAGTAAAATCATAAGGTGACCTTTATGTTGAAACTTATCAAAGGTGCTAACTTAGTATTTAACACATAACTCCCAATCACTACCTGGAAGAGGATACTTGATCCTTCCTCAATGGAGCAGGAACTAATAAAATCTGCAGAGGAGACCTTGCCTGGCAACCATTCTTTGGCATACTTTTTCTGGTCCACTTATCTTGAGAAGAAGTTGATGTCTAGATATAATCTTAATGATCAGAAGAATCTTAAATAATCATTTTGTCTTTAACTTATCTTAATGTGAAATTCCTTCTCACTTCACAGCAAATTTGAATAAATCATCTTAAAATACTATGGAAATCAAATTTGTTTCCTTCCAGTATTCACAATGAGCCATTCTTCTAAAACAAGGTCTTCACCTTAGCAATCAAAAATCATGTCTAGCCTTCTTCATGTTCTAAACAATGCATTCTAGGCAAGTAGTCTGAAAATGGGAATTTAATTCAACAATGAGCACATTGTACCAGGAAGAGAAGGATACTTACTTAAGCAATTCATAGATACCAACTTAAATCTAGATAACAAATATTAACCCCACTAATTTACACCATACTTTTCCTTGTTACCTTCATATAGTTTACCTCCCTCGCCTATAGTTCTAAAATTCTATTCTCTTTTAGCATGAGATATATCATATCACTTAGTTATTCACCCCTGGATACTATTTTTTTTAATGCAAGGCACAATTTAATAATATCTCTATTTCTCTCTTGTTATCTGTGTTTGGTTAGTCCAGTGTATATTATCCCTATTAATAACCATATTATATATATATATACACACACATTATATAAATAGTGTGTGTGTGTTATTTTATATATTAAGCTATCCCTCTTTCAAAATATGATTCCTAATTTTATTTTGCTTTGAAAAATTGAAACTTGGATTATGATAGAACTAGATTAGGTCAAGCAAGTAATAAAATCCAAGATAACCTTTGTGTTGATCTCTGATGTGTGCAATGATTTGGAAAATTTAATAAATAAATAAATAAATAAATAAATAAATAAATAAATAAATAAATAAATAAATAAGCTCTGAGGAAAGTCATGGTAATATATCTCTACTGGGAAACTTCCTGTAGGAACCATGTAGGCCACACATCTTCAATGAAAAGCCATAAACTTTTCCTGCTGATGCAATTTATCCTTTATTCACAAATTAGCTTAAGTCACATTTGCTGATACATGAAAATTTATTTCTAGATTTGTTTCATGATAATGCTAAATTGAAAGGCTAGTACTACCTCATTTGTATATATATATAATAATTATGATATTTTTCTGTGATAGCAAAGGAAGATTCTTTCATTCTCAGGTGTGGTTTCTTAAATGATTCTCCCACCTTGTGTGATTTTCCCATTGTGTCCCCTCTGCCTAGAACACGGTGCCTGCCTGCAGAGCTGTCTACAAGTTGAGGATCCATGACGGGAACATGGTGTTGGTGGGCTGTAGGTCTACAGTATCTTGGTCCTGTCTTTAGTGGATCTCCATGAGCATGCGGGAGAATACACAGGAACCTGTTGATTGCCTATAAACCTTTATTCATGGGTGAGATCTTGAGAAATTTTCCTACCTGTGTTGACATATCAACTGATGTTATCATTATGCAGGTCTGGCTTAGGTAAACATATGGTTGAGATTTCACAGGTAAAGTTTTCCTGTCATGTACAGCATATACTACCTAGGAGCTGGGCTCTTGCATTCTTTCTGTTCCCTCTTCCAAGAATTTTTCCATCCCTTGATATATGAAGTTATATGAAGCTGGATACTCATAGTCACTTGTTCTCTTCATTTTGATCAGTAGTGAAATTCTGCAATGGTCTCTGCTAAAATAAAAAGGAGCATCCTTGATGAGGAGTGGAAGCTGCTACACTTATTTATGGACATAAAGAAAAATACTTAGAATATGGTTGGAAATCATATCAGTTTAGGAAAATGCAGTAGAAGGTTCTCCTATGAGGTCTATGATTTTTCCATTTATTTCATTTATTTATCATGTTTTACCAAGAATTGAACATGGATCCTCACATATGATAGGCCATCATTATCACTGGCAATAACCTCAGGCACACATTTATTTCTTATGCTTAATTCTGTTATATCTGCTAAATATTATTAATTTAGTTTATTATTTAAAACAACAACATGGTTTAGTTTTGGTTAATTATTCAAAGCATCATTTTGAAAAATCTCATTATAAACTTTGTACTTTCTATCAAAATTTTTAAAAAAATATTCAGGGTAATTTCATTCATTGCATGGATATTTACTATGACTTCATGCTTACTCTGCATTGAATGTTTTAGCCTCATGTGGTATACATCTTTAATTAATGATGTACTTTTTCTGAAGTTCATTTCTTAAAATTACTTTAGCTATAGCAACCGTTTGTTGATATTTCCCTGGTATATGCTTATTATCCTTTTACTTGTCTTCAGCATATTTACCCTTTATGTTTTATGTCAATCCTTCCAATGCTTGTTTTTCAATTAATTATTTATTGCTCCTACATTATTCATTTGAATTATATAAGGTTTCTGTCCTTCATTATATTAAATTATGGGAATTTCTCTAGGTTTGAGGGGGTTGTTTTAGGGGAATGATAAGGTCTCATTATATTTCTCAGGTAACCTTCAATCTCACAGAGATTCTCTCCTCACACTTGAATGCTAGGATTACAGATATGTGCCACTATGGTCAACAAGAACATTATATTATTGTGGACTTAAGTTCTTTGAACAATTTTGTTTCTTGAATATCATCATAGTTACTTACTGAGTGTATAAGATTTTGAGATTTTCCAAAATCTCAAGGTTGTTTCCTGAAATTCAAAAGTCCATCATTTCTTCCATTTTCCTCATGTCATGAAGATTTGTATAAGATATTTGTGCCATTAGTTTTTATTCCTATGTATTATTTTATTACTTTTTATCAACTTATTGGCTTTTTTGGTGAAATCTTGTGTTCATACAGTTTTATATATGTGTTCACAGGCACACCAACCATTAAACTCAAGTGTCATTCCTCAAGATCCTCCCACCATATTATTTTGAGACAAGGTCTTTTATTTCACCCATAGCCATTCAGTTACAGTGGGTAGGTCTCATACCCACAGTACCTCTTATCTCTGCCTCCATAAGTCTAGGATTACAAGTGCATACCACTATTCCTGGCTTGTTATGCTGATGTTGAGGCCCAAACTCATGGTCTCACATTTCTGTATGAAATACTTTACTGAGTGAATCTTCTTTATCCACCTGAAAAACTGTTTCTTAGAAGAGTTTTGGGTGAGATCTGTTGATATCAATTTACCATAAGTAAAGATTAAATCATCTGATCTTTCCTTCATTTTGGTAGATTTGCTAATACTTTATTCTGTATAGAAAGCTATATTTCCTATAGATCACTGGGATCATTGTTAATGATAAATTTTAATTTTCCATGTGTGTGTGTGTGTATGTGTGTGTGTGTGTGATAGAGTATATGTCATGTTTTTGTGGGTTCTCAGAGGACAAAAGACTGCATCAGAGTCTCTGAAGCTAGAATTGTTAGTCATCTGAGGTGGGTGCTCAGAACAGAACTCAAGTTCTCCAGGAGAATAGAATAGAATAACTTTCCTTAATTGCTGAGCCATCTCTCCATCCTTTAATGTCATTGTGAACTCTCTTTGCTCCTCTTCATTGAAAAGTTTTCTGAAAGTATAATTTATAATATTTTAATATAATTTTCTTTCTAGTAATTTCCAAAATATTTTCTTTGTGCTTAGAAATCTTTTTGATCTGATAAACATTTTCATTATCATTTCACAATACAAAATCAACATACAAAATCAGTATGTTTATTTATACCAGTAACAAACATGCTGAGAAAGAAATTAGGGAAAAGTATTTCATTCAGAGTAGCTTCAATAAAGAAACTACATTGGAATAAACATTCTCAAGATGTAAAATACATCTACATGGAACATTTTAATTGCTAAGAAAAGAAATTAAAGAAGACATTAGATGACAGAAAGAGCTCCCGTGTTCCTGGACTGGACGAGTTAATATTGTGATTAACTGCACGTGCTATCAAATGTAATCTATAGATTCAATGCAACTCCAAAAAAATTTCAATCACATTCTATACAGAACTGGAAGAAAATCATAAAAATTATATGGAAGCACAAAAGACTATGGTTAGCCATAGAGGTTCTAAGCTGAAAATTGAGTTGAAGGCAACACTTGACACACTTCACTATATATATATTACAGACCATGACAGAAAAGACAGCATAGTAGTGACACAAAGCAGACATGTAAATCAAGGGAACACTATGGGAAACTTATAGATAAACACAAACACACACAGTGATGATCAATATCATTTTCCATAAAAGTGTCAAAATATATATTCCTTGAAAAACTAAGACTATTCAATAAATGGGGCTGGTAAAACTGTATCTCCATCTTCAAAAGAAAAAAAGTAGGATCCAGTATCTCACTCCACACAGAAAACAATACAGATTGGGTTGAAGACATTAAAACCAGAAACACTAAAAAGAAAGAAATTGCTCAAGAAAACATATTAAGATATAGATATAGGCAAGAAATTCCCCAATATAAACTCTGAACAGAAATTATCTGAAGTACCTGGCAGTGGTAGTACATGCCTTTAATCCCAGTACTTGGGAGGCAGAGACAGGCAGGTCTTTCTGAGTTCTATCTAGGCCAGTATGTTCTTCAGAGTGAGTTCCAGGACAGCCAGAGTTACAACAGAGAAATCCTGTCTCAAAAACCAAAAACAAGAACAGAAACAAAAACAAAAACAAAAACAGAAAAGAAACCAAAAAAATTATCTAAAAGACTAACTTATTGGGTTAAATGAATTTAAGAAGCACAGCAAACAACACTGTCAGCAGAGTAAACAGACAGCCTATAAAATGGAAGAAAGACTTTGTCAACAATACTCAAGACAAAGGATTTATAGCTAGAATACAACATAGAACTACAAAAATTAAAAATGAAAAGTAACATTACCTATGAGAAAAATAGGCAGAAGAACAGAACAGACAATTATCGAGAAACATTTACAAAAGACCCATAAATACTTGTAAAGGTGTTTAATATTCTTGGTCACCAGAAAAATGCATATTAAAACTACCTTAAAATTCCATTTCAACCTAGGCTGAAGGACTAAGATCAAGGAGAAAATAATAGGGAATACTGCTAAGCATGGGTGAATTGTGCATGGCATTAGGTAAACTGGTGCAGATACTATGGAAATCAAGATGGAGACTTCTCAAGAACACTAAGCCTACTACTACCAATAGGCACAACCGTACTCCTCCTGTGCATATACTCAAAGACTCTACAGATACACACATATCCACATGCACTGCATTACTGTTCTAGTCACAATAGAAGGGAAGTAGAATCAGCCTGGACATCCAGCAAAAGATGAATGGGTAATGAAATGTGGTGTATATACACATGGATTATATTCAGCTATAAAGAAAAAAGTGAAATTGTGAAATTTGCAGGAAAATAGGTAGAACCTGAAAATATTAATTGAAATGATGTAGGCTCAGAAATACAAACATTACATTTACTTTGATATATGTAGCTCCTACCTCTTAAGTGTTAAATATATCTATTTTTATGGTAATAAGAGTGGATATACCCATTGGTATCTGCCATATTCAGCTACATGTAGGCAGTTGATCAGAATTCATAGGTGTAGTTTCTGATATTACCAGAAGACACATTCTCATAGCAAATTCTATGGTCAGCTGGCTCTCAAAATACTGTTGATAAGGCATGAAGACTAAACTTATCAGATGATAAAAGGGCAACTATACTTATGATTAAATGAATTGAAGTAGAAATCCATCACATGAATGAATTGAGTTGATGATATTACATTTCAGAAAACAATGAGGACAGTTATAAAAACTAATACCTTATCTGAATAACAAAAATGTGAATGAGATATGATGACACAAGAAAAAATACATTCAGCATCTTCATATCATGATCAATGATTTTTAGACTGAATGCATACATATGTGCACAGTTTGTATCTTTTCTTTCTTCTACAACTTTTTAAATTTAAGTGCAGTTAGCTTCTGCCCACAACTAACCAGGGAATCACATGTTAGTATCACATTATTAACACAATTTTATCTTTTCAAGTTTTTATGTTTTTGTTGACGTATACATGTCCATTTATATTAATACCTATACTTCTGTGAGGAAAAATTATGGTTTAGGGCTAATTACTGTGATAAGAAAGAAATTATAAGACTAAATTGAAAAGGAAACCATGAGGAAACACTCAATTCAATTTAATTTCACATTATTTTAAAAAATCAATTTTCTCTTTATATTTTCATTAAGTATATATTGATATTTCTGTGTTGTTTGTATATATTTTAAAGATATATGATTGTAAAAGTCAGGTATTTGTTGTGAGACTGTGATTCCTGTTAATGTCAAAAGTTGTGCACATAAAGTCTGGCCAACATGACTGCCCCAATATGAACTGAACAATAACATCAGTGGATATGTGAAACTGAATGGGGAAAGCCCAAGAGAAGCTATCCCTCCAAAGAGAACTATAGGCAACTAAGGAAATCTGGCAATGTGAGAGAACGGACTTTTCTAGGGAAGAGCACACAAGTTGGTTGTCCAGTGCCAAAAGATTAGATCTAAAATAGGTATACAAATAATATTATATGGTCTCAATAAGTTATATTTAGGAACATCTGTGCATATAATAACAATTAATTTAAAAAGAGGCCATGAAATTAAATATGAGGGGAAAGGTTATATGAGAGGATTTGGAGGGAGGAAAGGGAAGTGAGAAATGTTGCAATTATACAACAATCTTCTAAAACATGATAATGCTTTTAACTTTCATAAATTTATAGGAGAGAGATGATAAAAGCAGAGAGACAAACAGACACACAGAGGAGAATGGAGAGAAACATTATATGGAAAAACAAAGAATTGAAGACCACAAGTTTCTCTCTCTCTTTCTCTCTCTCTTTCTTTTTCTGAGTGTGTGTGTGTGTGTTGTATCTGGCTTATGAACACACACATACAACTATGAACATAAAGCTTTCCATAATAACTTAAAGCATCATAGATTTAAATTAGTGAAATATCCATGTAATTTGTGGTTGCTAATCTTATGTGTGCTCATGTCTTATAAGCAATCGCTGGCAGACATAAAAGGCAGATGAAATTTTAGGAGGACAGAGTTTTTTAAAGCATCAGGACAGGGTATTAGGTATGAAGGAATGGAAATCTGATAAAAAATATACCCTGAGGCCTCAACCCAATTAAATCCATTTAAGGAACTAGGGATGTTAGATCAGGTCCATAGAGATGATGAAAATTCCCCTCAGTAGTTATTTGAATTCTCCTGAATTACACCACAAGAGACTAGTACCTTTTCTGGCCCAATAGAGTAAAGACACTGTCTTAAAGTATAAAAAAAAATCTTCTTTGATAAAACTTTTATTTTCTTCAGTTGGCAATTCCTGGCCTTGTCAAGAGGCAAAACAATTCTGTTTGGGAGAGGAACGAATCATGCTTTATAGCAGATGTCTACAACCTTTGGTGTGCCTATTTTTGAGATACACAAAAAAATTTTGGAGGCTAAGTGACTTTGATATCTTTGTGATAACTGAGCTGCAGATCTTAACTTCTTAATGCATTTCTGTCTAAAACTGATTTTACTGAGAGTTCTGAATTTCATCTACTACACATCAAAGGTTCTACAGTTTATGTCTAAACCCAATGCTTTATTCAGTTATTTCTTCCAAATTAATAAAAGAAATATTAGATCACCCTTCCATTGCCCTGAGAATAACCCTATTTAATACCTTGGACATAAACTAAAAGAGCAACAAAAGTTCATAGATTCTGAAAAAGGGTATGTTGGCAGCAAAGCAACAATGGCTCATAAAAAATGTAATAACTTAAAATTGTTAACATTTATCACAGAGAAATATGTATGTTATCTACCTATCTGTCTACTGCCCTTTCTCTCTCTATATATATTTCTATTTTCTATATATGAATAATCTATCTCACTTTTCTTGGTGCTATGACAAAATGACAAAATACATGACAAGAAGTGACTTAGAGTAAGAAGGGTTCAACATGTGGACAAGAAAATATAGTTGAGAAGTTGTGGCACTGGAAAGGCATGCAACTGGTTACATTGCTTCAGTTACTTCTTAAAGCATAGAGTAGGGATGGGTTACAAAATCTCAAGTGACCATTTTCTTTAAGGCTCCACATCCTAAATTTTCCATAATCTTCCCCAACAGCACTAAGTGTAAAAGCACAGGTACGATGGAGACATTCACATTCGGCCTATAATACTATCATTTGTCTTTTATCATTTATCTATCATCCACTCTAGAGCTAGAGTTTAGGAGTCAGATGTCACATGACTTATATTAACACAGATATTTTAGAGTGAAAACTGTTGTGAATTATAAGATATAATGAACTCAGAAATTTTTATAATGAAAATAAACTCATTTGTCTGGTCATTTGACCCAAAGAACTATGAATGATATAGATTTCATAGGTTTTATATTTTAAAAATTAAATAAACTGAGGGACAGCTGTAACAATAGCTATATTTGTAATACATGCATAACTACATATTTTGTTCTAGTTGAACTTATTGTGAAAACAAATCATACTTATCTGAAATCTGTAGACTATGTCCATAGCTATTTGAATTAGTTTTAAAAAAATTATTTATTTAATATTATGTTCATGAGTGGTCTTTTTATCTGCATGTATGTCTGTGAACCATATGTGTGCAGTGCCCACAAAAGTCAGAACCAGTTTCATGGGCAACTGAAGTTACAAATCTTTGTGAAGCTCAAGGAGGCCACTGTGAACCAAAGTTGTATCAGCTGTAAGAAACATCAAGTGCTTTTAACTGCTGAGCCATCTCTTCAGTGCCTGTTTGAATTCTTAAAGAACAAATGAGTAGAAATTTGTGTAAACCACTGATTTTTGCTTATTTAGCTCTTTTGAGGAGTGTTTAGCTCTTTTGCTGACAGTGTTTAAAGGCATTATCTTTGATGAGTATATCATTCTTTGTGGAAAGACATCACAGAAATTTAAAGTTGGAGTAAGAACTACTGGGGTCAAATGGTTTCTAAAGTTCTCATGAATTCAAATATAGGAAATCTTTTTGTGGACTCATGCATAATCTATGAAATGCATTACAGATCTGGTCTAACCAATATATGTTACCACATAAGCTGAGATGGACAGGCAAGATAGCTCAGAATTGTAAGGTCAGCCTCACAAGTGTAGTCACTGAGTTTGATCCCTGGTATACAGAGTGTGAATTGAACTGATTCCTGCAAGTAGTTCCCTGACCTTAGCTTGTGTACAGCTCCCTGGTTGCCAACCTCCCATATACTCTATAGATGCACACATATAATAGTAATAACAATGATCTCTTAGATATTTTTAAACAGGAAGTTGAGATCCACTGAGAAGTCAATTGCACATAGCCACTTATGGGGTTGGAGGAAGAGCTGGCACTTAAGTTTTAATTCCTGATCTCATGAATTTTCTTTCTATTGAACAAAATTATTCTAATTATACAGAAAATTTGATATCCAAATAAAAATTATAGGTCAAAACTTCAGCAAATAGATAACAGATAGATACATAACAACCATATGTAGCAATTGTTTTGTTAATATCAATGAAAGATACATAGCACTCTAGAAAACCATTTATTAATAATTAGTGGACATAGTTATCATTTAATGTCATTTTAATTGATTTCTAATATATACTTTTTCTTTATTCAAATGGGGCACAACCTAATAAATATCTTAATCAGTCCTTCTGGAATTATAATTTGAGAAGAACCTCTTTGCTGGAAATAAAATTTATTGATTCAGCTCTATCGTGTATTCTCTTACTGATTATATTTCCTGGACTAGAGAAATTTATTGTTCTGGAGACATATAGACAAGTTTATGTGGCATTTGTATATCATGATCTGTTGGTGCATCAACAATCAAGCCTGTTTCTATAGCCTGTCACTTCATTGCATTTTTGAATTGCTGATTGCTTACATTCAATTTAAAGATCTCAAATTTTCACAAATCTCAGAAATTGCCTTTTATTTGTGAGTGTGTCTGAGTATGTGTGAATGTGTGTGTGTGTGTGTATGTGTGTGTGTGTATACATGTACATGTGTATGCCAACTTGTAGAAGAGAGTTTTCATCAGGACACTGAACTTGTTGAGTCCGAAATTTGCCGCTCAAAGACCAAAGAGACCACGTATGCAAAAAGCAAAGGCATTTTTATTCTGCAGAGAAAAACAGCATGCTGAGGTCAGCTCCATGAAAGATGGCTGACTCCAAACAGAGAATTACAGCTTCTTTTATTGACAGAAAAAGGGAGTTTCCACATAGGTGAGGTAGTCTGCTTTCTAATTGGTGAGCAGAGGTGCAGTTTATAAGTGCCCGAGTGCCTAACTGTCTACATTCTCAGAGGATACCTGGCAAGCTAGTCATTAGAGTTAGACATCTGGTTTTATGGCCTTCAGGGCTACTGGTCAGATGAGATAGTTTTATGGCTTTCAGGGCTATCTGGTTGGATGCGATTGATTGCCCTCAGTATGACCTTCAGGGCTACCTGGTCAGATGAGATTGATTACCTTTAGAGTGGGGGAGTTTTTACTAGCCTGCAAGGTCAGGTCCAAGTTGAGACCTTGAGCACGTACATAAAATGGGAGCTTTGAATACGGGATCTGGTTCCTTCCAACTTATGTTGTTGGGCTGGGCAGCAGATATCCTCACCCACTCAACCATCTTACTGGCCCTTAGAGCACAAATTGTAGCAAAAAATAATTTAAGTATTCTCTTCAATTAGGTCATTTAATTGACAAAACCATCATTGTCTGTGACAATTAAAATTATATTTGGTAAGAGATGTAAGAGCACTTGCTGGTGTTCTGGAGCATCTGAGATTAGTTCCCAGGCTGGCTCATAACTACCTCCAACACAAGATCCAAGACATGACCCCTTCTTCTGGCCACTGTGGGTATGTGAACACTAGCATATACTCATTTGGATATATGCAACACATAAATATTCAATATAGAAAATCTAAAAATTTATATTTAGTTTTCAAAATAGTGCCCGAGAGATCCTTAAGGAGAATTAAAATATGTTGTTAAATTTAAGCTGGATCTATGCAAATGTGAGCAAAACATTCTTTCTTTGTCAGACTTGGACACTGTGATCCATATACCTAGGAATAAAAAAATGAAAAAAAGGAAAAACGAAATTGAGTCTCAGTTTTAGAGATGTTAGTTGATCATGTGAGTGAGGGCATGGCATAACAGCTATTCATATTATGATGGCTAGGAAGCATAGCAAGATGTCCTCAAGGAAGACATTTATGTTATTAACTTCCTTCAAAGAGGCCTGTTATTATAAATCAGTAGAGCAGATTCATTTTTATATAATTCCTTCTGCAAATGCACCACCAGACATATTCTGAGGTTTGCATTCCTAATCTCCTAGGCATTTCTCACGTAAATGACACCAAATAAGATCAATCCTCACATCTCCTGTTCAAGATTATTAGCTTTGCTTTAGACTTTTGACTTGAAACTGAGTTCAAATGAGCCACAGTTTCTAAAAGGTGCTATATATATAACTTTTGTATTATAACCCTTGTATTTTTTGTGAGAATTAGATAAATATTATTGCAAAGTTTTAGTATATTTCTGAACTATGAGTAAACATTATATAAACATTCTTTTGAATATTATTGATTTAATACTGTTGACTTACTTTTCAATCTGACAAATATGAAATTCCTTTCATTTATTGAAGAATCAGAAGGAAATTCTTATTTTCTTGTGTTTACTAAATATTTGCCATACATTGATTTCTCTCCTTCCTGGGACTCACAATAGGATTAAATGGCCAATTAATATGCATATACTCTTTTTTTAATTTATTTTTGAAGTACAAATTGTTTTGCTCTAAACAGAATAGAAGTTCCTTGAGGCTAGGATACAAAATGCTGTATACCAACTAATACAAACTCACTAATATATGAACTAAATATTAGAAAAGATATGAAACTTCAGTTCCTATTGGCAAAATCATTTCTTTAGGTACAATTTTCTCACAAGTATAAAAATGGAAAATATTCTAGGCCACATAATGAGAAAAGAGATGCCAGAAAAACAAATCTGAGACTTGCAAATCAGATTCTAAAAAGAAGCAGACTGAGAAATCAGAAGATACTTGAAGCTATTCCAACAGAAGAAAAAAACTTGTAAGCAAGAATATGTGCTTCATGGAACCTCAAAGATGTTCAGTCACTTGAAACTTGAAATCCATCTATAAAGAAAGGATGATATCTGAGATCCTAAAGACAAAGTTTCTGGACAATTTGTAGAAAAAGAAGTTATAACACATTTACCCATAAGGGAGAACAAGTTGAATGTTTAAATTAAAAGGGACATGTAGATTGAAAATATATTTTCAAGAAAATTTCATAATGGAAAAGGGTGTGTGATCAGCACTCATGCGCGCGCACACACACACACACACACACACACACACACACACACAGCTTTAGAAATACACAAACGTATATGATTTCTAATTCTAAATGAATTAATAATCATATCATCTTTAACCTGATTAAAAAATGGAAAAATACACAAAATATACTTTATTAGTAAATATGGAATCAAACATTAAAAATTATTTAACATACCTCTTTCTTTATATATGCATATCTGTGTATACATTTATAATGTATACTTGCATTTACCAGTAGTAAAGAAGTAAATGAGCTCAAAGGAAAACTCACTGCAGTCCACCCACCTCTCACTTTAAGGAAGTTTACCAATTAGCATGGTAACAAACACCAATTATGTGTGTGGAGTTTTTTCTATATTCTACAGTCTATCTACCAATTTGAGGTTGATTCTTAACATGAAAAACAGAAAATAAAAAAGATGTATAAAACAAATAAGAAGTCAATGTAAATAAAGCAAAGCAAAGTATGGAATTATTTCTGAAGAAGACATATATAACAAGAGCAAATACATTTTTATAGAGAATGCACACTGCATATAAAATTCCTTTTAAAGTAAAAGATATGAGAATAAAAGTATTGAAAGGTTAAAATGTGAATTTGTTATAACAAACAAATACACAAATTGAAACCAATTGAGCAGTCTTAGGAAACTTGGAAGACTTATCCAGAGGAAACACACAAGGAAACTAGAAAAAGTAAAAGAAGATTTGCAACAGCAAAATCATATATGCGTTGCCATCAAACATTAGAACATTAACCACAAGGAGAATATTCTCCAAGCTTTCAAAGAGATGAAACAAAAAAGCATAGAAAAGTTCAGATATTAAATCATTGCCTAAAGAAAGACAGGACAATCAACTTTCAATTTTTTTAAATACTATCTTAAATGTTCACCTCTACTATATGATGCATATGTAAAATACTTTATAAACATAAGTGAAAATTATGCAAAAATCAAGCAAAATGATGATAAAAATTTTAATTTTTTCAAGAGGATCTGAGGGAATTTCTATAAAATAGAATAAGTTGTATACACATTTTATATGAACAGGACAACTATCATATTTCTGTTTGAGCCATACCTTATCTGAAATCTATGGTTACTGGCATGTGAGTTGATAATTAAAACAGACATGTACATTGAGGTTGGTAACAAATACTATTGAAAATATTTCCAAATGAAAAGTATCATTATCTTGTCTTCAACTTTTATTGTTTCTTGTTATTTTCTGCCTGTGAACATTTATTTTATGCTTGCTAACTATATTTATTTCCTCATACCTATGGAAAGTCACTTTCCCACCACTAATATTCCAAAATACAGAAGAGCAGTAGACATTAACTGCAGCACATATGTTTGAAAATGAAACATTAAATTCTAAGTGTTTATGCAGACCTGAAGCATGCTGGTTGCTGGAAATTGAGAATCTGCTAAGTGAATCTTTCAGCATTTCAGAGGTACTTTCCTATTGCCTAAAACAAAATGACTCTTCACTACACACTAAAAATTTCACCTACCTATTTCAAAGTGCCTTCAGCAGAGAAATTTAAAAGAAAAGCCATTGAACTTCCAAAGTAATATGGAATTCTGCCAGTGATTTTGGCAGTCTTTTCCATCAGGTTACTTTCTGGGGTTTGTATTTGTATCTCTCTCTAGAAAAAAAAAAAAAGGAAGTCGAAATTCAAACAGTAATACAAGCACACAGAGAAGAAATAAAAGGATATACAGAATGTTAAGACACATAAAATAATTATAAAGCAAATTGTTAATACGTTTTTACTTTGAATGAGTTCTAAGTCTGAATCCATTGGTAGTATCTTCATTGACGCTGATGAGAAATAGAAGAGGTTATATGGAGCATGGAGTTTATTCGTCAGTTTGAATTGAATAGTAAGAACCATTTAATTTTTCATGAAACCTTTAGAAATGGGGCATGGATTACACCCATCACACTTTGGTTCCTCACATTTCATTTGAGATCATTAGCAGTTACAGATGGGAGAAGCATCAACTAATGAGGCAAACATCTGTCTATTTTTATAATTTGGCCATATTTGTTTACATTAGGTAGGAAATGAAAGGAGACAAAATTTTACACTACAGGATATTTAGTTGTTAGGAAAGCACAGAAGGGCCTGCTCTCTTAAGCCAAAGAATCTCTTGTCCAGATATAATACTCAGGGGACCTTGATACCACTTTTCTTTTATTGCTTAAATCATCGTAAATAAAACTATCGAAAGGTCCACAGCTATTTTCAACCGAAAGAACTGACCTCTGTTGTATGGTCCTGATCAACTTTTGGAGCAGTTGATGTTGTCATTAACGAAATTTGAAACAAATGGCACATGTAACAGGTATCATGGATTCAGAAACTACACCTTGTGTGGCAGGTGCTGAGTCACAGGTATGAAATATTCAAGGGACCCCTATATTCAGATCTCAATTTACATTTTGATTTAAATTAGTAGTTATTTGGAAATTTTGTACTATCAATTTAACTGGCTCTATACAGTGAGATTGGAACAAAAGAGAATTGACTAAATGGACCTTAAGTTATAATCAAAAATGATTAAAGATAAACTACATTTTGAGGCACAAGATGAACTTAGAATAAAAACAATACAACTCTAAACAACTAATTATGGAAATAAATTTGTGTAACTAATTATTATTAATTTGAAAATATTTATAATGTTAATAATAGTGATATTTAATTTTTATAAGCAATTTTTTATTAAACACATTAAATGCAGAGTGTTATTGTGTAATGAAATAACATATGACAACCAAACAATGAGTTTGCTCTGTTGGAGCAAGTCATAACAAAGGGATAGGTTTGGTGCTGTAATTGAAGAAGAGATAGCTGGTCTTGCCTTTAGAAAGATGGAAACCTTAAATTGAAAGGGTCAATGCTATAGACCTTGTCTCAGAAGAGACTATAAACCTTGGGTAAAACCAGGAGCTCTCCATACTATCTTTATTATCTATTATGAAAACATTTTATTGTTCTGACAGGAATGGGAGAGATTTTGGATACTGCTAGTGCTAAATATCTGCAGTAGTAAAGTAGGATAAAGTGCCAATCAATAAAATATGTCCAGAATCTAATAGACTCCCTGAAATCCTAGCGGTTGGAATAAAAAGCTTAAAATAATAAACTGAATTTTGTGCCACTTGAAGAATATGTGGAACACAGAAACTATCAAAAAGCTAAAGATGAACTTCTATATAAACACTTTACCTGCCCTTTTCCATACAAATCCACAAAAATGTTAATACATGTGAAGACTAAAAAAATGTTAATACATGTGAAGACTAGAAGATTAAAACTCATTAAATATTACTGAAAGAACTGTGAAAGTATTTTATGAGCAAGAAGGAAAATAAACCCAGCAGGTAAGTCAGATATGGAAGAAATTATCAGGAGCCATGGAGATTCTAAGCACTATCAAATAACATAAATAGTTATTAGGCACTAAAAATATAGTAGTAGCTCACTGTGGAAGTGATCATAATATGCTATCAATAAAATATTGGGAGTATAATGATAACAAAGTGGGACATACAGGGACTTACTAAAAAAATCTCCAATGGTTTTATAGCAGAAGATAGGAAAAAAGGACTGAGGAACTGGCTATACCTAAGAGCTTCTAGAAACTGAAATCATTTCCTGCCACAGAAAAACTCTGTGCTATGTAGAGCTTAGTAACTGGATTCATTTCATATTTCCACAGTTTCTAATGGCAATCCTCTTGACTCTTGAGAGTATGCTGTGTACAATATAATTGCTACATGATTAAGAGGTGCATTGAGTTTACCTTGAAAGAAAACTAATGACTTCCTATTGTTTTCCAGCTACTGGACACTAATAATTCATATAAATTTGCAAAAGAGTCTCTGCATGATGCCCAATGATGACATTTGTTAGCTCAAATATATATTATATGTTATGTGTATGTAATATGTATATACAAATGATAGAAATGAAATATTCAGCACTTAAAGTAACAGAAGACAAAACTAAACTAAAGTAAGCAGAATGAAAGAAAGGCTAACCAGAAGTTTAACAAATAAAGTTGTATAACAAAATCTGAGCATGTCAGAGATCCCAATCAATCAAATATATTACATCCTCTCATCAATAGACAGAGGCTTTCATTCAAAATATTGATTTGTTTGCTTCATGCTAGGTTCATATTTAAAATATAGCCACATAAACTTATAAAAGCTATTCAAATAAAGTTAAAGTTAATATAACTTTGCAGGTATTAGACTATTAGAACATAAAATGTGGCAGGGAGTATAATCACTCAAAGCTAAAGTATTTGTCTAGTAAAACTAGGTATTAAGTTTAATTTCTAGAACTACAAAAAATGGGAAAGTGGAAATGAAAACAATCAAAGGAATATTGATTCATCTTTATAACAGAATATTAACACAAATATATAAAAATCATGACACATATAACCAGCAAAATGGCAATGAGATTTATGAAATAAAATCAGATAGAACTGTAGGCAATAAGTGACAAATTCCATACAAAGTAAGATTTAAAAGTATTATTTCAGACAAATATATAATTCAGAATGAATTATATATTTATATATATATTTATATTTATATTTATATATATATATATATATATATATATCTTCTAAAGATATAGCTAGACATTTGGTATTTTGCTTTATCTTTATGGAGAAGGAAGTAGGTGCTACATGCATCTATCTTAGATGGTGGGAAAAACATATAAAGGAGATGAGTAAAGAAAGTACATTCTTGAAATTTGAAATACTTGAAAAGGATAAAGTATTTACTGTGATCCCAATCCTTGTGCCTTCCCAACTCATGATGAAATGTAACTTCATCTGGAGCAGTATTAAAAAATGAAATCTTTAAGAGAAGACCATTCCATTATGGTACTGCAACCATGAATGGACTAGCACTGCTATTGCAGAAGTAGATTCTTTGTTAGCCAGATGAGTTCCATGTTAAAAGGCATGTTATGTTCCCTTTTGTTTTCTCTCCTCTGCTTCCTGCTTTGGATCAATTGCCTTATGTGTCTCTGGATTTCATATAAGTTGCATAGCTATAATAACACAGTGAGTGGTGGCACAGAAACAGAGTAAGAGAATAGCCAAGGCACCTAGAAATAAGCCTGTGTATAAACACCCATATGGTGATTGCCAGGTTACTAATAATATAAAATGGGACTGAAGATTCTCACCAATAAATGGGGATTAGGGAACTCATGATCCACAGGCAGAAAAATGAAATTGAACCTTTATGCCATAACCAGAGTGAAAAGAAACAAATGCAAAGATAAGAATGGAGATGAGGACACCTTTCCATAAACAGTCATGAAAACAAAATTCTCTTCCATTTGCATATAAATTAATTAATGCTTCCCACATGTTTAAGCTAACTAAATGCTGATCAGAGAAGCATAGAAACATAGAATTATGAGATATTCTCTGTTCCTAACGTAAAATGTTAAAGCCTTAAGAAAAACAATTGAAAAGAGAAAGCCCTGAGAAAACTACTGTGGTGGTGGCTTAAACTAGATCAGTCCCCATAATCTCAAATAGATTGTAGACTTTTGTTAATCCAAAAGATTTGAGGAGAAAGACCACTGACCCAAATCATCATGACCAAATAATTAAAGCAAGAAATGAAATGAGCAAGCATTTGATCAGTGTACACAGGCTGTCTCTTCCTAAAAGTGGGATTCAACAGATCAGCTTTGGATGTGAGGAAGACAAAGTTTATATAGCTCAGGGGTGCGGGGTTTCCAAATGAAGAATTTGGCACAGAATGTAAGCATAATGAGTTAGTCATAAAAACATTCTGAAACAATGACATGGTTACAAGGTAGTCATAACAAGGTGGGCATAAGAAGGTAGTTAAGGTGGGCACCAAAGTAATTTTAATGACCCTTTGAAACAATGTTAGGATTGCACATAACAACATTTGAAACAAAGACATGGTTGGCATTTCCTAGAACAGGCAATAAAGATCCATTTTTAGTTAAGGTTACTGGTAGGGCATATTTCAATCTTTGAGAAACAGTAGTTTAATCATAAACAGGAGTGAGCCTGCTTTGTCTTTACTATAAGATGGCTTTTCAGCCTAAAATGGATGTAGGCTGGTTCATCACTTGTTGGAGATGTGGCCTTGTTGGAGCAAATATGTCACTTGGCTTGGACTTTTAGATTTCAAAAGCTCATGACAATCCGTTATCCCCTTTGTTTTCTCTCCATGTCTGTCACTCTCCTTCCTGTGGATCCGGATATAAAACATTCAGCTTCTTCTCTAGAACATGTTTGCTTGCTTCTTCAGCATCATGTCTACTTACTTGCTACCATGCTACTGACAGTAACGATAATGAATTATACCTCTGAAAGTGTAAGCAAGTCCCCAATTAGATGCATTTTTTTTTCATGAAAGTTGCCTTATTATGACATCTCTTCAAGCAATAAAACATTGACTAAGACAACTACTAACAACAGTGACAAAATTTTAATGAACAGGAAATAAGATTATCTTTAGAATGTGAATTTATTTCCAAATTTGAAATATATTGTAGGTGCTAAGCCTAAGTAAGAGATAAAGCATAACAATAACATTAAATTTTCAAGAGAAACAGAGTATATTTTTAAAAACTCTGTAATGCTATAAATGCTTAGCACACTGTGATTAGACACGTCTGAATAGTACAAAGTGTCTATGAAAACTCTACCAGAAATGAAGACTGAATAGCCAGATGTCAGATGTGCTTTCATTAGTTTGAGAAGCAAATAAGAAAAATTGCTATAGCCTTTATTTTTCCTAGCAATGGAACTGCCTATGGCCTATCTCATATTCCTGTAGGAGGGCATGTGGAATGTTAAGTCCAACAGACAGGAATAAAAGACCTCCAACACAAATGGCCAAATTGGAGCAAGGTTTGTAATTCTGCACAACAAAACGTAGTTGGTTTGGCAGCTATCTCCTCTAATGAAGGTTTCAAAGAGCATCCCTGGATCCTGGGGAAGATACAGTTTTTAGAAATCAGGAGTAATAAGGTTTACAATTGGGGGATTTGGCAGACAAATAAGTTGGGGTCACAGAAACGGAACATAAACCTAACAAGTTGGTCATAACAACATCTTGAAACAAAGGCATGGTTGCTGTTTCTGGAACAGTAAAGAACCATTTTTATATACGGTTACAAGTGAGGCATAGCGAAATCCTTGGGAAACAGAGATTTAATCATAAACAGAAATGAACCTACTTTGTTTTTACTGTAAGATAGCTTTCAAGTCCAAGTTAAGGGCAGACTGATATACCAACAATGCAATTTATGCTGAAGAATATTATGGAAGCCTGAGATACAGGAAGAAAGAAACCAGAGACATGAGTCTATACATGTAAATTAATTTCAAAATATTTACAAAATCATAGACTATGTAAACTCTGGGTCAAACATTTACAAACAAAAGAAGTTCTTCAATAATGTGCTAAAATATCAAGCAAAGGAGGAAGTGGTTGCTTGATGCTGTGGAGGTAAAGCCCAAGAATGATCTACAGAATTTTGAGATTGCACAAAGCCCGGGCCTTCCAGAGTAAGAAATGCATTAGAAGAGTCAGAGATTTTCAATGTGGACCATCCTACAGAAAGAGTCATAGAACAAAGCAAGGGCAAACATGGAAGGGAGTGCTTTCCTAAAATTGTATAAAAGGTAATGAATGTAACCAATACATGTTTTTCAGAGACACTTATTTTGCCTATTCTGTTTGTAACACAACATGTAAATTAGATAAAAATATCTGTATTCAATAAATACCCCAGACATATATTCATGTAATGATTGTTGGCTATACTGATAGCACACAGTAAAGGTAAAGAAAATACTCATCAATAAATGGTAGAGAGAAAACTTAGAATCCAAAGGCAAAAACAAAGAAAGAAAGTAAAACATAAAGAAAAAAGAAAAACACAGGAAAAAATCAGACCTTTAAGTCATATTACCAGAATAAAAAGCACCAAATTAAAATAAGATTGGAGACTAAAGCTCATCCTTATACCAGAGACACAAATTCTACAATATGTTTAAGAAATAGTGAAAATAAACATTTACCAAAGATTGCAGTGTATATGCTGAAATAGAATAAAAGGGAAATTCTAAAATTTCAAAACGGGTGAAAAATAAAGCAACCAATAAACTGTTTATATATAACAAATGGAAAAAATATAAATTTACTTCTATTTCAGTTATTACCAGGTATATAAAATAAAACAGAACCACATATTGTATGAAAGAATGGCAAGAAATTAATAAAGTAAAACTTCAGAAGTTTTAGTTTCAGATCCAATGTACACGTGCACACACACACACACACACACACTATCATGATGAATAAAATAGCAAATTACTAACATTGAAAAGCAGCAATAGCTGTAGTCTCCATGTTTTTAGTTAAAAACAATACCAGAATTCAGCCCTTAAAATATACATACTATCATATGTGGAATGATCAGGTGGTATTTATGTTTTTAGGAATATGTAAGTATGTATACACTTGAAAAAAAAAATATATATATATATATATACATATGCCTGAGTGCATCTCCAGAAGGGTTCTTTGAGCTGGGAACAGAGATGTGGAGTCTGCAAAAGGAAGACTTTGACCACTTTTTGAAGTTCAAGTAAGTGGCCACGAATAGCTTGAGCCGTCTTTATTTATACAGAATTTCAGATCATTCAATCACATACAATTCCATTGATCTCAGTTGAACTTCTTTTAAGTTTTCCCTTGTTCTCTTGTAGTTAGTGGTTAACCTTTACCCAAAACATTGTAGTATTTCTACATGATTATGTCCTATCTAAGTGAAGCCAAATATCTGAATATTGTACAGCAAGCCAAATGATTATACCTAGCCAGGCACAACCAGTTTGACTTGTGCACAGGCTGGCAGCATCATCCTGTTACAGATTAAGAGATAATTGGAAATGCAAGTTTAACCATTTAACAACAAACATAACTTTTACTTCTTAATACAGTCTAATTCAATATGCCTACACTATGTTTTATATGTCTCGATGCTATTTTTTTATCTTAATTGTTACAGTAAAGTCCCTTCTATGTAGACTTTTTCAAAAAGAGCAAAAACTTCCAACTACATTTCTCTATTATGCTTTCAACTAATATTTCTCCATCAACCTTTACTGTCTCTATTTCTAAGTAAGCCCTTGTATAAGGCAAAAGATGAATCCATCAAACTTATTTTATTTCTCTTGAAAGTAAGGCAGAATTTACTTACTAACTTGCCCCAAGAATGAACTCTTTCATTGTTGACCTTTAGGCCCTGTATCTTTAGGCAAGTTCTGGACTGTCCCTTATTCCTCAGTGTACTGACTTTTAGGCCCTATCTTATCTGTACAAGTTCTAAACTCTTCCTTGCTCCTCAGGGTACTGACATTTAGGCCCTATCTTCTCTGGACAAGTTCTGAACTGTTCTTGACTCCTCAATGTACTGACCTTTAAGCAAGCAGGAGTCATCAGGCTATCTCTTAGGGGTTGACACAAGGTAGCTCTGTATATCATTCCCAGAGGTGGGAGGCACTCCAGGGGCCTTGCCTCAAGAATGTCATGGAACACTCAGGATCTTTTCCCAGGAGAAGCAACATAGCCCCCACATGTATGTATGTGTGTGTGTGTGTGTGTGTGTGCGTGTGCATATATATATATGCACACGCACACACAAACACACACATGAATTTGAAAGAGAGCAAGGAGGGCTATGAGAATGAGTGTGTTGGAAAGAAATGATGTAATTATATTTTAATCTTGAAAAGTCAAATAAAGAGCTAAATGAAAAAAAACCAAATAAGGACCAATGGCATAGGGAGATATTGGTATATATTGATTGGGTTACTGATACAGAACAGGAGGAGTTACTTCCTTACCTTGTTAGTTACTACATAGGTATACTGTCAGTTACTTTCCTCACTGATGTGACAAAATGCCCTACAGAAGCAATTTGGGGAAGAAAGCATTTCTTTGGGCTCACAGCATGAAGGTATGGTGGGACGTTAGAGCAACAGAAGCCTGAGACAAAAGGTCAAATTTTATCCACACTCAAGAAGCTCAGCAATGAATGCTGGTGCTCAGATCATGTCTCCTTTTTCTCTTAACCAACCCTTACATTTCAATGTGTGTGACCAATTAACTGACACCGAAGCAGAAAAGCAGGTGGAGATTAGAGAACAAATGAAACACTTAGAAAATAAAGAGCAAGTTGCTGCACTTAATTCAAATGCATCAGTAACTTCATTAGATGAAAATTTGACAAATGTTAAATACTAAAAATAAAAGATAATGTACCTTGCAATAAGAAAAGAAAAAAGTGGGGCTAAAGATGGCTCAGATGGCATGATCTGGGTTCAATTCCCAGCAATCAGATGGTAGCTCACTATCTTTGTAACTTTTTATATTCATATTAAAAATAGTTTATATTCATATAAAATAGTTTAATTGAAGTTACTCTTAATAGGGAATTATGCTCATACCAGAAGCCCTAGGCTACCAAATAAAAGTCCAATTACAGGTGTGGGATATCTCCTTCAAAAAAGAAGTTGGCACCAGAAAGTCAACTGTTCTTGTGATGAGCCTGAGCATGTTTTGTTTTGTTTGTTTGTTTGACAAATGTAAACATTTTTGAAGCTATGAACTAATATGTCATTTCACAGCTATAAATGGGGTTTAATGGGCCATTCTAGTCAGGACATGGAAGGCAGTAGATATGAAAAATATATATATAAGGTAGAGGCAGCCTCATGAGATTTCAGGTGGGAACAGGGACTATATTAGCAAGTAGGCTAGGCACCATTCTTGTGATTTTTTTTTCACCAAACCTGGCTTCTTCTTGTGCTGTTGAAGGAACCTGGATAATGCTATAGTAAAAAGTAATATACTAATTTCTTTAGTTGAGTAAATTTCAAGAGAGTATAATGTTGATTTTTACGCAATGGCTATTAATGATGACTGTTACTCATGGCTACAATAAAAAGAGCAAGTGAATTGGAAAGAAATGCAAAATGTCCAGCTATGTTGAAAAATAAAAAAGCATTAAGAAGTTTTAAGTTTCCATAAAGGAATGTGCTCAAATATGGCTGTAATTCTTCAGGAGATTGGCACCATTAAGTCAGGATGCCACTGGAGAAAATGGAAGATTTCCTAAATGTAAGATTCTACCCAGATAAGCTTCCAACTTGTGAAAGAAAGAAGAAATCCTAAGGGGTCACATGTTTCTTTCACAACAATTGATTCAACACATAAAACTGATGTTATTGTGATCAAAAGTGTCAAGGGTCCAAAAGCTGACACATCCAATTGGTAGTGCCATCCGTGCTTTGGAGGCATTTATATTGAAACACTGAAGTCATGGATTCTTCCACCACAGCCTCAGAGAGCCACTGAGGTAAGACAATGGGTTGCAATGTTAGGGTAACTCCAAGAAATAGAATCTGAGAGGCCACTGTATGAAGCTTTAAAAATAAGTCTTGGTTGTAGTGGATACCCCACAGTGTTTGCTATTACAGAACCATGAGACACCTTCTAAGAAGAGCTGTGTACATGGAGTGGGATCAGCCCAAAAGAGAGATATATGTTCCAGACAGCAAATCTGGAGGGTCATGCCATCTAAGCACTTTGAAACTAAAACACCAGATACGATAAAAGAGCTACAATATTTGGTTTTACCCTGATGGGTTTCAGTATTGCTTTGGTGCAGTATTTCTTCACTATGCCCTCATTATTTTTCCTTTTGATTGATTTATATATATATATATATATATATATATATATATATATATATATATATATATGGCCGTGTGCCTATGGGAGTCAGGAAGTAAAATGTGGTGGTTTGAATGAGGAATGCCTTCAATAGGCTCATATATTTGAACATGTGTTTTCCTGTTGGTGGCACTGTTTGAAGATGCTGTGGAAACCAGGAGAGAAGCATTATTGGATAAAGTGCATCCCTAGAGGGGAGATTTGAGAGTTTATAGCCTCTCATCAATTCCAGTTCTCTCTCTCAACATCACTTCTGTTGTTGAAGATCTAATCATGCAGCTTCCTGCTCCAGTCAACTGCTGCCATGCCTCCAACAAATCTGGAGGGCCATGCTATTATTGACTTTCCCAATGGATCCTCAAGCTAAAGAAGCTAAAATAAACTTTTTTTCCCCATGAATTGTTTTTGTTCATAGTATTCTATTACAGCCTCTAAAAGTAACTATAGAGTAGCTCCTGGTAGGTCAAGTGTTTTCAAGTAGATGTCCCCACACCCAGAAGTACAGTTAAATAGTTATTGCATTATGTATATATATTTATATACATGAATTAATACAAATATGATGACATATTTCTTAACATATTTATCAGACCAAAATAATGAATATTTAAACAAACTTACAAGGTCATTATGAGGCAACAAATTAACAGACAATTAGAATTAACATGATTAAAAGCAAAATGTTCTTAAACTACAGAAATATTTGCACATCAAAATGAAGCAAAATTGCTTTCTGTGGGTTCACAGTTGAGCTACATCAAGACAATGGGATATGTTTGGATAAAGATTGAAGAAAATAGAAACTGTGTGTGGCATTTTATATTTACTGAAATTTTCTAATTCAGAAGTTAACACAAGAGATAGCTCACTAACAGGGAATACTTATGAGATGTTTGTATATGTCTATCAACATACCCAGAGGGTTAATATGCAGTGGGAATCATTAGGACAAGAAGCACACATACTCTCCATAGAGCATAGTGCTACTTTCTACAGGCTGAGGCTTTTATACATTGGCCTATTAAGCAGTGACATCATTAAAGATTCTATACATTCTATCACCAGAATATTAAAGGATAATATTCTTAACACATGAAAAGCATAATAGTTTTTTTCTTTACATATAGTAGTTTATGTAATTCTTAGGATACAAATAGATTAATAAAGTTATTTAGATAGCATATATTGGGACATTCCATTGTCATTGGACCTTTATTGTCTTCACTTGGTAAGACCCTTGAGATCTGAAACAGTGGTTTAATATATGTTCCTTTTGATGTCCTAATTTTAAAAAGTATCATGCTACTCTACAAAAGAACTTATGACTGTAGACTCAAAACACTAATCAGTATAATTTACTACATTAGCATAAAAAAGTAGAAACAAATAAAATCTCAAAAGCATTGGAAAATATTAGTACTATATTGTAACTAAAATGTCATTAAACAATTAAAAGACTTTAGCAGAAATTAAAATATAAAATAAAATATACATTATATTTTATAAACAAAAACCACTGGGAAAAATTAGACAATATTCTACTATGAATATAAAACAACTAAACTTTCTGATATAATTAGACCAAATGTATATTAGTATATACTTCTTTGTATACCTTGGAAGATTATACTGATGATTAAAATATGCATCGCTTTTATCTTAGAAGTTTTGCCTCCAACAATTTAAGCAGAAATGTATACATATAGATGTAAAACACACATGAAAATATTCTTAATAGTTTTGTTCATGGTAGTCCTAAATTGCAAACATGATTAACATATATTTAGAGAATGGATAATATGTCATCTTTATAAATGAAGAACTATACAAGTGTAAGAAGTATAACATTAATACAAAACAATATGAACAAATTTCACTGTGGGACATTTGAACTGGCTCATTAGGTAAAGTGTTTTATGTCCAAATATGAGGATCCAAGTTTATGTTACTTTTATGACATTGAAGCAGTCTAGTACACACAATATCTGTAATAGCAGAGCTGAGGAATCAGAGGCAGAGGCATCACTGCCTTAAGTTGGGATCCCTGGCTTTGTGGTCAAACAGTATATTAAATTGGTAAGATGCTGCTTCAGTAAGAGTCTTGGTCTCATATAAAGGTGAAGAACAGTTGAAGAAGACATGAAGTCAGTTTCTCATACACACACACACCCCACAGAATCCAAATTAAAAGAATGTACATTTTATAATTGTTTCTATTATGTTCAAAGGAGGTAAAATGAAACATGCTGAGTCTCTTTAAGGAGTGTGCATACTGAGAATAAGAACTAACCCAAAGTTAGTCTGGTTCCTGTGCTACAACTCAGTGTTACTGAAAAGCTACATTTTATAGATAAATTGCTATGACCTGTATGGCTGATGGATTGACCTAACCCTCAGATGGGAAGATGGGAAATAGAGAAATGCAAATACACATACAGAAAAGCTGGAATTTAGGGAACTGTCTGTGCTTGTTACTATGAACCAGTTCAAGCCAGAAACTCAGTTTGTTTATTTTATATATCTGAATGCATATTCACTATATATAGCTGAAGGAGAAGGTAGGTTTAGCGAATTTCAGTAGGAAGTCTCTATAACGGACTAGTCACAATCTGTAAACGTCTAGAAGGAGGAAGCTATGTTTGTCTGATACATTCTGCATACATTGTCAACATCTACATATATTCTAGGGAATGCTTTGACATTTTCCTTAACCTGACCTAGGAAATGGCTTGTTCTTCCTCTGTGTCTGGAGCATTGGGACCCTTGACATAGCCATGATTGTGTTAGCAACACACCTTTATTTAGGACTTCAATTGCTCCTTACAAATACACTCCAGACTTTATCTAACACATTCATCAGGATTTTCTTCACTCCCCACAAAACAGTGAAATAAGTCATCAAAAGATAGTAAAATCTGTTATTTGCATGTAATTAAACTTTAATGATAGTTAAAGAAGTGGATCAACAAACAATGTTTGCATACACAATAATGTACTACACATTTGAAATAACTGTGAAGTCTACTAAGAATTTAAACAAAAGTTCCATAATAATCAGGAATAAGTTTAGCAAGCAATGTTCAAAAGTAATAAAGAAAATTGATAGATGGTTTAGAAAAAAATGTTGGCTAATGAATGGGTTTCCAGTTTGTTTTTATATTTACATAATCTTGTACCAATTATATTGGTAAAAAATCAAATCAACTTTCTGTTAATGAGTGTTTGAAAGGCTCCAAATCCCATAAACATTTTAAGGAAGTTTAAACATATTTAGCCACATTGGAGAGTAAATCAGGAATTTTAAGTACTTTTAAAATATGCACATGATATAATCCAGAAATTGAAATTCTAAGTGGATAGCCTAAAGATACTCATGAAAATATGCCCAAGAAAAATTTAAAACATTTGCTAAGAATAACATCAGTTAAAATGGTAAAATTTGGAATCATGTATGAAATATGCTTACAGATAATGAACCAAACAAATAAAATTCAGAGTCTTTCTGGTTAATTATTATATGACAGACTATAATTAGCAGCCAGGGTCATATGTGTGATTGTTAGCAGTCTCAAAGTTGTTTTCAATATAAAGTCTTTGCTGTGTCTTTGCTAATATATGTATTAGAAATAGAAATGCATTTTAAAATCTTAAATAATGATTCCCTAAGTCATAGTAAGTAGATTATGTATATTTTTTTAAATTTAAGAAGAGGAATGAAGGGCTAGAGAGAAGGCTTAAGAGTTAAGGAAATGTGTTGCTCTTGTGGAGGACATGAGTTTAGATCCCTGCACCCACATGGTGGAAAATAATCTGCAACGACAGTTCCAAAGGATCCAGTGTTCTCTTATGGCCTTTGTAGGCACAAGGCATAATATGGTGCAGAATCCTACATGTAGGCAAAACACTCTTACACATGAAACACACAAGTCTCTTTTCAAAAGATTAATTTGAAAAAAAAAAAAAAAGAGCATGGGAGAATTTACACAGGACTTATTCAGTAACTTTTATATTTGATATAACCAAACAAAAATATCTTGAAGTAAACTCATGAATATTAAGTTCTATGTCATCTCTAGAATAACACTGGAGAAGCTATGTGAAATAATAGTTTAGTATATCATTTTTGTTAGAGAGTAAGTATTACATCTTGAGTCTTTGCTCTATACTGTGAGTAGGATTAACATGCTTTATAATGATGTGGGAAAAAAGAAAAACAGGGATGAGAAACATTATTCTAAGAGGTGTGCTGTTTAAAATAAGAGAACTTGAAAAGCTTTCAATATTCAAAATAGATAATGGAATGGGAATGCACCCATTATCGATTAGCTATAAGTAGGTGGGAAGTATTGTGTCCCACATTCTACTCTTTGTTATGTTTTACCATTTATCAATTTAAAGTACAAGAAATTTTGTATGCTGTTGGGTACACATTTATAAATCTTTACAATTGCATATCCTAGTGCATTCACAATTATAATCAAGGACCAGAGTACTTTCAACATGCCCAAAAATATTCCTCTCTGTGATTCATGGCTATATTCTGTCTTCCAGCCACCAGATCCTTATAATCACTGATAGTTTCTTTGGCCTATTACATGATGATGAATCAGTTTAGTTATAAGATGTGTGGTTATTTGAATCTGGTACCCAAAATAATGCATCTAAGATTCAAGACATTGTACAAGTCAAGAGTTTTTTTTTCATATTACTGGCATAAATTCATTGGATAAATTCAATAGTTTACTTACTTAGTGAGGAACATTTTCACAATGTTTAGATATTTGATGATTTCCATCAGTTTTTTAGAAAAGAATGTTGATCTTAAAATGTACAAGAATTATGAATTTGTTTGCATTTCTTTAATTCTTTCATTTCTGCATTAGTATTATGTGTGTTGAAAATTAAGTATACCCTTTCCTGCTAATTTTTTTCTTTTATTGAAAATAGTTTCTTGCCTGGTGGTGGTGGTGGTACACATCTTTAATCCCAGCACTCGGGGTAGAGGCAGTCAGTTCTCTATGAGTTCAAGGCTAGTTTGGTCTACAGACTGAGTTCCAGGAAGACATCTAGAGTTACAACAGAGAAACCCTATCTGGAAAGGCAAAACAAAACAAAACAAAAAAAGGAAAGAAGAAAAAAAGAAAATAATGAAATAATGTCTCTTCTCATTACCCTGATTATGGTTTCCCCTCCCTCTATTCCTCTGCACATCCATTCCTATCAAGATCCATTCCCTTTCTTCTGTCTTTCAAAAAAAGAATAGGCTTCTAAGAGACAATAATAAAATATAACAAAAAATATATAAAAGATAATAAAGAATACATTGGAAGCTATAATATATATGCAGAGGACCTGATAAAGACCTATGTAGGCCATGAGCATGCTCTCTTAGTCTCTGTAAGTTTATATATGCTTTGACCATGTTGATTTAAGCCATGATTTCTTGGTGTTATCCATCTGCTTTGGCTCTTACACACTTTCTACTTCTAATTCCATGGGTTCCTTGAGCTATGAGGGGAGTGGGTGATTTGGTGGACACATCCCATAATGGCTGAGTGTTCCAAGGTCTAATATTCTTTATTTAATGTATGCCTGTGGGTTTTTTTTTACTTCCACATACTGCAGTAGGAAGATTCTCTGAGGATAGCTGAACAAAGCAGAGTATACCAGAATAGCGTTAGGAGCCATTTTATCACTTGTAATTATAGATTCAGGTTCAAATCCTTTTTTTTTTTTTGGCCAATTAAATCACTGGTCTTAGTGCCAAATCCCTGGAGCCTTAAGAGGATTTCAGCCTTTTTACAATCTAGTCTTAATCTTTCAACTGGAGGGCTTCAGCCTCCGTACAATCTAGAACATTCAAACTGCTATCTGGGACCTAGAAGGCCTCAGTCTTAGCCTATTGAGACTTACTGATGACTGAGTCACTCTGATTAGCTCCTTCTGAACTCTTATTCTTCTGGTTTAGTTCACTCTCTGTTCTGGGCTTCTAAGAAGCTTTACTCTGTCGCTGTGCCTCACCCTGAGCTCCTACTGCTGAATCTTGACTTTGTACTGTAACTCACTCCAGCCTCAGTTTCTGTAACTCCTGTATAATTGACTCTTCAAACTACTCTGTTAACTGCTTCTCAACTGACTCTTCAAGTGACTTCCCAACTGAATGATTCTAACTCCTATGTCATTCTCTCTAACTGAGCTGAAAGCCTGCCTTTTCTTATGAGAGTTGGGCATATCCTTAGTCTGCTAACTCTTCCTCTGATTAGTCAACTCTCTCTGTCATTCACACTGACTCATCTTACATGTTACTTCCTGTGTGACACTGACTCCTGAGTTCAGCTTCCTGTATCTGCTTCCACTGTTTTTCTATGGATTATAGGCATGGACCACAACCACAACTGCCCTTTGAATGCTGGATTTAAAAGTGTTCATACATTCCATCCAAACCACACAGGCCTCTGAACATAGCCCCTGGAATGTAGATCTTAGCTTTTCCAAAGGGCTACAATTCTCTACAATCACAACTTTAAAAAAAAAATGTATTATTTAGTTTTATCCTAGGTCCTTGGGCCACTGAGTGTCTGGTTCTTGGTCACTCAGTCAGTGTTGGGTATGAGTTCCATTTCATGTAGTTGGTCTGAAGTCAAATCAGTTATTGGGTGGTTATTCACACAAAATTTGATTCAATATTGCCTTAGGATATTTGCAGACAGAACACTATTGTAGATCAAAGAGTTTGTGGCTGGATTGGTGTTTAAGTTTCTCTTTGGTAGTGTGCAGAAAATCTTCCGGTACCTAAGACACAAGAACATGGTGGTAAAGGGTCTTTGTAGACACCAAATTGAGTGCTCCATGTCCAGTGATTTCTGTAGTTGTTTTCTTCACCAGTGAGGACTTGTCATTTTGTGAAGAGAAACCAATTTCCTTGGAAACAGCCTGGGTTGTTTGGGAATTTCTGTGAGACCCCTTTGCCGGCACATCAATTAAGTATATCCCAATCCTGGTACTGGAAACTGGTGACGAGAAATGGCTACTTGCACCTAGGTTCCCCATTATTTCCTCATTTAGATCCTCTTCATATACTATATATTTTAGGAAGTTTCTACTCTATTAGATTTACTTACTACTCCTTCAATGAGTCTTTATTTTAGCTGTCTCTCCCAATATTCCCCCATTTAACTCTCATCCCCTTTCCCTTCCCAATTTATCCTTCCATTCCTGCCCCCATCTATCCATAACTATGTATTCTGGTTCTTTTTCCTAATAAGATATATCTGTACCCTCTTGCCCCTTATTTTTTACCTGACTTCTGTGGTTCTAGTGATTGTAACTTGATTATCATTGATTTAACAACTAAAATTTACATATAACTGAATGCACACCATATTTGGTTTTCGGTGTCTGGATTTTATAACTCAGGATGATTTTTTTCTAGTTTGATACATTTACCTGCAAATTTCAAAATGTCATTTTGTTTAGAACATAAGAGCAGTACTCCATTGTGTAAATACACAACATTTTCTTTTTCTATTAACTATTAGGAGACATCTATGTTGTTTCCACTTTCTTGTCATTATGAATTGAGCAACAATGAGAATGATAGAGCAAGTTTGATTGTTAAGGAAAGAAATGTCATTTAGGCATATGCCCAAGAATGGTATAGCTAGATCTTAAGGTAGATTGATTTCCATTTTCCTGAGGAACTGCTACACTAATTTCCATAACAGCTTTACAAATTTTCACTCTCTCTAGCAATATGCATCAGCATAAGCTGTCAATTGTATTGATCTTAGCCTTTTAAATGAGGTATAAGATGAAATCTCAAGCTATTTTTGATTCACATTTCCTTGATGGCTAAGGATGTTAAACATTTTTTTATTTGCTTCTCACTCATTTTATTTCCTCTATTGGGAATTCCTTGTTTACATCTGTGCCTTATTTTTTTATTCTTCTCTCATACAATACATCCCAACTCCAGCCTCTTCTCTCTCCATTCCTATTTACGAATAGGCCTATGTGAAAGACAGGAAAGGTTTATATTCTAGGACATCTATAGGAAGGAACCACATTCAGAGGCCCATGTGGTCTGGATAGAATGGAGAAAGAATGATAAGAATATTAGTATACATCTTTAATGCCAGTATTTTGTAGGCAGTGTTGATCCACAGTGTTTAATCCATAAGACAGAAACAAAATATGGAAGCAGACACAGGAGGCAGAGCTCAGGAAGAGTCAGTGTCAGATTATAAGTGATGTCTGAGATGAATCAGACTGAAGGACAGGCAAAGTGACTAATCTGAGGAACAGTTAGCAAAGTGAGTCAGAGTAAGGACCTGCCCAACTCTCGTGAGAGAAAGGTAGGCTCTCAGCTCAAAGCAGAGTCAGTTACATTAGAATTAGTCTTAAAAAACGTCAGTTACAGTAGGCAGTATGAGGCAAGCAGTCTGAAGCAGACATGATGGAGGAGACACAAAGAGACACAGAAGCAGCTCAACAGAAGTCAGTATCAGATGAGAAGAGTGAGTCAGTTTGAATCCAAGAAGAGCAGTTCATCCTGAAATAGCCAGAGAGTCTGCCAGAGTCAGAAGAGTTCAATCAGAACCAGTCAGACATCTCAGGTCAGTTTGAATCAGCAGCTTGCAGAAGAGTTTGAGCCAGAGCACTAAGTGAGTTGAACCAGCAGAGACAGAGTTCAGAAGGAGCTAGTCAGAGTGACTCAGTCGGTAGTAAGTCTCAGAGGCTTAAATATTTTATGTATATGGCATTTTAAATGTTCTAGATTGTGCAAAGGCTGAAGTTAGACTAAAGACTAGATTTACAGAGGCAGAGAAGCTCCAGGGCTCTAGGCTAGATCAAATGATTGAATTAGACAAAAGAATGAACTGACTTTTGCCCTGAACCTATTTCTACACAGTCCTCCCATTTCCTGACTGGTTTCTTCTTCCCCTGATCCACCACCCCCCACTCAGAAGACAGCAGGCTTCCCATGGTTACTAATTGAATAAGACATAACAAGATGTAACAAGGCTGAGCACAAGTCTTTACATCAAGGCAGTATGAAATAATCCAGCAGAAGGAAAAGCATCCCAAGGACAATAAAAAAGGCCAGAGACTCCCTCTCCACCACAATATATTTTTTAATTGGGGAAGTATTTTTTATCTGGTTTTTTGAGTTCTTTATATATTTTAGATATTAGTGTTCTATTAGATGTGGAGCTGCCAGGTGTTGGCTGCAACTTTGTCACTTTTGGTGTCCTTGCCCTTACAGAAGACTTTCCATTTTGAGGTACCTTTATTGTTTATTTTAGTCCTGCTCCCTTAGTGTTCTGTTCACTAAGACTTTTCCAGTATCAGTGAGTTCAAGCCTATTCTTCACTTGATCTTCTATCAGTTTCAGAGTTGGGGTCATGTTCCATTTGGTTGAATGTTTGCAAGGTAATGAATATATATCTATTTGCATTCTTCTATATGCCAACATCCATTTGACCATAACCATCAGGTAAAGATGTACTCTGTGTGTGTGTATGTGTGTGTGTGTTTTATTTCTGGCTACTGCCCCCCCCAAAAAAGTCTGTATGTGTATGGAATTATATCTGTGTCTTCAATTCAATTCCATTGATCAACATTAATATCTTCCTCTGAATATGATTCTATTGTTATTACTGTAGCTCTGTAGTACTATTGGAGATTGGTGATGATACCTCCAGAAGTTTTCCTATTATTCAGGATTGTTTTAGCTGTCATACATTTTTTTGTGCTTCCATATGAAATCAAAGACAGTCCTTTCATTGTCCTTTAAGAATTGTGTTGGAATTTTAGAGTTTTGTCAGAGATCTAAAAGCCAGAAGGATATAGACTGATGTGTTACAGACTCTAAAGGAGCACAGATGACAGTTCAGATCTCTATACCCAACAAAACTTTTGACCACCGTAGATCAAGAAAACAAGATATTCCATGACAAAATCTAAATTCAAAAATACATATTTACAAATCAAGCCCTAAAAGAATAATAGGAGGAAAACTCCAGTCTAAGGAGCTTAACTACACATAAGGAAACATCTGAAATATGTAACTGCACACCATCAAAACCAACAGAAAAGACACATACACACACACACACACATACACATACACAAATACACACATACTACATATACACACACACACCAAAACCAACAACAACTACAAAATAACAGGACCTAGCAAACATTGGTCTTTGATATCTTTCAATATCAATGGACTTGTTTCCCCAATAAAAAGATATAGACAAACAGAATGAATTCAAAAGGAGAATCCAGCTTTCTGTTGCATGTAAGAAACACCTCAATCTCAAGGATAAACTTATTCAAAGTAAAGGGTTGGGATGATATTTACCAAGCAAATTGACCTAACAAACAAGCCAGTATAGCCATTCTAATATCCAAAAAATAGACTTCAATCCAAAATCAATCAAAAGAGACAGGGGAGGACACTACATACTCATCAAAGCAACAATCAACCAAGAGGACATTTAAATTCCTAACATCTAGTCCCCAAACAAGGGCTCCCACTGAAAGGGTTTAAGAAATATGAAGCATAGTAATGCAGTCATATATAGGGGTAAATGCCTTCCCAAGTACGGCCATTAACAGTACTCTTCAGTCTCCTCCCCACCCACAGGGAAATGACCATTAAGCTTATCAGCAGGATTCGTCCTTCCCCAGCATACCAGGAGCCACCCTGTTCCAAGGGGCTAGTCCAAGGGCACAGGTTGACCACGCCCCCCCTGGATCCCGCGCGCGAACTCCCGACCAATTAGTCTAACATAGAGAGCCATGAGCCAATCAGCTGCACGAGCCCCCATCCCCAGACCCCTTTCCCCTGAACCCGATAAAAGGGCTGGGGGGGAAGGGATCGGGGCCCGCCATGCTCATCTCCTGCGTGGGATAGCCGGGACCCGGGGCGCGCCAGTTTCAAATAAATGCCTCATGTATGTTGCAGAGATTCGTGTCTCGTGGTTCCTTAGAAACCCGCCCGGCTTGCCCTAACACCACATTTGTAAAACAAATATCTAAATTTTAAAACACACATTGACTCACACACATTGATAGTGGGAGACTTCAATACCCCACTTTCACCAACTGACACATCATCCAGACAAAAACTAAACCAAAAAATGTTTGGGCTAACAGATGTTATCAATAAAATGAACCTAACATATTTACAGAACATTTTATACTCCACACAAAAGAATATACCTTCTTCTTACCACCTTATGGAATCTTCTCCAGAATTGGCCATATACATGAACACAGTACAAATCTCAATAGTTACAAGAAAATTGAAATAACCCCATACATCTTATCAGACCACCATGAATTAAAGCTGCTTTTCAACAAAAACAGAAGGCCCACAAAATCATGGAAACTGAACAACTATTTACTGAGTGATGATTAGGTCATGACAGAAATAAAAAAAAGAAATTAAAGACTTTGTAGAATTCAATGAAAATGAATCTCCAATATACCAAAATTTATGGTAAACAATGAAAGCTGTGCTAAGGGGACAATTCATAGCATAAAGTGCCCACCGAAAATGAAAGGAGAGATCACATACTGTTGGGTTCCCGAACTGGACCCCAACTTGGTGACGCGCCCACAGAGAGACACAGTCAGATAATCGATGCAAAAAGCAAGAGGTTTATTAACCAGCGCTGGGGCCGTTCTAACTCACAGGATAGAAGCGGCCCCAAGGAGCAAATGGTGAAGCTTTTTATACAGTTGTTGGGCATAAACCGAATTGGTACAAGTTGATTGGTTCCCAAATTGTTTTCTCATTTCGATAGGTAGGGGCCAGTTAACCTTTAAGTTGATGATAGCAAGGTCACGGGCACCAGGAAATGTACACTTAGGGTAAAGTCCCTTGCCCAAGGCTATTAGGCGGTGCCTGTAGCCGCCTCTCATTTTAGGAATGTGGGCTGGGTCACAGTGCTCTTGAATTAAGCCTGACAATAATTGTTTTGTGGTTTCTGGGGTGGGCTAGTTCCTGGAACAGGGAGTTCTGGAATGTACAACAATTATTGTATAGAGTAGAGAAAGCCTAAGTTCCTGTTAAGAGTTTCGGATTAATGACCAGGGCCTGGGGTCTCCGGCCTCACAATACTAGCAAATTAACTAGCAAATTTTATAGCCCTAGAACAAAAAGAAGCAAGCACACCCAAGAAAAGTAGATGGCAAGAAAGAATCAAATTGAAGGATGAAATCAATAAAATAGAGACAAAGCAAATAATACAAACAATCAAAGAAACAAAGAGTTGGTTCTTTGAGAAAATCAACATAAATATACTCTTATCCAAACTAATTAAAAGATGGAAAAAGAATATCCAAATCAATAAAATCAGAAAAGAAAAGATGGATATAACCACAGACACCAAGGAAATCCAAAGAAATATTAGGTCATACTTCTAAAACTTGTACCCTACAAAATTGGACAATCTAAAAGAAATGGATAATTGTCCTGATAGATGCCACCTACCAACATTAAATCAAGGTCAGATAAGCAATTAAAACAAACCTATATCCCCCAGAGGTCATTAAAATGTTCCCAAGCAAAAAAAAAAAAAAAAAAAAAAAAGCCCAGAGCCAGATTCTTTTAGTGCAGCACTCTATCAGATATTCAATGGAGAGTGAACATCAATAATCTTCAAATTATTCCACAAAATATAAGCAGAAGGAACACTGCCAAAATCATTCTATGAGGCCACAGTCACACTGATACTCAAACCAAAGATTCAACAAAGAGGATTACAGATAAATTTCCTTCCTGAACATAGATGCAAAAATATTCAATAAAATATTTGCAAAATGAATCCCAGAACACAATAACAAGAAGATAATCTACCATGATCAAGTAGGCTTCATCCCAGAGATACAGGGAATTTCAGCATACAAAAATCAATGTAATCTACCACATAATCAAACTGAAAGAAAAAGTCACATGATCATCTCACTAGATGCCTAGAAACCTTTTCATAAAATCCAATATCCCTTCGTGATAAAAGTCTTGGGGAGATTAGGGATACAAGGGACGTACCTAAACATAATAAAAACAATTTACAGCAAGTCTACTGCCAACATCAAATTAAATAGAAAGAAGCTCAAAGCAATACCACTAAAAGCAGGAACATGGCAAGGTTGTTCTCTCAATATATATACATATTTAATATAATACTTGATGTTTTAGCCAGAGTAATAAGACAACAGAAGGAGATCAATGAGTTACAGATGGGAAAGGAAGAAGTCAATTAATCTATTCTTACCACAGATGGTATGACAGTGTATATAAGTGACCAAAAAAAAAAAATTCAATCAGGGAACTCCTACAGCTTATAAACAATTTCAGAGAAATGGCTGGCTGGCTATAAGATCGACTAAACAAAATCAGTAGTCGGACAGTTTACTGGAATATTATCCATAACTATAAAATCTCCCACATCACTCCTATATACAAAAGTCAAGTGAACAAAGAAAGAAATCACAGAAACAACATCCTTCACAATAGCCACAAACAGTATAAAATATCTTAGAGTGATTCTGACCAATCAAGTGAAAGAATTGTTTGAATAAAACTTTAAGTCTTTGAAGAAAGAAATTGAAGAAGACCTCAGAAGACGGGAAGATTCCCCATGCTTCTGAATTGGTAGGATTAACATGCTAAAAATTGTCATCTTACCAAAAGCAATATACAGATTCAGTGCAGCAATCCCTATAAAAATCCCAACACACTTCTTTGCAGACCTTGAAAGCACAAGACTCAACTTCATATGGAAAAATAAAAAATAAAAAACAAAAAACAAAAAATAAAATAAAATAATAACCCAAAAATTTAAGATTAATTAATTAACTAAAAATAATAATAATTCTGTAAAATGAAAGAACTTCTGGAGATACTACCATTCCTGATCTCTAGGAGTACTACAAAGCTACAGTAATAAAAAACTGCATGGTATTGGCATAAAAACAGACGTGATGATTAATGGAATGAAATTGAAGATCTAGACATAAATCCGCACACTTATGAACACCTGATCTTTGATAAAGAAGCCGGAAATACACACTGGAAAAAAGACAGCATCTTCAACAAATGGTGCTGTTTAAACTGGATAGAATAATGCAAGTAGACCCATATTTGTCACCCTGCACAAAACTCAAGTCTAAGTCGATCAAAGACTTCAACATAAAACCAGATACACTGAATCTGATAGAAGAGAAAGTGGGGAATATCCTTGAATGCATTTGCACAGGAGACAACTTCCTGAACAGAACACCGATAGTTCAGGCACTAAGATCAACAATTAATAAATGGGACCTTATGAAATTGAAAAGCTTCTGTAAAGCAAAAGACACTGTCAATAAGACAAAACAGCAGCCTACAAAATGGGAAAATATTTTTACCAACTCCACTTCTGATAGAGACCTAAAATCCAAAATATATAAAGAACTCAAGACATTAGACATCAACAAACCAAATACTCCAATTAAAAATTGGGGTACAGATCTAAACAATGAATTCTTAAAAGAGGAATCACTAATAGCTGAGAAACACTTAAATAAATGTTCATTACCATTATTCATTAGGGAAATACAAATCAAAACTACTCTGAGATTTCATCTTACTCCTGTCAAAATGGCTAAGATCAATATCACAAATGACAGTTCATTCTTTCAAGGTTGTGGAGCAAGGGGAATACTCCTTCATTGCTAATGGAAGTGCAAACTTGTACAGCCATTATGGAAATCAGTACATAGCCTCCTCGTGAAATTGGAACTTGACCTACCTCAAGAACCAGTCATTCCACTCCTGGGCATATACACAAAGGATATTCTATCCCACCAGAAGGACACTTCCTCAACTGTGGGGAGCCTATCTCCCCAAGCCTTTTCAGCCTCTATCAAAGCCATTATGTTAAACTGCTTAAGCAGTAAGAAGTTTTCCACCACTGGCCACAAGACTTATTTTTCTCCCTTAGACCTGTTTTTCTCCCAGAGTTGTTTATCTCTCTTAGACTTGTTTTTTCCTCTTAAAGTTTTTTTTTATTCCTTTTAGTGTTTACTTCCTCCAGGTGCGGGGTATCCTGTTTTTGTACCCTTATCCTGTTTTGGTCCAAAGTGCAAAAACATCCTATTTTTATTTTTTGGCCCTAGACATCCTGTTTTTCCCTAGTTAGTTCCTCCCTCCTTACCCTATAAATGCCATGTAAAAACTCTGAATAGACGGCCTTGACTTGATTTCAGAACTTTGCCTTGTCCCAGTGCTTTTGTGCTTCTCGTCCTGGAAATCCTCACTCTCTCTTCCAGGATTCCCAATTGATTGACCTGCGGGCTGGGTCACTCAACTATGTTCATAACAGCTTTGATCATTATAGCCAGCAATCAGAAACAGCCTAGATGCCCCTCAACTGAAGAATGTATAAAGAAATTGTGGTACATTTACACAATGGAATTGTTGGACCTCAGAGATCCAAACTGGGACCCCCAGGGCCCAAACTGGAACGCCGCACCCCCACAGAGACTCACAGATGTGATATCGATGCAAATAGCAAGAGGATTTATTCCAGTATACTGGGGCCGTTCTAACACGCAGGATTGAAGCAACCCTGAGGGGCAGAAAGCAAGCCTTTTTATCTACTGTTGAAACGGTTGCTAGGGGGCTGTACAGTTGCTAGGCACAGACCAAGTTGGTACAAGTTGAATGGTACCCAAATTGCTTTCCCATTTTGATAGGTAGGGGCCAGTTAACCTCTAAACTGATTGGCACTAGCATATAGCAAGGTCTCGGGCTCCTAAAAAGAATACATGCTCAAGGTTCCGGGCAACTGGGTGGAGGAAACTCTTTTGCCCAAGGCCATGGGCAGTCTACGGGGGAAGGGGAAGCTCTCTAGCCCAAGGCCGTCTCCTCTGTCCAAGAAAAGGTTTTTTTCTTTAACTCTGGGAACTCTCCAGGGTCACGGTGCACCTGGCTTGGGCCTATACAATTTTGGTGCTCTTAGAAGCCTGACTAAAGTTTGGCTGTTTTGGTCTTTTTCTATACTAGGGACCTGAATCTTAGGCCCGGGGCGAGGGTCCCGACCCCCACAGAATACTACTTGGCTACTTAAAATAAAATGACTACATGAGAGTGGGCTATAAAATGCTCAATCTAGGTCTAGTGGTTAATTCTCTCTGCCTGCTGCCTACAGATCAGGACACAGAACTCTTGTCTCCTTTTTCAACTCCATGTCTTCCTGTGTGCTGTCATGCTTCCCGCCATAATGGCAATAGACTAAAACTTTGAAATGTAAGCATGCTCAAATTAAACGCTTTCCTTTATAAGCGTTGCTGTGGTCACGGTGTCTCATCATGGCAATAAACCCTAACTAAGACAGAAGTACCAAGGACTAAGGTATTGCTGTGATGTGCTAGACTTTGTTTTGTTTGGAAGGATATGTTACACTGAAACTTTGGACTAGGAAAACAATTGAATATTTTAAACAAGGTTCAATGGGCCAGTCTAGTAGTAACATGGAAGACAGTGGTGCTGAGGATGATTTGAACTGTGGTGGCCTGACTTAAGGAATTTCAGAGGACAAGAATATTAGCCTAGAGTCCATCTTGGGAAATTAGTATTGACCATGTTTTTTTGTTTATTATTGGTCATGACTATGCATATCTATAATTAAAGAGACAAGGTTATCAAGGAAAATTACAGTATGTACAGTTTGAGGAGAAAAGGCACATTCTCAGGTATAAAAGAAATAAATCCTAGGTTCAGAAGATAGATTAAAGAAAAGCCTGTTGCTAAATGGAATAAAGGGAGTGGTGACCACAGTGCAGACTCCACCCAGCTGAGATTCTAACTTGTGACAGAAATTAAAGAACAGCTTAGGGCCTAGTGTGGTGTCTGATAACTTTAATCCTAGACTTCGTAAGGCAGACAGGTACGTTTCAGAGTTTAAGGCCAGCCTGGTCTACAGAGCAAGCAAGGTTAAGACAAGCAAGCTTAAGGACAAGCAAGCTTAAGCACTGAAACTATCAAAATAAGAAAGCTGGTGAAAATGTATTTGAATGAGGATGCCTTGTTCTAGCCCCAGAAACAGCAGAACTTAGCAGCTTCTGCCACATGGCTCTGTGTAGCTTAGAGGGGCACTCTGGGGGGGGGGCACTCCTAGCTACTTCCTGGAACCTCTGGCCCTGTCTGCCCACTACTGCCCAGGGGATGAGTTTGTGCAGAATCAAGAGACCAGACTTGGGGAGATGCGTGGACAAGCACACTCTCTTTGTTTAGGAAAAAGGGATATGATTTATATTCCCCGCCCTGCTCCCATTCATTTCTTAAGCACAATCTCCCTGAGATGTCTTCTGCTGGTTGGATCTTATGAGACATCATCTGTTTCTAGGCATAGCATGAGGAGTCTCAACAAGCATCCACACCTGGGCGGCCACTGCCTTTTCTAAGTGCCTGACAGCCAGGTATTTATGGAGATCTTATTTCCTCCTACAGTTCTAGCTTTAGAATCAAGAATGTAAGAAAGGGTTTAAGAAATCTTAAATTATGAAATCTTAAATTAAAATCCTCTAAGAATAAGGAAAGGTGTTGAGGCTAGCCATGTGGTGTGGCAGGGTTATCCGTGAATGGATGTCCAGAGAGGCCATTGAGTAAAGCTGTGATGGTCAAGCCTGGATTGCCTTGAATATGGCAGGGTTGTGGGATACCTGCTAGGGAAGGCTGCTAACTGGGTAGAGAACCAGCCAAGAGAAAAAGAACACCTCACAATCAGGAAAGCTGAAAGAAGTTGAAGACCTGAAAAGTGATTTAACATCGGATATAAAGATGCAATGTTCCTATTTTGCCCTGCTGGGTTTTGGTCTTGCTTCGGTCCAGTAATTCTTCATTGTTCTTCCTTTCTTTCCTTTTAGAATGGTAATATATATCATGTGCCACTATAGGTAGAAAGTATGTGATCTGCCTTTTGATTTAGATTTTACAGGGGATGCCTGAGTCTCCAAAGAGACTGAACTTTGAAACTGTTATAGGCAATGGGGACTTTTGAAGTTGGACTGAATGCATTTTGCATTATGATATGGCTACAAGTCTATGGGGCCAAGGAATGGAATATGCTGGTTGGAATAAAAATAGCCCTCATAGGCTCATTGGGAATGGCACTTTTAAGAGATGTGACCTTGTTATAATAAGTGTGGCCTTGCTGGAGGTAGTCTGTCACTATGAGTGGACATTGAAGTTTCAGATGCTCAAGCCAGGCTCAGTAGCTTATTTTCACTGCCTGCTTCCTACAGATCAGGATTTAAAACTTGTGTCTCCTTTTCCAGCACCATGTCTTCTTGTGTGTTGCAGTGTTTCCTACCATGATGACAATGGACTAAATCTCTGAACCATAAGCCACCCCCAATTAAGCGCTTTCCTTCTTTCCTTTTTAAGAGTTGCTGTAGTCATGGTGTTTCATCACAGGATTAAAACCCTAAGACAAGGAGAGTTGGATTTTGTCAAAGGTCTTTCTATTTCTAATGAAATGACCATGTTGTTTTTGTCTTTCAGTTTGTTTATATGGTAGATTACATTTATCAGTGTACATATGTTAAACTTTCCCTTTATCTCTAGGACGAAATCTACTTGATCGTAATGGATGATTTTTTAGATGTGTTCTTGGATTTGGTTTGTAAGTATTTTACTGAGCATTTCTGTATCTATGTTAGTGAAGGAAATTGGTCTGGAATTTTTTTCTTTGTTGAGTCTTTATGTGGGTTGAGTATCAAGGTATCTGTGGCTTATAACATGAGTTGGGCAATGGTCCTTCTGTTTCTATTTTATGGAATATTTTGAGGAGTATTGGCACTAACTCTTCTTTGAAAATCTGGTATAATTCTACACTAACATCATCTGGTTTTGGGATTTTTCTGTTTGGGAGATTTTTTAATGACTGCTTCTATTTCATTACAAGTTCTGTGTCTGTTTAAATTGCTAATCTGATGTTGTTTAACTTTGATAAGTGGTAGTTATCAAGAAAATTATCCATTTAGTTTATGTTTTATAATTTGGTGGTGTATAGGTTTTCAAAGTATGTTTTTATATTCTCCAGATTTCCTTGGTATCTGTTGTCAATTTCCCTTTCATTTTTACCTTCATCAATTTTGATATTCTTTTTAGCTAATTTGGATAAGTTTCTTGTAGTCTTATTGATTGTCTTAAATAATCAACACTTTGTTTCATTGACTCCTTTCAGTGTGAGAGAGTGTGTGTGGTGTGTGCATGTGTGTGTGTGTGTGTGTGTGTGTGTGTGTGTGTGTGTATGTTTCTATTTTATTGATTTGAACTCAATTGATTGTCTCATGACATCTACTCTTTTTGGGTGTGATTTCTTCTTTTTTGTTTTAGAGCTTTCAGGTGTGCTGTAATAGTATGAGACCTCTCCAATTTAATTTCTTAATATTTTCATAATACTTTTTATTAATTACTTGAGTTTCATACTATGTATTTGAATCACACTCTATTCCCATTTTCCTTCTCCGTCCTCCCACCTCTGTTCCCTCAAAAAATAATGATAATAAAATTAAGAGGCAGGAGTATGTATCAGTGGCTTCACCATGGTTTTTGGAAATAGCTGACCACTCTGATCATGAAAATTCACCTGGCCCACATTAGCCTGATATCAAGCATGACAAAGTTCAATATGATTTTGGACCCTACCACTCAAACACACAGGCAGCTGGACATCATTCAGGCAAACAGGCATCTCAGAGGAATTCTGACATCACCTAGACATCAGGACATCAGGCAGGCATTTGGACATCCCTCAAGAACCCAGAAATCATGCATGCACCTGGATATCACTTAAGCACCAAGACATGACACAGGTACCTGGACATCAGACAGATATCCAGACATCACACAGGTATAGGGATATTACACAGGTGCCTGAATATCCCACAATCACCAACACATCCTGCAGGCATCAGGACATCTGCAGTCACAAGGGCCTCTTGCTTGCATCTGGACCTCCTGTGAACACCTGGACATCAAGAAGGAACCTGGACATCCCACAAGCACCAGGCACAGATGCCTGGAGGTCCCACAGGTGCCTAGACATCCAGCAGATGTTGGATATTGGGATGCTCAGGCACCTAAGCATCCCATAAGCACTAGGTCATCCAGGAGGTGTCCAAATATCCCACAGCCACCTAGACAAAGCACAGGTACCAGGACCTCCTACAGATACCTGGGCTTCCTGCAGAAACCTGAACATCATTCAGGCACTTAACCATCCCTCAAGCACTTGGACATCAACCAGGCACCTGGATATCCCACAAGCTCCAGGGAATCCCACAGATTCCTGGACATCTCACAGACACCAAGATCTTCTTCAGATACCAGGACATCCTGAAGACACCTGGACCTATGACATATAGCCAGACATCACTCCAGCACCCAGTTATCATACAGCAGGAGTCTGGACATCCTGTAGGTACCTGGACATTCCACAGGCACCAGGACATCCTGTAGGCACCAGTCATCCTGCAGACATGTGGCTATCCTGCAGGTACTTAGACATCCCACAGATGACCAGACATCATGCAGAACCCAGTCTTCCCACAGGTACCCAGACATCATGCAGGCATCTGGACATAATACAGATATCAGAGCATTCTTCATTTGCCTTGGCATTTCACAGCCATTTGGACATCCCACAAGCACTCAGGTTTCCTGCAGGCACCAGAACCTCCTACAGGTACCAGGGTATCCCTCAGGCACTTGGATATCATGCAGACACTAGGATATCTTGCAGGCTCCAGGCATCTCACAGTCACCTGGACATCTTACAGGTGCCAAGACATCCAGCAGATATCTGGACATCTCTCAGGCATCCAGATATTCTGCAGGCACCAGTCATCCCACAGATACGAGGGCATCCCACAGATACCAGGGCATCCCACAGATGCACGGACATCCCTTAGTGCCTTGCATTACTCAGGCACTCAACCAACCCACAGACATCTGGTCTTCACACAGGGATACAGTCTTCCAAAAGGTACCCAGACAACACACAGGTACACGGACATCCAATAAGCACAGGGCATCCGCAGACACCCAGTCATTCCACAGGCACCAGGACCTCCTGCAGGCACCTAGCTATCCCTCAGGCACTTGGACATCATGCAGGCTCCTAGATAGATAGTCTGCAAGTACCTGGACTTCCCATATGCACCAAGAGCCACCCATCCCTTAAGGCGCCCAGACATCATGCAAATATTGGCCATCTGTTGGGCACTTGTACTTTAGGCAGTCACCCTGACTTTAAACAAGCACTGGAAACCACGCCAGAATGAGTGCCTCATGGAACCAAGCCAAAGCTCCCAGTGAACTCTGAAAGAAGTAACAGTATAGACAGACCCAAATTGATCTGATCCATATGAGCATTTTGAGGTTTCTAAGACTATTCCAAAAGCAATAGATTTAATCTCAATGATGGAATATTCTTCAACCAGAATATCTTGCTGTTGCTCAGAATCAGGGTGATCCTGAGGTTTCGCAGTGTATTTGGGAGTGAGGCCTGCTCACTCCAAATAGCCTAACTCATTATGTTTGCAGTCCATGAATAGTACCATAGCCCATATTCTTCCCCACCCTAACAGTGAGAACAATATGAGCAGCATCCATGGCCACAGGAATAGTATTGGCCTGGCAAATGGTAAAAAAGTCAGGAGGGTCTGGTTGTAGCCTAACGACTGATACTTTTTCTACTCTGAGTGCTCACCCATGTCTGTCACTGCCTCCCACAATGATTCTTTTACTGGTGTTCACCAACATTCCCCAGCCTGACAAGTTCCCAGTTCTGCTTCTTTTTGCAGTCTATATTATGCTTCATTCTCCAAGTAGTATTCCTCACCTGACTGGTTGCAACAAGGTGGCCCAATTGTGGTCAGAGTCTCCCAACATCCTATTCGTTCCTCTTGGAGATGCCTAGTTTCCTTGTCTTCTATGCTGCTAGTACCAATGCTAGGACTGAAATAGCATTCTCTATTCACTCAGGCTAAACTTGTGCCTTTGCTCCACCTCCCCTCCTCTCTCTACTTGCAGCCAGCTGACTTTCTTAGAGGTCTATCACCGATGCTGCATCTTTCTAAACACTTCTAATTCACAAAGTTCTTCCCGTAGGATTATTCACCAGTGTAACATTCATCCTGGTCCATGAACATCCAAGGAGTGTATGTGTGGGTGGGTAGAGGTGCCAGGGCAGTGGCTGGAGCAATGCAAGATTCTGCCTACTGCCTCACCACCATCTTGAGTCCCATCTGTGGATCTGCTCTTGCAGATCCTCTTATGACCCCCCTCTTTGTCTCAGGCAGCACCTGAGATTGCAAGTGGGAGGCCTGACCTGGACAGGAAGCAGTGGTGCCTGGCAGGTAATGAAGGTGCCTGGTGACATGTGTCTGTTTTGGTGCCACCTCACTCCTCCATCCCAGGGACTCCCTCAAGTGTGTTTCTACATGTCGTGGTCTGAAATTGTGGGCAGAATGAGAGCCCTCTCCCCAAGGGCAGTGATTGGGCACAGAGGACCTGTTTTGTGGAAGGGCTGCTCTGCCAGACTCTGCTCTCAGATTGCCTTCTCCACATTGTAAGCTGAACCTGTGGGCTCATTCTACCATGCTTCCTCTTTCCAGTCACAGCCCATGGACCTTCCAGGTCTGTCACAATTGTTGTACCTTTCTAACCACTCCCAATTCTCAAAGTTCTCATCACTGGACTGAGAACAAGAGTAGCTTCTCCTGATCCATGAACATGTAATGAACCAGGGGCACCTTTGATGGAGGTGGCAGGGTAGTGACTGGAGCCCTGTTCCATTTGGCCTACTGCCTTACCATTATCTTGAATCTTGACCTCTTCTATTTTTCATTATGAAGCATTAAATGCTATGAACACACCTCTTAGAACTGTCTTCATTATATCCCATAAGATTGGTTTTGTTGTGTATTATCATTTTCAATAAATTCTAGAAAATTTCTGGCCATTAGACTCTTCATTGCAGTCAGGTGTTACTCTAGTAGGCCTGTATATGTTATTTGGTCTTATTTCCTTGCATCTTTTAATACCATTTCTTTGTTCTGTAAGTTTAGAGTTTTGAGTATTATGAGCCAAGGGGACGTTTTTTATTGGCCATTTGGTGTTTTATATGCATGTTATACTTCCACAGACACGATCATCTTCATGTTAGGAAAATTTTCTTCTGTAAGTGTGTTGAAAATATTTCCTATCCTTTTGACTTGGCTTTCTTCTCCTTCCTTTCCATTACTCTTTGATTTGGTCTTTTTATACTGTCCCAGTTTTCCTGGATGTTTTGTATTTAGATTTTTTTTATATTTAACATTTTCTTTGACTGATGTATCCTTTTCTCCTATCAAGCTTTCAATGCTTGAGATTTTCTTTTGTATCTCTGACATTCTATTGATGACACTTATCTCTTTGGTTCCTGTTTGAGTTACCAAGCTTTTCATTTCCAGTTTTCTCCCAGTTTGTGTTTTATTTGTGATTCTATTTCTACTTTCAGGTTTTGAACAGTTTTACTCATTTCCTTCTACTTTTTGTGTTTTATTGTTTTTTTTTAAAGGACTTATTTGTTTCCTCTTTAAGGACACCCATTATAGTCATTAAGATTATTTAAATATCTTTCTCTTGTGCTTTGGCTATGTTGCAATACACAGGGCTTGCTGTAGTATGGTTGCTGGGCTCTAGTGAAGACATGTTGTCCTGACTGTTATTGTGTTTATACACAGATATCTAGGCATCTGGGACTGGGAAAATTTTTAATTTTGGTGCTGATATCTGGTCACTGTTTTTTGTTGTGTGCATACTTTGTTCCTTAGTTTCTGATTCTTCTCTGGTTTGTAGGAGACTGTGTTGGATATGTTTTGCCTGGTATAAAATTATTCTAGGGTGTTGATAGATGTTGGCACTGGAGGTTCCATGTAAAATGTGTTTATAAGAATTGAGAACTGAAACTTAGGAATGGGAATGGGAAGGTATAACTAAGCATAAGTGGGGGTTCACAGGAGGGAGGATAGCATGGTGTTTCAGCAGAACCTGCTCTGTTAGTTTCATAGGAATGGGAACAGGGCATAAGGAAAGGACATAGCAGGAGTTCTCTTCCAGAGCTGAGAATGAGCCTGTAGGATTGAACTTGGAGGAACGAAGGAAGAGTTAAAGATCTGTAGTTAGTCAACTAGCATCACTTGCCAGAGTAGCTTGTAGATTCCCAGGAGTGCCTATTGGAATTGGTTCATGGGACAATGCCATGAGTGAGGGAAAGGAAGTTTGGAGGGGAAAATTTCTGAGATATACTGGATTTGGGTGTAATGGGGGGTATTGCAGCAGGTGTTCTGATAGAGAGCTAGAAATGATACTGCAATTGGATTTGGAGGAACAGAGGGAGAGATGAATACCTTGAGTCTGTATACCTGATTCCTTTGCCAGAGTACCAGTACTCTGTGGGTTATTGAGGAATGTCTGCTGGAGTTGAAGGCTAAGGTAAAGTAATGAAGTGGGGAAAGGATGTAGGAGAGGAGTTCTGAGTAGTCTACTGAAGATGAGGGCAGGGAGATAGGAAGCTTTTGCAGGACTGTGATGTAGATCTAGGGATGAGACTGGGGTACTGAATTTAGAGGAGTTGAGGGAAAGTTAAAATTTGGAATAAGCTTACTTGGTTCCCTGACCAGAGTAGCTTCCCTTTATGGCTACTTGTGTGCATATTTTATGGTTCAGTTAAAAGTACTTTATGTTATTATAGACATAATATATATGACATAATAAAATAAAACACCTTTGTGACAGAACTTATCACTTTGTAACAGACCCTACTTCTAATATCCAGCATTTTTCATATTATGTTTAAAGCAAATTTCTTTTAATTTGTACCATTTGTAAATGATGTCTTTTTGTTTGTTTGTTTGTTCCTTGTTTTTTTTTTTTTTTTTTTTTTTGGCATGGGATGAAAAGCAAAGCACTTGACAGTGAGATTTAGATTGTCTTTTCTTGTAGTTGTTAAGTACAATCCTTTATCCTCAATTTAGGAAAGAGAAAGGAAGGATAGGAAGAAATTTTCATTGTTTTTTCAGGCACCCTTGATATCAAATAAGATAAAGGTAGAAATCTTCACAGCATTTTTTATACTGTCCTAAGCTTGGAGAGGACTAGCTGACAGTGTGTCAGACTAGCATTTTGGCCCACTATCTGTAAACTCAATCTCTCCAAGATTTGTTCTTTTAAGTAAGAATCAACACATTAATGACAGACAAGGAAACAAGGAACCAAACAAGGAACCACCAACAAACACCCACCCTTACTGTTGGGGCTTCAGATTTTTTTATACCCTAAGCCAAAAATTCCTATAAAGCCAAGCAACACAAAATCACAAGAAGAAGCTACATGTGACAGAACAATTGCACCTAACCAAATTATAGCCACCAGCATCAAACATTCAAATGCAAATCATAAACATCTACCGCACATGGGGTGGGAACATAAACCAGGTCAAAGCACCATTTTGCACTTTTAAAGAAACCATTATAACAAAAACTTCTTCTAATTGTTCTACATTTTCTAAGATGAGATTTCTAGAAATAAAAAGGTATGTTCTTCCCAGGAAAAGACCACCACTAAGACATTTTTCATCACTTGCCCACAGTTCCTTATAAGTTTTATGCTTCACGGACTTTTTTACTATCCAGTTTTTTTTCATCTGTTAACAATTTTCACATAATTGTTCTCAGAGTGTTTAACTGATGAGTTTTCGATCATTTCAATAAACAATTCTTTACTTCTGATGATGGCTAGTAAACAATATTGTAATTTATTTTGGAGTAGGTGAAATAACTTAGGAAATACTTAAGCAACCGTATCTGTATGCGTTTTTGGGTTTGTTGAATCATGTTTTTGTTTGTAACCTCTGGATGGGTGCTACCTTCGCGAGATAGAAATGACTAACTGGTAAAAGTATAAATTACAAATTCCACTCACAGACATTTCCTAAGCTTACTCATCTTGAAACCAGTGTGTTTCAAAGACACATATGCTTCCTTTTGTGATATGTTTTGGAATCAGAAGATAAAATACAGTCCTCTATGAATATGAATCACTACAACTGTTGGATATGTATGTTATACATAGACATTAAGAAAACCAAATTAAGTATACCCTTGTCACAAAAATTCACACAGAGAGAGAAAGAGAGAGAGAGAAAGAGAAAGATCTTTCAAAAGGAAAAAATTTGAAGCATTTTAGACTTTTATGAAAACTAAAAAAATGGTGCTACACTTGATATAAATTTGACATTAAGAAACATTTATTTCTTAAGACGTTACCCCAAATTGTTTGCTAATATTTAGTTCTTTTCCAGTTTTCTTTGCTTTACCATTTGTTGAATTGTGCTGTAAGATAGCTTCAGCATGTCCTATAACAGGTGAGTAGAATATGCCTCCTTTGTTAAGAAAAGAACACTTTCTCCTAGAGGCAGATTTTCTGATGTAGAAAATTGCCATCATTTGTGTGCCCATCCCACTTTCACAGAAACTTTCAGTGTGTAGAAGGGACCATGGTAGTAAGTTTGGAAATAATTTTTTTTGTTAATTGTGATATAAGTCAATTTCTAAATTTTGCTATGTTTTTGAACGTGTTTTTTATTTAAAAATATATTTGTTCCCAATCTTGTTTCCATTATTTCAAGATAGTCTGTAACAAACACCGACAACATGGTGTATGTTTTATGCATTATAAAACTTGGATAACTGACTGACTCTCAAGATAAGGGAGTGTTGGTTTTAGGTTATGGTAAGCCTGATTCCTTAATGACACTATCCTGTTTAATAATAATATTATTACCAGTTTTTATTAAACTCACTGATTGAGTGATTCATTAATTTGTGTATTTGTTATAATTGAACTTTCTTGTTGAGAGGATAACTAGGACTCTAAATTGAGGTGATACAGTAGTTTTTAAAAAATCCCATAAAGATACCATATAAAAGAGAAAAATACAAACATATTTATGTGTGTGTGTGTGTGTGTATATATATATATATATATATATATATATATATACATATATATATCATTGATATTTTCATGGTGAAGAAAGTTAATTATCTAACAGATTAACATATTATATGTTTACTACTTTCAGAGTTTTGATAACGCATATTGTACAAGATGAACTCAAAAGAGACCAGTACTAAAAGGCAGAATGAGCTAAACATGAATAAATGTGAAATCATCAGCTTTATAGTCTGTACATTCAATGGATTGAGCTATTTAGGGAGTTTCCTTCCCATTGGCCAGAAACGTGGCTCATTAGACCAACTCACAGAATGACCTGTTAAAAGAAAGTGTTTCCAATATAATTTTCAAGTTCCATGCCACTAAAAACGGTGCTATTTCAAAATAAGTACAATAATTTTGTATGATCTACAGCAGGTATCATTTTCAACATAATACATGGGATTTCACCTTCAGGCTCTATTTATAAGGCACTTGGCTTGCATTATTCTAGGTTTATGTCAAAGACACCAAATTCTCTACAGAGGTTTCCTCTGAAGCCATTTCAATAGTCACATTTAAGCTCAAATACGCCCTACTTTTAGGTCATAATAACATCCTAAGGTTTGTTTTAAATTAGTGTGCATATGTTAACTTTTATTACAAGTCCACACATTATATTATTATGCTAACTCTCAATTTGCTATGCAGTTAACAGAAACATATATTTAACACACCATGTTTAACTTCCTGTTGAATAGGGGCTTACTCTCTTTTAAGTAGCAATGATTAGAAAAAGCCAACCTACTTTGAGTTGAGAAAAAAAAACTGACAACAAAAAAGTGGTAAGAACATGTAAATTAAAGAATAGAATATAAATGTTTCTTAGAAAAATAGAATTAGGATTTCATGGAGCCTCATTATGTAAGAAATGGAAAAAATGGAATCTCTGTAAAACACTATCTTCTGGGAAAGACATGGTATTTCAATCATGAACTCACAGCAAATATGGCTGCTTCTGCTGGGTCTGTGCAAAGCATAGTTTGAGGAGGGACTCAAGATGTCCTAATCCTTATTAGTGAACTATTGTCTATAGATGAATTCTGGGGGAAAGGAGGCATTGCCTTTAGTTGTCTACCCACAGGTGAACTAATGAATATCCAGTGAATATTTCCAAACTAATATTCACAGAGATGACCTTGGATAGATACAGTGCATCACATACCCGGAAGCTCACAGCTCTAGAAGGGAGGGAAGAGAAGGATTGTGGAGGATAGGAGTAAGATAAGAAAAGTGTAGGAAAGAATGTAATCAGAATGTATTTTATGCAGTTATTGAGGTGTCAGAGAATAAGCAATAGTGAATAAACCAGCAATGAAATATAGATGGAAATTTAAAAGTGAAACTAATGTCATTTTGCCTTTTGTCATAGAAAATAACTTTATCTCTTCCTAATTAAATTTCATTTTAACTCAATCTCATAAAAGCATGAAAGATAGTTCAAACACAAATCAATTCAAAATACTATAAAAAACATTCTATTCTTTTTCACACATTTGTAAACAATTACTGATGAAGGGAGCAGGATTCTGAAACCCAGCAATATGCCTTTCTCTTCCGTGGAATGTGGAGGTGAGTTTGTATAACAAGGGAAAAAAAAAAACAGCAGCAAAACAGCATTTTAAAAATTCTTTCTGTATGTCATGACTTCTAGTCCATTTCTGTAAAATAGGTTCCGTAATTAAATTTTTAAAATAGGAGGGGATTGTGGCACATTTTGCCTAGATGTTCTACTCCAACATATCTCCCAAGAGGATTGTCAATAATTTTTCCATAAACAGTCTTTATTTAGACTAACAACCATGATGATACAGCAGCATGTGGTTTGGTGATGTAAAATTCTACTCACCAAGGTGATGAGGATTCATGGGAAATAGTTTATATAAAGCAGATGAAATGCACAAGATCTGATTGGAAAAATGTTAGAGTAGGTCTCAAATTCTATCAAAGTTCAAACCAGTCTTTAAAAGAAAAGAAACTTCCATGAACTACATTATTAGAGCTTAACAACATGCAATGACATAAAATATAAGTACCAAAATTCTCTTCAAATCCACCTAGAAATGTACTACAGGTCAAGTTCAAATACAAAATCAATCATAAAATTTCTGAAGATGGCACTTTAAAGTATTACATTGACAAATATTTATGGAGAACTTACAACATGTCTGACTCTGTTTAAATATTGTAATTACTGTTCCCTTTTAAATCCAATGAGAGAATGTTTAGTTAACCCATAACAACTGAGTTATACATATGTCTTCATACATTGACTCTCGAATTGATACCATTGTTTATACAGCTCAAAGGTGCATAAGAATACTGACAACTCCCTCCCCCCACCCCACACACACCCATCAGCTTGCAGAATATCTTCTGGCACTATGAAAGCCCACAAGCAGGAAACATGTATCTAAGTCAGTCAGCTCTGGCTTGGCTTCCTTATATCTTAGAATCAAGCTGTGAGATATTTTCAGCCATAGTGTCCTACTACTTAGTTCTGATGCATAAACAAGAAGGATGAAAGAAGCCTGTATTATTTTGGAGACTTTGGGGACTTTCTCGGCAACAATTCATGAATAAAACAAATCAAATAGATGAAAATAAATCAAATAGATGAAAATACAGTGTGGAAAAGGATTAGGTAATACCAATTTAGTTTTAATGCTTTGAATTTATAATAAATCATGAAATAATTAACCCTGTGATGCTTTTAAAATACTATAAAGGAATAAAAGATTATTAGTATATATATATATATATATATATATATACACCCATATTATTAGTATATATATATATATATATATATACACATGCATATATACACATACATATATAGGTATATATATATATATATATACCTATGTCATTAGTGTACATATATATATTTATATATATATATATTTATATTGAAACAAGATTAGATATTTCAATAGATAATGTTATATAAAGCTATATATTTTTGGAATTTCTTTTATAAAGGTTTTTCTTTAAATTGCTAGTTATCTGGCCAATTTTTAAAGCTTATATTAGGATATTATTAGAGTTTGATGCTTTTTTTCTTGGTATTAATAGAAATAAATAAACTATTAGAACTAAAATTTAAAATATTTGAATCAAGTTCACTTGTTCATCATATTACATAAGAAATGCATGTATGTATATGTCCTATGTCTTGTTATAGGCCTGAACTCAGGCTATTTCCTTCCTGCTAGTAGATTTATTCTGAAGACTGATCCCTAGGCATATGCAATGCTAGAGATCAATTTCTCAAAATGTATGGAGACCTTAAACATACAGGTAATTCTCCACCAATTTTGCTAATCCTATTTTACATCAGGACCAAGAAAACTTGGGGCTTCTTTCTTTCATTTTCTGGTATCAAGTCCTCATCTTTTTCTCTATCTACGATAATTATTTGTTTTTCTTCTATAAATGACTAGCCCAGTACCTCATCCATTTTTTAAAAACATCTTTCTCATTCTCCAATTCTTGCTAAAAGTGAACTCAGAGCCTTAATATCTTCTAATAGTCCTCATCAAAATCCACACTCCTTTCTAAGTCTCATATATTTCTTGTTTATAGACTTCAAATGATTAAATTCCATCTAATGCAACTTGGATTATTCATTTTATTTGATCTAATTGCCACAGAACTAGTTACCATATACATCCTTTATCCTATTATATGGTATATCAATGTGTATACATGTAAGAAATTTGTCTTATTGAATATATATTGAATATATAGTATATTAACTTATTTAATATATATCTCAAATCTACTGAGATTTACTTTTATCTCCAATTTCATATACTCATCAAGTGGATTCATAGAAACATATTCATGATTTAAAGAAAATAAGAGATGAATAATACCAAAACAAAAAAATCTACATATGTCAGAGCTGGGATTCGAAACTGCATGAATGATATGTGTCCATATACTCAACTATTACATTATTTTGCCTTCCATAGTCTAATTGACTTGATCCTCCTTCCCTTCCACTCATCTTATCTGAACTCTGCCCTCCTTATCTTTTAATTTTCTTTTCCCATCCATTATCACTCTATAAGGACATATATGGATAATATATGTATATATATATATATGGATATTTATAAGGATAATAACTCCTTATAAAAATCACACATACTGTAAAATATCAGGTATGCCTAAAATAGATGAAAATGATACCATTTGTGTCAGTGCCTCCATTTTCTTTTATGGAGTGTAAATTTCTTTATCAGTTTTTATACTGATTAATTGTCAGACTATAATTTATTTTAGAGCCAATCCTCATAAATTCCTAAGTCAAGTTCCAATATATTATTAGGCACATGTTAAACTGTATACTTGAGCTTTCATTTTACTTTTAAAATATTTTTGTAGCAAAGAAATTAATCCTAAGAAGATTATTTGTTTTTATTTTATTTTATTTTGATGTTAATCAACAATAAATAATAATACAAACCTTGCCTTTTGAGCAAAATTTGACAATTTATGAACATTGTGTTCGTGAACATCTCTAGGTACAGGTTACTGTCATAGTGATGGCTTATGGAGTTGACTGTGGAAAAGATATCATTTCCTGATATTTTAAAGTTAGATAATATTTAATCAATACATTCTTTGGATTACATGCATAAATTTTCATTGATTGATACCTTTATTTGTTTTCAAAAAGAACCTTTCATACAACTCTCACAGCCAGGCTTCTGGTTTTCAGTTGCCTATCTTCTTGTGTATCTTTACATGACAAAACCAGAAAGAAAAGCATTGTACTTGTGTCTCCTCTTATGTGGAATTTATTCCCTTCATGAGAGCTTGAGTCTCATGACTTATTTACCTAGCAGACAGCCCATCTCCAAATACTATAAAAATTAGGTGTCAACCAGTTAAATTGAGATTTGAGGAAAAGCCATTCAATTACTAGTCATAAGTATCTTTTATAGCAGGAAAAAAATGTTCAAAACAGTAAATTCTTGTTATATAAACAAAGGGTTGCCTTTAACAAAAAAAAAAACAAAAAACAAAAAAAAAAACAGAAGTTCAGTAGGTATGGGGCAAACCTCAGAAAATTAGTAGTTATGTTTGAGTTCAAAAATGCTACCATATTGCAGGATCTTCTGGAATTATGAATTCTTTCCTCAAGTTATGTAAAATAGGTCAGCCATTTTCATGGACATATAACATTGCATTATATAACTCTGCTTTCCTATTGTTAATTTTTGTCTTGTTTTCTGTGCTTGTTATGAGCACAGCTACTGAAAATGATGTTGTTTAATGTATGGAAACTGTCATTGGTCCATATTACTTCCAACACTTGACAACCTCATAATACTCAGTTTGGGGTAATGTTTGATTACACAAATTTAACACTCTTTTAGAGAGTTAAATATTATCTACCTAGCATTTTATTTTTATCTCAGTTACAACACTGTTATAATAAATCTTCATATTTCTCCAAAAACAAAAACAGTAAAACCAAACCAGAAGTTGACTCTTTTGAAAACCATTTTTAGAGACTATTTGAGATGAATGTCCATGAAAGAAGGTTTCTTGGTGGTTTTAATCAGGATTCAAATGCAATGAATAAAATGTTGTTTACTAGAATGTACCATGATATTAATAGAATGATTGAAACATTCTGAAAGTTTTAGTTACTATGAAAGAAGGGTATTATCTTCAAAGCAAATTAAGTTAAAAGCCTTTTCAAGCATGACACTTCATATTTTTAGGTAGGACAGACAGCAAAAAAAAAAAAAATTACTATATTGTCAAAATGGCCTACTCTTTGATAAGATAAATATTGGTGTTTAATGAAATTTTGCCATGCTTTCAGAATGTCTTTGATGAAAAATGTCTTATATTGAAAAAAGTCATCTTTATTAATTGTATCATTTTAAAACAAAAAGAATGCCACAATTTAAATTTTATTTTCTGATTTCAAATAGTGATAATTTAGGTCAAATACTTTATTTAGAAAATTTGCGTCAGATACAGAAAAGAAGGTGGAATTTGAAAAAGAATGAGTTGTGAAGTTCTGCTTTTACCTCACAAGATTCTACAGGACATGGACTTATTATACCGTGAGTAATATCAGTTTCTGTATCATTGGTGTTGTTGATGAGTGAAGCATTTGACAAAGGTTAGGAACCTTTTAGAACCACTTGATCCTCTGAAACTCATGTATAAAGAATATCCCTCCCCTCAATTTTTTTTCACTATGGTATAGGAGAAAGGGAAAAATTACTCTAACACACATTTAGCTTTAATGTAGCAGATTACATTCTGTCATATTTTTGTCTTAAACAAATTCTTATTTTATTTTCACTTGTCAGTAGAGAAATGATGACATTTGGAATCTTATTCTGTATAATTACATATTCTCAAAGTGCCTAGGGCAGGACAATTTAACATCATATAACCTTTCCAATATTAGTTGAATCATTGAGTTTACAATTGGTTAGCTAACTTTCAATTTAAATGACTAAGACAATGGAATATTTCAATCAAAAGACACTTTAGTTCAACACTTATGTCCACTGTTGCACCATAGTTTGTAAATTTCATATCTGCTAACAAGAATTCTATAGTATAATTAAATATATATGTATGGAAAATACAATTTCAAACATTTCATTAATTTCAAGTTATGATAAGTACTATCATATGTATTTTGATACCTTCTCTTTCTCCTCTTTCCATTAATGTAATTAAACTATAAAGACCACTTAAGTTTTCACAATAAAAACATGTCTAGACATGTTTGGAGAGAATGAGGAAGAACCAAAGGTTGACCTTGAATAATAGAAATTACATGATTGTGTTATAGGAATATGAGTTGATAGAGCCATTTATGTACAGACAAAATGTAACTGAGCTGTTAAGTAATCTATGGGCAGAAATCACTGGAGTGTACAAAGCTGTGTCACTACCACATCTCAGCCAGCAAGACAATATAAGTCAAGCACTCAAGTGGTTTAAAAAGCTGAATGAAAGGAGCTGATTGGATAAGTATGAAAAGATTTCATTCATGAACAGCACATAACTTAGATAAAGATACTTTGTAGTCTGGAGACAAAAGTACTCTGTAGTCTGTAGCTGAATGAACATCTTCCATCCATCTCCAATAGAGACACAGACATGTTGTACTGACTAAATGAGCAGGGTGTCAAATTCACATGATTTAGTTGCTCCATAAATATATTCTCAAGCTCAACGGTTTATGCAGCATTTAATCTTAATGGCCCGTTCACAACTATTAAAAAATGAATATCAATTTTATGGGAAAATTTAACTTTGAAAAGTCACCAAACAGCAGCCTGGAAATATTGTAATACTAATCTTCAGTGTTGGGAGAAGGTACAAGCAAACCAATAAAATGGAGCTGATCTTGGAACATGAAGTTGGGTAGCAAATGTAGGTATAGACTTTCATAGTTCAATAAAAGTATTAAATATCAATTTAGACTCTAAGTTTTGGCAGAAAAAATATAGATTGAAGATTAAACAATCTAGTTTTGATATTTAAGAGGCCATTATATATATTTTCTGTAAGGGGCAGATGGCTCAGAAGCATTTATTTAGTAATGAGGAGCACAAATCAGAATCGAGACACAAATCTCAAAATATTTTTAGTACACTATCATTCAAACTCTTAATTAGGCCCAGAATTTAAATTTGTTGATCAATCTGTAGATGGTGTGATCATATCTTGTAAACAATAAAGAGATGGAGCATCATATGTTCAGCATTTAACTATCTTATGTATGTTCCTTTTCCATTGAAGTACTGGCACACTATACCCAAAGTGAAGAAATCAACCTTCAACTACTAGAACAGTTACTGAGTAACATGATGGGGAAAAAAATCCACTGAACTTATCATTTAAGATATATAATCTTTATAGCAGGCATGGTAGTGCAGGCTTTTAATATCAGAACTTGGGAAGTAGAGGTAGGTGAATCTTTGTGATCCTGGTTTACATAGAAATTTCTAAGGAAGCCAAGGCTACACAGTGAGACCTCATCTCAAATATGTGTGTGTGTTTGTGTGTGTGTGTACACATTTATTTGGATATGTATGGATTGTTAATGTTCATTGGCGTTAGCATTTTACTAGTGGAAATAACACATGTGTTTCAAAGTATAGAAACATAATGTGGACTTATTTGTTTGTATAGCATTTTTATTTCAAAATATATATTTTATTTAGAAGACTAATGACATATTTCATGGTTTTGGAAATTCTTCCTACAAATCTATTATTTATGAATTACTTACCTACCCTGAAAAATGCATTATTATATCTTTAAGCTTATTTATTACTTTTCCACCCTTCAGTTTGTAATAAGCAGAATCAATGCCCTTATATCTTTCATTAGTCACAATTGAGGAATAAACAATACCAGTTTGGATGTGAACAGTAGCATTTTATTTCTTAAATTTATAGCTAAAGTATTAGTTGTAAATATATTGTAAGCTAACTTGTAATGCCCTTGTATTGAAATGATCCTGAGAATTTCTAACATGTTTGTTTAATCACAGAAAGCAACTCCTAAAATCTGTTGGTATGAAGTGTATCTTAGCTGCATTTTCTCCCTTAATTTGGTGCATGTTGTCATATGTAACCTTGAAGCAAGATCCCAAGATCAACACTTTTTAATGAGAATTTTAAAAATATTTCTGGGGATAGCATGAGATATTTGAAAAATCTCTTCAGTCGTAATTATGTCCGTAATCATAAATATTTGTAGATGTAAGTGGTTTTATATTCAATGAGTTCAACTTTGACTAGTGGTTCTACTTGATATTTCCTTGGTAGTAAAAAGGATAATGGAACTGAGCTTGAATTTTGCCAATAGGGGTTTTGAGAGATGGAGAAATATTGCATTTGTAAGAAGAACTGGATCTAGAACAAAGGGATTTGAGAACATGGTTGGTTCAGGACTGGCTGTATTAAAGAAAATGTAATCGTTATCTTATTTTTGTCAGATAGTGTTACCTGCTACTGAAAAATAATGTTTCATCTTTGCAATTATATCTCTTTCCGTTTTGTTTATGTTCAATTTACTCATGTTTAAGCGAAACTAATTGTACAATCCATCTTTGTAAGTGTGTATGAATGTTGTATATTATTTTTCAATTGTTAGCAACAGGTTCACACTATTGCTACCATACTCCTTTGTGTATTTCTCCCTGATGATGATGATGGTGATTATGATCAGAAAAGTAAGTGGTATTGGAGAATTATCATCAAATTCATTATTAATAACTTTTAATGACTTTCTAATTCCAAATATAAGTGATAATCCTTCTGTACAATGAACTAAGGTGGGAAAGTACAGGAGTATGTGAAATAAATCAAAATGTTACTTCCTGTTTAGTGCATTTCATGACCTATACATCAATGTTGAGGTACACTGGGAAGCATTTCTCCAAGATGAGAATACTTCACTCAGGGTGCAAAGAAAGAATATGAGCCACCCAAGAGAATGAACAATGGTGTCCTACATAAATAGCTTAGGTAAGAACAAAACAGAAATATCAATCATCATATGTCTACTAAACTGCAGGAGATTCAATTTACATAAAACTCATAGTGCCAGCAGGATAATAAAAAGAAGTTGTGCTAAAGGAGAAATTTGAAAAAAAAAATGAAAGCAAAGAACAAAAAATTTTGCTTTGTATTTTCTCCTTTTCCCTCCATTTCTTTCTACTTCCTGTCTCGACTATATTTGTTTTGCAGATTAACAAGTAACCCTACCAAATATTAGTTTGAAGGAAAATAGTGAATTCTTTTTCTTTATGTGGTCACAGGAAATTCTAACATTCCTATTTGTACAATTCTATCTTATTTTATTTTCCCCTACGTGTTTGCTCTTTTACTTCAATGTGATTTATATACAGCTACGTAATTGAAAACTGTCCTTGCTTTGTCAATTTACAAAGAGTTTATTCCATGTTTTAAGGGCTGTTTGCAGCTGACCAAGTTTCTTGGAATAGCAAGTTCCCAAGCCTCTTTCTGAGATGGAATTTAGTTCTGTTCTATAACAATGCACAGTGAATTTCTCATTTGTGCTTAAGCTCCTTGGTCCAGTGACACACCACTTTAAGTTTAATCAGACAGAAAAATCACAAAAGCTCCCAGTCTCAAGTGACCACTCTACCCTTTTATTTCACCCTAAAAACCTAAAGAGATGAAATATCCCGAGTTTTGCCTTCTTTTTTTGATTCTCTGTACACCTATGTGTTGTGTTTATTTCAAACCAAGCGTGACCTAAGCTAATGCTAGCACTGTCAATGAGAAAATCAGTGGTATGCCTTGCTGTCACCATGCACATTCATTTCTAGAAGCTTTCTCCAGGAGGGTATGATTTTTACCCAGAATATTTTGAAAAGAAGCAAGGAAACTATGAAAAAAATCACAAAAAACTGCAGAGTAGATGCCCTAATTTGTTTTCTGTTGCTGTGATAAACACCCTGACCAAGAAGCAATCAGGAAGGAAAGGGTTTATTTCATCTTAGAGCTCACAGTCTACTATGAGGCAATCAGGACAGGAATCTGGAAGCAAGAACAAAGGCAGAGCCCATGAAGGAATGTTACTTTCTGTCTGTCTTCCCTGATCCCCATGGCTTGATCAACCTGCTTTATTAATACAACCCAGGACTGTATGCCAAATGGTGGGGATGACCAAAGCAGTCTGGACTTTTCCACATCAATCATTAATCAAGAATTAGCCCCTACAAATAGTCTGCAATTTGATGGAACTGTTTCATCTATTGAAATACCCTCTTTGCAGATGGTAAAACAAAGTATTAACCTTGCATCAAGTTGCCAAAAATATTAAACAGGAAAATAGGGCTTGCCTAGAGTGAGATGTGGGTTTCCCATTTACTATAGCTATGGTTCTTGATAAAAAGTGTTTGTTGCAGAAGTTTATGTCTAAAATATTTTAAATGGTTGTTTTGTACATTGTTTAGGGAAGGGCTTCCTAGGACTTGACATTTTGTCTTGTCTGCAGATGTTGGCTTCATGTAAAAAGATGTTTGATTTCTCATGATCTGCATTAGCTATCAACAGAACACCTGAGAAGCTTCTGTGTCAGTAAAAAAAACCTTGAGATCAGATGATCCTGGTTCCACTGTGCAGTATGGTGCTTGTCATGACAAATGGTTCTCTCTGCTGAGGTCTGGTAGGGTTTGCAAGTATGAAATTACCTCTTTGTCTTCTTTGCTAAGTCATGTAGCAGTGAATTGCTACATATGGCACAGTAATGTGGTAAGCAGAAAGCAAAGAAGGACACATCATGCCAGCTACATCAAACATGGGGACAAGGAAGAAGAGAAAGAAACTCCAGACCTCACAGAGTCTGGTAAAGTATGCTCAGAGCAGTTCTCAGAGAACAGAGATTAAGAGGTGGTGGTAAAGAACACCAAATCATCAGGATGTTTCTGCTGGAGATTCTTCCCACTAACCCAGGACCCTTGCTGTGGATCCAAAAAGTCTTTGATTTAAATGGACCAGTTGTTTCACTTTCATTTTTTTCTTGCAAACCAGACTCTATATTAAAATCTGAAAGTATCGGGGTCACACACAAAAGCTGTCTTCCTGAACTGGCTGAAATTGTATCTTATGCTGGCAACTCAACTTGGTATTGTAAAAGTTACCCAGATGCTACTGGTTTTGGGGGGCATGAAAGGGTTACTGGACAGCAGCTGAGCCTTGGCACTATGAAAGACCAGGAGAGGCCATTGATAAGAGTGCAGTCTCAATGGCAGTTGAAGGCCCACGACTGAAGGAGTCATGCAAAGAAGTTGAGGTTTGGCACCATGAAAAGATCTTATGACAGGCTATTGGTGAAAGTACAGCCCAGTTTTAGCAGAAGACTCCAGTGTATTGAAAATGCCAGTGCCATGGGATGACTACCAAGAACAACAGCAGCAGTTGAGTGGAGCCAGCTGGAGCCTGAAACACAAGCTGTGCGTGCTTCAGAGGTCAGAGCCAGAGTAGTAAGCCAACCCCTTAGGAGGAGCCCAGAAGATCATGAGTGAATTCCTGATATTTGGACATTGATTATGGTTTTCTGCTATCCAAAGATATTTTGTGAAGATGTCTTTGGAACTTTCTACAGATTTTTGAACTCAAATATATTTCTTTAGAAATTGCCAGATACAACCATGTTGGACATTGTGAAAGTTTGTTAGATGTTTTTCATTGGTCTTATGCATCCTAGCAAGTCTTGTGATTGTTTCTCTTAGAAGTAGTTTTGCTGGTGTAGTGTTAAATTGTGTTGTAGAGATAAAGCAATTTTTTGATTGGCTTATTTATTTCTAGAATATTTTATGCATTGTTGGAAGAAGAACTGCATGGGCCTTGGCATTTTGTATTATTTTCAGGTGTTGGATTTATGTAAAAGATGTTTGATTGCTGATAATCTGCATGTCCTACCAATAAAAATTTCTGTGTCAATAAAAAATGAGATGAGATGACCGGATTTCCATTGTCCGTTATGGTTCTTGCCATGACAGGTAGCTCCCTCTGCCAAGGTCTGGCAGGGGTTGCATCTATGAAAATGCCTCCTTGACTTTCTTGGTCAACTACACAGTAGCTACTATCTGTTACAAGTGTGCTTTGTTTGTTTTGTGACAGGGTTTTGTTTCTCTGTTGACAAGTATTAATAAGACTAGAAGTCAAACATGCTTTGTGATAGAATTCTAAATTATTTGTTACCTACATGTCACAAGACCCTTTGTAAGTGTGGATGACCCTCTTCATTTATATCATAAAACCCTACAGATATTTTGATATTTTTCAACAGCAAAGCTACATGAAGACTAGAATTCTAAGAGTTTTTATTCATTTGTAACTTTGTACAGCCTCTTGCTGTTTTCTCCTTCATGTCGGATGACTCAGCCCACCACTATGGGCCTTGTCAGGCCCTGGAGAAGTAATATTGAGTTGTTTTTTTAAGGAAGCTAAAAAAGGGAGAGACGTAGGAAAGAAGGAAGGAAGGAAGGAAGGAAGGAAGGAAGAAAGAAAGAAAGAAAGAAAGAAAGAAAGAAAGAAAGAAAGAAAGAAAAAGATAATTTCATTAGCCAGGTGGTTGTGAAGCAGGCCTTTATTTCCAGCACTTGAGAGGCAGAGGCAGGCAGATCTCTGTGAGACTGAGGCCAGCCTGATTTACAGAGTGAGTTCAAAGATAGCCAGAGTTACAATGGAGAAACCCTGCTTTGGAACAAACAAGAAAAAACAAACAGTAAAAAAGGAGGCTGAGAAAGCCATGGGAATCAAAGAGGACACAGAAAAGTAAGCAGCATTTCTTCAGGTACCTGTGACTAACTATTCCAAGATAGTGAACAAAGAAGCTGCCATCCACTATAGTCAGGACAGAGCCAATGTTTGGATTGTGGGATGAACAGAAATTTTCTGTAGCAGCCTGTAAGAGCACCTTAAAATTTTTGTTATAAAAAGGCACTCTTTGCAAATCTAGATATTTTTGAACATGGCTGATTTTCTATTCTTAGATTTTATGATATTTCAAATGTTATTTCATTCAGGAGTTCCCTAGGATTAAAAACTGGGTATTCACCGAAGGGTCAGGGAACATCTGAGAAGAGGGTACAGAAAGATTATAAGACCGAGAGGACCAGGAAAGGTGCTGTGAGATTGTATCGTCTAGAAATGACAGGGAAGCTTCCACCATGATGCCTCCTCAGCAATATAGCTGCCTACACATGACTTGAACAATTATAACAACAATAGGCATGCTAACATGGAAGGGGATATTTCAGAGGACCCTCCTGTAAACAAAGAGCTACAGGCAACTGAAGAATGCTGAGAGAACAGAAAAATGGTCTTCCTAAAGGAAAACTCCCAATTGTTTATATAATACCAACTAGTCAGCACTGAATTTACATACACACAATTAACACTAAAGGAATAAACAGGTTGCATTCATAAATGTATGCATCTACCTTTATGTCTTTGTGCGTGTGTGTGCGTGTGTATGTGTGTGTGAGTAACCACAAAATTTAAAGAAGAGTGATAAATTTTAGAGTAAATTAGTTAAGGGGAGGCATGAGACAATTAGAAGGAGAAAAAGAAAGGGAGAAGATGAAGAAATTTTAGTACAATTTTTAAAAATACAGCAAAATTTGGGTGTTATACAATTTATTTTCACAAATCTTTAAAAATATTATTTTCCTTAACACTAGATTTTTGTTAAAAGTTATATGTAGCCATCATTTAAATTTTGGAAACCTGAGTACTTGGAATAAATATCAGCTGTGGAGAAACAAACAAACATTTTGGAAAGGGAGATAAAAGCTTTCAATTTGTGCTTCAAGCTTAAGTAGAGTGTTCAGAGATTCTAAGGACAGTAGTAGAAGCAAAGTCATGGTAAATGAAGGGGGAGAGGACATGCCCCTCTGATTATATGATACTGTTAATGATAGACCTTGATTTTTCCTACAGAATGTTCTGTTCCATTCAAAATTCTAGAAAGGGAGCTTCACACCCTTAAGAGGTTCTAGTTGTAACTGTTACATTTTTTTCTGGTTATCCAATGCACAGTGTGATATCTGGGTCATGCAAGGAGATCTATGATCATGAACATACTTGATAAACACTATGAACAGTGAGTGTTTTCCTCAGGGCCCTTAAATAACCCTTAGTTTCAATGATTCTCTAGAAGTATTCACAGAACACAGAAAAACCACTGAATCAATAATTAAACTTTAGTACAGAAAAGGGCTCATATGTAGAACAGCAAGAGAAGTGGTATTGGGATAATGAGAGTGTGAATGCAAATTTACCAAGACATTTTTTCTAGTGGACTTACATGGACAGTGATTGCTTGTCCAACAAAATATGTTTTGATAGGTTCAGAGTATCACAACCCATTGAATGTCTTCCAAATTTTTGGTGATCAATGTTTGTATAGGGAAAGGGGGAGACAAAGATAGTAGTGAGTTATACCCCGTTTGCCTATGTCTTCTCTCTTCAGTCCATATACTGTGGGCACAGTAGAAATTGTGAGCTAATGCCTACATATTTGTATACATGTTTATATATGTATATATATACATATTTATAGTTCTCCTTTGATATACAGTGAAATCAAGAAGGACAAAATTGTTTTATGTTTTATATTTTTTTTAATTCATGTCCTTAGGTCTGGTCCATAGTAAGGTCACCAGTTCACTTTATTCAATACACTGAATATGGTGGTTAAATGAAAATGGACCGCATAGGGAGTGGTACTAATAGGAGGTGTGGTCTTGTTGGAGAAAGTGCATCAGTGGAAGGTGGGTTTTGAGATTCAGAAGCTCAAGCCAGGCCTGGTGTCTTACTCTCTCTTCTTGTTGCCTTTGGATCTGGACATAGAACTCTCAGTTGCTCTCCAGCACCATGTCTTCTTGGATGCTATCATGCTTTCTACCATGATGATAATGAACTAAACCTCTGAACTGCCACCCCCAATTTGTTTTCTTTTACAAGAGTTTCCATGGTTATGTTATCTCTTCACAGCAATAGAAGCCCTAACTAGGAAACAGTTGGTACCAGCTACTGGGGTATTGCTGTAACAGACCTACCATGTTTTTGTTTGAAGGAATTTGGGACAATTTGGGACTTTGGACTAGAAAAGCAGTTGCATGCTTTAAGCAGGACATAATGGATCATAACGATGTGAGCATAGAAAAATTGGTACTGAGGGCGATTTGGATGTGGGGCCTGGCTCAAGAGGTTTCAGAGGAGAAGAATGAAGACTTCATATTTGGCTTAGAGACCAACCTTGTGATATTGTGACAAAGAATATGACTGCTTTCAGCCCTTATCCATAAAAACAATCGAAATCAGACTGAGACTAAATTGAAGAGTTAAGTATTAACAACTTTGTCCGAGAACATTTCAGAGCAACCTAGCATTGACTGAGTTACTTGGTTATTAGCAGCCAGCATTATGAAAATCTATAATGAAAAGGAGCAATTAAAGCAAGGAAAAATGCAAAATGTACAGGTTAAGGAGAAAAGGGGGCACTACAAAGTGTAAACAGATTAAAGAAAAGCTTGAGGCTAAGTAGAAAAAGGGATGTGGTGACTTCAAAGCAAGTCCCCACCCAACTAAGCTTCTAACTTGTGAAAAGGAATTAAAGAAAAGCTTAGAGTTAAGCATGGTGGTGCATGTCTTTAACTTCAGCACTCAGGAGGAACAGGGTAGTGGATCTGAGAATTCAAGGTCAGTCTTGTATGCAGAAAATGTTCTAGAATTATGGATCTACCCTAGAGTTAAGAGGGAGGTTGAAGATGCTTTGAACCTCAGATTTTCTCACCCTGAGAGCAGAAGAATTTTGGCTGCTCCCCTTTTACTTACACTAACAGCTAGTAAAGCTCCAGTGCTAACAAGCCTTAGGTCACTAGTCATTGATAAGATCCTGCATCTCCAAGGTATGTGGCCTGGTTATTATTTATCAGACCACTACAGCTGGAGGACCCTGGGCTAGAATTCTCTCACTATATAAGGCTTTTTAAGGTCTCTTCCCCTGACCCCTGTAAGACCTGCTTATGCAAAGGAGGCATAAGACTCAAGACTTTTGGCCAGTAATACTTGATCACTCATATCTGGTTGTGAACCCCCAATGCAAGTAGAGCTCTCCTGGTGACACTGCCCTAGTCAATGACTTATCACCACATAAGGTATCCACCCTTCCTCTCTATCCTATGTATGTCACTCCTGTTGCTTCAATAAGCTGAGCTGTATACACTGATACTGCCTCCAGGGATGTCTGTCTGCCCACCAACTGTCAGCCTTTGCTCAAGACCTTTGAAGTCAAGATGGGTGTCTGTCTGTGCTTTTCTCCTCAAGGTTAAGCCAATGTGCAACAGCTTGTCTATCCCCTGAGGAGGGGACCTATGAACAAGAACTTACACTAATAGATCTAAGCTTAGGCAGTGAAGGAAACCATAAAAAACAGAAAGCTAGTGAAATAATAATTAACCTAGGAGGCTATATTCCCAGCCCCAGCAAGCAGCAGAACGTGGCAGCTTCATCCACATGAGTCTGTCTTTAGAGGCAAGGATACAAGAAATTGGTGTGGAATCTCCCTCCATGGCTAAGGAAAGTCACTGAATTCAGGCCTGTGTCATATGTGTTCCTGTGTGAAAGCCATTGAGTAAAGCTGTGAAGATGAAGCCTGGATTTCCTTGGAGACTCCACGATGTTCAGCTATCAGAGTCTGGAATACCTGCCAAGGAAAGCTTATAACACGGAGTAGAATCAGTATAAGCAGAATAAGTATGTTGCAGTCAATAAAGCAGAAAAGAGTTGGAGATCTACTGAAGAATGATTTGACATCAGACACAACAATGGAGAGTTTGGAGTTTGCCCATCTGGTTTTCAGTCTGGTTTTGGTCCACTATTTCCCCACTATGATCCATTTCCTCCTTTTTGGAACAATAATAGTAATATATATCCTGCACCATTATATGTTGGAAGTATATAATCTGATTTTTCATTTTTATTTTACAGGGGATTACAGTGAAGAGAGTACATGAGTTTCAGAAAAGACTTTGAACTTTTAACCATTGCTGAAGTTGGACTAACTGTATGTGGGGGTAGGGAATGTAATATGGTGGTTTTAATGAAAATGGTCTCCATAGACTCTTAGGGAGTCGCACTATTAGGAGATGTGGCTTTGTTGAAGTAGGTTTGGCTTTGTTAGAATAGGTGTGACATTTTTCAAAGAAGTATTGTTAGGGGCAGATGGAAGGAGACCCCCAAGAAATCACCAGGACTCGAGATCTACGCAAAAGCAGGAGGTTTATTTCCAATGCATTGAGGTCCGCTCCCAAAGATTCCTCAAGCAAGGCAGGTGGGAGTGACAATTTAGCACATTCTGAGTATAATTTATATATGCTTTTCAAAGGCAGAGAATAGCAACAGATTATCAAGCATGAGTCTATAGTGATGTGAGTATTAACCTTTAAACTGATTGGTGCTGGCCTATAGCAAGGTCGCAGACATTAGAAAATGTAAACTTTAGGGTCTTAGTCAATGTGGGTGGGGGGAGATCCTTAGCCCAAGGCCATTAGTCAGAGCTCCATTATCTTGTCTTAGAAATTGTTTTTCTTACTCTAGTTCTGGGAGCTCTTCTGAGTCACATTGCCCCTGACTTGGGCCTACACAGTTTAGGTGCCTCTAGAAGCCTGACTAAAGTTTGGCTGCTTTGGTCTTGCCCTTTCAGTATGTCAGTGGAAGTGGGCTTTGAGGTCTCAGAAACTCAATCAAACCTAACCACACTCTCTTCCTACTGCTTGCCAATCCAGATATAGAACTCTTAGATCCTTCTCTAGTACTATGTCTGACTGCATACCACCATGCTTCCCACCAAGATAATAATGAACTAAACCTCTGAACTGTAAGCCAACACCAAATAGATGTTTTTCTTTATAAGAGTTGTCATGGTCATGGTGTCTCTTCACAGCAATAAAAACCCTAACTAAGACACTGAATAAAAAAACTGAAAAGAAAATTGACTTCTTCTACAGATCACAAAATATTAATTTCCTATAATACTGCTTCAAATAAAAAGTAAATATCATCAAATATTTTAGAAGAACAAGTTCAAGTCATGGTACAGAAGTGACTATTGAGAAAAACTAATATTTTTTATATTCTATTATCTAAATGTTTAATATCACATAGAGAAGCAACCTGTTTTTTATATTTGGAAATTCTATGTATGTATATAATATATCTTGATCATATTCACCTCTTAGTATTTGACTCTAAATAACATGGATATCTTTTCTACACATCACCCTCTCTATTTCATTTCATTCATTTTTTAGTACCACTGAGTTCTATTATCCTGTTCATATGAATAGGGCTATAGGGCCACACCTTGAAGCATGAGCAACCTACCATTGACCACTCCTGGAAGTAAAGTTATTCTTCCAACAGCCATCATCTGTCAATGGCTTCTCACCAAAACATGGGGCCTTGAGAGCTGTTTCCTCTTCCATGATGAGATTTTTATTGGCTCAATCTTGTACAGGTCTTACACAGGAAAACACAGTAGTTGTGAGTTCACATGTACAATATCCATGTCCAGAGGACAGAATTACACAAAATTGCTCCCCACTCTATGGCTCCTCTCATTTTTTCTTTCCAATTTCCAGTCTGATCTTTGGGGACTTCAGGGGATTGATATAGATATCCCATCTACACTTAAGCCATCACAGTCACTTAGCCTCAGCATTTTCAACAAGTATTGAGTCTGTGCCTTAACTACTATCCATAACAAAAGCATTTCTGATGAAGGTTGAGAGCAGTACAAATCTGTGCTATAAACACTAATATCTAGAGGCAGTTTGACAACATCAATTAAGTACTTTCCTTAGGCTTGTGACTTGCATACCCATGGGTTCTGAATTTGTTTTACAGGACCAGGCATAACAACCCTCAAATCCATTTAAGAGAGCATTTGATTGATACCAATTTTCCACTATTGCAATATTGGGCATATCTCGCTTAAGTGGGCAATATTTTAGCATGCAGGTCTTTTCTTCACCAGCAATCTGCATTATGAGAGCTACTCAGCAGGGAGCATTTCTTGGTAAATTCAAGATCAATTTTTCTATGTTCTGCCACAAAATATATGGTACTTTCAGCAGGATGGTCTTGTTATCTTGTACTAATGAGCATCCAAGAGCAATGGCAATTGGTCTATTATATTGAGATCCTATTAGATGTCCATGACTAATACTCATGGGATGATAATTATCATAGAATGATAATCTTATCTGACTCTGAGATTTTATTTAATTACCCTTATCTTCGTAGGAGAGGGTTGGCCAAAATAACATGTACATGAGGAAGCTCCATGGGAATCTATGACATTACAACTATATATATATATATATATATATATATATATATATATATATATATATATATATATATATATTTGGTGTGATGGTTTGAGTCAGAAATGTCCCCTGTTGACTTTGTTGAAGGAAGTATGTCACCGAGGGGTGTGAAAATTGGAGATTACTTAACCTCATCCTAGTTCCAGTTTGCTCTCTCTGTTTTACACTGTTGGGAATCTTATCTCCTGCAACCACAACAGTCACTTGCTGTCAAGTTGCCTTGTTCACGATATTTTGTCACAGTAACAGAACTATAATGAATGCAGAGGGGTAGTAGAATATATGTGTTATGAAAAAAATTGGCTGACCTGATGCTGGAAGATTAAGGTTTAACAGGGATGAGGACATGCAATGGACAAAAAGAATGGTATGGAGAATTTAAAGAAAAGCTAAGGATATGTGAAGAAGCCTTATGAAATATTCCTAGTTTGTAAAGTATTAAAAATATAACCAAAAATAGTGGGAGTTTGAATAGATCTGGATTATCTTACTGATACAATATAGTATAATCCTATAGTATTGGATCTATTATTGTGGAAAGGTAAGATAATGTCATTTTAGTATCTAGGATATTTTACCAAATAAAGGTAAATCCTAAACAGATAGTGATAATATGACAAACACTGGGATTAAACTCAGGGTTATCAATTTTAAAGTGATGATTAAGACTGCTAGTGAATTATTATATGCATAGTGGTGCTATATAAATGGATGAATGAACACCTCGTGAAGATATGAAAGTAAACTAAGATAAACTGAGATGATATCAAGGTTAAGGTATGATTCATTTTTTTGTGCTTATACAAACTTGAATGCAAATAATATTACTATAATAGGAAAAGCGGTTTTAAACTAAAGAATTAAGAACTAAAGAATTAAGCAAGAAATTTCTACTATCACATGAAGAAAGCATAACAATGAGCATGTCTGGATGACCACTCTTTTGATAAAAATTGCATTTATAATAGAGAAAACTACCACAAGCTTGTAAAACCTTCCCATAGAATTTCCATGCATACACTATTATAACTATCCAATAAAGACATTCCTTCTCATTATGAAGCAATGCTTACAATTTATCCCTATGCACTCAATATTATGGTTGAATAGAATAAACCAATGAGTATCTAGATACACTAAAAATAATTCCCTTAAGATTCCTTGATATTTAGTGTATGTATATAAATGATTTGCCTGCATGCTTGTAATTACATAATTTACATGGATTGTGCCCACAGAGGCCAGAAGAGGAAGTAGGATCCTGTAGAAGTGGAGCTACAGACACTTGTGAACCACCATGTAGGTGCTGGGAACTAAACTCAGGTCCTCAACATGAGCAACAGGTTGCGCTTAACTGTGGACTTACTTCACCAGCCCTTAATTTTCTTACTTGTAATGCTAACCATGACTCCTGAACATGTGTTTGACCAAAAGGCAGTGTGGGGGGGCCAATCTCTCCAGCCTTGTCTTCATCAATGCCATGATGATGAACTGCTTAGGCAGTCAGTAATTTTCCACTGCTGACCACAAGAGCTGTTTGTCTCTCTTAGTTTTTGCTTATCCTTTGGTAGTTACAAAATATGGAGTTAGATTTCCTCCAGGTGTAAAACATCCTGTTTTTGCAGGTTTGCCCTTGGCTAGTTCCTTCCTCTCTTCACCCCCTCCTTAGTCTATATATGCAGTATAAAAATATTCAGTAAATGGACTTGATCAGAGAACCCTGTCTCGTCCCATTCTCTTGTGCCTCTTGTCCCCTTGCCCCTCACTCTCTCCTCCAGGGTCCCTAGTTGACTGACCTGCCGGCCGGGTCAAGGCAGTTCTGACCTATTTGCTTTATTTAGATAAGAAGAAAAACTTCAACATGTTGTACTTCCTTGTTTCACATCAATGATCTTCAATTAAAAATACAATCATTTTAAATGGTGGGGAGCAAAGAATCCAGAAAGTTTGGAAACACAAGCAAGGCTTCCATCTGGCCACCACAACTAAAGTTAGTAGACTTAAAGGATACACCAGGCTATAATTAATGAACCTGTTCCTAGTCTGTGTGTGTGTGGGGGGGGGATATATGTATAATGTTTATTATATTTATTATTATTATATTTTCCCAGCCAAAATTTTTTGAAACAAAATATAAAATAGGAAAATTCAGAGATACTCCATGTTTGGGATCCAAAAATACCTTATTCAAAGGAAAACATTAATCACCACATATTTGTCTCTCCTTACTTTTCTAATGCACACACACACATACACACACACACACACACACACACACACACACACTCACACACACACACACACACTCACACACACACACACACACACACATACACAAACACAGAGAGAGAGAGAGAGAGATGCACACATTTATCTTTTTCTTAGTTTTTATGGCACATAATACACTTGCTTGCGAATAAAAGCACTCATATGAAGGAATTTAGAGTCATCAAACAACCCCTGTCCAGTACAATGCTTTATCAGGAAAACTTGACTAACACTCACAACTGTGTTTTCTGAACAGTGAATGCTCATTTTGACTCAATTCTTTTGTCCCTCTAGGTAATCTAGTTTCTCTCCATTGCTCAACCATCTTCTCGACATAGCCAGATGAAACACTATCTGGAAATGTAAGTGGGAATTTACTAGAGGTACGAGAATGAAAAGTATTAGTCATGTAGCCCAGTCTAAAAGGATGGAGGTCAAAGTTCAAACTAGCATGAATGTCATTAATAGTGTTTCATGGGTACTTTATGCATTCCAGAGCAGTTTTCTACTGGATAGTTCTTATATTGATTCCATAAAATTATTCTATTTTCAGGGCTTTCTGTATAATCCCATGAGCGCATACATATTTGGAAGGGCCTGAATTTCACTAGAGATTAATTTCTAAGCTATGATTCTAATGATCAGATTTTGTAAATAGAAAACACTCATAGTGACAGATGAGAGGCAAGTAGAAGAGAAAATGCTTAGGGTGTGTATTTATATTGATAAATAAAAATTAGAATGAAGAGATACTTAGATATCAGGATCATAATACTTTAATTTTAAAATATTTGACTTCAGTTAACTTATTTCATCTCTCTGGGTATTATTTGTTGCATCTCTAAAGTGACTTTATAGGACCAATTTACCCTAAATTCAATTCCAGCTTCAAGAATATTTTCTTACATAATTTCTGAACAGTTTTCTAGAATTAACATAAAATTTGCCTTTCATATCTCAATTATTTAGTTATGTAAATATGTGACACTTATCAAAAACCATTTATCATTTTATTTATTTCAGAATTTAGCATGCAGTAGACAATTGATCATTCTAATGAACTATAAAAATATTATACCAGTTAGTGCCAGTCATTAGTACTTGTAAAATGACATATGGATCCATTGGCTCATAATTATATATTATTATGTAATTATGTATTATGTAATTTTTTCAGGGGTTTAGTTATGAATCACAGGTATGGTATATTCTATATCCTGAATTTTATTTGTCTCATCCCTCACCATAGATTTTTTTCTTACAATAAATTTAAATTTAAAGCAAATGTAATATTGCTTTTGACACCTCTGTCTTTGTCACAGCACAATGCTAAAAATTCAATAAGTACTATTGGCCTTTGTTTTAAAAGTGACAATCCAACAACGATGTAAATGGAAACAGATGTTATGTATGCACATTTCCTGTGCTAATATCTTGTTAACTGAATTGCAACTCAACATCACTGTATAGGAAAAATGTGCTTTACATATAATCACAGGAGAAATTTTACATAGTTAAGTAACAGTGACAAACTACAAAGCTACATGCAATGCAGCATATATTGCTGTGGAATGCACAGCATTTTAAACAAATGTTCTGAGAGATGGCTATAAGCCAATTGGATTCCATGGGCCAATCAATGCAATCTAGTATAATTAGTTTATTCTTTTATTTTTATCTAGTACAAATTACCAGAATTTTCAGAAGGAGGATAAATCCAAAAACTTTTCCTTCTTCACTCTTTTCCCAAGCTATCTTTTGTCAGGAGTTTCTTCTGTTATTTTTCTGATTTCACAAGACTGACTGGCAGTGTCTGCTCCTGTTCAGGGCCATAGTGTGTAACCAAGCTTATCACACAAGGATGCATTGTCTACACTCCCTTCCCAAAACTTTCCTCTCAAAGACTGTTCTCATTGTGTTTTCTTGCAAATGAAATGTAGAGCTAGGATTTCCTCCTGAATTTATTCTTGAGGCTGTCTGGCTGTAATTAGTGAATATTGAATATTAATTTAAAAGTGCTTTGAAATGTCACTTACCATATAATGTACCTGTTTAACTGAGTTCCAAGCTTAGATTTTATGGTACTAGCACAGATTACTGTAAACAGGATATGAATACTCATATCCATTATTGTTTGGATATTGTTTTGAGTAAAATGTTCCCTTAATTAATGGGGTCCTTCAAATTCATAGGGTGAAACTGGCAAAGAAATTATGAAAATTAAATATGCAGGATACATAGAAAGGAGAGATGAAGACCTCCAGTGTCAGGAAGAGGTTGAAGAATATCAGTGACAATTATTTAAAGGTTGTCAAAGGAAGCTACAAATAGAATGTCTTCAATATGTGTATAAATAGAGCACTGAAATTCATCTTTTACTGAAGCATGTCTCTTAGGTGCTTTGATATTTACATATAGCGATGCAGCTGAAAAAGATTAACTAACATTCTGGTAGAGATGAAGCCAACATTTTTATTTGATTTTATTCATCCCTGTATTCATATTCTCACTGCTTGTCTTTATCTCCAACTCCTGGTCTTCTAGAAGAGATTTGTTACTTAAGAATGTTTAATCAATATCACTGCCATCAACTGGACATCTCAGCACTGGAGCTGAATAGACCAAAGTCCATAACATAGCATCATCCCAGACAACAATTTATTCAAGCCTCCTGTGTTGTCTCTTTTCCCACTGTTATGACTCTTTACTGCCTATGATGATAAAATATCTTGATTCAGATATATTGAATGTTAATGAGCTATTTTTGTTTGACATAATGAATCACTTGGTATTTTACTTGATCCTTTTGACATTTTTGTGATTTAAAAATATAATGCATAATACAACACATTGAAAACAACTTTAGAAATCCTAAGGGAATTCTTCTCTTAGCACATAGGAGCCTGAAGCAAGAGGAGAGTAAGTTCTAGTTCAGGTAGAGCTATGTAGCCAGGGTTGGAAAAATTATCTAGCTTCCATGTATTTAAGCAACATAAGTAAGAAACTTTTATTATTTGAATGACGAGAGACTCTGTAGCTTAAAATATTTTTGGAGAAACATATTTTTATACTCCTCTAGCTAGAATAGGAAGATTTTATTTTTCACCATTAATTTCAGTGATAGAGTCAGATAAGTATGTTCACAGCTTATTGTTTTCAAATAGCATGCTTTATACTTCTGAAAATGTATTTGTTTACTAAATAAGAAATGTCTTATTCTCTGTCTTACCTTTTAGTGCTTTTATGTACAAATTGAATCATAATACGGAAATGATTCAAGATATTGAATCAATAAGAAATGTGCTTTCATTCTAGAAGATAATATGAATTTCTCATCTGTCTGGTTCCAATTTTAATATTTTTCCTTTGATGGTTATACCAAAGAGTGTGTGAAATGATGAAATGGCCTTCTATTTAATATATTGCAAGTTGATGTATGTGCTCACTTACATCTGAAGGATGCTTCCCAAACCTTCTACCCAAAGAATAAAAATTACATTTCTCTTTAAAATTTGATTTAAGTCTGGTTTATAATAATTCTCTTTCTCTCTCTCTCCCTCTCTCTCTCTCCCTCCTCTCTCTCTCTCTCTCTCTCTCTCTCTCTCTCTCTCTCTCTCTCTCTCTCTCTCTCCCTTCCTCTCTCTCCCTCCGTCTCTCTCTCTCTCAATGTGTGTGTGTCTGTGTGTGTGTGTGTTCCGTATGTAGCACAGGCTGGCCTTAAATTTACAATTCTTCTTCTGCAATCTCTATTCAATTACAGGACTCACCATTACTCTGTTTATCTTAACTGCTAGTTAATGCTTTTTAAAAAAACATATATTATATAGGGAACATATCTGCCATCTACTTTGTATTAAAAAAAAAATCAAAAGATACCCCACCAACTGAACCATCTCAGTCCTCAAGTGTATCCCTCTAATCAATGCACTCTCACAAATGTTACCATTTTTTTCACTTTTAAACCAGATTTATTTTTACCTATTTAAAAATTATCAAAAATCAATATTTTCTTTTCTTTTCTTCTTTTATAGTATTTTAATGTCATACCACAACTCTCCACAAACCTTTACATGTCTAACAAGCCTGAAGACACTGAAACATAATCATGTTATTGAGAATTAGCTGTGGGATAATATTATAACTCATAAACGTAAGAGTCAATAATATGAAGGGAGAAAATACAGCTAAAGGAAAATATAAGGAGTACAAATTAGAGTTTGATGGCATCTTTACTTGCCTCTGTCTAGCATTATTGCAGGTAACACACTCAATCACTGTTTCTATGGTAGAGAAAACTCTGGTTATTTGTTGTGTCTACCAAGTATTCCTCTGTGCAATATTTAACGTCAGTAAAATGAAGAAAAACAGTTGCTTAGCTTAAATAAGTATTCTATCAATTATAAACCACTTTTATGTAAGGCCAAAGAGGAAAAAATCTGCTTAATTTTCACTATTGAGAAAGGAGGATGGAAGAAAGATGCATGCATTTAAAAAAGTATTTCTCATTTCCATTTAAAAATGTTTATATGTTGTGCCATGCAGTAAAAATGATTGTCTAAGAACCAGTCAGATTATCACCTTGTTTATTAAATGTGGTGAGAGGAAACATATTTAAAACTAGCCACAAAACAGTAAAATTGATTTCCAGTTTATCAGGTATAGCTCTGAGTCAGGGAATAATTGATTGCTGGAAGCCTTGTAGCACTGGTCGCAAATTAATAAATGCTACCATAAGCACAATGGTTTACAACTTCTTAAACGTTGTAGAAAGTCCATATTATCCCTAATAACAGCTCGAGATCAGGACGTAAAATTTTAAAAGCATTTGTTTTGGTTTTTTTTTTTCTTCATAAATTACATCCACGCTCAAGAACCTTGTAGCTGAGAGGGCCAAAGGAAACACAGAAGGACAGATGCACGATTTACAAATGCCTGTTCAGGTTGGAGCATCAGGTAAGATTTTATCACTTTGTATTAGCCTAACTAGAGGGTAAAATATTTGATAATTCCATTTAAAGTGACAAACAATAAAATTAGTCTTCAGAAATAGCCAGAGTATGGGAACCTAATATACTAATGTTTTTTTCTGGTTCATTGGTGTGTATTATAGCATTTAGGGCCAGAATTTAAATTAAGAAAACACAGAATCTTGCCTGCTAAAAATTTTTTTGAGACAAAATGAAAAATTTCTAATAGTTTCTATTTATAGTTAAATTGTAGCTTCTGAAATAACTCTTTGAAAGTCACTTCATTTAAATTATGGTATCAAAATAATTTTAATTTTGTTCCATTAAATTAAGCTGAAATATCTAACAATTTTTAAAAATGTTCTAGGTCACACTTGAAAATACACCAAAATTTCTTGAAAATATCTAAGGTGCTCTCTCTAATATACTAAATTATTAAGTTAGACTAAATGTCACATTAAATATCAAACCAATCACTTTATCTCAAAGTCAAATTATGAAAATGATAGTTAGCAAAAATATAGTAAATGATTTTAAAATTATCATTATAGTTCTTGAATTTTTTAATGTTTAGTATGAATCTACATTAGTATTGATTCCTAAGAATTACAGGTAAAGAACATGAAAGAACAGAGATATTTTCTAGGTCTACACTGAAGAAGAGTTTTTCTGCATTACTCCGTCCTATATCTTATTAGTAGCCCACGGGATAAACTACCTAGAACATGGGAGGAAATGGTACATTGACTTCTTTTCTCCTTTTGTCAGGTTGATTTTGGTAGAGGGGGAGGGTGATTAGATACTAGTGATGAGCAAATCAGGTATTTCTCCCACACATAATCATAGACATGCTCTGGGCTCTCTTGTAAAGATTCAAACACATAGCCAGGGGGATTTTAATGGATAATCTGAAGACTCTCTGAGGTGCCTTGTGGTAGTTAGCTTAGTGTTCTGTAGTTGTTAAAGAAAGACAGGGAACACAATTTGGAACCTGCCAATAGATAAAATAAATTTTGACCTGATTCAATAACCCATGAATCCATTAAGTTATTAAATACTTAAGAGAAATTTCTATTTCATTTCATGAGGCAGAAAAGCAGCAATAACATGAATTTTATTATCACAAGCTTAAGTAGTTCATGCAAGCATACTTTGTAAATACCAGAAGACATTCTTAAATGAAAAATGCACTCAACTGGCAGATTATGTAACTAGTACCAGCTAGGCTCCACTGAACTTAGTTCTAGGACTTTGCAGAAATTGAGCTATTTTAGCTAATTCTAAAATCATTTGCCAGCAGAGCCTTTTCAAACTCTTTCAATTAAGGTTTGATCAAATGTTGATTAAAGTTTAAGGACTTACAATTTAATTCCCCCCATATTTCACTGTAATCTTTGAGTTTAGTTCAACTCACAATGACTGAGTGCCTATACCCTAAAAGTTAATGTGCTTTGATATTAAATGGAGCTCAAAGACAGCTAAGACTGAATATATAGTCTGTGGCTTGGCTATTTTTGGAGGAAAGAGGTCAAGAAATATCTCTCCCAATGCTATAATAACATAAAGAAAACTGTGAGAGTTGATGCCATCTTTAATACTTTGTAAAAGAAGCATTTGAGTAAACCCCATAGTTAAATAGTTTTCACAACTTCAGGCAAATATATAATTACAAGGTATCAAAAGTAATATAGATAAATATTATCTAAATATGAGAATTTCTTTACTGTAGAGCTTTTCCATATACCTGGGACCCCATGATTACAGAAGAGCCCAATATTTATATATACAAATATGCATGATTTTTAAAAAAATCATAAAATGTTAGTAACAATGTATATGGTTATTGGTACAACTTGTCGATTTTAATTCTTGTCAATTTAATTTAAATATTTGTTCATTTTTGTAACAAATAATCTTCACTGAAATGTTTCTTCATATAAATTTTGTTTTAATTTAAGATATAATTTAAACCAGCTGATAAAAACCTATATTGACAAAAAAATTGTTTTGTAATACTGGAAGAGTATGTTGGGTGCTCTCGATGAATAAGTGATGCATCATGAAAAAGAAAACTCTGACATTTCTGAAGCTCACAATTAAAATACAAGACAGGAGAGTTTGGGCATAAACAAGACAGGATTATTTCATCTTAGATTGAGACATTATTTCACCTATTCACACTGTAACTCATATGCAGTAGGAGGATAACAGGACCATGTAAAGTTCAAATGCACTCATTTTAAAAAACATTTACAGAATCCCCTTCAGAACAAATCTCAGTGGCTTTTTTTAAACATCTTTCAGTTGTCATAGATATATAATTTATGATACCGTAATTTTAATTTGACATTAACCAGACAGCTAAACATGGTATTTTCATCAGTAATGAAAGATGAAGAGTAAAAGACAAAGCTAATGGGAATAAACAGAAAATGAGAAAACAGTGGGAAAAGAATGTCCAAAAAAAGAGATTGATGCTGTAAAATTTTAAAATTTGTTATGTTAGCATATTAAATACAGACTCATTTGATTTAACCTAAGAGATCTTATTTTAGCAATCCAAGAAGCTGTAAATAAAATCACCAAAATATGTTGACTCCAGACTCTCTTCTTGCTCTTTTATTCTCTTTTTTGAGGTGTCAGATATCAATCCTAGGACTTAATATCTGCTAAATAGTAGCTCTACAACTGAGTGATTCAAAAGACTTCCTCATTCCTACTAAATGAAATGTACTCTCTACATATTTTATATGGAGAAGTATATGAGTATCTTAGAACATTTTCAGTGTACTATAATTATCATGAAGCCAACTATAATATACAATATAAAAAAGGGTTATATAAAAAATAAATATGAAAAACATGTTCTGGTGCTTTATTCTTATGGCTCAGTGACTTGCCTGCTGTACATTCTGTGTCCATGATTCTTGTTTTGAAATCACAGTATGATTATGATTACATCATAATTATAACAATATTCTTCACATCAGAACATATTTTTTACCTGAAATTATTTTGAAAACTATTTTACACAGAAGAAAATATACTTGCTACATTATACTTTCAAAGAAAACCAAATTATTAATCATTTATCAGTTTTATTTGTTGACAACTGTGCATCAGTGACTTAAACTTCAAACATTTTACTCAAGCAGTTATGATGTATACCATCATGACGTGGACTTCATTTTGCCATCCAATGATCACTAGTTTGCTTTCCCTGTTTAGATTCTTTGATGGCTGGACTATTTCTCATAGCTCCATGAGACATTTACAAACATCTGTTTTCAAATTTTAAGTAATTATCCTGATCAAAGGAAGATGAAAATAGAAAATGCCTTTTTTTTCACGGAAATATGTCTCCCTAGAGCATCTCAACCTCAAAATCTTCCTTCTTAACTAGTTATGTATGTGCTTGGAAGGACAACGGAGGAAGACGGCTCCTACCATATATATATATATATATCTATATATAGATATATATATATATAATTTATTAAACATGTGAGTGAATTTAATATGCAAAGATTAAGGAATCTATAATTTTATAATCTATTTGATATGTTGATTTTATAAATTAAATAATTAGATGATGTATTATGAAATGTTTGTTTACAAATTATAATTGTACACTGGCTAATTTTCTTATGAAGCCTGTTCAGTCCACATAAAATCATTTGTAAAAGAGTACCCATTCTGTACAGAATTTCGTTACTGTGTTCTGACGCTTTTTTGTAACCACTTTTTAAAACTTTCACCATAGTTTATCTAGTTAATAGCTAAAATGCAAACCAGTACTTTTTCCTTTCTTTGTGTTCATCAATGAATGTAGGAAATGAGACATAGGGGTGGATAGAGTATGAGATACACAAAAAGAATCATGAAAAGCAAGCTCCATGGAAATAACCAGCACTACAACAGCCACACATTGTCTGTGATGAAAGAAACACTTACTTCTAAGATGTTATGATCATAGATGGATGGTGTGATATAAGCCTCTGGGCTTGTGCTTCACAGTAACCAGTACTGAAAGGGATGTTGAGCTGTGCTGAACTATACCCATTCTGGGATTCCTGTTTTAAATGTCACAGATAACATCAGCTCACACAATTCACTCCATACTAAGTGTTGGCCTGGATTGGACCTATATTCCCTTTATCTTTTTGGTCTTCATTGTCATATCATCAGACTTTGATACGAGTGTCACATTCTCTACCTTAAAAAAGTTTTAAAACTTACTATTACCCGAAAATTTTTCTATCGAAAGCATATATCTTTTAAGGACACCTTCATTATTGTTAAGCACAACTCAGAAAGGAAGAGGGTTTGAATTCAAATGCAGTATATCCCCATAAAGATGTTAATTCTAATGAGCATTTGTTGTAGAATATTTAGAAAACTTTTTCATGCTAGCAAAATAAAACACACAGGGTCAAGCATTATTTTAATGGGATTAAACGTACATATTTTACATACAGAGATAAAATTTTAAACTTTAAATATTTATCCAGTGTTAAATATTGTATTTTATATCAGAATATGTCAACATTTTTTATTATTGTTTCAAAGCTTCAATCTTTTAGTATTTGTACAATAATGTATAATATGTTTATAATCAATTATTATGTGACTCCCACACAAATTCTTTAATCTTCATAACCTAGAGATGGAGATATTTTCATCTCTACTCTAATTGCAGGAGAGGAAGTGTGACTTCCTAGATTATTGATTTGAAAATGAATCTGAAGTTCAGCACAGAAGAACAATTATGCCCATTTTCAGTGCTGTTATTTGCTCAGGACAAGCAAGGGCACCTTCATGTCCCTTATTTCACACTGCCTTGAAAAAAAGATAGGTGGTAATATTTATTTTAGAACTCATGTCCAATCATTTAATTGTTTGAAGAACTCTACTGTCACATCTTTGCACTGCTTCAGGGACTTGCCTAATGGGTTAAACAGGGAATGAAGAAAAGAGAGCTTTGTAGATTGAGCTCACTAATGGAGCGACTTCACTGCCAAGATCAAGTTGTTTGATATACAGTTAAATAGAGAGATGACGTTATTGTCTACAGCTGAACAAAATGTGGGGTTATTACATACAGATAAACAAGGAGACAGTATATGGTATACAGATGGATCAAGGAAATAGGTTTAGTTAATCTTTGTAGGAATAATCTTTGCAGAGGAGTAGGTGTCAGTCTATAAATATCCAAGGCAGGGATAGAGATATAGAGGGTATTTTCTGCATACAGTATCAACATCTTAACACAAAATAAGACCTTACAGTTCTCCTAAGTCTCACCCTGGGTAGGGGAAGATTTTGCTATTCTCATAGGTCTGAGGCTAAAGTACCCTTGACATGGCAGTGTTCATATCAACAACATCCATATATTCAGATCTTACTTCCCTATAATTCATTTTAAAATACCAATTGTTCTCATCAGATAGACAATAAATGTTAAAGGATGACTAGCAAGTACCAGGGTTTTATCAGGAAGTCAGACAACTTGACATTTATGACAGCTGGCCTTTCTAAAGAAAGATTTTAGATATGATAGTGTTTTTAAATTTTTTTTCAGTAAGATGGTGTACAGTTAATATGCTGGAACAGTATAGAAAAATATGGATTAAATTATAGATGCAATTAATATGCAGTTTAAGTAACTGCAATGTAACCATTTTTGTAGCACATTGTTGTTTTTTCTATAAATGAGTACATTTATTTTTCAACAATGATAGTTTTTAGAATTTGAACATAAATTGGAAAAAAAACGAATTTATCAGTGTTTTCAAATTATTGGCATGCAACTCTGAGATTCTTGGACAATAAATAAATATTTTCAGGAATTCTCAGAAATCTAGTTTTTATGCTGATTTTAAACATACTTCTAACAATCTCACACTCTATTATTCAAACAGCTAAAGTCAGTGTTTAAAGACAAAAGTACAAAATCTTCAGAAGTACTTACTAAGACTTATAAGCTAAAGGAATATACAAACTGTGGAAACATAATTTAAAATTCAGATCTCCCAATAAGATAAAGACCCTCATGTTATTGTAATCATTTAAAACAAGTTTAATTAATTTATTACTCATTTATTATCAAATTTATTTTTTAAGTTTGTTAGTGGAGTGGGTATTTATATCTTTGCCTGTGTATGGAGGTCAGAGAACAATATTCTGAAATCAGTATTTTCCTGCTACTTTATGAGGGTCCAGGAATTGAACTCAAGTCCTTAAGATTGTTAGCAAATTCTTTGCCCACTGAGGAATATTGCTACCCCAATTTACTTTAATTGTAATCTTGTTGAGGAAGAATCTACCCAAATAATTTTTCCTTTCCCTTTTATTTATTTACTAATTTGTTTTAGGAAAAAAAAGAATACATGACAATCTTTGTCAGTACAAAATACACAGAACACTTTAAATTGTATTTCAAAACTTAAATACACTTCATTAATTGACATATCTGAGGTTTTTCTCTTTAATTCTCATTATTCATTTTTCCTTTAGCATTGTTCTCCATCCAGTCCATAAGCTTTCCTACTCAGCTCTGGAGAAATGGTGATTATTTTAACAAATTTTTGGCACATAGCAGGGAAAAATCAGCAGGAGTCAAGGAGTATTGCACATAATGGTGCTCCAATTTCTGATGTATTGCTGTAGTCTCCAGCACCAACACTGTTCCTCTGTAATGTAGAGAGGTCAGCAGTTGTCTTTCCTGTTAAAAATGATAGCTGAAACATTTTCCCTTTCAGTGACATCTGAGTCCCTGAAAGGATTTGAACTCTAATCTCTTTCTTTTTGATGTTTCTTTAAAATCACACTAATTTATTCATAATGTTTTTGCATTTATCTTTGTATTTCAGGAATCCAGAACACTAAAAGCTTAATAAGGTGTGGAAAAGTATTTCCTAATATAACTGAGGACGCATATTAGCATAGAAATTAAAACATGAAACTCTGTCTCAATGGTCCTTCCATTCTAGCTTAGAGATAGTTAACAGCACCAAAGTAGTATCAAACTAGGTGACAGAAGATTATCTTTAAAATAAAATAGCAGTTAGAACATACACTGCTCTTCCAGAGGTCTGGAAAGTAGTTCCCAGTACCCATGTCAGGTGGCTCACAAATACCTATAATTTTAGCTCTAGGGGATCCAACTTCCTCTTTTGGATTCTGTGAACACTTGGATTCACACATACACACACACCCCAGTATGTTGTGGGACATTTTAGTTATGGATAATATTCCTGTGTGCTGTAGCATGTAAAGAATCCGCTTCCTACTTGTTTACTCCACTGTTCTAAGTCTCTGACTCACCCCCAGCTTCAACCCCCCACCAGGAGGTTCCTGTTCATTTGTTTATTGAGGGTCTGTATGGAAATAGAAAGAAAAACACCTGGGGGGAGCAGGGGCAGAGCGAGGAGGGAGGAGGGAGGAGGAGGCAGAGCAGGAGGGAGCAGGAGGATGAGGAGGGAGAAGCAAGAGGAGAGCCTGAGTGAGGAGGCATTGGAGTGAGCTCTGCCTAAACCGCCCTGGTATTGAATCCCTGAGACTTGTCATGGCTTGTAATTAATAAATACCTTGAACAAATCAACTATGGACATTTATTAACACAAATGCACATTTTTTAACTCTTTAAAAAAATAATTAATTTTTACATTTTTTTAATTGCTGGTGCTGAGTGAGTAGGAACATATTGTTCATGTTCCAAGGTAGCCATCAAAAGACATCTTGAGAGTATTGTTGTTCACCTTCCAGCATGTGGGTCCCAGGCACTGAACTTAGGTCTTCTGGCCTGGTGAGAAACTCCTTCACCTACTGAGACAGTTCCTTGGCTCTAGGCAAATATCTTGATGATGTGACATTACTATATTATCTATAACACATGAGACTGTAACTTCTTCCCTAAGTTTGAAATCATCCTTAAATTTTCAGCTCAACTATTACTTCTTTTAAAGTTTCAGCAAATTTCAAAGCAGAATTTCCCCATTTAATGGGTTCACAAGCTGCTGCATTTATTGCTTATGGTACCTATGTTTGCTAATCTAAACGATCAATTTGAGCTAAATTGTCACAGCTGCTAGAACACCTCTTTACTCAATTTTGGAGCAAATGCAAATGAAAATCCAAAAAGTAAAAAATAATAGAACAAATGTTTCATGAGTAGAAAAAAATCTTTCCATTTTTACAAATAATAGATATAGATTGTGTGTGTGAGTATATATATATATATATATAAAATATATACATATATATATATATATATATATGTATATATATGAAGCAGTGAGTAGTATAGAAAACTTCAATACGGTGAGCCCAAACGAGCCATTTTCCTTTAATAAATTAATTATCTCTGGTACTTCGTTGTACTATGGGAAAGATCACTAAGATAAAATTATACTAACCTCATAGACCTAAAAGAATCTCTCAGCAACAAGATAAATCGTTATCATGCAGCACCGTCATTAAATCTGTCACCATAAATTAGGCATATACTTGGAAAAGATAGCCACAAACCTTTTTAATCAGACAAAAGTGAACATGAAACTGCAAGAACAGACTATAAGAACTCCTTTAAAAAGGTACTAGTGATACAAATTTGCCACATTAAATTGGTTTGAAGTAAAATAAAAGAAAAATAAAATCACTACGTAATAAATGGTCAATACAGTTTTAAATCAACCATAAAAATTTTTCTCAATGAAAAATAGCATGTAATTTTCCTTTGAGAAATTCATAGTAATATTTGCTTAATATGCTGAGAGACCTACCAAGTTTCTTCAGTAAAATTGATTTATAATACACTGGGGACTCTTCCAGTTGGAAAAAGAGGACAAGGAGCTCTAAGTGTGCTTTGAAGTGCAGGATGTTCCTAATAATCTCTCCCACAAGAGGGTAGGTTTAAGATTAGATTAGTACTCAGAAGAGTAGGCGAGACTGCAATTCATTTTGCCAGTTGACTGCTTATTATTATTAAAGGATTAATTGGGGTATGTAATCCTTTTAAATATGCAACAGAAATCTTCTAACTCTTCAGAAACCTGACACAGTTTAATTTTCCAGGTAAGCATATACTATTTAACTTTCTTCCAACTTTTCTTTTCCAAAACACATAACAGTTTGTTTGCCAAAACTGCCCAGCAGCTTTGAGTTTACACTCTCCCACAGAGACCTGTTCTTAGAGAATTTTTTCTTTCACTTCTAATTGGCTAGCTAGCCTAGAATCTAGGACGGTTAATATTAAATTCATGGGATTAAATATTTCAAATTGTGTGTATTTCAGGCTTTATATGTTCTTTGAAGAACATAATTCTTATTTACCCAAACAACAAAAAAAATCTTTTTCAGTAATATTAAGACATATTAATAATAAACAAATGAAGTGATTCAAAATAATATTAGGGCAATAACCTGACATAACAAAATCAGCCAAATGAACATATTTTATTGGCACCTGGCTTAATTCTACTGATGTGTAAATTTGTGAGCAAGTATCATTTTTTACATAAATGATGCTAATTACAAGCATGAGTACAATTGTAAAAATATGACTCACCATTTTGTTTACCACCTTAAATCCTCTGTTGTACTATTTATGCTTTCACAATTTTCAGTGGCCAATACTGAGAGGATTACAGATAGCTTTCTACATTTCAATGTTTCAACCTCAAACACATTTATAGCTTTTTAGTTAATATTGTTTTTATACAGTTCTTGTACTTATTGAAAGACTTTTTAATTACTTTATATGTGCATTGGTCATTTTAATGCCTATATGTCTGTGTATTAACTACATACAGTGACAAAAGAGGCCATTTAATATCTTAAAACTGAAGTTACAGATGGTTGTTGGCTATTATGTGGTACAAGAATTGAACCTGGGTTCTCTGCAAAAGCAGCCTAAGCAATTAACAATTAAACCACCTCTTCAGCCCCTAGATCACACATTTTGTAAGCTAATTAAATGTGTGTGGGTTTTTTTTTTTTTAATTTTGCTGTTTAAAAATAGAGTAAGAAGAAATCCTTTATAGTCAACAGGGATAGATTTAACTACCTCTTCAAATGGTTAAATGAAATTCTGCACTCATATGTTATTCTCTAATTCTAGTATTGAATTACATTTAATTTTCTACTATAAAAATAATTACTAGTTTCTTTTTACAGTTGTTCATGGATAATAAATAACTTGCATGAAGCAGAGCCTTAGAACAAGACTAAGTAAAAAAATTACACATTTTATAAATAGATTCTGTCAACAATTTCAGTAAAAAATCAGCCTTTTGGACTACAGATGTGGTTCAACAGTGAAGAGCATTGCTACACATGCAGAAGACTTAGGTTTAGGTCCCAGAACCCATATTATGACTGACAATGATACTTTACTCCAGTTCTAGAGGATCTGAAACCCTCTTCTGGCATCTTTGAATACCAAGTATGCAACTGGTTCACAGATGCATTTCACATTTCCAAGACCATATCTTTCTCCTTACTCCTATTACAATAGGTGCATGGTTTTACTGGTAAGGAATATAAATTTTTGTGTGTTGGTTGCTATCAGGGCATCTGATTTCATTTTCAGTCTATAAGAAGATGGATAAGTTCAAAGACATCTTAATGGAAAAAGATTTTATTTACAATTGATTTTCAGGGATACATCATTTTTACATAATAACTACATGCAATTATTTTCAAACTTTGTAATTTGTTCCACTTGTCTAATTCATGTCATTATCACATATAGTAATTACCTTGACTTTGATAAATCTGTCATCTTGCAGAACAAACCTCACACCATATTTTTACTTAATTATGTGTGTGAGGGTCTATGTGTGTATGTGCCTATAAGAGTCCATTGCTGACAGAGGCCGGAGGCACTGGGTTCATCTTCAGCTGAAGTTATAGATGTTTGTGACCCACCAAGGTTTTCTGGAGAAGTAGCACAACTCTCATTCACAGATCGATTTCTCAAGCCCCATCCATATCATATTCTTCAGTTTTGGACCAATCTATATTTATAACTCCTTACTTATAATATTAGCTTGAAAATACCATAAAATTTTGTTTAATGTAGGTTTTTTATTATAATATCTTGAGAATTTCTCAACATGCATCAAGAATGGGATTTGTTCAATGTTTTATCTATCAGGAATTTTTCCATCATTGGTTCCTATTAGATATATGAAATATCTTCCAGTATTGCCATTCCCTGCGGTACAACAGAACTTGATTTCACAGTATATGTTGATATTTGTCTTTAAGAACAACTTAACACTCCTGTGTTTCAGCTTCATGCTTAGTTATATTGCTGCAGCCATTTCTTTTGCTGTTTTTTATTTTTTTAAATAGATTTTTTTCATACAATATATTTTGACTATAGTTTCCCTTTTCCTAACTTCTCCCAGATCAACCTCATCTCTCCACATACTCAAATCCCCATATTTTCTTGGTTTCTCACTTTAGAAATCAAACAGGTATTTAAAAGAAAAAAAGTAATAATAAAATAAGATGAAATAAAAACAAGTAAACTCAAACAGGACAACACTAACAAATGGAAGGAAAAACAAAGGGCCAAAGAAAAAGCACAAGAAACCTATGTAGACATAGAGACACATAGATTGGCACACACAGAAATGACCCCCCAAAACAAAATTAGATATTATGATATATAATCAAAAGACATGTAGGGTAAACTAAGCAAAGAAAAGAAAAAGCCCAGACAAAGCATTATGAAACAAGCAATTAAAAAACAAAACTTTCAAAAATCTTTGAGTTCATTTTGGGCTAGACGTCTACTGCTGGGCTCAGAGCCTGCACTCAATAATATTCCCTGCAAGATGCTGTCAGAGAAAACAAGTTTATCATTTGTGATTCCTTATTAATTGGAGACAGCTTCTGGGTTGGGGATGCTGGCTTGTGTTCACTTTTCTTCCTAGAACTGGGACACGATCTGGCACAGAAATGTGAAATGCCTGTGCATGCTGCCACAGTCTCTGTGAGTTCATATGTGCATTGATGCTGCTGTGTTCAGAAGGCCTTGTTTCCTTGGTGTCCTCCATCCCTTCTGTCCCTTAGTCTTTCTGCTTCCTTTTCAATGGTGTTCCTTGAACTGTGAAGGAAAGGACTTGATGGAGACATCCCTTCTAGGACCAAGTTTTCCAAAATCTCTCATTCCCCTCAAATTCTCTAGCTATGGGTCTGTATTTGTTCTAATCTACTGGAAGAAGTCTCTGATTCTGGCTGCACAAGGCACTGATCTATGAATACAGCAAAATGCTATTAGGAGTAATTTTTTGCTAAGTTCCTTCAGCAGAACAGTAGTAGTTTCCTCCAAGTTCCTGGACTATCTAATCTCAGTTTCTTAGCCACACCAACAGTGTTTGGGATGGGTTCCACCTCCTGACTTGTGCCTTAACTCAAATCAGATATTTGTTAGTTAACTCTACAAGCTTTGTGCTACTATTGCACTAGCACAACTTGCAGCCTGAAAAACACTGTAGATCAAAGAGTTTATAGCTGGGTTGTTCAGAGGACATCCCAGTACCCTGAACATTAGTTAGTAGGATTACTCTAGGTAGGCCCCAGATTGACTTTTCCATGTTCAATGAGTTGTATGCATATTGTCTTCCACAGGGCCTTGCCATCAGTTTGTGCAGAACAACCAATAGCTTTGTAACCATTTTTTCAGGTTCATCTGCCCAGTGAATCATTTCCTCCCTGAAGATGTGTAATCTGACACTTGGTCTTTTAAACTCCTCAGTGCAGTCATTTTAATTTTCACTTAAAGAACCATATAATTTTATTTCAAGACCCCATTTATTTATTATTTATTTTTGGAAATAGCATATTACTTTTGAATTATTGAGTGACTTTGAACCTGTGATTTTTCTGCTTCAGTGTACCAAATACTAGTTCTCTGTGCTTGTGTAGATGGATGCTCAGCTGGTTTCAGTGACTCATATGGTGATTTTTTTTTTCTTATAGAACTGTAAACACTCTTTGATTCATTTAAATAAATGTTCCATTATTTTATTTACTTTATTTGGTATTAATGTGTCCATAAGAAAAAATACGTTTTCTGTTTTTTTATGCTGATAAGTTTACAATTTTTAAAAGATAGATTTTTAATTTTGTGCCTTATTTGTGACTTTGCTGCATTTTAATATGTTTTGTGTGTGCAGTATAATTTTGTAAATATACAAACCTATGCACATACACTCATTCTCTGCTTTTATTGCCTTGAGATAGTCTTATAAACACTTGCATTTATCCCCAACTTTGTTTCTACATGAGACCAAGGATTAGAATTCAGGTCTTCAAGCTTGCAAAGCAAGAGATGGTACTTCTTTCCCACTGATCTTCCTAGCACCCAAATACATGTAAGCACATTTATTTTGTTATTTTTATTGTTCTTATTAAAGATGTTTTTTCTAGACATTCAGTCAATCAATTTTTGACAGATGGATTCACGTTTTTAATTTTAGAAATAATATATTTTAATAGAAAAATATTATTTGTGATAATGCTTCAGTTTTAAAAATGGTACAATTTATCTTATTTAAATTTAGATCCATGCTCTTTGGAGTTTTATGTCTCTTCTCAATAGACTGCTTTTATTCTTTGCTATCTAGATTCTTTCATGATATTTATTTCTCTGTGCATTTCATATAAAGGAGAAGTAGTGAAGGTCTCTCCAGGTGTGTTTCCCTACATTGTGATAGATTCAGTGGCTCAGAGTTTTTTGTATAAAATTGCCAACATACCCCTGCTCTAAAGATACAAATAAGTTTTTTTGCTTTCAGATGCTTCTGCCTTTTGAGTTTGACCTTAGAAACAAGTAAAATCATTGTGCACCTTCATGAGCCCATTTTCCAAAGAAGAGAAACTCAATGTATTCTTTCATCTCCATCCTGAGACCCAGAATATTCGAAGACAAACACTTTACAAAGACCTTACCTTTCCTTAAAAATCACCCCTGTTGCCAATCACCAACCAGAGAAAGCAATATATGGTTCACCCTTTCAGCCTAAGACATGGTGAAGATGTGTAAGCACTCTACTGTTTTTCTCTACCAATTCACTAGAGAAACATAATCCATAAAATTGAATTGGTATTACAAAGGGAATTAATTACATTGGCTTACAAGATTTTGGGCACAGAGTTCAACAATAGCTGTCTGCATACTGGAAAGAATGAGAACCCACTGCACAGGGCTAGTTTCTCATCACAGGTAGAATCCACCAAGATGATATTTTAATTCTTAACATCTATGACACAAACATAATGGCAACCAAGTTTGTAAAACAGACACAACTACAGTTTAAATCATGTATTTTCCCTCACATACTGGTAAGGGTAGAATTCAGTGTTCCACTCTCACCAATGAACAGGTTATCCAGAACAAAATTAAACAGAGAAATACTATACTCATGGATCAGTATGATCAACATAGTAAAAATGGCCACCCTACCAACAGCAATCTATAAATTCATGCAATCTCTGTTAAATTCGAACACAATTCTTTATAGACTTGAAAGAACAATTCTCAGCTTCATATGGAGAAACAAAATACCCAGTATAGCTAAAACAATGAAAGATTGGCCAGAGATTCACCATCTCTGATTTCAAGCTGTAATACAGAGTGACAGTAATAAAAAAAAAAAAAACAGTATGGAATTGGCATAAAAACATACATGTTGATAAAATGGAATTGAATAGAAAACCCAGGCATAAACACACATATATGGAAATCTCATTTTTCATAAAGAATCCAGAAAGACACAATGGAACAAAAGAAAGTATCTACAAAAACTGGTGCTGGTATAATTGTGTGTCTGTATGTAGAAGAATGTAACTAGATCCATATTTATCACCCTGCACAAACTCAATTCCAAGTAAATTAAAGACCTCAACATAAAATAATATAACCAAACCTCATAGAAAAGAAAGTAGGTAATAGTCCTGAACCTATTGGCATAGGAGACAACTTTCAGAACAGAATACTTTACAGCGCAGATCAACAATAAATAAATGCGACCATATGAAACTAAAAAGTTTCTTTAAGGTAAAGTGCATGGGCAATCTAACAGCAGCAGTCTACAAAATAGGAAAATATTTTAATGAACTCCACAACTGGTAGAGGACTAACATCCAAAATATATTAAGAACTCCAGAAACTAGATATATTACAAAACCTGAAATAGTCCATTTAAAAATTTGGAACAGATCTAAACAGAGAATTCTCAATAGAGGAATCTCAAGTGCCTAAGAAAGACTTAAAGAAATGTTCAATGTCCTTAGCAATCAGGGGAATGCAAATTTCAACTACTTTGAGATTCCATCTTTCATTGGTCAGAATGACCAAGATCAATAATACAATGCTAGAGAGGATTTTGAGCAAGGGGAACCCTCCTCCATTACTGTCAGAATGCAAACTTCTACAGCGACTGTGGAAATCAGTATGGTGGGTCCTCAGAATGTTGGAAATCAATCTACTTCAAGACCCAGGTCTACTACTCTTCTGCATATATCCAAAGGACACTCTATCCTACAATAAGGATACTTTCTCAACCATGTTCATTTCAACTTTATTCATAGTAGCCAGAAGCTGGAAACTTTATTCATGGCAGCCAGAATGGATAAAGAAAAGGTGGTACATTTATACAATGGGGTATTACTTGAATATTTTTTAAAAATTACATGAAATTTTCAGACAAATGGATGAAACAAGAAAAAAATTGTTTTGAGTGAGGCACCCTGTATCTAGGATGACAAAGGTGGTATGTATTCTCTTATAACTGTATATGAGCCATTAATTAAATTATAATTAACCTACAATTGGTAGACCCACAGATGTTAGATAAGGAGGGAGGTCTGGGTGATGTATGGATCTCCCTGAGGTGGAAATAAAATAGATTTCATGATTTGACTAGGGGCTGGTGGGGATGGAAAGGGTTATAAAATGGAAGGGGAGTTGGGATGGAGGGAGAGATGGCTGGAATTGAGGGGCAATTGGGATAGTAGAAACCTAGTGCAGAGGAAACTTCCTGGAATCTATGAAGGTGATGCTAATTATGACTCCTAGTAAAAGGCTATATAGAATCTTAACTGGACATTTCCTGAAGCCAGTAAAGGCATCTAGTGGTGGGAATAGTTTGCATTCACTTGAGTTGTCGTCCAAAGGGGGGCAGGGTCTCATGGAAATCCCCAAACAACCTAGGGTTAAGAAAAAGGGTTAACTCCACAAACTGAAAGCTAGGCCCCATTTCTTAGAACAACACCCATACAACTCACTGAACATGGAGAAATCCAAATAGTGCTTATATGGAGCCTTCACCACTATGTTCTAGTTTCTTTGGTGTGGGATAGTTCTCTGTAGACTACCGAAAGAGAAATGTGGACACCAACCCAGCCATAATATCTTTGATCTACAATCTGTCATGACTGCAAAATATGCTAGTGCAATGGTAGCTCAGAACATGTAGGGATAACCAACAAATATCTAATTTGACTTGAAGCCCACTCCTCAAGAAGGAACCCATACCCAATACTGTTTGATTAACCACAAAGGAGGACCTAGATATCCCAGATACATAGGGTAAAACCAAATACTACTGGCCTAAAACAAAAGTCCACAAAATGATTCCTACTGATATTCTGCTATACTCATAGATCAGTGCCTTACCCAGTCATCATCAGAGAGGCTTCCTCTGGCAGCAGATGAGAACAAAAGCAGAGACCTACAGCCAGACATTAGGCTGAGAGTCTAAATTGGAAGCCTCTATCAAATCCCTCCCCCTCATAGCTTAGGGAATCCCTTGGAAGAGGAAGCAAAAGGTTGTAAAAACCAGAAGGGATGGAAGACTCCATTATAGTCATCCAATCACATTGGCACCAGATGTAGACATAGATTCAGGGTAAAGGTAGTTTATTCTTTGGTTAATTCAATACACAGTCCTTAGAGGGTTTCAGTCTCCATACAATCTAATATTCAAGGCTAGAACATTTCAGCCCCAGAGACTTACTGCTGACAAGTTTCCTCTGACTAGCTCCTTCTGAACTCAACTGACTCGTCTAGTTAACTCAATTCATTCACTGTTCTGTCTCAAACTCTTCTTCCAAGTTGTGGGTTCAAACTTATTTTCTGAGCTCACTGAGTGTTTCTGGAAGAACTTTCTACTCTGGCTGACTCCCCAAACTTCTCTGACTGAACTTCTCTGCTTGACTTCAAATTGACTCTCTTTTCCACTCTGATACTGACATCTGCTTAACTATGTCTGTGTCTCTGCCTCAGATTGCTTCAGACTTCCTCTGTGCCTCTCTGAACTCTCCCTCTGTGAACTGAGTCTCCTTTTATAGCCTGAGAGTTGGCATTGTCTTTACTGTGATTCAGTCTCAAATTTCACTCTGCCCGCTCTTCATTCTGATCAATCTCAGCATTGGGATTAAAGGCATATGCTCATTCTGTAACCGTGAACTGAAAGCTGTGACCCACTTCTGAGCAGACTACTTCCTTCTTAGAACTCTAATGTTTGGATTAAAGGTGTAGGCTATGTTGCCTTAACCACAGAAATCCCTTTCACCTAGCATTAGCAGAAACAGAGGATAGGATTAGTCTAACTAACATTCTTTCTGTATTCCATCTGGATCACACAGGCCTCTGAATGTGATCCCTTCATACAAGCCTTTGGATTTGATCCCTTTCTAACTATTACACAGGATTTTCAATGTGACCCTTTCCCAAAGCAGCCATGCTGCTGGATCAAATAATTAAATATTCCTCTACACACCTGGAGAACAAGGCCCTTTTAATCAACTAAGCAAGGCACATATGGAGCTCACAGATACTGAAGAAGCAAGCACAGGGCCTACATAGGTATATGCCGGGTCTCTGTGTATATATTATAACTATTAGCTTAGTATCTTTATGGGACTCCTACCTGTGAGAATGAGTACTTCTCTGACTCTTTTGCCTGATCTTGGGACTGTTTTCCTCCTGTTGGTTTGCTGTGTTAAACTTCAATATGAAACTTTTGGTTTCATCTTATTATATATTATTTTGTCATGTTTGGGTGTTTTCTCTTAGAAACCTGTTCTTTTCTAATTAGAGACAGCAAGGTCATGGGTCCAGAGGGAATGGAAAGAGGGAAGGAAGGGTGGGGAGTTTGGGTAGAATGAGAAGAACCTATAATCAGGATATATTGTACGAGAAAAGAATCTATTTTCAATAAAAGAAAAAAAGAAATATTTGACATGAATAAAGTGACTGAGATTCTCCATAAAATCATTCCATAAAAAAGAAATACATACATATATATATATACACACACACACACACATATATGTTACACCTTTGAAAAACAGTTTGAAAAACTTTTAAAATACCAGGACAGATTCATGAGGCATAATTTGTATTACTAAAACCTGCTTACACTAAAAACAAAAATAAATGTTTGGTTTCTGAAATATGCATCTGAAATATCATTTGGTTTTCACATTCATACTGAAAAAAAGGAAACAGCTATAGATACAGTAGTATCATTTTAAAATCATTATGCTAGGGTAGCAACGTCAACACTCCTTTTAATACAGGTAGAATATCCTATGAGCTTGTGCATAAAATCAGGCAATAAGAGTTGAGAAAGACAACCTCAGATCTTTTTAAAATTCCAAAGGTTTCCTCTTGTATCATGAGAAGAATAAAAACTTTATAAAAGAAATGTCATATGTAATAACAAAAATTGATATTTTTATTTGTATAAAATGTAATTCTCTTTTTATACTATTTTAGAAATACAGTTTTATTATGAATGCATGACATGCTGTCTAAATGTGCCTTAAAATACTATTGTACATAGTTCAAGATTGCTATATGTATTGTTCAACTTTGCAACCTGAATTTTTTTCAGTTATATTTGTATTTCCCTTACTGTATTCTTTGCATTTTAAACCAGGTATTTTCTTTATTCTCACTTAAACTCCTAAGAACCTGAGATTTTAAAAAAAAAGTTAATATTATTATATAAATATTATATTAAAGAATTTCGTGTGACTTTTTTTTGAGGAGTTGGTCTGTAACTCAGCAATAGCTGGTCTGCTTATACAAACTAAAATGTTTTAATCTCAGATATTTAAAAGTGAGTGCTATTGTGTCATACAAAAAATTTAGGCCAGTGCTTCAGAAATGAAGGAAATTTCTGAAGGAATTATTATCCTTGCAGAGGATAAGTCTGACAAAGGGACCCAACATGGACATGTTAAAGTGTTCCCCAAGAAGAGTAATGTGTCATGGACAGATAAATGAAGACAGGAGGAGAGAAAGGAAAACTGCTCAGCTATTCATTTTGTTTGGCTCTCAGTGAGGCGGATAGCTTTGGGAAAGGAACAAAGGAGAAACACAATCTTTCTGTGTTTTAATTGTTCTGACACTATTGCTGACAATAGATTTGGGGGACAACACTGAAAGTGAGGAGATGACTTGGAGACAATGAGTTCAAGCTACTCAAGAGACCATACTGGTTTAAATTAGTAACATTGAACATATAAGCCTGCGCTAAAATGAGGATACCTGCTTTTGCTGATGAACTAAATGGAGTGTCATTGAAGATATCAGTCAGTGAGAATTCCAAGTTAATCTTCAGCCCTAACATAATGGAAAGATAGGCTGTTTGTTTCTAACAAGAAGCCTCTAGGAGAAGCTTGTTGACAGGGGCAAAAGCAAAAAAGAAAAATGTGTATTCTTTAATAGGTATGAGGTGAACACAAATAAAGGAGGGACTTTTTTTTCCTGAATAATGGGAGGACTTGGTTTTCAATGGATTGAAGGTTAATTTGTTGAGCATAAAGGAATGCACAATCAATGAGTGTATAATGATATTATATGGAGGTTCTATTCTGAATTTCTTATTTTATCATTGAAACAGGAAGTAGAGTAATTAGCTGAAGGAGAGTATGGGAGAGAAGATATTGAAATAGAAAAGCAATTCTCTAAAAAGAGAGAAAGCAAATAGACTAGGAAAACTTGGTTTTTTGTTAAGCTAAATATAGGCTCAGAATAGGAAAAGTATTAAATTTTTTTATTAGATTTTTGCCATGCATATCATCATGAAAGACTAGACTAGCCATAAATATAAACATGCAATCCGTGTATTATTATAAGACTATTTAAACCAATGACAGAAATGAAAGCATAGAATATGCAAATGACATTAAATGTAATGAATCTGGATTCAAAGTTCTTATTTAGGAAATGTACTTTTTAGTAGAAGCTACAGGGGCTAGTCAAAGTAATGTAAAGTCAAAGTAAGTAGCAGAACCTGAAATTATCAGTTTGTAATTTGTCATCTAAATTACTATAACATCTAACATTTGGCAATGTTAATTCCACAAAAGAAAACAAACCAACATTTATTTATCAAGTACCAGGTTTTTCTGTTTTCTGTTACTGATTTGTCAGCCAACAAAGGAGCTCACTGTGATTAACATGCAGCAGAAGAAAGTGTCCAGGACAGGATGTGAGCAATGAAAATGTAGCCTATTGAAAATAGTGCTGTGCCTTCTCTTGCTTTGACTTTTTAAAAGTGATTAAGCTCTGTCTAAGTACAACCAAAATGGCTCAGAAATCAATCAGAAGGAAGAACAAATGATTCAAAAGCCTGAAAATTCAATGTTTCTTTGTAAAAGAACTCTCAAAGAAAACTAATGTGCACTGATGTTTCCTAGAACATTCATAAAAAACAACCACAAAAGTAAAACATACTCACTCACTCACACTGAATTACTAATATTTAAATTCTACTTTGCTCATGTGCTGTGGTATAGTTTAGATGCTAAATGTCTGCCAAAATCCCAGGGAAATATATAGGGGGTAATATAAATAGTGTAAATTTGGGAGGAGAGCCTCACTAGTGGTCTCACCCTACCTGGTGAGGAAATAAAGAAGCATATAGCACTCTGGCTTCTTTTACATAACCTATCCTGGTGATATGTGTATTTTTACTATTTTTTAGGTTCCTGTGGGGAAGGACTGCCTCAAGTTAGATCCAAAACAGTGGGGTCAACTGGTTACATATTCTAACTGCCAAAGTTTTAAGCAAAATTAACCTTGTGTTTAAGTTAATTCTCTCAAGTGTTTGGTAAATCATGGAAAGCTGAACACAATTAGTACACCGATTAAAAGAATAGTAACTGATCTTCAGATCTGCATTGGTAAAAATATCAGAAGGATTTATTGTGCTGTTATTCATGTACCTTGTTACATTGTTTAATGCAAGTCAGTCCTCAGAGTCTGGGTCCCTCTAAGTAACCCGCAACCTTACGTTTCCAAGCCTTCCTAACTTAGTAGATAATTCCTTTCTATATATTTACAACAATATGCTGTCAAACTAGCCTCCTAGTGTAAAAAACCAAATGGGTTTTCTAGTTAAGATCCATTAATATTTTTATGGCATGCCATGATAAAAAGGATTAGCAATTAATCTTTTTCTAATTTTATGCTTGGTAAGCAGGGCTCCCCAGTTGATGCTTCTCTTCTCCTTGTCTATCCTTTCACTTCATGTCATTTTCAGTGTTTAACTATAGAATGTCCCTAAATATAAAAGACAGTAGCCAAATAGCACATATTTGAGGTTGTGTCAATTAATACATGCGTATTTTCCTAATTCCAAATTTATGTTTTTGTGTTAAGTGAGTTTCTGTAGGCTACAAAGGGTTCAGGAAAGAAAGATAAATATTTTTTACCTCAAATGAACCATTTTTATAATTGCTTCTTCTGGTGGGAGATCCACTCCCGTTTTTCCTTTATTTCTTCAATTATTGTTTGCTTTTCTTTCCCAAGGTCTGTTTTAATACAATTGTTCTAAACATCTAGCCAATTTTTTCTTCCCACTCAAAATATTGACTCTAGCATAATGTGTACAGTTGAGAAATCATTTAGCATAGTTTTACAGTTCTAAGAAAACAAATTTCCAAAACCTTGAATATATGCCACAGTCTTTAATTTCATTAGGTATTTGCTATCACTTTCATATCAATATGCAACTAGACAATGTCAAAATTATTATGGTTGTCATTTGTCTTCAAGAAAAGGGTTAGTAATTAATCTTAATTTATTGAGAACTTCCTGTTTGGTTCCAAAGCCCCTTTAAATTTGGTTGCTTGTTTTCTTGATGTTCAGTTTTTTTTTTTTATGGTATTTTATATATTCAGAACACAAATCTCTATCAGGTATAAAGGTGATAAAATTTTTCTTCTATTCTATGGACTGCATCTTTACTTAACTAACCATTCTTTAGCTGGAATTACTCAAAAGAAGAAAAGCAAATGACTAGTAAACACTTTGAAACATGTTCAGCATACTTAGGCAAGTTAAGATTTCATTTCACCAGAGTCAGAATATCCACTGTCAGGAATACAAATGACCACAAATGTTAGTGTGGATATGGAGGGAGGGAACATGTAAACACTGTTAATGGGAGTGTGTACTAGTGCTACCACTCTGGAAATTGTTCTGGAGGTTTGTCAAACAAGCTAGGAATATCATACAATCTGACTCAGCTATACCATACCTGTGCAAGTGCCCAAAGCATTTTCTATCTTACAAGAGAGATTCCTTCAAATCCATATTCACTGCTACTCTATTTACATTAGTTAAGAAATGGAACCAACACAGATGTTCATCAGCTGAAAAATGGATAATAAAAATGTGGTACATATACAGGATGAAATATTTCTCAGCTGTAGAAAACAAAATACAGTCATAAATTTTGGAGGTAAATGGATAGAATTGGGAATTAAATTATTGTACTATGTGAGGTAACCCAGACACATAAAAACAAGGGCTGCATCTTCTCTATTATGTAAAGTTCTCTGTTTGAATATTTGTCTTTTTTGTCTAATATGTAGAATCTAGGAGACTAGAAACAGACCATTTGTTTGGGGATATAGTTATGGAAGGAAAAGAGTAAAGTTATAAAGGAAATGAACGCAGAGATTGGGAATATGGGGCCAGAAAGTTTCAAGTAGGTGAAGAGGGTGGTAAAGTGAAGGACCATGGAAATCTACAAAAATAGAAATGGACTATCAGTTGGGAGGATGGTAATTTATAAGAAAATAAAAGTTGAGATTAGAGATATGGGGGCAGAAGATTTTAAGAGCAATGAAGATGAGGAACTGAGGAATCAGGGGAATCCTTACCCAAATGAAATGTACCTAAGAAATCTGCATGTTTGGGAACCTGTGATCTTGCAATGCAAGGCAGAACTACAACAAAAGGGGAGGATAGAAAATATGTGGTATGAAAGAATGATGGGAGAATACTGAGAGTTAAAGTTATAATCAGGAATAGGAACAAGAGAGTAGAAGAAATGAGGGGCAGAAGTGTGTTAGTAAAAACCAAAGAGATATGAAAAAGTCTTACAAAAGGCCAATAGTTTGTAAGCTAACTAAATTATTTTCAGGTTGCTCGAGCACAAGTATTCCACATTAGGGAGTAACACTGGTACCAGAAAGCAAACGTTAGTAAATGAAAGTCTCAATGCCAGGCATAGTTTACCTTCCTACAAGTTACTGTTTAGAGAGCTTTCAGACACACACACACACACACACACACACACACACACATGCCATAGCCTATTGCCATTGCTCAAAGAACATCAGGGAAGATAATTAATTAGAAAGAATTTTAAGAACTGAGGCACTGGGTGGAGTGCTGGAATATGCTGCCCTTTGGGTATTCAATGTTTATTGCACACAAACTCACAGTAGCAGTATTACCTACAAAAAAAAAATCTCACATAGAACAAATAAATTAAAAATCCACACATGGAGCTTGTAGTGGCACGCCCCTTTTATCCCAGCACTGAGGAGGTAGAGGCAGGTGATTCTCTGTGAATTCAGGGCCAGCCTGATCTACAAAGTGAGTTCCAGGGCAGCCAAAGTTACAACAGAGAAACCTTGTCTCAAAAAAACAAACACAAGCAAATAACCAATAAACCAAAATGAAAACCAAAAAACCCAAGCATCTACAATGGAGGGGCTTTCCAGGTTCCACCCTTGGCATAGGAGCTATTGATATTTAATGGCTGTTGGAGGAGGGAAAGTCACTTTTCTTTAGAAGTGTGGCCACTTGCCAGGTGGGTGATATCACACCAATGAGCATATATGGGTAGCACTAAAAGGGCACCAACTAGGTTAAATCAATCAATCAATAAATAAATAAATGCAAAAGAACATGGTGTTTGGAGGGAGGGGTAAGGGATGAGTTGGAGAGGAGGGGTAAGGGATGGGTTTGATCAAGATATATAGTTTATATATATGAAATTTCAAATAACAGATTTTAAAGTATTGCTTTCTTATAAAGAAATAATATTTTAAATCATTCCATGTGTTTTAAAAACATTGTAAATTGTAAAGAAATTGATAATTATTTTCTAATTCTGGATTTCAGTTGTAGAAGCTTGGAAACTTTACTGACTGGAGAACTCACACACATGTATTTCCATGACCTATATTTTCAGCTATAGCCAAATAGCTCTATGTTTTCCAGAAAGTACTATAATGAACACAAGAAGACTTGAATCATAGATTGTTAGTTAATATAGCGAGACTAATCAAAAGGTGGACAAACCATTGAAACATTGTGCTTCAACAAATGGTTTTAAAAATTTTTTGCCAAAAGTACAGAACTTCTACAGCATGCTTGACAAGATACAATCTTTGAAGAATGTTCTTATTAAGATCCTATATATTCACAGGCTGGAGGCACAAAGATTGATTCCTGAGTGGAGAGTAATTAAGCCTTCTTTAATTAGGTAATTGAGTAGAAAGCTTCAGGGTGAGAGTCTTCTATTGGGGTACTAAGTTTAGCAAACATTTTAACTTTACTATTAAGGACTTCTCTTATCAGAAGGTCCACATTTTCTTTCTCATATTCAGAATTTGCAGAACCAGTATTATTTTGCCTTTCATTCTTATGAAAGTACAGCATACAGCGCTGGAACGTTTAATATCTTCCTATAATGAAAAGATAGCAGAGCTCATAAACAGTTATGCTTAGTGGTGTTTTCTTTCCTTGATATTTCCAATTAATTAAAGCCTACATTAATGTCAAAGGTTGTTCATATTAGGTAGTGTCACCAGGAGATGTGATATTTTACTTTCCTTATCATGCTATTTTATGAATGTTTAAGCAGTTAAAAAAATTACAAAGCAAAGTTGGCACAAAAGGAATCAGTAAATATTTCTTGAACTTCTGGTGGCAATGCTATTAAATTAATAACATACGCATTGGCGAGTAAACACACACTTGGATGCCTCTAGGTTTAAGGAATAGTAATGTATATGTGCTTTGCCAGGTACAGTGCATTGTTTTCATAGCAGATTGACATATGAATACTATAAAAGGTTTTGAAAATGAAAAAGGAAAGATGGTAATGTCTTTAAGTATTACATGACATGAACATGTCAGGTAATTTTTGAGATGGCTATTCCCCTGCACCTTTGGCTTTCCCAAGATTTATTCAAGCACTGGGTCAGTACTTACCGTAAAGAGCTGAAGCCATTAGGTGATGGATACTGCTGTAATGCAAAGACAAGAGAGAACTTAAGAACAGCTTCTGTTCATTCTAGTTTGGGATTTCAAGGAATTAGTGAACCATTAGATGAGGAAAATGTTTTCAATTTTTTCCTGTCTTCTACTAGCTCTTATAGTAATCAAATTCACACTATCAGCAATGAGAAATGTCCTGTCCCATTTTACTCAAAAAGTGCTTAAGAGGCCTTCACAAAAACATATGTTAAGGTTGTTTTGGTCTAATTTTCAAGGTTTAGCAATGATTGTCATAATTTGGCTAAAAACATCTCAAAATACTCTTCATCCCAAAATGCATATTTTGAGACTTTAAGTTTCCACATAGGCCTCTTGTTTACATTTAGAATGTAACAGAAAGATGAACCTACTTAAATTTTGAGGCACCTTAGAAAGATAGCAATTACCAAAGTTTGAATGATTTTGTCAGACTAATGAATTGACACTGTTATAAAAAAATATAAAAGCCATTTTTTGCAAAAATGGTTGTGGATATCATTTGTTTCATTTTTCTTCAAATCTTTGGAAATATAATTAGAAAACATATGAAAAATATCAGGCAAAATAAAAAATAACTGAATTCTTCTCTTAAGCCACAGTGAGTACTTCAGAGGATTTGTCAGATACTAGTTGATTTGACAACTTTCACTTTGATCTCGCATTTAGTTTATTCTTAATCATTTATGAACTACAGATTTATCAAAACAGTAGGAAGGCACTGACCTTCTCCATAAATCTGTAATTCTATTGAATGAAACAAATAATCTAGGAAACAGAACCACAAAATATACTGATTTTGAGAAAAGAAGAAGGATATCAATGTAAAAAAGTGTTTTCATCAAATAATGCTGGAGCAAATAGACATTCACAGAGAAAGGGCAAAAAAAGCTTAACACTAAGTCTCTAACTTTACATCTGAATGAAGTCAATCACCTGGCTTAAGTGTAAAATACAAAGTACCTGAGGAAAAACTATACGTGAAGAAGGGTGTTTTCAGTAAGCACTAGGGGCACTCTAAAGGATATTACTTAGAGTTATCCAAAAAAAAAAAATCACAGAAATAAAACAAAGGAGTTGATAACTTGGACATAAAAGTTAAAGCACTTTAATCTGAAAAATATTTTCGGAGGAAATAAAGACACAAGTAAGACTTATGGGGAAAGAATGAAAGCCACACTCTCATAAAGGTGTAAGATCCTAAAAACAAACACACATTCAATTAGAAGACAAAGAACAAAACCAGGAAGTCAACTTTCATGGAAAGGCATGGACTTCAGGTAATCACTAGAAAGGTTGCTTAATGGTATTAGGCATTGGATAAATCTAATTGAAATCATAATAAAATAAGATTATATACATATTAGAAATGCTAAAATGTTTTTAAAATGACAATACAAATTTAGCATATGGTATTGTCAAATACCATATGAGTCAATTATTGAATTATTAGCAGGAATATAAAGTGCTGCAGCATGTCTCTAAAATCATCCTATAAGCATCTTAAAAACTAACCTTGTAATTACAATACAGTCTACAGTTCCACTCTTGGTTATTTATTACAGAGAAATTGAAATCTACGCATGCAGTTTTAAGAGATGTTTGTAATAGTCCCAAACTGAAATAGTCCAGACGGCCTTCAACTGGTAATATGACAACATTTTAATACATTACAAACATGAAACTTTGTTGGGAAATGAGAGGAGACTAAGAAGCAATGCACGGAACAATTGTGTTACTCTTCAGAGAACTATAACAAATTAAAAGAGCCAATTCCACACAAAAACAGATTGTTACATACTAATCATGAAATACAAGTTTGTAGTAATGGAGAACACATCGGTGTCACCAGGGATGAAGGAAGTCATGGTGCATTTATGAAATAGACACCTAATGATGAAGGAAAAATAAGGATTCTCAATTCTGAAGGGAATGTTCTGACCTTGACAGATTTGTATCTCCAGTTTGATTGTGATACTATACAATAGTTTCACACAGTGCTACCCATTAGGATGAAGCTAATTTTCTGTGACATGTACCACAATTTCATGTGAACTTTGTGGCTTTTAACTGTGAAGCATGAATTACAGTTAAATGATATGACGTATATCTAATGTTGAACTGATCAAAGGTAATTTGAATATATTAATTAATATCAGAAAGTTAATGTTAGATCAAAAATAAAATACTACTTCCTGTAGAATGTTATTTCCTAAACAAATAATTACCAGTCGCCAAAAATTAAATTAAGAAAAGATTATTCAGTAAATGATGGGATATTAATGTATTTGTATTAAAATTGTTTAAAGCTGTAAATATAAGAAAATCAAGCATTAATGTATCTATTAACATAACTTTAAAGTATATGAGTTAACACAAATAAACCTGATAATAGAAATAAATGCATCCTAAATTGCCATCAGGGATGTCCATATTCTCTTGTAAATAAACGATAGGGCAAGGAGACATAAACATAGTAGTATTGGTGATTTAATCAGTATGAACAGGCAATGCACTTAATTGATACTTATAAATAAACTTCCTATAAAAATTAGCATGTGGTAAAACAGATATCATTTTCACTTTATTTTTTAGTGTGAGACTTTTGTCAAGATACATTATTGTACATAAAACAAGTGTATGTACATTTAGAAGTATTCAAGTGCTAAAAAGTATATCAAGTCATCAGGAGAATAAAATCTTAAAGACTTATATGTCTTTGGAAGACAAATAGCAAATTTTAAGTACTAGATGACTTAGGATAAAGCACAGCTGAAATTATATTGTCTTTTTTCCTAAATATTAATGTTGAAAGAAAGTAAGGTATTGACATAAAGACAGATAAATAGATCAACCAAACATATATAGAAAACTTCTCTACATCATAGATACATAGCAATTCCATGAATTGTTTTCTGTTTGCAGAGCACTGGTCTATCTACAAATATAAAAATAAAATTATCTTATTCCAATGATTACAATTGAATATAATAGAACATAGCCCTGGATTTAAAGTCTAATGAAATAAAAATTAGAAAAAAAATAGTGAAGGTGATCTGATTGGGGAAATGCTAAAAGAGGAACTCTTTGGGGAGTGGAGGAGATAAATACAGAATAAGGAGGGAAGAGTGTTAAATGACATTACAAATGTCCGAGAAAGTCATAAGGAATCATAGTATTGACTATTTATCAAAACTACTATAACACATGTAATTTCTGTTTTTAAATACACACATATACTTTAAATACGAATTTTCATCTAGACTGACAATGCTTACTCTGAGATACAAAGGCCAACTAACAAAAGTCCCAATACCAGGCATGAGGATTCCTCTTTTGAGTTGTTGGACAAGGTTGTTCAAGAATCTACAAAACATAGTGTATTGGTAATATCCTTGGTTGCCCCATAGAGGTGGAAGATAAGTACCTACTGATGAAGATACCATGCACTTTAGACATAGGACCCAGAGTTCCCTGAGCTGGAACTGAATTGAATGCTTCTTCCCTGAAGGCATCATTCAAACTTCAAAAGGAGAGAAGCAATCATTAGTTCTACTCATCTATGATGCTTATTAATCACATCAATGACCAGCGTGACACAGTAATCCTATGGAGGCAATAGTGACACACATACCTTGGTGGTAACAAAGAGCTTTGTAATTGGACTTAAGATGCTCTAGTATTAGAAACCTATCCAACTTCCCAGGGCTACTGAAGACATGAATTTAGGAAGAGAACTTACAATTACAGCTTTACTACACCAGCATAACCCTAACTATAATCTCGGCATTTGCCCTTATACTGGGTACAGATAAGTGTAATCTTCACCCTTCATCAAGTAAATTTCTTTTTGCAACATACAGAGACGATTACAAAAATCACAACCTATCAAAATACAGAGTTGTAGAGCCCAGCATCAAAGGATTTATCTCAAAAATTCTCCCTAAGATTCAGGGAACATTTCCCAGGTGGTGGTGGTACACACCTGCAATCCCAACACTTGGGAGGGAAAAGCAGGTGGATCTCTATGACTGTCTAGTCTACAGAGTGAGTTTGCGTTAAAACAGAGAAACTATATCTCAACCCCCCAAAATAAATAATAATAATAAGATTCAGAGTACATTGTGGATCTGGAGTAATAAAGATTGTAATACCCAGAAGATAAAGGCATTTGCTTCCCAGTAATATCAGAAACTACACTCATAAATTATCATCAAAATAACTGCCTAAATATGACCTGAATAAGGAACAGCAATAGACATGCCAAGGAGGACAGGGAAAAACCTATGAGGCCTCAACCCTACACAAAGAGCTACAGGCAACTAAGGAATTCTGTCAGTGTGAGATATGGTCTTTTTTGGGAAAGAACACAACAATTGGTTATCCAATGCCAAATAGTAAGCCCTGAAAACATATATACAAGTAACTTCATACAGACTGAACAGATTATTTTGAGTAAAATATATGAAAATATACATATACATGAATGCATATACCAACAACTAATCAGAAAAGTGACTAGGAAATTTAATGTGACCAAGGAGGGTTATATGGGAACACTTGAAAGGAAGAAAGTAAAGAGTGAAATAATGTAATAATATTATATAATCTCAAAAAAATGTTCATGACACCAAAAGAATGCATTTTATATTGATCTGATTCATAACGTAAGGAATTAACTAACTTCTTATCAACTTCTTTTATACACTTGAACTATTTTTAGACTGAAGGAACAAAATTAACTCTACAGTGAGTGAAACAGTATCCAGTGTTTTATGGTATAGAATGATGTTTAGAATAAGATTTGATTGCTATTAAATTCCTTAGTGAAGTAAGATAAGCCTGTCACTGAGCCTACTCGCAATTGCTTATGAGAATATCATTCTACGGTCCTATCCTACCAGCTAGATGAAGTTGGCTTGGTTGGGCTTTCAGGCCTACTCTCTTCCCAACTGGAAGGAAAGAAGAAAGCCAGACACAGCTCGTTTTGGAATGTAGTGGAATTGAAGAAGGTATTGAGGATATTCAGACTAGGAGAACTAGGGATTTTCAAGGATGAATTTCTCCTTTGAAAGGCAATTACCTTCATCATAAAATCACACTTAAAATCACAACACAATTAGTATTGTGTACTAATTCTGTGATATTATTCATTATAAATACTCTTATGTAATAGCTCAAGTTTTAGTCTGACAATTTAATTAGATTAATAGTGTCATTTTTAAAGATAAGTTAGCTGATGAGTAGCAAGTTATTTAGCAAAGAATTAAATCTTGGCTTTGAACAGGCTTTCCCTGCATAGAGTACTTTATGTAGCACTCAGGAAAGAAAGTAAAAATGAACAAATAAGCAAATACATAAACTGTAATTTTAAAACTTTAAACATAATACATTTTAATAGTTAATAAAATGACATCTTATTTTAAAAGTCATAAAATAGCATTGCCATTATTAAAATAATGAATAATATAAAATATTTCATTCTAATAATTTATAGTCATAATTATGTTTTGTGGACCTTTATAATCTGTACCATTAACTGTGTCAGATATAGTATACTTACAGAAATTAATTATTTGCTGTGTTAAAATTCTAGTGAAATGATTTGCATTATTATTGTAATATCTATAGTTTATATGCCACAATCTCTGAGGCAAAATAAATACTAAATGGGGTATTAGGAGCTGAAAAAAATCTTCCATGTGATAGCATTGCAAACTGCTTTCACATAACAGAATTTTAAAAAATTCTTTAAAGATTTCATATATGCTCAAAATATTTCTTAATTGTACAGATATCTTTGCCTTCTTCTCCAGCATATTTCCTTTCTGGCTTCAAATATCCCTTCATTTTTTTTTTGACCTATTGAGCTTGGTCAGTACTGCATACATATGTGCTCTTAATTGTGGGGTTCTTCACTAGGACATGGGTCACTCCTCATAGAAAAGTGACTCCACAGCATCCTCAATGACAAGTAGCTCCTTTGTTAATGATGAGGCCTTGGGAATCTGCCCCATCAATCCCAGAATGTGTATGTAACCACAGTTTCATTCATTTCATGTATGCCTTAGCCATATCATATCCAGAAGACAGCATTACAGCGTCCCTCTATTCTACAATTCTTACATTCTTTTTTTTTCCTCTTCCCTAAGTCTTGACAGGGGGCTTGATACAGATATTGCACCCGTAGATTCACCAGACGTAGCCATAGATTTGAGTTCAAAGGAGATTTATTCTTCAATGAATTAAATCACCAGTTCTATCCTGAATCCCTGGAGACTTTCAGCCTCTGTACAATCTAGAACACTTAAACCCCTGTACAATATAGTTAACCTTTGAGATTTACTGCTGACTGAACCACTTTGACTAGCTATTTCTGAACTCGTTGCTGTACTGATCAACTCACTCACTGTTCTGGCTCAAACTTTTCTCCAAAGTGACTGGTTAAAACTGATAGTCTGAGCTTACTGTTTCTGACTGAGCTCTTCTCACTCTGGCAGTTTCTAGCTGACTCTCTGACTGCCTCAGATTGAACTGCTCTATTCAGCTGCAAACTGACTTGCTCTTCCCATTTGATACTTCCCATTTGATACTGAGCTGCTTCAATGTCTCTGTGTCTCTCCCTGAGCTCTCATTGCTCCATAATGCCTCAGTCTGTCTTTCTGCTTCTCAGTCAGCTACTTCATTGTCTGTGTCTTGTCCCCATCTGCCTGCTTCAGACTGATTGTCTCATACTGCCTGGTGTAGCTGACAGCTGTAACTGACTCTGCTCTGAGCTAAGAACCTGCTCTTATATCACGAGAGTTGGGATCATCCTCACTCTGTCTCACTGTGCTAACGCTTCCTCTGATTAGTCACTTTGCCTGTTCTTCACTCTGACTCAACTCACTCTGCACATTGAATCTGATACTAACTCCTTCTGAATTCTGCCTCCTATATCTGCTTCCACATTCTGTTTCTGTTTTAGGGATTAAAAACATGGACCACCAATACTTTCTGAATACTGGAATTAAAGATGTTTACTACCACTGCTTTCCTGGACTTAAAGGTATGTACCAATATTCTTTCTACCTTACAGCAGCCATGCTTATGGATTAAAAGATTAAAAATTACTCTACACACTTCATTTGGCCTAGTTTAAAATTCTTGATTTCATTATCACTAAAAGATATTCCATCTGTGGCTGAATTATTACAGTTGGTTTTTCTCAGCACTTTGAATGATTATGAGTTTCTATATTTATGAATAGCCTTACAATAAGAAGTGTTTCTGTTCAAGGTTAAGAGTTGTAGAACCTTCTGTTCAAGGTTCAAAGCTGTAGACAAATACAAATATTTGAGGACAGTCTGTAATAGTTATCCATGTGGACTTGGTTTGAAGGGATGGAAGGGTCTTTGGAGAGTAGCTGAGGCTTGAAATTGTGAGAGTCCAAGAGAAGCCATTGGTAAAAGAGTCATCAGTAGCAGTTGAAGGCCCAGATTGAAGGGGTCATGGAAAGAAGTTAAAGCTTGGCACCATGAAGAAAGCCTACTAGAGGCTACTGGTGAAAATGCAGCCCAATTGCAGCAGAAGACCCCAGCAGTTTTTGAGATGTCAGTATCATAGGATAACCACCAAGAATAGCAGCAGCAGTGGTGTGAGCCAGCCAGACCCTAGAGGAGAAATTGTGTGTGCTGCAGAGGGCAGAGCCAGAGAAGTGATCCAAGTCCTTTGGAGGATCCCAGAAGATCGTGAGTGAATTCCAGATAATTGGACATTGATAATATTTTTCTGCTGTCCAAAGACACTGTGAAAAGCTTGATAGATATTCAGTTTCATTTGCTCCTGTGCACTATCAAGACGTGTTTGTTTCTCTTGTAAATAGTTTTGCTGGTATAGTGTTAAATTGTGTTATAAAGGTAAAGCAGTTTTTTAATACAGAAAAGGGGAATTGTTGAGGAAGTTTATTTATAGTTATATATAAAATAATTGTTTTATGCACTGTTGGGTGAGGGGCTGTCTAGGGTGTTTTGTATTGTTTGCAGATATTGGATTTCTGTGAGGGTTGTTTAATTGCTAATGATCTGTATGTGTTATCAGTAGAATATCTGAGGAGTTCTAAAAGAATAAAAACACCTGAGTTAGATGCTTAGGGTTCCACTGTTGATCGAGTGTGGCACTGGCTAGGACAGTGGTTCCCTCTGTGGAGGTCTGGCAGAGTTTGCAACTCTAAGAATGCCTCCCTGTCTTTCTTGATGACATTCGCAGTAGGTATACAACTACAGTAACCCATGCTCTTCCCTACCCCATCAGGGAAGGCACTATGAGAAGCAACCATGTCTATGAGGGTAGAGGCTCTGGTCTGACTATCAGTGAAGTGGCTGGACAGGTCTGATGGTAGCCCAATGGCCAGTCCCTTGTGCGGAGATTCAACCCAGAAATGAGACATTTTTCAGCAGGGAAATCTTGTTGCTCAGGTTCAGAGTGATTCTGTGATTTAGCAGTGCATTCAGTGGCAGGATCTCCTTATCTGCTTCAACTCCAGACTGCTGGGCACTGCTCTACACTCAGCACCATCTGTCTTGCTACCTTGACCTTTATGTTTGCAGCAGGTAGTGCTGCAAACCATGTTCTCCCTACCCCATCAGAAAGGATATGACAAGTGGCAGCGACAGCCATAAGAGTGGCGGAGGCTCCAGTCTGGTGGGAGGTGAAGTGGCCAAACAGGTCTGGTGGTAGTTCAAGGACTAGTACCTTTTCCACCTTGTATATATTCCCATGTTTTCCACTACCTCATTATGTTTCTTAGTGGAGCTCATCACTGCTGCTCCCTCCCTGAACCTCCTGTGAACAGTTCTATTTTCAGTTAGAACAGTTCTATTTGCAGTTCTATTTTCTGGGTTGCAGTCTTGGTCTGGTGGTTAGCAATAGGACAGTATGACTGTGGAATTTCCAGGTAGCCTGAGTACTTATCCTCTTTCTTTGTCCACCACCTTTGTAGCACCACGTCTGAATCTCTGTTTCCAGTTCAGTTTCTCTCTGACTGTGATGAGTCCAGAACCCAGCCTCTCAGAAGCATTTCTATATCTGTCCCCTCAGTGACTCTAGCAGTATATCTCTGCTGTGTATGCTTCTGTATTCTACCATCTTTCCATTTTTCCACTCATGGGCAGTTGGTTTTCCAAATCTGTTGCCTTTCCAACCACACTTAACTCTTAAAGTTTTTCCTGCTGGATTCAGTGATAGAGTAACCTCTCCATGTCCACAAAGTGGAGAGGAACCAGAGATGGCAGGTTGGCAGGGTAGCTGCTAGAGACCTATAGGACTCTGCCTACTGTCCTGCCACCATCTTGACCTCTCCTTAAAATATTTTAACATACCTTCATTCCAAATAGGTGGATGGCTAGAAAAAATATTTCTAAGAAATATATGAAAGAAAATAATTCTCATTTTATTGTGACCACAATTTGATATCTGGTTTCTTTAGCAGTGAGAATCATGAAAGGAAATAGTCTGCCTATTTAGTGCTATCAAATATTATCCTTAAAGATATATATATATATATATATATATATATATATATACATATACATATATATATGTGTGTGTGTATATATATATATATATATATATATATATATATATATATATATATATATATATTCATTTCATTTCAAGGCAATTTCACATTTCCAAGGTCAAAAGCAAACAATTAGAAAATATAGAATAAAGATAGACCAATTATCCAAACTTTAAAATTGGTCAAAGTAAATGAATAGAAATTTTCTCATCAATATATTATCTTCCTTTCTTTGGAGTAATAAACTTCCCTAGGAATGAGGTAAGATAAACAGGGGAATCTTGGATATGATGAGGCTTTGGAATAAAAAATAAAATGGAGAGTAAAAACCTGTCTGAACCCAGATATGTGTAAGGCCCTGTGGACACAGCTCTAAGATTGTGTGCAGCTTCAAATGAGCTAGCTCAGTCTCACACTTTCTCCTTTCCTTCACTGTATTTTTCTCTCTTCTCTCTTCCCTAACATTTAAGCTTAAGTTAAATTTCATTAAATTGATTATCATGAGTTCACTCTGTCCCAAAGACCAGATTCTTTACTGTTGAACTTTTATTAGAAAGTTAATACTAAATTTGTTATATGGGCTATAGTATGACACAAGTATATAACACGTAGTATAAAGTTTGAATCAGGTAATCAAGCTTACAGCTTATCAAGCTTTAACCCACTGGACCATCCTGTCAGCTACAAGCTTTCTGAATTTAGAAACATGAAAAATGGGAAGTTTGTCTAAAATAAAGGGAGAAATTATCCATAGTTTTTTGTTGTTAGTTCTCATTTCTTTGCTAAATATTTCTTAGAGGGATAAAGGAATATAAATACTCACAGTCAAAAAGATAAGAAAAAAGAATCAAATAAAAATGACATTTTTAAAAGCTTAGGAAACCAAAATCATAAAGAATACACATTTCTATTTACTTTATACTACGATAGTAATTTGAGGCTCCAAAACAAAATAAATGTTTCTCAGAGTGACAGCAGCTTACTGGAGTTACTGCATGAAACTATTGAATGAGTAGCTATTCTACACTGATGAAATCACCCACCTGTTAAAATCACACACCATATCTGTCATTAGTCCCAGCAGAGTGACTGTGCCCTGCAGGTGGAGTGACAGAAGTGTGGGTAGTAGCCCAAAACCTTCTTTGGAAGTAGAATGAAGGAGAGGCAAAGAAGAGATGGGGTTATAATACAAAATTCCACCATTAAATGAAATCAGAGTTCAGAACTAAACTTCTGTTTCTTACTGTTCCTAACAAGTTCACCTAGTCAGCTTACCAAAGCCCTCCAAATTTAGGAATCTGTAGTAGGGAAGCAAAGGAGATGTTAGACTGAAAATGATAATGGCAATATGAGATGAATAATTCTAACACTCTTGCTTCCTAAAAGATACAGGTGGAAAATTTGTATAGTTAGCTGAGCATTTTTAAATAGTCCTGGGTAGAGAATCAACTTAGGAACACGTATCCATTAAAATGCAATAAATCCCAGCACAATAAACATACAGTGAGCAAGAGTTACACTGGTGTTTTCCACTTAGGTTTACCAAGAGGATCAATTGCCCTATTTTAATTCAGGTGCCGAGGAGTTGTATATTTAAATTTTGTTTGCATATAACACAACAGAAAAAAAAATCAGAAATGATATAAAATAAAAGTTCTTTCCTTCTTGTGACCCTGTGTAGTTCATTGTTCGGGATGTTAAAAAGATGTTTAGCACCGCATATTTTAAGTTTTTTTCATACACACACACACACATAAAACAACCCTATGAAGGAAAATGAAAAAAAAATTATAAAAACAGCATTCAAACCAGCATATGTATAGCATGAAGTGATAATATCTGGTCTTTTTTTGTTACTGTGATTTTTCCTTTGCCAGGAAGAATTATTAACAAGTTATATATACATATTATATACATATAGTATATATTGTATGCCAAGTTATATACTAAATTATATACCAGAAAGGCTTTCTAGCCTTTTGGGGATTAACAACGACCTGGTGGTAGAAATTTAAAATCAATGTATTGCTTCTCAGTTCTTTGAGGAAACTGTGACATGAAAGGGACTGACTTTTATAGTTTAAAGAATGTGCTGAAATGACACATGCTAGCCTACCTCCCCTGGTGAATCATCTCTACATGGTGCTGGAGAAGCTTTCTCTAAACCCCACTAGCACACTCCTCTCCTGGTGGTGTAGCTATATTTAGAATTTGTAGCTAGAGTGCTCAGGGTATCTAGGGATGGATTTTCAAATGTGTCATCACTCTAGACATATTCTCACTCTCTCTCCAACTGCTTCAGCTCCCTCAAACTTTCACATATTCAAATAGAAAGGAATCAAGAGAAATCACATTCAGAAGTAAATTACAATACCAATCTCTTCAAGAATATGATGTGATGGTCTTAGTGGTACTAATAGCTCCCCTGGACCCATGCTTAGTGAAATTTATATTCTCGGCACAGGAATTCTGTGATGTACAGTATTCTCTTGGGCTCCTTGCTCAGTGTAATTCTCAAGGAAGAATGAGAGAAGAATGAGTGGATGTTCTTTCTTCCATTGTTACAAATTTTGTGTGTTAGAAAAGAAAAAAATTGACAATTGGTAGCTATTTTTCCCTGTATTTCTGGGTATGCTAAATATGGCAGGCTATTACTCAGAAAACAGGGCATCTGGTCCAGCTATGGATTTACAAAGAAACTCCAATGAAGTCATACGAGACAGGAATAGAAATTATGTCCATTGAATCTTCATGAGACCAAACCATGATTAGCATGTCATTAGAATGAGAAATGTGTGTGGAAGGATAATAATTGTTTGTAGGAAGTCAATTTGTGTCCCTGGGGTATGCTTAACAAAGCAACACTATTTTATAGACCGTTCTGAATTAACACGATCTTCGTTATGCTGAAGAATCTATTCAAAGTAGCTTCCTCCTTTTTTGTTTCTATTTGCCACATACCAGCTTTGTTAACATTTCTATCCCATCGCATAACGGAAATAAGAAAATGGCACATCATTCTTTATATGTAGACAGTAAAAATAAAATATCTGTGACAAATAACCTCTAAAATGGGACTTAATAAAGGTAACCTGACATAACCAAGAATTGCATATTTAAATGGTAATTGATGGATGAAGGACATGAGAGGCAACATTGGCTTAGTTTACAGAAAAAGTTCTAGATTCATTTAAAATGGCAGAGAAAGCACCAGCAAGGAAACAGTCAAAAATAGAGTACATGGAGAAAAGAAACAGCGGGCCAAGTGCAGAACACGCACAGTCCTGTTCAGAGACAACCAAAGCGGAGAGGATAACGCAAAGAAAAGACAAAAGGGCAGTGTCCTCCTGGGAAGCACAAGGCTTCCAGAGGCGGAATTGCTACCGCTAAATGTTTAAAATATTGTGATAATGTAGTATAAATGACTTTTGGACAGATGTCAAAAACTTCTTAATAAATAAATATAAACAAATGCCCAAACTCAGAGAACACAGAACACTGTCGTTAGAACATTCCAGAAAGTGCATTCTCTAATACATAATGAGACTGGGAGAGGGAGGGCTTCAAAATGACTATGATCAAGCTAGTAGAAACACAGTATTATAAGACAAATAATGATGAGTAAAAATTTCATTAAATACGAACAATAAGGCATAAGGACATTCTCTACTACATATTTGATAGGGTCCTTAAGACATCTGAATATTATTAGCAAATGGAAATCAATAATGAGTACATAACTGACTAAATAAATTAATAGGTAAACAGAAAAGGCCCAAAGACAAGAAATAGAATGAAAATGATTTTAACAGTAACAGCAACAGTAATTTATTGATTTCTTAATAAAGAGAAAATTGTGTGCCTTAAATTTTATATGCATGACTTCATTTGAACTCCAACTCTCCATGAGGATATTAATATTGCTTCCTTCAATTCAGAAATGAGAAACTAAAGGGTAATTTTGCCAAAATATCGAACTTCATGTCAGGTATTGGTTTGTCAAAATGAGGGGGCTTCTCTCTAATTATGTTTCCCCAAAGTAAATGCCTATATTCTTTAATGACATAATTTAAGGTTATATTATTATTTTTATGTTACTGTTCTTTTAACAACTCACACTACATATTTTCATTACCAGTTACCTCACATTTTTTTTGTCTTTTGAGACAGCTCTGCTATGTATCCTTGGCTGACATTGAACTCAAATCCTCCTGCCTTATCTGTGGACTGCTGAGAGTACAGACACGAACTATTGCACTTGGCTAGATAAACATTGCTCTCCATTTTTAGTCCAGTTGAGAAAGTTTTATATTATAGGCTAAGTTTTATAAAAAATTTCAGTCGATCTTAAAGTGTTTTAGAGTTGCGAAAACTATATAATGTGAACTATTTTTAATCTATCTTAGTATCATGTTTCATGCTTCATGTTTTAAAGAATATTTTAAGTATTCTCATCCATGATACTTGTATTTTAGAAACTTGAGAACAATAACCTATAACACACAGTTGAAGAATCTTGAACTCATTCCCATGTGTGTGTTTTGTGTAAGTGTCCTTGTTTGCATAAAAGGCAAAGAGATGATTAGATAAATAGATTTTGTGAATGAGATCACCTAAAAACCCCTCCATAATATTTAAACCAAAATCTTTCTATCATTATAGAGGAATGTATAATCCTTTAATCTGGCAGGATGGCTGTTCTAGGGTAGAAAGAATGTTGTTACACACCTTTAATCCCAGTAGTCAGAAGACATTGGTAGCATGTGCCTTTAAGCCTAAGAGAGGAATAAAATGTGGAATCAGACACAGGAAGCAGAGCTATGAATTCAGTTTCACACAAGAAGTGATGTCTGAGATGTGTCAGGGTAAAGGACAGGCAAAATGACAAATAAGAGGAAGAGTTATCAGAGTGAGTCAGAGTGAGGACATGCCCAACTCTCATGACATAAAAGTGAGCTCTCAGCTCAGAGCAGACTCAGTTACAGCAGTGAGTTATGACATAAGCAGTCTGAAGTAGGCTTGGAGAGAGACAGAGAGACACAGAGGCAGCTTGGCAGAAGAAGTCAGTATCAGATAGAAAGAGTGAGCCAGTTTGAAGCTGAGCAGAATGGTTCAATCTGAGGCAATCAGAGAGTCAGCCAGAATCTGCCAAAGTTCAGAAGAGTTTGGTTAGAAACAGTAAGCAAGCTCATAAGGTTGGTTTGAACTGAGAAGCTTGGAAAATGGTTTGGGCCAAGAAGTACGTTGAGGTGAACAATATGAGTTAGAATTCAGAAGGAGCTAGGCAGAGTGATTCAGTCCATAGTAAGTCTTGAAGATTGATGAGAGTGTACAGAGATTTCAATGTTCTAGATTATACAGAGGCTGAGTGTTAAGCCTTCCAGTTCTAAGGATTAAGACTAGATTTTATGGAGGCTGAAATGCTCCTGGGCTTCAGGAGCCCAGGAGCTCTAGGACCAGCGATTGAATTAGGAAAGGAATAAAAACACATTCATCACATCTGGTGAATCTATGTCTACCTATCATATTATTGTAACTTCTAGTGTTAAATGTTTATTGAGAAGTTTGAAGGACACAAAACAAACAAGAAATATTCTTTTCACTGATGCTTGCTTCTCTCTGTTCTCATGGAGCTTTATGTGCTCCTTGCTTTGTCTTCATTGGTTAAAGGACAATGTCTTCTCTAAAATATGTGATTGTTTTCCTACAGCAGCAATACACAGCACAGACCCCTATTGGGTGTTTTCATCCAAAAAATTCTATCTGACAAACAGCAATATGATGCTATAAAACAGTTACAGTCACATAATTTACAAATACTGAGATCAAGGTTTCAAGTTGTTTTGTTTCTCTAATGTAAGAAAGATTAAAACTAACTAGATTTACAAGTACTAGATAAAATCTCCTGAGCTAAATGATGCCATTAGCTTTATAACTATATATATATATATATATATATATATATATATATATATATATATATATATATATATATATATATCACTGATATAGGTGCTTTATTATTAATAGCATGGGAGTATCCTCCTTTCAGCCTGGAGAAGAGAGGGTAAAGGGTTAAACATATGAATAAAGATGCCTTAAATACAGCTGTGATCACTTGTCTTATTGTTTTAGTGAAATAATATTCAGCTCTTATCACCAGATTACAAAGAAGCTAAGTATTAGACTTAGTTTGTAGAAGTACTGCATAATATTATGTATTGATTTTACTATTCATTTGAACCCAAGCATAAGTTCAAGCTCAATTATTATCACCAGTGTTTATGTTATTTACCAAACATGGAAGAAACACTATGATGAGTATATTAATTAAACTTAAATGAGGAGGAGAATAATTGGACTATGTAAAATTTATAGGCAAAAATTTTATTTCACTAAAGTAAACAAGAAAATTATTTAAAATAAATGAAAGGAGATATAGATGGACTTTTAAAATTCTTAGCATTTGTTTTCCTGGCCAGTATTTTCACTTTTCTGAGGCTTGCTATAATATCTCCAACTCCTAGTTTTTCTGCTTGATTGTAATAGTGTAGGGGTTTAATTGGACATTTATCATACATGCTACTTCCTCTAGTTTATTCAGGCAGAACCACAGAAGTTTGCCTCTGAGAGGCAATCTGTTCTAATAGCATCAAGGAATGTATAGGACATCCTCCTGGGTGTCCAATATTACTGTCTAACTTCATGTGAGGTGAGGAAAGGTGGACTCCACATATGTGTGTGCTATGCATGAGTGCCTCTCTGTGTGTGTATATGTGTGTGTGTGTGTGTGTGTGTGTGTGTGTGTGTGTGTGTGTGTGATACATTGTCCCACATCATAGTCAGTCAGCCACGAATCTACCTTCTGTCCCCACTCTCTGGCCACATTTTATGTCTATGTTCAAATTACACAGGTGTCTGAACTGTAAAAATGGCAGTGGGCAAGTTGCTATCAGGCTTAAAGACATCAGTAAAAAGCAGTCAGCATATTTTAATATGAGTCTATAACCCAAGAACTTCAATATAGCAGTTAACTACTGTGCTTTTACCCTCAATTTAGGGAAAGAGAAAGGAAGTATAGAAAGAAACGAAACTTCACTGTCCTTATAGGCAGCCTTTTTAGGAAGAGAGAAAGGAAGAAATATTCACAGCTCTTTTATGCTCTCCAAAGCTTAGAGAGTAAGAGCTGATATTGAGCTCAACACAATTTCTCCAACCAATATTCCTCTAAGAAATAATCAACAAACCAACCCACCAATGAGCAACTAACCCCCAACCAATCAACCAACCAATGGACTCTGGCTCTCAGGGGCTCAACACTTAATAATCTAAACAAAAGTTTCCAGAAGTCCCAACGGCACACCATCATAATGACAAGCTATATGTGTCAAAACAGCTTCATGTAACCAAATTGTAGCAACCAGCAATGAACAGAGTAGTAATTGGTTTTCTCCCTAGGTTCTTGGCATATCTAATCACAAGGATTCAGCCACCAGAGAAGTGTAAGGCATGGGTTCCATCACATGGAGTAAGATTTAAATCCAATCAGACATTGGATGATTACTCCCACAAACTTTGTGTCTCAAGAGCACATCTTGAAGGAATGTTAACGTTAAAGAAAAAAGAGTTTGTACTTAGGTTGGTATTTATTCTTCTCCTTTGGTAGCAAGCAGAGTAACTTCTAGAACCATAAACAATAGTCAATAGGGGTGAAGGCTACAAGAATACTCTAAATCAACTTCTCCTTGTTCAATTAGTTATAATGTAGGTGTTATGTCTTCAGCAATTATACCTTGCCATCTATTTGTGAAGACCAGCCAATATCATTGGCAATAGCCTGGTGTTTTTGTTTTGTTTTGTTTTGTTGTTGATTTTTTTGCTGTTCTAAAAGGGCCCCTTTGGCCAACAATATTTCCAGAAATGGAGGCTTCATTTGGTAATGACAGGTGTCCAGTGGGTCTCTATCTCCCCAGTTATTTGGTGATTTCATTTAGATCACCTTCATATGTGTATGCATTCTAAAAAGCTATTGTGTTGAGTTTCCAATGAAGCTCCAAATGACGATTAGTTTTAGCAGTATATCTCTGTATTTCTACTCACCTTTCTCTTTGCTCTCTCTGTCCGTTTTATCCTCCTACTTCAATCCGCCTTCCTCATCCATTCATAATTATCTATTCTATTTCCCCTTTTTAGGGTGAACAAAGCCTACCCCAACTACTGTACTCTATATTTAACCTTTGTGACTATTCATATTGTGTCTTGGTTACTGAAGAGGTAACAACTAACATCTGCATAGAAGCAAATACAAACAACATTGCCTTTTAGGTCTAGGTTATCTAACTCAGGATGATTTTTTTTCTAGCTCTATCCATTCACCTGTAATTTTCATTATTTCATGTTTTTAAAAATTGAGAAATATCCCATTGTGTAAATATACCATATTTCTTTATCCATTCATACATTGATGTAGACAATTTTCAATGTCTGGCTATTATGAATAAAGAGCAATGGAAATGGTTGAGCTAGGGTCTTTGTAATATGATGTAGATTCCTTTGGGTATATCACCAAGAATGGTATAGCTGGATCTTGAAGTTGATCTATTCTCAAATTCCCAATGATTTTCACAGTGGCTATAAAACTTAACACACCCACTAGCAATGGATAAGTGTTGATCCCCTTTACTCTACATCTTCACTACCATGAGGTGTCAATTGTTTTATTGATCTTGGCAATCTACTGGATATAGGACTCTGAGACATAGATAATAAAGAGAATAAAGAGAAGCTTGAGGAAGGGAAGTGGATCAGGACTTGGAGATGTTTAGTGCAGTGGGTGGTGGTGAAAAGTGTAGAGAAGAACCAGGACTCTGTAGCAGGTACTTGGGATGCTAGGAGACACTGGGAGAATCCTTCAGTTATCTGCTGGGGTCTGTTAATTGGCATCTCAGTTAGCTATTTCTTTCTGGTTTCTTTGAGATCTACAACTTTGGATATTAGTCCTCAATCAGACATGTAGTTGATAAAAATCTGTTCCATTCTGTACACTGCCACTTTGTCTGAATTATAGTGTCCTTGGCCATAGAGAATCTTTTCACATGAGGTTTGTCTTATTAATTGTTCAGTTTAGTGACTATGCTAATGGTATTCTGTACAGAAAGGTTTTTACTATGCCAATGAGTTCTATACTATTGTCCATTTTCTATCCTATTTGATTTAGGGTATCTGATCTTATATTGTCATCTTTGATCCATTTGGAGTGGAATTTTGTACATTCATCTTTATGCAGCTATCTAGTTTGGTCAGAACTATTTGCTGAAGAGGCTGTCTTGCTTCTTCTTGTATTTCTGGATTCTTTATAAAAAATCAGGTGTTCATTGGTGTGTAAATTTATGTTAGTGTCTTCAATTTAATCCCATTGATCAACATATATGTTTTTCTTCTAATACCAGAATGTTTTTTGACTGTAATTTTGTACTTCAACTTGAAATCAGGGACGGTGGTACTCTCTGAAGTTCTTTGGTTATTAAGAATTATTTTAGCTATCCTGTGTTTTTTGTCTTGACATATAGAGTTGAAAATAGTCCTTTCAAATTCTGTGAAAAATTTTTGAATTTTTGATGGAATTTTGATGCATTAAAATATGTAGATTGTGTTTGGTTGGAGAGACATATAAACTATATTATCCTACTAATCCATGAATCGGGGATTTTTCCAACTTCTTTAATTTCTTTCTTCTATTCTTAAAGAGTCCTAAAGATATTTTATTGAGTCTATTGTGAATGGTAGTGTTTTCCTGATTTATTTCTCAGGCTATATGACATTTGTATATAGGAGAGGTTTAGTTTTATGAGATAATTTTTATCCTTGCCAAAAAAGTTTTTCAGCTGTAGGACTTTCTTCCACGAATTTTTAGGGTCATTATGTATTTAATCATATCACTTACAATGAAGATACCACTGGATGGTCATGGTGCATGCCTTTAATCTCAGCACTTCTGAGGCAGAGGTAGAAGGATCTCTGTGAGTTAAAGTCTAGTATGATATATAGAGTAAGTTTAAGGACAAAAAGAGTTACAACAGAGAAACCCTGTCTTGAAAACCAAACTAATACAAAACAAAACAAATAACAAAAAAAAAAACAAGTAAAGATACTTTGACTATTTCCCTTACTATTTGTATCCCCTTCATCCCTTCAGTTGTCTTATTGCTCTATCTAAGACTTTAAATATTATGTCAAATAGGTATGGAGAGCATGAAAAATCTTGCCTTATTCCTGATTTTAGTAGAAATATTTCTGATTTCTATTTATGTTGATGCTAGCTGTTGGTTTGCTATGAATTGCTTTTATTATTTTTAGGTATGTCCATGCAATTGCTAGTCACTTTATAGTTTTTATAATGAAGCAATGCTGAGTTTTGTCAAAATCATTTTCTGTATCAAATAAAATGATCTGTTTATATGGTAGATTACATTTATCAATTCACATATGTTGAATCATACCTGGAGCATTTCAATAAAGCTACTTGATCTTTTTGATGTTTTCTTTGATTCACTTTGCAAGTATCTTATTGAAAACTTTTGCATGTATTTACATTAGAAAAATTTGTCTGTACTTTTCTTTTTTGCTGGGTCTTTATGTGGCTTAGGTTTCATGGTAAATGTAGCCTCGTAAAAATAACTGAGCAATGTTCCTTCTGTTTTTATTTACTAGGTAGACTAGGCTTGCCTCCAACTCAGAGAGATCAGGCCATTTCTCAGAAGTTTTGGGATATTCCAATTTAAATTTTTGTCCTAGAACTAACATCTCAATAGTCAAGCAGAATTTATTAATAAAAAGAATAGTAGAGAGAATATGTAAGGTTTTAATTATGACATATTTTAGAAAAATATTATTCAAATGGCAATTGGTATATAATTAATTAATTTCAAATAAAAAGAAGCCATCATTCAGGTAATTGAGCAGAAAATATTAACTATTGTAGAAAAATTTGGTCTCACCTTAGATTTACTCTTCTTTGGTAGCATAATGTTAAGAAAGGAAGAAAAAATAGTTATCAAAATTCTAAGAGAAAATAAAAACCTGAACCAAGATTTTACACATAACCAAATTGTCCTTCAAGTACAATAACAGTAAAAAATGACTAATATTTTCAGGCTTGTAGGATGTGAGGGAAAATGTCATTTGTGGACAATTTTTCATGAAAAAAATGCAAACTTGATAAATAACTTCAGTCAACTAAGTGATGAAGTAAAGAAAAATAAAATATGAAATGGAAAAACTGTCACCAAGGATCCAACTGAGAATACCAAATCCATTTAAAAATAGAATTAATGTCAAGCATCTCTGGAAATAAGGGCTATAAAAAATTGTTATGAATTTTATAAACTTTCTCAATGTATAAATAAGGATGTAACAACAAAAACTGTCAGATGACAGTGAGCGGAGGGAAGACTGTGTCTAAGGATTTTACAGGGGATAGACACTGCTGTCTAAAATTAAAATGGCTACTGAAAATCAATATCTATTCATTAAATGTTGAAAATAGACTCATCTTATTTTTAAACATCATGGTTTTACCTCCAGATCAGAAAGCCTTCTTAAATTCATTCACTGAGTTAAGTTTCTGTTTTGTTTTGTTTTACTAAAAGTAAAATGTGCATACTTTTTGCATAGTGCTATTTTTTTAAATTATTTTCCATTTCTCATTAAAGTTACATAAATAAATCAGTCTTAAATTACAAAGTTTGCCTATTTTTTAGAGGGTGAATTTACAAAATTTTGTAGATCACATCTAACATTTATTTAAATATTATCCCTTCATGTCAGTCAGTATAATTTGGTTCCCTAACATTCACTTTGAAAGTGAACAGAAATTATACCTAAATTTGGGGGTGATACCTTTTAGTTTTGGAAATAATAATGAAACCACAACATTTTAACAATGCAATAGGTTGGAACATGCTGATAGGAAGTCCTGCTTCTGCTATGGCCATAAAAAGAAACATTAATTTTTAAATACTACTCTCATTTTCATTCTGGCCCTTCATGAATACCTCCTGTTTTGTTTGTTTTTCTTTGCAAATAATGTTCACCTGATGTTAACAATAACATTAGGTAAAATATAGGAAGATTTATATTATCTTTTTAGCATGTATTTTTCTGAATTAGTTGAGTTTATATATAGATTGCCTATCATAATGCAAATCTGTTGTGATTTCTAAAACAGAGAAGTCATTTAACTTAAAAGAGCATTACTTTAATATATGATATTTTAGATTTTAAGAGTTCAAAAGAATGTTACTATTTTCAGCTATAAACTCAAACTCGAAAGTAAATCACATATATATATATATATATATATATATATACATATATATATATATATATGCAGTTAAAATTTTATAATCTTAAAAACATTTTAAATACACTGTTGGCTACTTCTTTCTTCTACTCACAACTTCTTTGTTTCCCAAGTACAGTTGAGACTAGTGAAAACCTGCCTAGGCATTGAAAATCACCTGTGTATGTCTTGCCTTCTTGTCCCTAAGGCACTGAAGTACAAGATTCCTAGTTTAAGGACAATGTTTTGTTCACTGAATTCTATGCTTTCTTTCCTAAGTCCCTGAATATAGGAAGCTTCCTCTAAGCTTTAGTTCACACTTCCTCAAAGTGACTATTATCTCAAATTGCTTATTCAACATATGCCTTTTCTGAGATTTTCAAGTTTTATATTCACTAAAATATTTTCTTGTTTGACACCACCACACTGACTTACATTAACTCCCTCTAATTTCTATTATAGCTTTATTAGCATTGGGAATAAAAATCATTTAACTCTGTCTCCTAGGACATGCCTTTTCTATCTTCTACATACACTATGAACCTAAAAGTATACCTGATATCCATAAAACAGAATGTACAATGACCTAACACTTTAGTTATTGAGGGAAAGCTTATTCTAAGTTGGTAAAGTAAACATTTGAATCATGTCTTCAATCAAACTTCACAGTTTTATAAGTCTAACCCTGTCAGAGACACAACATTAAAAAAATGAATGTGCTTAAAATGTTAGTCATGTGTTCCTTTTCTATTCATGACAGGAATTGAACGCTATTATGCTTCTTTACAAGCTCACACTTAGATTTACACAAAACAGATACTAAAGTTAAACCAATCACCTATCAATAAGTGACCATGAACTCACAAATAACATCGTCATGGAATCAAAACTACATTGCTACCTTGTATAATGACTAATGAAATAAAAATCTCAAAATTAATCTTTAACTTAGTTCAAAACTCATTATTTTTTAAATTAGAGTTTACCTATTTTTTTCACCACCAGTACCCCATATAGTATCAGACATATTCTTATTCTACAATATTTTAATGAAAAGTTAAATTGCCAGATAATGAAAAGAGCAACAAAGAAAGAAAGTTGTCATGTGTATGGGTATGTATATCTACCCAGCATGCATTGTTGTCTCTTGATTTATCAGTGACTGCAAGGGCAACTGATCTCCACATAATCAGAGAGGATCTCAGGAACATCAACTCAATTATTCAGAAATTTGATGTTTATGCCGACTGCATAGCAAGTCAAGAAGCCACCAGCAATCTGATTAAGTTTCTAATAGGGATAGGGGAGGGTGAAACTATAGAAAAATGTGAAAAGGGGAAGGAAAAGAGTGCAAAGATTGAAGCTAAATTATGAATGTGATAAAAAGAGAAAAGTGATGACTAGGACGGCTTTGATTTGAATTCCTATTTTAAGAGGAATTGTCTTGAGCCATTAATACAAACCAGGCATGTATTAGTTCATCATTAACTGATGATTAATATTCATTTGTGTCATAGCTGCTCTGGGGGACGTGAAAATAATTAATCACATCTGATCAACATGATGTGACAATATGTTAGTAAATACATTTTTTTAAAACTTCTGGCATCAGGTGATAATCCTTTCAGACAGCCAGAAATATATTTTATCCTGTGTGGTTGCATGCATATATGTGTGCGGGGTCAGAGGGCAACCTTTGCTTATCATTCCTCATAAGTCCACCTTTTCGTTTCTAAGGCAGGGTCTCTCACTGTCCTGGATCTTGTAAATTCAGTTAGGTTAGCTGGCCAGTGAGATATAGAATCCATCTGTCTTCACAACTCCTGCATTGGAATTACACAAATGTACACCATTACACACAGCTATGTTTTAAACAGCTTCTAGGAGGGATCTACAATGTTCCTTTCAGCATGTAAGACAACTGAGCAATCTCCCTAACCCCTATTAAAACATATTTTAGAACTAGTATTTATCATTATGAAGGACTAGTGAATAAAAATTCTTTGAGGCTATTGCAACACTGCTAGGATCTCAGCGGTGATGTTGGAGGGAGATAGAAAGCAGATTACTACATTGAAAGCACAGATTATAAATTCATGTAAGCAGGGATCCTCCTCAAGATTAATATGTGCACTAGAAGAGTTCTAAATGTTTTAAAAATTCTCCAGCTTTAGGAAAAATCTTATGGCCCTTTAATGGTGTAATATTTTCAAAAATACTACCCAATGTATTCCCTACACATGCAAATATATGCACAAAAAATTTTTAAGAGAGACTAAAAATTAAGAGAATTTATTAAAAGTAATAAATTTAATAAATTTAAACTTAATTTTTATTGTAAATTAAATTTAATATTAAATTTAAAATTTTGATAAAAAATTATTAAGAGAATAATCATGAATAGTTTCATGGAATCCTGATTATAAAATTAATCACATCTGTTAAATTTGAAACCCTCAGTTTTATTTAGAGCCAAGGCAGTGGGCGAGCATGAATGTTACACCATTCAAAATACAACAGGATAAAGAAACAGCCAACTACCATTCATGAAGTATGTATCTGATATCAGAATCTACTATTTTATAAATTTCTGATTTGCCCACAGCATATAGTGATGAAGACTTAACAGTAGGACTATGCAATAAACAGAATCTAACCTGTATTTCCATAGAGACTAATGTACTTTTATTTACATATAGGTCTCACACTAACTTTTATGTACATAAGATTTTAGAAGCCAGTATGTTTATATAGCACCCCATTTCCTTTTACACTGGTATTATATGAAAGAATACTTTCAGTAGGTTGAACACTGTTTAAAAGTTCCTTGTTTTGTTCTTGTTGGCACCTACCGTTTGTGTGTGGTATAAATGGAAGGGTGAAGGTTACTTTATGTTACATTTATTTTCATGCTGTAGAACAAAGCTGTTCAATATGCTTTCAGAACAATAGGAATGAGACAGAGGTGAGACTACCCAAAGCATCTATTTCTTAAATGGCTTAGTAAAAGAGGAAGTACTGCTTCAAAACTAACATTAAAATAACAGTTTCAATGAGATCTTTGAGTTTAAAACTTTTAATGAGAAAGCTGACTTACAATAATGTTGAAGTTGGCTAAGATAGTATCCTTGATTTCCTTTAAGTTATGGATTAAAACATTTTGAACAGTAAATGAATAACTATTCAGAAAAGCTAAAGTGTTTTAGTTGCAGAGTAGAAAACTTTATCAAAAATTCAAATGAAGAATCACTAACCATGAACCTTTTTCCTAGCCTTCCAGTGGGAACAGTTTGTCAATTGGCTAGAAAAATAAATCTAATTTTTGTTTCAATTATCTAAAATATATCTAAAATTATTATCTAAAATCTAAGATATATAAACCTATGTACAAACAGCTTTTAAGTATTCTGGGAGACACTGATTTATCAGTCTTCACAGATCTTATAGAAATTACTGTTCCATGGGAAACCAAAGCTGAGCAAAGGTGAGTGCCTTGATTTAGTCACAACAGACGTACCATGTTTATCTGTTTAAACATAAATTGTGATCAGTAACATAAGAAGCAAGGATGCAGAAGGGTGGTGGTGGCACATACCTCTAGTCCCTGCACTAGGGAGTCAAAGGCAGCAGATCTCAGTGAGTTAGAGGCCAGCCTGATCTACAGAGTGAGTTCCAAGAAGCCAGAGTTACAACAGAGAAACGCTGTCTTAAAAAAATAAAAAAGAAAGAATGCTTTTCTACTGTCAACACTAGACTGCAAGTTCTATGAAGAGATTACACCAGCCATTTACTCATTAGACACCTAATCCCTCATTAATTTCAAATATTTGTTTTATAAATATAGAACTAATTATTCATGTATTTAGTTGTATGTAATATCAACAAAGTTTTTCAAAATAGGCAATATCCACTATTTAGGATTAGATGCAATAAAGTCGAATTAGAATACGTAAAAGTTATGTTCAAAAACAAATAAACTATTTTGAATCATTCTTTTTGAAAAAGTAACACAAGTGTTTATTTTTGTGTTGCATGGTTGAGAGAAATATGCTATGCCTTGTTTATTCATAATTTGAAACATTTTCTTATAGAATACAATTTGATACATGCCTGTAACTCACTTGTCCCAATAAGAAATATATGCATTATTTCAAAGGCAAGGGATTTTTAATTTTGAATATTTTATGATTTTATGTTTTCAGATGCTTTCGCTGCATGTATGTCTCTTTGGACCTGCATGGAGTGCCTATGGAGACCAGATGATGTAGTCAGAGCCCTACATCTGGAGTTGACAAACAGTTGTGAACCTCCATGTGGATGCTGGGTATACAACTAAGGTAGTTATTACTCTTCTAGAGCCTCTGATGTATCATGCCAGCCTTTCAGATGATGCCTATCTTTCAGAGAAGACAAAAAACCTCCAAAGATACCATTGTTTCATTTTGTGTTGGCCATGTACTGCTGGCCATGGAGCCTTCACTTAAGAATTAATTGTACCCAAAGTGAATCTCTATTGGAGAGAACTATTTTTTCATATGCAAGTAGTTATTAGTTGGAGATAGCTTTTTGGGTAAGAATAATGGTTTGTGTCCACTTCTCATTTGAGCACTGGGAACCCATCTGGTGCAGACCTATACTGACCCTGTGCATGTTACCACAATTTCTGTGAGTCTGTTATGTGCATAAATTTTATTGTATTGAGAAAATTTTGATTCATTGGCATCCTCCAAGCCCCTCTCACTTTTCCAATCTTTCTACTTCCTATACTGCAGGGTTCCTGAAGCTGAAGGGAGATATTTGATGGAGACATCCCATTATATCTGAGTTTTCTATGGTTTCTAATTGTCTGCACACCATCCAGGCATAGTTCTGTGACCATCTGCTGAAGGTAGAAGCACCTATAATAGTGGTTAATCAAGGCACTGATCTATGAGTATAGTAGAATATACTTAGGTGTCATTTATTTGGCTTTCTCCTAGATTCCTGGCCTATCTGGTCATAGGTTCTTGGGTGCTTCAGTAATATCAGGGATAGGAAAGTGTTCCATCTAACAGAGTGGGCATTAAACCAAATCAGATATTGATTGGTTACTGGTATAAGATTTGTGCCTCTATTGTATTAGTATAACTTACAGACACATCAAATTTGTTGATCAAATAGTTTTTAGCTGAATTAATGTTTACCTTTCTCATTGGTAATGTGCAGAGTATCTTCCATTACTGTGAACATTAGTCATTAGGAGTGAAGAGTCCAGATAGGCACCAGTTCGACTCCTTTGTTTCAATAAGTTGTACAGGTATGGTCTTCAGTATTAGAGTAGAGAGCGTTGGTTATAAACTGGATTGTTTGGGGTTTCTCTTTGGGCAACTTTAGCCAACAACTTGATTAGATGTAACCTATCCACAGTTTTGTAAGCTGCCTTTGATAATGAGAGATATCCAGTTGGGGTTCCATCTCCCTGCTATTTGGAGGTTTCATTTACACTGTCTTATATATATACATGAATCTTCTATGTTATTAGAATTTATGATAGTTTTATCATTTCCTCTATGTACTCCCTCCCTAACCTACTCTTCACTCTCCATACATCCTACTCCCATTTCATAATCTCATTCGAGTCCCAATTGCCTATCCATAGCTATATATATATATATATATATATATATATATATATATATATATATCCATAGCTATATAGGGAAATACATATATATATGTATTTCCCTTTCCTAGGGTAATTCATTCCCCCACCAATATATTTACTCTATACCTAAAGTCTGAGGTTATACATATTGTAGCTTGGTTGCCAAAGACTTAGTAGCTAATATCCACATATAAATGCATCCACATCACATTTGTCCTAGGTCTCAGTTACCTCACTCAGGATGATGTTTTTATAGCACCATCAATTTATCTGCATATTAAATGATTTCCTCTTTTTAATGGCTGAATAACATTCACTATTTTCTTTATCTATTCATCCTTTGAAGGGAATCTAGGCTGTTTCCAATTTCTGACAATTGTGACTAGAGCCCTAATGAAGGTGGTTGAACAACTGTCTCTGTAATAGGATGAAGTATCCTCAAGATATCCACCCAAGAGTAGTACAGCTGGATTTTGATGTAGGTCTATTTTTAGATTCCCGAGGAATTACCACACTGCCTTCCAAAGTGAATGCAAAAGTTGGCACTCTCACCAGCAATGGGTCAGTGTTCCCTTTACTCCAAACACTTATCAGGTTGAACTGTCATTTGTTTTATTGAACTTGGCCATTCTGAGTGATGTAAGATAAAATCACAAAGTAGTTTTGATAGTCATTCCTCTGAATACTATGAATATTGAACATTTATTTAAGTACCACTCAACCATTTATTTTCTTCTTTAGAGCATTCTCTGGTTAGATTGGTACCCAACTTTTAACTGGATTATTTGCCTCCTTGATATCCAGGTTTTGAGTTCTTTATGTATGTTAGATATAAACCGTCACTTGGATGTGTAGTTGGTAAAATATTTTCCCATTATTTAGTCTGTCATTGTCCTTATGATGGTGTCTTTGCCATGCAGAAGCTTCTTAGTTTCATGAGGTCCCATTTGATCTTAGAGTCTGAACTAATAGTGTTCTGCTCGGAAAGTCTTTTCCTGTGTCAGTGAGTTAAAAACTCTTCTCTACATTCTTTTCTGGCAGATTTAATGTGTCTGGTTTTATGTTTCTTTTATCCATCTGGAGCTGAGTATTGTACAGGGTCTTAAGCATGGATCAATTTGGATTCATCTACATGCAGCCATCTAGTTTGACCAGCACCATTTGCTGAACATGCTGTCTTTTTTTTCCTATGTATATTTCTAACCTCTTTATAAAAATCAAACAGACAAACAAACAAAAAACAAAACAGATGTCCATATGAGTGTATATTATGTTTAGGTCTTCAGTTTCTTTCATTTATTAACATGTCTGTGCTTGTACCAATATCATATTGCTTTAATTGCTATTTTTATTAGACCCATAACGAAATTTAAAATTAGGAATAGCGATAACTCCTACAGTTATTTTACTATTCAGAATTATTTTACCTATCATGGTTTTTGTTTTCTTTTATCTTCATATGAAGCTTAGAGTTGTCCTGTCAGGATCAGTAAATAATTGTGTTGAAATTTTGATAGGGATTGGATTGAATCTACATATTGCTTTTGGTAGGATGGGGATTTTTCCTATATTAATACTATTAATACTACTACTTAATACTACTAATCCATGAGCATGACATGCATTTTCATTTTGTGAATTTTTTTCAATTTCTTCATTGTAATAAAGTTTTTATCATACAAGCCTTCCTTTTTTCCCTGATTTCCTTCTTGGTTCTTGTGTCATTTGTATATGAGAAAGTTATTATTTTTTGTGTATTAATTTTGTATCTAGCCACTTTGTTGAAAGTGTTTATTGGTTGAAGAAGTTTTTGTGGAATTTTTAGGATCACAATTTTTTTAAGGATACTATCCTATCATCTGCCTTAACTTCTTCCTTCCCAATCTTAACTCCTTTAGTTTTCTCATTGCTCTAGGTAAGACTTCAGATATTGTCTTGAATAAGTATGAAGAGAATGAAAAACCTTGTCTGAGTCCTGATTGTGGTGGATATGCTTTGGAAATGTCTTCATTTAGATTGATATTTGCAATAGGCCTGAGATAAGGCACCTCTACTGTTTTGAAGTGTCCTTAATCTCTCCAGGACATTTATCATAAAGGGGTGTTGGAATTTGTCAATTGATTTTCTGTATCTAAGGAGATCATGTGTTTTTCTTTTTATTTCAGTGTGTTTATATGATGAGTTACATTTATTGATTAACATAAGGTGAAAATCCCTTCACTACTGGTATGAAGCCTATTTGATCATGGTAGATGATCTTTTTGATATATTCGTGTATTCAGCTTTCAAGTATTTTATTGGGAATTTTGCATTTATGTTCATAAGGCAAATTAGTCTATAATTCTCTTTCTTTGTAAAATGTTTAAGTGGTTTGGGAACATAGCCTTGTGAAAAAGTATTAGGCCATGTTCCTTCTGCTTCTATTTTATATTTTTGGAATAATTAGAAGAGTGTTGGTATTAACTTTTCTTTTGAAAATTTCTACACTAAAGCCATTTTGTCTTGGGCTTTTTTTAGGGTCGGGGTAGGTAACTTTAATGAGTGCTTCTATTTCACTAGATTTATGGGTCTATTTAAATTATTTTTCTGATCTTTATTTAATTTTGGTAAGGGGTACCTATCTCAAAAATCATCCATTTTTTAGAGTTTCCAATTTGCTGCTATATATATTTTTATATTTTCTGGATTTCCTTGGTGTCTGTCGTTATGTCCCTTTTTTGTTTCTGATTTTGTTAATTTGGATATTTACTCTCTACCTTTTACTTAGTTTGGATAATCACTTGTCTAACTTGTTAATTTTCTCTAGGAATCAACTCTTTGTTTCATTGATTCTCTGTATTGTTCTATTTGTTTCTTTTATTGATTTCAGCCCTCTGTATGATTATTTTGTGCTGTCTAGTCCTCTTAGTTGTGACTGCTTTTTTTTCTTCTAGAGATTTTAGGTGTGCTATTAAGCTGCTAGTATGAGATTTTTCCTTTTTTTTATGTAGGTACTTAGTGCTATGAATTTTTCTCCTAGCACTGCTTTCCTCGTGTCACTTAAGTGTGGGCATCTTGTGTATTCATTTTCATTGAATTTTAGAAAGTGTTTCCTTTATTTCTGTTTTGACCTATGCTTTATTGAGTAGAAAGTTTATTAGTTTCCCTGATTATGTAAGCTTTCTGCTATTTCTGTTGTTGTTGATATCCAGTGGTAATCTAATGCAAGGTTTTATTTCAGATTTCTTGTATCTATTGAGTCTTGCTTTATGTCACAGTATGTGTTTAATTTTTGGAGAAAGTTTTGTGAGGTATTGAGAAGATATATTCATTTGCATTTGGATGAAATGTTCTTTAAATACTAAATTATGGTTAATTATATAAGATGGCAAAAACTGGTTTAAAATGGAAAAAAAATTTTGATCAGTATCTTTTTTTTTTTTCTAGACAGATTTCTCTGTTGTGACTCTGGCTGTCCTGGAACTCACTCTGTAGAGCAGGCTGCCCTCAAACTCACAGAGATCTGCCTGCCTCTGCCTCCCAAGTCCTTGATTTGAAGGTGTGTGCTATCACCACCCAACTCAGTACCTGTTTTTAACCTCAATACAATGTTGTGTTTCACCATTTATTTCAACTACAAGCCACTGAATATAAATTAATTAAATGGTGGAAATATTTTATTTTGTATTGTCTCATCTCTAAACAACAATTAAGAATCTCACCCTGGTTTGATGATATTAATCATCACAGTATTAAACAGGCATCTTTCTGAGACAAACCACCATTCACAACCACCAAAATGGTGATTGAACAATCAGGTATTTGCTAATTTCTATGCATTTTTGTCTTTTTCCCCCCTGTAGTCCTATGCTCTGTACCTGAGCCATGTGCAGAGCCCACATATATGGCTCCTGGAAATCAGAAAAGGAGTAATGGGAGATTATATAAATCATTTAAAACAATGTTTGTCCTGTACACATTCAATAAGTTTAGGTTTCAAAATAAGTTTAAGTTTCAAATTTTGTGGGTTTTTTTCACTTTCAATTAAAATAGATTTTCATATTAAAGACTCCTAGTTGATTGTTAATTATTTTTATGTATTTAAATATACATATTTATATTATACATATATGATATATACATATATGTATAATTTGTATTATACTCATAATGTATAAACTACAGAATATGTATGTGTATTTATGTAAGTATGTGTATGTGCAAATAGGATACATGAAAAATGTACTTAAGGTAAAATATAGTAAAAAAAAAAAAAACTACAATACATCTAAAAACCTTTAAAAAATACAGAAAAAGAGGTATAAGTAACCTAAAAATGAGATAAGGTAATTTGTGTATTTAGATGGAGATTTACCAGTAATTTCGACAATCAGTACATTTAATATATACCCATGTGAATAAGGAGGTCAGTTAGCCAATTAGGAAGTCTCTGTATGGAAGCTGTCTTGGGGTGGAGTGGGGGCTATGATCATGCAATCATCCTGGATAAGGAAGTTCAAGTGGATACTTTTGCATGCACTGTCTTTATCTAATGGCCAACCATTTGTCAGCATCAATAATCAGACAAGTGGAAAGCTTTGCCACTCCCATGAGCCTGACCCAGGAAAGGTCTTGCCATTCCTACGCATTTAAAGCTTTGGGATCCTTTCATAGCCTTGATCAGAGCAACAATACACATTCACTCAGGACTTCAACTGTTCTCCACAAAAATGTGTGCGACAGATGGTAAAGAGGAGTTCTGAAATAAGGGGAAGAAAGGGAAAGAAAGAACATATAATTTATATAATCTAAAAGTAAAAGAAACTGGGGATTTTGTAATGGAAAAATAGTCATGAGGGTCAGAATATTTTGCAAATATTAATCTAAAGGCTAGGTCTGAATGAGATTATAAGCAATTATAAGCAAGATTAGCAATGACACTCAAATCAAAACTTTGGTGGAAAGTATTTTAATTGAATGATTAATACAGATCATGCTCCATGTGTAGCTCATTTATCTACATACATGAGCCTCTGTGGTTGATCCCATCACTGCAAATTTGTATGAGATTATGAGATTTTGTACAGCTATAACCCACACAGGGTTTACTAAGAATATAAATGTATAAGAGAGTAATTAATAAAATAAATTAGAATCTTAGTTATAAATATATAAAGAGAAATAATATTTATGGCATATACTATGTGGGATAAAATGTATATAATGGCAATCTATATAACAGTAATATATAATGGATGATATATCAATGACTTTTTTTACTTTGCTTCTTATCTTATCGGGATAAATGCACAGAATGTCATAAAAAGGCCCTGTATACCAACCTTTCACTATTTAGCCACTTCCTCCCTTACAGATGCCTAATATCCTATAAATTTAAATTTTTAAATTTTAATATTAGATCCACTCAACCTGTCCCCTATAATTTTATTTCCAACCATTGCTTTTGCTAATAAAATTCTGTTCATGCCTTATCCCTCTCTCCCCATGCTTGTTTTTTATGTTGTTTATTTTATTTTTTTAATTTTTGTAGTTAAGAAATTACACAGTAAGGCAGAGACTGTTCTCTGGAGACACAAATTTCATAATTATAACATTTTTGTCTGCTATGTATAATAAGATAGACATAAATTAATCTCTTTAGGTTTCAGTTTAAAAAGGAGAACTTAACAGATGGGTTGTACTAAAATAATGTTAAAAATATTTAACATTTAGCATGTAACTTTAAGCATGTTTTACAGAACAACCAAGTTTTCCTTTGTCTCTATCTTACTTTCACTGAATCAGTGTTTTCATGATATAAGGATTTCTTTGTAAAAGCCTGTCATTTTAACCCTGGGCTTTGACCTAAAAGTAATGAATCTAGCACTTCCTATGGAAAGTAGCATAACATAAAAGCTACACAAAGCATTTAAAATTAGCACAAGTGAAAACTAAAGAGTAAAAGTTTTACATATAAACTAATGGAGGCCTGTAGACCAGGACATCTTTCCTGCTGCTGTGACAATAATATTCATTTGTAATTTTCCTGTTTTATTTTTAATATCTGAAAATTATACAGTTGGATCTTTGCTTACCCAGCATGTATCCTCTGTTTATGCAGAGTAAATGTTTTGAAAATCAAGACTTTTACTCAATTTGGAAAATCAGAGAGGTTCATCAAACATTTGTGGAGTAAATGAGTTGATTTTAGTACATTATTCCTAAGACACAATACATCACAAATTTCTCTGAATTATCTTTATAGAATGAATATATGCTAAAACAATAAAATGCAATTATTTCTTTTAAAATATCTAAAAAATAACTGGAACTAAGTAATCTATATGGAAAATTTGTGTTAGTGTTTTGCAATGTAATTAACATAGGAAAAATAATCTATTTGTAATGGTACAAAAGGAAGCTCAATCAGGCTAAACAAGCTATTTATTAGCTGAAGCCAAAAGTTCAATAATGTCAACCCCTAAGAGTGTCATCCTTGACAATAAGTGTAAAAAGAAATTATACATGTGAAGCACAGATATATAGTAAGATAAAGAGTTTTTCTTTCTGCACTTACTTTGATTGTCACCTACAGAAATGATAGCAATTCTTAAAGCCAAAGACCAATATTTTCAATGTAATTCCATAATCATTTACATCATTTATTCTCAAATGTTTGTGTTCATATGAAGCAGTAGGTAATCTTAGATTTCATTTTCTTACAGAGTGGGTCTTACTTGTAGGAACAAGACCTTAGAATCTAAATGCTTAAAAAGATATCAAGTGTTGGCTTTAAACTATGCTTTGTATGACTTAGAAGCAGCCTAAAGAATAAAGCTCTTTTGGACAAAGTTTCTTTACTCCTTGGATATTTTTTCCACAAATGTCTCCAGTTATACATTTTTACTGTCTTAAAAACTACTAAGTCCAAATGAAAGACTTATTCCATGATTCAATATATCCTCAGATCTGTAAGCAATGTGTATTGATAAGAACAGAAGCCATGGGATGAGTACAGGTTCTGTTTTTGTTATGTATCCAGTGATATAAGATGGAAATAGCATGAGATTTCTGTTCTACCTACTGAATACTATTCTCCAACTACAGGATGTTTTTTTCTACATAGTAACACCTAAGTAAGAAGCATAGAAGCATTTAGTGCAAAGTCTGGCAAGTGTTTGAAAAGCAATATACCAATATTCAAAAAAAATCTAATGGCATTCAATCATTATTTTATGTTTCTATCAATATGAAATTACCTTCTGACATATTTGAAATTTCAAGTACACCAATGAACAGATTGATGATTAATAGGGTAGATTTGCAAATCTTCCCTATATGGTTATTAACTAATGTAATGTTTAATTATGAAATATTTTTTTCCATTTGACATTACTACTTTTAAGAAAAAACAAGTGATCCACTATTTAGTTCAAACCCTCTACTTAAGCAGTTTTATGTGAATTAAAGTATCCTATTTTCTATAGTAGATGGACTTTGAAACCAACATAAAATAAAAGATACCATTATAACCCTCCAAATTCAGAACCACTAAAAATAGAAAAACAAATCCAAAAACAAAAACAAACAAAAAGCCCTATATTTAATTCATCCAAAATATTAGCATAAAAGTGAAATAAACAAATAAAGTCTGGATAGTCATAGTAAAATCATTTAATGTATTTTTGTAATATTATTGTTTAATTAAATTATAATTACACCATTTTCACCTCCTATTCCTTCCTTCACCTGCGTCATGTCCCCAGTCCCTGCTTCCTATCAAACTCATGGTCTCTTATTCTTTAATGATCATTGTTATGCACATGTACTTAAGTGAATAAATATATGAATGAAACCCAATGAATCCATGTAGTTTTGCTTGAATCTATATTTTTTAGGGCCAACTACTTGAGATTTGATAGTGATTTAGGGTGTTCATCTCTAAGAAAGACTAATTATCTTCTTAGCATCATTTAATGTATTTTTATTAATATATCTTATCTTTGACCATATCATAAATGTATATAATACATTCTAGCAACTCTCCTCCACTCCTTCTTATTTTCCTCTTTTCCCTACTTGTCTTTCTTCTTTACAAATACCATTCCCATATTTGATAGGTTTCTGTGGTGTTTAGTGTCCCAAATAGCTTAACTAGTACTATCTGCGTGACTCTGGGTTTTGAACTAACTATTAGGGTCCAGTGGGATCAAAAGTGGGTATTCAACTGGATACTATTCCTCATCCTATCCCACAATCTATTATTTGCTAAAAAAAAAAATAGAAAGAAAGAAAGACACAATAAGTGGTAATGCTTTGAGTGTCCCTTGCTCATTCATAGCAAACTCCTAAGAAAGCTCTGCTTGTGTGGTCCCAGTGCTAGTAGGCAAAGATCCTGTGAATGTCATGAATGTCATGATGTGTCATGCTTAAAAAGTGGGATTTTATGGGCTTTCATCTTACCTTCCAGTTCTTACATTCTTTCTGCCCTCCATTTCACAATGTTATCTGAGCCAATCCCACCTTCCGTGTTACAATGTCTCATTAAGGACTAAGTTCTCAATTATTCCTGCTTCTTGGCATCTTTCAAAGCTGTTCATTAATCTTTGTATTCACCCAGGTTCACCATAGAAAGTCACTTCTTTTTTCAAGGCTGCGAGTAGCGTTCGTCTGTGGGAATTAATGTAGATATTTAGAAAATAATTTAACGGAAACTTAATTCAGCCAAGTATCAGTGCTATGTTCGTCTCCATTGGCCTAAGACATTTTCAGTCATGGGGATTTGTACCAGGATTACAATATTAGGCTTTTCTTCTTGTAGAGATGGTCTCAATCCAATCATGGAGGAGCTAATTACTCCCATAACAGTTGTGTTGTTGTTGTACAAATGGACTTATAGTGCCTGATAGGTTGAAATCATAGTTCCATCACACCTCCCAACAGCCTGGCACTATGAACTAGCAGAATAATTAGCAGAAAGGAAACTTTCAGCTCTGTTCCATCTTGATCTCTCTAAAGTTTCCAAAGTATGTGGTGTCTTCAGCAATAAGCATCTTAGCAACAAATATTTGTGGCACCAAGATGAAAGGCAAGAGATTATATTGACTAGGGGGACCCCTGAGTCCTCACTGACCAACAATATCTATGGTGATATTCCAGACCTGACACCGTAGTTTTTCTTTAATGACCAATTACTTGTAGGATCAGCACAATATAGCTTTTGGCTATATCTGCCTTTGAATTGATTTTTATGTTTCTAAAGGGGGTTAATAGATATTAAGATTTTAAGTGGTTTATTCATATCTACTTCATTTTGATTAATTCTGTCCCATTCCTCTGTTTCTAAATCCCCTTAAAATAATGTATGTTATTATGATGTATGACACGTTTTGAGGCATATATACATTACTGACTGCCAAAATTGGGGGAATTATCTTATGTGTACATCTGAAAACTAACTGAGTATGGTGCAACAAAACTTACAGGCAACAGTTAGTGTAAGAATCCTGAAGGAAAACATAGCTATGAACACTGTTATATGCAGGCAGACTTCTGGGTAATGGAGAGGAATAGTCTTGTAGTAACAGGGGGAGAAATTCAACCTTCCAATATAGGGCAGATGAATAGCCCTATCTAGCTATGACACTTATGAACCACAACAATAACCAGCATTGGATAATAAGCCTAAAAATGCAGTAAGTGGCATGTATACCATGTTAGTAACCAACGTCTCTCTAATTGAACTTAAGGCATTTCTAACAAGTATAAAATTATGGCTTTTAAGAACTATTACAGTAAATAAGGTATAAAGACTTGATGAAAACAAGCCAGCTTGTAAACTATGATATTTTTGCAAAGAGGCTTCAAATATAAGATTTTATTAGATGAAAAATCGCCCAGAAAAAAGGGGTTATTCCAAGAAGACAAATGAAGCAAGTTCTATACTTAACATAAAATTTCTTTTGGATAAAGAGGGCTAAAGAATTCTCTATTCTCTGTTTTTATTACTAATCAGTAAAAGATAACTGACAGAGAACTAACAATTGAGTCTCTGTTATTAGCTATGCATTTGAAGAGGTGATTTGCTGATGTTCTTTTAATTACTTCCCTTTGTTCCAAGGCAAACATTATATAGACACTATTCCATTCTCTGTTTGGCTCTTAAATCAGATAGGGGATCCCTGTGTTGGCTTCTTGTATTTTGTTGAAAACCATTCTAACAAGGCCTGATTTCAAATTTCAGTTTCTACTTATTGTAAAGTAGTTCAAAGTCCTCAAATTCACTGAAACCAGGCCTCTTTATCCTTAGCATACATCATTCTCTCAATCCACAGAGAACAGTACATGAGTGGAAGATGGCCAAAAAGAGAGAAGGATCCCGTTTGTGTTCAAAACCCAGACTCCTGTATTCTGCAAGGAGCAGAGGAAGATTTCTTAAAATAGAACATGTAGTAGATGAAGAGTTACCATAGAGAAATAATTAAATCATTGGATTTTTGATGCTGTATCTTTGGAGCTTTCCTTATTTTTGTTTTCAAATGGTTTAATTGTCTTGTGATCCTTGATTCCACAACTACTCAAAGATGACCCAGAGCTTAAAATGTTATTAATTCAATCTCAAAATTCTAGGTCAACATGACATGACACTTAAGAGATGTCATAAATATTCTTGATTAATCATTCAGATAGTGAAATTGGAACTAGAGTGCTCAGTTAGACCTATCTGGTATCAAAGACCAGGATTGATTAATAGAACTTTATTATCCAACCAGATAGCCACAACCTATATGTAGCTACTGAGTACATGGTACATGAGTAATAAAGAAACTGAATTTTTTGTTTGATAATTTTTTTTGTCCTCTTTTGGTTTGTTTTTCAGGTCTGGGTTTTCCTGGAACTTGTTTTATAGGCCAGGCTGGCATCAAACTCAGGAACTCACAGAGATCCTGCCTTTGCTTCCAGAGTGCCGGGATTAAAGGAGTTTACTATCACAACCAGCAAAAGAATTGAATTTTTTTGGTTGTTTTGTTTTGGTTTTTTGTTTGTTTTTTGTTTTGTTTTGTTTTGTTTTTTGAGACAGTTTTTCTGTTGTAACTTATGCTGCCCTGGAACTCACTCTGTAGGCCATTCTAGCCTCACACTCACAGATATCACCCTGCCTCTACCTTCCAAGTGCTAGGATTGAAGACATGTGCCACCACTTCCCCGAAAAGAATCGAATTTTTAAAGCAATTTCAATAAGTGCTTTTTACTCTTAGTGATTCCATTCATTTGCATTTGCATTTGAAATTCAATAGCTATATATAATTGAGAGTAGTACAATTGATCAACATATCTCTATATTATACACATACACACTCCTTTTTATTATTGAATTAATATTTTCTGAAAGATATTGAAATATCTAAATTTTTTATATCATACAATCAATTTTTCCCAAGTAACCTATCATAATCATTCATATATTTATACAACTCACAAGTCACCATATACATCAACAATCATAATGTAGCATCGTATATAATTATATCAATTTTATAATTGAAATAGTTATAATCATTGACAGAGTGATAAAGCAAAGTAATCGTCTTAATCAGTACTTTGGGATTCTAAATTGTTGGTATTTGCAGCTACCTAATATTAGAATAAAAGAATCCAGATTAACAGAGTAACATGAATAAATTAAATTTATTCTATATATATGTATTCAATTATGTTTTAACACTACTGTAAACCTTTACATATAGCATCTTGACAGGCAGATTAATAGTTTCTTAGTCTCATTTAAATAGTGGAACTGGCTTCTCTTTAACCTCCTTTGAAATGAAAAGAGCTTAATAAAAGTTGAGATATTTTTACATGAGCAACACAAGTCATCATACAGCTTATGCAGAATAAACATTACAGCTACTATAAATTCACAACACTAGAGGATACAAAATGCAAGTGCATACTTGGATTGAAAACTAAACAAAATTGATTTCAATAAATTATACATGTTATTGGAAGGAATGGAAGGTGATCAGTGGCTAGGAATTGGTATCAGTATATCAGTAGGCAAAGTTAAAACTTTGGGTCAAGAAATAATGGCTGAATCCACACTCTTAGCCACTCTGGAAAATAATAACAGCAGAATAGTCATTACAGTACTTCATCTGCTTTTCTGAGTACCAACTGTTTTCACATTGAACTAAAATTCAAAAGTGCATTGGCAGCTCCCACAAGGGAGACAGTCCAGGTATAATGTGATGAATTTGAATTTCAGATTCTTCTGGAGGAAGAAAAGCCAGCAGGAGAAAATCCTGTATGTCTGTGTAGATGAATCAAGTAGAAATTTATCAAACGTGGAATGTGAGAGACGAGTCATGTTTCTGAAAGTCTCCATTACCTCTGAAATAAAAAAAGAGGTTGACAGAGCAAATTATTTGCTTCACCTAATAAAACATTCATATTGATAGAGCTTCTTTACTCCCAGTAGTTCCCATTTTGGGGTCATTCCACAAAAGAGCTCAGGCTTGTTACTGCAATGTAAAGTGAACTGTTAGCAGACTGTCATTCCTTATATTCACGGATGGTTTCAGCAAAACCTGGAACCATTTGACAGAACAAGTGAAACCAAAAATGTGTGGTTACAAATAGGGAGTGATTCACATAAAATCTGAATCTGAAAGCTTCGAGAAAAATATGTAAAAAATAAAAATCCAGAAGCATCATTATGCTCTCATATGTGTTATCAAGTCAGTTTTGTTTCAGGTTTTGCTGTTCACATAAGACATCTTTTCACTTCTTCTGGCTAGTTTCTAAGCAAGAAATCAGGTGCTAAAACAAAAATGGAGCTTTAAGACAACTTGGCTTGGAATATAAGATGTTATAGAGACTAGTCAATTGTGTATAATGTACACACCCAGATTTAATCTTCATTTATAAAATATAAGATAAATAGACACTTAACTTTCTTATTTTTCTAATGAATACCTAGTCTAATTCTCACCATTATATATGTAATATTAAGGAAAAGAATAATCATAAACTGGGTATATCATCTAAAATGTCATCTCTTACAGAATATTTAAGAAATATTCTAAATCAGTTTCAGACTACGGTAATTTAACTTACATATCTACATATTATATATTCAGCATAAATTGAAGTATACATATATAATATAGTTCCAAAATTTGAATAAGTGAAAAATGTCAATATTTATCTGAAAGATGGAAAATGGGCATCATAATGTTGTAAGCTGCTAAAATCCTTAAAGGACATAACTTGCTTCTTCTAGAAGAAAGATTTCTGTAATGTGCCCAGTCACAGTATAAAAAAATACACCTATGATTCCATATACTTCACAATGGTTTAAAACAATGACTCTGGAATAAGCATTGATTTGTGCTTCATAATTCCAACAATATTGAAGACAGTGATTAAGTATGAGTAGAAATAACAGGATGGGGACCATTACAGAAAAGCACAACTGGTCAAGATATAGCATTATGGAACCCAATTCCAAATGATACATCTACAGTATAACTCCTGTATCTGAGGCTCAAATATCATTGGGGGGGGGGAGAAAGATGGTAAGAGCCAAAGAAATAGTAAATCTATTATGAACTTGTGCCTCACAGAAATGTCACAGATGCCGTTACCTCTATATTCTCACAAGCATGGCTGCCTAAACACAACCTGAGAAAGTAAGACACCAATAAACATGCTAATGTGAAAGCAGGAGAGCTCACAAGGCTTCAATCCTGGGCAAAGAACTACACGCAACTAAGTAATGTTGAGGGGAGAAATACTCTTCCTAAGAGAAGACCATACATTTGGTTATCCAATGCCAAGTGCTCATCCCTAAAAACATATACATACAAGTAACATTACATGGATTGATTAGGTTGTATTATGTATTTAGAAATAAACGCACTTATCATGAACATAGCACACACACATACATACACATATAAACATGCGTAATATGTGTTATATATATATATATATATATATATATATATATATATATACACACACACATAGAGAGAGAGATTTAAAAATAATACTACAAAATTGAATGAGAACAAGATATTCTATGTGGGAAGGGTTGGCAAGAGGCAAAAGAAGAGGCAAAGCAATAATAAACAGCATACTCAGGAAAGCCTAGGAACTTGCTTCATAACATATTTGTCTTTATCAATAAATTACCATTGACAAATTCAATTAATATTATCAACCCAGTATTTTGGAGTCCACTACTTCAAATGTTCATATAGAGGTTCAAAATTCCATGACATGAAGTCTCAGCATTTTCCTGAGCATACCTGTATTCACCAATACCTTGACTACTAATGTCAGAAATGATGGTCAATACAAGCATATCTCTAAAAGGGTCCAGTTGAATACGGAAGCTTGAAAATGCCCAATTTCTGTACCATTATATATTGTCATATTTCATATCACAGAAAATAGAGTACCTTTCAAGTCTGAATCAATTTGCTTACTTGTTTTAACCAAAATAACCTTAGTACATTAAAGTGAACAAACTTGCCTAGTTATTTTAACTAAAATGAAATATTTATAAACACTCTTAAGTTCTTCACTTCTTACCAGAATTGATAACATCATTGCATAACTTCAGTAAAATGAAAAAGGTACAGAGAAAATGAATACAACTGCCAATAACCTGAAATCTTTCATGAGTTTGAAACCAAAGGTGTGAAGTAGCCTTGGTTCATAAATAATTTGATGATATTTTAGTTTTCCATACTCAAAATCATTTGTATGCTTAAAATGATTCCATTTATTTCCTAGACAAGGACATAGTTTAGTGATTAAAAGCAAATCTAAGATGGCCATGGCAACTTACCACTTACAGTGGTTGAAAATTCCTGCTTTTAAGAGCAAAGCGAATTGGTGAAAAATAAGTCATTCATTCAGCAAATATACATAATTTATTAAATAAATCTGTCTTTGGAGGAATAACTATAAAATCAGACTTGAATTCCAAACGAGAATTTTATAATCTAGTAGATAACATGAAATATGATAAGGACATTTTAAAGACCTGCCTTTTCTACTCGGCAAATGTTTCTATAATAATGGTTTGCACATGCAAGTTTCTCTCAAATGTTTATTCCTATATTACCTTATTGAATAAGCCATGTTATACAGGTGTAAAGACTTGAGGAAGACTTGTATAAATATGTAAATAATAGATGAAATTCTGAGTGAATAAGTATTGCTGACATGGGCACAGCCATGTCAAGGACCAATGGCTCAGATTAATGAGAATTTGACAAAACCTCACTTCTTCTGGTGTCAGGCTCAGAGGGATGGCAAAGCCTTCCTCTAGTCCAAGTGAGAATGTTGACAAGTATGTATAAGTACAGGGTTTGAGGAACAGTGATATAAAGGAAAATTAGGAAAAATAGAACAGGAAAAGTTAAATCAGGTGAGGAAAGAAAAGCCAGAGTAGAGGTGGTAGTATGGGGAGAAATAACTAACCATTTGGATAGATCACATGGAAACCTACTTCTGTAGAAGATACCTAAAACATATACATGCCTACAGTTAGCATATTAAAAGCCTAGTAATAGGAATGGGTTTCTTCTTTTGTAGTTATTGGCCAGCAGTTCCCAGAGAGTAGCCCCTCCAAATATTACAGGTTATTGTCATTGGTCCTTATGATAGCTATTCTTAGTTGTCAACTTGATTATACCTAGAATTATCTAAAACCCAAGTGCCTGGTACACCTATAAAGGATTTTTCTTAAACCATTTGAAATAGGAATACCCACCTTTAATCCACATCTTTTGAGGTGAGAAGATACATATTTAACCTGGGCCAGCCCTTCTGATGGCAGCCTATATGAGGACATGGATGAAGGAAGGTTTTTGCATTTTTGCCTGCTTTCCCTTGCACTAGATCCACTGGTACTAAAGCTGAATTATTTGGCAATCCAATATATACTGAAGACCAGCTGAAACATGAAGCCTCACGGAAGGAAGAGTTAACTAGATTCTTTGATTCTCCTTTGGGAGACAGTTATTGTTGAAAGAGTTGGATCATGGCTACTAATCTACTCTAATAAATCTCCTTTTTGTATATGGAGGTTTATTCTATCAATTCTTAATCTTCTACAGAACCCTGACTAACACAGTTCTGGTTACCTTTCAGACTTGATGATAAAATACTAGTTCTGTGAACACTACATGCTTTAACCACAGACCATAGAGAACCATGCTGTTATAGACCTGGAAGTTTCATCACTACTGGCTACCTTTCATAGTGATGGAAGGTGCAGTGCACATTTTAGTAGGAGAAAAGTAATCATACCCAACTGAGGACCCTGCAAACTACAGTATTGACTGACTCGAGATGAATTTGATCAAAATTCATTTTATGAAATTCTCAGAATTAACATTATTTTCAGAAACTTATGAAGAGTTCTCCAACTGTCATCCCTAATTACTGTGGTGATATCAAAATCACATGAGCAGTGAAGTAAAAAGAGTAATCAAGCCATACTTTAGGAACTTTAGAGAACAGACTTTGCATGAGAGTTTTTTAATTTATTTTTTCTTGTCTTTTATCTCACATTTAGATAGACTTTCAGAATATCTTTTCATTTATTTTAAAAATATCTTTTGTCCTTTACCTCAAAAAAATGTCCACTGGCTGCCTTGTATCATGGGCCTTTATCTAGCTACATTCTGTGGTTATGACAATAATCTGACCAAAAAAAACTTAGGGCAAAAAATAAAAATGTTCATTTGGCTTACATTTCCAGATCATAACCATTAGCAAAGAAATTTATGGCAAGAACCTAGAGGAGAGAATGATAAAGGAGAATCTTTTGCTGACTTTTCCCTGGATTGCTTCCTGGATTACTTTGAAGCTTTCTTATATAGCACAGGACCACCTGCCTAGAAACCCACAGGGCTATCAACTTGAATCAGTTATTGATCAACACAATACTCCTCAAACATGCCCACATGATCTGATCTAAGCATTAATCAATCTAAGATTTGCATTCACATGACTCTTGGCTATTTCAAAATCACAATCAAACTATCATAGTCTCCACTGCAGCTTCTAGTCATATAATAAAGTGCAAACATGACATAAGAGCCCATCTACAATTTTATTATTGAAGGGAAGTCAGATTCTTCCAAATAAATAGAAACCAAACAAATATCTACAAAGCAGTCTAAGTTCTAGAAAGCAATGTATGATAATGAGAGGATGTTACTGTTAGCATAGAAAATGAGGATAACTACTTTCTGAATCCCTCTGAGTCAGTACAAGACAGAATTGCATTGTGGGAGCTGTGATGCAAGAATAGCCTCAGTGATGTGATTAATAGTAACTCAAGTCACTGGAGCAGAACCATAGCAGGAAGAAGAATCTGAAACAAAATCACTCTAAAAATGGTATATATTGAAAAGCTCATATGAACTCACAAATACAGAGGCAGCATGCACAGAGCATGCATATATATTATGTCCTCTGCATATATATTACGGCTTTTGGTTTAAAGTCTTCATGAAATTTCTAAATGTGTGAATGAGTGGGTCTCTGTTTCTTGTGACTTCTCGTGGGGTCTTTCTCTTCTGTTGATATGTCTTGTCGAACTTTGATGAGATAATTTTTATCATTATATTAATTATATTATTTTCAAAAAGAAAAGTGTTATTAAAAGCACAAAGACCTTTCAAATGTTGGTAAGAAGTCATAAGTATTTAATAACATAAGCCAAATCTTCACTAAACTTTGCTTCTAAACTACCATTAATATATTCTTCACTTGAATTGAAACACAATTATTTGTTTTGGTTTCTTCCTTCAATACTGGTTCTTTTTGTTTATTTTTTTTAACTTTTTTTCTCTCCATTCTGACTTTCCTTTCTCTATTCATCTTTTTTCATCTAGATTAATGGCCATATGAAGTGACACAGGCATTTCTGGAAGTTCCAATTATGGGAGCTCATACTGCAGATATTAGCTTGGGGTTAGCAGAATCTTTTTTTGTTGCTACTACTCATTACCATGCTCAGTCAGATTGCAGTACTAGAATGTTTTCTATCAACTCTTCCCTGTGTGACTCTCCTGCAGTTAGAAATAAAGATGCTAAGTATACTTCCAGACTTATGTAGGTCATAGGGAAGATGAAAAGCAAGAGGTAGAAGACTGAAGGCTTAAAAACAATGAGCTCCATTCAGAAGGAACCAGGGTAGTCAAGTCCATCTGTGTTTGTGTGCACGTGCTTCAGGATGGTGCAGAATGTGAAATAAAATAGTGAAAATAGAAAAAAAATGAAAGGTTTTTTTTCATTTAATTTTTTTCTAAATTAAACAAACCATAAAATGCCGCAGAAAAACCATGATCTCTATATTTGTTTGAAGGAATCTATCTTGTTACCTAGTCCAAAATCAATTGTAAAGTTGAGAGGTAATGTTGACTTTTTTTTTTCTAATTTCCCTTTAAATCTTTTCTTTGGAATTATCAAATCAAAATCTGTTAAAATTATGACTTTTGAAACTGATGATGCCTTTATGACACCATCATTCTTGTTTATATTTCTCTTATCCTGTACTCATCACCATCTCTGTGCTGAGCTTTTCCTGATATGTATTCTTTTTTTTCCCTAAACATTGGTTTTATACCTATGTCATTTAATTACAGGATACAGTTGGGCCTCAGAAGCCAAAGTAATCCCAAGTTTTGAAGGGGAGCCTTTTATGAGGCAGGTATGGTTAAAAAATAATTTCAAAAAAATGGTGCTAATTGTTTCATTGAGTCATACATTGCCCTCTAAACTTTTGCTGACCTCATAAAGGCTGAGATTTATGATAAGGTAAGCCTCAGTATGTCCTTAAGGTACACAGACTGAAAGGCTATAACCTGTCCTCTTTTAACATTGATAAATAGGACATTGCCAAAATAGAGATCATTTTGCAATTCGGTGTGTAATGTGGACACTTTTTTTTAAAGAATACAAATACAGCTCATTCTTGTGTCTGTGTAATTAATTATATTTTTAAATTGAAAATAGACTCTAACACAGTGAGGATTCAAGATGGAGTTGGTGAGGGGTGGGAAGGATGATCATGGTCATGGTCTGTCAGGGATCTGGAGCAGCCCCATAACCCCCTACTCACAACCCCAACTCAGGACATCCATGGACTCTCACATGTTCATGGACTGGGAAACACTGCATTGGCACTTGGTCCAACTACATAAACTGTGAGAATCTGGAGTGGTTTGGAAAAAAAATAGTGATGGAGATAGATCTATATGGCAGAATGAGATTGGCATATTTGGTCCTGTGGTAGAGGCAGGCAGGGAGCTGAGTCTGGTGGAGCAACACCTCTGCAGGGCAGGCCCATGTGCCATATCACTGCTTGCAAGGTAAGGAGCTCCCACTTAGTCCAGTGTGTGAATTCAACCCACCAGCCTGCGGTTTCTGCAGGCAGCATGGAGGAATGTGCTGTGAAGGGAATCAGGAATGGACAGGCAAGGCAGAAAACACAGCAGAGAGACACAGGTGTAGGCCTACCAGGGGTCAGTTTGCAAGATCAGAGCCATGGAGGAGCTTAAGATGACAGCAGACAGTGGGTGGAAACTGGCAGGTTGTTCCCTTCTCCTTATGTATTTATAGACCAGGATAACTGCACTGGCACCTGGTCAGGAGGGAGAAACTTAGTGAATTAAAAGTGATAATACCACAGGCTCAGTCTGCATGGATATATTGGCCTGGTGACAAAGTCAAGAACCAGATGGAAGACAAGGAAGCTAGACATATCTGAGAGGTGGAGTACTTGGGATGTCATGAGGCTGAAGCCACAAACTGCCCACTGCATTGGGGCCCACCAGGCTGGAGCTGCCATTCTCTGAATGAAGCAAGTATACCATGAAGAGAGGCAGACCCTAGGATGGGGCAAACAGGGAAACCACAGTGGGTGCCACTCGGAGACATATGGCTGGAGGCAGGAACAAGCATAAGTGCACAACCGAGGCAGACAATGGATGGATAGGTCTTCAGACTGCCATCAGACCATCCTAGCCTTCCCACTGTTTGCCAAACCAGTTCTGCCACTCCCATGGCCATAGTTGTAACTCGTATTGCTCTTCCTGATGGGTGAAGGAAGAGCATGCACTGAGGTGTCACCAAAAGCTACAGGCACTACGGCCAGGTGATGTGGACAGGGTGGGATGCAGCAGGACCTGACCAGGTCCTTCCCCAAAACTAACTGCTGAGCCACAGGATCACACTGCTCCAGAACAATGACAAGATAGCCCAGCTGAAGAGTGTCTCATCTCCTGAACTGAGTACCTACACAAGAGACCTGACCTCTGGTGGCCAACAGATTCTCCTAGCCTTTTCACCACCTGCCAGGCCAATTCAACACTCCTGAGACAGTACTTGCTATGTGTTGTACTCTTCCTGGTGGGTGTGGGAGACCATGGATTGTGGTGATATCAAAGTTTACAAGCACAAAGGCCAAGGCAGCAGATAGATGATAATAAGAGTGATAAGGGCATGCAATAATTGAAGCTCAAGCAAGTAGTGACCTGATCACTTTGCCAGACCTCCTCAGGATCACCCTGAGCAAGATGTCCCAGAGGACGAATATTCCATACTGGGTGTTGGGCCTCCTCCCTATTAAAGAGATCCAGAAACCTCAGAAAGTTTATGTGAACCAGAACAATTAGTGATCTCTTTGTGTTACTGACACCACCAGAGATTGCTGGGTACTTGAGCCTAGTTTCATAGGGCACTTGTTCTGGTGGGCTGTTTGGTGTGTATGTGAAGTTTGGGCACCTGCCTGAAGTCCAGGGGCCTGCATTAAGTCCAGATGCCTATGTGACATAAGGGTGCCTATGAGATGATCATGTACCTGCAAGAGGACCAGATCCCTGTAGAAGAGCTGGGTCCCTATGAGAAGGCCAGATGCATGCAGGATGTTCAGGTGACTAGGGGAGGTCTGGGATTCTGTGTGAGGTACTGATACCTGTGGGATGTTCTGTTGCTAGTGGTAAACAGGGGTCACTGTGAGATGTCTGGGTGTCTTAGGGTAGAGCCAGTGCTAGGCCAATGCCTGAGCATCAGCCAGATTCCCTGGAGCTTATGAGATGCCCAGGTACCTGCTGGAGGTCCTGGTGCCTATAAGATATATGGGTATCTGTGGGAACTCCAAGTGCCTGTGGGAGGCCCTGTTGCCTGCTGAAGGCTCAAGTGACTACCAAATGACCTGGCTCATTGCCTGTATGAAATCAGTGTCTTTGTGTGATGTCCATGTGCCTGAAAGATGTCTGGGTGCCTGAAGGATAGCTGGGTACCAGTTAGATGTCTAGGCATCTGTGGGTGGGCTCAGAGCCTTAATGATGCCCAGTGTCTTTAGGATTCCCCAGAGCCCGGGGAATATCCTAGTGCCTGCAGAAAGTCCTGGTACCTATGGGATGTCCAGATTCCTGTGGGATGCCTTGGTGCTCACATGAGATCCTGGTGCCTGCAGGAGGCCCTGGCACCTGTTTGATGTCTGTATGCCTGCAGGACATTTAGGAACCTTTAGGATATTTGGCAGTCTATAAGATATCCATGTGCCTGTGGGTTGGCCTCATGCCTTCAAGATGCCTAAGAGTCTGTGAGATACCGTGGATCCTGGGGGAAATCCTGGTACCTATGAGATGTCCAAATGCCTGTGAGATGCCCTGGTGCCTGCAGGAGGTCCTGACACCCACATGCCTATAGGAACTCCAGGTATCTGTAGGAGGACATGGTGCCTCATGAAGAAGGCCTAATTGACTGCCAGATATCTGGTTGCCTGTGTGACGTGTGACGTTTTGTGCCTGCAAGATATGTGGGTGCCTGTGGGTTGGCCACATGCCTGCATGGTACTCATGAGTCTGCAAGATTCTCTGGATCCTGGGGGAATTCCTGGTATCTGTGGGATGTCTACATGTCTATGGTATACCCTGGTGCTTACAGGATATTTGGGTGCCTTTGGGAATTCTAGGTGGCTTTTGGAGACCTTGGTACTTGCTGCAGTTCCAAATAACTGCCAGATGACTGGGTACCTATGCAATATCCTGGTGCTTGTGTGATATCTATGTGATGTCTGTGTGCCTGTAGGATGTCTGGGTATCTGTGGGATGTCTGGATGTCTGTGGATTGGCTAACAACCTGTGTAATGCCGAGTATCTACAGAATCCTCTGAAGGTGGAGAGATGTCCTTGTGCCTGCAGGAAGTCCTGGTGCTTGTGGGATATCCAGGATCCTGTGGGTTTCCCTGTGTCCATGGTGGTCCTGGTTCCTGTAAGAGGCCCTGGTCCCTGCAGGATATCTGGGTATGTGTGGGAACTTCAGATGCCTGAGGGAGGCTCTTGTGCCTAAGGGAGACCCTAGTAACTGCTGTGTTGACTAGGTACATGAGGGATAGCCAGGTGCCTGGGTAATGTCTGTGTGACTACAGGTTGTCTGGGTACTGGTGGGATTCTTGGATTTCTTTGTGATGCCTGGACATCTTCAGAATTCCCTGGATCCTGGGGGAAATCCAGGTGCTTATGAAAGACCCTGATGCCTGTGGAAGACCCAAATGGCTGCCAGAGGACTGGGTAATTATGTGATGTCTGTGTGCCTGCAGTATATCTTGGTGCCTGTGGAATAGCCATGAGGCTGTGAGAGGTCTGGGTGTCTGCAGGTTGGCCCAATGACTGGGTGATACCTGGATATCTACAGGATTCCATGGAGCCTGGTGGATGTCCTGGTGTCTTCAGTGAAATCCTGGTGTCTGTGGGATGTCCAAACTTCTGTAGAATGCTCTGGTGCCCACAGAAGGTCCTGGTGCCTGCAGAATGTCTGAGTGCCTGTGGGTACTCCAGTTGCCCTTGGGAGGCCATGGTTCCTGCAGGAGGCCCAGGTACCTGTGACAGGTACTGGTGCCTGCCAGATGACTGTGTGCCTGTGTGATGTCCATGTACCAGCAGGATGTCTGGGTGCTTTTGAGATGCCTGTGTGACTGTGGATTGGTCCAGTGCCTGTATGGGCATCTGAGGGATTTTCTGGAGACTTGGAGAAGTTCTGGTTCCTACAGGATGTCCAGATGCCTGTGTGATGCCCCGGTGCCCATTGTAGGGTCCTGGTCCCCATAGGAGGCCCTGGTGCCTACAGGATGTCTGGATGCCTAGGCAAACTCAGGGTGTCAGTGATAGACCTTTGTGCCTTTTCAAGGCCAGGGTGACTGTCAGATGACTGGGTGTCTGTGTGATGTCTGGATGCCTCCTAGATATCTGGGCACCTATAGTACACTCTGCTGCCTGTGATAGGTTCTGGTGCCTGAGGAAGGCCCTGGTGCCTGCAGATGTCTGGGTACCTGTGAGATATCTGGGTTCCTGTGGAATGTCCAGGTGCCTGTGGAAGGCACTGATGTATGTGGGAATTCCTAGTGACTGCCAAATAATGGGGTACCTGTGTGAAGCCCTGGTCTCTGTTGGATGTCAAGGGGCCTGTGGGATTCCCCAGTGCTTGCAAATTAACTGGAAGCCTACTAACTATCTGAGTTTTCATGTTGAGGTCCAACTTCAGGTCAAACTCAGTCATGCTTTGACTGTGGTTAGTATGCGCCAGATCAAAGTGTACAATCAGAGCATTCTTCTGTCTTGAAAGTTGATGGCAAAGCCTACCATCCAGGCTCCTGCCACATAAACTTGACTTAATTTCTTGTTCTGTTCTCTTTTCTTTTCTTTTCTTTCTTTTTTTGAGAGCATGGGATGAAAGGTTGGAACAAGTAGAAATGGGAAAAGGATGTTGTCAAGATACATTGTATCAAACTCAAATTATTAATAAAAGGATTATAAGAATAAAAAAGAAAGAAAATAGACTCTTTTTTCATACAATATATCCCTACCACAGTTCTTCCTCCCTTCACTCCTCCCAGATTTCCACCACATCCACTCTTTCCCAGAGTTGCCCCCTCTTCATTTCCCATCAGAAAGGAGCAGGCCTCAAAGAGACAATACCAAAACACAACAAAACAGAATGCAATAAGACAAAGTGAAAGTCCTCATATGGAGGCTGGGCAAGGCAACCCAACAGGAGAAAAAGAGTCCTAAAAACAGGTAGAAGAGTAAGAGACACCACGACTCCAACTGTTAGGAGTTCCACAAAAACACCAAGCTAAGCCTCAACATATATGGAGAGGATGTGGTACAGACCCATGTAGGCTCTGCACTTGTCACTTCAGTCTTTAGGCCCATATAAACCCTGCTTAGCTGATTCAGAGGGCCTTGCTCTCCTGGTTTCCTTGATCTCCTCTTACTCCTACAGTCTTTCTTTCCTCTCTTCTATGAGGGTTCCTGCAGCTCCAGATGACCAAATGAAGATTTACAGTTTAGACTCACTCTCTGCACAATGTCTGGCTGTGGATCTCTGCACCCATTCCCACTTGCTGTTGGAGTAAGCCTCTTTGATGATGAATGAACAAGGCATCAATCTATAAGTATAATAGAACATCATTAGGAATAATTTCCTTTCTTTTCGTTTATTTTTTAAAATTTTTTGCCAATAAGTTGGTTTTGTTTTCACCCTAGATTTCTGGGTTATCCAGACTCCAGTTCCTAGTTATGCACTCAAGTGTCAGGCATGAGCTCCCTCTTGTGGTGTGAGCCTCAAATTAAGCCAGTCATTGGTTGACCACTCTCTCAAGTTCTGTGCCACCATTGCCCCAACACATCTTGCAGGCAGGACAAATTGTAGGTTGAAGATTTTGTGGATGGGTTGATGTTCCAGTCCCACCACTGAAAGCCTTGACTGGCTGCAAAAGTAGTCTGAATAGGCCTTTTCAGCCTCCCTATCCTCCATTGCTAGGAGTCCTCACTAGAGTCATACTCAAGATTCCAAGAAGTTTCCACTACATCGAATTTCAATTTTGTCCCCCAAATGTCCCACAGTTCCAGCAGTCTCTCTCCATAGTCTGTCACTCCATGCCTTTACCTTCTCACCTATACCTCCTGTTCCAATGCCCACCCACTCTCATTCATTTGCAATATCTATTCTATTTCCCCTTCCCAGGGAGATATATGTACATCCCCTCTAAAGATTTTCCTTTTTACCTGGCCTTTCTGGGTCTGTGGATTGTAGCTTGGCTATCATTTACTTAACAGCTAATATCCCCTGCTAATTGAATACATAGCCCATTTGTCTTTCTAATACCTGTATCTGGCACAACTATAACAATTTCAGTCTGTCTCTCTTCACAAAAAGAAAATTTTTCTTATATATCTGTCAAAGCTGATGCATTTACTCCAACTCAACTATTATTTTTACAGGCCAAATCATCACAGTTTCCTGCCTGAAATACTGTAATTACCTCTCAGTGTTTCTTTCTACAGTCACCTTTCTTCCTTCTTCTCAGTCTTACTGTTCTTAAACTGTGGCCTCAATGATGGTTAGAACTGTGGACTAATTTCTCCATTCACTTTGAACACAACTTTTCACGAGAGTGTAAAACTTCCCAAGCCTAGAAACTTGTCTCAAGCAACTCTTCTTGTTCTTTGCATTCTACATACACTGGCTCCTTTTAGGTCCTCTCATGAGTTCTCTCCTCCATTTATGTTTTCATATGTCACAGTTTAGTTGAATTGCTACAAATTCATAAAAGCCTTAGTGATAAATTAGACTGGATTATAAATATCTTCTTTCTTTCATGACACCTACCCAATTTACAGCTTTTCTAATTTTCAAATAAATTTTAATAATAACATTATTAAATAAATTTATAAATAAATAAAAATACTAAAAATTTTCTAATAAATTCAATGTTTATATTAATTATACAATGCTAATATCACTCATGATTCATTGTAAAATTAATTGTAGATTATACACAATCCCATCAAAAATAAATTCTATAAGAGTAAATACACTGTCACAATTAATACAAAATCCTCTGTGCTTTTTAGTTCCTTGAGAAGTCGTGTGATATGGGGTGCTGACATAACAAAACCTATCTTGCCTCGAGTGAGTCCATTTTTGACAGGGCTAAGCTAAGGTCAGGCTCTCATGTAAAAAAGGGAGCCTCCACCCCTACTCCTTCTTGAATGTGTGTCCTCCTGCAGAAAATATACGTGAGGTGTAACATTTATTTAAGAATGCCCATGCTTTGAAGAAAAACAATTATGATTACACTGACTACATTGATCATTTGTTTAATGGATTTAAAATATTAATACTCCAAAGATACAGGAGATAATTAATTTTTATCTTGAATCACTTAGTATACTAACAAATAATTTATATACTTAACAAAATTAAATAGATTCAAACAGTAAAAATAATATATTGCATATTTTCTTATTACTACCTAAAAGAAATAATAGAACACTGAAAGCTTTTCTTTTAAAATTGAAAAATATTAATTTCCTCAAGGACTTTATTTAGTTTTTATGCTGGACATACTTTTAAATAGGTGACTTAACCATACTTACTGTAATTCCTTCATTTATTTCCTTATGATATATTTTAAGTATTTTTCTTAATATTTTGATTTTTATTTACTTTTTTAATGTTTCATGTGCATTGGCATTAATTGTCTATGTAAGGGTGTTGGAACTGGAATTACAGGCAGTTGTGAACTGCCATATGGGTTCTAGAATTCAACCCAGGTCCTCTGCAATAGCATTCAATGCTCTCAACTGCTGAGCAATCTCTCCAGCCCCTATTTTAAGTATTAATGATCTAGAATAAAGTTAAATTTTGATTTCTAAAGCATGGTTGATTGGAGAATCAATTGAAGAAAAACTAAACCTCAAAAGAAACTGTAGTTTAATATCATTTAATGATATCAAAGGTAGAAATGCTGAGAATGTATTGTATGAAAATTGTTAACTCAATGAAAAGTAATAAAAATATATAAAAACTTAAATAAGACCTTTAAGTTTGAGAAAAATGAAATACATAATAAAACGTTTAATTTTGATTCATAAGGGAATTTTTGAAATAAAAGAATTATTTTGGAGCCACAAAATTAAATTTTGATGATTTGTATATAGCTATGAGACAGTCTTGCTTATCTTCTCAGTGCTAGAGGTGGAGCCAAGGGCCTTGAGCATGTAAGACAAATGATGTACTGCTGATATGTGCTTAGAGCCCCTGTTTGTTCATATGAAAAATGTTTTATTAAATAAAATATATTTATTTCATTTCAAATTTATTGAAAGTATATACTGAAGCTATACTTTAAAACTCTGGCATACATTTGGAATTAAGATACAATTACTCTTCTAATTAATATAAAAATATTAGATTAAGATTAAGTTTGAGACAGAATTTGATTATGGGCACTAAGTTTCTATATTCCACACTATTGCCTACTTCTTTACATTTATTGTTTATCAAGTTCTCTTATAGCTAATCTACACAATTTATTTAAATATTTTTTCCCAAAAGAAAGTAATTCAGGCTGTTTTGTATTGCTGTTTTCCTCTACATAACCAGGAAGTGCATAGTATAAAATTCAAACTATTATATTGAAGCAGATATAAGGCAGCATGATACAAAATATTGGAAGCTACAAAATAAATACAGTAAAAATATCTATCAATCAAAAGTGCAATAAAGCCAATGGTTAAAATAGATCACAGATACAATAAAAGAGCAAACAGTTTAATTGGGGATAAAAATATTTAGCATGCAACAGAAAGAAAACATCAGTGTGTACTTACCATGTGATACTTCATTGTACCCAATAGTAGTCAAATATTATTGGGGAACCATATATAACTGTGATCTTGAGGATAAGAATGAAATTAGAATGGAACACACTTTGAGAATAAAATGTGTGAGGCATAAAACCTATTATATTAGAAATATTTTCATATTCATTTAATAAAAATATGATCAATTTAGTGCACAGGAAAATAACACACATAGCTTGAGAGTCTCATACTAATAGTTCCACAACTGTGATGAATGAAACTGAGAATACAGTTATAAATAGAAGATTGTGCAGACCAGAACTAGAATATTGTCCCAACCCATGGGATCTTCAACCAAGACCCTAGGAGAGGGTGTGGGAATGGGGTATGGGACAGGGATGCGAGGAGTGAAAGGCAGACGATTTGTCCTGTCAAGCCTTCAATTTATTGAACACATAGTACCAGTATTTATGCAATTTTTTGAAGGGGGAGAAGAGCTGGGAATGTGTAAGCAGGTTGCTATGGTAACCTTATCTGGCATGCTGACTAGTCTAACCCGTGGGTTAAGAAATTGTAGTGTCAAGGGTCCCAGAACAATAAGGAAGTACTGTGAGATTCTCTCTAGGGGCTTCCTGTGTAATCTATAAGGGTGGAAGTATGGAATGAGGAAGCAATAAGGATGTGTTAGTTGAGCAGGCAGTTTCCCAGAACTGGGCAGCTTCGGGCTATCTGACCTTAGTCCAAGTTCTGTCCATTAAGGCCAGAGAAACGGGGCTTTTAAAAAGCAGGGTGCCTTGTATTTCAAGCTAGCATATCCAGAGGGACCACTTACCACAGAATAACACATTCCATAATACTTGCCGATTTTCAGACCTATACAGATAAAGATATTTGTGTTCACTGAGAAAAAAATAACGCAATTACAGAACATACTGAATATGTATTACTTAAAAGAACAGAAAACAAAGAGGTCATGATAACCATAATCAATTGCTGAAATGACACATTTATGAAAAAGTTATACATTATGTGGTTAGCAAGTTTCATGCTCAGGAGTAGCTGACCCATACAAACCAGACACCTTGTGTTTTGTGAAGTTTGTATTTTCTTTTTAGAAAGAAAAAAATAACTTGAAGCTTGGGGAGCAGCGAGGGTAGCAGATCTGAGGCAAGTTGGAGGAGGGGAAAACTTATGATCAAAATATAGTGTATAGAATTCTCAAAAATAAGCAAAAACATTAAAATTCTATGATTAAAATGACTGAAGTGGTAATTTTTGCTTCAAAATAAGTGGCATTCCTAATCAAAATATCTAAATTTTAATCCTGTGAAGAAGATATTGGCACTAAATTGGTGGGAAAGCCAATAAAATTCTTTCAACCAATGACATTCTGTGACGACTGAGACATTGAAAAAGAAGATTCATTATTAAAGTATAGACTGAGAGAGGAAGTAGGAGCAGGTGTTAGTATGTATTTCTAGAGGTCACTAGGTTAAAAGCTTGTTTGAGGTAAAAAAAAAATGTTAAAGAGATGAAGTGAGATAAATATATAGAAGGAAAACCAACAAAGGTGTCATTAGGATGCCATCAAAAGTCTTCAATTCTGTAATTCATATTTTTTTCTTTTATAAATTAAAAAGAGATTGGGGTCCAAAATGATCACACAACTCAGACACACAGACAAAAATTTCCAAAACAAAAGATTTTTACTGAAAAATCTTTTATTCAGGCTGACTGATCAGGGAGGGACACAGCAGACTTGGGAGCTAACTGCAGCCCCGACCCAGTTTTCAGAATGGTGTTTAAGCACAAACATTTGTGCTTAAAATGGTATTTAACCATTTAACCATAAACATCTGTGTCAACAAAAAGCAGACGTCAGCTTCATTTTCTTAGTTTATCATCCACAAGGAATATCCTAAGCAGGAAGAATAAAGATAACATCTAACATGTGGTTTCTGCAGAGCATACACATTCAAGAAGGGATAGGGGTCAAGATTCTCATCCCATGAGACCCAGACCTTATCTTGGCCCTGTAAAAAATGGATTGGGGGCAAGATAGATTTTGTTACACGTCAGGAACTCATACCACATTCCCTCCTCTTTTCTTTTGTCCTATTCAAATCCTTGAAGGTTTTCCTCTATATGGGATTATAATGGGTATGAGGCACCATTAGTTTAACAGAATTTATGTGATTTGGAACAATGGAAACAAAGCTTTTATGATACAAGGTCCAAATAGTGGTAACAAGATTAAAATGATCAGAAGCCCTACAATGAGAGTTAGCTGGTTAGCCAACCATGGAGACCAGTTAAAAAAAACCTCTGGAATCAACTCCATTCCTGTTCCTCTTAGAGCAAATCCTTTTTAACTTTTGCCAATGTCTCCCTGATTATCCCAGAATGACTTGTATAAAAACAGCAAGCCTCCCCAAGCATCGTGCGAAGGCTCCATTCCGTATAAATAAGAAATTGAATCACAATGTATTTTGGAGGAAGATCTTGGCTACGGAGCAGCCTGACCTTCCAGGCATTGGATGGTGTAGTGGAGGTGACTAAAATCTCTGTGTTTCTGTTCACTAATCATCCATAGGAAATTTTCTCCAATATGATGGCAGCTATGCCCAGGGAAACAGAGCCAGCAATGTCAGTTGTGACTAGGAGGAGAATCAAGGTTGGGTTGGCCCAACCTGGTCCTGGGCTCCTTCAGAGAATCCAATGCGACTTAACCAGCTTAACCATGAAAATACAATACTTGGGGTAAAACATATTCCACTATCTAAAGTTCATGAAATGAATTGGAGAAATGGGAGACTGACAGGAGAGTCAGGTGCTTGAGGATTAACAAGATGAGGATCCTAAATGGCCTCAAGGCTTTCCAAATTTCCAAGGGGCCAGTATTGTTGCAGTAACCCCAGTAGGGGGAGAGAGAGGAATTAAGGGACATGAGACAGGTTCTGACTCCCTGAACATCCCCTAAAGTCATGGAGGAATGGGCAGACCAAGGGCACCTTTGGTCTGGCTGGGTGTTAGGAATCTTACGAGTATCCACGTCATTGGGCCCTCTGGTGGCAATTACCGTGGTCCCAACAAAATAGGATTTCTCTGGATCTAGACAAAGTCAGCAATCCTCAGTAAGGTTTGGCTGAGTCACATTTCGATAGGAAAAAGTAGCCATCAGGATATCAAATAGGGGATTTGTAAGTCTGAATACAGACAGGGGAGGAAGATTGTTCTGCAGGTGCATTGGTGTTTGCCACTGGTCTGGTGTCATGGAGATCCCAGACTCTGGCCTTGGCTTAGGTAGTTGTTGAGTTATATTTGAACTTATTCACAAATATTAAGCTGTTTATCCAGCACCCTGAACAACAGCCAGAAGGTCACCTTCCTTAGCTATTGGATATAGCTTCTTATGAGTAGACTGGAATGCAGAAAGCATGCTAGTTTGGAGCACCAGCAATTGTATATTCAATGGCCTTTGTTTGGAACAATTGTCGTTCTAATGTTGTCTGCCCACTGAGAAAATCATCTGATTGTATTAATGCTAATGGAGGGACTTTATAGGGCTCTCCCTCAACCTAAGCACTTAAGGTATAAGGAAGACCTTATGTGGGAACTTGACTGTCCTGGCTGGTAAAATGGCATCATGTCAGCCAGCTGAAGTTGGGTGTTGGTGCACTGTGAAGGTTCTATTCATTATGCATTAAGGCCTGTGTGTTGGTGGGTGGTGATTCCTTTCAATAAAATACCTGGAGGTCATGTGAGGAAGCAAAAAAGGCTGTGATCCTCATGTGGTTCAATTAGTTCTTAAGAATTTTGTAGCCATAAAATTGACCAAGCCCCATTCTACCAGTTCATTATTATTTTCCCTTGTTCACATTAGCTGGAACAATCCTTCTATGCTCACAATACCAGTAAATTGCCCCTCATTAGCAGATGTGTAATCTCATATCCTTACCTACAAAAGAGGTGTTTCTAAAATACAAAACATAAAAGTGAAAGTTCTATTTTAGCATTGACTTACCCACACACAGGATGATTTTTGGAAACTATTTTGAACAAGAAAGAGAGCTCTATGCTTAAAACTAAGGAATAGACCACTGGGATCTTTATTGATTACAGATCAACCTACTAAAGTCAGGGTTTCTTTTTCCCTACTATGTAATTTTGGCATATCAACTTCCTGAAGAAGCCAAAGGTTGATGAAATAGTATGTCGAAAGCAAAAAGAAGAGAAAGATCATATAATGTTCAAAGCTGAAGGGTCTATTGTAAGGTCACTTCAAACTCAGGTGAAATTCCAGGTGAGTCTTTTTTGCCCTATTTACTGCATTGGTGGAAATTGAACTCAGCAGTAACAGTTCTTTTGTCTTTGGAACAGCTGTGGTTTGAATCCATTCTTCATCCCCAAAATAGTTAGGTAATATCTTAGATGCACATAATTCAATCCTGAAAAATTATTTTGATGCCAATTTTTTTTAAAGCCCCATGTTTCAAATGACTGCAATTTAACTGTGCATTCACTGCTCAACAACTGCAACTGTATATCTTTCAATTTTACTTTAAATGTCATTATTCATCATTATTCGTCCCCATTTTATTCATATTCACAGCAGCATTAACTGTCTACATGAGTCATGTTCATGGATTAATGAGGTTTTTCTATTTTTCTTAAGAGAATGTCATGTTGGATTTCTAAAGTTTTTTATTTTTTCAAAAGAAAATGATAACTTTCAAATGTGTAAAGGAGTCACACTGTTCATAATTGAAGCTTCAAAATTGAATATCAGCTGTGATCTAATTTCAGCCTAACACAGAAACAGTTAATGCTGGCTAGTGATCTTTCTCTGAATCCTGAGGTGTGGCATTAATTATGTATATTGCTTACACCTGTGGACAAATCATCCTGCTTTTCCTTTCTGTGGCTAATAAGAAAATCAAATGTTAAATTCAGACTGCATTGAGAGGGCCTTTTCAGTTGTTCCTGCTATATTTAATCCTGTTTACTTTTCTTTAATATTATCAAGTATCGTATGGTCAGATTAAAAAAGAATGCTTTCATGGAAATCTTTCAGCTTTCAGTCTCTATAACACAGTCCAGAGAAAAGTGGGGACAACTGCTGTCTCTTATCTATGGAAATATGACCTAAAACCCAGTGCAAAACTGTAGAGAATTACCCCATAGCCATTTTCCAGCTATAAGAAGTAATGATTTTTTAGGAGTAAGGAGAAGAATCTCAGTACTTTTTCAAGATTCCATGTTTGCCTTCCCATATTATTTACTGGTATTTATTTTGAAAGAATATATATCCACATTGTGAGGCAGCAGATGAAGAAGTAAGAGATTCTTTTCTGAATGTGTATTTTATGCTCATGGGCCACCTGCTGCTCAACAGCTGTGTGAGTTTGGGGAGTCTCAGCAGCTCACTGGCCTCATCTGTACAATGAAGTCAATGAGATTAACAATATCTGCACAGTGAGGAAGAAGTGCAAATAAATGCCCATGATTGCTTTTATAAGTTTCCCTGAGTGACTGAATCAGGAAAAGCAGATGTTCACTAATGTCAGGTCACCATTTGTGGACTGTTATGCTCCTTACATACACATCCTTCTGCCTAACAATTCGTCTTCTGTCCCTACAGAGCAAAAATTCAGTCCTCTCATCTCATCGATGCTTTTGATGAAAATATATTAGATAAGATAGGCCCTAATTTCATTCTGGAGTAGTGCTTTCATAGGAATCTTGATAAGAGATATGTCCTAATTAGACTTTTCAGATTATGTATTCTCATTTCAATGGAGCATGTCTAGGTAAGTCATAAACTAAAGTCAAAAACCTGTGAGGAGTACACCTAGTGACTAATAAAGATCAGAGAAGCAACAACTTATCAAGAAAGTTTTTTTTTCCCCCAAAGGAGAAAATGAGATAGGTGTAAAAAGATGTAAAAGAAACAAACAGTAAAATCATGCAGAAAAATCCACAGAAATGAAGGAGGAAACTTCTGCATTAAGGCTATGTTTGTGGTTGCCTTTGAAAAACATATGGACATTTGAGCTGTTGTCAAAAAGAGTCTCCTTTTTTCTCTGCTGTGGTCCATATTTTTAAACATAGATTTGTTTATAATTAAAATTATTTTGTGTTGTCAACAAATTTTATGAAACGTGAATTAAATGTAAAGACTACATAATAATATAATGTTTATGTTTTATGTTTCAATTAAAGCAAATATAATTTAAATTTGGTACATTTACCAGAATATGTTAGAGAAATAAAATGCAAATTCTGTAATACATTAAATAATCCCTAAGTATTGAAGAAAATGTACACAGGATATCTTTTCAAAATAAAATTATTTTGAAAAGTATGTATGTGTGTGTTGGTTTCATTCCACCTGTTTCAGAAGTAACTCAAATGGTTCATTAAGTAATGATAATGGAAAAATAAAACTGAAGATATCTTTAAGATGTAAACAATGGTCATTCTGATTTCCTTAAAACCTATTTTAAAAACAAAGACACAATATTTGAGGCTGTGGGACTTTAGGAGACAAAAGTAGGTACATAATTACCCAAGTGTGGGTTTTTTTATGGCTTTATAGCCCCTCCCCAGAAATAGGCATTAATATTCCATATTTTGGTGTAGAGGAACATTTAATCTTTGATCACATTGAAAGGCCTGTGTGATAGCTAGGAAGAGATCAAATCTAAGGGCCTGTATGAAGGGATCACATTCAGAGAGGCCTGTGTGATCCTGATAGAATGCAGAAAGAATGTCAGTTATACTAATCCCATCTTCCTTTTGTGTTAATGCTAACAGAAAGGGATTTCTGTGGCTAAGGCAACACAGCATACATTTTTATTTCCAACACTAGGGTCCTAAAAGGTAGTAGTCAGTTCAGAAGTAGGTCATGGTTACAGAATGAGCACACCCCTTTAATCCTAACTATGAGATTGAGGGTTAGAGCCAGCAGAGTGAAGTCTGATACTGAATCAGAGTGAGAACATGCCCAACTCTTCGGATATAAAAAGAGGTTCTCAGTTCACAAAGGGGGAGTTCAGAGAGGCACAGAGGCAATCTGAGGCAGTCTGAGGCAGAGAGACAGAGGCAGTTCAGCAGAAAGAATCAGCAAACAGCAAGAATCAGCTTGATGACAAGCAGAACAGTTCAGTCAGAGAAGTTACAGGAATCAGACAGAGTCAGAAGAGTTCAGTCAGAAACAGCTGACTCAGAAGGTCAGTTTGAATCAGAAGCTTAGAGAAGAGTTTGAGCCAGAACAGTGAGTGAGTTAAATCAACCACCCAGAAGAGTCAGTTAAGTTCAGTATAGTTTTGAGTTCAGAAGGAGCTAGTCAGGGTGTATCCAATCAGCAGTACATGGTGGAAGCTGGAAGCTTTCCAATTCTAGGTTTAAGATTAAATTGTACAGAGAATGAAACCCTCTAATGACCGGGAATTGAACTAGCCAAAGAATAAATTGCCTTTTGCCCTAAATCTATGTATATATTTCTTCAAAATGTAGGCAATTTCTCCTCTCATGTTGTACTTCTTTCTGTGCCTGTAAAACCATGAAAGGCAGAGGAAGTTGGTGTGCCCACGCTTATTGTAGCTAATCAACAATTCCATACTCATAGACAAACATAAAGACCCCAATCCTTGCTGTAGATAGAATGCAAACACATTTTCAGAACAACGGAAAGAAGGGAGAGTGGGGATTGCCAGCTGGGACAACTAAATACAAGTGAAAACACAAAACTCCCTTAAAATCAGTGGCCTTCCCATCTCTGACAGGACCAACAGGAAAGAAGCTGGCTGAAATTAATGACCATGCCCATATGAATCACCAGGTTATAATTCAGCTTAGTTACTGGATGCTGCAGATGGTGTGTGTCTACTCAGGTAATGATTGTTAACGTTGTTAGCCAGAACTTCCTTTTTCATGTGGCCAGGTCTTGTTTACTTATACATTCAGACTCAGAAACAAGACTGAAAACCAAAACTTTATGACTCTACACAAGCTAAACTCTTAAATAAACAGTAAGCATTATCATAGCAAAAATAAAGAGGTATTTCTTGCCTGTGATATGGGCACCTCAAGAGCTAGTAAAGAAGGATCTGAAAGTATCAACATAGCCTTTAAACTGTTTAGAAATGTGCAGTATTAAAATCTACTTCCACCTATAGAACTGGGGAGTGATTTTAATGCAAATTGTACATCTATAACCAGGGATTATAGATAAATATGGGATAAAATAGTAGGGATAAAAATGAACTGAGAATAATTATAAGATAATGAAACTTTATGCAAATTATTTTTAGATTGAAATGTCTCTGTTCTAGATGTACACAAATTGCATAGAAAAAAAATGTGGCTATTCTGTTAATGGAATACATCTTCATAACCCGTAACAAACCAGAGCTCATACTTTCTGACATTGCTGAACAGTATCAGTTAGTGAAATATGAATACACAAGACTGAATCTACAAATGTCATATCCATTTAAAAGAAATATGAGTGCTTAGATGACAGACTAAAGATAAAAGTCTGTCAAAAAAAGGACTCTTACAAGAATAACTGTAAGAGTGGCTTCATACCTCAGACCTGAAAAATGGTAAATAAGACTGACCAAAATACAGTTTTATATCAGTTCTTTTCTGCCTTAGATTTTGCAGAATTAAAATAGCTTAACAAGAATCTTATTTAAAAATATGCCTTTGTTTCTAACAGAAAAAATGTATTGTGCATTTTCCTTAACCCAAATGAAGGTTATATGTTTAATCTAAAGAATTTGGGTGGGGAGGGAGGTCAAGACAGTGTTTCTCTGTTGTGACTTTGGCTGTCCTGGTATTCACTCTGTAGACCAGGCTAGCCTTGAGCTCTCAGAGATCCACCTGCCTCTGCCTTCCAAGTGCTGGGATTAAAGTCATGCATCACCACTACCTGGCATTTTAAAAATTGTATTTATTATTAATGTGTGTGTTAGTATGGTCTCCCGCACTGTCTCTGCTCCATCCCAGCCTGGAGCCGGCTGGGTTTCCGCCAGGTTCTCTGCACTGGCCAGGTGCAGGGGACCTGCACTGGGGGAAGGGTTGGGGAGAAGACCGGGTTCTGGGACCAGGCCAGACTGATTCCCACCCTGAGAACAAACGAACCAGACACAATGAATCAGTCCTGGGACCCTCTTCTGGTGGAAGCAGAGCTCTCTTTAATGTGGAATCTCTGCAACGTATATCCAAAATTGGGGGAGGGTCCTTGGTACTCAGGGTAGAGGATCCATTGGGCTATACAAAGGAAATGGGGTAGCCTTATTTGCATGTGAGACTAGGCACCAGAGCCCTACTAAGCCTGCAAGCCATGGTCTCACAGAGACAAAAAGGAAGGTATCCTATCAGCCACAGGGCAGATAAGCACCTACTAAGTCACATTCCTTTTGCTTCTGTGAAACAGGTAATATTTAATATTTAGTTGAGATCTGGCCAGGGCCAAAGGCGAGGAGCAGCTGATGCCTCTAGCTCTCACCTCCTGGGATAACATGGTGTTTCCTAGTGGCTTCAACCCGCTCTTCGGCTCCAAAGCAGTCCCACATGTGTGTAGAAGAGAAAAGGGGTAGATATATGTGGCCATTCTTGTGCCGCAGAGTACATGAGGCGATCAGAGGACAAATCTGTGAAGTCATTTCTCTTCTCTCACCTTTCGTGAATTTGGTGCATGGGACACAGGTAGTCATATTGTATATCAAGTACCTTTACCTGCAGAGCCACTTTGGTGATCCTAATCTGAAGTTTTATTAGTTTACTTTCTAGAATATGGCCATCATATTAACGCATATTGCTATATGTAATCATTTATCTACACTGCTTCACAAATTGATAATTATTGATCTAGATAGTGGCTCTCTGCTTTCCTAATGATACAACCCTTTAATACAATTATTCATGTTTTGGTGACCCTAAACATGAAATTATGTTCATTGCTACTTCATAACTGTAATTTTGCAACTGTTATAAAATAAATCATAATGTAAATATCAGATATGCAGATGGTCTTAGGCAACCACTCTAAAAAAGACTGGGGGTCACAACACACATGCTGAGAACTGCTGATCTAGTAAGTACCTTGAATGCCTGACACTCAATTGAAATACAGAAATCTTAAAGTCAAATTAAATCCTGAAATTAGAGAATTTTTGATATCTCAACTGAGTGTCTTGTCATTATTACAACAGAAGGCAAGAATGCAACTACAATTCTTGAAGCAGTTCTTGATAGAGAAGTGACTACAGGAGGTTTGATATCCTTTTCCTGTTGTAACCAATAGGATCTTTAATCAAAGCCTTTAGCATTTTTATGGAGAAAAATAATGTGCTCTGGATAATATGAAACTTTTCTAATCTATACTAAAATTAAAAGGACAAAGCAGGGAATTTCGATTTTTTATTTCCAATGAGTGAACTGGTTAGTTCAATGTGGAATATATTCAGCATCTTATTAATTTTAAATGTGCTGAGAGGTTTTCCTCTCAAAGAAACAAGATGACTGCCATTGAAATTTTTAGTATTTTTCCCTCTAGCAGTCAACTTAAGTAGAATGAATGTTAAGTCTTCCCTATTTAATATTTAATTTAATATTTAATAATCATATTTAATTAGATGTGTGTTAATTTGAATGATAAGGACGTAGAGTTGAATCACATAAATGATTCAATCATAAATCATAACTATACATCTGCATTTTGGAAAGCCAAGCTTTATACCAATATCCATACATAAGCATGCTTGGTTTTGTGATAGCAGAACCTAAAGCATATCATTCACGTTTGCTACTATCAAATTTTTTATTTTTAAGTTTGAAAATAATCAGTCTCTGATAAATGACTTGATATGTAGTTTGAAAATCTCTTCTCTACAATTTAAGCAAAATTTGAAGAAAAGTATATAAATTCTTAACCACGAACCAACTTATTGGGCAATTCTAACTTGTATACAAAAATTGAGCATTTGCAAATAGAGACAGTGTATTCTACAAACTTAAAATAGTTACTGTGGAATCAATTAAGAAAAGGTTTTGTGACCATTGTAAACAATATCAAACAAATAGCCTACACCAAAATACTACAATAGTTGTTGTAAGTTAAGTCTGAAGTGTTCCCCCACAGACTTAGGTTTTTAGAAAACTCTTGGTACTTCACTAGTGGGTGGTCTAAGAAGTTTGGTAGGTGGAGTCTGACTGGATGCTGAAAGTTAAGATATATTGTCCCTGATTGCTGGCTGCCACTGCCTTCTTTCTGTCTTCCTTAGGTGAATTACTGTCTTCTGGCATTAGCACCTAAACTATCATATTCTACTTAAGCAGTCATGGACTGAAACTTTTAGCACTATGAGCCAAAATGAATATGATATAACCCAGACAGGAAATACACCAGGATAGATGCTTGCCACTGATTACACCTGGTGGAAAGTGCTCAGCCTTATGGGTTCTACATTTTTAAGCACCTGTGATATGTGATACGGTGCCTTTCTTGGGAACTCTGGAGGTAATGGGTTCACTCTATGGGTACCTCAGAATGGACGAGGTCAAAGTCCATCTTCCTTAAATTTAATTAGAGCTTGCTTGCCTCAAATTTGGTTCAAACTGTAGTAGTCTTATTCTCAACCGAATTTGGGATTTACAAAAGATTCATCTCCTCTACCTTTCTATTCTTCACCATCCATTCTAATTCTAGTAATAAGTGAATTTTTTTTAGCTCCATCCACCTCTTCATTTTCATCTGCACTGCTCTCAAAAATTATGTATCAGCAAATACGTTATTTATGTATACTAACATTACTTCATTAGCAAAAATGCCTTTCCAGTTGTGCAGTCTGCATTCTCATACTCTATGGCTTTTTATGTGCTAAAAGATTATAATAAAATTCAGCCCTCTTAACCGCCCGAGGCTTTCCCCTATAGTCTGCTGTCTCGACATGCAAGTTGACTTTCCTTCCTTTTCTATTTTCTTTCACAAAAGTGCTTTGTCTATGCATTCCATCTAGTTAGACTGTCCCTCACATAACTCAATGCCAACTTTTCTTTAAGCATTGACTAGTCTCTTTCTTCCTGAGCTTTGTTTTTCATGATTTTTTATCACCCTGGACTTACTATTTCTATCACCCTAGACTTAATATTAATTCACCTTTAGCCTTTGTCACAACTGTACCTTTTGAGTTGTTCAAATAATTCTTTGATGAATCTGCCTCCTCCAGAAAATATCTGGAACACATGTTTTACTGCATTCCTAATATCACATCACAGTACCTTGTGATCTTATATACAGTATTTGCTCATAAGCCATTTTTGAAAATGCCAAGAAGTCAATTATGCTAAAAAAAAATTAACAACACATACATTGAATAGTCCTGTTAACAGTAAAAGCTAGATTCAAAATAAATGGGGGAAGGGAGAACTTTTGGATGAAGGAACAAATATATAGGCTGTGAATATGTGTATATGGATAAAACTTTTTGTGATGCTGGAATTGAACTCAGGAATATTGATACCAATTGTAATTCCCACCCATCAAGAATAAGACTACCACAATTGAACTAAATTTGAAGCAAGCTTTAATTAATTAAATATTGGCCAGGAAGATGGACTCTGACCAGGTCCATTCTGTGTTTCCCAGGGAGTAAATCTGCCACTTCCTGAGATCCCACAGAATGACTCTGAGTCACAAAGCACAGATGCTTTAAAAGGCAGAACCCATAAGGCTATGTATTTCTCACTAGGTCCAGTAAGCAGCAAGCAACTTTCCTGATGTAATTACTGTCTGTATAGGAGATAATCTCCTACCAAAAAATAACTAAGCATATTCCATACATTTGGAGCACATCTGATGAAATAGAATCAACCAAATTGGATATAGAATTCCCCACCCAACATTCCAGGAGGTTAATCTGTCCTTGGGCAAGGGATATTCAGGATTCTGTCTTTCTGTATCTCACCCAGAAGCCCCATCCAATAATAGAGGAAGTGGTTTATAGATCTTTTAGTTACGTTAATTAAAATTTAAAACATAACTTTTACTCTTACACCAATCGCACAAATCTTTAAGTGTAAGAAAATGCTTCTTAGAATAAGTATAATACAGAAAGCACAACATTTACATAAAAAATATGAAATGTAGAATATTTAAATAAAGTAAAATAAATATTGACAATCACTTTATCTGCTATGTGTTGCAGACAGGTGAAATTTAATGACATTATGCTAATTAAATACTCCAGTCATAAAAGCATAAATACTGTCTGAATAAACTCATTTCTTATACCTAAATTAGTAAAATTCTCAGAAACAGAAAGTAGATAATGGTTACCAAGGATGAAAAGGAGCTGAGATTTTTTTAATGGGCACAGAGCTTCAATTTTATAAGTTAAAAAGTGTTCTAGATAGGATTTTGTGACATTGGGAGTATATTTAACTACTAAGGGATGTACTTAAAATGGGTAAAATGGCAAATTTTGTATCATGTATATTTTACCAGTTTTGAAACTAAATTGCATTGGGATGCTGAATTTCCTTTTTATCCATTTTTAAACATGGCATTAGTTCCTTTTCCTTCTAGTGTAAAAATAATCTGTTAAAAATGCTTGAAAAGAACAAAGAAGCAAAGACAAAGACCACATCTGAGATGATATATCTATTGTTACTTACTAGAAAGAAGTTGGGAAATTGGAGAACACAATACATGTTTGATGAATAAAAATAAATATAGATATATAAAAGGGATTATTATTAAACAGAGGTACACATGGAATTTTCCTCTGGACTTGTCCCTACCTTGGTTACCACTTAAGAGGATATTTGTATTTGGAAGGATAAATTACTTCTCCTGAGTATTTACTTGTGATTTAAATGTTATCCATAAAGAAATGGCCTGCAGTAAATAATCTTCCCTATTGACATATCTTCAAGGTGGGACTCTTTTGGGGAAAGTACTGTAGCCCCATATTTAACATTTCCAATGTTAGTGGCAACCAAGGATACATTTACAGTGAAGTTTAGGCAATCTCAGATAACTGTAGGAAGATTCAAAGAGTACCAAAAAAATATGTCATTTCATAGCTCACAAGATTTTCAATTTGCTGTGATCATAGATCATTGTTTGTCTGTTTTTTTAAGAAGGAGAAAAATGTACTAAATATGCCATCTTGTAGGTAAAAATTTATACTTGATGAAATTCAATAGAATAAAACAGGATGTGAATTTTCCACACCAGAATTTCTAGATTTGCCTTACCAAAGAACAGATTTAAAAGAAATGGAACAAAGTCCATGAATGTAAATGGGACAATTGTTAATCCTCAAAGGAAAAAAATAAGGGGAGGGGTACGAATAAATTAAATAATGAAAAAAAGTGAGCATTGGAGCCTAAGAAATGACACTGGAATTTAAGAGCACTGGTTGTTTTTTGTTGGGATCCTTGCAGAAGACTTGATTTAATTCCCAGCACCCATAACACCTAGAATCTATAAATCCAGTTCCAGGGAATTTAATGCGTTTTCTGACCTTTCTGAGCACCAAGCTCATACATGCTGCACAGACATACATGCAAGCAAAATACTCACATACATAAAATAAAATAAATACGTATTTTAAAAAGTAATTGAAAGTAAATGCTGTATTCCCTAATGTTTAATTGTCAAAATATGAAAACTATGTAAATTCAGTTCAGTGAAAATGAATGACTACGATATTTTTCCCATGTATGCAAAAATATGTGTGGTTTGTACTGATCTTACAGGAGGTAAAAACACCAAAAATTCCCTTTTTAAATACAAGTCCTATAAACCTCACTCATCCCTAGAAAAACTCTAACGTGGCTTTTTTTTTGAAGGATTCATTCATGAGATATGTGTACTCTTATTATTGTCTTAATTAGAGAAAAATATTGGATATTATTAAGGAACATTCAAAGTGTGTTCTAACAGATTGTACTCTGCTGTCCCCTTCCCTTATTCTCCTCCTCACCCCGACACATCCTTTCCCTTCTTCTTTATCTCCCTCCTGTTTTTATATCACTTGGCCTTTTGCCCTTACCGTCTTCAGTCACAGCAATCCACCCTCTTTTCTAGGTTTTTAGAGTTTACACACATTTATATCTATTTACATATGTACATATATATATATTGTAAGCTAGAGTTCATATATGAAAATGATGTAAGACATTATCTTTCAAATTTTGATTCACCTTGATTAATAAAATAATTTCCAGATCCATGCAGTTTTCCATTTTATTTTTCTTTATAGCTGACTAAAATTCTTTGTGCATATATGCGACATTTTCATTATGTATTTATCTGTTCACAGATATCTGAACTCTTTCCATTTCTTGATATTGTCAATAGAGGAAAGTATAAATATTTAAAATCCAAAATAATTACAGTTGTTGAATAAATCAGGGCCAATTATCAAATATAAGAAAATGATAAGCATCTTTTTTTATTTTAATTTTTTTTTTCTGAACAGATTTGGCACCTTAAATTTGGTACCTTAAAAAGAGTATCATGAACTTGAGGAGCTTTATGGTCAATTACTGAAGTTACCCAGAAGCAAGTACAATGAAAGGCCAAAGCACAGTGAGCAAATCTCTCAGCTTGCTTTTGCTGGAGTTTTCTGTAGGCTGTAGTTTTCTGTAGGAAGTTCCAGGAATAGGAAGAATTTTTTCTCTGGTTGCTATAAATTTGTGGTCAAAACTCTGAATGATTTCAAAATATATTTTGAAATAAATTTCCTTACTTGATAAGGAAATTAAAGAGTAATTCTGGTTTTAGACACTGTCTTTAAAGACTGAGCATATTTCTACATGAAGCACAAGAGTTAAGTAAGAGTGATTTTGTGGGGATTACTGGGTAGTAACAAGTCAGTCAAGTAACAAGTTCTTAATAAAGAACCAATGACAATGCTGATTTTAGTGAATGTAAAAAGGGGTAAACTGAAAGATAAGAGAACACTTTTGAAGTCCCAATTTTTGTGTTGTTTTCGGCTTTCTTTTAGAGGCAGATGTACTTAAAGAGGGATATTTATGATTTATACATTCCATTGTCCTCTCTTAGGGATCATTTTACAGTTTCATGGTCCAGGTAGTTTACCTGCTCTGCTGTTTTTCTTTGACTCAGACCTGAAAGCGAGATTTCCTGTTTCCCCTTTTTAGATCTTGCATTCAGTAATCACACTCTTTGTGGGTTAAATACATAATCTCCTGTTGTTCTTCCAAACTTAAATTTATCCATTAAGTATATTTTAATACATTAAGAGATGTCAGGAAAATTATAACAGACATTAGGGCTGCTAAATGGAGTTTTATAGTTTTATAGCAGGGATGGAGCAAGGGTCAATTTTAATTTCAAGGAACAACGGAGATTGATAGATAAGGAGAAAAGTGAGAGCATAGCATTCCTGAGGGGAAATTTATGGTAGAGGAAAATCTGTGTAAGCCAAGTTGACAGATTTTTCTTGACACTAAACAATATAAAAAAGTGAATATAAATGAATTGTTGTGGTAGGTCTTACAATCAAATCTACTCCAAAAACTGAGGCAGGGGGATATCAAATTCAAGATCAGCCTAGGAACTTAATGAGGCCCTATATCAGAAAAACAGAACAAAACAAAACAAATGTTGACTGTGTATCTCAGTGTAGAACCATTGCCTGACACCTCTGAGACTCTGAATGCAATCTCCCGTACACTAATAACTCATACAGTTAGTCAATAAGATTTATATCAAAAACTGGTATTTAAATAAGGCCAAAGAAATCAGATAAGTTTTAGTTAGAAAAGAGTAACTTACGAGTTCTTTGTGTTGTTCAAAAAATTAGGGCATATTCTTTCCTTTGAAGATTGTAAGGTCATTTTTCATTTGACTGCTTTTTCTTCATTGATCACAAAGGTCTACATTCATATGGCCCAGTGATCTTCACAGTATACAATTCTCTTTGGATTTCTTTGTTGTTTTGTTTGTTGGTTTTTGGTTTTGTTTTTATTTTTAGAGACAGGGTTTCTCTGTTGTAACTCTAGCTATCCTGAAACTCACTCTTTAGATCAAGCTGGATTCAAACTCACAGAGATCCACCTGCCTCTGCCTCCAGAGTGCTGGGATTAAAGACATACATTACCACAGCACCACACAATTCTTTGTACTACTTCTCATTTTCCAAATAAAGTTATCATTTTGCTTCGTTTGAGGAACAAACAAACACACAAACAAAAATATTTGGTGCCTGGGAGAAAAATATGTTTTTGGACAGTGTAAACAGAGATTTCAGAGGAGAATTTCTACAAAAATAGAAGGAAAAGAAAGATTTAAACCAAGTTTCTGCTTTAGGAGGATAGCCAGTCTAGACTACCAGATGCTGGCTTCCTGTTAGCTGGTACAATCCAGAGATTTCCTTGCTGTCCTGGAAGCCACTGGAAACAATCTGTAAAAACTCTCAGTGCTCATATAGCAACAAGTAGGTACATTGTACATGATTTGTTTTCATATTTGTTTGCAATTTGTTTTAAGAAGTGTAGAATCAATTTGCAGAGTTTGGAGAAAGAAGAAAGGGACAGTCTGAATTCTTAAGAGACATGAATAAAAATTTGAAATAATAGTTTGAAAAATTTTAGTTGAATACTCTAAGGGGGGAAGGATCACTTTTTAAATTATAACTTACCGGTATGCTATAAATTATAGGAGCAGATAATTTCTTTCATAGTTGCAGTCTCTCTTTTTATTGTTGAGTGAAAATTAAATCTGGATTCATTACATTTTTAGTTGGTTGTTTCAATAGGTACAATAAGAATGGCATTTGACTAAAAAGCACTTTTACATTTCTTTGAAAACTTTTCTAAAGAATCTCAGATTAGCCCTATAAAAGGTCCTCAGGGTTAGAGGTCAAAGAGACATTGTCCATCAGGTTTAGTGATATCTTTTTATGTCAATCTACATTTCAAAATAATCTGCACTTTTAAAATTCCTCTTAAAAGGCAAAACAATAGGTCTTTTAAGATTTTTCCAGTTCAAAACAAGGCTATTTAAATTTTAGTTATTAACTGTTTTAAAATTTATAGATATGTAGTCAGATGATTTTTTTAAAGATTTAATTATAGAAAATTCTTTAAAATTCGATACATTTTGAATACTTGGTAAAATAAGATCATAGGTCATTATGAAAGCATTTTTAGTCTCTCTAAAACAATAATGTCATAGTCAGGTTACTTCAGACAAAAGAAAAACATTCTCTATAATCTCTTATTAGTAGCAGATGAATATTCTCAGAAAGTTCTTGTTTGGACAGACAGAAAACAAAATTCTAGGTTTACCTGAATACAATTTTGATATGAAGACTCACATAAAATGAACATAGATAAATCTATTCAAATAGTTATCTGAGTTGACTAGGTGAGATAAAATATCTTTTTCACAAATCATTTACAACTTTCTTATATTCATTGTGCTTCTTCCTCCTCCCACAGTTTTTTTCTTCTTGTTGAGTCATTGTAAATTAAACTGAAATCACTTTGTATGTTTTGTTGTTGTTATGATTTATTTTGATGTTTGTTTATTTTTTATGGAAAAAATAAGTCACCTGGGTGGTGGTTATGTACCCCTTTAATCCCGCCACTTAGGAGGCAAAAGCAGGTGGATCTTTGTGAGCTCAAACCCAGTCTGGTCTACAGAGTGAGTTCCAGGACAATGAGAACTACGCGGAGTAACCATCTGGGAGAGAAAAAAAAAAAAGGTGTGTGTGGGGGTGCTTTTTTATATTTTACAGCTTCTCATTAACAAGAACACATCCTACTGTTTTTGTTTACTTTTCATATAAAGGTTTTTCTTCTCATTTTTATTATTTTGGGCAATTATTAATGATTTTTGCTTAACTCCCTGTGGTGCTTCAAATGAGAATAGTCATAGGCTTATACAGACACTTTAATCCCAGTTTGTGGAACTGTTTAGGAAGAACTAGATGGATGAAATATGTCACAGAGGATTGAAAGGCCTTAAAAAGAGACAGGACAAAAAAAATCACTCATTACAAGGAAGGAGTTAGAGAAAAGTACGTACTTGATATATCCAAGAGGGAAACAGTTCTTGCATTGGGGGTCATGCAGTGAGTTTCTCAAAAGATTGATCTAATAAAATATGATTACATCAAAAATAGTGAATCTATAGGCTCCACTAAAGATGGGACACCAGCAAGAAAACTTCCCTACTTGTATTCATAGACTAAACCTCACCTCTAACAATGAGCTCACCTGAAGAAGTTGTAACTAGAATTAACTTTTTGGCCGAAGCCGGGGGCTGTCACCTAGCTTCCCTGTGTGTACTAACAACCATAAGATTATAAAACTCATCAGTCCTTATCAGCTTCTGTAGATATTTTTCTGGAGCGGTGCTTCAGTGGTCTGACTCACTGATGGATCATCTATTGAAAAAACATATTTAGTAATGTTCTGTTGAAAATTAAGTGGTTTCATGAAGTTTTATTGAATTCTAGAATGATAAAAGGTATAATAAAAAGTGACCACCATTAGGAAATGCAGATATGACAAGTATCCAAATCAAAATAAGAAAGCTTTCTAAAACCTATAAAAATTGACAGTGCCTCTCTTCAAAGTCCACATTTCAAAAATAAGGACTATCTTAGCAAGAAGTACTATAGACTAGATGTTTTGATGTTACGTATCTAAGAGGTATCTAAAAGGCTATCTGGATTGTTTTATTCAGAATTGTATTTGTGAGCTGTATAATTACGATATAAACTACTTTCTTCATAATCCATTATCTACCATAATTTATATACCAAAACTAATATCTACTTAGCACAATATTAGTATTTTCGAGGTTTTAAAATTAAGTGGCATTGTCTTTTTTCAGCTATTTAATCTAACAATAGCATCTTAAAACATATTAATAATTGTAAATTAATTATATATTATCTTGAGAAAATTAAGTTAGATAGAAAAGAATAATTAGAAAAAATATAATTTCGATACTTTGGTTGGATTTTACCATTTTAATAGATAATATCATTCTTTTACTCATAGAAATTCAGCTTCCTTTCATTTATACAAAATCTGGGTTCTACTCATCTCAATTGATATTCAAATTCATATTACTGTTCTGTGGTTGAAGTGCACCTTTTACGTATATAACTGCTGGTTGAGTAGTTGGCTAGCTAATAAATTAACAGAACTTCATTCTCATTGCAGAGAATTTAGTTGATTCATCACATTGAATCCAATGACATTTTAAAATTGTATCAAAAGCACAGGTGGAGTTTGGATTCTAGTAATTTACAGCTCTTTAAATAGTCTTTAAAAGACTTGTGAGTGTAAGACTTACTTAAGAATTACTATGAAAAGATGATGAGGAATAAATTGTTAAAATTCAAGGCTTGGATCTTGGATTTTGGTTAGATTTTCTGAGAACTGGGTGCAGCTATAAAGTAAGTCCATTTCAGCTTAGGTTTCAAAGTACCAATTTTACATTTATAAAGAAAATTAACTGCCAAGATTAAAATATCTAATCAATTTCTCTTCTTAGACCATTCACTGCAAGCATTGTTTGTTCAGTACTTGTCATATTATACACGAAACAAATGCTCAATACATATTTGATGAAGCAATGCATAGAAGGTGGCAAAAGTGAAGTGGATGGACAAGCTTTCCGCATGGAATAAAAACTATAAGCATACATTATGCCTAATAGAATATTTTAAGATAGACTCTTCCATTGAAAAGTGGTAAGGTTGATATACTACTAGTGTACTCTATCTAAATAGCAATGCAATAGCTGATAGCAAACTGTGCTTAAGAATTTGCAGGTAGCTGCTAATTCTGTCTAAGGAAATGTCCAATTCTTTCATCAACAGTCATTCTTCAGCAAAAACTTTAAATACATGATTAGGTTGCCCTCCCAGGAATCTGAGTGTACACCTATCAAAAGAACAGTAATAAAATAATCATAGGTTGGGAACTCCATCCAGCTATTCTATTTGCCCATAATAATGTCCATGAAAGTTGTTCACTGTATGCGGTGACAAAGGCTTTTCTAAGAAGCATTGTTAAACCTATATTTATTGAGGCAGAATGAGTTGAGAATAAACTGGTCTGTGTTTAAAAAAAAAAACTTTAAATGGAAATCACAATAATAACGTTGCTGACTGACATAGCCTGGCTGAACTGAAAACTGACATTTAATTAGAAACATTATAACCTGCAATTTGCTTTATGCTACTTGCTTTTTTAATCAGCATAACTCTTTCTAATTTGGTTTTAAGACACACTTTCCATATGTTCAAAATCTGAAGTCAAAAGGATTGCAGTTTGAAGAATCTGAACAGAAGTTTTAAGGCATTTATTGTGTTCAAGGCACTTCGCTATAATTTGTGTCTTTTTTTCCATTTCACCTAGTTTCTAGACTTCAGAACTCTAGATTGAGAACTAAAAGGGCTTTTTCTACAATAATTTTCTATGTTTGCATAAATGAGCTTTACTTTTGCCTTTTAAGAAATTTTGTTTGTTTTATTTTAAGATTTGACACAAGACCTCACTCTACAGCTTAGACTGGCATAAATTTATGATCTTCTTGCCTTTCTTCCCAGGTGTTGATATTATAGGCCTATGCCATCTTGGGCTAGCTATTTGCTTTTGAATGAATTAACTTTTATTACCGAAGTAAAAAAACTCATTTTGTGTTTGGAGTTATAAATAACTTCTTACCTAAATTAATTTAGTAATTTATTATCTCTCAAAGAAGAAAAAAAAAAGACTGCTTTCTGTTGAATTGCCTGAACAGGATTACGTTTACTGGATTAAAAGAAGAGATTAGCATCAAAATGTTGACTATAACCAAACCATATGCCAAAATGTTGCCCATGGAAATTTTACATGAGAACTTTCTATTATTGGAAAAAAAATTCTCCCCAACAAAATATAAAATATTAAATTTAACATTATAATAATTTGAAATAACTTTTACTTTTATAATTAAAATTAATATTTTGTATAATGTTCCTTTTTAATTATTTTTAATATCCTACTAGATTTTCCAGATCTTCTGTAACTTAAAATATCTTGTCATGAAAATTACATAATTCTAATTGTTAAAGAGAAATGAATCCCAGAATGGTTCACAATCTAACCTCTGAAAGTACATTGAGTACTTAAGTAGGATGTTATTCAAAATTTCACAACAGAATATTATACAATGTACTTACTTACTTTGTATCTAAAATCCATCTTGCTTACGGAAAAAAAAAAAACTGTCCTATTTATGTTATCAGCAAATTTGATGTCAGACTTATAAAAGTCTGAGGTCCCTAACATGATATCCCTATTAAGCTACTCTTTCAGCTCATTTTAAGCTTTGTGCCCCTCAGGTTAAAGCAAATTTTCATACATCACTTCTAATTTGCCTACAGAATTGTGTTTGTTGTTATTTTTCTATAAATATCAGTATTTTATTTTCAATCATATTGAATATCAGATGCTAGCTACTAAATTCAACACAGGCATGACATTCAACCCCATGCTGAATTTCTGGCTGTTCTCCATTAATTTTGTTTGACCTCTTTGCTTTTAGGATGAGTTTATATACAGTGTGCTGTACCCAACCTGATATAGGTGAGCTTGAAGAACTTCACAGATTATATCTTCAAATGACTTTCCTCTTTTGCATTTCAATCTCTGCTCAGATTATACCACAGTGAGGAAGTGAATCCCTACAAACACAATCTTGAATATTAATATGAAACATTTTCAGTTACATTACCCCATTCAAACCTGGCTCTTTCTTGAAGCTATTTTTATTAATTAAATTATATATTTACTAGTTTAACTATTCATTTCATCCTTCCAATACTTTCTTCAGTCCCTGACACATGAATACACTGGAGTACAAGTCCATAGAACCAGAAACTTTGTAGTATCTGACTATATTATTGGTAATTATAATAATAGTTAACACAACCAGCATAGAAAACCAATTTTCTTTTTTTTGCCATTTTTTTCCATTTTTGAAAATAGAATTGATGTTCACATAATGTATGCAGATCAGAGTCCCTCTTCCTCTTTGTTCCCAGTATCTCCTCCATTCCCCTTCCAACAGGATCCATTCACTTTTTACCTCCCATTAGGAAACAAACAGATTTCTAAGGGATAAAATAAAATATATAATATAATAAGATATAACAACTAACACATCAGAATCTGACATTTTTAAAAAAGGGAAAGAGCCAAGCAGTGGTGGTGGTGCATGCTTTTAATCCCAGTACTTGGAAAGCAAAGCAAGGCAGATCTCTGTGAGTTCAGGGCAAGCCTGGTCTACAGAGTGAGTTTCAGGACAGCCAGAGTTACAACAGAGAAACCCTGTGTCAAAAAATGAAAACAAAAACAAAAAATGGGGGAAAGAACCAAAGAAGATATAAAAGAATCACAGACCCACTTGTTTACACATTCAGGAATTCCATAAAAGCACCAAATAGAAGCCATAATATTTATGCAGAGTACATAACCATGTACATAATCGAGAACCATGCTGGTTGTGTGCATGCTGTCTCACTCTCTGTGAGTTAATATGATCTTTGATTATGTGGATTTAGAAAGCCTTATTTTCTTGATGTCTTTCATTTTTTTGGCTCTTATACTCTGCTTCCTCTTCCTCCAGGTTCCTAAGCCACAATGGGAGAGATTTGATGGAGACATCCCATTTAGTGCTGAATGTTTCAAGGTATCTCACCTGGATAATGTCTGGCTGTGAGTCTCTGTTTGTTCCCATCTGTTGCAGAAAGAAGTTTCTATGGTGATAACTGAACAAGGCATTGATCTATTAGTGTAGCAGAATATCATTAGGAGAATTTTATTATTGTTTTATTCTTTTCTCTTTCCTTTTAAACAATAGTAGCTGGTTTTACCCTTTGTCCATGGCATATTTAGTCTCTGGTTTTTGGTCAACCAAGCAATTTTGGATATGGATTTCATCTCATGGAGTATGCTTTAAGTCATATCAGATATTAGTTGGCTTCTCCACAAGTGTGTTGTATCACCGTTATCCTAGCATATCTTCTAGGCAAGACACTACTGTAGATCAAAGGTATTGTAGTTGGCTTGGTGTTTGCATTCCTTTTTGTAGCATGCAAAATACCTTACTATTCCAAAGACACTATAACATAGGAGTCAAGATTCTATGTAGGCACCAGCTGGATTTCTTCATGTTTAATGTGTTGTGTAAGTGTTGTCATCAGCAATAGGGAATTACTGTCAGTTTGTGGAGACCAATCTATAGGCTTGGCAACATCCTAGATTTTGAGGAGATTCCCATGGGACTCCTTTGACCAGTGACTCAATTAGATTTAATACTATCCCAGTATTGGAAGTATCATTTGGCATCAAGAGATGACCAGTTTGGGCTCTGTATTGCCCATTATTTGGCAATTTCATTTAGATTGCCTTCATATATGTAAATATTTAAAGAAGCTTCTACTGTTTTAGGATTGCATACTACTCCTCAAATGATCCTTACTTTTAGCTGTTTCTCCCTGTACTCCCTTGCTCATACCTCTCTCCTAGCATTCCCCACTTGATCCCCCTGTTCCTGCTCACCCCTATCCATGCATAGCTATCTATTCTGTTTCCCTTTTCTATTGTGGTCTCTCTGTCACACTCAGTACCTTACTCCGTACATAACCATTCTGATTCTAAAGACTGTAGATTAGTCATCACTGACTTAAGAGTCAATACCCACACAAAAGAAAGTGTATACGATATTTGTCTTTCTGGTCTGGCATACCTCACTCAATTATATGTAACACAATCAGTACAGAAATCTTCATTTGGTGACAAGAGATGGCCATTTGGGTACTGAATTAAATTTGTAGATCACTTTTGGTAGTTTGACCATTTTACTATATTAATCTTACTGATCCATAAACATAGGAGATATCTTCATTTCTGATATCTTCTTCAATTTCTTTCTTCAATATCTTAATGTGTTTTAATACAATTTTTTTACTTGTTTGGTTAGAAATACTCTGAGATATTTTAGATTATTTGAGGTGATTGTGAGAAGTGATGTTTTCATGCTTTCTTTCTCAGACCATTTGTCATTGTATATAGAAGGACCACTGAATTTGTGTATTAACATTGTATCTACCTACTTTGCTGAAGTTTCCTTATGGAATTGTTAGAATCACTTGTGCATACTATTATATCATGTGAAAATGAAGACACTTTAACTTCTTCCTTTCCAATTTGTATTCATCTGATCTCCTTTTAGTTATCTTATTGCTCTAGATAAGACTTCAAGTACCATACTGAATAAATATAGAGAAAATGTACAACCTTGTCTTGTTTTGATTTTAGTGAAATTGCTTTGAGTTTCTCTCTAATTAACTTCATGTTGGCCATAGATGTGCTGCAAATGCCTTTATTATGTTGATATATGTTCCATGTATTCCTAATCTCTCCAGAACTTTTGCCATGTTGCTAAATTTAATCAAAGGGCTTTTTTTCTGCATCTAATGAAATAAACATTTGGCTTTTAAATTTCAGTTTGGTTATATAGAGAATTGTAGTTATTGACTTGTGTATATAGAACCATCCCTGCAACTCTGGGATAAAGCCTAATTAACCATGGTGGATGATCTTGGATTTGGTAAGCAAGTATGTTTTTGAGTATTTTTGCATCTACATTCATAAGGGAAATTGGTCTGTAATTCTCTTTCATTGTTAGGTGTCTATGAGGTTTGGGTATCTGAATAACTATGGCTTCCTGAAATGGGCAATGTTACTTCTCTTTCCATTTTGATTTTTGATTGACAATTGGAGTATTAACACTAAATCTTCTTTGACAGTCTGTAAAATATGCGCTAAAGCCATTTGGTCCTGGGTTTTTATTGGTTGAGAGATTTTAATTATTTTTTCTACTTTATTAGGGGTTATAGGTGTCTTTAAATTGCTTATTAGATCTTGATTTAACTTTGGCATGTGGTATGTATAGGGAAATATATCTATTTCTTTCATATTTTCCAGTTTAGTGAAAGAAAGGTTTTTAATATATATCCCTGTGCTTCTCTGGATTTACCTGATATTTGTTTTTAATGTCCTCCTTTTCATTTCTAATTTTGTTAATTTGAATATTATCTACCCTCCTTTTAGTTAGTTTGAATAAGAGCTTGTTAATCTTATTGATTAGCTCAAAGAACCAACTCTTTGCTTCATTGATTCTTTGTATGTTGTTTGTTTGTTTACCTCTATTTTGTTGATTTCAGCTCTGAATTTAGTTGTCCTTTCTCTTTACTCCTTTTGGGTGTGATTTCTCTATTTATTTTTTGTGCTAGAGCAGTCAGGTGTGCTCTCAAAGTACTAGGATGAGATCTCTCCAGTATTGTATATAAGCACTTACTGTTATGAACTTGCCTTTAGTGCTGCCTTCGTTGTGTGCCATATGTTTGGTTATGCTGTTTATTCATTTTTACTTAATTCTAGGAATTCTAGAATTTCTTTAATTTCTTTCTTGACCCCCTTTTTATTCAGTAGTGATTTATTCTGTTTCCATGATTTTGAAAGCTTTCTATTGTTTCTGTTGTTGTTGACATCCAACTTTAATCTAAGGTGGGTCAGTTCAAATGCAAGGTGTTATTTCAATTTTCTTGTGTCTGTTGAGACTTGCTGTGTGTCTAAGTATGTGGCTGGTTTTGAAGAAAGTGCTATAACATGCTGAGAAGTTACATTATTTTGTTCTACAGACACCTGTTAGGTCCATTCAATTTATAACATCAACTAGCTCCAGAATTTCTATGATCAGTTTTTGTATGGATGATCTGTCAATCGGCAAGAGTGAGTTATTGATGTCACCCTCTTATCATTGTGTGAGGGTCAGTATATGATTTAGTCTGTAGCAGTATTTCTTTTACCAATTTGGCTACCCTTGTGTTTGGTACATAGATGTAAAGAATTATAATGTCCTTTTGGTGGATTTTTCCTTTGATGAATATGTAGTGTTCCCTAGTTCTTCTGATTACCCTTAGTTGAAATGTAGTTTTTCAGATACCAGTTTGCTTCTTAGGTCCATTTGCTTGGAATATCTTTTTCTTTGCTTTTACTTTTAGAAGTTATATCTACCTTTGAGGCTATGATGTGTTTCTTGGATACAATAGAAGGACGGATCCTGTTTTTTAATTCTATTCTGTGAGCCAGTTTCTTTTTCATTAGAGAGTTAAGATCATTGAATGTCCCTAAATATAAATGAGCACTGTTTGTTAATTCTTATTATTTTGTTGGTGTGTATGTGTGCTTCCCCTCTTTTGATTTGCCTGTCAGGGATTATTTATTTCCTGTGTTTTCTTTACTGTCATTAACCTCCTTAAGTTAAAGATTTCCTTCTGCTGACTTCTATAGAACTGAATTTGAAGACAGATATTGATTAAATTTGGTTTTGATATGGAATGTCCTTTTTTCTCCATTTATTGTAATTGGAAGTTTTGCAGTGTATAGTAGACTGGAGTGGCATCTGTGGTCTCTTAGAGTTTGTACAATGTCTGTCTGGGCCCTTCTGGGATTTAGTTTCTGTTGAGAAGTCATGTGTAATTCTGATAGGTCTGGTTTTATATGTTACTTAGAATTTTTTCCTTGTACCTGTTAACATTATTTCTTTGTTAAGTAAATTTTATATTTTGATTATTTTATACAAAGGGGATTTTCTTTCTTGGTTTACTCTGGTATTCTGAATGTGTCTTGTACTTTGATAGGCATCTCCTTCATTAGGTCAGGGAAATTTTTTATCAATGTAGTTGAAAATATTTTCTGTTCTCTTATTCTGGATTTTGTTCCTTCCTTACTTCCTATTATTTTTAGATTTGGTCTTTTTATAGTGTCCCAGATTTCCTACATGTTTTGTGCCTAGATTTTTTTTTTTTTTTAATTTAACATTTTCTTTGACCAAGGTATCTGTTTCTTCCATCGACTCTTCAGTATCTCTTCCATTAATGTATTCTGTTGGTGAGGCTTGTCTCTGAGGTTTCTGTTTAACTTTCTAAATCTCATCTTTCAGATTTCCTTTAGTTTGAGTTTTGCTTATTGATTCTATTTCAAATTTCAGTTCTTGAGTGGTTTTATTAATTTTTTCCGTCATTTGTGTTTTCATAGATTTCTTTAATAGATGTATTATTCATTTCCTCTTTAAAGATCTCAATCATATTGTTAAACGCTATTTTAGTACTTTTATTTTGAGTTGCAACTATGCTGTGAAACTTAGGGCCTGCTATGGTTGGGTTTCTGGGTTTCAGTGGAGACATGCTGTCTTAGTTGTCATTGATTTTGTTTTTAAACTGGCGTCTTGGATTGTAATGATTGGTATTCTAGGTGCTGCTATCTGATCTTGTCATTTTGAGTAAGTTTTTTGGGCCTTGGTTACTGTTGCCCTTTCTAGTTCTTGGGAGAATATTGTGGCTATGTGTTACCTAGTATCTGGGATCCTGATAAGTGCAGCTGTGCCTAGTGGATATTCCAGATAAAATATGTTTGTAGGCATCGGTAGCTGACATTTAGAAATAAAGTTGGGCTAGGAGAGAGGACTGAGAAGGTTCACTGGAGTTTATTCCATATATATCTGCTTAGTTCCTGGGAATGGGAGTGCATAACAGAAGGTTGGTCATAGAGATTGAACTTGGAGGAAGTGGGGAAGGGGTGAAGATCTACAGTTAGCCTACTTGTTTCCCTGGTCAGAGTGACCTGCGAGTTTCCAAGGAGTACCCATTGAAGTTGTAGGGTGAAGTAACGAGTAAGAAGAAGAAGGTTAGGAGGGGAAGATATGTGTCATCCAATGGAGATAGGGGAAGAGGGGGAAAGAATTTGCAGCAGATGTTCTGCTGCAGAGCTGTGGAAGAGATGAGGTTATTCATTGGAGGAACAGAGGGAGAGATGAAGATCTGCAGTCAGTCTGCCTGCTTTTCTGGCCAGAGTGGCCTGTGGGTTCCCAAGGCATGTCTGCCGGAGCTGGGGACTATCATAAGGAAGTGAAGTGGTGAAAAAAGGTTATTTTCTTAAGCATAAGTAAAGTAGATATTAATCACAAAGGAGACATACAGAAAAACAAGATCAACAATACATTATTTATATCAGTTAAACAATGTTATGTTTAGGGTCTATTCAACAATTTGTTAGCTGATGCATAGGACATTATACAGAAATTTACCCAATTAGATTTTTATCTTTTGGTGGCCCATATTTGCTTGTTGAGCCACCGTTTGTAAATATATGTTAGCATACTTTCTTAATCCTATTTTCAAATTAATTTTAATTTAGACAAATGTAGGCATCTGCATTTACACAGATGTAATGTATCTGATTGAAAGAACTGGTATAATTTAAATAAAAACAAGTATTCCATAAGTTTACAAGAGAATCTGAAATTATATAATCATATTCTGTGAGTTTTTTGTTTTGTTTTGTTTTGATACCTTCTTTTTAATGTTTTATTTATTTATTTAATATGTGTTCTGTCTGTACATCTGCAAGCCAGATGGTTGTGAGTCATTATGTGGTTATTGGGAATTAAACTTAGGACTTCTAGAAGAGCAATCACTGCTCTTGACTGGTAAGTCATCTCTCCAGCCCAGTCACAGGAATTTTTATGAAATTCTTTTTCTTAGGAAATTCATAGAGATTACTCTCAGTCACTCAAGGCATTTATGGAACACTTTTATCTCTACAGCACACTCATGTGGACTATTCTCTTGGCTAAACTATAATTTTAAAAATGAATGTTTCTATGTTTACATGAAAGTCTAGCAACCTACCTGGGATAGATTACCACCTTGACCTGACTCAGATGATCAGAACAATGTGTGTCAATATTATGGTTAGATTGAGAAGTAAAATTTATTTTTTAAAATATTTTCTGAACTATTGTCCTTATCAAAAAAGTAAAATGATTGTATGGGAAATAAAGATGACTAATTAAATTGTAAGAACAGTGTAATGACTACATTTCTTTCAATTGCAATGTCATTTACCATTTACCGAATTTGAAAATTTACATTGTCACCATCAGAACCTTTGCAAGCTAGTCTTTAAAATGTATACATTTCTTTACTCATAAATATCGAAATTCTGTCTTTAGGATATTAAAATGAACAAGCAGAAAAATGACTAATATATATATGGCATTGTGTTATTTGTAGTATCTCCTCATTTAACCTGAGTTTTTTAAAATAAGAATTGTGTTTTATTTTTGTTGTTAGTGCAGACTATAATTTTCTGTCTGATAGCATTCTTGTACTTCTTTTGAAGGAGCAGGGGTCATCCAATAAATAACCTGTTAGCAATAGAAAAATAGCTACTTATTTTTAATTGCAGTACGTCTAGATTTTGAGCAAAAAACTCAACAAAAGCATTCAAAATATTTGACAGATTATTCCAATAATTATAGTGTTTTCAAAAATTAACAAATTATGAAGTGATTTTTTTTTTCATTTCTTCAGGTGGGTTGGATTGGTTACCAGACCAGTTTTTTTTTAAGGAGATTTTGTTGGTTGGTTTGCATTTTTCAATTTCAAGTTACTTGTTTCTAAGGTTGCCAGTGCTTCAGCCATTTGTTTTCCAAGATTACATGTTATTTTTCAATTTTGTGTACTTTCTGATCTCTTTGAATATTAACATTTTTCTAGTTGGTCTACTATCATCTTATTTTATTCCCCAGAACCTATAAACAGACTACATCATAGAAAGAAAGATGTGACTATTGAGTAAAAGAAGCAACGTGTGTGAAGATCTGCATGTTTAACAGCCTCATACATGTGTGTGTATTGCACAGGCTTTGATTAATTTGAATTTAATTCCTTCGCATGCAGTTCTCAGAACACTTTAAATTAGCATTTGTAGCTTTGTAGTAAGTCTTGAAGTTAAGCAGTCCACTTCCTTAATGTTCATTTCAATACTGTATTTGCTATTCTGAGTATTGGGGCTTTCGTGGAAACTTTAGAATCATGCTAATAAGTACACGATATTTTTTATGATATTTATTTGGATTGAGTTTAACCTATGTAGAAATTCAGAACAAGTTGAGTTCCTCTTGACAATATTTTAGACCTTCTTTAATCTCTTTCATGAAAGATCTTTTTATTGATTCATAGATTATGTCTTTGAATTTCATAAAATGGTATTAAACTCCTGAGCTTCGATTTTGTTTGCTCATTGCTCCTATATTAGAAGTCTTTTTAAATTTGTATGTTGATGTATGATTTGTATGTTGTATGTTGATGATTTCTTCTGAAACAAGTGAGCATATATGTTTATTCATGCATATTATTATATATTCATGACAAGTGATATATATATATATATATATATGTCACCTTGTTAGTCCAGTGACTTTTATTAATTGGGGGATTTTTTTCTACTTAGAAAATTGTGTCAAATGTTAGAAAAAACTGCCTATTTCTTTTTTTAAGTCTTTCTTATTGTTACTTTTTAAATTTTTAATTTCTTTTTTCTTCTTTCATACAACTCATCCAGACCCTAGCATCCTCTCCTTCCATTCCCCACACAACTTTCCTCTGCCCCTGATCCATGTCCTCCCCCCACCACCACTTCATCTCATAAAAGTACGTGCCTCAAGGGTTATCAATAAAACAGGATAAGAAGGCAAGGCCAGGCACAAGCCCCTATATCAAGTCTGGACAAGGCAGCATAACAGGAAGAAAATTGTCCAGGCAGGTAAAAAGGCTAGAGATACCTCCACTCCAACATTTTACAGTTCTATAAAAACACCAACCCAGCCAACCATAAGATATATGCAGACCCAGGTAGACTCTGTCTCTTCACTTCAGTTTCTGTAAGCCCCCAAGAGTCATGGTCAGTTAACTCCATTGGGCGCATTCTTCTTATGTCCTCAACTCCTGTGGTCCCTCCAATCCATCCTTCTCCTGTTCCTCGAGTTCCCCTAGCTCTTCCCAATATTTGGCCATGGGCCTCTGCTTCTGCATCCAACAGCTGCTGGAGGAAGCCTCTCTGATGAAACTGTAGCTAGGCACAGATCTATGAGCACAGCAGAATATCATTAGAAATCATTTCTAGGCTATCCAGTCTCTGGTTCTTGGCCAGCCCTGCAGGTATGGGCTATCTCTCTTGGGGTAGGGTTCTGCTCCTCCATTTTTCTTAGCAGATCCTGCAAGCAGGATAAGTTATAAGTCAAAATGTTTGTGGTTGGATTGGTGTCCCAGTCCCATCACTGAAAGTCTTGCCTAGTTACAGAAAATGGCCTGTTCAGGCTCCCTGTCCTCCATTGCTAGGAATCCTCACTAAGGTCATCCTCATAGATTCCAGAGAGTTTCCACTGCACTAGGTGTCCAGATCACGCAAAGTGTCCTCCAGTTCTGGTCCTCTCCCCCTATATTCTCTCTCTCCATCCCTCTCTCCTCATCTGATTCATCCTGTTATCATTCCCATCTTCCCCCAGCCTATCTGCAATATCTATTCTATTTTCTCTTGTCAAGGAGATCCATGTGTCCCAACTGGGCCTCTCCTTGTTGCAAAGTCTCTCTGGGTCTATGGATTGTAGTATAATTTCCTGTACTTAACAACTAATATCTGCTTATAAGTATATAATATGTTTGTCTTTCTGAGTCTGGGTTACCTTGCTCAGGATGATTTTTTCTAGTTTCATTCATTTGCCAACAAGTTTCATTATGTCATTTTATTGTGTAAATGCACCACATTTTCTTTGTCCATTCTCCAGTAAAGGGCCATCTAAGTTTTTGGGTTTGTTTGTTTGTTTGTTTTTCGATTTCTGGTTATTATGAATAAAGCCATTATACAGAGTTGACCAAGTGCCTTTATGGTAGTATGGAGTGTCCTTTGGTTATATGCCAAGGAGTGATATAGCTGGGTCTTGAGGTGGGTTAATTTCTGACTTCCAGAGGATTCTCTATATGGATTTCCATAGTGGCAGTACAAGTTTGCATTCCCATCAGCAACGAAGGAGTGTTCCCCTTGCTCCACCTCTTCCACAGAATGAGCTGTCACTTATGTTACTGAGCTTAGCCATTCTGACAGGTATAAAATAGAATCTCAAAGCAGTTTTGATTTTCATTTCCCTGATGGCTATGGATGTTGAACATTTTCTTAAGTGTTTCTCAGCCATTTGAGATTCCTCTATTGAAAATTCTATGTTTAGACATATATTGCATTTTTAATTGGATTAGTTTTGTTGATGTTTTGTTTCTTGAATTTCTTTATATATTTTGCCCTCTAATGCAAGTTGAGTTAGTGAAAATCTGTTTCCATTCTGTAGGCTGCTTTTTTTTATTCTACTGGCAATGTCCTTTCCCTTACAGAAGCTTTTCAGTTTCATGAGGTCCCCCTTATTAATGGTTAATCTTAATGCCTGTGCTATCAGTGTTCTGTATATCAAATTTTATGTTGAGGTCTTTGATCAACTTGGGCTTGAGTTTTATGAAGTGTGATAATATAGATCTATTTACATTCTTCTACATCCAATGAGACCAACACAATTTGTTAAAGATTCTTTCTTTTGTCCATTATATATTTCTGGCTTCTTTATCAAAAATCAGATGTCCGTAAGTGTGTGAATTTATATCTGAATCTTTGGTTCAATTCCATTGATCAACATGAGTGTTTTATGCCAATAACATGGAGGTTTTATTACTATAGCTCTGTAGTACAGCTTGAACTCAGGGATGGTGATACTTCCAGAAGTTCTTTTATTGTTCGGGATTGTTTTAGCAATCCTGGATTTTTTTTTCCACATGAAGTTGAATACTGTCCTTTCAAAGTCTGTCTAATAATTCCCATAATTTCTGACACATACAAGTCTTGTTCAGTTGCTTGTTTTCTATTTTGAGTGTATTTTGGGGATTTCTTTGCCTTTTAATAGTCTTTGATGCTTTGTACTCATTGAAAGTAGTACATGAAGTATTGCATGGTGGAAACGTGTAAGATCTTTAGAGTGGACTTCTACTGCTAAGTAGGAAGCTTCAGGCCATACTCACTATTGGCTTGTAACTTCAAGTGTCAAACTCTGTAGAACCTAATACCTCATCCTTTTGTAATCTCTTTTGCTTTGGGTTTCCCTGGAAACTTGTTGCAACATAGTACCTACACTTTGAAGTTCTCAACCTATGAGTTGAGACTCACTGCTACTTTGTTGTAACCTGTGAAAATAATGGCATGATATAAGAAAAAAAGAAATATTCTATACTTTATGAATGAGTCTTTATGCTTTTAATACGTCAGAGTAACTTTTATTTTCATCTTCTCTCCTGCATGAGACTGCAGGACACAGAGGTCTTCAGTTTTTCGAATGTTTTATGTATGTCACTCAAGACTCTACCAAAAGATAATCACATGTACTAAATTCTCTCTGTGTACTTTCATAGGAATATCTCTGTTTCTGCCTCTATCTCCACCTCATCTCACCCTCTCTCTCTTCCTCTCCCTTTATTTCCTCCTCTCCCCCCCAACTCTCTGTGTGTGTGGTGTGTGTGTGTGTGTGTGTGTGTGTGTTTGTGTGTGTGTATCTCATCTCTCACTGTCTTGTTTTGTTTGTTGTGCTTTTTTATTATCGTTGCTGTTTTTGAGACAGACTTCACTGTGCAGCCCAGATTGTTCTATAACTCAGTGAAGCCCAGGTGGCCTCACTCCATGGTAAGTGATCCACTTCAGCCTCTTCGGTGCTAAGAAAACAGATGTGAGCTAATGAGTCTGGCTATGAATATTCTTCTTATGGGAATACTTCAGCATGTATTCTTCTCCTCTTCCTAAAAGCATGTAAGACTGTCCCTGTGATCATTTCAGTAAAATTTTATAGGACCTTATAGGGAAAATTTAGCAAAATGTAGATGCCCCACCAGGTAAGATAAAGGCTTATAGACATTAACTATGAAGTCAGCTTACACTCGGCCTCCTGTTAGCTGATGACTTCATAGCTTCTGTTCCAGTGATTAAGTTTTCTGTATTTTCCTAACTCTCCAGGTTTCCCTGCGACTTCAGTTCTATATGGCAAAGTAAAGTGACTTGATGATTTTTGCTTATCTTTTCAATTGTGCTGATCACGGGAATAAAAATCTCTAAGCAATTTGCTAAAATGTATATTAGCCAAACTTATTTATATTAATCTTTCTCTTTATACACACACACACACACACACACACACACACACACATATTTAATACAGTTAACATTTTATGCACATATAATATTAATGTGTGCTTGTTCTGTATATCCTTGTACTGTCAAGACTTTTTTCAGACTATAAAAATCTTGTATACATGTTAATGCTGACAGCAGCAAAGGAAAAGAAGATGATGGGCAGCTCTTTGACAGGTCTGGGAGTCACAAGGTGGCAGGAGGTACTTCTTTTCTATAGTTCATCAATCAGCAGGAAACAATTAACAAATAGTTGGCAGGCTCTTTTATTTTTTAATAAAACAAAACTTGCTGTAATGTAATCAAGACACCATTGATGTTTATTTGCCATTTTACTTAAATCTGTTTTTTTATTTCAATAAAAAATATGAATATGATCTCATACTGATGTTCTGAAAGCTTAGGACCTTAATCAATAAATAAAATGTCATTCTGGGTTCAATATGCTCAAGATAACATATATGGGCTTTTTTTGTTTGTTTGGTTTGGTGTGGGTTTTTGAGACCAGATTTCTCTGTTGTAACTCTGGCTGTCTTGGAACTCACTCTGTAGACCATACTGGCCTCGAACACACAGAGATATGCCTGCCTCTGCCTCTCGCTGAGATTAAAGGTATGTGGCCCCACCTGGAGATATATATATATATATATACACACACACACACACATTTATACTGAATACACCGTGATTATATATATATATATATATATATATATATATATATATATATATATATACTGACTACACTGTGATAAGAAATAAAGTATTACATTATAATTGCAAAAAATTCTAGGAGATAGAGCCAGAAACATGGCTATGGAAGATGAATTACTTGCAGGTAAAATTGAATGTTACATTAAATGCCATTAGAAAACTGAAATATTCATTTGTATCAGAAATATACTACATTTCATTATCCTTTCATGCCTAATGTGTTCTCTAAACTTTAGTTTATTTAGTTTATTTTACCCAGGATGTAGCTGCTGTGGTGTCCAGGGACAGCTTCAATTTAACTTTGGTGTCTGATGAGGCATCAATCAAGGATTGTCTGAGGCTATAGGATGTGAATCCAAATTGGCTTAGCCTGACAGCTTTGACAGGAGGCCTTTGGTTTTCTTTACATGATATCTACACAGGGATTCCAGAGTGTCATTGTTTAATCCAGAGATAGCAATTAGCGAAAGCAAGGAGGAAGACTCTGGCAGTATTTTCCTTCCTTAGTTCTAATTGTTAGAAATGAATACTAAAAAGGGCTTGTAGCCATTGATTCAGTGTGAAGGCTTTGTTTTTGCTTTATTCAATCGCTCGTCCTAGTCCTGGAACCCTGGAGCATTTTGGTCTCTGTACAGTCAACTCTTAAGCCTAGTGCTGAAAGGCTTCAGCCTCTGTACAATCTAGAACGCTTAAAACATCATACAATCTAATTAACCTGCTTCTATGTCTTTTCTTACACTGCCTCAGTAAGTGACTCAATCAGACCTCTCTGCTTCTACCTTATTTCTGTCAGACCGCTTCACTGTCTCTGTGTCTTTGATTCATCTAAATGTCACTTTCTTTCTGACTGACTCCTTCTGATATCCATTTCCTGTCTCCCAAATATTGGCATTAAATGCATGCACCACCACTGACTTTTTGAATACTAGGATTAAAGGTACGTACAAACATTCCTTCTACATTCCAGCCAGACTAACAGGCCTCAGAATTTGATTTCTTCATATAGACCCCAAGATGTGATCCATTCATATACACCATTGGATTTGGTCCCTCCATATAGAACCCTAGACAGGACAGACCAGTTTATGGGAAAGAGGGTATTGATAGCCAATAGTCATTTTCAAATTTAGTGATAATCCTGCAGAAATTTGCTGTAATATGCTGGAAGACTAAGTAAGACTATTCCAAATCTCAAAAATGGAAAGAGAAGTTGTTGTTTTGTTTTCTTTTTAATCAATAGTGCTCAAAGAAAAATATATTTCTGTTCTTTTTTTTATAGAAATTACTATATTTAGGTTACCATATAAAAAGAAAAGACAACACAGAGAGCAGAAAACAATCATCATTAACACTAAAAAAATACAACAGAAAAAGAAGAAATGAAAGAATTACCAGCCAAGAATATTGTCAAAGGAGTCTAGAGAAAACTACTAGGAGATGATTCAGACAGACTTCTGTATCATGAATTATTTTTATATAGTATTTGACTTGTAATATTTTGGTAATGAAAGAAGTTTACAATTTGTAACACCCTTAACACCTTATTTTTACAGACACTTACTTTTGCATCTAATTCTGTGTTAATTTTCTGAAATATGATACCAAAAAATGTTACTAATTCAGGGGCCTGAAATGTCAGCTGGGTCCTGCAGGGTGTACTGGTTAATGTACTCAGCTTTATAAGAGTTTTTGAATAAGGAGTTAAAAATAATAGGAATTTCAATGTGCATTAGTCAATCATACATCATTAAAAGAGTGAGTGAACTCACGAACCAACAGAGCACATTTGCAATAACTAGTAGGCAATTTGGTGGAATGTTTAAACATGTGAATCAGTTCTGGAAAACCTAGAAACTGTCCTGTATTTTCCCATTATTGACTATCCTGACCTTGATCTGGGAAAATAGGACAGGCTGAGGAGCCTGTTATTATATGATAATATCCTCAAAATACAAACTTTGGAAGGAGACTTTAAAAAGTCTCGTTTTCCAAAGTAATTTTTGAAGAAAATATCTGTTGGAAAGACCTAATGAATAATTTTATAAGGCTGACGACAAGCATAAAGAGGAGAAAGCTGCTAGGGGTTTTCAAGGAAATGTGACCCATGATAGATTTAAGTTTATTATAATACAATATAATATAGTAAAACCCTATAGAAATAATTTTATATAATATAATAATACTAAATTTAATTATATTTGAAGTCTATATTTGCTTATGCTGACATCATATAATTTGTTACTTTTGCTTACTACATTTGAATTTTCAAAATTGAATTATTATTTACCATTTGCATAGTTTATTCTCTGTGTCTTGATTTTATGAAATGAAGGGATATGCCAATGATAGTCACATTTTCTGCAAAGTAAAAATAATGCATTCTTTTGTTGAGTGGAGAAGAATTACCTGAGTAGAGAAATGGAGAGCAAAAGAAGGACCCAGAAAGGAAGAGGGATAAATAATGCTAAGAGACCTTTAAAAATTCATTGGGAATCATATTATTTTGTGTTAATTTAAATTATATCATTTACAAATAAATTACATGTATGTTATGGGTTAACTCATTCTTGGTACTGTAAATTTAGTTAAATACCTGAGCCTGGTGAAACCAAGGAGCCTAAAGGAAAACCAGTTACTACCACTGCCTTAAACAAGCATAATTCATAACTACATCTAAATACTTATCCCCACAGATATTTATTCCTACTCCTCATCAAAGAAGTGTCTGTCCAGCAGATGGAGACCAATAACAAATAGCTACTACTGCTCAAGATGCAGAGAAAAATTGACCAGTGAATGACTATACAAAATTAATACATTTGCACTCTTACACGGGCACTCAAGGCTGAGTGAACATCACAGATGGGCAGAAAGATTTTAAGAGCCAGAAAAACAGGATATTTGTTGTGAGACAGTGGGTAGGGGTAAGGTAGGCATAGAGATAGTAGAAACAGGGATGAGTAGAAGATAAATATTATTAAAATAGGTTGTATGAAATTCTTAAGGAGTTAGTGAACATGTTATCTTTAAGATCATAAAGATCACATCCCATCAACTATTCAATGTAGAATCCCCACTACTGCTTCTGGCCTCAGTTGGAGATAATGTACATATTTTTCATCTCTTCATGCATCTTCATAATAGAAATATAAATAAATTTTACTGAATTGTAGCAGACCATAAGTATTGAAATATTGGAAAATATTTGCTATTTTTTCTGAAATTTCAGCAAATAACTGACCTACTTATATATTATACCCTACTTATTTCACTTTTCTTATATTAAGATTTCCTTTATAAATAGCAAGTCTTGTAAGCAGAGAAGTTATTAAAACTTTAAATAACTCCAGCCTAAAATTTGAGCTTATACTCCATTGGTAAATGATGAAGATGATGCTTAGTGATGGATGAAAATAGACAATGGATTAAGTGTAATGGGTAAGTTGAAGGAATCTTAATGTATGACTGAAAAACCAGTAAGAAGTGTTATCGACATTTAGGTTTTGTAGTTAGCAGTTAATTTTCCTTGGGTTTTGCATCTGAAAGCCAAATAATCTTCCAAGTCATTTGAAAAAATAATGTAAAGATTAGTTTAAATTAAAGGAAATATTAGACTTATTGCTGAATAGATGAGTTAGAGAAATTTAAATGTGCCAATTATCCAAGTAATCTGATAAACAAAAAATAAAACTCACAGAAGAAAACAGAATGTCTTCATATAACTTTATATCTTAAAGCATTTAAAGATAGAAAGGACATTTAGGTTATCTCATTCATCCCCATGACAATTCAAAATCATTATCCTGCTTTGACTGAAATGTGCTAAATTATTTTTAATGGCTCAAGAGATTGGAAACTCTTGACATTGCCTTTGGGGATCAGTTTTATGATTTTAACTTTTGCTTCGGAAAGTTTGTTTAAAAATACTGTTTCTTCTTCTCAAGTTCCAAGTTAACATTTAATTAATAATTTAATAAAATTTTTCACATTTTATGTTTAAAAATACATGGTTAAGATTTTAAGATAGTTTGCCTGGCAACCGTAGCACATGCCTTTAATCCCAGCACTCAGGAGGCAGATAACAGGCAGATATTAGTGAGTTCAAGGACTGTGAGTTCCAGGACAGACAGAAAAAAAAAATTTTAAGATAATTAAAGCCAAATTTTAATACAAAATAGCTGCTACTATTACCAAATGATTAAGACAAACTGCATTGAGCATACTGTCATCCCAACCTTTGGTGATGGGGAGTTATACAAGTAGTTACACAAATAGTTAAAAGGAAGGTCAATGCCATAAAAGATGCTTGTCTACATGACAGACATTAGCAGGCAGCATCACTCATGCCAACCTGGCTTTGTGTGTAACTTTTACAAAATATCAAAGAAATGAATTTCTTGTGACATGTTAATCAGTGATTATTTTCAGCTGTCCTCACATTTTCACCTTAGGCAGAAACTATACTTTGTGACAGATATGCAAATAACCCTTGAAAAGGAAAGGGAAATTAGAATAAAACACGGTTATAAAGAAAAAGGCTCAATAAGACAGACCCAGTAAATAGCTAGCTCCATTAGGGAAGTTCCAAATTTTACCTTTTCTCGTTCATCAGAAACTTTTTGGAAAAAAAAGTTTTGTGCTGAAGCAAGCATGACTGTACCAGATGAAATGTTCTCTTCATCCTTATACTAACCTTCACTTATTTTTGATAAATTTCTATAAGTTTTCTAACTTTAATATATATCAGTATGTATGTATATACCATACAAGTTCTCAGGTAACAATTGGTAGCTTTGGAGGCCATTGATAATGGACCATTCCCTGATAATCAGCCTACCTCCCAATTCCATGAGATTTACTTTGCTTCTCCCTAAGATTTAAAATATCATACATAAAAGTGAAGGTGTCTGGGCTCAGTTGAAACCTCGTTAAGAGAAACTACATCCTCCTCTTCCAAAGACTTAAATCTAAATAAAAATGTAGTGGCTATATTCAGTGGAATATAACTCAGCTGTTAAAAAAAAATGCAGATAAAAGGATAAAATTAGAAAGCATTAAACTGAGTGCAGAAACCCAGGCTCCAAAAACAAAACATGTTCACACTCATGTATGTATTGTTTGTTGTTTTAATTTTTATATTAAGAAAAACCTATGTATAATCATTTCTATTAAGTTGAAGATTTTGTTTTTCTTTAATGTTTTAAAACTTAAAATGCATGCAAATTCTCAATCCTTCCCTAATCCTTCTCATTGCATCTTTGCTCCATTTTCTTTTTTCCCATTAATCTTTATTCAAGCAATTTTTAAGGACTCTAAAATTTCTGGAATTTTAAATTAGGAATGAAACATTTTCTAATATAATTTTTTAAAGTAAAACCATTTGTCATTGTCTTTCAGCCCGTACAAGTTACACATTCGTTGTATAAAGTTTATATTTCTTACATATTCTTTCTGGATTTTTGTTTTATAACTCTGCAATGAATTTGAACTATTTTTCAGATTCATTGCTCAAGGAATAAAACTTCTTGTTCTTTTGTTGGAATCACCACACTCTAAACAGTTCCTTTATAGCAGCGACTGTTTTCACAGGTAAATATTATATATGTGTCTTTTAAGTGTGTAAGGGAATCAGTGGAACTGTCTATCCACGTCAAATCAAACAGTCTAGTATTGAGGAGTCATAGAAATGGATTTGGAAATCAACTATCTGTAGAAGTACTACTTTTTATTTAAAGAAGTAAAACATAATAGTATGGCTGGCTTAAGGAATTATCAGAAGAACTGATTCAATTTAAAATACAAGTTCAATGTGATTTTGCAATGATCCATCTCTCTGAAGAAGCTAACACAGCTCTAAACTTGACTATATTTTGCTTGAAAGTTTCTACTTAAAAGATCTCAATACATCAGACAAAGAAAGTTATAATAGTCTATGATTCAATACATTTTAATACAGTACATTTTATCGCATCCATTTAATACATTTATTAAAATGTATGGATGATACATTTTAACACATTTAATTTCAATACATTTTAGAAATAACTCACTATCCAGTAAGAACAGAGTGCAATAGAGATGGTTCAAAACAGACAATGCACTAAGGGTACAATGTCTCCATTGAAAAAGTTAAGTCACTAAGAAAAGAGGTAACATGCTCATAAAATAATAAAATTATGTAGGATAAAAATTATATTGAACATTAATTGAATATTTTCTAAATGCAAGGTAGCATGTCAAGACTACTTTAGTTTCCAGGTCATTTACATTTTAGAATAATACTTGAAATACAATAATTGTTATTGATTTATTTTAAAGATGTCAATAGATAATTAATAATGAGATTTATTAATACTCCCAAGCATATGATCTGGGAGGTAGGAAGCAGTTAAATTTTAACTTTCAAGTTTCTGCCCTTAATGACACAGACAAAAACCATAAGTTTCTGGGTTTTGTGTACTTCAAACTACATACTAACTTTATCAAAAAGCATATGAATTTGATATTTCTAATTCTAATTATTCTCACTTTTATGATGGCAGTAGTTAAAAGCACATTGATAAAAATAGGGGAAAGGAACTTGTCAGGCAATTTGGGCAGGAATATTGAAAGAGAGCAGCTCTATGTCTGATCCTTGATAACCAACTCTGTCTGGGCTCAAAGCCAGAAGTATCCTTATTTCTGAAGGTAGTTTTGTCCTGGCTGGAGGCCAGACATTCCACAAATGTTCTAGTTTCTTGTTATCCTTTTTTTTCTTTCCTTTTCCATAGCAACCTAATGGCATACAGCTGCCTGGAAGGTATTCAGGAGTTATCAAGTAATTCATTGCCCCATGAAGTTGTGTGGAAACTCCATTGCACCCACCAGGAGGAAAAGGCATATGAATACAGTTGTGTTAGCTGGACTGACTAGCTCACCCAATCATTCCCAGCACTCCTCCCCCAACACACACACACACACACACACACACATCTCAGCACAGTAGTGACTTATTATTTCCTAGACAAAGACCCTCAATGATAACCTCTTTCTTTGGCATTCTATAGGATCACTGCTTTCTTACTGTCTTTCTACCTTCCTTTCTTTCCTTTTCTCTTTCTCTCTTTCTTTCTTTCTTTCTTTTCCTTTTTTCTTCTTTCTTTTTTTCTTTCTAAGCTATTTTCCACATGCAATAATTACTTTACAAACAACATGATTCCATTTCTCTGAAATTTATTCACATTTTGGAGACAAAGGATGTAGAACTGTATAGCCTGGCAGTACCTGGGGGTAAGGGAAGAGAATTCAGTGGCAGTTGAATGCCTAAAACTCTAGACTCCCTAGTTATGCTCACCTGATAAGAAAGTCTCCGTCATACTGAACAACTCTCTCCAACTTCACTCAAGCTCGATATAAAGAGTTTTCAATGTCCCAAATATATTATACGAGTATCATATAGATTAACAATAGTTTCCTTATTTTATATATATTGTAGAAAGGTTGCCAGAATTACAAAGGGGAAAACAAGTAGAGTGTGGAGTCAGAGAAAAACCATTTGTTTTTTGTTGTTCTAAGCCATTCTTATTCTGCAGCCATGCTGAAAGCATGAGCATGAACCAAAGCATTCTAAATGAAGCCCTTTATTAAAAATACTGCAGCAATGTGGTATTAGTTACAGCCTCTTCATCTTTGTTGCCAACTCAATTTTATCTGCAGCTGCTTCTCTAGAAGCCTTTGTTATCTGAGAACCAATTAGTGAACTAATAAGTGCATTTATGCCACCTACAATGCCCTATTTAACAACTTCATATGTTCCCCTTAATTTTGAAGAGAAGCCAATTTATTTTCCCTTATAATTTTATCCTCCCTAGAAGCTCAGCATAGAAGAAAGGGGTTTAAAACCCCTGGACATATTTTATCTTGTAATCATAGAAGGGTCTTGAGGCTCATTGATGCTTCAGAGCACTATTGTAGAGGAACACATAAGAAGCTATGTGTGAGGACTTGCTTCAAACAATTACATTCTCCCCTAAAAAATGTCTTCTGTCTTCAAGAAGACCAGTCACCTCAAGATGGATTTTGTGTTAAGCACATGTTATACATACCCCTTAGAGTAGAATATTTCTTGAGGAAAGTGTCTTGAGGATACTGACAAATTTAGCAATAGATGTTAGAGTAGCTCAGGTTTAGGACAAGTGAAAGAAACACTTAAAATGTCAAGGAAATATTCATGGCAGGAGATTCTGCCTGGGAAACTTTATCTTTAATCAGGTAACTTGCATACAATAGACAAAGGCAGTAGAAACTGGTTGGAAATTCAGTGCAGTTGAGTTTGTGACATGCAAGAAGATGCTGCTAGTGCATCCAAATATAGTATGGCTACAACAGTTAAAGAATAATTTTTTGTACAGTTGAAATAGTACATTATTGACAATTGAGGGGTGGAACACAGCTGCAACAGTCAGTAATTGCTTCTGAAATGGAAAGTGAATGCTTCAGCAAGGTAAATTATTTACATTTAAATAAAAGAAAGATCAAGTCAACACTATTTTTGATTTATGCTTTCTGAACTGCATTTACTTTATTTTTCTCATTTAATGTTTATTTTTCTACCCCACTGTAGATATAAACAGGAAAACAAACTCAGTGATGAGGTACAGTGTCATGTTCACCTTTTGGAACAGTGAGCATGAGAAATGCGAAAGGATGGCTACAGGGACAATAATACACTAATTCCCAACTAGGAGGTATTTGAAAATGATCCCAGTGTTAATCCCAGAAGGCAGGTGATTATCTTGATCAATACACATCATCCTTTATGTCATATTTCAATTTCCTAGTAAACTTTCCAATTGACATTTACTGTCTTCATGTACATAAGAGTTCTTTTCAAATATGCAAATTATGCTTTCATTTGCATATTTCATAAAGGGAATAAATTTACATTAAGTGAATAAAACCAAAAATGCAAGCAAGTAAAGAGCATCGTTAGCATTTATGACTGATATCTTTGTGTCATAGAAAAACATGAAAGCTATTAAGTCAATCAAGGTGAATACTGATCATCAAGTGATGATATTCAATATGTGATGTATCAGGTTGATTATAAATTTGGGAATTTACAGCATTCAGGGTAATAGTTATCATTCCTGTTTGAGTAAAATATTTTCAAGCTTAAGACAGTATATGCCTCATACTAATGCCAAATTAAGATCTTTACATTTTTAATTTTATGTCAAAATGTTTTAAAATGCAGAAGTCAAAGTTATCAGAATACGTAAAAATTATATTACATTTTTTCCTCAAATTATAGCAAAATAAAAAAGACCTATAAGTTGATTGGTGAATTAAATTTATTTTAGTATAAATTCCATATTTCCTGAAGAAACACAAGTTTTGTGCTTTTCATAAAAATATCTAATATTGAGAGATAGAAAGAGAAAATAATAATAAATGTATGTAAATTCATCTTCAAGTCACAAACAGATGAATCAGCACAGTTTATCTCTCCTGAGATTAACCCCTTAGAAACTGTAACAGAGAACAGAGGACTCAGTAATTCTGTGCTTCAGTGTACTCGCAAAACTCTAGAGGGCACCTTCTGAAGTTACTGGATTCAGTTTGTATTTAGGGCTGTATGAAGCAAACTTATAAAAATGCAAAATAATTCTTGTCTATAGACATAAAAATTCTGTGCTGTCCAACGGAGATTCATTTGCTTTCCTCCTGTGGAATATTCTGCTTTATTTGCATGTTTGTATGATCTCCCTGATCTCTAAATGTGTCTGCACACCAAAATCTCTTTTTAAACATTCAAAGGATCTATCTGGGTTCCACGTTGATTAATCAGTAGAATAGTAACTTAAAAATGTATTTCTTTCTTACAGCCCAATGAAAGTCATGATTTTACCTCTTATTAATATTATTTTTTTAATCTGAGACAATAAAAATAACTTTACTACACACAGCACAGACCCTGAGAAGTGAGGAATATACTAGCAAACTAGTAAAGAGGGACAAGACAAATGTAAATGAGGTTGCTGCCACCCAGACCAGAGTGAATATGAGAGAGTAGCTACAGGAAACACGCGAGAAAAAATACTATAATATGTCTTATTTTGCTTCAATTTCACATCACTTCCAGAAAATTACTGACTGTGTTGCTAGGGAAGAAAGAAATAACCCATTCCAATTCCAGTGTGAACAGAAGTTAAATCAAGGGAGCATGGAAACCAGAGTAAGTGAACATTCCAAATTCACTCAGGGACTCATTATCATAAAATACTAGTCCTTATTTTCTCAGTTCTTCACTACTCATGCGCAGTGATACTTGGGAGAAGTAGTGTAGGGCTGAGGAGATAACTCAGCAGGTAAGCAGGTAAGGCACTTGCTTAACAAGGGTGAGGATCAGAGTTCAGACTCTCCAGCACCCTCACAAGTACCTGATACATATGGCAACAATTCCAGTGCCAAAGGCAGAGACCTGGTTTCCTGAGGCAAACTGTTTAGCTACACTAGCTTTATTAACAAGTTCTATGTTCAATTGAGAGATCCTGACACAAAGAATAAAGTGGAGAGCTATCAAGGAAAATAACTAATGCCAGCTTAGGGACTCTACATGCTCTGAAACATGTGTGTGTGTTTCCCCATCTACCATACACAAATATACAAATACATATTCACACAGGCACATCACATAAGCAGATATGCACATAGAGAAAGTTGTGTAGTAGAATGACAAAACAGGAAACTCATAGAAATGCTAGAGAAAATCTTCAGTGTAGGAGCTATCAAATATATAGAAAAGTTTATTATTTGTGAAAAATAATCTATAAAACATTCTAAAGAATTTAAGCATGGACAATGAACAATATGTTAGACTGGTAAGATTCTTAGTATATCAAAGGAAAATATAGTAGTGTACATAAAGTTACATCAAGCTATAACTACCATAATAAAGACAGAGAGGCTGTGGCATCTGCTGTAGTGCTATGTGTAGTTGTGCTACTATGGTGACTTGCCAAAGAAGAGCAAGGAGGCATAATCATAAGTGCAAACTTTCAGACCAAAGTAGAGGGAATCAACATCCTAGACAATCACCATACTGGACACTGTAACCCTGAGCATCTGAGCTCAGGTGTTTATATTGACTCAGAACTCCTCAAGTGTTCTACTGATAGCACATGCAGATCATCAGCAACCAAACATCCCCCCACATAAAACCAACACCTGCAGACAATACAAAATGCCAAGACTGAGGCAGGACTTCACCCAACAGTGCAAAAAACAATTATTTTATACATAACTAAAAATAAACCTCTACAACAATTTCCCTTTTCTGTATAAGCCAATCAAAAAATTACTTTATATCGAGCACAATGTAACATTATACCAGCAAAACTATTTATAAGAGGAACAATTAAGTGGGTTGCTAATGCACAGGACCAAATGAAACCAAACATCTGTCAAGCTTTCCATAATGTCTTTGGACAGCAGAAAATATTATCAATATCCAATTACCTGGAATTATTCATGATCTTCAGGGCTTGGCTCACTTCAGCACACAGAGTTTGTTCCCTTCTGGTTGGGTCTCCTCCACTGCTGCTGCTGTTCTTTGTGGCCATCCCATGGTACTGGCATCTTTAGAATACTGGGGTCTTCTGTTGCAACTGGATTACATTTTCACCAGTAGTCTCACCTGGGCTCTTTTCATAGTTCCAAGCCTCAATTTCTTTACATGACTCCTTCAATCTGGGCCTTCAACAGTCACCGAAGCTGCACCTTCACTAATAGCCTCTCCTGGGCTCTCTTCTTGGTACCAAGCCTCAACTCATCTGAATGACCCCTTAAATCTGGGCCTCAAGTTGTCTCCATGACTCCTTTATGCCTTCAAAATCAGCACTACCTGGGCAACTCTTACAATACCAAGTTCAGCTACCAGTGTGAGGTACAACATCAGCTAGTGCTGGAAGACAGCTTCTGTGTGTTGACCCTGAGGAAACACTTTCCAGACTTTAAGATAGAGTCTTATTTGCAGGAAAAACAACTGGTAACATTTTCTGTATGAAGAGTTCCCTCAAAGGGTGAATTTCTCATCACCATAGCAAATGTGTCTTGTTAGGCTCACCACACCTCACCAGTATCTGGACAGGTTTGCAGAAAACAAAACAAAACAAAACAAAACAAAGCAGACTCTGTGAGAACTGGAGTTTCTTTCTCATTCTACCTTGTCTCCATATTGGATGTGGATGTTGTGATGTAAGGCCCCACATTGGGTGTCATTTGTAGTGGAATGCCTATGGGGTGACTCATCAAGGAAGAGCTGGAGAACTATTCATTGGTGCAAACCCTGCCATACATCAGCAGAGGGAGCCACCATTGTGGCCAATGACATCTTGGACAATGAAACCCTGTACATCTGAGCTCAGGTGTTTTTATGATTCAGAAATCCTCAGGTGTTCTACTGATAGCACATGCAGATCATCAGCAATCAAACATCTCCCACATAAATACCTGCAAACAATACAAAACTCCAAGACCTAGGCAGCCTCTCACCCAACAGTGAACAAAGCAATTACTTTATATACAATGAAAAATAAAATTCCACAACAGTTATGAATATCAGAACAATGAGCTTTAGAGACCAGATATCACTGTGCCTCCTGATCCACAGGATGTGGTTCCAATGCTGCATACAAAACCAAAATCTACAGATATTCAAGCTTATTGCAGAAAGTAATACAGAAGCCTATGCGTATGATCTATATGCGTCTTCTTGAACAATTCAAATCGTCTCTAGGGTACTTCCAACAACTAATGCAATGTAAATATCATGCCACTAAAATGCTAAGCTGTGTTGTTTAGGGACTTAGAAAAAGAAAAGTCCATTTATATTGAGCACAAATATTCTAAAATGTTTGATATATAACTGCTTTAGTACTTGGAGATAGAAAACACAGGCACAGAATGCTGATTGTAACATTTTCTACAAATAATTCTTCAAAGATCATTATTTCAAAACACTGCTTTCAAAACTGAGCGAAAGGTCAGAAGTACCAGCATTACCATTTCTGTTTGATACTACACTGAAAGTTCTTCCAGTAAATAGTATTTAAAAATAATGAAAAAATTAAGGGAAGAAAATATAACTAAAATGTTAAAATAATATAAGATTTATACATAAACAAAACTGACAGAAAACAACTTAATACCAAGAACAAAAGTTTCTTAATTGTCTGATTTTAATACTTAAAACAAGTGCTTTTTTAAATCAGCAACAAAAGACACTAGTAAATTTTATAAAATCGAAGCTTAAATTTGAGCATGTGGTTTATACTGCTTTTATCTACAAAATGTTTTTTTTTAATATTTAATGTTGAAACACATCATAGGCATTTAAAAATGCAAATAATTATTTTCCTATGAATTATGGATTTAATTAAATTTCCCCACAAAAATTATTGCAGCTTTTGCGTATATTATTTTTCTAAATTATATTCAAAAGAATAAAACAGTAACAAATATAATAGAGTCCTCCTAAGTATAGATACATGAGCACAGTGCACTTCAGAACTTAAAGTGAACTCATAGCAAGAGAGGTGCAGAAGCTAGAACAGAGAAAGTGACCAAAGACAAATGAGACAGCCCAGAAACCAACCAATGAGTAACACTAATTTGCGGTAGAAATGATGAAAGAAACTCAGACAAGAAAAGACTTGTTTATTAAACTGAAAATAGCTCTTCAAGTAAGAAAAATAAAGAGCTATCCAATTTGTTGTTGTCATTGTTGTTGTTATTGTTTTTCAAACAGGGTTTCTTTGGTGTAACTCTGGAACTCACTCTGTAGACCAGACTGGCCCCAACTCACAGATATCTCTGCCTGTTTCTCCCTCCTGAGTTCTGGGATTAAACGTGTGCATCACCATTGCCAGGCAAGGCTATCCAATTTCAAGTGGATTAAAATTGCCAGCATCAAATTCAAACTCTAAGTTTGAAGAGAGAATGCTCTACTTTCCTTTCTGTTTATGTTTATTTATTTTTTAAATTTACTTTCTGCTTTCATAATACATTTCAACAACCCCCCTCCTATTTTTAATTAGCAGGCAAAGATAACAAGCTTCTGGATGGCATTTTCAAAAAGGTTTGGTTGGTCCTTCCCACTCCACCATCCCTCTTCCTTATTTCCAAGCCCCCCTTTCCCCTTTGTACACTTTCATGACTTCCACTTTCATATCACACGTTTTCTACTCTTCTCCCCATCTCTTGACGCTTCTATTCTTTTCTCCCTTTTGTTTGTCCCCTCTGTGGTTTCTTGGGCTCAATCTATTTCCTTTCATGCACAAGCACATACACATAAAAATTAAAAGCAAGGACCCCTATATGAGAGGGAACATGCAGTAATTGTCTTTCTGAGCCTAGTTTACCCCACTGAAGGAGGACTCGCTTAAGAATTCTCAAATTTTCAGAGTCAACATTTCTGTCTCTTACATTCTACTGGGCTTCTACTTTCCTTGGTCTCTTAAATCCTCAGCTCTGTGTCTTCAATTTTGAGACTCAGCTGATTTTTTTTTCTTCTTTTCTACTCCCACACTAAAACCTAGAATCAGTGCTGGAGAATTCTCAGATTGAGACCCACCTTTTTTTTCTTTTTCATTTAGCAACTGTTAAATGTCAACTTGACAGACTACAAAGTCACCTGAGAGATGGACCTCTGGACTTTCCAATAGTGTAATTTCTTGATTGATTAATGTGGAAAGAGCCCTCTTGACTTTAGGTAGAACTACTTCTGGACAGGGGATACTGGGCTGTGTAAGTATAAAAGAGAACTGAGGGGCATGATACAATCCTTGCTCTCTACTTCTTGACTGTGGATATAATGTGACCAGCTGGAAGCTCCATTGTGACCTCCATTCAATGATCTGTAATCTGGAACTGTGAGCCAAAATAAACTCATTCTCTCCTACGTTATTTTTGTCAGAGTATTTGATGACAGTACCTAGAAAAGAAAGCAAAATGGTTTTTCTCAAGCATCATTGTCTTTTGTAGTTAGGTGTCCAGTGAAGTCAAAATTGTTATCTAGAATTCTCTGACTTCATTGTTGGTTAAAGCTATGGAGTAATCCAATCCTTATATTTCATGTGGCTGGAAGCAAGGAATTGGAGGTGTTTTAGAAATTATATTTCTTTTTAACTAATACATAAAAATAATAACAATTATCCATATTTTAGTTACCATGCAGAGCTTTGATACATAAAAACATTGTTTAATGTCTACCTCCAGTTAAACAAGAATAAAATCTTTCAAAATGCTTTCTCCTTTAAATATATTTCCAACCACATTATTATGCATAATTTTAATGTAAATAAAAAGGGCATATTATAAGATAATACAAAAGAGAAAAAGTAAAATTCTGAACAATTTCTGAAAATATTCATTCATACATGAAAAATTTTAGTAAAAATTAAGGTATTATAACTTTTTCATTAGAAAATATCATGACTGCGAAAAATGAGAAATAGGAAAACATCTTAAGACCAACTCTTTTCAACATCTCCATAAGTCAAACTTGCATATAATTTATGCTAAATTTGGCTCCTTGAATCCTTTGTTCATGTAATAGTCACAGATTTTCTTCTATTTATTTTTCTTTTCATTTTGACATGATCCCATCCCTTTCATCCCATGAACAATTACTCATTTACACTTGAGCAATCTCAGCCCTCTTCTGAGGCTCCAGGAAACTGCTTGTTGAAGATGCTCCTCCACTGAGTTAAGTGCAGTGGACCTCATATGCTGCATGTCAAAGTGAGCTTAGGCTTCCTTAATCATACTAAACATTGGGCCAACAATTAGGAATGCCATATAACACATCTGCTTATGATAAAGTTTTAGATCTTTCCAGTGATTTATGAAGTCCTGTCCTGAGAATGATAAACTAACTGTTTGCATGGATTCTCATCTCAAAACCACACAGTATAAGCACACTGGACCAGGACAATGTTTGCACACTGAACAAAAGTGAATTGCTGAATGGAGGGGTATTATGATGCAATGTCAACAACTTCTAAACGAGGCTTAAAACAAGCTGGTAAAAGACACTAATATACCGTCAAATGAAGTTTCAGCTGGCATGAAGTACTTTAGAAGAAGCTAAGTTTTGACTACACAGTTTTTCTTCCTTTCTTTTTGCATTTTTTTATTGCAGGAAAGAGTACCTGTTTCTTCTGGCTTTTGCAAATCTCCCACAATTGTCATCTATTTCTTCTAACGTCAGTATGCTGGTGCTTACAGAGCAAATAGCTTCATCAGTTTGCTGGCAGTTTTCTCAATTCTTCATATGTTTCTGCTTCTTCTGCCTCAACTTCTTTACATCTTTTTCTGCCAGTTGCACTAACTTCTCATTGAATACCTTAAAACATTCCCTGTACTCCAACAAGCTCAAAGGCAGTCATTTCATCACTGTCTTCTTTCAGAACTTTCCAGAGCACAAATAAATGGTTGGAAGCTTTTGAAAGTATTCTCATGATATCAAAAATTTTTATCAATGCTGTTTGTGATTTGACTGTGTGATTTTCTCCAGACTACTGGAATACTCTGGCTAGCATTTAGGGTGCTAAAGCATGTCCCAAACTCTCAGAATATTTGGCCATGTTTTATTACCACAACAATCTGCACAATTGTTTGATGTAAATTGTAATATGAAAATGCTGTTTGGACCGCTGGTGGAATGAGTAGGGTGTTCAAAAGCAAAGGCACCTTCTATATGCTAGGATGCATGTTGCTACTGGGCTATGAATGCCCAGATGCTTTGCCCAAACTGAAAGAATCTTTAATGGGATGTAGTTGTGTCTAAAATATGCTCTTGACTATAAGCTAAAATAATTCAAACATCAAATAAAAACAATTTTCGAGTACTGCTAGTATCACTAAGGATTTTGTTATGGAACAAATAAATGGGAAATGTGTGTTTGTTCACAGAATCAAGTGGTTTAAGATTACTTGAGTGTTAGGTCAAAAAGAATTTGTGGGACTCACATTTCCATCAAAAGGCCGCATTTTCAAAGTCATTGAGATTGAGTAGCTTGGTATAGTCTTGGTATAGCAAATGTATATATACTATGGAATACTTCCACAATCTTCTGCTTTATTAATATTAAATATTTATTAAAAAGAGTACATTATTTAAAATATTTTTATTTATTATTTACCAATGTCACACATGTATGTGGTGTATTATTCTTATATTCATGCCTCCCATTACCCTTTTCATCCCCCTTATATTCCCCATAGTCCCCTCCTTCTGAACAAGTCCCTCACCTAATTTCACACATTGCTAATGACCCCTGAGCTTAATTAAAGTGTTTTGGAAACAGTGGGTGTGCAATTTATTTAGTGACTCTACTATTGAAGAAAAAGTATTCTTTTTTCCCCAGCAACTAACAGCTCTTCAGCAAGAGATGGGGCCTCATGAGCCTCTCTGGAAAATATTTTTCATCAACATTTTGCCCAGTTCCTAATTAAAAGCTTTAATATCTTCAGTTTTGATACTTGCTAGTTAATTGTTGAGTTTTATCTTGTAAAAGTATAACACTTTTTAAGTACTGAAACCAGGTACATGCATCTGTAAATGGTATGCAAACTCATAGTATGTTGGCAGTATTTAATGTCTTCACCTGTATCACCTGGATCCTCAGTAGAATAATGCTCAGTACACACAGCTGTAACTGACTTCCACCCAAATTATAGGTATTTTTACATATTGGTTCAATTGGTTCAATTGGTTCAGTTCATTTCTTCATTACTTCAATCAACTGAATGGATTGAAGCAACATGTTGATATTTTTACTAAT